>CM046876.1:16107319-18507319 GCA_025667525.1 Glebionis coronaria
ATCTAAGACTGGTGTTGATTTGATGTGTATGATCCTTTATATATTCATCCTCACGATATAGGATCTCAGTTTATTTCCTTCAAACTTGAAAGGACTGAGAACTATAAAGTTTGGTCTGCTGCTACAAAATTGGCTTTACAAACTAGGAATAAGTTAGGCTTTGTGACTGTACTTGTGTTCAGGACACTAATGATGGTCCTGCTTAGGGATCAATGGGATAGGTGTAATGTTGTTGTTCTTTCTTGGTTACTTGGTTGTGTTTCACCAGATTTATATAAGGGACAATTTTTTTCTAAATATGCCCAAGATGTTTGGGATGAACTTGAGGAAACCTATAATAAACAAGATGGTTCTGTTATATATAATCTCAATCATAAAATCTATACTTTAACTAAATCTGGTATGTCATTGTCTAAATATTGTCATGAGTGTAATTCTCTGTGGAGACAGTTTGATGCTCTTGTTAATTTACCTGATTGTACTTGTAAGGGATGTGAGGCACTTAAGGAACATGGTCAGCTTCTTAGGCTGATACAGTTTCTCATGGGTCTTGATGATTGTTATAGTGTTGTGAGAAGTCAGATTCTTACATTTGATCCCATACTAGATGTGAGAACTGCCTTTGCTACCCTATCTAGAGATGTGTCCCATAGGAACAGTCTTGGTTCTTCTAAGAATCCTAAATCCGGGCCATCTGCTTTTGTTGTTAAGTCTGGTGGGATTTCTAATAACTGGAATAAAGGGGTTAACAAAATAATAATACTAATTGGAACTCAAACAAGACTGGGTCTGGTGGCTATAGAAATGGAAATCTTGTTTGCAAACATTGTAATATGTCTGGTCATACTATAGACAGATGTTTTGAGCTTATTGGTTATCCAACTAATTTCAAAAAGAATAGTAATAATGCTACTCAAAGTAATGTTCATAATGCGAGTGTTAATGATAATAAAGGTGATCAGAGTAAGAGTGGTTCTCACACTCTCACTCATGATCAATATCAAAGATTAATGAAGTTACTGAGTGTTACTTTCAGGAGATAATCCTATGGGTTCTGCAAGTGTTGCAGGTACCTTTAAAGTCAATAATTGTGTTTTTAGTTTTTTGGCTTGTAGATTCTTTTACTATAAATCAAACATAAGTACTTACAGTACTTATGTTGGGTGGATTATAGATTCTGGGGCTAGCCAGCATATAATTTTTTTTTGAGAATCTTTTGTTTAATGTGATTAATGTGTCATACTTAAATATTAGTGTGGCTCATCCTTATGGAACATTAGAATATGTGAAAAAATTAGATGTTTTAAAATTAATAATCTGATTATTAAAGATGTGCTGGTTGTTCCTGGGTATAAAGTTAGTCTCTTATGTGTTCAAAAATTATCTAAGGATAACAAAGTTAATGTGATTTTTGATGAATCTAAATGTGTTATTTAGGGTTTAACTCAAAAGATCCTAATGGGGAATGGTAGTGAAAAGGATGGGTTATACTTTCTTGATGAAGGTAGGCCTATGTTAAATAAAAATGTTAGGTGTTGTCATATGTCTAGTTCTATTTGGCATAATAGGCTAGGCCATCATGCTGATCAAGTTTTGGATGTCCTTAGAAAAGATAATGATGAACCTTGTGATGTGTGTCATAAAGCTAAGCAGACTAGGGAGTCTTTTGCTTTAAGTGATCATAAAACCAAGAAACTTGGTGATATTGTTCACCTTGATGTTTGGGGTCCTTATAAAGTTACCAGTAGGGAAGGATTTAGGTTTTTTCTTACTATGGTTGATGATTATACCAGATATTTTTGGGTTTTTTTTGTTAAAAGGTAAACATGAAGTTTTTGATTGCATTGAGAGTTTTTTTAAACTTCTTGATAATCAGTTTAACAAAAAAGTTGAAATTTTTAGAAGTGATAATGGAACAGAACTTGTTAATCATAAGTTTGATGAATTTTTTAAAAATCATGGTGTTATTCATCAAACTACATGTGCCTATACACCTCAACAGAATGGTATTACTGAAAGAAAGCATAGGCATTTACTTAATACTTCTAGAGCCCTCATGTTTCAGGGGGAATGCCATTAAACATGTGGCCTGAATGTGTGCTAACTGCTACTTATTTGATTAACAGGTTACCTACTGCTGTGTTATCTGGTAAAAGTCCTTACGAAATGGTTTATGGGTCTAAACCTAGTATTCTCCATTTAAGAGTGTTTGGCTGTTTATATTTTTCTACTGTGTTAAATGTTTCTGATAAGTTTGAGTCAAGGTCTAAAAAAAGTGTCTTTATTGGATATGCTTTTGATAAAAAGGGATATAAGCTGTTTAGTTTTGAAAATAAAAAGTTTATGTTTTCAAGGGATGTTAAGTTTTATGAGAATGTTTTTCTTTTTAAAAATGATGTGATTGGTAAAGATTTTGTTTTTTTTGTGAAAATGATATTAGTGATTTAAACTTTTTTAATATAAACAGTCAAGTACCTAGTGAATCCTATGATAAGAATGGATATAGTACAGGTAGTATGCATAGGTCTGTACCTGTAGATAGTGTTAATACTAGTGACATCACTGTAGAACTTAGTGAAGGTAAATAAGGTGTTCATACTACTGATACAGATGTTCTTTATGAGGTAGATAGATCACCTAATACTGACACTAAGTCTAGTAGGAAGGACACTAGTAGTGAGTATGCAGCAAAAAATCTTATTTCTCAGGGTATGCCAGACTCTATCAATGATGATGACAATTCCTCTAAGGATGAAGGTATAGATTTTTTTGGTCAAATGTTTAATTGGTCACCAGAACCAGCAGTAGATAACACTGTTAGGAGAACTAGTAGAAAAAGTAATTTCCTTCTAAATATAAAGATTTTGTGCTTAATAAAGATGTTAAATATAACGTTAACAAAGTTGTGAGTTTTAACAAAGTTGTGAGTTATGCTAATCTTTGCGTTGACAATTTTGTGTTTGCTACTAATCTGAATAAAATTCATGAGCCATCTACTTATACTGAAGCTATTAAAGATAGTAGATGGATGAAGGCTATGAATCAAGAAATGGATGCCTTACATAGGAATAATACTTGGGTTATTACTGATCTTCCTGAAGGAAGAAAAGCGATTCCATGTAAATGGATATGGAAAGTCAAGTGTAAGTCTAGTGGTGACGTAGAAAGGTTTAAAGCTAGATGGTAGCAAAAGATTTTAACCAAAGAGAAGGAATTGATTATGAATAAACTTTTTCTCCTGTTATGAAAATGGTTATAGTTAGATGTGTTCTCAGTCTTGCTGTTTGTAATAACTGGCCATTATTTCAATTAGATGTGAATAATGCTTTTCTATATGGTAAACTTGACAAGGAAGTTTACATGAAAATTCCTAAGGTTATGGTGATAACAATGATAACAAAGTGTGCAAATTGATAAAGTCTTTATATGGCTTAAAACAAGCACCAAGAAAATGGAATGAAAAATTGGTTTCAGTTCTACTTGAAAATGGACTTATTCAAAGTCCAAATGATTTTTCATTGTTTATAAAAAATCAATAATGGCTTTTCTTAGTTCTGCTTGTATATGTTGATGACATTGTTATTACTGGTAATAATCTGGATGAGGTAAATAAGTTTAAACAATTCCTAAGTTCAAAGTTTCTTACCAAAGATCTTGGTAAACTTAAATATTTTATAGGTATTGAGGTGATTGATATTAATAATGTAATATGTTAACTAAAAGAAAATACTAAACTGAGTTACTTTCTGAGTTTGGAATGTTAGGTTGTAAACCTTGTGGTGCACCTATTGAAGTCAACCCAGATAGTAAAAAGCTTAAAGATAAGGTTGGTAATGATGAAAAACTTGTTGAAATTACTCCATTTCAAAAACTTGTTGGTAAATTGATTTACCTTACTATGACTAGACCAGACATTGCGTATGTTGTGCATTGTCCTAGTCAAGTAATGCATAGTCCTATTAATTCTCATCTGAGACTTGCTTTCAGAATCTTAAGATACCTGAAAAATGAACCTAGTTTAGGTATTACTTTTAAGAAAGGAGTCTGTAACATATTGAGTGTCTTCGTAGACTCAGATTGGGCTAAATATAAAATAACCAGAAGATCTTTAACTAGTTACTGTGTATATCTTGGTTGAAATTTGGTTTCATGGAAGAGTAAGAAACAAAGTGTTGTTTCTAGATCTTCTAATGAGGCGGAATACAGGGCTATGTGCAATGTATGTTGTGAGGTTATGTGGATTCATAAAATACTTTGTGATCTGAAAGTAGATGTGATGTTGCCTATTGACATGAGTTATGATAACAATTCAGCCATCCAAATTTCTTTGAATCCTGTACCCTCATGGTGCTTTCGAGATTTGATTTACAAGGTGTTAGGCGAGAGATGGAGCACCAAAGGAAGATAATGGATGCACTTTTTGAGCGGATTATCAAAGAGAGGATAGCCATGAAACGAGATGAAGTTATGGAAAAATGGGAAGAAAGGATTTCTTGCAGATTCTACTTGAGCTTAAGGAGCAAAAAGCTTCAACTTCTTTGAATACTACTCAAACCAAAGCACTTCTGATGGTATGTTCAGCCTCTTTATTATTAGTAACCTCATTTGTAGCAAATTTTACTAAATACTTAGAACATGTTTGGTTAATGCCTATGCATATATATATATATATATATATATATATAGGGATGGGATCAAGAGAAAACATCATCTCCATAGAAAACATAGAAAACAAAAACAGATGCCCTAAAATATCAAACATATGCGCTAAAAGAAATGCACTAAAAGGATGCCCTAAACAAAATTATTAGGGCATTTTTCTGATATTTTTAGGGCATCAATTTTGTTATCTATGTTTTCTACCGAGATTATGTTTTCTAATGATCCCATCCCTAAATATATATATATATATATATATATATATATATATATATATATATATATATATATATATATATATATATATATATATATATATATATATATATATATATATATATATATATATATATATATATATATATATATATATATATATAGAATTCAGTTAAAATGGTGTAGGCTTTTAAAATTGTTAAAATGAAAAGCAATAAAAAATAGCCAATTGTCTTATATAATTAAACCATGTGTTTAAAATAAAAGAAAGGTTATGTTAATTAAAAGGGTACAATAGGCAATTGACCATCCTTAAAACCTGTGTCATATTCTTTTCTTTCTCTAATTGATACTCGTTAATTCTCAAAACATTAAACTCCCCATTTTCTCCTTCTTCTCCTACAATAGTGTCTAAACTTTATCTCCATTTAATCTCAATTATCATATGGGCACTATTAAATCTGCCTATATATCCCAAGCTTTAATCCTTCTCTTACTACATCTACCAGTGTATCAAAACTTCCTAAATCATATTGTCACTACCATTGTATTTTCCCCGTCCCGATTGAAGCCACACCGTTTCATCACCGAAATCCGTCGTATATAGCTTGAATCTCACCGGCTATCTTCTAAAACCTTAAGCGCCCATCAAAACTATATTATAAACCTAATCATCTCTAGTAATATTCGATCATTGATTTTCTATGTACGTGTAAATGTTCTTTCTTGTGTACTAGTTGTGACCTCTTCATGTGTATCGTGTAAATGTTGTGACTACTTCATGTGTATCGCTCGTGTACGAGTTGCTGCTCCTGTAAATGTTGTTATTGCTGCACGTATGAGTTGTTCTTGCTCACGTACGAGTTGGTTGTTGCTTCTCTTTGTGTATGAGTAGTTATTGTAGCACGTAAAAGTTATAGTTTCTCATATATGATGTATCATTTTGACAATTGTTTATCAAGTAAATCTTTTAAGAGTTGATTTTTGGAACAGTATGTACCTTTTGATTTTTGATATTATGATCTTTTATCAACAAGTCATGGTTTCGTTTTATACCATAGTGTATCAAGTATTAGTGACGTATCCCACTACCTTTGTTGTTGTTATTTTTCTTTAATTTTATGTTTTAGATAGATACTTTAAATGGAGACTCATAATGTATCATAAGTGTGCTTGTAATTTTTCATCTTATGATTATGTACGAGTAAATTGTGTGGGTTTTGGTTGTGCATCATTGGGTAAGATTCTTTTTATGAAATTAGTCATATTTGTGCACCAGTTGTTGCATTTTTGGTTGTATTTTATTTTGATGTATCAGTATTTATTAATTTGGTTAAAAAAATTTATCATCTAAGAAAGACAATAAATACGAACCTGAATGATAAAAAAATAAAAATTAGACAATAGTAAAAAGTTGTTTGATTTGTGTATCATTAAAAGAGGTACCGAGTGTATCACTAAAATAGATAACGAAAAGACTAAACAATAGTAAACAATTATTAAGTATTAATATTTTTGTAATCTAAAAAATGCATTGATTGAATGACGTTTCACTTAAATAGATAGTGACTTGATTACGATTATACCCTCATTTGATTATTGTTTGAAATAATGTCATCTTATTTAGTATCATTAGTTTTCATCAAGTGACATCATCATTTATTAATCCTAAGGTTAAAATTGCTTTTTATTTTAACAACTTTAAAGACTTACACCACATTAACCAACTCTCTCTCTCTCTCTCTCTCTCTCTCTATATATATATATATATATATATATATATATATATATATATATATATATATATATATATATATATATATATATATATATATATATATATATATATATATATATATATATATATATATATATATATAATCAAGCTTAATTTCAGTCCCCTCGAGCCTAGCTAGCTAGCTCAAGCCTGAATCTTGCTTGTTAAGTTGATGTGTCTTCCCCAATCTAAGTTTGTTAAGTTGAGCTTGAAGTCTCGAATCATATTGAGCTAACCACGACTAAATAAGGACCCTGAGCTCCAAAGACGAGACAAAATAATCAGGGTGGTAACCTAAATATGGTGTCACATAATCAATATTCATACCTTTTTTATAATGGTTTCAACTTTGGTCGAATAATATGTAATACAAGAGGTTTGAACCCACCAAATCACAAAGACGCAAACCGCATAAAACTCTATTTTTAAGAGGTTTTCGTGGTCACTGAATGATTGTTTACACCTATCCACAATTGAACTTGACACTTCTCACACTTTTATTGATGATAATTGTAAAAATGATATCAAAACCAACAAGATCAAAGATGAATCACTCAACCAACCACCCCTTTGTATTAACTTTTATTATAACGATAAACACAAGAATATGAGTCCCTAACACACATGCTCACTAAACAAATACAATCAGAAATCAAGATAGTCCCTACCAGGTAGATGATATCAAACTATACAATCACTCACTGATATGTGTGTAAACACCCATCCTTTTTACCACTTAATTACAATAATAACCGAGCCAAAACGTGTATTTTATGTCGTAAATGTCGGAATTATGCGTGGTTTGTGTTTTTGTTGTGATTTAGGACGAAAATATGAAAAAGGGAGAAAACACGAGCATTCACGGGCTTTTATCGAAGAAAAAGACAAAAGACGAAGTCAAGAAATCAAGAGTGCAAAAAGAACGAAAGTCCAAGACCAATTCTGAAGATTTATCAAAGAAAAAGTCAAAAGACGGAAGTTTACTTAAAGTCGAAGAACTCAAGTCTTATTTATGAAGAAAATTCAAAGACGAGTTTAAAGAAATCCCGAGACAAAGTCATTAAAGTCGATGCATTAAGAAGATTAAGGACTTAATGATGCAATTAAAGGAAGAAGAAAGAGGAGAGGAAGCTTCCTAAGCACCTCCCTAATCTCCTATAAATAGGATTCATTTTCATTTGATTAGTTCTTGTTGGCTAGAGTGACACTAGTTCTTCCATCTTTAATTTTGTGCACATTCAATTTTCATGTCAATTTAAATACTTGTCTTGCACCTTAAATACATTTAATTTCAAGTAAGTTTACTTTTAATTATTTTCAATCTTCTATCTTTCTTTCTTGTTTAATCTTAATCTTTATGCTTTATGGTTTATGCTCATGTTCTTGAGTTTTATTTGATTTAATTAAGTGGGTTTTGATTTTGTTGGTGTTTGATTGTTAGTTTTATTGATTTAAATTGTTTGTTTATGATTAGTAGATGTTATTTGATTAGTCTTGCTTAATCTTTTGGTTTATTTTGATTGATTGTGATTAGATTCGTAGCTTTTTCCTTTCCCCGTGTTCTTCGCTGTCTGTTTGTTTTCCCAGGTATATTCCGAATCAAGCAGGTTGTTCCGAATCAAAGGGGTGTTGTGATTGTTCCGAACCAAAGAAACATTCCGGATCAACTTGAGTATTCCAAACCAAAATTTTGTTCAGAAAGTTCCGAATCAGTGGAAGTTCCGAATCAAAGTTCTGAATCAGCAAAGTTCCGAATCAAAGTTCTGAATCAAAGTTCTGAATCAGCAAAGTTCCGAATCAAAGTTCCGAATCAAAGTTCTGAATCAAAGTTCCGAATCAAAGTTCCGAATCAAAGTTCTGAATCAAAGTTCCGAATCAGCAAAGTTCCGAATCAAAGTTCCGAATCAAAGTTCTGAATCTGCAAAGTTCCAAATCAAAGTTCTGAATCAAAGTTCCGAATCAGCAAAGTTCCGAATCAAAGTTCCGAATCAAAGTTCCGAATCAAAGTTCTGAATCAAAGTTCCGAATCAGCAAAGTTCCGAATCAAAGTTCCGAATTAAAGTTCCGAATCAAAGTTCCGAATCAAGCAAAGTTCCGAATCAAAGTTCCGAACCAAGCAAAAGTTCCGAATCAAAGTTTTGTTCGTCCGGAATATTTAATATTCCGGATCAAGGGGTATTCATTCGGAATATATTCCGAATCAAGGTTTTTGGTAAATATTCCGAGTAAAGAAGAACATTCCGAACGAAGGTGACATTCCGGATGAATGTTTATTCCGAATGAGGGTATTATTCCGAATGAGCTGTTTTCAGGTTCTTTTTAGTTTCTGTTTTTATTTTTTATTTTTTATTTTTAAGCTTTACTTTTCCCGCCTTTTTACTTAGTCTCACTTTAAGATTACTTGCCTTAGATTTATTTTAAGCCTTGCCTTATTTTAAGTTTTAGTTGCGTTTTAAGTTTGCCTTTAGGATAGTTTTAAGTTTGCGTTATTTACATTAATTGCCCTTTAATTTCTCGTCACGCTTGTAATTTCTCGTCTTTTATTTTAAATTAGAGTTAGATTTAAATTAACGTGTAATAACCCGAATTTAACGCCATTATTTTATCCTAACTATGTTACGGATTTTGAATTCCTAAGTAATGGTAAGTATTGTATTGTTTGACGGTTTACGTTGAAACCGGTGATTGAGACTTTATTTGATGTTTTGACGAATGGAATTTATCCGTTAAATAATCGAGAAGACGACGAATGCCATATTTTAGCCGTGAGAGCTATTATTTTTATTTTTAGTATTTTTCGACTTATGGTCGCATTCGGTTGTAAACGAGTCGAAAGCGTGTTCTTATAATTTGTTATGCATTAATTTAATTATCGGGATCGAGATTTAGTTATAGTAAATTTTAATTGGTAAAAACTGAGCCGAAGCTTTATTCATACCCGCGGCCCAACACTAAACCAAACACACCCTTATTTTACTTTTTATGTGTCTAACAAAACCTGTTGCCAAACACCCCTTTATTTTCTCACTACTTATTACACAAACATAAAAAGAGCTGTTGTTTCTTTTTTCTCCTCTGTCGACACCAGTATCATCACCATCACCATCAACATCAAATTTTCTTCATCAAATCATAATTAAATCATCCAAGATCATTCACCTATCATTCCTAAACAAATCCCACCATGAATTTAACATGATTCATGTGTTTTAGAAAAATCAAAGTTTTCAAGAAATCATCAATGGTGATGAAATCCGAATATTATACTTGGGAAGCATTGAGAGTTGATAAATATTGCTAAAAACAAGTGGGGTTGCAACCAAAAGTCGTTTTTGATTCTCTATTGGTGTTGGGTATAGTAGGCCAAATACAAGCAACCATCAAGGAGTGTTTGATTTCGTTTTCTTGCTTCTTTGTTAAGCTTTGTAAGTGCTTATTTTTCAATCTTTTGATTTTTTTTTCTTGCATGCATATTGATTGTGATAGTTATGTGGTTGCATGTGTGAAATTCATTGATTTGATCATGTGTAAAAATTTATATAGTTGCTGTCCTGATTTTAGGTATAAATTTCGGTAATGTTAAACTTTTATAAACTGAGATTTCATTGTTTCTAGTCGTGGGGCTCGTCCTTACGCACGTTTTGATATAAAATGGGCCTCCTAACTCTTAAAAATGAGCAAGTTATGCTCGTTTGAATTTCTGAAAAATTATCGATTTACTTTCTGCACACCATCTGATGCAGAACCGAAAAAGGGCAAAATCGTCCAGTTTTAGTCCGTTTCAGGGTTCGAGTAAAACTGAAAACTTGTTTAAAATGTCGTTTTACGTCTATCGCGGGGAAAGTGGTCTTGAAACTGAAAATTTAGGGGTATTCTAGCTAATTTAAAACCTGCGTTTTTTCTAAAAATTGTCGTTTTTGACAGATCTGATGCGAGGGGTAAATCTGTCATTTCTGGTCCGTTTCAGTTTACGAGTAAAACTGTGAAGTTGTTTAAAATGTTGTTTTACCTTTACCTCGAGGGAATCAGACCTGAAAACGAGTAGTAACGGGGTAAAAGTTACAAGTAAAATCTGAAATTTTAACATTAAAATTGTAATTTTGCGCAGAACTTGTAGGGGCATTTTGGTCAATTTCTGTTGAGTTTCATGTCTCGGTTATGGATAGAAAGTTGTCCGAAATATCGTTTTGCATCAAAATGCTTCAGTCTTTAATCATGAAAATTTCGTTTAATGGGTCAATTAAGCGGGTCAGACCTGGAAGTCAAAGCTGTCAAGAAGGTCAAAATTGTCGAATTTTTCTAAGTATGTATTTTTATTAGATTTTTGAGCATTGATTCTTAAGTATGGATTTGTATGCATGTTAATACATATATACTAGTATAAAATATCATTCTGTGTGTTATTTTATTTTGAGTGTGAAATTAAGTACACGCAACTATTATAGGTCGTGGTTGATTCGTCGGCATTCGTCTCCTCGTCTCGAAGAACTTATTGTTTCTTACTTCTTATTAAGGTAAGTCTATAGCCTCGCTTTTTATTATTTACAAATGATTTTAACCCGCGAGGGAGAATACATGCTTGTTTTTATATAAGGAACACAAGTTGTTTTCGGTATGCTGGACCCGAATATGATGATAAATGCCTAAGTACCATTGTCTTATGAAGTCCCTGAATTTCATGTGCTGTTAATTACCTTGCGAGGTAAACGCTAATACATATGGTAGATCTATTTGAGTTTGACAAACCTTATCCTAGGGTATGTATCCTTGTGAGCACCTGAAAGGGATATTATGTATAAGAGGTCGCTGGTATATGACAATATTACCTTTCAGTAGGGGCGCCGTAAGTGAGACGGTTTGACGTGTTGGTTAAGGTTCAGTAGCATGAGCTTAAGGCATTTATCGATATATATATATATGACTTATCTGTGTGATAAGCTTAAGATGATTAAAAATTCTTGTGTTCAAATGATGATTTGTAAAACCTATAGACTTGCTCAACCTTTGTGTTGATGATTTTTAGCATGTATTTCAGGTAATCAAGATGGATAGCAGCGGAGCATGCAGGAAGGAAGTTGGTGCTTACTTGTCTAAACTTTATATTATTTTTTTCCATCCTTTGAAGTGAATAAATGACTTTTAAGTCTTTGATTAATGTATTGTGATTGGTAACGGTTTTTGGGACCAACGCTACTCTGATTTTATATATATATTGGGATGGGAAACTTTTTGGACAAGATTGTATAATATCTTTAACGTCTCTTTTGAGGTCGTTTTCTATGATTATGTGTGATGTGCTATGAGTAGCGCCCCATAGTGGTATTCCGCTGCGTGGTAATTTGGGGGTGTTACAAAAATGGTAATCAGAGCCACAAGTTATAGAGAACTAGGTCGATTTTGAAAAACCTAAACTATAACTTTGGTGTGTTCTAAAAAGTTTTAAGCACGAAACTACTCCGCATGGCTCCGGTAAGGCTATTCTTGTATTACTTTATGATTGATTGTCATTATTTGAACCTATGTGTATGTAGCAACGGTAGTATGTATATGTATGAATATACTATCGTATTTAAAGACATTGCACGCGAAGCAATGTTCCTTGAATGATTGTCGTACATTTTATAATACGGTTTTGTATTGGAATTGGTTTCACTACCAATCACCGATATTGGTGATTGTGTTATCTGAATACGAGTATGAAACTCGTTTGATACTTTGAGTATGTATATATGGTTTCGTAACCTATCGCATATCGACTTGTTTAAGTTCGATTGTTATCATCGTATCGTGATGTGCCCTTTTTGGACATCTCCTTTCGAAATGTAATTGATAAATGCAATGTTCGTGTTTTCATTACTACTTATGATTTTGAAGAATCATTTATCCGAGGCGAAATCTTCTATGTAATGCGATGTGTGAATTGATTTTTATATGACTGCGTTTTATTGACGAAAAGGAGGATGCCAATGTTGGACTTAAGATATATATATCCTAATCATATATATATAGTTTGGGTACAACAATGATATGCTCGTAGCAGTCATTCGGTTGAGTGACTTAATACTGTGTATCTAAATGGAATGGGACATTTAGATATATAGATTTTAACTTGCCCAACTAAGAGTCGTTTAAGGTTGTCTTATTTAAATGGATTAGAACATTTGAATAAGAAAATTTTAAACCACTGGACCTTAGATTGTCGTGTTTTCCTTAATCAGATGGAATGGGACGTTTGAATACGGAAGTCATGATATACGTTTATTGACACCTTGTATTTACTATAGTATTTTGATATGATATCGTGTTTAGAGGTAGTAATACTTGAGTAGGATGACTTATAATCGTTTTGTTGAAATGGATTGGGACGCCTTTTCATTTGAACAAGAAAGTTATAAGTTCCTGAACCGTAAATTTATAAATTCTTGTATACATGAAAGGGGACGCCTTTTGATGTAGACAAGGAGTTAGAAATGAGTGGGCCCAAGTATGTCTGGCTCGATTTGTGAGTGGTTGGTGTGCGTACGTCATTCTTCGAATCGTGTTTCGTTGATATTAATCGTTCAGTGCTGTCGTCATTATGATCATCGTCGATTATCATCTATGTACGAGTAACCCTTTGGACTTCTCTCGAGTTATGATTTATTTCGATGGACCATTTTTAATGTGTCTCGATGATAGCAAGCTTTATAAGCAGATTGTTAAGAACCGTTAACCGTTTCGAGAATAGGCGACTTGTTTAAGCGTCACCAAGATTTATGCGTGTATTTGTGGATTGATTGAGGATCAAGTTATCAACGGCAACTTATCGTGGATGTGAAGATTTTGTAATTTTACTTGCTACTATCGAAGGGTCATAGAAGATTTTGTTTTTTCTTTCTTGATGACGAACCTGTGGGGCTAATATAATGAGCAAACAAAGAAAATGATGTATCACTTTGAGTACTGAAGTATGAATTATTGGGACGCCTTTGTATGATGAATGTTGAAGCAGAAGTTAGAGGGATGCTTTTGTATGTTGAACATTGGAGCAGAAGTTAATGGTATGCCCGATATGTTGGAATCTTCGCCAATGGACCGAATTTCTTAATGATTGGAATTAATAAATTCGTTATCACTTCGAGGAGTATGTTGAAGCCGAAACCGCAAGTGTAAAGACTTTGGAGATCAAGTTGTATTATCAAGGGTTCATTCAAGGTTTTCACGATGATCAACGGTGGAAATCTGTATTTGATGTTTATGTTCGACCTTTGCTTTTAGATACTTATGTGGTATGTGATCTAGTCGAATGATCATAAGTTGTGAGAACTTGAGACGGCATTGTCCAATGACGTCCGATCATGGACAACACGTACCATGTAATATCCTTTTGACCTTCAACGACGATGTTTATTGAGACTTTGATGCGCGTGGGCGGAAGTGAGATGGTGTTCTTGTATTATCTTTTGCGTATGAATCCGAGTGTGAGCCCTCCGATGACGAAAATATTTTTCTTGTTATTTCTTTTTGATATGCACCCATGGCTATCCGGCTAGTGGATATCCTTTAACTTTCAACCTTCCAATTGATTGGACTTACCCGAACGTCTTGTCAAGTATTCTTATTTATCATGGCTTGGCTATTTAGCAAGCATGAGTTAACCCGATTGAAATTATTGATTTGGCATGGTCTGTCTTTTTGGCAAACATGTAGTGACTTGATTTTACGTTCCTAGTGATGTCTTTTGTGTTTGATTTAGATCGGAATGCGTCCAACAGAGTAATGTATACGCCGAATGATGTCCGTATCGATGAACTCGCTTTTGACGAAATATAAAATTGTAGTCGTCGGATGAGCTTCGTGCAATTCGCGTAATTCACGTGTGTCGAGCTTGAAGAAGTGTTGATGGAATTCGAGACATAGATCAAGATTCACGTGGGAACGTGAGGACTTCTTTAGGAAGAAGTTCCCTCGTCTTTCCTAGTGGTACGCAATACGAGTATGAGGCCAGGTGAGCGCCGGGACGTCGCTCTTTTAAGGAGGTGAGAATGTAATAACCCGAATTTAACGCCATTATTTTACCCTAACTATGTTACGGATTTTGAATTCCTAAGTAATGGTAAGTATTGTATTGTTTGACGGTTTACGTTGAAACCGGTGATTGAGACTTTATTTGATGTTTTGACGAATGGAATTTATCCGTTAAATAATCGAGAAGACGACGAATGCCATATTTTAGCCATGAGAGCTATTATTTTTATTTTTAGTATTTTTCGACTTATGGTCGCATTCGGTTGTAAACGAGTCGAAAGCGTGTTCTTATAATTTGTTATGCATTAATTTAATTATCGGGCTCGAGATTTAGTTATAGTAATTTTAATTGGTAAAAACTGAGCCGAAGCTTTATTCATACCCGCGGCCCAACACTAAACCAAACACACCCTTATTTTACTTTTTATGTGTCTAACAAAACCTCTTGCCAAACACCCCTTTATTTTCTCACTACTTATTACACAAACATAAAAAGAGCTGTTGTTTCTTCTTTCTCCTCTGTCGACACCAGTATCATCACCATCACCATCAACATCAAATTTTCTTCATTAAATCATAATTAAATCATCCAAGATCATTCACCTATCATTCCTAAACAAATCCCACCATGAATTTAACATGATTCATGTGTTTTAGAAAAATCAAAGTTTTCAAGAAATCATCAATGGTGATGAAATCCGAATATTATACTTGGGAAGCATTGAGAGTTGATAAATATTGCTAAAAAAAAGTGGGGTTGCAACCAAAAGTCGTTTTTGATTCTCTATTGGTGTTGGGTATAGTAGGCCAAATACAAGCAACCATCAAGGAGTGTTTGATTTTGTTTTCTTGCTTCTTTGTTAAGCTTTGTAAGTGCTTATTTTTCAATCTTTTGAATTTTTTTTCTTGCATGCATATTGATTGTGATAGTTATGTGGTTGCATGTGTGAAATTCATTGATTTGATCATGTGTAAAAATTTATATAGTTGCTGTCCTGATTTTAGGTATAAATTTCGGTCATGTTAAACTTTTATAAACTGAGATTTCATTGTTTCTAGTCGTGGGGCTCGTCCTTACGCACGTTTTGATATAAAATGGGCCTTCTAACTCTTAAAAATGAGCAAGTTATGCTCGTTTGAATTTCTGAAAAATTATCGATTTACTTTCTGCACACCATCTGATGCAGAACCGAAAAAGGGCAAAATCGTCCAGTTTTAGTCCGTTTCAGGGTTCGAGTAAAACTGAAAACTTGTTTAAAATGTCGTTTTACGTCTACCGCGAGGAAAGTGGTCTTGAAACTGAAAATTTAGGGGTATTCTAGCTAATTTAAAACCTGCGTTTTTTCTAAAAATTGTCGTTTTTGACAGATCTGATGCGAGAGGTAAATCTGTCATTTCCGGTCCGTTTCAGTGTTCGAGTAAAACTGTGAAGTTGTTTAAAATGTCGTTTTACGTCTACCGAGAGGAAAGTGGTCTTGAAACTAAAAATTTAGGGGTATTCTAGCTAATTTAAAACCTGCGTTTTTTCTAAAAATTGTCGTTTTTGACAGATCTGATGCGAGGGGTAAATATGTCATTTCTGGTCCGTTTCAGTGTTCGAGTAAAACTGTGAAGTTGTTTAAAATGTCATTTTACGTCTGGCGCGAGGAAAGTGGTCTTGAAACTGAATATTTGAGGGTCTTCTAGTTAATTGAAAATCTGTATTTTCTAAAAAATTGTCTTTTTAACAGATCTGATCGAGGGGTAAATCGGTCATTTATGGTCCGTTTCGGCCTTTGGCCGAAACACGAAAGTTGTTCAGAATGTTGTTTTACCTTTACTGTGAGGGAAATCAGACCTGAAAACGAGTAGTAACGGGGTAAAAGTTACAAGTAAAATCTGAAATTTTAACATTAAAATTGTAATTTCGCGCAGAACTTGTAGGAGCATTTTGGTCAATTTCTGTTGAGTTTCATGTCTCGGTTATAGATAGAAAGTTGTCCGAAATATCGTTTTGCATCAAAATGCTTCAGTCTTTAATCATGAAAATGTCGTTTAATGGGTCAATTAAGCGGGTCAGACCTGGAAGTCAAAGCTGTCAAGAAGGTCAAAATTGTCGAATTTTTCTAAGTATGTATTTTTATTAGATTTTTGAGCATTGATTCTTAAGTATGGATTTGTATGCATGTTAATACATATATACTAGTATAAAATATCATTCTTTGTGTTATTTTATTTTGAGTGTGAAATTAAGTACACGCAACTATTATAGGTCGTGGTTGATTCGTCGGCATTCGTCTCCTCGTCTCGAAGAACTTATTGTTTCTTACTTCTTATTAAGGTAAGTCTATAGCCTCGCTTTTTGTTATTTATAAATGATTTTAACCCGCGAGGGGGAATACATGCTTGTTTTTATAAAAGGAACACAAGTTGTTTTCGGTATGCTGGACCCGAATATGATGATAAATGCCTAAGTACCATTGTCTTATGAAGTCCCTGAATTTCATGTGCTGTTAATTACCTTGCGAGGTAAACGCTAATACATATGGTAGATCTATTTGAGTTTGACAAACCTTATCCTAGGGTATGTATCCTTGTGAGCACCTGAAAGGGATATTATGTATAAGAGGTCGCTGGTATATGACAATATTACCTTTCAGTAGGGGCGCCGTAAGTGAGACGGTTTGACGTGTTGGTTAAGGTTCAGTAGCATGAGCTTAAGGCATTTATCGATATATATATATATATATGACTTATCTGTGTGATAAGCTTAAGATGATTAAAAATTCTTGTGTTCAAATGATGATTTGTAAAACCTATAGACTTGCTCAACCTTTGTGTTGATGATTTTTAGCATGTATTTCAGGTAATCAAGATGGATAGCAGCTAGAGGTGGCAAATCTTGCCCATTTGATACATATGGGCACTTTTTGCCCATTTTCAAAAAAGGATGGGGCACTTTTTGCCCATTCTTTATAATGAATGGGCTAAACGGGCGCATATGTAAGAAACTAAATGGGCTTAACGGGCGCACTTGTAAAATACAAATTAGTATACTCGGCGAATATTTGTTATTAAATTTTTTATCCCGGCTTTTAAACAAGTATTTTATTTTTTATTTGTAGGTTTTTATATGTTTTTTTCCTTTTTAAGCTTGCGCCCGTTTTGCCCGCCCGTTTTGCCCGCCCGTGCCCGTTTAGCCCGCGCCCGTTTAGCCCGCCGCCCGTTTAGCCCGTTGCCCGTTTAGCCCGCCGCTCGTGCCCGCCCGCCCGCCCATTTTGCCACCTCTAATAGCAGCGGAGCATGCACGGAGGAAGTTGGTGCTTACTTGTCTAAACTTTATATTATTTTTTTCCATCCTTTGAAGTGAATAAATGACTTTTAAGTCTTTGATTAATGTATTGTGATTGGTAACGGTTTTTGGGACCAACGCTACTCTGATTTTATATATATATTGGGATGGGAAACTTTTTGGACAAGATTGTATAATATCTTTAACGTCTCTTTTGAGGTCGTTTTCTATGATTGTGTGTGATGTGCTATGAGTAGCGCCCCATAGTGGTATTCCGCTGCGTGGTAATTTGGGGGTGTTACAAAAATGGTAATCAGAGCCACAAGTTATAGAGAACTAGGTCGATTTTGAAAAACCTAAACTATAACTTTGGTGTGTTCTAAAAAGTTTTAAGCACGAAACTACTCCGCATGGCTCCGGTAAGGCTATTCTTGTATTACTTTATGATTGATTGTCATTATGTGAACCTATGTGTATGTAGCAATGGTAGTATGTATATGTATGAATATACTATCGTATTTAAAGACATTGCACGCGAAGCAATGTTCCTTGAATGATTGACGTACATTTTATAATACGGTTTTGTATTGGAATTGGTTTCACTACCAATCACCGATATTGGTGATTGTGTTATCTGAATACGAGTATGAAACTCGTTTGATACTTTGAGTATGTATATATGGTTTCGTAACCTATCGCATATCGACTTGTTTAAGTTCGATTGTTATCATCGTATCGTGATGTGCCCTTTTTGGACATCTCCTTTCGAAACGTAATTGATAAATGCAATGTTCGTGTTTTCATTACTACTTATGATTTTGAAGAATCATTTATCCGAGGCGAAATCTTCTATGTAATGCGATGTGTGAATTGATTTTTATATGATTGCGTTTTATTGACGAAAAGGAGGATGCCAATGTTGGACTTAAGATATATATATCCTAATCATATATATATAGTTTGGGTACAACAATGATATGCTCGTAGCAGTCATTCGGTTGAGTGACTTAATACTGTGTATCTAAATGGAATGGGACATTTAGATATATAGATTTTAACTTGCCCAACTAAGAGTCGTTTAAGGTTGTCTTATTTAAATGGATTAGGACATTTGAATAAGAAAATTTTAAACCACTGGACCTTAGATTGTCGTGTTTTCCTTAATCAGATGGAATGGGACGTTTGAATACGGAAGTCATGATATACGTTTATTGACACCTTGTATTTACTATAGTATTTTGATATGATATCGTGTTTAGAGGTAGTAATACTTGAGTAGGATGACTTATAATCGTTTTGTTGAAATGGATTGGGACGCCTTTTCATTTGAACAAGAAAGTTATAAGTTCCTGAACCGTAAATTTATAAATTCTTGTATACATGAAAGGGGACGCCTTTTGATGTAGACAAGGAGTTATAAATGAGTGGGCCCAAGTATGTCTGGCTCGATTTGTGAGTGGTTGGTGTGCGTACGTCATTCTTCGAATCGTGTTTCGTTGATATTAATTGTTCAGTGCTGTCGTCATTATGATCATCGTCGATTATCATCTATGTACGAGTAACCCTTTGGACTTCTCTCGAGTTATGATTTATTTCGATGGACCATTTTTAATGTGTCTCGATGATAGCAAGCTTTATAAGCAGATTGTTAAGAACCGTTAACCGTTTCGAGAATAGGCGACTTGTTTAAGCGTCACCAAGATTTATGCGTGTATTTGTGGATTGATTGAGGATCAAGTTATCAACGGCAACTTATCGTGGATGTGAAGATTTTGTAATTTTACTTGCTACTATCGAAGGGTCATAGAAGATTTTGTTTTTTCTTTCTTGATGACGAACCTGTGGGGCTAATATAATGAGCAAACAAAGAAAATGATGTATCACTTTGAGTACTGAAGTATGAATTATTGGGACGCCTTTGTATGATGAATGTTGAAGCAGAAGTTAGAGGGATGCTTTTGTATGTTGAACATTGGAGCAGAAGTTAATGGTATGCCCGATATGTTGGAATCTTCGCCAATGGACCGAATTTCTTAATGATTGGAATTAATAAATTCGTTATCACTTCGAGGAGTATGTTGAAGCCGAAACCGCAAGTGTAAAGACTTTGGAGATCAAGTTGTATTATCAAGGGTTCATTCAAGGTTTTCACGATGATCAACGGTGGAAATCTGTATTTGATGTTTATGTTCGACCTTTGCTTTTAGATACTTATGTGGTATGTGATCTAGTCGAATGATCATAAGTTGTGAGAACTTGAGACGGCATTGTCCAATGACGTCCGATCATGGACAACACGTACCATGTAATATCCTTTTGACCTTCAACGACGATGTTTATTGAGACTTTGATGCGCGTGGGCGGAAGTGAGATGGTGTTCTTGTATTATCTTTTGCGTATGAATCCGAGTGTGAGCCCTCCGATGACGAAAATATTTTTCTTGTTATTTCTTTTTGATATGCACCCATGGCTATCCGGCTAGTGGATATCCTTTAACTTTCAACCTTCCAATTGATTGGACTTACCCGAACGTCTTGTCAAGTATTCTTATTTATCATGGCTTGGCTATTTAGCAAGCATGAGTTAACCCGATTGAAATTATTGATTTGGCATGGTCTGTCTTTTTGGCAAACATGTAGTGACTTGATTTTACGTTCCTAGTGATGTCTTTTGTGTTTGATTTAGATCGGAATGCGTCCAACAGAGTAATGTATACGCCGAATGATGTCCATATCGATGAACTCGCTTTTGACGAAATATAAAATTGTAGTCGTCGGATGAGCTTCGTGCAATTCGCGTAATTCACGTGTGTCGAGCTTGAAGAAGTGTTGATGGAATTCGAGACATAGATCAAGATTCACGTGGGAACGTGAGGACTTCTTTAGGAAGAAGTTCCCTCGTCTTTCCTAGTGGTACGCAATACGAGTATGAGGCCAGGTGAGCGCCGGGACGTCGCTCTTTTAAGGAGGTGAGAATGTAATAACCCGAATTTAACGCCATTATTTTACCCTAATTATGTTACGGATTTTGAATTCCTAAGTAATGGTAAGTATTGTATTGTTTGACGGTTTACCTTGAAACCGGTGATTGAGACTTTATTTGATGTTTTGACGAATGGAATTTATCCGTTAAATAATCGAGAAGACGACGAATGCCATATTTTAGCCATGAGAGCTATTATTTTTATTTTTAGTATTTTTCGACTTATGGTCGCATTCGGTTGTAAACGAGTCGAAAGCGTGTTCTTATAATTTGTTATGCATTAATTTAATTATCGGGCTCGAGATTTAGTTATAGTAAATTTTAATTGGTAAAAACTGAGCTGAAGCTTTATTCATACCCGCGGCCCAACACTAAACCAAACACACCCTTATTTTACTTTTTATGTGTCTAACAAAACCTGTTGCCAAACACCCCTTTATTTTCTCACTACTTATTACACAAACATAAAAAGAGCTGTTGTTTCTTCTTTCTCCTCTGTCGACACTAGTATCATCACCATCACCATCAACATCAAATTTTCTTCATCAAATCATAATTAAATCATCCAAGATCATTCACCTATCATTCCTAAACAAATCCCACCATGAATTTAACATGATTCATGTGTTTTATAAAAATCAAAGTTTTCAAGAAATCATCAATGGTGATGAAATCCGAATATTATACTTGGGAAGCATTGAGAGTTGATAAATATTGCTAAAAACAAGTGGGGTTGCAACCAAAAGTCGTTTTTGATTCTCTATTAGTGTTGGGTATAGTAGGCCAAATACAAGCAACCATCAAGGAGTGTTTGATTTTGTTTTCTTGCTTCTTTGTTAAGCTTTGTAAGTGCTTATTTTTCAATCTTTTGATTTTTTTTTCTTGCATGCATATTGATTGTGATAGTTTTGTGGTTGCATGTGTGAAATTCATTGATTTGATCATGTGTAAAAATTTATATAGTTGCTGTCCTAATTTTAGGTATAAATTTCGGTCATGTTAAACTTTTATAAACTGAGATTTCAGTGTTTCTAGTCGTGGGGCTCGTCCTTACGCACGTTTTGATATAAAATGGGCCTTCTAACTCTTAAAAATGAGCAAGTTATGCTCGTTTGAATTTCTGAAAAATTATCGATTTACTTTTTGCACACCATCTGATGCAGAACCGAAAAAGGGCAAAATCGTCAAGTTTTAGTCCGTTTCAGGGTTCGAGTAAAACTGAAAACTTGTTTAAAATGTCGTTTTACGTCTACCGCGAGGAAAGTGGTCTTGAAACTGAAAATTTAGGGGTATTCTAACTAATTTAAAACCTGCGTTTTTTCTAAAAATTGTCGTTTTTGACAGATCTGATGCGAGGGGTAAATCTGTCATTTCTGGTCCGTTTCAGTGTTCGAGTAAAACTGTGAAGTTGTTTAAAATGTCGTTTTACGTCTACCGAGAGGAAAGTGGTCTTGAAACTAAAAATTTAGGGGTATTCTAGCTAATTTAAAACCTGCGTTTTTTCTAAAAATTGTCGTTTTTGACAGATCTGATGCGAGGGGTAAATCTGTCATTTCTGGTCCGTTTCAGTGTTCGAGTAAAACTGTGAAGTTGTTTAAAATGTCATTTTACGTCTAGCGCGAGGAAAGTGGTCTTGAAACTGAATATTTGAGAGTCTTCTAGTTAATTGAAAATCTATATTTTCTAAAAATTTGTCTTTTTAACAGATCTGATCGAGGGGTAAATCGGTCATTTATGGTTCGTTTCGGCCTTCGGCCGAAACACGAAAGTTGTTCAGAATGTTGTTTTACCTTTACCGCGAGGGAATCAGACCTGAAAACGAGTAGTAACGGGGTAAAAGTTACAAGTAAAATCTGAAATTTTAACATTAAAATTGTAATTTCGCGCAGAACTTGTAGGGGCATTTTGGTCAATTTCTGTTGAGTTTCATGTCTCGGTTATAGATAGAAAGTTGTCCGAAATATCGTTTTGCATCAAAATGCTTCAGTCTTTAATCATGAAAATGTCGTTTAATGGGTTAGTTAAGCGGGTCAGACCTGGAAGTCAAAGCTGTCAAGAAGGTTAAAATTGTCGAATTTTTCTAAGTATGTATTTTTATTAGATTTTTGAGCATTGATTCTTAAGTATGGATTTGTATGCATGTTAATACATATATACTAGTATAAAATATCATTCTTTGTGTTATTTTATTTTGAGTGTGAAATTAAGTACACGCAACTATTATAGGTCGTGGTTGATTCGTCGGCATTCGTCTCCTCGTCTCGAAGAACTTATTGTTTCTTACTTCTTATTAAGGTAAGTCTATAGCCTCGTTTTTTATTATTTATAAATGATTTTAACCCGCGAGGGGGAATACATGCTTGTTTTTATAAAAGGAACACAAGTTGTTTTCGGTATGCGGGACCCGAATATGATGATAAATGCCTAAGTACCATTGTCTTATGAAGTCCCTGAATTTCATGTGCTGTTAATTACCTTGCGAGGTAAACGCTAATACATATGGTAGATCTATTTGAGTTTGACAAACCTTATCCTAGGGTATGTATCCTTGTGAGCACATGAAAGGGATATTATGTATAAGAGGTCGCTGGTATATGACAATATTACCTTTCAGTAGGGGCGCCGTAAGTGAGACGGTTTGACGTGTTGGTTAAGGTTCAGTAGCATGAGCTTAAGGCATTTATCGATATATATATGACTTATCTGTGTGATAAGCTTGAGATGATTAAAAATTCTTGTGTTCAAATGATGATTTGTAAAACCTATAGACTTGCTCAACCTTTGTGTTGATGATTTTTAGCATGTATTTCAGGTAATCAAGATGGATAGCAGCAGAGCATGCAGGGAGGAAGTTGGTGCTTACTTGTCTAAACTTTATATTATGTTTTTCCATCCTTTGAAGTGAATAAATGACTTTTAAGTCTTTGATTAATGTATTGTGATTGGTAACGGTTTTTGGGACCAACGCTACTCTGATTTTATATATATATTGGGATGGGAAACTTTTTGGACAAGATTGTATAATATCTTTAACGTCTCTTTTGAGGTCGTTTTCTATGATTGTGTGTGATGTGCTATGAGTAGCGCCCCATAGTGGTATTCCGCTGCGTGGTAATTTGGGGGTGTTACATAACGTCATTCATTTACGTCTTTGCACATTTATTTTAAAACAACCAAAAATATTCTTTTTCACCAAAAACAATTGAGTCTCATTTTGAACCGGAAATCAATTCGAGAAGATACCGAGAATCGAACTTTCAAACCTAGCAAAATCAAACATTAAAATGGCGCCGCTGCCGGCTCTTTTCGTGAAGATTAACGGTTTTCTGTGAGAGACGCGTTGCTTTTTGGGATCCGTTCACTCGTGAACGTTATTTTTCGTGTCAAAAATTTTCAAAAACTCCCAAAACATTTGAAAAATCATAAAAAGCATTTCTTTTTCAAAGTTTTGCACCAAAAATATTCCTCTTTATCCTCTATTATGTTTATTTCTTTTCTTTACCCCTCTTATTTATAATTCTTCATGGATTCGTCTTGCGTACGGTGTGGGAGACCATGGCATGGTTTTCAAACATGTCAATGGTGTACTTGTGAGCGGTGTGGTTTTAATATTGACGATACATAATTTGGATTTTGTCCATTTTGTAATTCAACAAATTCATACTTCTCCTCTTACAATACTTTCTCACCCTCTCCCGTCTATGACAATCCTTATCCTCAAGAAGCACCGGGTTTTTCTCCATACCCGTGGTGCTATATTTGCGGGGGCCCTCACGATGCTTCTTCTTGTGATCCGTCGAAGGTCTTTGAGAAAATTCCGTGCTATCATCCCAGTGTGTATACTTTTGAGCCCCCACGTCACACCGTCTATCATCAACCCTTTTGTGCACTTCCTCCTGAGCAAATTGCCACACTTTTTGACAACTTTCAAAAAGTTCAAGAAGCTTGCAACAAGATCATCGAAAAATGTCAAGCGGATCAGCAACAAGAGCAAGTATCTAACCTTAGTGCTTATACTCCTCCTCTGGTGCCTCCATATTATTATGATGATGATGACGATGAGAGTCCTATTTCTTGGAACGATGAGAATTCTATTCCTTCTCCCGACTTGCCGGCTCTGGAGCCTAAGGATTCACCCATTCTAGGGGATGAGGATCTTAGCACAATTCCTGCAAAGGAATCCGACGAATTCATAAAGTCTAGTGCTGATAACCTTGTCCCAATTCCAAGTGAATCTGAGTTGACATCCGACAGTGACGATGAGTATGATGCACTTTCTTCTGATGATGTTCCTTCCACCAACACTTTGGGAGAGGATTCTTTGGCTTTCTCTAATCCTGTTTTTGATCAAGATGATGATTTTACTTCTAGTGATGACGAGTCACTATCTGATGAAGACGTTCCGAAGGAAACTTTCAAGATTTATTCGAACCCTTTATTTGATTTTGATGACGCTTACATATCTAGTGAGGTGAATCCTCTCTTTGACGAAGGGATTGAGGACATTGATATCTCTGATTCTCTTGCTATTGATGAGCATCCTTTGTTAGCCATGCCCCCTTCTATCGCAGAGGTGGCGAGATCTGACTCTACTGGAAATGTGACGCAGATGGAAGGTAATTCTTCTCTTACTTCTCATACTATATTGTCACCTCATCCTACTGCGTGCACGCCCAAGCGGGTGGATGTATCAATTTCACTCTCCGGGAAATGAGGATGAGTGCTTTGACCCAGGAGGTGACAATGACCATTCTATGATTGATAACCTTACGACTTTGCCAATTGGTCACCATCCATTGTCTTTGGAGGATGACAATGTGATTCTTTAACCCACCCCACCTCCCGTGGATCATGATTTCACATACTTCTCGTATGTTGAAAGGACCTTCCTGCCATTCAAGACTTATCCTCCTGCCTCTCCTTTATTATATTCCTCCGGGAACGAGGACAAGGTCTTTGATCCCGGTATTACATTCGAGGCTTCCCCATGGACCATTTAATTCGGCGACGAGTCAGGCTCGTGACTCGGTTAACAAAAACAAGCGCTTTTTGGGAGGGAACCTAATTATCTATCTATCTTTCCATGTTTTCACCATAAGTGTAGGGGGGAGCCCCATGGTGTTTCTTGTTCTCTTTCTTCTCATATTCAGGGATTCGAGCGCTCAATGATCCACTCTTGATGATTTTTGACGACCCGTGATTCCGTGTTTCCGTCTTCCCGGTTCTATCCTAAGCTCTTTTCGATTCACTATTTTATATTTACCAATATTAAAATAGGAATCTCGTTAGTTGTCTCTTCCTTAGAAAGATTTAAACAACGTGCACAATGTCCTAAGTGTAGGGGAGTTTACTCCCACATGCTTAAACATTGAGGACAATGTTTATCTTAAGTGTAGGGGGGACTTCTATCGAAGTTAAGTGGCCTTTTCCTTGTATTTGTCCTCATCTTAACCGGAAAATCAATTTTTCGACATTTTTCAAAATTTTTGATCTATTTTGGCCTAGTAGTTTTACCTTTGTTTAGTTATTTTCTTTCTTTACTAGAATAAATTTTAATAAAGTGGTTTTAGTTTTCAAACGTTGTGAATCTTTTGACTCAACCCGAGTTTACTTATCTAAGTTTACTCTAGCTAGTATCCTTAACGTGTTTGAGTCAAGTTTTGCTAGGCTTTTATATAGGGAGCTATAAAACGCGAAAGTCTTAACTCTCACGGGTTAAGAACAAGAACTTTTCGCAAGTTCCTATAATTGATCCTAAAGAGTCGTTTATCAAGGGAACTTTAAAATGCGATTTCTAAACTTGAAAAAGTCTAAGAATTTGCAAGATCCTATAAACCCAAAACTTTGATTTAATAGGCTAAGCATCCACGAGTCTCATTCCTTGAGATTTTAAACTGTGGAGAACGAGAGATGATAGAGTCAATTATAAGTTTGACATTCTTTCGTGAATATATGTGAGTTAATTATAAGCCTATTCTCCCATCGCTTGCTAATAAATTTATCTGCAGTAAATAAGGTTGTACGATTTGAAAAGTTACTTAGCTTCTAGCCCAAGATCGTTTAAAAGTTGCTCGGTATGGATTAGAGTTCATAGCCAAGGCATAACTTATTGAAGTGGGATGCGAAGATTGGCGTGTCCGAAAAGGCCCTAACACGGCATGAGGGCTACATTTTGTTGCTAAAGATCCCAAGTGACGTGAAGAATCATTTATCGAAAATCAATATGAAGGATCGAGACACACGACGGAAAGCAAATACTCCCGTAAAGATGATGGAGAAGTCTATCCGAGAAGACCCTAGCAAGGTATGAGGATAAATAGATCCAAGTCCAAAAAGGAGGCGGATCGTTGTATATCAAAATCCCAAATAAAGATTGGAGAAAAATGAAGAAGTCGTGGTCCAAGTATGAAGAATCTCTCAAAACTTCAAGTGAAGAAATTCCTGTTATGAAGAGAAGACCATTATTTCATGAACGTCTCTCAAGGTTTGAAGTATGAAGTCGCTGCCAAAGATCGGTCTGCGAAAGGTCTCAAATCACGAAGCAAGTTATGCCAAGATATGAACTTTATGAGATCCCGAGAAGCAGTTTTAAAAGATTTTGTCCTTTAGCTAACTATTGATTAAATCGTCCCACTTTATTTTCAGCCTAAATAACTATCAAAATAAGTCAAACAATGCATCCTCATGATCATTCAAGACAATAATAAAATATAAGAGATACACCTAGGAATAAGGGAGTCTAAGTGAATAATTGGTCCACATGAGTTCGTGTTAGTTTGCTAACTTATAATAACAATGATCTCGTTTTTAAGCTTGGTTTGGAGAAAGCGAAAACTTGAGGATGATGATCATTCATGACATTTTCAAAACCCTAAGGTATGTTTTTGATTTCTTTACTTTCTTCCTTTGAATGTTTATAATTTTCTATCTCTTTAATAAAGGCCAAGGTGGATTGATTGTGATGAAAAATGTAATCGTGCTTTGTAACTAATACATTGCATGAGGACATTGCAATGGTCAAGTGTAGGGGATTTGATAGGTGTGTAAACACCCATCCTTTTTGCCACTTAATTACAATAATAACCGAGCCAAAACGTGTATTTTATGTCGTAAATGTCGGAATTATGCGTGGTTTATGTTTTTGTTGTGATTTAGGACGAAAATATGAATAAGGGAGAAAACACGGGCATTCACGGGCTTTTATCGAAGAAAAAGACAAAAGACGAAGTCAAGAAATCAAGAGTGCAAAAAGAACGGAAGTCCAAGACCCATTCTGAAGATTTATCGAAGAAAAAGTCAAAAGACGGAAGTTTACTTAAAGCCGAAGAACTCAAGTCTTATTTATGAAGAAAATTCAAAGACGAGTTTGAAGAAATCCCGAGACAAAGTCATTAAAGTCGAAGCATTAAGAAGATTAAGGACTTAATGATGCAATTAAAGAAAGAAGAAAGAGGGGAGGAAGCTTCCTAAGCACCTCCCTAATCTCCTATAAATAGGATTCATTTTCATTTGATTAGTTCTTGTTGGCTAGAGTGACACTAGTTCTTTCATCTTTAATTTTGTGCACATTTAATTTTCATGTCAATTTAAATACTTGTCTTGCACCTTAAATACATTTAATTTCAAGTAAGTTTCCTTTTAATTATTGTCAATATTTACTTTTATTGTCAATCTTCTATCTTCCTTTCTTGTTTAATCTTAATCTTTATGCTTTATGGTTTATGCTCATGTTCTTGAGTTTTATTTGATTTAATTAAGTGGGTTTTGATTTTGTTGGTGTTTGATTGTTAGTTTTATTGATTTAAATTGTTTGTTTATGATTAGTAGATGTTATTTGATTAGTCTTGCTTAATCTTTTGGTTTATTTTGATTGATTGTGATTAGATTCGTAGCTTTTTCCTTTCCCCGTGTTCTTCGCTGTCTGTTTGTTTTCCCAGGTATATTCCGAATCAAGCAGGTTGTTCCGAATCAAAGGGGTGTTGTGATTGTTCCGAACCAAAGAAACATTCCGGATCAACTTGAGTATTCCAAACCAAAATTTTGTTCAGAAAGTTCCGAATCAGTGGAAGTTCCGAATCAAAGTTCTGAATCAGCAAAGTTCCGAATCAAAGTTCTGAATCAAAGTTCCGAATCAGCAAAGTTCCGAATCAAAGTTCCGAATCAAAGTTCCGAATCAAAGTTCTGAATCAAAGTTCCGAATCAGCAAAGTTCCGAATCAAAGTTCCGAATCAAAGTTCCGAATCAAAGTTCTGAATCAAAGTTCCGAATCAAAGTTCCGAATCAAAGTTCTGAATCAAAGTTCCGAATCAGCAAAGTTCCGAATCAAATTTCCGAATCAAAGTTCTGAATCAGCAAAGTTCCAAATCAAAGTTCTGAATCAAAGTTACGAATCAACAAAGTTCCGAATCAAAGTTCCGAATCAAAGTTCCGAATCAAAGTTCTGAATCAAAGTTCCGAATCAGCAAAGTTCCGAATCAAAGTTCCGAATCAAAGTTCCGAATCAGTAAAGTTCCGAATCAAAGTTCCGAATCAAAGTTCCGAATCAAGCAAAGTTCCGAATTAAAGTTCCGAACCAAGCAAAAGATCCGAATCAAAGTTTTGTTCATCCGGAATATTCAATATTCCGGATCAAGGGGTATTCATTCGGAATATATTCCGAATCAAGGTTTTTGGTAAATATTCCGAGTAAAGAAGAACATTCCGAACGAAGGTGACATTCCGGATGAATGTTTATTCCGAATGATGGTATTATTCCGAATGATGGTATTATTCCGAATGAGCTGTTTTCAGGTTCTTTTTAGTTTCTGTTTTTAGTTTTTATTTTTAATTTTTAAGCTTTACTTTTCCTGCCTTTTTACTTAGTCGCACTTTAAGATTACTTGCCTTAGATTTATTTTAAGCCTTGCCTTATTTTAAGTTTTAGTTGCGTTTTAAGTTTGCCTTTAGGATAGTTGATACAAATGATTTTGCTATGGGGTTCAGATTCTCTGTCTCGATATCCTCTCGAATTGATCTCGGCTCTAAGTGGAATGACTTGTTCTTGGTTAATAAAAAGGTGTTGGTTTGTTTATCTATTTTGAACTAATAACAATTAAATGTAAATAGCATTGAGTGAATTAAAGCTTCGGAAGATTAAACCAAATTTACTAGTTAAAAGTGAAAGCTTGAAAACGTAAAGGAAAGACTAGAAAAATACTTTGAAAACTCAATTAAACTAAATCTTAAAAACTTTGCTTAAAACTTTAAAATTTAGTGCATCGGAATATAAAAGTGCAAAGGTGTCGGAATGTCCAAAATCTTGTCCATCGGAATACTCTAAAATCAAAGATGTCGCAATGTGGTCAATCACAAAGTTCACTATCGGAAAGGTCTAGATCGGAATGGCAAAAGGCTACTGTCGGAATGACTTACTATCGGAATATGGTGAACAAAAATTGGGCAGAGTTTCGTCTTAATAAAGGACCTTAAACCCCGTCGGAATGTGCGATCGCAATAAGCGATCGCAATCCTGATCGGAATAAGGGGGAATTACAACCTATCGCAAAGTAAAATCCCACTTGGGTTATTGCGATACTGAGCCAAGGAAACCGTCGGAATGAGGACAAACCCTTGTATTGCGATGGAATGAAAGCAGTTCCGAAAATGGTGGTAACTAAAATTTCAACAAGCATACACAATAAGCTAAGTGATTCGAAACTTAAATAACTTGAAAAGGCTTAAATTCAACAACTTGTAGAAACGAAAAATCTTGAACTTTATGAAAGGAACTTTTATAAGACTAAAACTTATATGAAATCCGAAAACCAATAAGCTTTAACAAGAAATTAGCCAATAAGCATGGAGAGCTTATGACCTATTCGTGTGAAAGCTTTGAAAAGAAACAAGAAATATTGAATTTTGATCACGAACAAATCCTCAAATCCAAACCGTATGGAATTTACAATCGGATTAAAGATTTTGACAAATCAAGAAAAGTAGAAAAAGATTAAAGAACTTAAAAGCTTAACTTGAATGAGATTAATGAAATTCAAGGTACAAAGATTAAAGAAGACTTAAATTAAAAGATGAAAAACAAAGAAAAAGTTTAGTGAGAGAAAGTTTGGAACTTTCTCTCTCTAAAACTAGAGAAATGAAAAACTAAAGACTAAGTCTAGCTAGCTAAGTGTGTGAAATTTGTGAAGTAAGGGCCTTTATATAGGCGTGTATATGGGCTTGTGAATGGGCTTTGATATCGGGCTTCTTTTCTTCTTTCTTCTTTAGTCTTCACGCCTCTTTAAATAAACGTTCCCGACTTTGGATATTTTTAGAAGTGTCGGTGAATAATTCCAACTCGTCTTATAATCTTTTGTTTAATAGACTCGAGTTCTTCGACATATATGAATCTTCCATCTTTGGCTCTATTCTTCGATAAATCTTCAAATAGGCACAATGACTTCAAATCTTCTGCACCTCTTGGACAATAGACTTCGTCTTGAGTCTTTTTCTTCGATACAACCCGTGCAATCCCATGTTTTCTTCAATATTCATCCGGTTGGCTCTGAAAACACAATAACACAAAAACCACGCATAATTCCAAACAAATGATATTAAATACGTGTTTTGGTCTTGTTTTAGCCAGAAATAAGTGGTAAAAGGATGGGTGTTTTCACACCTATCAAATCCCCTACACTTAACCATTGCCATGCCCTCATGCAATGCTTAGTGACAAAGCACATATACACTTTTTTCATAATCAATCAACCTTGGCCTTATTAATATACTACTAAACGAAAATGAAAATACTAAGAGAAATTAAAACTTTAAAGTAAACAAAAGGATGGAAATAACTTGCAAAGAAACCAATGACTTACATTAGGGCTTCGGTGCTGCGAAGATTTATCACCCTCAAGTTTCATGTTCCCCAAACTAAGCTTAAAAACGAGATCATTGTTATTATAAGTTAGCAATTCAACCACTTACACACATGGCTTAATCAATTGCTTAAACTCCCTTATTCCTAGGTGTATCTCTTATATTTTATTTTTGTCTTAGAATGATCATGAAGATACATTTTTGGACTTATTTCGATAGTTTATTTAGGCTGAAAGCAAAGTAGGACGATTTGATCAATAGTTAGCTAAAGGACAAAATCTCTTAAAACTGCTTCTCGGGATATCAAAAAGTTCATATCTTGGCATAACTCGGTTCACGATTTGAGACCTTTCTCGGGCCGATATTTGGCATGTACTTCATACTTCATATCTTGAGAGACGTGCTTGAGATAATGGTCTTCTCATCGTTCATAGAGTTTCTTCACTTGGAGACTTTTGAGAGGTACTCCAACTTTGTTGACCACGACTTCATGATTATTTCTTCAATCTCTATTTGGGATTTTGAGATACAACGATCCGCCTCCTTTTCGGACTTGGATCTATATATCCTCATACCTTGTTAGGGTCTTTTCGGATAGACTTCTCCATGATCTTTATGGGAGTTGATTGCTTTTCGTCGTGAGTCTTGATCCTTCATATTGATTTTGGGAATAATGCTTTTCACATCACTTTGGATCTTCAGCAATAAAATGGAATCCTCATGCCTTGTTAGGGCCTTTTCGGACTCACCAATCTTCGCGCCCCGCTTCATAAGTTATGCCTTGGCTATGAACTCTTATCATTACCGAGCAACTTTTAAACGATCTTGGGCTAGAAGCTAAGTAACTTTTCAAATCGTACGACCTTACTTATTGCAGATAAATTATTAGCAAGTGATGGGAGAATAGGCAAATAATTACAACAAGTGAGCTTGTGCAAGAATACCGACTTATAATTGACTCTATCATTTCTCGTCCTCCACAATTTAAAATCTCAAATAATGAGACTCGTGGATGCTTAGCCTAATAAACCAGTTCAGGTCTACATGGTTAAGGATACTAGCTAGAATAAACTTGACTATGTCTATTCAGGTTGAGTCAAAATAATCGCAACGGGCCTAATATGTCAAAGACTTCTAAACTAGCTACACCACTTTATTAATATTTTTGACTTTATTAATATTTTTAACTTTATTGCGGGATATATACATATGAAAGCAACGATAAAAATTTTAAAAATTACGACTATATGGCCAAAGTTAATTAAAAATTTGAAAAATGTTGAAAAAGATGATTTTCTGGTTAAATGAAGGCATTTTCATGGAAAAGTCCACTTAAAACTTCGATAGAAGTCCCCCCTACACTTAAGATAAACATTGTCCTCAATGTTTAAGCATGTGGGAAAAGTTTCCCCTATACTTAGGACATTGTGCACGTTGGTTAACTCGAGTTAAGGAAGAGACGACTAAAGTGATCAATTTCAAATGTGAGTATGAAGAAAATTGAATCACGATAGTTGAGAGATAGAACCGGATTTCGGATAACACGGGAGCACGGTTCTTCAAAGGTTCCAAGAGTGCATTCATCCCTGTAATCACATCACCACACAAAAACAAACACCTATACAGGTCCCCCTACACTTAGGAGGTTAAAACATAAAAGGATAGATACTCGGGTTGCCTCCCGAGGAGCGCTTGTTTTTGATAACCGAGTCACGAGCCTGACTCGACCCAAAATTAGTTCATGGGGAACGTGGTGAGGGATGGAATCATCTCCTGAGAGATGTCCTCACCAAAGTGCAGCTTCAGACGCTGGCCATTCACTTTGAAATTGGGCCCATTTGGCTGAGAAAGCTCAATGGTCCCATAGGGAAAGACTTTGGCGACGGTGAATGGACCAGACCAGCGGCTCTTCAACTTGCCGGAGAAGATCTTCAACCGAGAGTTAAAAAGTAAGACTTGGTCACCAACGTGGAACTCTCGGTTCTTGATTTTTGCGTCATGAAGGATCTTCGTCTTCTCTTTGTAGATCAGCGAGTTCTCATAAGCTTCATTCCTCAGTTCGTTGAGCTTGTTGAGTTGAGTCTTGCGATGATCACCGGCTTTGTTGATGTCGAAGTTAGCCCACTTCAAGGCCCAATGCGCCTTATGTTCCAGCTCGATGGGAAGGTGGCATGCTTTCCCGTACACAAGACGATAAGGTGTACATCCGATCGGGGTCTTATAAGCAGTACGGAAAGCCCACAGAGCATCATCTAACTTATCGGCCCACGCAGCACGATGCTCTCCCACAGTACGCTCCAAAATTCGCTTCAATCCACGGTTGGATATCTCGGCTTGCCCATTGGTTTGTGGGTGGTAGGCCGTGGAAAGACGATGATTTACACCGTACTTAGCCATGACTCTAGCAAATTGGTCATTGCAAAATTGAGTCCCACGATCACTAATAATGGCACGAGGCACACCGAATCTAGCGAATAGAGCTTTCAAAAAGTTACAAACCACCCTTGCGTCATTAGTGGGTAAAGCTTTGGCTTCAACCCACTTTGAAACGTAGTCAACAGCTACAAGGATGTATTTGTTCCCTTTAGAAGAAGGGAATGGCCCCATAAAGTCGATACCCCAAACATCAAAGATTTCACACTCTTGAATGAAATTCTGAGGCATCTCGTCTTTATGTGTGATCGTGCCTTGTTTTTGGCAAACATCACATCGTTTAACCATATTGTGAGCGTCACGATATATGGAGGGCCAATAAAATCCCGAGTCAAACACTTTTTTGGCGGTGTAGTTGGGACCAAAGTGACCACCGGTGGGTCCTTTGTGGCAAGCATCAAGGATTTTCAAAGCTGCCGGTCCATCAACACATCGGCGAATAATCAGGTCGGCACATTGTTTGAATAGGTAAGGGTCGTCCCATAAGTAAGTCTTAATGTCGGTGAAGAACTTTTTCTTTTGTTGGGACGTCAACCCTTCCTTGAGAATTCCACCCGCCAAGTAGTTTGCAAAGTCCGCAAACCACGGGGTTTCATCAGAATTCGAATTGATAGACATTAAGGTCTCCAAGGGAAAAGAATCATTGATTTCTTTGTTCGGATGATCCCCCTGGTAAGGATCCTCAAGTCTGCTGAGATGATCCGCGGCTAGGTTTTCTGCTCCTTTCTTATCGCGAATTTCGATTTTAAATTCCTGGAGCAGCAAAACCCAGCGAAGAAGTCTTGGTTTGGAATCTTGCTTTGTCAACAAGTACTTCAACGCGGAATGATCGGTATACACGATTGTGGTGGAAAGGACAAGATAGGGGCGGAATTTTTCAAAGGCATAGACAACAGCTAAAAGCTCTTTTTCGATTGTCGTGTAATGCAATTGAGCCCCCGTCATTGTCTTGCTAGCGTAATGGATTGGTTGGAAGTGTTTGTTCACTCTTTGTCCCAGAACCGCTCCAATAGCAAAATCGCTAGCATCGCACATTAACTCGAAAGGCAGCTCCCAATTAGGGGTAACCAAGACAGGTGCCTTAGTAAGCTTATCCTTAAGCAAGTTGAAGGCTTCAAAGCACTCTTTGGAAAAAATAAAAGGAGTATCTTTTTCCAAGAGGTGGGTTATCGGGCGAGCGATTTGAGAAAAATCTTTGATGAATCGACGGTAGAAGCCCGCATGACCCAGAAAACTTCTCACACCCTTCATGGTTGAAGGTGGAGGCAACTTGGCGATAACATCGACTTTAGCACGGTCTACTTCAAGACCGGCTTTCGAGATCTTGTGTCCTAGCACGATGCCTTCTTTTACCATAAAATGGCATTTTTCCCAATTTAGAACAAGGCGAGTGTCTTCGCACCGCTTAAGCATACGTTCCAAATTGGCAAGGCAAGAAGAGAAGGAATCCCCAAAGACCGAGAAATCATCCATGAAGACTTCCATGGTTTGTTCAACCATGTCATGGAAGATGGCTAACATGCACCTTTGGAAAGTCCCGGGGGCATTGCATAAGCCAAAAGGCATTCTTTTGTAAGCAAATGTGCCATAGGGACAAGTGAATGTTGTCTTCTCTTGATCTTGGGGATCGATGGGTATTTGAAAATAACCTAAGAAACCATCAAGAAAGCAGTAATATTCATTACCCGCTAAACGTTCAAGCATTTGGTCCATAAAAGGTAGAGGGAAATGATCCTTTCTCGTGGCATCATTGATTTTGCGGTAGTCTATACAAACTCTCCACCCAGTAACGAGACGAGTGGAAATCAACTCGTTGTGTTCATTGGGAACAACGGTTATTCCGCCCTTCTTGGGCACACAATGGATTGGACTAACCCATGATGAATCCGAAATAGGGTAAATCATACCCGCATCAAGAAGTTTGAGAACCTCTGTTTTGATGACTTCATGTATTTTTGGATTCACCCTTCGTTGGATTTGAATTGTGGGCTTAAAGTCGTCCTCCATGAGAATTTTGTGTGTGCAGAAGTGCGGATCAATTCCACGAATATCAGAGATTTTCCAAGCAATAGCCTTCTTGTGATCTTTCAACACGGTGATAAGTCGTGCTTTTTCTTCTTCCTTTAGGTCCTTAGCAATGATGACTGGCGACTTCTTCTCTTCTTCAAGGAATACATACTCGAGATAGGGCGGCAACTCCTTAAGTTCTAAATCCGGAGGATTTTCGACGGGAGGCGTGTTCAAAGTCGGAGTATCGATAGCAATAACCATGGGAGATGGAGGAGAAGGATTGTCTTCGTTGAGAAGATTTTCAAAGAATTGCATGTCGTCATCCCCATCGATGGGAGAATCATTATTAGATAAGTTCACATCTCCCATGGTGTCTTCAAGATCTTTCCAAAACAAATCACTATCTCCAAATAGAGACAATGATGAATCAATAGAGGCAACGGTTTCAACATTGGGAAGAGAGGTAGGAATACTTTTGCAAGCATTTTGGAAGTGTTCTTCACAAGCCTCATCAAGAACGTCAATACAATTAACACTCTCGTTTGAATAAGGTTGTTTGGACAACTTTCCCATGTTGAAGACGATTTTATCGTCTCCCACTCTCATGATAAGCTCACCGGCTTCAACATCGATGAGAGTGCGACCGGTCCTCAGGAATGGACGACCCACGATCAAGGGAACACGAGGGTCCATCTCGTAGTCGTCGACGACGAAATCAGCAGGAAAAGTGAATTTGTCGACTCCTACAAAGACGTCTTCGGCTATCCCCACTGGATAAGCAACCGTACGGTTAGCTAATTCCAAAGTCATTCTGGTGGGGACTAGCTCAGGGAGAGATAATTGCTTCCAAACGCTTAGAGGCATAAGATTAATACTGGCACCTAGATCGGCTAGGGCCATGCAATTCTCTACTCCCGGGAAATTGCAAGGAATTAAGAAACGACCCGGATCACCAAGCTTGGTTGGAAATTTCCTTAAGAGCACTGCAGAGCAATTCTCATTAAGTTGGGTGTTGGCAATATAGAGGAGCTTTTCCTTGTCGCTCAGAAGATCTTTAAACATTTTCGCATATTTAGGCATGTGAGCGAGAGCCTCAGCGAAGGAGATGTTGAAATTCAATTGTTTGAACATCTTGAGAAAGTTCGAAACCTGAATATCGTCCTTGCTTTTGAGCTTCTCTTTTCTCAACCTAGATGGATAAGGTATATTGGAAGAAGAGGAAGGCTTTGGGATAATAGGATCACTCACATCCTTGGGTGGAGGAGGGGTAGGAGTAAGAGGTGGAGAAATTGGGGAAGGAGAAGGATGAGGAATAGGAGCAGGTGACTCGTTCTCCTTAGTCACAACCACCGGTGGAGGTATAGGAAGCTCGAGTTCCTTGGTACCTTTGCCACTGCGAGTGGTGATTGCTTTCATCTCCCCTCTTGGATTCGCAACGGTGTTACTCGGAAGAGTACCCGAAGAAGAGGGTTGATTACCTTGGAAGAAACTAGCCATCATGTTCTTCAAATCATTAGTTTGGCTATCCAACGTGTTTCTCATGTCGGATCTCAGATCGTTCCCTTGTTTTACCAAGTCTGCTTTCAGGTTGAGCACTTCCCGCTGAATATTTCCCACTATCACATCGTTAGTCCTCATATAAGTTTCCACTTCTTGGTGAAGAGCGGTGGGTTGGTTGGGAGGAGCATTATATGCGGGTGGTTGATAAGCAGGTTGCTGGTAGACTTGGTTGTTTCGTTGAGGTGGTTGTTGCTGCTTGTGAGGTGGGATGTATGGTGTGCGAGGTTGTTGTTGTTGTTGAGGAGGGCGATTGAGGTTTTGTTGTTGGTTTGGGTTGTTTGGAGGAAAACCGGGTGGTGAGAGGTAGTTGTTGGAGCGGTAGCTAAGCAAATTACGGTCACCTTGAGGTCTAGCTTGATAAGTAGGTTGAGGATAGGTGCCATATGGCGCATTCACATTTTCAGAAGGGTAGTCTTGGGTGGCGGTACAAGTGGTGTAAGAGTGAGGACCCCCGCATATCTCGCATGGTTGGCTAACAGCACTGACTTGAGCGTTTTTAGCGTTGTTGCTGTTGTTGTTGTTAACGGTGTGGGTAACAAGCGATTCAAGAAGCGTAGTGATTTTGTCCAGTCGCTTGTCACTGTCATTAGTGCTAGCACTAGCGACATTGGTCCGAACACTCTTGGTTTGCACACGAGACTTATTCTCAATGATATCCCAAGCAGCATTGGAAGTCTTAGCCAAAAGATTACCCCCCGAGGCACTGTTTAGTGAATCTTGGTCACTCATGCTTAAACCATTGTAAAAAGTATTAATTTGATGTACTTTGGTAAAACCATGTTGTGGGCATTTTCTTAAAAGATCTTTAAACCGATCCTAAGATTCACTGAACGACTCATCGTACTTTTGTTCAAAATTTATGATTTCATTCCGCAAAGCGGTAGTACGAGAGGGTGGGAAAAAGTAATTGATAAACTTAGTCTCCAAATCCGTCCACGAGAGAATACTCTGTGGCGGTTCCTTAGCAAGCCAATGCCAGGCTTGTCCCTCTAAAGAAAAGGGAAAAAGTTGTAACTTGATAACCTCTTGTGGAACACCATTGAATTTGACCATGTTGGTGAGTTGCAAGAATCTCTTGATATGGTCATGTGGGTCATCAATGGTACGTCCTAAGAATGGTTGAGCGGAGACCATCTGGATAAAGCCTGATTTTAGCTCAAAGTTGTTGGCGGCAATTGGAGGTATGACAATTGGATCAGTGTTGCCATCTACATGAGCTTGCAGCAGTTCAATCATCGGGCAATTATCCGGAAGAGGCTCATTGTTGTTGTTATTATTCATGTTGTTGAAAGGTGGGTTGTTGTTGTTATTATTGTTTGGAGGTGGTATGTTGTTGTTGTTTTGTACACCGGCCATGTCTAAGTTATCGAGATGCTCGGGCTCTTGATAAGACGTGGATCGAGTGCGCATACACCTGCAAAAGAACGAACAAAGAAAAACAAAGCAAAAATATTTTTGGTTTTTATGTTTTTTTTTTATTTTTTTGTATTTTTGAAAATTTTATATTTTTTAGGATTTTTTTGAAATTTTTTATGAAAAAGTAACGTTCACGGGGAACGGATCCCAAAATCCAAGTTCTCATAAAAAACTTCTGATCTTAACGAGAAGAGCCGGCAGCGGTGCCATTTGATACAAATGATTTTGCTATGGGGTTCAGATTCTCTGTCTCGATATCCTCTCGAATTGATCTCGGCTCTAAGTGGAATGACTTGTTCTTGGTTAATAAAAAGGTGTTGGTTTGTTTATCTATTATTAACTAATAACAATTAAATGTAAATAGCGTTGAGTGAATTAAAGCTTCGGAAGATTAAACCAAATTGACTAGTTAAAAGTGAAAGCTTGAAAGCGTAAAGGAAAGATTAGAAAAATACTTTGAAAACTCAATTAAACTAACACTTAAAAACTTTGCTTAAAACTTTAAAATTTAGTGCATCGGAATATAAAAGTGCAAAGGTGTCGGAATGTCCAAAATCTTGTCCATCGGAATACTCTAAAATCAAAGATGTCGCAATGTGGTCAATCGGAAAGTTCACTATCGGAAAGGTCTAGATCGGAATGGCAAAATGCTACTGTCGGAATGACTTACTATCGGAATATGGTGAACAAAAATTGGGCAGAGTTTCGGCTTATTAAAGGACCTTAAACCCCGTCGGAATGTGCGATCGCAATAAGCGATCGCAATCCTGATCGGAATAAGGGGGAATTACAACCTATCGCAAAGTAAAACCCCACTTGGGTTATTGCGATACTGAGCCAAGGAAACCGTCGGAATGAGGACAAACCCTTGTATTGCGATGGAATGAAAGCAGTTCCGAAAATGGTGGTAACTAAAATTTCAACAAGCATACACAATAAGCTAAGTGATTCGAAACTTAAATAACTTGAAAAGGCTTAAATTCAACAACTTGTAGAAACGAAAAATCTTGAACTTTATGAAAGGAACTTTTATAAGACTAAAACTTATATGAAATCCGAAAACCAATAAGCTTTAACAAGAAATTAGCCAATAAGCATGGAGAGCTTATGACCTATTCGTGTGAAAGCTTTGAAAAGAAACAAGAAATATTGAATTTTGATCACGAACAAATCCTCAAATCCAAACCGTATGGAATTTACAATCGGATTAAAGATTTTGACAAATCAAGAAAAGTAGAAAAAGATTAAAGAACTTAAAAGCTTAACTTGAATGAGATTAATGAAATTCAAGGTACAAAGATTAAAGAAGACTTAAATTAAAAGATGAAAAACAAAGAAAAAGTTTAGTGAGAGAAAGTTTGGAACTTTCTCTCTCTAAAACTAGAGAAATGAAAAACTAAAGACTAAGTCTAGCTAGCTAAGTGTGTGAAATTTGTGAAGTAAGGGCCTTTATATAGGCGTGTATATGGGCTTGTGAATGGGCTTTGATATCGGGCTTCTTTTCTTCTTTCTTCTTTAGTCTTCACGCCTCTTTAAGTAAACGTTCCCGACTTTGGATATTTTTAGAAGTGTCGGTGAATAATTCCAACTCGTCTTATAATCTTTTGTTTAATAGACTCGAGTTCTTCGACATATACGAATCTTCCATCTTTGGCTCTATTCTTCGATAAATCTTCAAATAGGCACAATGACTTCAAATCTTCTGCACCTCTTGGACAATAGACTTCGTCTTGAGTCTTTTTCCTCGATAAAACCCGTGCAATCCCATGTTTTCTTCAATATTCATCCGGTTGGCTCTGAAAACACAATAACACAAAAACCACGCATAATTCCAAACAAATGATATTAAATACGTGTTTTGGTCTTGTTTTAGCCAGAAATAAGTGGTAAAAGGATGGGTGTTTTCACACCTATCAATAGTTTTAAGTTTGCGTTATTTACATTAATTGCCCTTTAATTTCTCTTCACGCTTTTAATTTCTCGTCTTTTATTTTAAATTAGAGTTAGATTTAAATTAACGTCATTTTCATTTACGTCTTTGCACATTTATTTTAAAACAACCAAAAATATTCTTTTTCACCAAAAACAATTGAGTCGCATTTTGAACCGGAAATCAATTCGAGAAGATACCAAGAATCAAACTTTCAAACCTAGCAAAATCAAACATTACTCACACTTACAAATCCTAACAAACTAAAGAAACAAGATCAAGATGATCTAAACTGAAACAAGATGAAACCTAGATGAAACTCAAAGTCGTAACCGAATGATTGCAGAAAGTGTGTGTGAAACGATTGAGAATAATGAAATGAATGACCAACTTTTCCAGCTTAAATACCACGAGCTAAAAACATATTTACATAGAAGTCCCTGCACAACATAAAACAAAAAAAACTTGGCACAAAACAAAATATTTACAAATGAACCCTCCAACTTACAAGCTTGTGTCACAAAAGTGTTAACAACTTTTAACACCCTCCCTCAAGCTTGTAAACCAAACATATTAATCATACCAAGTTTTTTCACAAAGAGAGCATGTTGAAATGACCCCAAATCTTTAGTCAGAACATCTGCAATTTGATTCTTAGAATCAACCTTTATAGTTCTAATAACCCCTAGAGGTCACTTTCTCTCTAACAAGATGTACATCAATATCAAAGGGTTTAGTCTTTTCATGCATAAACGGATTAGCAACAATTTGCATGGCAGACTTATTGTCACAACATAAGCTCACAGGAAGTAACTGAGTTATACCAAACTCACTTAAGAGCTTAACAACCCACATAATCTCACAAGTAGCAACTGCCATTGCCCTATATTCATCTTCAGTTGAAGATTTAGTAAAGGTAACTTGCTTCTTGCTTTTCCGGATTATCAAATTACCATTAACATAAACACAATAGCCAAAGACAGATCTCCTAATAACGAGACACTTAGCCAAATCAGAATCTGAATAGGCTACAACATTATACCTTTCAGAACTCTTATTGAAACTAATAACACTTCCAGGTGCAAGTTTCAAATACTTAAGCACTCTCAAACCAAAGTCAAAATGTGACTGCAAAGGAGCATGCATGTATTGACTCAAACAATGAACAACATAAGAAATATCAAGCCCAGTCAAAGTTAAATAGATTAAGTTTCCAACTAATTTTTGATAATTGGTAATATTAATCAAATAACTATCACCAGAGACTCTTGACGAGCCAACACAATATTCTCAGGCAAAGGTGTGACAACAGGTCTGCCAACAAACCATACTCATTTAATAGTTCCAAACAATATTTTCTATGACTTAAACACAACCCTTTCTCATTTTTAAGCACTTCAATTCCCAAAAAATATTTAAGTTCCCCAAGATCCTTGATCTTAAATCTATTATTCAAAAACTTTTTAAAATTTTCAATTTCAACTTCTGAATTGCCAGTTAACACAAGATCATCCACATAGACAAGTAAAAAAACTTAACTTTTCCATAAATTTTGATATATAAAGAATGATCATTTTTAGATTGAACAAAACCAACATCAAGGAAAGTTTTAGAAAGTTTGCTATCCCATTTTATAGGTGCTTGCTTAAGACCATACAAAGACTTCTTAAGTCTACAAACTCTGTTATCTACAGGTTTAGAATATCCTGGAGGTGGAACCATATAGACTTCCTCACTCAAATCTCAATACAGAAAATCATTATTAACATCCATTTGATATAAATTCCAACAATTTCGATCAGGCAAATCAATCAAACATCTAACAGTACTCATTTTAACCACATGACTGAAAGTCTCTTCATAGTTTATATCCTTCCTTTGGTTACAACCCTTAGCAACAAGTCTGGCCTTGTATATTTCAATTTCACCAGTTGAAAGAAATTTAATCCTATAAACCCATTTAGACCTTATAGGTTTTCTACCAATAGGAAGGTTAACAAGATCCCAAGTACCATTCTCATACAAAGCTTGCATATCAAGATTCATAGCACTAATCGAATTTTGATCATTACAAGCATCCTTATATCAAGTTGGTTCATAATTCTTATTAATACTAGATGTAAAACCAAAAATTTTCATATCAATCATAAAATGATTACAAAGCTTAAACAAACCATATCTTAAGGAAGTATTCAACACATAATCATTTAGTTTAGCAAGAAACTTAATAGCCCTATTAGACTTCCTCTATCCAACCTCCACCTCTGTCTCATTATTATTAAAAATATTTTCAAAAACCAGATTACTTAGATCAAAATTGCCCTTAGAAATATCTTTGTCTCATATGGGAGTTGCAATCATTTGACCACTACTACTGGGTAAGCTACTAACTAAGTCATCTCCAGCTTGCTGTAATTCAACAAAATCTGGTTGACTATTGTGGTTAGTAGCCACATCCTCAGTAGAAAGGTGACCACCCTCTTTACACAAAGGAGTCCCACCTTCCTCATCATCATTGGGTCTTGAAGATTTGGATGTGTTTTCAGACTCAAAACAATCAAAAAAATTTAAAATGGAAATCTCATTAGCAGACTCAAGAGCAACACTATAATTGTTCATTTTATAAGGAAACACATTTCATAAAAATTTACATCCTTAGAGTAAATAATACATCTGTTTTCAAGACCAAAAGTTTATATGCTTTTTTTTCACTAGCATACTCAATTAAAACACATTTTTTAGACTTTTCAGAAAACTTATCATTTCCTTTTAAAATAGTAGTATAACATAAACATCCAAAACCTCTCAAGTGAGAAAGGTTAGGTTCTCTACCATAAACAAGATAAAAAGGAACTTTACATCCCTAGAGTAAATAATACATCTGTTTTCAAGACCAAAAAGTTTATAATCTTTTTTCCACTAGCATACCCAATTAAAACACATTTTTCACACTTTTCAGAAAACTTACCATTTCCTTTTAAAAAAATAGCATAACATAAACATCCAAAACTTCTCAAGTGAGAAAGGTTAGGTTCTCTACCATAAACAAGACAAAAAGGAGATTTGGCATTCAAAACAGAGGAAGGAAGCGTGTTAATCAAATAAGCAGCAGCCAGAACACATTCAGACCAAAACATAAAAGGAATCCCCCCCTGAAACATAAGACTCCTTGCTACATTAAGCAAGTGTATATGTTTCCTTTCAACATACCATTCAGTGTGGAGTATATTCACAAGTAGTTTGATGAATAATTCCCATAGAGTAAAAAAAACATCATATTTTTATTCACAAACTCAGTGCCATTATCAGACCTAACCACTTTAATTTTCTTATTATACTGAGTAAAAACCAAGTTGTAAAAATTAACAAACACTTGAAAAACCCCATCTTTAGTCTTGAGCATATACACCCACACAGACCTACTAAAGTCATCAACAACAATAAAAAATACCTAAATCCCTCACTGCTAACCACTTTATATGCTCCCCAAACATCAAGATGAATGAGTTCACCAAAACAGACAGATTTATGATCACTTAGAGGAAAAGATTCTCTTATTTTCTTAGCCTTATGGCAAACATCACAAGGCAGATCATTATTAACATGTTTTAAATCTAAAGATTTTTTTAACAAATTCAGAACCTGGTTAGCAGGATGACCTAATCTATTATGCCAATCATCTTTAGAAACAAAACAGGTAAAAAACTCACAATTACTAATAGCAGAAACACTATCAACTTTATCAAACAGATACAGACTAGCAAACTCACTACCACTCCCCAGGACTGTTCCCCTTTTCAAATCCTAAATATAACGTTTAGTCTCATCAAAACTCACTCTTAACTTGCTGTCTTTAATAAGTTTGTTAACAGATAACAAACTAACATAATATTCAGGGACAACCAACACATCAAACAAGACAACACCATTATTAGGTTTTAAATTGCCAACATGAGTAATTTTAGCAAGTACCATTATGATGTTCAACATTAAGTTTTAAATCAGAAACATCAACCAAATTAAACATATTGTCAGTCTATTTGTCATATGTTGATTAGCACCAGAATCAACAATCCACCTAAAATTATAACTAACCCCTTCAATCTTAACAGTAGCACAATAAAAATTGTAAAAATGGGGATTGAAAAACACATTACAATCAAAAAAGGAACAATTCCCAATACCCGCCATATTGGCTTGAGCATGTGAAGATGAAACATTATCACTAAGCAGATTCATTAGATTGAGCATCTGCTCACTACTTAATGACAAAGTATTAGAAGCAGACTCATTGCTACCACTCCCCCTTTTAAAATCCATATTATTACTCTTACTATTATTAAACACACCAGCAGGTTTCAGATTCTGATTGCGTTTAAAATCTGGAGCCAATGATCTCAAAACACATTTTAATAGTATGACTTTTTAAACCACAATGTTTACAAAGAAAAGAATAATAGTTCCCCTTACTAGAACTATTATTATTACCATTAGACCAATTACCATTTACCCTTAATTTCTTTCTATTATCAACAGTCTTAGACACAAAAGCAGAAACTTGAGGTTTATCAATTTTAATAGAACTAGAAGGAATACCCTTATGAGACTCTTCCCTAGAAATGATAAGAAAAACATCCTTAACTTCAGGAAGAATTTCCCTAGTCAGAATACTACTTCTTATAGGCTGATAAACAACATCAAGACCCATAAGAAACTACATTAGTTTTGACAATTTACCAAGGTCAACAAGTTCATTTCTAGCTTCACATACACAATCAGGCAACTTAGTCAATATATCAAACTCTCTCCAATAAGAATTCAACTTATGATAATACTCAGAAACAGGTAAACCACCTTGCTTAAAGGAATTAATTTTCTGAAGCAAATTAAACACAATTGAACCATCAATTCTATTGTTTCTTTAAGCTCAACCCACACAACAACAACATTATCAGAAAAAAAACATGCCCAAGATACACATCTTGAGTCAAAGAAGAAAGAATCCAATTAAGCACAACAACATTACACTTATCCCATTGAGTAAGAAAAATAGGCTAGCTAAATAAGTCTCTCTACGACAACTACCATCAACAATACCCAATTTCCCCTTAATTTGCAAAGAAAGTTTCATAGCACAAGCCCAAAACCTATAATTCTCCAAACTAGACAACTTAATAGACACAATAGAAGCACAATTAGAATCATTAGGGTGCAAATGAAGAGGATTACTCTGATCTAAAGCATTAATAAGAATAACCATAATGATCAAACAAAAAAAAATCAAGAAAGGCAGAACAAACACCTAACAACCAAACAAGAACCAAAGAAACCAACTAAACAAACAATAAATGGAAGAAACAGAAACCTAACAACCAAGAAACACCTAAAACCATAAACAAACAACTAGATCAAAAAATCAACTTACACCCAAGCTCCTCAAAACTTGCCAACGAGAATGGGACTGACCAGAACAGGTATCCTAACCACTCAAATGGTGGTAGGTCAAAACGTTAATCAACCTGTTTGCTCCCCGTTCACCAAGAATGATTCACTTTAGGGAAAAAGAAGATTTACAGAGCAATATAAGCAGCGGAATATACCAAGATCAACAATAATGAACCCTAATTAACCACAGATCAACCAGATCAAGAAACCCTAAAATTAAAAAGATTAGGGTTTCTTAAAATTGACCCTTAGAAGCGATCATGAACCACGTTAATAAAAAATTAACAAAGCAAGAACCACCAAGAATCACCAATTTATCAAAACCCCCAAAAATTAAGGTTTCAGGATAAAACCCTTAAATGAAGATCAACACAAATCGAGCTCCAAGAATCAACGTAGGGCTCTGATACCATGTAAAAATGATATCAAAACCAACCAGATCAAAGATGAATCACTCAACTAACCACCATTTTGTGATTAAATTTTATTATAACGATAAACACAAGAAGATGAGTCCCTAACACAGGTGCTCACCAAACAAATACAATTAGAATTCAAGATAGTCCTCACCAGGTGGATCATATCAAACTATACAATCACTCACACTTACAAAACCTAACATACCAAAGAAACAAGATCAAGATGATCTAAACTAGAATAAGATGAAACCCAGATGAAACCCAAAGTCATAACCGAATGATTGCATAAAGTGTTTTGTGAAACGATTGAGATGAATGAAACGAATGACCAACTTTTCTAGCTTAAATACCACCAGCCAAAAAAATATTTGCACAGAAGTAGCTACACAACATAAAACAAACAAACTTGACACAGAATAAAATATTTAAAAATGAACCCTCCAACTTACAAGCTTGTGTCACAAAAGTGTTAATAACTTTTAACAATAATCACGTCTTTTAAAGCGTTTCACGCCTAGGTCACCCCTAAGACATAACTTGTAATCAAACAAAATGTATAGCTAAGTAAAATTTTGTTAATGCTTAATATGAAAAATAAATTTTTTTCCTAATTTGTATGCATTACTCATTCTATATCACTTTGATATATCAAACATCCTATTTTGTTCATACATGACATTTTTATTGGATCAACTGACACGACATCAACTATGGCAGAGTGGACGATGGCTGAGCTTTTGAAAAATCCTAGCATGATGCAAAAGGTAAAAGAAGAATTGAAAGAAGTAGTAGGCCTAAACAACATTGTTCAAGAATTTCATCTTTCAAATCTGAAATACTTGGATGCAGTTGTTAAAAACCATTCTGACTGCACCCTACACTTCCTTTACTGCTAATTCGATGTCCAAATGAACCTTGCAATGTAGTCGGATACACAATCCCAAAAGGTGCCAATTTTTATGTGAATGTTTGGGCTATACATAAGGATCCTCAATATTGGGAAAATCCTTTAGAATTTAATCTAAATAGGTTTCTTAGCATTGATGGAATGACAAAGTTTGATTATAGTGGGTACAATCCCAACTTTCTTCCTTTTGGGTCGGGTAGAAGACAATGTTCTGGAGCTCCCTTGGGAGAGAAAATCCTGGTGTATTTCTTGGCTCCGATGCTGCACTCGTTTGATTGGACTTTACCAAATGGCGAGCATGAAATCTTCGATAAATTTGGCATTGTTCTAAATAAAAATAGGCCACTTATGGCCATCGCATCAATGAGGTTACTAGACAAAACTCTATACATGTAATGGAAACTATATATTAGTGCCTTCATTGCACACTATGTAAATTTTTTCGATCATCCACTGAAGAAAAAATGTAACTTTCTCTTTCAATAAGAACGTTCCCTAATTTTTTTTGTTTACTGTACTCTTTTGTTTACAGTAGAAATGTGGTATTTAAAAAAGTTTGAAGGTCAGTATCTAACTTCTCACTAGTCCCTAGATCAAATTGATTAAGGTCTTGAAAACTAGGCCAGGTGACCTTCAATATTTTCCTTGAGAAAATTTTACCAATTCAGCCTTTAACAGGCTCGAAATCGAGCCTAAACATGGCTCACTAGGCCAAACACCTTCAAGACGTGGCCAATTTTCATACTTCGACAAACATTATGTTTTTAATCTAGATTTTCTTTTTTAGTTTCCGGCTTCGTTATATCTTCGTTTTAGGTGATTCAAAAGGCCATGGAATCATATTTAGGTCTACTTTTACCGTCTATGTCCCGATTTTAGGGGGTGGGGGGTCTGAGTTACCTCGGGAGACGTGCAAAGGCTCGAAACAATTCAAAATAAGCTTGTAGTGTTTTATACCACTTACTACTTTTATTCTAAACTCTCTAAACTAACTCTAGCTATCCATTAACATATTTCATGAGGCCATTTGATCCATGTTCAAGTGTGTTCCAAGGATGAACCTATATCTGTATGAAAACATATGAAAATGCTAAGTATGCATTTTATCAATTTGTTTTGCAAACCACGAATGTAACGATGACATGGCTCGTATCAATGCATTATATGAATTGATATTAGTAATTAAAACTCACAACGATGATCCATAATGAACAAAACTCAAATGCAAAACCATTTTTAACACTGAAACCCTAGTTTCTCCAAATAGGCTTCCAATACTCAAGACCCTTCTAAACCAACTTGCAATAAACTTGAAAACACTCCTTGTGATCACCTTGACATGAGTTTTACCATTGGTTTTCTCTAAGTGTGAGTTCGAGGGAAAAATTGGTGGCATTTTGTTGACTATCCTAAGACGGACTTGGATCTAATTTCTTGGGGGACTCGGTAGCTCTTGGCAAGCAATACAAGACATGTTTCGATGCAGTAGTTCAATATACCTTGTCGATCATATGGCAATACCATAATCGAGTGTGCTTTGACACGAAACCCATTGATACACGGAATCGTCATTTAGGGTGGCGTGCTCGTTTTATCAGCTCGGGAGCGGATTCGCCTACGAAACAGTGCGAAATCGTTTCTTGACTGAGTCCTAATACAGAGACCGTTTCTTGACCGATTCTGGAGCCGTTACGGTTTTTTAATCGGCTATTTGGTCGGAAATAGGGATAAGGAGATATCGGCATCAGAAAATATGGAAGAAAGTAAAATGAAAAAGACAAGCTGACAAGGAAAGTGAAATATGAGAAGTGTATGGGGAAGTGTAATAAAAATATGCTTTTTACTTTACTAATTAAATACTAATATATTTAAATTTTGAATTTACTTTTTATAGATTTAAATATTCATTTTTAGTTGGTGAATACATATAACTACGTAACATTTTGTGTTGTAATGGTATCTTAGTACCGAGTTTTTAAGATTAAGAATTGTATGTTATCGTAGGGAAAAAATTTCGATCCCCCTAATATTAATTTCTGGCTCCGTCTCTGATCATCGATTCATCTTGATCTTTATTGAATTTTCGTACGGAAAAAATATTTATTTTGAATTTTATTTAATATAGTTTTTTATAAATTTTTATTGCCGTATCCATGCCGTTCCCGTATCTTAATTTTTTTATTTTTGTCGTTTTCTGTTCCCGTATCGTTCCCGTATCCCCGTGTTGTTCCCGTTTCGGTGCTACATTGATGAAACCTCCTAGACGGGACACTCTTGTAGAGGAAATTAAAATTCCTCTCTCATTCATGGGTTAGTCATAAGAGTAGGAATTTTAAGCCGAATTGGCTAATTTGGATTGATGACCCGATCAAAGCTTGTACTATTTCTTTGTAATTCCTTTTCTCTAGCTTCTTGCTAGTGTGTTTCTAATATAAAAAAGAAGAAAACTTTAACACCCCCAAAATACATTGCGCAACGGAAATACACATTTGGGTGCTAAACTCAAACCTCATTACACGAAACACTTTGAACGATCTCAAAATGAGACATTTGAAATATAAAAGGAAATAATTTAACCATTGTATAAAACCGTCAACCCAACTAAAATAAAAGTTTAACAATCAGAGCAGCGTTTTGGTCCCCCAAAGATCTCAACCAATCAACAAACATTTTTACCAAGATACATGACCAAGCATAATTAGTTCTATGACAAAAGGGAAAGAAATCAGTTTTAGACTCAACTACCACAAAAACAACCTGCAACCTTCTCCAACAAGCTCTGCCATCAATCAACTTCAATCACCTGAATACATGCTTAAAATCATCAACACAATGGTTGAGCAAGTCTATAGGTTTATCAAATCATCTTTTGGACATAAGATAAAAATCAATCATAATCATTTAATAGAATTGTTGATCATACAATATATTATTCAGGTATTCCATCTTATAGCAAAAGCTATACAACTATGTTTAATCTCATGACATCGACCCGTTATAACCAATCATCCGCCAAAAGGCGTGAATGATAAAAAGTGAAACCATTGCCCCTATTAAGGTAACCGTTGTAAATTTTACATTGTCTCTTATTCAAGTTATCCGTCCGAGCAGCGCACTCAGCGTACTAACTCTCGTCTCAGATAGGGATGTCAACCCCGATAGTACTATAAATTGTTTAAGCGTCTATTTCCAACCTACACAAGGGCAATACAATAGTTAACGGTTCATTTAAGGCCTTCTACAACTAGGTACATAACACAATTCAGGCAACATTCGGGGTCCAAAAGCAACATACGGGTCCAAACAATTATTCATGAATTGTGTTCCATTTATTTTAAAATAGCATGTATCCCCCTCGCGGGTTTTAAAATCATTCAAAACAAGTACAAAGAGAGGCTATAGACCCACCTTCAGTAATAGAAGTAGCAAGACGATCTTCGACGATAGATGATGCCCGTTAAATACGAAAACCGCAACCTACCAAATAAGGTGCATTCGTTAATAAATAGACTCAAGTATATTCCATACTTAATAACACAAAATTCAAAATTACAAAACCATGAAAAACCCAAATGAACAACAATACAAGTGATACTACTATACCCTAATATATATTTACTTTATTAAACAGCATTCACGATAAAAATCTACCGGCACATACCAAATGTACAAGCTTATTTACCCTAACTAGACACCTTCAATCTTTATGAAACTTGCTGTATAACTAATAAGTGTGAAAACACTTATCCTTTTACCACTTAACTATAATAAAAACAAGACCAAAACGTGTATTTAATGTCGTAAAAGTCGGAATTATGCGTGGTTTGTGTTTTTATTGTGTTTTAGGACAAAAATATGAAAAATGAAGAAAACACGGGCTTTCACGGGCTTTTATCGAAGAAAAAGACAAAAGACGAATTCAAAAGATCAAAAGTGCAAGAAGAACGGAAGTCAAAGGCCTATTCTGAAGATTTATCGAAGAAAAAGTCTAAAGACGGAAGCTTAACGAAGTGGAAGAACCAAGTTTAATAAAAGAAGAAAATTAGAAGACTAGTTCATTTTATCTATCGACAAATCCCGAGACAAAGTCGAGAAAGACGAGTTATTTAAAAAGACGAGAAGACAAGGAGAAAAGAGGAAGCAAGAACTCCACATCCCTTCCACTATAAATAGACCTATTAGCCTTCATTTTGTAGTTAGTTCATTTTTTTAGTTTTTCATAATAGGTAATTAGGAGTAGGTGTTTACTTTCTCTCTCTAGTTTTTATTTCAAAGTTTGCTTAATCTTTCATCTTTAATCTTGTATTTGGATCTTAATATTCATTAATTCAAGCTTATTATATATTTCTCATTCTTCCTTTCTTAATCTTAATCATGTGGTTGATTTGTTTAATCATGTAGATTGTTTAATCTTGTTGATTGTTTGATTGATTTACTTATTTGATTGTTCTTATTGATTTGATGTGTTTGATGTTTTAGCTTATTGTGCTTATAGCTTATTGTGTGTTTAGTTTGTTTTTAATTAAGTGGATTTGATAGTTTAAATCTTTTAAAAGTTGATTTTTAATAGTTTGCTTATTTGGTGTTTTTATAGTTTTTGATTTGTGGCTTATTAGCTTTTTCTTAAAATTTGTTTGGTTTAAGTTTTGGTTAAGTGCTTATTTAAATTTTACTTATTTTAGATTAATCCGGATTGTAAAACCCTTGTTCCAAACTAGTTAATATTTGTTTTTCCCGAATTAGTCTTAAAACAACATATTCCGAATTACCTTATAAAACAGATTCCGAATTAAGTAGTTCTTTAATACTCCGAATTGCATACTTCATTATTCCGGATTACCCACTGTTCTTGTTATTTTGAACTTAGTTCGGATTCCATACATTCCGAATTATATGTCAATCTGATATTCCGAACTAAGTCTTTCACTTACATTCCGGATTGCGTGTTGAATCACATTCCGGATTACTTGCTTTATCAGGATTCCGGATTAGGAACTTTGTATACATTCCGAATTACCCCTTTTCTCCTATTCCGAATTATGTGTTTCTTTTCCGAATTGTTTTACAAAGATTGATTCCGAATTAGGAAGTGTTCATGGTTATTCAGTATTAGGTCTAGGAGTAGAATATATTCCGAATTAAAATTGTGATAGAATTCCGAATTAGCTTGTGTTTTGTGTTTCCTGAATTATGATTTAAGTTTGCATTCCGAATTATTTTTGAATTTTCAGTTTCCCGACAATTTTCTGAAGTTTTATTTTGAAAGTGTTTTGCTTCATTTTATTTCAATTTTACTTTTTATCAAGTTTTTAAATTTACTTAATTTCTTTTAAATCTTGTCATTTAGTTTAATCCTTTCAAGTTTTTATTTTTACTTCAAACTAGATAAACGACATTTCCTTTTACACCAAGAACAACTGAGTCGCACTTTTAAAACCGGGTCAATTCGATTAGACATAATCAAGAACACATTTTCTATATATTAAAATGGCGCCGCTGCCGGCTCTTTTCGTAAAGATTAACGGTTTTTTGTGAGAGACGTGTTGGATTTTGGGATCCTTTCACTTTTGAACGTTATTTTTTGTGCTAAATTTTTTTCAAAAATCCTAAAAATCAAAAACTTAAAAAAAAATCCAAAAACATTTAAAAAATCATTAAAAGCATTTCTTTTTCAAAAGTTTTGCACCAAAATTATTTTCTTTTCACGTTAACTTTATTTCTTCTATTTCTTTGTTATATTTTTCTTTTGTAGGTGTATGCGTACCCGTTCACACAAAAAGAAATCCATTCAAGTCGCTATCATCGAGCCTCCTGTTGTCGAGCCTCCTATTGTTAACACCATGGAGAACCATCCAATGATCGAGCTCTTGCAATCACACGTCGAAGGCAACGATGATGCGATTGTGGTGCCGGCTATTGAAGCCAACAACTTTGAGCTCAAAACCAGGTTTATTCAAATGGTTTCCGCAACACCTTTCTTAGGCCTCACTTATGATGATCCTCACGATCACATCAAGAGGTTCGTACACTTATCCAATACTGTAAAATACAATGGGGTTTCACATGAGGCAATTCGTTTGCTCCGCTTTCCTTTCTCTCTCGAGGGACAAGCCCGAACTTGCCTTGATAAGGAACTACCCCAAAGTATTGCCACATTGGCGGACCTAGAGACAAAGTTCATATATTATTTCTTTCCACCCTCACGTACTACCGCTTTGCGGAATGACATCATTAACTTTGAACAAAAGTACGGTTTAGTGAATCTTGGGATCGTTTTAAGGAACTTTTACAAAGGTGCATCAAATTAATACTTTTTATAATGGATTAAGTTTGAATGACCAAGATTCACTAAATAGTGCTTCGGGGGTAATATTCTTGTGAAAACTATGAACGAGGCTTGGGAAATCATTGTGAACAAAGCCAAAGTCCAAACCAAGAGTGTTAGGGCTACTATGGCTAGTGTTAGTGAGAGTGAGTTGATTAATCAAATTAAGGAACTTACTTCAGTAGTAAAAAAACTTGCTTTAAGAGATAACCCTCCCACTACACACGTTCATGCTTTAAAAGAGACTTGTGAAACATGCGAGACTTGTGGTGGACCACATTCATATGTAACTGTGACAAGGTTTATGACCCATATCAACAAGAAGTGTGTGCTTATAACACTAATGAGAGGGTGCATTTTAAACCGAATGTCGATGTGAACAATTTATCTTATAAATCGACTAACTTTTTGGCTCCCCCGGGTTTTGTAGTTCCACAAAGACCACCCCTACCCGCCAAAATAGGAACCAAGGTCCTCAACGGGGTAATTTTCAAGGGAATGTTAATCAAAGGGGTTTTAATCCAAATCAAGGGGCTTTTTAAGGGCAAAACCAAGGATTTAATAATCAAAATCAAGGCTTTAATAACCAAGGTTTTCAAAACCAAGGTTTTAATCAAGGTTTTCAAAATTATAATCAAAACCAAGGTTTTCCTAATCAAGGGTTTAATAATCAAGGGTATAATCAAATGAACATGCATAATCCTCAAATGGACTTGGTTCTACAAAAATTGACCGATCATGAGCGAACCATGAAAGAGATGCAAGAATCGACCGATAGGAAATATATGCAAATGCTTTAAACCCTTCGTCCCCAAGGTGCCCTCCCTTCTAACACCGTGACCAATCCTAGGGCCAACGTTAATGCCATCACTACTAGGAGCGGTAAGACCATCGAAGAACCTTCTTATTCCCTACCTAACCAAGGACCCGAGATTCCTTCTACTTCTACCCACCGTCCTTCACCTTATACTTGTGAGATACCACCTGCAATGCCTTCGTCTACACCTTATGTTCCTCTTATACCTCAATTTTATACCACACTTTCGGTTCCAAAACTGATTCCTTCACCTTCCATTTCTACCCCTCCTCCACCCAAGGTTGTGAGTGAGCAATCCACTCCAAAGCCTTTATCTCAACCAAATATACCTTATCCCTCAAGGTTGAGGAAAGAGAAATTGAAGAATAAGGATGATATTCAAGTTTCAAACTTCCTAAAATTGTTCAAACAATTGAATTTTAATATCACCTTTGATGAGGCTCTCGCTCACATGCCTAAGTATGCTAAGATGTTTAAGGATCTTTTAAGTGATAAGGAAAAGTTGCTTGATATTTCCAATACCCAATTGAATGAGAATTGTTCCGCCGTTCTTTTGAGAAAACTTCCGGTTAAGTTAGGAGATCCCGGTCGGTTCCTTATTCCTTGCAATTTTCTGGGTGTTGAGAATTGTATGGCTTTGGCGGATCTCGGTGCGAGTATTAATCTTATGACATTGTCCGTATGGAAACAATTATCTTTACCCGAGCTAGTCCCCACTCGTATGACTTTGGATTTAGCTAACCGATCGGTTGCTTATTCGATGGGGATAGCCGAGGATGTTTTCGTTGGAGTCGAAAAATTTACTTTCCCCGCCGATTTCGTCGTTGTTGACTATGAGATGGATCCCCGTGTTCCCTTAACTGTGGGACGACCCTTCTTGAGAATCGGGCGTACATTGAATTGATGTAGCCGCGGGTGAGCTTATCATGAGGGTCGGGGATGATAAAATCGTCTTTAACATGGGTAAACTTTCCAAACGTCCCAATGAGCCCGAATCCGTGAATTTCATCGATGTGCTCGACGAAGCATGCGAAGAACATTTTCACGAGGCTTGTAAGCGCGGGACTTCTTATTTACCTCATGTTGAGAACGTAGCTTCTATTGCTCAATCATTGAATCCATTTAGAGAAAGTGACTTTCTTTTAAAAGAATTTGAAGCAAGTTTAGGGGATGTGGACTTAAAATATGAAGATTTCCCCTCCAATTGGGAAGAAGACATTCGTACCATTGAGAGACTTCTCAATGAGGATAATATTTCTCCACCTACTCCTAAGGAAGTTACAAACGATCATCCAAGTTTGACTAAGCCTTCCACCGAAAATCCTTCAGATTTAGAGCTTAAGGATTTACCGTCTCATTTAGAATACGTTTTCCTAGAAGACAATAAGAAATTACCCGTCATCATTGCAAAGGATTTAAAAGAGGATGAAAAATCTCGACTTATCGATGTGCTTAAAAATCATAAGAAAGCAATTGCTTGGAAAATCTCTGACATCCGCGGAATTGATGCTAACTTTTACACTCATAAAATTCTCATGGAATATGACTTTAAACCCGCAATCCAAAGTCAAAGAAGGGTTAATCCAAAAATTCATGACGTCATTAAGAAAGAAGTTATAAAACTTCTAGATGCCGGCATGATTTACCCTATTTTGGATTCGCCATGGGTTAGTCCCGTCCATTGTGTGCCTAAGAAAGGCGGAATAACCGTTGTTCCCAATGAAAACAACGACTTGATTCCTACACGACTTGTCACGGGTTGGCGAGTTTGCATAGACTATCGTAAGCTAAATGACGCCACTCGTAAGGATCATTTCCCTCTTCCTTTCATGGATCAAATGCTCGAGCGTTTAGCGAGTAATGACTACTATTGCTTCTTAGATGGTTTCTCTGGGTATTTTCAAATTCCTATCGATCCAAAAGACCAAGAGAAAACCACATTCACTTGTCCTTATGGAACATTTGCTTACAAAATAATGCCTTTTCGGCTTATGCAATGCTCCTGGGACTTTCCAAAGGTGTATGATGGCTATATTCTATGACATGGTTGAAGAAACTATGGAAGTCTTTATGGACGATTTCTCGATCTATGGTGATTATTTATCTTATTGCCTTGCCAGAACGTATGCTTAAACGGTGTGAAGACACTCGTCTCGTTCTTAATTGGGGAAAATGCCATTTCATGGTAAAAGAAGGCATCGTCCTTGGTCATAAAATTTCAAAAGCCGGTATCGAAGTCGACCGTGCTAAAGTTGACGTCATTGCTAAGTTGCCTCCACCTACCACCTTCAAAGGAGTTAGGAGTTTTTTAGGTCATGCGGGATTTTATCGTCGTTTCATTAAAGATTTCTCTAAGATAGCTCGACCTATGACTCATCTCTTAGAAAAGGATGCTCCTTTCATCTTTTCTCAAGATTGTTTCGACTCTTTCGAACTTCTTAAAGGTAAATTAACTAAGGCACCGGTCTTAGTCTCTCCAAATTGGGAGTTACCTTTCGAGCTCATGTGCGATGCTAGTGATTTCGCAGTAGGAGCGGTTTTAGGTCAACGAGTGAACAAACACTTCCAACCAATCCATTATGCTAGCAAGACGATGACAGGGGCTCAATTGCATTATACCATTACCGAAAAGAGCTTTTAGCCGTAGTGTATGCTTTTGAGAAATTTCACCCCTATCTTGTGCTTTCCACCACCATCGTTTTCACCGACCATTCCGCCTTGAAATACTTGTTGACCAAGAAAGATGATAAACCGAGACTCCTTCGTTGGGTTTTACTCCTCCAAGAATTTAAAATCGAATTTCGTGATAAAAAGGGAGCAGAAAACCTAGCCGCGGATCATCTTAGTAGACTTGAGGATCCGTATCAAGGGGAAATTCCAAATCAAGAGATTAATGAATACTTTCCCCATGAAACTTAATGTCTATTAATTCCAATCTTAATGATACCCTATGGTTTGCGGACATTGTAAACTATTTAGCGGGTGGTGTTCTTATGGAAGGGTTAACGTCCCAACAAAAAAAATTCTTTAAGGATATTAAGCATTATTATTGGGACGACCCTTATATTTTCAGGCAATGTGCGGATCTTGTTATTTGTAGGTGTGTTGATGGGCCGGCGGCTTTACTAATCCTTGAAGCTTGCCACAAAGGACCCACCGGTGGTCACTTTGGTCCTAACTACACCGCTAAGAAAGTTTTCGATTCTGGATTCTATTGGCCCTCCATTTATCATGATGCTCATGAAATGGTTAAGCATTGTGATGCTTGCCAAATACAAGGAAAGATCACACATAGAGATGAGATGCCTCAAAATTTCATCCAAGAATGTGAAATCTTTGACGTATGGTGCATCGACTTTATGGGGCCATTTCCATCATCCAAAAGTGTTAGCCTCAAAATATTGAGTCAAACAAGAATGCTCGGTCATATGTTTATTATGTATCGTAAATTAGAACGTTGTAATAGGTAGTAGATTAGTCGTGTATAACGGGCTTAACTTTAAGCTAAGGGTCATTCATAAGTAACCAAAGCCCAAAAGGAAAGCCCGACCCATGTAGTATAGTCCATACAAGCCCACATGTAGGGGGACTATAAATACCCTTCCTAGCATGTTAGGAAGGGTGTTGGTAATTTCATTTTCTCTCAATCTAATATCACCTAGTTCCAACTATTTCTCTCTCTTTTCTCTATCTAATTTCTCTCTCTAGAATTCATCTTCTTCATCTATTTTTCTTTCTTTAATTCGTGATATATCATCTAAATATATGGGATAACAATTGGTATCAATCGCCATTGGGGTAGTTTTGTGATTGTTTGTTGTGTTTTCAATTGATTTATTTTATTTGATCCTTATTTCTTCCTCGAATTCAAGATTTTTTTATGTTTTTTAGTTTTCTTCAAGTCGTATAACTTCTTTATTCGTGTCGTAGTGATTTGGGTATCTTGGTTTTGGTTAAAACTCACGTCTTTTGGATCAAAAGTTGAAAACTTTCTTGTTTTTCATCTTTCCGAATTTCTAGCAAGTTATACCATCGGAAAGAACAAAGTGTGTGAGGCTCGATCGCAATAATCCAAGGATTCTACTTTGCGATCACCCGGATTTCGATACCTTATTCCGACGAGATATTCCGATCGTACATTGCGATCACATATTCTGACGGTTTCAAGGGATATTGAGTCGTTACTCTGTCCAATTTGTTTTTGCCATATTGCGATCTAAACATTCCGACATGTAAACATTCCGACAGATCCAATATTCAGATAGAATGACATTCCGACAGATTGACATTCCGATAGAACCAACATTCTGATAGAACCAACATTCCGATACAATATTCCGATAGGTTATTCCGACAGATCATTCCGATAACCTACATTCCGACAGCCTACATTCCGACAGCCAACATTCCGATGGATATTCCGATGGCACATTTCGATGGACATTCCGATGACATGTTTAGCTAAATTTTGTTCGAGTATTTTTTAGACTTAGTCACCATCTAGACTAGTTTCCGTCAAGTAAATTCAAATTTTTTCCATACTAGTTTTAGGACATTTCTAGCTCGATTCAAAATATGGCGATTACAAAGTTTTTTGGTCTACCGTTTTGTCGGACTGGAGAATTTATTGTCGGACTGAAGAAAAATTGCACTTTTTGGAATTTTAACCACAACAACAATCACAAAAAATATACTTAAGATCCATATTCACTTCATCATTTCAGAGAATATTGAGATGGATTCTACTGCCGAATATCGTGTGACGAACAACAACATAATGGTGGCGGGTAACAAAGAGAGACCACCAATGCTTGTGTCTGGTTGGTATGCTCAATGGCAATCACGTTTCATACGATACCTTGATACAAGACCTAATGGTGATGCCTTGAAGAAATGTATTACTCATGGACCATATATATTCAAGAAGATCTCAATTCCTCCAAGACCAACAACAGATACTACTGATCCAATACCCGCAAGTGAACGTGATGAAACAAGAGATGATCTTACACCTGAAAATTGTGCTTGGCATGATGCGGAGAAGGAATCCATCTATATGGTTTTAAGTGGGATTGGAGATGATATTTACCCCACGGTTGATGCATGCCCGACAACACATGAAATGTGGACTGCTATTGAACGCTTGCAACAAGGAGAATCACTCAACAAACAAGATGTCAAAACAAACTTGTTTTGGAATTTTGGCAAGTTTACTTCAAGGGATGGAGAATCAATTGATTCATACTACTCCAGGTTTTATAAAATGATGAATGACATGACAAGAAATAACCTGCAATTCTCCACCATGCAAGTCAATGTTCAATTTCTTCAACAACTTCAACCCGAGTGGACACGATTCGTCACTTTAGTGAAACAACAAGAAAAGTTAGACGAGGTCTCATATCATCGACTCTTTGATATCTTGAAGCAATTTCAAAATGAAGCAAATGAGATTCGAGCTGAACGTGTTGCAAAGACGGCTAATCCACTTGCTTTAGTGACTACCACTCAACATGTTCAAGACCATCACTCTCGTGCTCCTAAGCCATACTCCACTACATCATCCTCACCACGGTATTCCACATCATCTAAGTCTTCATCATCTACAAGATCACGAGGCAAAGTGCCAAGAGCACCATCACCACCATCTGAGTCATCATCTGAAGAAGATAGTGATGAAGACCAAGCTCAAAAGAATCGTGAGATGAAACAACAAATTGATTTCATGATGAAGACTTACAAGAAAATCTACAAACCCACCAAGAACAATCTTCGAACATCGTCTAACACAAAGAATCAATATGTTGAGAGTCCTCCAAGGTATGACACACGTCGACGTGGTGAAAGTCCTTCTAGGTATGATCGACATAATCCAACGCATGTTGAGGGTTCTGCAAGGTATGATCGACAAAATACCAAGTATGATACTCAGAGGATTGTTGTTGCTACTGGGAATAGGGAAACTGTTGGAAGTCAAGTGGTTCAGCAGAGTGGGATTCAATGTTTAGACTGCCAAGGTTATGGGCATATGGCAAAGGAATGCAGGAAGCCGAAAAGGGTTAGAGACTCCAGCTATCACAAGGAAAAGATGCTGCTATGCAAGAAGATGGAAGCAGGGGTTAAATTGTCAGCTGAGGAAGGAGCAATGCTTGATGACACCGATGATGAAGATTCCGATCAGGAACTTGATGCACATTACTCGTACATGGCAAAGGATGAAGAAGTTCTCAAAGTCACAGAAGATGACAACGGTCCTATCTTTGACACTGAGCCAATCGATAAGGTACACACTACTGATGAATATAATGTGTTTGGTGATATTCATGAGCATAGTAATCTAAACAATGCCATTAATGACACGTGTATGATGGAAACGGTTGATAGCAATACCACACCCGATTCATCAGACATGTGCAATAATGAGTCTGAGGATGATCAACATGCAAATGAGTATGATGAAGAGGAACGTATTGCGCTTGCCAATTTAATTGCCACTTTACAAAAAGATGTCACTGAAAGTAAAAAGAGTCAAAAGCAATTAAAGAAGGCAAACGCAACGCTCACTCAAAATTTTGACGAATGCAAAGCTGCTCTTATCAAATCTACTGAGATGACTGAAAGCTATAGAGATGAGCTCCTTCAGAAAACCAAAGAGCTTGAGATGTACAAGGGTAGTGCGTTAAAAAGTCAAAAGGACGATTTTGAAAACAAATATAATACAACTCTTGAGTTATTAGCCAAAGAGAAGCGTCAATATAATGTTTTCTTAATGGATGAACGTCAAAAAACGTACCTTGCCAATACCAAAGTTAATGAACTTGAACAAAATCTCTCTATGACCACTACCGATTCTGCTAAAATTCTCGAGGATAAGAAACAAGAGGTAGATGCGTTAAAACAAGACTTCAAAAGTAGATATGATAAAGAAACCGAAAAAGCAACAAAACTAGAAGAACAAGTCGAATTTTTGAAGAAAGTTGTTTATAAAACGCATGATTCTATTCAATCCGTAAGAATGCTAGCACATCCGTCGATGTTTAAGGGTCAAGCTAGCTTTGCAAGTCCTGAGTACCTTGCCAAAGCTCAAGCTGCGAACCTGTGTCTTTATCTTGATGAGACTGAAAGGACTGATCTTGATTGCATGCCTGTTAGTGCCGATAGTGAAGAGACTTCCCTTTGGGATGATGATAGTCGACATCTTGTCAATAAGGAGTTTGTAAAACCATAAAATTATGCTTATGAGAATAGTCTTTATGGTCTTTTCAACAAACAAACTCAGAAAACTCGTGAGGAAGTGTTTCTAGAATGCAAACAAAAGTGAATTCAATAGAAGAAAGCATTTGCCCCTAAGAAATCGAATGTTTACAAATACATAAACTACCTCCCTCTAGATGAATCTAAAAGCAAGAGTAGGAAAACATTAGGTATTCTTAAACACCACATAGATAATGTTAAATCTATTGTTGAAAGAGATTGGGCAAAACATGAAAATGCTAAGTGGCAACGTCCGATTCCTCAATATATTACCTTGCTTGTGAAAGAACTCTTAATTCCAAACACGGCGTTGATTAAAGAAACTGTTCTTCAACTTGAGGAGTTCATTCAGACTGAAATGTATGATGATTTAAAATATGTTAAATCTCTTGAGAAACACATTGATGATCTTCAAATGGAGAAGTCTGATTTTTCAGATGAATATGATTTACTCTTGCAACAATGCGTTTCTAACGATCTTATGTGTGCTTATTTTACATCTTGTGCTGATATTGATGAATATTCTGATGTTGCATACAAATATCTTGATAAGATCAAAGAATGTGAACGTCTTGAAATTAAGCTTTCGAAACGTAAAGAAAATGTTGATAAAAAGGCTTTTGAGTTACTTCAACACAAAACTGATTTCCTTCAAAAACATTTTCATTCTCTTGAACTTGCTTTGCAAAAAGACGTTGGTAGTTTTCCACATGATAATAAATTGCAAGAAAAACTTTCCCAAACGTTTCGAGAAATGAATGAACAGAATTTGGAAATTAAAGGGTTGAAAGCTAAGTTACAAGACAGGGACAGAGCGATAGCAAAGTTGCAGAAACTCGTTGCTAAAATGGGTGGGAAAGTTGTGGAACCTAGCATTAAGAAACCTGTTGTTAGACAACCCAATGCCTCTAAAGTGAATAGATCCTCTATCTTGGGAAAACCATCTGCTTTATCAAATTCCTCGTTTGCAAAACCTGTGTTTGCCCCCAAGATGGATGGAAAGGAAAGGTTACCACAGAATCAACCCATAAGGAATACTATAGCACCAAGCGTTAAGCACAATAATGTGATTAAACCAGGGATGTATAGAATGCCAACTAAGCCCACAAACAAAGTTACTCAATCGCCTCAGACTTATAGAAACACTAATATTCGTGTGTCTTCTACTACAGGAATAGTTTCCACTACTAGTGTTAGCCGGCCTCAGCTTAAGCGCACTCAAGTGAATGATACGGTCTGGAAACACAAGAATCAAGGGAAGATGAAGGAAGTAGAAGAACACCCTAAGAATTTGAATGTTTTTAAGAATAAAAAGTCTGTTATCGCATGTAATGACGATTTGAATGCTGTGAATGATTTGAATGCTATGAATGTGAAATTTTTTTGTGTCAAATGTGGAAAGTGTGCTAATGCTAATCATTCTATGTGTGCTATGAATAAAGTCACAGGCGTAGATACTAGAACTAAGAAGCAAGTTGCAATGCCTATTAGAGTTAGTAAACCTAAACACAAAGTGAACCATTCTGGAGCAACCCCCACTAAGAAAAGTAATGCATCAGACTCCACCACTAAGAACCCTAGAAGCAAAATTAAGGAATTATATGAGTCTGCTAGCAAGTCTTGGAAATGGTGGTTTGCTAATCAATGTCCTCCAGGATATAAATGGATGCCGAAAGCTAGGACAAAAAATGTGAAAATGAGTGTTAGTTTGCCTTTAAATGTTGATAAGGACACTAATGATTCTACTATCACAACTACTATGGTATCCAATTTAGCAAATGCTCCATCGTGTTCTAACTCTTCTGCAGGTGATACAAATAATTCTCTTCATACTGGACTCCGGATGCACGAAGCACATGACAGGGAATCTCAAGCTTCTAATTAACTTCGTGGAGAAGTTCCTGGGTACGGTCCGATTCGGAAATGATCAATTTGCACCGATCCTAGGATATGGAGATTTTGTTCAGGGGAATATTACAATCAAAAGGGTATACTACGTCGAAGGGCTCAATCACAATCTTTTCTCGGTTGGTCAATGTAACACGCCCAATTTCGGTCATAGCAGCGGAAGGGTCCTTGGGTGTTACTATCATGGTTCAATTTCATAATCATAGAAAACGGCTCAAATAAGTCGTTTTAGTATACATCCATTCATTTTCATTCAATACAAGTACAATTTCATACACGGTCCCAGATAACTTCAAGTTTACAAAACCTAGTAAATGGTAAAAATTATTTGAATGGATATAATTTTTAAAAGCGGGCCAAAACATTTCAAATAAGCAAGCTTCACGAAACCGCCTTCCTCGAGTGCCTTCCCAATGGACCTGAGATAAAACATGTTAAAAAGTCAGCAAAATTTGCCGAGTGAATCTATAGAGTTTAATTTAAGAAAAAAGAGAACACAAGTATTCAAAATAACCTTCCATGGTTAATAATTTATCAAAGACAATTATGTTGTACATACATAATTATCGTGTCATTACATAAGTCTCGTGACATTGAACGTTAACATATATTAATTCAGCCCAACACACCTAGCCAAGTACGTATATTTCTCTTATACAATGCATCCGATGTTTCATTACTAGTGCATCACAACACCACGCGATAGCTAGTCGCGACCGGACTAGTCGTCACCCCGATTGATCTATCCATAGCATTAGCGTTACTTCGATTAACAATTCACGATTCATGGGTCTTTTAAGGCTAAACAAACTTATGTAATAACTTTCATCTAAACATACAATTGGGTTTCTTGTGTTATGTTTTTAAAACAAAGAGGGTTTACCACAACTTCTCGTCGCGCCCTTCATTTATAATAAATGCTTTTCCAATAAGTAGGGTTTCCACAACTTCTCGTTGTACCCTTTATTTTAATAAAACAAGCATGTTATCCCCCTCGCGGGTTTCTAAAACAATTAAAGAATTTAAAAGCGAGGCTATAGACTCACCTTAGCCAATAGTGGTAATAAGACGATCGCCGACGATTAGTGATGCTCGTTTGAACACGAAAACCGCAACCTACAAAATAAGGCATGTTCGTTAATAATCGACTTAAGTATAAATCATACTTAAATAATATAAAAATCAAAATTACAAAACCAAGACAATCCGAAAATTTTAATAATACAAGTGTTATTACTATACCCTTTTATTCAACACTATTCTTTTAAACACTTGCACTCTCGATATTGACCCGTCTTAAGACGCCAAGTCAACGCAAGTCAAATTATCCTTTTACTTCTCTCGGACCAGTAACTAATTCATTTATATAATGACTTAACACTTGAGTAAATCACCATGTCAAATGGCGAATACTCAACTCACGCCACATAATTATTGAACTACGTGTCCAAAATACCAATCAGCATGTACACTCCCAATGTACACACCAATCTACCCTATCTACACTTGTCCGATTTCGATGAAACTTGGTCACAAACTCACACATAATATGGATAAGACTCAGTTTAAGTTTCATTCAATAATATTACTTCTAAGGCCTTCTGCCCGACACATCTTTGTGTTATAAAAACCGGACAGTTTTACGCCTTTGACTTGTAAAATCATTTTGACATATATAAACAACTCCATTTATAAAACCGACACTCGGGTTTGAAAATAGACTCATGACCTGAGATTTAGACATTAACATCAGTCTTTGAACATTTTTAAAACTCATTCTATAGCCCCGAGATTCGATCCAAATATCGACAACAATTTTCGGATTGTGCCGATACTCGTCTCCCGGTACACGAATACTAAAATTGTTGTAACTTCGCACTCGTTTGGAGTTGGAAGTCCTACTTTATATCAAATCGAAGCTAACGAAATTCTCTACAACTATATCTATTTAGTTAAACAATAATCATACAGTAAGTTACCCAAAAATGGCCTTGAACTCACTGCCTAAAAATACATGTTTAAAAATCATACTAAAACAATTTTCCAACACATTTTTCCTAATTCTATACTCCTAATATCACCCTAATATCATTATAATCTGTAGAAACTAGAAGGGGGGGGGGGGGGGGTTGAATAGTTTCTCTTCGATTGGTGAACAAATTAAAATTACTTTCAATTTGGTTTGTATCAAAACTATCTTTTACTTGAGGCTAAGTTGCATAATGATTAGGTTCAATTCAAAATGCACTAGCAAAGATAATAGGTAAGTATAATGATATTGAAATAAGTAAAGAGTAAGGAAGGAAACAACCTAGTGGGGAGACACCAAGATTTATAGTGGTTCGACAACGAGGCTCTATCCTCGTTTCTACTCCACTCCTCGAGTACACCTACTCGAGATTTTTAGTATATCCACAAGCTCCCTTATCGGCGGAGAAAACCTTACATCGTTGCTTACATTATTTTCTGACACTAAGCTAAATGTCGAGACCTAATCTTTAGCTAGGACCAATCTACACAACGTTGCCTACTTCACAATTTAACGACACAGGGCTAGATGTCGAGTTCTAATCTCAAGGTAGAACCAATCTTCACGACGTTGCCTACTTCACCATTTTACGACACAAGGCTAGATGTCGAGTTCTAATCCAAAGCTAGAACCAATCTTCACGACTCTTCACTTTTCACTTTGAAGCTAAGTGAGAACTTCACACAACACAACTACTAATCACTTTCAAGTTTAGTGAGAACTCACAAGACACAACCACATCACTTTATACTTTAGTGAGAACTACTAATCAAATCTATTACAACTCAACTAGACTTATCCAAGTACACACATGTAGCTTGGATTTACACAACACAAATCCAAGCAAACACATATGCAATGGATGTACACAACAAATCCAAGTATCCACAAATAACTTAGATGAACACAACTAGTCCAAGTATTCATAAATACAATGGATTGACCTAAAACAAAAAGGGTATCATGATGATATGACTAGCTCATAGATTTATCTTTATCACAACACTAGTGAGTGAGCGATCTTCTCATTGGACAAGGTAAATGTGGGGATCAAGTGGATAATCATATGTAAACATCCTTAACACTTTAAGTGATCATTTACTAATGATTATGCTATAGAAAATAGAAAGGGGGCTGAGAAAAACGTCCAAGAGGCTTGTTGGAAAATGAGATTTGACCCACTATTTAAAGGAGACAAAGTATAACGGATATATAACGGCTATCTGGGCGCAGTACCTTATCTAGCCCGGCGGTTCCATATCGCTAAAGAACCGCGTAGCTACTTAAGGTACCGACACTAGAGTACGCTCCGTTTTTTGTCTTTTAGTGGGGTAGGAATATCTGAGGTATTTGAAGCCTTCAAAGGATATTATAATAGCATATGGAATATGCCATTTTCAAATTTTCATTTTCCATTTTAATAAAACATTTTCTAAAAAAGAAAGTTTATTAAAAAGTATTTTGTCATATTAACAAAAGTGAGTTTTCAGGATAATCATTTTGATGATCACTAAGTATGATTAAGAAAGGTTAGTGATATGATTATTACCTTGATGATAGTGTTAGTTAAATAATTCGTTTTGTGCTTTACACTAAATGTGTTGTATAGTTTGTTGTGATCAAAACTAAGAAAGATTAGTTAACACTAATAATGTTTTTAGGCATCACTTGCATTAACAATCTCCCTTTTTTTGATTACGACAAACGATAAACTCATTTACATAGAAACACAAAATAACGAATTCTTAACGAGTTTATCACTATCATTTATCCCCCTTTGTCGTAGCAAAAAGGTTAGCACAAGTCTTTGAAGAACATCGAACTTTGCTAGTAGCTCCCCCTTGGTGGTTGCTCCCCCTTGCTTGGGGCACCAAGTATATGAGCTAAGGTGACATGCTACACAAAGGTTAGTAGAAAGGAAAGAAATACCAATGTATATATGATCACTACCTACTAAGTAACTTGAGAGGGATAGAGAGAAGAAATCTCAAAATAGAAGCAAGTATTTTGCTAAGTTTGTCCAAAAAGGTAATTGACAAAATCAAACTTCAATCCAATGAAGATGATAAGCTTGTCAACGGGTTAAAGTTTAGAATTGATGGAATCACCCATAAGCAATTGTAAAAATTAACCATGATCAACTCAAAATAGAACTAAACAAATAACACACAAACAACACAAAGGTTACATAAAAGAAAAGACATAACAAGGTAGATAGTCATACACACTGTTAATGCAATAATGACTAAAAACGTTACTTGCATTTTTCGGTCTCGCTTAGTTTTGATTACGATAATATGTAAAAACAAGCATTTAGGAAAACAACGAAAAACGAATTCTTGAGTTCAAGTATTTTTCATTTTACCCATTTTCACTTAAGGTATGGATAAACAAGTACTGACCTTAATCAAGTGATCAAGTGATTTAATCTTTTCTTAAAACTCACTTTTTATTAAAAGTAACAAGTTTTTATTAAACTTTATTTTTAAGAAAATGTTTTATTAAATTAATTATTTGAAATTTGAAAATAGCATATTCTTATAGCTGTTAAGAATATCCTTTCAGGATATTTTTATACCCAAATAAGACCTCCACCACTAAAGGACAAAAAGGAGCGGAGTCTAGTCCGGCGGTACCTTAGCGCCTAGGCGGTACCTTATCGATAAGGTACCGCGGGCTGTGATATGGTACCGCGGGCAGATATAGCCGTTGGCTCCTTTGTCCTTTAAATACTTGGCCATTCTCAGCTTTTCACCTCACCTCTTTTGCACATTCATTTCCAGATTCAAACCCCTTCTTTAATCACTCAAATCTTTGATCATTTGTTTGATTATTACTTGTTTAAGAAGTGAATCTTGTTCTTCCATCTCTTCCTCTCCAAGTGCAAAGAGAAGAACACTATCCTAGTGAAGTGTTGAGTCCACCACCAAAGATCTATTGAAGATCAATTTTTATATTCTTGTAGTTGTGTCATAGTTGTGAAGATCGAAGTAGTTGTGTCTATTTGGAAGTTGTGTATGTACTAAGTATAGTTGTGTAGATTGGTCCTGGCTACGATTAGGGCTCGACTTTTAGCTTAGAGTCGGAAATTGGTTAAGCGACGTGTACGGTTTTCTCCACCATAAGGAGCTTGTTGTGTAGTGAACTCTCGAGTAAGGAGTACTCGAGGAGTGGAGTAGGAACAAGGAGTGAGCTTCGTTGCCGAACCACTATAAATCCTTGGTGTTCGGTTTGATCTTTCTTTACCCTTAACTCTTTACATTCCTTATTACTTTTTGCATATACATGTGTTAATATTAGATTAGCTACACTATCATTCTTTATTCTTTGTGGATATATTTTTGTTAGTATTAGTTTAGCTATACTATCATTCTTTATTCATTGTGGATATATTTTTGTTAGTATTAGTTTAGCTACACTATCATTGTTCATATTTGTGAATAAGAAGATTTCACATATTTCCTCAAGCCTAAGTTTTTGAAAAAGGATTTTTGGAAATCATTTTTTAACAAGTAAATTTTAAGAAACTATTCAACCCCTCCTTCTAGTTTCTACAATTGGTATCAGAGCGGGTTGCTCAAGAATTTTTAAAGTATATTGTATTTTAAAACTTGAATCGATCTATGGATTCCAACAAGTACCTAGAAGGGCAATCTATGCAAAGACCACCACTTTTTGAAACCGATAGTTTTATTTATTGGAAAAATAGATTTGAAACTTATGTGAAATCAAAAGATTTAGATCTTTGGCATGTTATTACCAATGGTGATTTTTTACCCTTTCAATTTAATGAAGTTTCTAAAACAAAAGAACTAGTCACTTTTGACAAAGCAAATGATGATACTAAAAAGAAACTTTCAAAAAATAATGAGGCTAAAATGATGATTTATAATGCTTTGCCTAAGAAAGAGTATGAAAGAATTTTTATGTGTGAAACCGCTAAAGATATTTGGAACACTCTTTTAGTAACCCACCAAGGTAATAGCCAAGTCAAAGAAAGTAAAATCGACCTTCTTGTCCAACAATATGAACAATTTGTCATCTTAGAAGATGAAACTATTGATAGTGCATTTGCTAGGTTTAACACCATTATTACTAGTCTAAAAGCACTTGATGAAGGTTTTTCTAGCAAGAACAATGTTAGGAATCTTCTAAGGGCCTTACATCCAAAGTGGAGAGCAAAAGTCACGGCTATTGAAGAGTCGAAAGATCTCTCAACTTTATCACTCGATGAACTCATAGGAAACTTGAAGGTTCATGAGATGATAATTTTGAAGGACTCGGAATTAGTAAAAACCAAGAGTGAAAGGAAATCTCTTGCACTTAAAGCCAAGAAGGCACAAAGTGACCATGACAGTTCCTCGGAAAGTGATGACGAGGAGTATGCATTGGCGGTGAGAGATTTCAAGAAGTTCTTCAAGAGACGAGGTCAACACGTTAGGCAACCAAACTATGACAAGAAACCATTGTCAAAGAATCGGTTTGTCAAGAACGAAAAAGGTGATAGGAGTTGCTTTAGATGTGGTGATCCAAATCACTTCATTGGTGATTGTCCAAAGCCCGCTCGTGATAAGAACCACATGGCATTCGTTAGTGGCGCTTGGAGCGATAGCGGTGAAGATGATGATGACAACCCCAAAGAGGAGAAATGTCTTATGGCTCACACTTCTAAAGAGGTACATTCCGAAACCGAATATTATAGCAATGATAGTTCTACTTTAGATGATATTGAATTTGAAGGCAAATATGATAGCTTACACAAACTTAGTCTTAAATTCATAGAAAAGAATAAGACCTTAAAATCAACCAAAACTAAGCTTGAAAATGAGATTAATGAACTTAGGGAGAAATTGGCTATACTTGAGAAAAACAAAGAGGTTGATTTAGGTTGCTTAAGTTGTGAGAAACTTAGATTAGAGAATGATGATCTCAAGAGCACCTCCATTAAATTGGAAAAGTTCATGAAAGGTACTAGTGCTCTTGATGATATGTTAAATAAACAAGTTCATTCTAAGGAAAAACTTGGTCTAGGTTTTAACCCAAATGAAGCCTCAACTAGTGAACCAAAACAAGTCAGGTTTTCATAGAAAACATCTTCTGGACGCGGTTCCACATCTTATGGCGCGGTTCCTTATCGCTATGGAACCGCGGCCATAGATAAGGTACCGCGACCAGAAGTTGAATTTTGTGAAAATTCTGAACTTTCTGAAAAATCTAAGTTAAATGAAAAACCAAAGCATCTTACTGTTAATAAGGTTCAATTACCCATACTTGACGACAATACTATTAGTAAGTTCTATAAGCCGTCAAGTAAACCTCTCATGGGAAATAGAAGTTTATCTAGATTATCTTCTACTCCACCTAGAGTACGGAATGAGTCTAAGCCTAGAAGTAGAACGACAACGCCTACAAGTGATAATCAAAAGAACTCTCGAACTAGAAGTAAAACTCCAACACCTAGAAAGAATAATAACTCTAAACCTAGATCAAACACACCTAGGAGAAGTAATGAACAACAAAATGGTTACATGAATTACTACCCTCCTCCATTTTGTTCTCCATGGGGAATCCCCACCTCATTCATTCATCCCAACCAAATGCAAGGGATGTTTGGAACTAACAATTTTGGACCCATGAGATATTGGGGACCAAATGTTTGATCTTGTGTATTGTTACCTAGATATGCTTGGGAATTGATTTGGAGCCCGATGAGTGGATTAAGGATAGTGGATGTTCTAAACACATGACGGGTAATCGAAGTTTGTTCTCACATTACAAAGCATATGATGGAGGTAACGTCACATTCGCTACTAGTCTACGTGGTAATATCATTGGCAAAGGTACGGTTTCTCTTGACTCCATGACCATTGAAAATGTTGAGCACGTAGATAACTTAGGTTTTAACCCTTTAAGTATAGGTCAAATTTGTGATAATAAGTGTAAGGTTATCTTTTCGGAACATGACAGTGAAATCGTAAAAGATGGAAAAGTCATTGGAAAAGGTATTAGAAAGCATGGGCTTTATGTCATGAAGGTTAATAAGAAGTTAAAAAGACAACATACGTCTTGCGACTATAGATGATAGTTCTACTCTTTGGCATAGGAGATTAGGTCACGCTAATATGCGTTTAATTCAATCTTTAGTCCCTAAGGAGTTGGTAAGACACCTCCCCAAGATTAAGTTTGATAGTCACTTTTGTGATGCTTGCAAAGTTGGAAAGCAAGTTCACTCAAGTCACAAAGCCAAGATTTTGGTTTCGACCTCTCGGTGCTTAGAGCTCCTACATATGGATCTCTTTGGACCTTCCGCCATACGGAGTTATGGAGGTAACCTTTATACCCTAGTTATAGTTGACGACTATTCTAGATTCACTTGGACTAGATTTTTGGCATCTAAGAATGAAGCTTTCGATCACTTCGAAATCTTTAGTCGGAGAATTCAAAATCAACTAGGATGTTCAATTGTTTCTATTAGGACGGATCATGGTAGGGAATTTGATAATGAAGTGCAATTTGGTGCCTTTTGTGAAGCTCATGGTATTACCCATAACTTCTCGGCTCCTCGCACTCCACAATCAAATGGGGCAGTTGAAAGGAAGAATAGGACTCTCCAAGAGATGAGTAGGACGATGTTAAACGAGCATTCTTTGCCTCAAAAGTTTTGGTGCAATGCTGTAGATACATCGACTTATATTCTCAATCGAATTCTTATTCGACCTTTTCTAGGAAAGACCCCCTATGAGATTCTTAAAGGTAAGAAACCCTCATTAGAATACTTTAGGGTGTTTGGAAGCAAGTGCTTTATCCTCAACACCAAAGACTACCTTACCAAGTTTGACCCAAAGTCTTACGAAGGTATCCTTTTAGGTTATTCCCAAACTAGTAAGGCCTACATAGTCCTAAATAGAACCTCAGGGGTTATTGAAGAATCTCTCAACGTAACCTTTGATGAAACCCCTCCTTCACCCAAGACACCACCATTGGTTGATGATGACTTGAATGAATTAGAAGTAGTTAAAGCCAAAGAGGTTAGAAAAATAGGAGTTGAAGACCTTAGTGTTGAAAAGGAAGTAAACATTAAGGAATCTAGGGATCATACTCTCAATAATGTCATTGGTGACTTAAATCAAAGGACCCTAAGATCTCAAGTCCAAAACCAAAGCAACTTCTTTGTTTTGTCTCCTTGATTGAACCAAAGAATGTTAAGGAAGCTTTGATGGATGAGAGTTGGGTCATTGCGATGCAAGAAGAATTGAATCAATTCGTTGCCAATGATGTTTGGGAACTTGTTCCTCCACCTAGAAGTTCTACCATTATAGGAACCAAATGGGTATTTAGGAATAAGCTAGATGAGAATGGTGTTGTGTCTCGTAACAAGGCTAGACTTTTAGCTCAAGGCTATAATCAACAAGAAGGGATTGATTATGACGAGACATATGCACCGGTAGCTAGATTAGAATCAATTATAATCCTTTTAGCCTACGCTTGTGCCTTAGATATTAAGCTTCAACAAATGGATGTAAAGAGTGCATTTCTTAACGGTTTGATCAATGAGGAGGTATATGTGGCTCAACCTCCCGGCTTCATTGATTTTGAGAAACCGGACCATGTTTACAAGCTTAAGAAAGCACTTTATGGACTCAAACAAGCACCCAAAGCTTGGTATGATAGACTTAAAGCGTTTCTTGTTAAACATGAGTATACCATGGGTATGGTAGACAATACACTCTTTACAAAGAAGAAAGGTTCTCACCTCATAATCGTACAAATATATGTTGATGACATTATATTTGGCTCAATTTGTCAAGAATTGTGTGATGACTTTGCCAAAATCATGCATGATGAGTTTGAAATGAGTATGATGGGAGAACTTAACTTCTTTTTAGGACTCCCAATTAAACAAATGGACGATGGTATTTTCTTTAGTCAATCTAAGTACGCTAAAGAAATGCTAAAGAAATTTGGATTAGAAGAATCTAGACCAATGAAGACCCCTATGGCCTCGGATACTAAACTCACCGTAGATGATGATTGTGAGTCGGTAGACAACACCAAATATAGAGGTATGGTTGGTAGTTTGTTGTACCTAACGGCAAGTCGACCGGATATCATGTTTAGTGTTTGCCTTTGTGCTCGCTTCCAAGAGGCTCCCAAAACCTCTCACCTTGAAGCGGTTAAGCGTATCTTCCGATACATTAAAGGCACTATACATTTAGGATTATGGTATCCTAAAGGGACCGGCGTAGAAACCATCGTCTACACGGACTCGGATCATGCGGGAGACTATGTGGACCGGAAAATCACTAGTGGAGTTTGTACCTTCATGGGTTGTTGTTTAACTTCTTGGTTCTCCAAGAAACAAAGCGCTCTTGCGATATCCACCACGGAAGCCGAGTATGTGAGTGCCGGTAAAGCATGCCAACAAGCTCTATGGATGAAGCAAGCGCTTGTTGATTACGGGATTTCTCTTGATGATGTTCCCATCATGTGCGATAATAAAGGCGCCATAGACCTAAGCAAGAATCCCGTGCAACATTCGCGAACCAAACACATAGAAATTAGACACCATTTCCTTAGGGATAATGTTCAAAAGGGGAACATTACTATTGAAAAGGTGCCCTCCGAGGACAACTTAGCCGATATCTTCACTAAGCCACTTAAGAGGGAACCTTTTTATTACTTGCCTCTAGGTCTAGGATTAATGGAACATCTTCCTTAAATTCCTTTCTTATTGTGTGTTTTCTATTACGACTTTGAGTCCTTGAGTCTTATAAACTCCTTTTGAAAAATCTTCTCATCTCCTTTTCAAAACTCTCAAAGTCTCTTTCGAAAATGGTTGAGAAATTCGTTTGACATTGTTAATTCAATCTAAAAACGATTTTTTTTCATAGATTCTCGCTATTAATATAGAGCTTACATAATTCATATGTATGATTCTCTCAAACATAGCAAGAACAAGATTGAGTCATGGAGGATCATTGTGTCATGACTTAAGGCCTTGTCTTACACACCTCCTACATTGATTTTTTAATCCATGTATTTTGGTCAAATCTCTATTTGGTAAGTTTGCATATGTTTTCTTTGTCTATATTTTCTTTTGAGCATATCCCTATGATAAGTTAGACTAGAAAAATAAGATTTGCTGAAAATCTTCCTCCAAACACCAAACCCTGCTTCTGCAGGCGGTTCCTTTTATGAACAGCGGTACCTTATTGATAAGGTACCGCCGCCATAGATAAGGAACCGCCTACAGTGGCCTTCCTTTTCGGGTTTTTGTCTGAAACTCCAGATTTGCTCCAACCTTTTTGAGAATCTTTGTTTCAAACCCTTTGACCACCCCAAAAATACCCTAAGACTTCCTTATTTAAACCATAAGCATTTTGCATTACTTCACATCCAAAATGTCTTATTCCCCCAATGAAAGCCTTGAATCTCCTCTATTTTCTCCAATTGCTTTCAATCCAAACCCACCCAAGAACACTCTTAATCACATATCTCTCCTACCAAGAATGATGATTATGGAACCTCTTTTCTTCCACCACCACCCTTTAGTGTTCTTCCTCCTTCTCATGATAATGTCATGCACCATGGAACATATTGTCATTGTTGTCAATATCAACATCTTGCTATGGCACACATCTATGAGGAGTTGAGCTACATCAAGAGTCTCTTAATCAAGCCTCCTCTTCACTTTGATTATGAGATCTCCAACAAGCCACCACCACCACCCTCTGATATTACCTTGTCTTTCATATAAGCATTGATTGCTTATCCTCAAGACACCACATTCAAGCAAATCTTAGAATTCTAGAATAACTAGGATTAGATTTATGCTTTTGGCATGTTTCTTTTTCCATACTTCTTTGTATGATGTTCCTTTAGTAACTTATCTTGGATCTTTGTCTTTGTGTTTTCTTCTCTTTTTATTTTATTTTTTATGTGACCTATTGCTATATATTGTTGGTTGTTTCTTTTGTTCAACTAACCCTTCTATGTAGCTTGTCACCATATCTCGATTCCTCGGTGCCCCAAGCTAGGGGAGTAAGCACCAAGGGGGAGTCTTTGCAAAGTCCGTTTCTTCAACACCGGATTACACAACCTTTTTGCTTCGACAAAGGGGGAGAAATGAATAAACTCGTCTTCGAAAATCTTGTTTTTGTGTGATTGAGTTTATGTATTGTCGAAATCAAAAAGGGGGAGATTGTTAATGCAATAATGACTAAAAACGTTACTTGCATTTTTCGGTCTCGCTTAGTTTTGATTACGACAATATGTAATAATAAGCATTTACGAAAACAACGAAAAACGAATTCTTGAGTTCCAGTATTTTTCATTTTACCCATTTTCACTTAAGGTATGGATAAACAAGTACTAACCTTAATCAAGTGATCAAGTGATTTAATCTTTTCTTAAAACTCACTTTTTATTAAAAGTGACAAGTTTTTATTAAACTTTATTTTTAAGAAAATGTTTTATTAAATTAATTATTTGAAATTTGAAAATGGCATATTCTTATAGCTGTTAAGAATATCCTTTCAGGATATTTTTATACCCAGATAAGACCTCCACCACTAAAGGACAAAAAGGAGCGGAGTCTAGTCCGGCGGTACCTTAGCGCCTAGGCGGTACCTTATCGATAAGGTACCGCGGGCTGTGATATGGTACCGTGGGCAGATATAGCCGTTGGCTCCTTTGTTCTTTAAATAGTTGGCCATTCTCAGCTTTTCACCTCACCTCTTTTGCACATTCATTTCCAGATTCAAACCCCTTCTTTAATCACTCAAATCTTTGATCATTTGTTTGATTATTACTTGTTTAAGAAGTGAATCTTGTTCTTCCATCTCTTCCTCTCCAAGTGCAAAGAGAAGAACACTATCCTAGTGAAGTGTTGAGTCCACCACCAAAGATCTATTGAAGATAAATTTGTATATTCTTGTAGTTGTGTCATAGTTGTGAAGATCCAAGTAGTTGTGTCTATTTGGAAGTTGTGTATGTACTAAGTATAGTTGTGTAGATTGGTCCTAGCTACAATTAGGGCTCGACTTTTAGCTTAGAGTCAGAAATTGGTTAAGCGACGTGTACGGTTTTCTCCACCATAAGGAGCTTGTTGTGTAGTGAACTCTCGAGTAAGGAGTACTCGAGGAGTGGAGTAGGAACGAGGAGTGAGCTTCGTTGCCGAACCACTATAAATCCTTGGTGTTTGGTTTGATCTTTCTTTACCCTTAACTCTTTACATTCCTTATTACTTTTTGCATATACATGTGTTAATATTAGATTAGCTACACTATCATTCTTTATTCTTTGTGGATATATTTTTGTTAGTATTAGTTTAGCTATACTATCATTCTTTATTCATTGTGGATATATTTTTGTTAGTATTAGTTTAGCTACACTATCATTGTTCATATTTGTGAATAAGAAGATTTCACATATTTCCTCAAGCCTAAGTTTTTGAAAAAGGATTTTTGGAAATCATTTTTTAACAAGTAAATTTTAAGAAACTATTCAACCCCCCCTTCTAGTTTCTACACACACACAATATGAGTATCTAAAGCAAAAAAATATGGAAAATAAACCACTAAGCATAAGCTATTCTAATAGTGATAATTTTCCAAGATTGCTTAAAAACCAAAAGACTCTAAAACAACTAAAGTGATAAAGACTCTAAGAGTAGTTAGTCCTTTAGTTGGAAAAATAAGACGACGATGCATCATTCGAAGTTTTGTCTACCGGGACGAAAACTTGGATAGGAGGTCGAGTGAGGAGGAATTCAAGGAAATTTAACTTCTCATATACATGAGCAAGTTCAATGTGTTGAAATCGACAGCAAGCACACGAGGATCCATTATGCAACACAAAATCGGTTGATGGGGGTATGGCATCAAACCTAGGGTTTGGTGGTGGAGGGGTAATGGGTTTGGAAATGTTTTCACAATGCCTTGTGAGGTTTGGGAAGGTTGAAAGATCATTGAGTTGAGGGGTATTGAAGGATTGTGGTGGTGGGGAAACATTTTCTTTTGCTCCGGTGATGGGGTTAATGGTATAAGTCTAATTCCAATACTTGATTGGAAAGAAGGTAGGGTTTTTGGGTGGTTTGGAGGAAGATGGTTCATTCTTCTTAACCCAAATAGGTCGAACCGAGATTTTCGGTTTCTTTGAAAGCTTAGATGAGGAAGCTTTGGGTGAGTGGGGTTGTGACAAAGAAATGTCAAGGTTAGGAATGGATGAGTTAGGCATTCTGAGGGTGTGAGAATGAAATCTCAAGGTTGGGAAGGTGTGAGAATGAAATCTCAAGGTTTTGTGAGAATGAATTCTCAAGGTTGGGAAGGTGTGAGAATGAAATCTCAAGGTTGGGGTATACGTAAAATGTAATCAAGGTAAGAATTTGAATACAATAAATGGAGTGTCAAGGAATGTTTAGTCAATTTGAGTAAACAAGGAATCTTGACAGGGTATAGGGTTTTAAAAGTTTTGACAAAAAAATCGTTAAAAGTTGATTTCTGTCCGCGGTACCTTAAAGGGACCGACGGTTCCTTATCACATAAGGAACCGCGCGACTTTTAGTGAGCCGCGTCCAGTGGACATGAAACCATGTTTTTACAGGGTTTTGGGAAAAACTAAGACTTTTTCAAAAAGGTTGCAAATCTTGGAATTTTACCTCTATTAGAACCAAATTATGCTAGGGTTGCATAAAGCAACACATTCACAAAGAATGTCTTGACAAAGGGGGACAAAATAATTTAGGTATCATTTTGAACCAATTTTAGTCAAGTTTTTAGAGGTTGTGATAGATTTAGGTTCAATTTTAATTTCAAATTAAAGTTGATTAATGTGCACATAAGAATAGGAACACATAAAGCTAAATCCATAGAACAACTTCATGAAACACTCATGAAGGAAGCAAGTACAATGACAAACTAAAAAAAACTAACTAATACATAGCTAGCTTAACATTAAATCTAGATGAGTAGTCTCCTTTGGCTTGGTTTTGTTGAAAACTATTTATTTAGAAAACTCATCATTCATCTCCTAGGAGGAGGCATGGAGAACAAGGTAAGCAAGAACTCTTGCAACCTCCTATGTAGTCCAAACATTTCCATCCTAAGGTTATGGATGATGTAGTGGTTGTAAAGACAACATGGACAACTAGGACCATGTGTTTCTTGAAACCCATAGTATGGATCACCCAAAAGGAGGGAAAGTGGAACACCCAAAATTTGAATGTTTGAATTGGGTGGAGGTGGAGGAGGCATGTTCTCCAAGGGTGATGTGGGTGAGAGTGGAGGCATGTTCCCTAAAGGGGAAATGGGTGACTGTGGAGGTATGTTCTCCAAGGTTGGTGAAATGGGTGAGTTAGGAGGGGTAAATGGTGAAGTCACCAAGGTGTCATCAAAGTCATTCATAAAAGGAATGCTTTGGATTGGTTGGGGTTGTGTGGTCACATCTAAGGGTGCACTTGGAGTGAAGGGTGAAGAGAGCTCATTCATTCTTGATTTGAATGAAGAGGAGGTAGAACCAATGGAGTGGTTAGTACCATGGGTGGATGTTGTCTTGCATGGTGCAAGGGGTGGTGAAGGTGATGAGGAAATGAGGATTGGAACCATCTCATTTTTTGGTGTGTGAAAGGGTGATGAGTTAGGCTTGGGTACCTTAATCCTAATCTTAAGTGTTTTCCTTAGGGTGTTTGAGGTTTTTGTAGAAACCATGGTTGACAAGGATGGTTTAAGGGTTAGGGAAGGATGTTTTGATGTGTGAAGAACATGACTAACAAGGTGGGTTTGAATGGGTGAGGGGATGATCCAAACTAGTAATGGGTTAAAATCATTTTAGGTAAATAATGAATTTAGGTAAGCTAGTTTAGGAAATGTGCAGTTCATTACAGAAAATAATGCAGTGTTTACACAGAATTGAGAAAATAGTGTAAAGCAAAAGATGTTGTCGGGCACAGTGGTCGGCAGTTCCTTATCTAGGACCCACGGTTCCTTATCGATAAGGAGCCGCTGGTTGATATGGAACCGCGACCAGAGGTTTCAAAAATTTCATCCCAATTTTTGATAAATCCAGATTTTTACCAAAAGATTCACAAGCCAAAGTTAACTACATATCATAATCTAATAAGCTAACTATCACAAAGATGCACAAAGCTATGTAAATCACAAACATGATGACATAAGCAACTTTTAGGATTAAAATAAATAACAATTCAAACATTTAGCGTAAGTCAATACACAACCAAACCAAAGTAATAATAAGAAAATGTTTAAAGCATCACAAGACAAGTAAACTTTGACATAATTCAAAGTCTTCACCTCCGTTTCTTGCCTAATCCCTTGATCATTTTTCCCAAGTACTTGATTCCCTTTCTTGACTCAATCCGGTGTTCATGCAAATCACATTGGGTTCGAAGATTTTGACGGTAAAGTTCCTCTAAATTGAGATTATTAGGAACTTCACTAGAGGAATGGTGAGGAGGGGAAGCAATGTCATCTAAACCATCCACGAATGAGTTTGTAGAGTGGTGAGAAGAACTCGAAGAGTCAATGGGAGCACTTGTGCCAATTCCATCACCATCACTTGTTGGCATGTCCATGTCCTCATCATTGAACTCTTGTTGATCGGATTTACGATCAGATATTGTCTTTCTCTTATATACCTCTTGAATAGGTAGCATGACCCGTTTGACCGGTTGAAACTGAGAAAGATCAAGATTTGGAAAATCACGGCCAACCCTTTTAAAAAGGAGAGTGAGAAGCATTGCGTAAGGGAGGTTTATTTTAGGCTTGTGAATAGCATAACTAATCCGTTGAGCGATAAAATATGCCAAATTGTAATTGGTGTCGGTAAAGATGCAATATGACATATGCACTAAACACACCGGAACATGATCCCGGTTTCCACCAAGACAAAACACATTTTCCCTAAGGATATTGGTCCATTGAACCATATTATCCTTAAGGTCGCTTAAGAGAACCTCATGACGTTTCACCGAATGTACCTTAGTATGAAGGCTTCTCTTAACGGGTCGATTACGCTTTTTGGAGACAATTTCGACAATGAAGTCAAGATCAATTTCCTCATGATCATTCGGAGGACAATTGTAGGATTCAAGGAGAGCACTAAGCTTCCATTTATCCGAGAAGCGACAAGTGCCTACAAATGGGACATCAAGAATTTGACCAAAAACTTCGAGAGAGTATTGAATGAGTTGATCTTTCAAGATGAACTTAACAAATATTCCATCGTTGTTTTCAATGACGGAGTATGTGCTAAAGAACTCCAATAGGAATCGAGGATAGATGTATTCCTTAATGTTCAAAAAACAATCAAATCTAATGTTTTCAAACATGGACTTGATGTAGACATAATCCTTGATATCCTTTTTGACAAATCTACCCTCATGAAAGCAACGAGATTGAAGAGAAGAAAAATATGGGCAAGGTGAGTTGAGTGACAATAGTCAGATAGGTTTGGCATATACTTTTTGGTGAGTTGATGATCCTTTTGGTATTGTGAAGGCATGATTAGTACCTAAATAAACACAAGAAAATATTTCTCCAATCACTCATATGAAAAATAAAATCAAAGATAAAAAATATGAGAATGTGTTATATCAATTTCTCGACAAACAAAGGATTGAATCCATATCATTCTCATTTTCACAATGCATCTATTCCATCATTAACCAAGAACACATGATCTATGTTAGATCAACAATGGATTAGAACATTGGTTTTTCAAAACAAGGTTTCTAGGTAAGCATTAACAATGTCATTACCTATTTGTTCATGGGTTCATCTCAAATCCATCTTTTAATTAAAATAATTAATCAAAATTCGGATTTGTTCTACAAGTGGGTTTTAGTGAAATCTTAATGAATATGAACCTAAGGAATCATAGTAAAATAACCATGTCAACCCACATTCCTATTAAGGTTTTAATTCAATTTCAATTTTAAAAATCCCCAATTATGAAAGGATGAACCCTAGAACAAAATAGATGAATTTGAAAGAAAATACTTACAATTAATTGATGTTAGATGAAGGATGAGTGAAACCCACAACTTGGAATCAATTAATTTGAGTGATTGAAGGTTTTTGAAGCTTCAACAATGGTGGAAAACAAGAAAAACATCGGCTGTGTGTTTTTAGGAGAGAAAGATAGTGGTTTGAAAAAGAATAAAATAATCAAACTGGCGCTCTGACAAACTTTACTGCCCGCGGTACCTTATCGATAAGGAACCGCGGGTTTGAGCCGCCAAGATAAAGAACCGCCTACAGAGGCAGGTTTTTATCAAGGAAAAACGCCAAATTTTAAAAACCAAGTTTTTCTAAGATACTTAAAAATATATCATGAACCTTTTAGAATAACATTGGATCATCATAAACACTAGTCAATATGTTTTAATGAAGGATTACGAGTTGAATCAAGATCAAAAAGAACCGAAACGGACAAACGACTACTCGTAGCAAAACGGCAAAGTGGAGAGAAGTCAAGGGAAGTGAATCAAGACTAGGACCAATGCTCAAGGGATTAAGGATAATCTTCAAATAGTGGTAACGAAGAGCTTGTGTCATATATAGTGGTTTAAGACGGGCCTTTCCGGCGAAACGTTAAACGGCTTTGGTAATGAATAAACACAAATCAATTATTCATGTATAGACTAAGATCACTTTCAATAATAGTCTTAGTCTAAACCAAAATATGAGCAATGTATTAATTCACTTTCTCTCCCACAAAGGGCCTACTAACCGTATGGGTGCAAACCATGGAAATCATGCTTGATACTTTAAGCTACTACTAACTCACTCTACATCACCATAGTGAGTCAAGTATCCAAGCAATGACGGGTTGAGAGGATAAAAGAAAAGAATCACAAACCACAAACAAATGTCAAGGCAAGGATGCCAAGAACAAGCACATAGTCAAGTAATGATCAAAAGAATGATCAAAGGGCGTGTGGAAGAACGAAAGCGTACCTTGGCCACAAAGAGCAATCCATCAAGGAATCAATGCTATGCCCAACAATGACTATGATGAGTACTAAGTCTTCAAGGACTAGTATCATTCCCAATCATCTTGGTATCATCATTCAAAGATGTTATAGATCAATGAAGATGAGTCTTCTACAAGTGCAAGTAACTCAATCCACAACCAATTAAGTGATTGATCTTCATGAGTACCTACACAAAGCAAGATGCAAACTAGTAGATACATTTCAAGAGTAGATCTAAAATGCATAAAGACTACTAATATTAAGTGGGATGCAATATTATCAATTAAAAGACTTATTTATAAAAAAACAAAATAGTTTTGACCAAAGAGAAACTTTATACAACTTGACCTTCTAATTTGAGGAGACAATGGATCGATCCAAGTTTCAAAGTATAATATACTTCAAAGATCTTGAGTGACCATCGCTCTGATACCAATTGTAGAAACTAGAAGGGGGGGTTGAATAGTTTCTCTTCGATTGGTGACCAAATTAAAATTACTTTCAATTTGGTTTGTATCAAAACTATCTTTTACTTGAGGCTAAGTTGCATAATGATTAGGTTCAATTCAAAATGCACTAGCAAAGATAATAGGTAAGTATAATGATAATGAAATAAGTAAAGAGTAAGGAAGGAAACAACCTAGTGGGGAGACACCAAGATTTATAGTGGTTCGACAACGAGGCTCTATCCTCGTTTCTACTCCACTCCTCGAGTACACCTACTCGAGATTTCCACTATATCCACAAGCTCCCTTCTCGGCGGAGAAAACCTTACATCTTTGGTTACATTATTTTCTGACACTAAGCTAAATGTCGAGACCTAATCTTTAGCTAGGACCAATCTACACAATGTTGCCTACTTCACAATTTAACGACACAAGGCTAGATGTCGAGTTCTAATCTCAAGGTAGAACTGATCTTCACGACATTGCCTACTTTACCATTTTACGACACAAGGCTAGATGTCGAGTTCTAATCCAAAGCTAGAACCAATCTTCACGACTCTTCACTTTGAAGCTAAGTGAGAACTTCACACAACACAACTACTAATCACTTTCAAGTTTAGTGAGAACTCACAAGACACAACCACATCACTTTCTAGTTTAGTAAGAACTACTAATCAAATCTATTACAACTCAACTAGACTTAACCAAGTACACACATGTAGCTTGGATTTACACAACACAAATCCAAGCAAACACATATGCAATGGATGTACACAACAAATCCAAGTATCCACAAATAACTTGGATGGACACAACTAGTCTAAGTATTCATAAATACAATGGATTGACCTAAAACAAAAAGGGTATCATGATGAATATGACTAGCTCATAGATTCATCTTTATCACAACACTAGTGAGTGAGTGATCTTCTCATTGGACAAGGTAAAGGAGGGGATCAAGAGGATAATCATATGTAAACATCCTTAACACTTTAAGTGATCATTTACTAATGATTATGCTATAGAAAATAGAAAGGGGGCTGAGAAAAACAACCAAGAGGCTTGTTGGAAAATGAGATTTGACCCACTATTTAAAGGAGACAAAGTATAACGGATATATAACGGCTATCTGGGCGCGGTACCTTATCTAGCCCGGCGGTTCCATATCGCTAAGGAACCGCGTAGCTACTTAAGGTACCGCCACTAGAGTACGATCGGTTTTTTGTCTTTTAGTGGGGTAGGAGTATATGAGGTATTTGAAGCCTTCAAAGGATATTCTAATAGCATATGGAATATGCCATTTTCAAATTTTCATTTTCCATTTTAATAAAACATTTTCTAAAAAAGAAAGTTTATTAAAAAGTATTTTGTCATATTAACAACAGTGAGTTTTAAGGATAATCATTTTGATGATCACTAAGTATGATTAAGAAAGGTTAGTGACATGATTATTACCTTGATGATAGTGTTAGTTAAATAATTCGTTTTGTGTTTTACACGTATAGTTTGTTGTGATCAAAACTAAGAAAGATTAGTTAACACTAATAATGTTTTTTAGGCATCACTTGCATTAACATAATCCATTGATCAAACATCTAACACACTTGCATGATCACCTCTTATAAATCACCATCAAAAATTCATACATGCAAGCACTCAAAATATAATTATAATAATATTAACAACACTACATAAATAATATATAGATCAAACAAGTATGGATCATATGAAAAAAATAAAAGTTGATGCATGGATAAAAATTTTATACCAAAATGATCCTCTTTAAAAATCTAGGATGGGACTTTTATTAGTTTTTGCTTGATCAAACTAAAAATCAACAATTTGGAAGTGTTTTAGTGTTGGTGTTGTACGACAAAAACAAGAGAAGGGAGGGGTGGTGGGTTTTTTTTTATAAAATAATATTGTATGTATTTTAGTGCTAGTGGAAAATCCTTTTATAGTGGGGTGGAGGGGTAGATTTTACCAATTTGTGATAGTTTTGGTCCAAAATGAAATTAAATAGTTGTAAGGGTACAAAATGTAAATTGTAAATTTTTTAAAATATTTACGGGACTCGGGTTTCATAAAAAATACTTTTCAAAAGTTAAAACGCTTCTTAAATATAATAATAAAGCTTCGACACGACTTAAAACGTAATTAAATCGAAAACGTCAAAAATATAAAATATCGAGACGATCGATAATAAAACGTAAATTTTTGGGCATCCGTCGGTATCGCGATCGTTAGTAGTTCTCGTCATTCATTAAAACGTAAAACACGAGAAATAAAAATAAATACAATAAAATCATTCTTATGATAATTTGAGAATATAATATCGATACTTAGTGTATTTCTTGTCAGTTTTAATCTAAACCACATTCTTACGTTAAGTTTCAAGCTATAACCTTCTCGGTTAGCCGATAATTTAAAATTCTCATTAAAGTAAACATATAATACTTAATAGTTGAGATTAAAATATCGATCTGAAATTGACGGATTGTCACATTATCCCCACCAAATTGGGATCTTCGTCCCGAAGATCAACTTGCGTTCTTTCTCGATCGCTCGTTGAAATCAAAGAGTTAAATGTATTTTGGTCCTTGTATTGAGTTCCATCAGATTTGACAATAGTAATACGACTTTGCTTCGGTTGTCTAAATTCCTTGTCGATAATATCAACAGATTCATTGATGAAATTCAACTTATCGTCGATTCATACTTCATCAAGAGGGATAATAAGATCTTCGTTAAGAATAAATTTCTTTAGGTTCGACATATGTAAAGTATTGTGAATTCCTTGTAGCTCTCGAGGTAATTTAAGTTTTCATGCCACCGGCCCTACACTCGATATCATCTCGAATGGTCCAAACTAACAGGGACTTATCTTCCCACGTTTTCCAAAATATATATAACACCTTTTTCATGGTGAGAACTTGGCATAACTTTTCCACCTACCTCGAATTTCAAAGGTTTTCGCTTCACATCATCATAACTTCTATGTATACTATGAGCAATTAACAACGGTTCTTAGTTCGCACAATCATTTTATTTATCGGAATAAAATGAGCAGAGTCAATCAGTCAACATTGACACAAATTCAATCATATTCAGGCTGAGTTCTCAAGATCTAAACAATGAAGTCCATTGTAATTTTCTCCCACTTCTCAAATGATACCGAATAACACAATCGTAATCACTTAAAGGCTTACCTCTTTTATTCCAGAACACATTGTAGGCTCTTACTATCGGTGGATACCTTACATTAGTGCCATACAATACTGTCTCAATAGATGAAGAGTAAAATCACCGCACCCAATTACAAGTCATGGGTTGTGCAGTTTCCTCATTCTTCCTAGGTTTTCTAGAAGCATACACAAATCAAAACAACCCCAAATCATATAGGAGATGTATCACGATCATCAACAAAATCATTACTTCTTTCAGGTAACGATAAGATCGGCGTGCTACAGAGTTTTCTTTTCATGGTTTGAAAAGCTTTCTCTTCATCAATGCCACACACATACGGTTCATTCTTTGAGTTAGCTTAGTTAATGGTTTTGATATCAAAGAGAATCCTTTAATAAACCTTCAGTAATAACCAGCCAAACCTAGAAATTGTCGTACTTCAGTTGGAATAGTTGGAACATTCAAATTTTCGATGGTCTCGATTTTCGCAGGAGCGACAGGTACCCCACTTTTATCAATCACATGTCAGAGAAATCGTACGGAACTAATCAAAAGATTACACTTTAGAGTTTCGCGTAAAAATTTCGTTCTTTAACATGTTCGAGATAGTCCTTAAGTGTTCGGCATGTTCTTCCTCGCTCTTCGAGCAGATTAGAATATCATCAATGAAAACAATCACGAATTTATCAAGACGCGGCTTACACATACAATTCATTAAGTCAATGAATACAGTAGGTGTAATGGGCAAACCAAAAGGCATAACCCTAAACTCATAATGATCATCACAAGTCCTAAACGTCGTAATAGGAATATCTTCCTCGCGTATGCGAAGTTGATGATAAGCAAAACAAAGATCAATCTTGGAGAAAACACTAGAATATTGGAGAAAACACGAGAGTTTTGAAGTTGATCAAATAGATCATCAATTCTTAGAAACGGGTAACGACTCTTGATCGTTAGCTTATCCAGCTCTCCGGTAATCAATACACATACGAAACGAATCATCTTTCTTCTTAGCGAATAGAATAGGAGTTCTACAAACTGACGAGCTCGATCGACTAAAACCTCTATCAGATAGTTCTTAAAACTGCACAAATAATTACTTCAGCTCGGATGATGCTAATAGATCTGGCACACGTGTCACAGTTGCAGTACCAGGAATTAGATCAATTAGGAATTCTAGTTGCCGTGGAGACGGAAGCCTTGGCAAATCTTCTAGAAACACTTCAGAATAGTCACAAATGACTAGAGTAATTCTAATTACTTCTCTTACGATTCCTTCTACGATACATATGAATAATCCACAATCTTTTTCGATATACTTATGAGCTCTAATGCACGAAAAGAATTATCAATTTGGAATTATTTTTCCCTTCAGTAACCTCATTAGCCTTACCTCTAATTATGTGTCCCATGAGCTAATAATCCATGCAGACAGCTTCACAAATAGCAATTGGCTTAGAAGAAGTCACATCACCGTGTATATTCTTGGTCAGTCGTGAATACACTGCTTGACCTTGACGGTTCGGGTTTGATGAGACTGCTTTTATACATAGTCTCATCGTCTAAAAATGGCTTAAAATGCATTAAATGTCATCAAAATACCCATATATATGCTTGTGTTTGTTGCTTGTATATTTTAGGTACGGATATTGAGAAAATGACAAAAGATCACAAGAATCATGCAAAAACGAACACGGGAAACGAAGTCGCACAAAGAACTGGACCCAAATATGGAATTTCCAAAATTACCCTTGAAGAATTGAAGATTGGCAAGAATGGTCCCTCAACTTTGGAAGACTTGGCAATTTATACCCATGTAAAACTCATAAATTACATTGGGGTCCCTAAATTACCAAGAATATACAAGAATGACCCTTGAAGATCTCAACAATTGCAAAACAAGTCCTTGTCAATGTATTTGAAGACACAAGGACCAAAAATGACAAGTCATGAAAGTTATTAACAAAGGAAAAAGGGGTTTTGGCTATTTAATACCAAGTGATAGAAGCATGGGACTTGAGGGGCTAAATCTGCCCAAACAAGCAAACACACCTCAACCTATCAGCCTTTACCACGTCACCCTCCACTCCCCCTCAACGAATCCCCTTAATCCCTCCATCCACGTCTGCTTTCCACCATCTGCTTAATATTATTCTTTGAATTATATTAAACTAATACCCGTTTTTCCCTCTTAACACATCCTGTAGCAATTAACACACCCAAATACACCCTCCTTAATCCCCATAAACCCAAATCCGAATGTTAACTAAATCAAGGGGTTTTTGTCCAATCTTTTCCAGATCCTTAATTTAACTTAACCTAAACATCTTAGCACCCCAAGATTCGACCACAACCATCCCATGTGCCCATACCCCACTCCCCTGCTCATGTCACTTTCCCTAAACCCCATGAGGAGACAAGATTAAGGGTGGGATCTCTTTCCTTGCTCCCAAAGTACTTCTCAACGTCCAAGATCACTTCATCAAGCTGTACAACAGCAGGAAGATCACATGTATCCAGTTGACCAAGTTCAAACTCACAAGACCAAGGGCTTTTTGGAGATTTCAGCTTATTTGGGTTTTACATTTCTTGTTTTCTATAGTATTCTGTATTATAGTATATATAGAGGTCGTATGTGACCATATATCACTTTGTTCCAGTTTTATTTCTCAACCTTGCAATCCTTTTCTGATATTTATAAAAGTTGGTGTTTTTAAGTAAATGTAATTCCTTTTTATGATTTAAAAGTTGGTATTGTTTGAGAAATAACTCTGAGTTCCACAATTTATCCATTTGATTATTTGTGTTTCAAGTTTTATAAACTATAATTCCTTTTTCAGAAAAAGTCTTTTTTTGAAAAGTTGGTGTGTTTGAAAAGATTTTGATTCATAAAGATTTGTTCCAAGTAGTGTTAGTTTTGTTTGAGGTTCTTATTCACGAGGTTCAAGAGTGTTGTTATAAGGTTTTGAAAGAAAAAAAAGGTTTTAAGAAAAGAAAATATAAATCACTTGGTTTATTATCATTGTTACTGTTTCACGTTTGTTCATCTCATCAGGTTCGGGAAGCTTGAGCTTGTTTTGCTAGCTCATAAGCTCGATCAATCCAAGGCATGGATGTATGCCTTGGAGGTTTGCACTTCTATCCTTCTCTATTATCCAATTTTCTGTTAAATATTGATGTTTAAGTGACTTTGTGTGTTGTGTTTGCATTATATGTTGAAAACCCGCGTTTGAACTATTTTGATTTAAGCAATTCATAGGTTTTGTTTAGATCATTTGTTATTTGTTTTTTTATATTGAGCACAAGTTTTCTTTCCATAAAAATTGATCCTAGATGTTAAAAGGGTGTTTGGGAATGCAAATCCTAGGGTAGGGTAAGCCACCTTTGGGGATTGTTGTACTCTGCACGTTTTTAACTTGTTAGGATATGTCATTTATGGCGAAGGATTCATGTGTTTAGATTAGAAACATCATTTTGCAATTTGATAAAAATTCTACTTAGGATAAGCATTCCTAATTTAGGTCTTTGTTAGTTGATATATTAATCTGAGATTGTTGCCTTAGTTTAATGTTAGCTTTGTTGTTGACTTATGAATGTGGTGTGTTAGATATTTGGTTTTGAATAGCTATCTGTGATTAAGGCGGTATTTTCTTGCTGTCTAAACTAACAGAGACCACCAAATGGAGTTTGAGCAGGTTTGAGATTGATTCAGGTGATAAAAAGTTGTTAGACAGTTAGGTTGTGGGTCAATTTAGACCTCTAGGGTGTCCTATTGTTGTTCTATAGCTTATCCGAGCTGATCATGTCATTTAAAATCCACCAAAAAGAAACATAAAAGTCAACTGTAGTTCACTGTATGCTCACTATCTGATTTGGCATAATATGAATTGTTGTCTGCATATTTGTACTCATCCTTGTTGCTTGTGAGTTATGTTGTGGCTGATCTGGTAGTTGGTTGACTAATTGAAATTTATATTGTTAAGAAAAAGCCATAAGGAAGCCATTAGATTAGCCATAGCTCTATATCACATCAGTGACTAGATTGAGCTAGTTTTGAGTGATCTTTGTAAGCCTACTTGTATTTTTCTTGTTAATTGTGACTCCCTACACTCAACTGAGTGTAGGGGTGCCCTTCTTGTCCAAGAACAATAACAACTCATCATCAAACGACCTCAATTGGTCCAATTTTGCATCTGTGAAGAAACCATCTTCTTTGTTTTTCTTTTGAATTACTGTAGCACTCTTCTCAACTTTTCAGGCACGTTTTTGATATCTCTAGGCTCAATTCTAGCCTAATCTTAGTTTAAGTTGTGTGTTGGGGGTTGTTTGGTTTAAAAAGGAAGTAAAAAAAAAGTTTTCGTAAAAAGGACTGGCCAGGACTCGAACATGCGCCATCCTTCTCAACACACTCTCATCTTACCATTGCGCCCTTGGGTCTTTTACTGACAAAGGGTGCAATTGATTTAGACTTAAGGCTTTTTTTGGTTTTGGCTTATTAAGTTAATCCGTTTGTTAAAGAGCTTATTCCAGCTTATTGAATAAGCCAATTTCCACCATTTCATTTTTCTTACATTCCTGCTTTAGTTTAAGACTTTTTGACACCAAGTTTGTATTTTTCACTCTTTTTTAATTATTTTTTATGATTATTTATTTACCCGTATTTTATTAGTTAAATAAAAAATAGTTAAATTAGTTTTTAAAATTTTCAAAAAATCTTTTTAGGTTTTATTTAATACTTTGAGGTTTACATCTATTTAACTTTTCATTTTAGCTAATTTATGATTTTATTTAATTTTTAGGTTTTTCTTTTACTTTAAAAATTTATTATTAAATTATTAATTAGTTTTTAAACATTTTGGTTTTCAAATTAGTGACTCTTGTATTTTTCTTTAGTTAGGATAAAAATTTGGTAATTTTTGGAATACTTTTTCGTTTCATCGAATTTTACGTTTTTACGTCTTAGGGTAATTTTTAGTGTAATTCGTCTTATCCTTTCTCTTTTCTCACAAATATAATCACAAACCATTAATCATCTCATTACACAACGCACTTGCCTCCTTGAGAACGATCACACAAAGGGTCATAAGTGCTTTCGTTTTCCTAAACGAACACTTAATACTTACCGCTTTTACCTCGTTTTCCTAAACGAGTGTGAATTTACAACCATCATTTTGGCGCCGCTGCCGGGGAGGCGTGTTGTGTTTTGATTTGAACAATTGTTGTTTTTATATAGCCATAATAGCTAATTGTATTAGTAGCACTCTACTAATACGTATTATCGGTTTTTCGTTTTTTTGTGAATACTATTACTATATTGTATACGTAGAACAATAAATTCACAAGTACTCCAAATACGCGAGAAATCACAACCTTGACTTGGGAGGTCATTACCCAATCGTTGTATTCGAATCTCAAACCAAAGAACAAAAAAGGCAAAAATAGATAAATACTTTCGAGAAGCTCGATTTTGAAAAATACAAACTATAAGGTGGGTATAAGGCGGATATTATAAAATATATCCTAAGGTAAAAGGCTCTTAAGTGCTTCGCGCCGCCTCATTTCCCCGCTTGCTTGTGAGTATTTGATTTTGAGAGCTAATCGAGGGTTTTGCCGCCCAAAGTATTACTAAGTATTATATATACTTTCTTGGTTTTATTTGATTAAACCCTCTTGAACGTTTTTGTGTTCCACCAACGTTCTAAAGTCATTGAAGGCGTTCACTTCACGTGATCGTTTTCATTCCTTGAGGCTTATTTAATCAAGAGATTTGATTAAGGAGGAGATTTGTAGATTTTTGTCTACTTAATATAATTCCAAAATCCAAAAAAAAGTAAAAACAATCAAAAATCCAAAAAAAATTAAAAAGTAAAAACACCAAAAAGAATCTTCTTTGCTCATCCCCACGTCGTAGGTGACGTTTATGCTTACTCGTAATCAAGCAAGACGTGCACGTAAACGAAAAAACAAAAAGGAGTCAACACCTACTCCTAATCTTTCTAGTGAAGAGACTCTAAGTGAGGAACCTATTGTAGAACAAGAAGCTATCATGGCTAATCGTACTATGATGGAGTTGCTTCAAGCACCCACCGAGGGTTTTGGAGAGGCCATTGTGATTCCCGCCATCCTTGCGGAGAACTTCGAGATCAAGACGGATTTAATGTCTATGCTTCAAGCCAACAAGTTTCGCGGACACGAAAAAGACAACCCACATTATCACATTAGGCAATTTAATCGTCTCACCGCGACAAGCAAGTTTAAGGATGTACCCCACGATGCCATTAAGATGATGTTGTTTCCATACTCATAAGATGGAACCGCCAAGATATGGCTCGAGAAAGAACCCCCAAATTCGATTTTGACGTGGGGTGATCTCGTTTCTAAGTTTGTGAATCAATTTTTTCCACCATCTAAAACAACACATTTGAAAAACGAGATTTCACGATTTACTCAAAGGTCTAATGAAAGTTTTTCAATGGCTTGGGAAAGGTTTAAAGAAATGTTACATGAATGTCCACACCATGATTTTTCCGAATTGCATCAAATTGACACTTTTTTAATGGGCTTAATGATCATGAACGAGATTACCTAAATGCCGCCACGGGTGGTAATGTTTTGTGCAAAACGACCGATGAGGCTTTGAAAATCATTGAGAATAGGTCCAAGGTTTATAGCCCTCGTAACACACCGAGTGTTGCCAATTTGGGTTCGTCATCGTCTCGTAGCATTAATGCCTTGCAAGATGAAGCAAATGAGGAGAATCGGTTTTTCGATAGGTTTTCGACTCTTATGACTCATTGGAAAGCACAAGATGCTTTGAATTCCGCATCGGTTAAGGCGGTTTCCAAGAGTTGTATTTCGTGTGGTGGAGCTCATGATTTTTCCGAGTGCATTACCGCGGATGGTAACACTTCGAATGCTTATGTAGCCACGGGAACTTATAACCAAAACGGTCAAGGTTCCCGTGCAAATCAAGCTCCACAAAATCAAAATGCTAACAACTATCGAAACAACAATCAAAGTGGTGCTTATCAAGGAAATCAACGTAACTACAACAAGGGTAATTATCAAAGTGGAAATGGGCAAATTTCAAACCAAAACCAAAACCGTGATTTTCAAACTACCACACAAGGTTTTCAAAATGATCACACCAAAAATCTTCAAGGAGAATTTTTGAATTATGCTAAAGAAAACGATACTAAGTTTGATAATATGCAACGTGAAATGGTTAGCTTAAGATCCGAGTTGAAAAACGAGCTTAAAAACGAACTTGCTAATGAACCTAAGACTCATGCTAATAAAATGGAAGGAAATGTTCAACGTCTCCAACAAAACCAACAAAAAATTGAGCAAGGTCAACATGAGATTAAGCAAGAGTTGTTAAAAGCGGATGCTAGGCAATCTAAGTTTGAAGACCGAATGGGAAAAATGTTTGAAGCTATCATGTGTAAACCTTCTTCTTCGGGTGGTCTTCCTAGTGATACCATCGTAAACCCGAAAGGAGAATTGAAGGTTATTACTACTCGTAGTGGTAAAACTTTCAAAGAACCCATTTCTCATCCAAGTACTTCTACAGAGAAGGAAAAAGAGAAAGAACCCGAGGTGGTGGTAGAAAAGAAGCAAATTCCAAGTCCACGAAGTACCGCTCAAACCAAACGTACGGTTGAACCAATACCAATAGTGGAACCCGAGATTCCAAGGTTGTTGCCTATGCCCCAACCCACACCACCCTTACCTTACCCTTCAAGACGAAACAAGGAAAAGGCACAAGAACGAAATAATTATCAATTTGAACTTTTTATGAAAATGTTTCGTGACTTGCATTTTAATATAAGTTTTGCCAACGCCTTGGTCATGATGCCTCGATTTGCCGCAAACTTTAAAAGTATGTTGAATAACAAAGAGAAATTGCAAAAGTCGTCTAGCTATTCTTCGGTTTTTCTTAGCCGCATACCTCAAAAAGTCGGTGATCCCGGTAAATTTTTAATCCCATGTGCAATACAAGATATGGAGGAATGCTACACCTTGGCCGATCTTGGTGCTAGTATAAATTTGTTGCCTCTTGAGATTTTTAAGTCGTTCAATCTTCCCAATCTCACTCCTTCAAGAATGTCAATCGAGATGGCCGATCATTCTACGATTCTAGCTTGTGGAGTAGCCGAGGACGTCTTCGTGAAAGTTGGAAAGTTCTACTATCCCATAGACTTTATCGTTGTTGACATCCCCATCGATCCTAAAGTTCCTCTAATTTTAGGTCGATCATTTTTGGATACCCCGAGAGCACTTATCGATGTGCATGCTAGGAAAATCACTCTTCGTATGAATGAGGAATAACTCGTCATAAATGCAACTCAAAACTCCACACTTTCTCATGTGTATTCTATCACGTCTTTGAATAATGCCAATCCCATCAAAAACATTTGCAAAAGGATTTCAAAGAGAGTTTTAGGAGATGATGATAAAAACGATTTTCCGTCCCCTCCGCCGGTGGAGGTTAAGAGTGTTAAGCCTACGATTCCAATCACGAATGATTCTTCGGATGATGAATATGTTGATCCCGATGGGGAAGTTTTCTTTGTTGACAAACGTTTTGAGAACTTACCACCACCTAAACCAAAACGGTTTTCAAATGTGAGAATTTTTAGTGTGACTAACATTGCTTTAGAAACACCAAATATTTTTGACATAATTAAGTCGGGTTTTCATAAGGAGAGTTTAAAAGATGAAAAAGGGAAAGATTTTAAATTGGATTTAAAAGATTTTTCTACAATGCTAACTCCGTCATCACCTCGTGTTTTGAGTGCTACAAGCTCGTCTTCTCCTTTTGATGATGCTTTGTGTGGACTAGGTGTGGGGGAAGCCCTTTATGTCCCCCCCCCCTTTCTCCACCGAGGACGAGATATTTGATACCAGAATTGCTTATAAAGGGAAATCTCGGTCTTCCACCGATGCAATAAATGGAAAATCTTTCTATTTGATTAGTGCAAGTCTACCTCGAGTAGCTCATGGTTTTTGTGACTTACCCATTGTCCCACCCTTCTATTTCTTCTCATCTATTTTCTTGAAACCCTTTGGGTTTGTATTGACACATGATGAAGTGGCGTTGATTTGTTTTTCCAATGAAAACGAGAACGCCATCTTCGATCCCGGTATTTTGCACCATCAAAGGACTTAGTCCTTAATACCGGTTGTTTTTTGGCCTTGTTTATCATGTAAGCACCACCAAAAATTGACCATACAAGGATAATCCCTAAATGATCACATTTATGGGGATTCGAGTCGAGCTTTTGACTCGATTATCAAAAACAAGGTGCCTCGTGGAGGAAACCCATGCTTATCCATATACATATTATTGCTTTCTAATTAGTTTAATGTGAGGGGATTTTTACCCTTCCAACCTTTGTTCCGTGGTTGTTTGTGAATTGTGGTTTTTAGATCATGATCTTCACGATTGGAGCCTCTCGTGTTCGTTTTATGGGAGCACTCGATCGTTTGCTTTGAAGACTTTCTCAATATCCAAATGATATATCCTTTGATGTTCTAACCTTAGGTTTATAGTACACTTCATAAACGGCTTTAAATTTAATGGTTACGCCCTTTCCATGCTAGATTAGGCATTCGACTACGTCTCTAGTATGGGGGTGTTTGCACCCCTAGACTCGAAACATTAAGGACAATGTTTAACTTTAGTATGGGGGTGAATAGATACTTGCGTTGCCAAACCTTCACGCTAGGAAAGTTTATCTTTTTGTTTATCGTTTTGTTGCAAAATAAGGCTAAAAATGGCCAAATTTTAAAAAATTTCTCATTTTTTATAAGTGTTTGAAGACACGAATGTAGATTTCCGATGGCGAGAATAAAAGTAATTTTTGACTCGACCGTGCGTGTTGAGCACTTAGCTTCGATTCCTTAACTTCACATTAGGCTAAGTCTCTTAAATGAGGACGAGAAATGATAGGGTTAATTATAAGTTACTATGCTAAACGTAGAGTACTCTTATTCTTTCAAAAACTCATGTGTTCTCGTTGTTTGCTTATTCTCCCTTCGCATGTAAATATTTTTTGCTTAATAAATATTGACTTAGCGGCTTAGTTGGGATTGTTGTGTTTCTAGTCTTTTCTAGTAGCTTCCGTGTAATTAAATTGCGAAGACATTAAGGTATCGCCAGCGTCACGGTTTTGAAGTATTGGCACCCGAATAATCAAAAGCTTCACCCAATAATAAGATTTCAAGTGCTCACCTAAATCAAGCAAACAATTTGAAGCCCCACAAGGCCGAAAAATCTATGCAAAATTGAAAGTGAATCAAGCCTTAATCTTCGAAGCTTTAAAGATCCAAAATTCGCCTTAGCGTGAGGATATACGTCTTTGGCTAATAAAACCACCGATGAGGCGGATAATAAAAGGCAAGGCAAGATCGAAGTCATAATAAAAGCTTCATGGCGAAGTTGAATAAAAGATGGAGGTAAACCAAAGACAATAAGGCCCTTCCGTTAGGGGGCGTATAAAAGTCTTGGTAATAAGCCTCATGTTCAAAACCGTTATAAAACCGTGTTTATCGATCCTTCTTGTTGACTTAATATTTTGACATCGTTGTCTATTAGGAGGGGTTATTGATTTGATGGTCTTGGTTACACCGTTAGGACTCTATTTTTAGACCTAAATCTCTATTATCGCATAAGTCAAACAATGTATCCTCGTGAGACATTCAAGACATAATAAAATATAAGAGATACAACTTAGGAAATTGGTAGGATAAGTACGTGATTAGGGCATATGAGTAGTGTTAGCATTACTAACTTATAAAGACAATGATCTCGTTGCACGCTTGGCATGGAATTGGGGTGAAAATCGAGGACGATGAAATTATTTCTAACGAAGCATTCACGTGTTCTTATTCTTTGAACCTAAACGTCCCATTTTGCGATGAAAATCATACATTATGTCTAAAACGCAAGTAGTAGCAATAGAAGTAGTGTAGCTAGTTTATCATTCAATAAAGTGAATAACAATGAATTTTGGAGGTGCTACGATACTTTATTCTAGCATTACGTGAGGGCACGAAAATGGTTTAGTATGGGGGAGTGATGAGACTGCTTTTATACATAGTCTCATCGTCCAAAAAGGGCTTAAAATGCATTAAATGTCATCAAAATACCCATATATATGCTTGTGTTTGTTGCTTGTATATTTTAGGTACGGATATTGAGAAAATGACAAAAGATCACAAGAATCATGCAAAACGAACACGAGAAACGAAATCGCACAAAGAACCGGACCCAAATATGGAATTTCCAAAATTACCCTTGAAGAATTGAAGATTGGCAAGAATGGTCCCTAAACTTTGGAAGACTTGGCAATTTATACCCTTGTAAAACTCATAATTTACATTGGGATCCCTAAAATTACCAAGAATATAAAAGAATGACCCTTGAAGATCTCAACAATTACAAAACAAGTCCTTGTCAATGTATTTGAAGACACAAGGACCAAAAATGACAAGTCATGAAAGTTATAAACATAGGAAAAAGGGGTTTTGGCTATTTAATACCAAGTGAATGAAGCATGGGACTTGAGGGGCTAAATCTGCCCAGACAAGCAAACACACCTCAACCTATCAACCTTTGCCACTTCACCCTCCACTCCCCCTCAACCAATCCCCTTAATCCCTCCATCCACGTCTGCTTTCCACCATCTGCTTAATATAATTCTTTGAATTATATTAAACTAATACCCGTTTTTCCCTCTTAACACATCTTGTAGCAATTAACACACCCAAATACACCCTCCTTAATCCCAATAAGCCCTAATCCGAATGTTAACCAAATCAAGGGGTTTTTGTCCAATCTTTTCCAGATCCTTAATTTAACTTAACCTAAACATCTTAGCACCCCTTCGACCCCAACCATCCCATGTGCCCATACCCCACTCCCCTGCTCATGTCACTTTCCCCCAAACCCCACGAGGAGACAAGATTAAGGGTGGGATCTCTTTCCTTGCTCCCAAAGTACTTCTCAACGTCCAAGATCACTTCATCAAGCTGTACAACAGCAGGAAGATCACATGTATCCAATTGACCAAGTTCAAACTCACAAGACCAAGGGCTTTTTGGAGATTTCAGCTTATTAGGGTTTTACATTTCTTGTTTTCTAGAGTATTATGTATTATAGTATATATAGAGGTCGTATGTGACCCTATATCACTTTGTTCCAGTTTTATTTCTCAACCTTGTAATCCTTTTCTGATATTTATAAAAGTTGGTGTTTTTAAGTAAATGTAATTCCTTTTTATAATTTAAAAGTTGGTATTGTTTGAGAAATAACTCTGAGTTCCACAATTTATCCATTTGATTATTTGTGTTTCAAGTTTTATAAACTATAATTCCTTTTTCAGAAAAAGTCTTTTTTTGAAAAGTTGGTGTGTTTGAAAAGATTTTGATTCATAAAGATTTGTTCCAAGTAGTGTTAGTTTTGTTTGAGGTTCTTATTCACGAGGTTCAAGAGTGTTGTTATAAGGTTTTGAAAGAAAAAAAAGGTTTTAAGAAAAGAAAATAAAAATCAGTTGGTTTATTATCATTGTTACTGTTTCACGTTTGTTCATCTCAGCAGGTTCGGGAAGCTTGAGCTTGTTTTGATAGCTCATAAGCTCGATCAATCCAAGGCATGGATGTATGCCTTGGAGGTTTGCACTTATATCCTTCTCTATTTTCCAATTTTCTGTTAAATATTGATGTTTAAGTGACTTTGTGTGTTGTGTTTGCATTATATGTTGAAAACCTGCGTTTGAATTATGTTGATTTACCATTTCATAGGTTTTGTTTAGATCAGTTGTTATTTGTTTTTTTTATATTGAGCACAAGTTTTCTTTCCATAAAAATTGATCCTAGATGTTAAAAAGGTGTTTGGGAATGCAAATCCTAGGGTAGGGTAAGCCACCTTTGGGGATTGATGTACTGTGCACATTTTTAACTTGTTAGGATATGTCATTTATGGCGAAGGATTCGTGTGTTTAGTTTAGAAACATCATTTTGCAATTTGATAAAAAATCTACTTAGGATAAGCAGTCCTAGTTTAGGTCTTTGTTAGTTGATATATTAATCTGAGATTGTTTCCTTAGTTTAATGTTAGCTTTGTTGTTGACTTATGAATGTGGTGTGTTTGATATTTGGTTTTGAATAGCTATCTGTGATTAAGGCGGTATTTTCTTGCTGTCTAAACTAACAGAGACCACCAAATGGAGTTTGAGCAGGTTTAAGATTGATTCAGGTGATAAAAAGTTGTTAGACAGTTAGGTTGTGGGCCAATTTAGACCTCTGGGGTGTCCTATTGTTGTTCTATAGCTTATCCGAGCTGATCATGTCATTTAAAATCCACCAAAAAGAAACATAAAAGTCAATTGTAGTTCACTGTATGCTCACTATCTGATTTGGCATAATATGAATTGTTGTCTGCATATTTGTACTCATCCTTGTTGCTTGTGAGTTATGTTGTGGCTGATTTGGTAGTTGGTTGGCTAATTGAAACTTATATTGTTAAGAAAAAGCCATAAGGAAGCCATTAGATTAGCCATAGTTCTATATCACATCAGTGACTGGATTGAGCTAGTTTTGTGTGATCTTTGTGAGCCTACTTGTATTTTTCTTGTTAATTGTGACTCCCTACACTCAACTGAGTGTAGGGGTGCCGTTCTTGTCCAAGAACAATAACAACTCATCATTAAACGACCTCAATTGGTCTAATTTTGCATCTGTGAAGAAACCATCTTCTTTGTTTTTCTTTTGAATTACTGTAGCACTCTTCTCAACTTTTCAGGTACGTTTTTGATATCTCTAGGCTCAATTTTAGCCTAATCTTAGTTTAAGTTGTGTGTTGGAAGTGTTATAGGTCATCTGGGTTGTTTGGTTTAAAAAGGAAGAAAAAAAAAGTTTTTGTAAAAAGGACTGGCCAGGACTCGAACCTGCGCCATCCTTCTCAACACATTCTCATCTTACCATTGCGCCCTTGGGTCTTTTATTGACCAAGGGTGCAATTGATTTAGACTTAAGGCTTTTTTTGGTTTTGGCTTATTAAGTTAATCCGTTTGTTAAAGAGCTTACTACAGCTAATTGAATAAGCCAATTTCCACCATTTCATTTTTCTTACATTCCTGCTTTAGTTTAAGACTTTTTGACACCAAGTTTGTATTTTTCACTCTTTTTAATTATTTTTATGATTATTTATTTACTCGTATTTTATTAATTAATCAAAAAATAGTTAAATTAGTTTTTAAAATTTTCAAAATATCTTTTTAGGTTTTTATTTAATACTTTGAGGTTTACATCTATTTAACTTTTCATTTTAGCTAATTTATGATTTTATTTAATTTTTAGGTTTTTCTTTTACTTTAAAAATTAATATTAAATTACTAATTAGTTTTTAGACATTTTGGTTTTCAAATTAGTGACTCCTGTATTTTTCTTTAGTTAGGATAAAAATTTGGTAATTTTTGGAATACTTTTTCGTTTCGTCGAATTTTATGTTTTTACGTTTTTTTACGTCTTAGGGTAATTTTTAGTGTAATTCGTCTTATCCTTTCTCTTTTCTCACAAATATAATCACAAACCATTAATCATCTCATTACACAACGCACTTGCCTCCTTGAGAACGATCACACAAAGGGTCATAAGTGCTTTCGTTTTCCTAAACTAACAATTAATACTTACCGCTTTTACCTCGTTTTCCTAAACGAGTGTGAATTTACAACCATCAGGGTTCCACAATTCTTGGACATAAAGGAGTCAACTTGTGGAAACACTTGATATATCTACCAATGTTAGTTCCCTTCAGTTTCAGGTTGTACAACACTAGCTCCATACTTTGGAACTACTTCGAGGACAAGCTCCTCAGTTAACCGCTTCCTCACCTTAGTCCATGATGTCCCATAAGTAACGATACCTATGGAATCAAGTCTGCCATTCCACCAAATTAATGCACGACCTTAGAGAGTAGCGATTTCAAACTGCACCTTATCCTCCTGATTAGGGTCACTGATTCGAAAGACTAACGCCAGCTTTTCAACAACTGACACAATCCTCCATCATCTGTAGTTCCCTTCAGAGTCTACGGTTACACTTAATGAACGAAGTATAGTTATAGCCTCTAACTTTGGGCACATTTGTTCCATCCGTACCACGAACATTATCGGCTCCAGCTTCAGCTCCACCGGTTCTAGTTTCACCAGTTTTTAGCTTCAGCTCCAGTTCCAGATCCATCATTCATGTTGGCCATGAATTCAACTAAAGATACAGCAACTTATTCACTAATAACTTGGCGCATTCGTGCCTCAGTCATAGCTTTCATTGACTTCATGATTCTTGTGTAATGCAAATCAAATCATAATGAATATTCATTCAGTGATTGCGTTATACCACATGAATTTAAAAGAGAAAATCAAAGAAAGATAATAATAGAACGATGTGGAATTAGGAATCAAAAGATAGTCATTCCATTGATCACAAACTAGTACAAGTTGTATTGTTAAGCATTATAGATAATCATCGTCTAATGCCATACAACTTAAAAGACTAGTCCCACTAACTGATGTCACAGTTTAGTTAGGGATTTACGAAAAGATACTACAATTGATAAACTAATATACTAAGAGTTACTAGGTAATTCACATGGCTAAGAAGGCTCCTCGGTCCCACAAAAAGAAGATTTCTTCAGTGTTTTTCAGAGACGCTTGATATCCTCCTCAATTGGCGGTTTTGGAACAATCTCAATACAACCATCTCACGATTAAACGATTAGAAGAACAAAATTAACGAATGGATCGAGAAAACGAATTATGAGTCAATAAGAGTTTAATCACGCAGATGCTATATGCTTAAGCCCACACGTTTATGAATCATTATTTCCATGGATTGATCAAGTCCTTCCAAATAAGATTCAGAAATTTGTAGTTCAACAATTTATAATTTCCTTGTACAAATAAATGGCCAGTTTATTTCAACGATTATAAATCACTTTATTTAAGCATCGCCAGCTCAACGCAAGAGATCAAGATCGAAACAAATGAGAAACTGATTTAGCAGAAATGGCCAGTGATATGATATGGAATTCTGGTTGGCATGTGAACTCCATAACAATCAATCTCAATTCCTATTAATCAATAGTACCATCTCAGACAAACTTGTTTTTATCAAAACAGTATAATGTCGAATATTAATGAAAATGCAGATTAAATTTGCTAAACGAAATGAACGGATCGATAAATCAAGAATAAGAATCAAGGAAATCAAAATCCTTGTAACCAAAAGAATATCAGCAAGAATATTAACCGTTTCGTTGGGATCATGTATATCCACAACTTAGTTAATCTCGAGAATAACAGGATTCATTTCAGGAATAGCTTTGGCGCTAGCATTAAAATGACTAGGGTGACTTCGTGACAATCGACGTCTTATAAATCTCGTATAAGTATAAAATTATCATTTATAATTAAGAAAATGAAAACATACCTTGTAATTCACAAGTTCAAATAATCGATAAAGATTACAACATATATATAATCCCATATATAAAAATACTTTCATTCTCGTCCATTGGCAACTCGGAGGTTTCGCTTGCAACAGTTATAGTTAAAAGATTTCAAAAATTCATTTTTGGAAAATCTTTTCGTTCTCTATAACTTGAGCTCTGATGCCAATCTGTAACACCCCCAATTTCGGTCATAGCAGCGGAAGGGTCCTTGGGTGTTACTATCATGGTTCAATATCATAATCATAGAAAACGGCTCAAAATAAGTCGTTTTAGTAAACATCCATTCATTTTCATTCAATAAAAGTACAATTTCATACACTGTCCTAGATAACTTCAAGTTTACAAAACCTAGTAAATGGTAAAAATTATTTGAATGGATATAATTTATAAAAGCGGGCCAAAACATTTCAAATAAGCAAGCTTCACGAAACCGCCTTCCTCGAGTGCCTTCCCAATGGACCTGAGATAAAACATGTTAAAAAGTCAGCAAAATTTGCCGAGTGAATCTATAGAGTTTAATTTAAATAAAGAGAACACAAGTATTCAAAATAACCTTCCATGGTCAATAATTTATCAAAGACAATTATGTTGTATAGACATAGTTATCGTGTCATTACATAAGTATCGTGACATTGAACGTTAACATATATTATTTCATCCCAACACACCTAGCCAAGTGCGTATATTTCTCTTATACAATGCATCCGATGTTTCATTACTAGTGCATCACAACACCACGCGATAGCTAGTCGCGGCCGGACTAGGCGTCACCCCGATAGATCTATCCATAGCATTAGCGTTACTTCGATTAACAATTCACGATTCATGGGTCTTTTAAGGCTAAACAAACTTATGTAATAACTTTCATCTAAACATACAATCGGGTTTCTTGTGTTCTATTTTTAAAACAAAGAGGGTTTACCACAACTTCTCGTCGCGCCCTTCATTTATAATAAATGCTTTTCCAATAAGTAGGGTTTCCACAACTTCTCGTTGTACCCTTTATTTGAATAAAACAAGCATGTTATCCCCCTCGCGGGTTTCTAAAACAATTAAAGAATTTAAAAGCGAGGCTATAGACTCACCTTTGCCAATAGTGGTAATAAGACGATCGCCGACGATTAGTGATGCCCGTTTGAACACGAAAACCGCAACCTACCAAATAAGGCGCGTTCGTTAATAATCGACTTAAGTATAAATAATACTTAAATAATATAAAAATCAAAATTACAAAACCAAGACAATCCCGAAAAATTTAATAATACAAGTGTTATTACTATACCCTTTTATTCAACACTATTCTTTTAAACACTTGCACTCTCAATATTGACCCGTCTTAAGACGCCAAGTCAACGCAAGTCAAATTATCCTTTTACTTCTCTCGGACCAGTAACTAAGTCATTTATATAATGACTTAACACTTGAGTAAATCACCATGTCCAATGGCAAATACTCAACTCACGCCACATAATTATTGAACTACGTGTCCAAAATACCAATCAGCATGTACACTCCCAATGTACACACCAATCTACCCTATCTACACTTGTCCGATTTCGACGAAACTTGGTCACAAACTCACACATAATATGGATAAGACTCAGTTTAAGTTTCATTCAATAATATTACTTCTAAGGCCTTCTGCCCGACACATCTTTGTGTTATAAAAACCGGACAGTTTTACGCCTTTGACTTGTAAAATCATTTTGACATATCTAAACAACTCCATTTATAAAACCGACACTCGGGTTTGAAAATAGACTCATGACCTGAGGTTTAGACATTAGCATCAGTCTTTGGACATTTTTAAAACTCATTGTATAGTCCCCGAGATTCGATCCAAATATCGACAACAATTTTCGGATTGTGCCGATACTCGTCTCCCGGTGCACGAATACTAAAATTGTTGTAACTTCGCACTCGTTTGGAGTTGGAAGTCCTACTTTATATCAAATCGAAGCTAACGAAATTCTGTACAACTATATCTAATTAGTTAAAAAATAATCATACAGTAAGTTACCCAAAAATGGCCTTGAACTCACTGCCTAAAAATACATGTTTAAAAATCATACTAAAACAATTTTCCAACACATTTTTCCTAATTCTATACTCCTAATATCACCCTAATATCATTATAATCCATTGATCAAACATCTAACACACTTGCATGATCACCTCTTATAAATCACCATCAAAAATTCATACATGCAAGCACTCAAAATATAATTATAATAATATTAACAACACTACATAAACAATATAAACAATATATAGATCAAACAAGTATGGATCATATGAAAATTAGGAAAAAAGTATGAAAGAATCTGGAAATGTATGTGCAAAAGAGGTGGATTGAAAGTCTGAGAATGATCCACTATTTATAAGACAAATGTCCAACGACTATATCTGCCACCGGTTCCTTATTGGAGACCGCGGTTCCTTATCGATAAGGAACCGCCGTAGGCGCTAAGGAACCGCCAGCGTAGAGTCCGCTCCCTTTTGTCTTTTAGTGGGTTGGATCGAATCTGGGGATTAAAATATCCCGAAAGGATATTCCAAACCAAGATAGAATATGTTATTTTCAAATTTCAAACTTTAAAATAATTATTTTAATAAATAATTTTCTTAAACAGAAAGTTTAATAATCAAACTTTGTAACACTTGATAAAAAGTGAGTTTTAAGAAAAGATTAAATCCTTGATCACTTAAATAGTATAATTACTTGTTTGTTCATACCTTAAGTGATAATGGTTGATGTTAATCCCATATTAATCCATAACACAAGATTTAGAAGAGATATTTAGAGAGAAAGAGAAGAAAAGTAGAGAGAGAAACAAGAGAGATTTTGGAAGGTTTATGTTTACTAGAGAGAGAAAGTAAAATGAACCAGCACCCTCTTCCACACATGGAAGAGGGTATATATACCCTAGGCTTTGTTGGGTCGTGGGTTAAGTAACATGGGTCGGGCTTGGCTTTGTCTTGGGCTTACGCCCCTAACTTATACAATATTAGCTTAAAGTCCAAGCCCGGTTTTCCCGACTAACCTATAACAATACAAGACCAATAACGATTAAGATGACCTATTAAATTCTTGTTCGACTATATAAAATATAGGGCTAACAATCTCCCCCAATGTATCAGTCATCTTAAAAAGCATAAGATGATTGAGTGAATACATTCTTGTAGCGGAGATCTTCATTCTTTGGTCTTGTATCTTGGTCTTGATCTTGTTTGCAATGGCTTTGTTCCTTCATGCTTTCGTGATCTTTATCTTGAGCCTTTATCATTTGACTTTGAGTGCTTGAGATCTTTATCTGTCCTCTTTGTGACTAAGATGACCTATTACATTCTTACATTCTTAGGTATCTTGATTATCGCCATCTTGTGACTTCTGAATCGACATCGGTTAGTACAAAGCTATGCCACCTTCCTGATATGCAGCAACATATATAGACACGGATAAAATGGATTTGAACATTTCATCCTAACTCGGTAGCGTTTTACCTCCGGTCGATGAAGACTGTTAGACGGTATTAGATATCGTACCTGTGATCAGGTAGATCCAATTAAGAACCTCCTTGATAGGGTTTCCCGACGGTAGTAGCCAGTTTTCTTTACTCGACCGTCTCAAAGCAGACTGCGAACGTAAAGAGTGAATCATAAGGATAAATTATCCGTCTGATTAGAGTCGTCAATTCAGAATTCCTGGAATAAGTTTGATTAAAAACGAATCGCATCATTGTTGCTTTCCAGTTTGTCACAAGCTTGATTCATAGAGAATCTTGTGAGTCACCTACCGCAATGCTGTTTGATGTTGACACTGGAAGGATTTCCATTCGTCACTGTGAACACTAATGAGTGTCACTCTAAATGTTCTGGCAAGATCACACGGATTTTGCGAAGAAACCTGGAATCAAGTTTGAATCAATTAAGAATCGAAACTTAGTTGCTTTCCAGTTCTCACAAGTTTGATTCGTGTAGAATCGCACAAGTTACCTACCATGAGCTTGTTTAATGCTGGCTCAAGTAGGATTTCCATCTTCATTATGAATCATATCACTCAGATGTTCTGGCAATATCACAAGGATAATGCGTAGGACTCGATTGTGTCCTATCGAGATGATAGATAGATCTCGTTTTGGCTCTAGACTCAATAAGTGCATTTTGGTAATCGGAGGCTGGAGCAGACTGCCACCTTTTCAATATTAACTAACTCGGAGTGAGAAAGTCAATAGATACGTTTTGATCTCCGTGACAATGAGACAAGTTTCTTTTGAGAGAAACTCGAATGGCTGGGGAAGGGTTGTGTATCGCATCACTGGGTCCATGACACTTGTCTTCAAAAGATGTGTTAACCCGGTTTCTGCCTAAGTTGCATAGAATATTCAACTCCTTCAATGCTTACCAATACGTCATCACTAGCACCTTGTTGTGATTGTTCCAGTGCTAACTTAAGTAATTGGTCCGCATTCAGCTTCATTCAACTCCATCTTTCCTAAGGACAACTATTTCTAGCTATGGAATGTCCTTGGGTAGATCCCTCCGGTTCTGGTTGGATCATAGGACATAGTTTCCTATCCTAAACCACCTTTTGACTCCATCGTTCCGTCGTGGATAGTAGGTTGTTTTGGGTAAAGATCGTAACCATAAAACCATTGAAAACCATTCAAAGTGTTTGATAAAAATCAAAACTTTTAACACTTGAAAGTTTTATATTTTCAAAAAGCTCCCCCTACACACATGCATCGATATACGAAATAGTTTAGAATGTGAAGGAAAGAGTTGCACTTGAGTCTTTAAGATCACATGTTGCGATATATTACATTTTAATCACATTTTCTCCCCCTATCTTTAATATAAAAACATAATATTAGAGATATCAATTGATTAAAATATGACATTTTCTAAAAGCCGATTGGGAGAGAAGCATGTGTGCACACATGAATCATGGAACATTAAGTCGGGTAGCTCTCCCCCTTAACAATATATTTGTGTCTTGAGACAAAATTTGACAAAATTTTGGAAAAACGACACCACAAAATATGTTGAGGTATGGAGATGTGATGCCTTTGCCGATATAATATATTGCATTTGACAATTTCATATCATTTTTGGAATGTGTTGGATACATAAAATATGAAAATTTTAGAGATGTACCCAACAACATTAAAAGGCTTGATTTTAAAACGCTCCCCCTCAAAAAATGGATCAAAATAACATATGACATTTTTAGATAAAAACCCTATTATGAGGAAGGGAGTGTTGAACACACAATTTTGAGAGATTTAGAAAAACCTTTTGAGAAATTCTTGAAAAATTGTGTTCAACGGTTTTAAAACAATCAGGATAGAAGACTTCTCTTCTATTGCATAGGGAAAGCGCACTGAAACGTACACTTCCCTGTCGGGTCCGTTGTTTCATGAGCTCAAAACTTGGATTGTTTTGTGACTAGCTCATGACCGAGAAAAATAAATTTCCCGTTGTGAAGGATAAGTTATCATCCGTGATAAACTTTCCTTAAGTTGAAGTTCGAGGTCTAAGCTGACATTTACTTAGAAATCGTTTTTCATGAGCTTAAAAACTTTGAATGTTTTTATGAGAAGCTCATGACCGAGAAATATGAATTTCTCGTTGAAAAGGATAAGTTATTGTCCGAGATAAACTTTCCTTATTTGAGGTCCGAGTCCTAAGCTGTGATGTGCTTAGAAGTCATCATGAGAGAGTATCAAGCAGCTTTATTTGCCAAAACCTCCAAGTCTTCTAGAGTCATATACTTCATACCAAGACGGCCAACGAGATACTGAAACCTATTTTGAGATAGGGCTTTTGTAAACAAGTCAGCTATCTGGTACTCAGTTCTGACAAAGTATAATTCCACGATACCACGTTCTACTTGTTCCTTGATGAAGTGATATCTGACTGCGATGTGCTTGGTACGGGAGTGTTGAACCGGATTGCAAGAGATGGCTATGGCCGACTTTGAGTCACAATACATAGGTATTTTATCAAACTGGAAGCCATAATCCGTGAGTTAAGTTCTCATCCAGAGGACTTGAGCACAACATGCAGATAGAGCCACATATTCTACTTCAGCTGATGAGAGCGAAGTGCAATCCTGCTTCTTTGACGACCAGCTCACAAGTTTGTCTTCCCCTAGAAATTGTACGCTACCAGAAGTGCTTTTTCGACTATCAAGGCAACCTGCGTGATCAGAATCTGAAAAAGCTGTTAGATGAAAACCGGTTCCCTTCGGATACCAGAGTCCCATGTGAATGGTATTCTTAAGGTACCGAAAGATCCGTTTAACCTCTTTGAGGTGCTTTTGAGTAGGTCTGGCTTGATATCGTGCACAATAGCATGTGGCATGATGAATATCAGGCCTGCTGGCTGTAAGGTACATAAGTGACCCGATCATACTGCGATATCGCGTTTGATCTACGGGATACGAGTACAAGTCAGCGTCTAGGGATGTGGTCGACAATGGTGTACCAACGCGAGCACATGAGGTCATACCATGCTTTTTAAGTATCTCTTGAGCATACTTAGCTTGGTTTATGAAGATACCACGTGGGGATTGATGAATCTGGAGGCCTAAAAAGAATTTTAGCTCCCCCATCATTGACATTTCAAATCTGTTGTGCATTAATTTTTCAAAACGTTGAAAGTTTTGGGTTCGTAGAACCAAAAATAATGTCATTAACATAAACCTGCACCAGCAATATGTCATCCCCATATTTATTAATAAAGAGAGTAGGATCAATAGAACCTTTGGAGAATCCTTTGGAAACCAAGAAGTTGGATAGTTCTTCGTACCATGACCTTGGAGCTTGTTTAAGTCCATATACAGACTTCTTGAGACGATAGACTTTGTCAGGATGATGAGGATCGATGAATCCTTCCGGCTGATTCACATACACTTCTTCCTTTAAATGACCGTTGAGAAGAGAAGTTTTAACGTCCATCTGAAAAACCGTGAAGCCCTTATGTGCAGCATAAGAAAGGAATATCCTGACTGCTTCCAAACGAGCGACTGGAGCTAATGATTCATCGTAGTCTATGCCTTCTTGCTGACGGTATCCCTTAACCACAAGACGAGATTTGTTTTTGATGATGGTTTGCTCTTCATCCAGATTGTTTTTTCAGATCCATTTGAAATCTAAAATTGACATTCCATAGGGTCGGTCAACAAGTTCCCAAACATTTAGGCGTTCAAACTGATGAATTTCGTCTTGCATTGATTCAATCCACGCATGATCAGTCATGGCTTGTTTGATGTTTGTAGGTACAGTTGAACTCACGGTGAGTGCATACATACACACATCGCCATCGGTTTCGAGTTGTCTGCGTGTTTGAACTGGTTGTGAAGGATTTCCAATGACTTTATCTAATGGATGATCGCGTGTCCAATGGTGAGTGGATGGATATGGTTGGTAGAATGTATGCATGTTGGACGGATCAACATGTTGAGTAGAAGACTCTCCGACTTCGTGTATCGGTGTACCGAACGGATTGATAAATTCTTCTTCGTCAGGTTGTGCATCAACTGCTTGATTGTTGTTTCCTCCTTCAGCATTGACGGTTGGTGATGTTGGTTGTATGACTATTTCTTGAGTTTGTTGAGTATCCACTGGAATTGCCTCTTGAGCAACGGTTGCTGAAGTAGATGCAGTTGTGTCTTGTTGACTTTGTTCGGGTGCATCAGCAGTATTGATAGTAGAAGGCTTTGACACAACCTTTTTGTTTCCATAGTAATATTCATCAAACATTGGATCATATAAATCAACCAACTCATTCATTTGTGTCGTATCTGTCGAGTCTGCTGTAGGAGTACTTTGTTGACATTCTTGCACGGGACGTACACTGTTTTGTGTAGGTGCCATTGCTGGACATTAATGTACGGGACTAGAGTTGTTGTGTTCAAGTACCATTTGTGGAAATTTGTCAAAGTTCACATGAATTGTTTCGACAATAATCTTTGTTCCCTTGTTATAGACCCGATATCCTTTCGACAATGTCGCATACCCCACAAAAATACATGCATCACCTTCTTCTTTCATCTTGTCGAGATTCTCACCGTCTTTATGAATGTAGCATAAAGATCCAAATACGTGAATAAATTTGACAGTAGGTTTCCTGCCATTGATGATGTGGTAAGGTGTCTTTTCATGTCTAGGGATGACGAGAGAACGATTCTGAGTATAACAGGCAGTTGCAATTGCTTCAGCCCAGAAGAATAGCGGTAATTTTGAAGCAGAAAGCATTGTTCGAGCAGCCTTAACCAATGTACGGTTCCGCCTTTCGACAACACCGTTTTGTTTAGGAGTTCGAGCAATAGACGTTTGATGTTCGATGCCTTCTTCTTGAAAGTAAGATTGCAAATTCTTGTTCAAAAATTCAGTACCCCTATCCGTTCTTACGGTTAAGACTTGAGCTTGAAGATTGCGTTGTATCAACTTGAGAAAGTTTTTGAGAACCTCTGGTGTTTCATCTTTGGACCTTAAGAAGAAAGTCCATGTGTATCTAGAGTAATCATCAACAATCACGAGAATATACTTTTTCCCATTAATACTCTCTACACGCATGGGACCACATAAATCCATGTGTAGAAGTTCCAATCGTCCTTTTGAGCTTGGGGTAGTCTTTGATTTGAAATACTTCCGTTTTGCTTTCCGCAACTCACAAGAAGAACAAAGATGGTCTTTGACGAATTTTAACTTAGGAAGACCGGTCACAATATCATTTTTCAAAAGCAAGTTGATGGTGTCAAAGTTGAGATGTGATAATCATTGATGCCATAACCATGCTTGAGAGGATGAAGCTTTAGCCATTAAGCAAACTGGATTTGTTGAAGATGTGTCTTGAAGAGTTACTGTGTAGAGATCAGAACCACGAGAACCTGTAAGAAGGTCATTCCCATCGTAGTCTCTAACATAGCAAGTAGATTTCCGAAAAGCCACTTCCAAATCCGCATCACAAAATTGACCAACCGAGAATAAGTTGTGATTCAGTCCCTCGACGTAATAAACCCGTTTTATAGTGATATTCCCTTGAACCAAGTCTCCATATCTGAGTATCGGTGCAAATTGATCATTTCCAAACCGTACCGTACCCAAAAACTTCTCCACGAAGTTAATGAGAAGCTTGAGATTTCCCGTCATGTGCTTTGTGCACCCGGAGTCCATTATGAATAGGATGATTTCGACGAGCTGCAGAAGAATTAGAAGACAATGTAGCATGTGACAAATGGGAGCCCTTGATAGAAACGGGTTCCAAAATAGTAGTGGACCTAGATTCTAAAGGCAAGCTAACATTCATAGACCCAATTAGAATAGGGGTTGTCTTAGGTACTCATCTGTATCCGGGTGGTGTAAATCTTGAATACCCCCGTGTACATGTCCTAATCATGTTCTCATAAAGCTTCTTTAACCTGCTTTGTTACGTAGAGTAGTGGATTCTAGCGCACTTAGTTTCTTAAGTGGTTGCTCAGTGGATTGGTTCAAAGTTCTTGTGGGTTCACTAGTACTAGTGGGCACACGAATAGGCTTCCTAGTTCTAGTATTCACGCCGTTATGATTAAGAGCACAAGCATCATGATTAAAAGTACGAACACATTTGCCACATTCAACACAAACAAATTCAGCATTCAAGGTCTTAGCATTTAAACTATCATTACATGCAGTTACAGACGTTATATTCTTAGAAAACTTAAAATTCCTACGGTGTTCTTCTACTTCCAACATCTTTCCTTGACTATTGTTAGGCATGACCTTATCTTTCATTCTATTGCTCTTAAGCTGTGGTACGCTAACGCTAGTAGTGGGGATTACTCCTGTAGAAGAGGACACACGTTGATTAGTTTTCTTAATATTCTGAGGTAACCGCGATGTTCCAGTTTGAGTGGGGCTTAGTGTTCATCTTATACATTCCAGGTGCTATCACATTGGTACTCTTATCATTTCCTATCTTAGGCAAAGTCTGTGGGGATTGTCACAAAATAGATGATTTAGGGCATTTAGCCGCATTCGGTTGACGAACGGCGGATGGTTTACCCAAAACAGACTTTCCTTTCATTTTCTCAATGAGTTTCTGTAACTCATTTATGGATATGTCCCTTTCTTTTAGCTGAGCTTTCAAATCATTTATTTCAAAATCTTTTTCATTTAGTTGACGAAACGAATAAGCTGACATTGCTTGACACTTTTAATGATTATGAGATTTTTCACCTTTTTGTAAAGCAAGTTCAAGAGAAATGGAGTGTTTCTCAAGTTGAGAAAAACTTTTCGAGAGTTTGTTATATGACTGAATTTGTTTCGAAAGCTCTACTTCAAGATTGCGACATTTCTCGTCCGATTCTGACACTAGACATGCTACATGACAATATTGATCAAGATCGGTATACACACCAAGTATAGCATTCATATGGTCAGCATAAAAGTATTCCTTAGAAAGTAGATCGATTTCGTTAGAAAGTTGGTGTTCTTGTGTTTTTAATTTAGTTTGAAGAAAATCAACTTCATCTTCAAGAGATTTAACATAACTTAAATCAGTTAACATTTCCTCAGTGAGAGCATTATAAAACATTTCCACATTTTTTGAAAGATCATCAATTGTTGGAACAATGCATTGTTGAATGACGACTTCTACTTGTGGGTTAGGTTTAATGTTCCAAATGGCATCCCTAGAAACCTTTTCATAGTCGACGACACCTTTGTACAAATTTAAAACCCCTTTTTTTATAAACTCAAATTGCTGAACACTTTTCCTTTTCTCATCCCATTTACGTTTTTCATCCGAAATTTGTTTTTCTAACAAAATTGATTGATTTTTGAAACTCCTTTTTAAATAAACTTTCTTTTGGGGTTCAACACTTGGTGGTGGAACACTAGTGTACATCTTTTGTTCTTTGGAAAGTTCTTTTTGGGGAACAAACTTAATATAATTATCAGAATCAGAAAGGTTTATTAAATCACTTAAGTTTGATCGACTTTCTTCTTGTTGACGAATGATTTCGCCGCAGTCAGGTGAAAGCATAAGAGCAAGATTATCAACATAAAAACCGATATCATAAAGAGCAGGCTTGGTACTTTGAACTTTCTTGAGATATTCAGGCTTGACGAAACTCGTTTTCATATTTCTATTGAGCATATTCATAGTTTGAATAGACTGACCCGTTTTGTAAGCAATGTTGTTTAACGTGTCTACTCTCTTTTCCAAAGCAAGAATTTTTTCAATATCCTTTTCTTCACGAGTTTTATAAAGCTCAGTTTGTTCTTTGTTAACCGAATCTAATTCAGTAATTTGGAGTTTATGTAGCAGCAGTTGTTCTTCAAGGTCCAATATCTTTTGTTTTGACATATGAATTTCGTGTGTTACTTCAGAACAATATTGTTCATTGAGCACCTTACGTTCATATACCAAACCATTAGCTATCACAACCCGTCGATCAGCTTCTTTTACATAATCACACTCTTTAAGCATGTCTATCTCCTCGGCTAAGGATGTGTTTGCTTGCTTCAAACGTTTATTAGCCTCTTTGTTTTCCTCAATTTCATGTTTTAAAGAATCAATAATAGAAGCAAGAAAATCACGGTCCTCATCCGAGTCAGTATCCTGAACAGCTTTTCCGTCATCATTACACATATGCTGTGAATCCGTAGAGATATTGCTATCCTCCGTGTCCATTACATATGTGTCATTGATGCTTTCGGGTTGCTCAGGATGACGTCGTTCATTAGCAAACACATTATAGTTATCATGTGATGGTACCTTTTCAAGTGGCTCAGAATCATAGATGGGTCCAGAAGTATCATCAGTCTCTGGGATCACTTCTTAAATCTTTGCCATGTACACATAATGTGCCTCCAACTCTTGATCATCGGCTTCATCATCAGTGTTATCACGCCAGTCAACTTCATCTGCTGTGAGTGGAATTCCTGCTTCTTCTTTCTTACACAGCAGCATCTTTTCCTTGTGATATCCCGAATCCTTAACCCGTTTTGGCTTCTTGCATTCCCTAGCCATGTGCCCAAATCCCTTGCAGTTGAAGCATTGAATCCTAGTCTTTTGCACAACCGGAGTGCCTACAGTGTCTCTAGTCCCAACTTGATTCGGCATCCTCTGATTATCATACCTAGCATCACGATCATACCGAGGTGCATGATCAACTTCCTTATATCTAGCATTGGATGATGATCTGAGGTTGTTGTTGCTAGGTTTGTAGATCTTCTTATAAGTTGTGGTGAGTAAAGACATGAGTTCTTCAATCTTCTTATCCCTTGAAGTTTGTTCATCATCACTGTCTCCATCTGACTCGGTGTCATACTTTGGAGGTGGAGTGGGGACAATTGCTTTTGCTTTGTGTTTAGCAGCAGCTAGAGGTTTGGTGGATGAGCTTGATGACTTCGAGGAATGAGTAGGTGGTTGTTGACGAGGAACGGGTATTGTTGAAGTAGCAGCCACAAAAGCAATAGAATTAGCAGACCGTTCTGCCTTTTCAGCCCTTAGTTCATTCACTTCATTCTGATGTTGTTTCAAGATATCATAAAGTTTGTGATAGGAGATGGTCTTGATATCTTCCCTTTGTTTAACCAAAGTCACAAACCTTTGCCATTCCGGTTTGAGTTGAAGTAGAAACTGAATATTGGCATGATAGTTGGAGATGGTGCACTGATTTCTGACAAGCTCATTCATCATTTTGTAGAATCTCGAGTAATATGAGTCAATGGATTCACCATCTTCAGATGTGAATTTTCCAAACTCCCAAAGTAGATTAGTCTCGAGATCTTGAACATTGATCGACTCACCTTGCTTCAATCGATGAATTGCATTCCACATTTCCATAGCATTGGGACATGCATCAACTGTGGAATAGATATCGTTATCAAATCCAGTGAGTATGAAGTTTACAGCATCAGCTTCAGCTTGGAGGAGTTTCTTTTTCTCAGCAGAACATGTGTCAAAATCCTCAATAGCTCGTATAGTTGATGAAGTACCATCCTCTGCCTGTGTGGTAACTGGTCTGAATTCAAAAACTGGAGGTGGATTCTCAAGGCAGTGACGAAGAGCAGTTCGGTTCTCTTTTCCATCGAGAAATCTGAGATAGCGAGATCTCCATTGAACATAGCAACCGGCAGTGAGCACAGGTGGATTACCTTTGCCACCTTGTTCTAAACGAATTTGATTAGCAGTTGCAATGTTGATGTTGTTGTTAGACATGGTGAATACTTGTGAATGAATTGTAGATCTTAGTGGATTTGTTGTGATGATGTGTGGTTAAAATTGAAATTCCGAAAATTCAAAAAAAATTTCTCAGTCCGACAATAAATTCCTCAGTCTGACAAAACGGTAAGCCGAAAAATTTTGTAACGCCAAAATTTGAATTTGAGTTAGAAATAGCCAAAAACTAGTAGGGAAAAAATTTGATTTTACGGTAAGCCGAAAATTATTATTATTATTTTTTTAATCTTCTTGTAAACGATGTTCCGAAACTAGTCTAGATAGTGGCTAAGTCTAAAAATTACTCAAACAAAATATCCATCGAAATATCCATCGGAATAACCTTTTCGGAATGTCCTTGATCGGAATACCCTTGTCGGAATAACCTTGTCGAAATAAACCCTATCGGAATACCCTTATCGGAATATCCCTAATCGGAATACCCTTGTCAGAATAACCTTGTCGGAATGTCCCTATCGGAATGTCCAAATCGGAATGCTCAAATCGGAATGTCCAATTTGGAATACTCAAATCGGAATGTCAAATCAGAATGTCCAAATTGGAATACTCAAATCGGAATGTCAAATCGGAATCACTTGATCAGAATGTCATCGGAAAACTTAAACCCTTTTCCATTGACACAGATCAGAATATCCCTAATCGGAATCACAGATCGGCATAGCCTTTGGAATCTCGGGTTCCAATGTTGGTAATGGGTCAACCGTAGGTGTGGCATGAGCGGTACTTCGTGGGATTGGAACATGCTCCTTTTGGACCACCACCTCGGGTTCTTCCTCAATTGCTTCCTCCGTAGGAGCAATTGGTTGAGGAGTCGGTTCCTTAAGTGTCTTACCACTACGTGTGGTAATCACTTTCATCTCACCCTTAGGGTTTGATATGGTGATGCTAGGAAGACTACTTGAAGACGATTTACACATAATTGCCTCAAACATAGATGAGATTTTATCTTCAAACATAGATTGCCTCTTCTCGGCCTTAACCATTTCTTGTTTAATCTCATGTTGCCCTTGTTCCATTTTTTGTTGGTTTTGTTGTAACCTAGTTACATTCCCTTCCATCTTGTTGGCATGGATCTTAAGTTCATTTGCTAACTCATTTTTCAACTCTTTCTTCAAGTTGGTTTTAAACTCGGATCTTAGGCTAATGATTTCTCTTTGAATGTTGTCAAACCTAGCATCATTCCCATTAGCGTATTCAACAAATTCATTTGGAAGATCTTTCAACGTTTGCAAACTTTTGTTGTTGTTTTGAAAATCATTTTGATTTTTGTTTGAAACTTGATTATTAGCCCCTTGATTACCATAGTTTCCCTTGTTGTAATTGTTTTTGAAACCAACTTGATTGTTGCGATAGTTGTTGTTAGCATTTTGATTTGAACCAAAACCCGGTGGAGTCAATTGATTAGAGCGGGTAACTTGACCGTTTTGGTTGTAAGTTCCCGTGGCCGCGTAGGCACTCGAAGTGTTACCACCGTTGGTTATGCACTCGGAGAAATCATGACCTCCACCACAATACATGCATGAAACCTCAACCGCTTTAGCCGTAGCGGGAGCACTTGGTTCTCCTACTTTGAATTCAATCAAAAGTCAAAGATTTTGTTTTCCATGTTCGCCTCAATTTGGCAAGCATCGATGGTAGTAGACAAAGAAGGTGAAGCCAAAGACGAAGCCTTACGAACACTAGACGTGCTACGAGGACTATACACCTTAGATCTATTCTCAATTATCACCAAAGCTTCCTCAACCGTTTTACACAAAAAATTACCACCCGCGGCGGCATTTAAATAATCCCTTTCATGATCATTAAGTCCATTGTAAAACGTGTCAATTTGATGCAAGTCGGAAAAACCGTGATGAGGACATTCATGTAACATTTCCTTAAACCTATTCCAAGCCGTTGAAAACTTTCATTAAACTCTTGTGAAAATTTTTAAATCTCGTTTTTCAAGTGCGTAGTCTTAGAGGGCGGAAAAAATTGGTTCACAAACTTAGACACGAGATCCTTCCACGTCAACATAGAATTGGGTGGCTCTTTCTCTAACCAAATTTTAGCAGGCCCCGCTAAGGAATACGGAAAAAGCATCATCTTAATCTAGTCATTAGAGACATCCTTAAACTTGCAAGTGGCGGTAAGACGGTTGAATTGGCGGATATGGTTGTGTGGATTGTCCTTCTCATCACCACGGAATTTGTTGTTTTGGATCATCGACAACAAACCCGTTTTTACTTCAAAATTCTCCGCAAGGATAGCGGGAATCACAATAGCCTCTCCATAACCCTCGGTGGGTGCTTGAAGTAACTCTATCATAGTACGATTCGCCATGGTTGGTTCTTTCTCTACAATGGGTTCAACAATGGGAGATCCTCACTAGAAGATGTTTGGTTTCCTTCCTTTTGACGACGTTTACGTGCACGTCTTGCTTTGGAGCGAGTTTGCAAAAACGTCACGTACAACGAGGGGATGAGCAAAGAAGATTCTTTTTGGTGTTTTGTATTTTTCCAATTTTTTTGTGGTTTTTTTATTGTTTTTACTTTTTTTGGATTTTTGTGATTGTATTAAATAGACCAAAATCTACAAATCTCCTCCTTAATCAAATCTCTTGATTAAAGAAGCCTCAAGGAATGAAAACGATCACGTGAAGTGAACGCCTTCGATGACTTTAGAACGTTGGTGTAACACCAAAACGTTCAAGAGGGTTTAATCAATGAAACCAAAAAAGTATATATGATACTTAGTAATACTTTGGGCGGCAAAACCCTCTATTAGCTCTCAAAATCAAATACTCACAAGCAAGCGGGGAAACGAGGCGGCACGAAGCACTTAAGAGCCTTTTTCCTTAGGATATATTTTATAATATCCGCCTTATACCCACCTTATAGTTTGTATTTTTCAAAATTAAGCTTCACAAAAGTATTTATCTATTTTTGCCTTTTTCTTTGGTTTGAGATTCGAATACAATGATTGGGTAATGACCTCCCAAGTCAAGGTTGTGATTTCTCACGCATTTGGAGTACTTGTGAATTTATTGTTCTACGTATACAATATAGTAATAGTATTCACACAAAAAACGAAAAACTGATAATACGTATTAGTAGAGTGCTACTAATACAATAGATATTATGGCTATATATAAAAACAACAATTTCCAAATCAAAACACAACATGCCTCCCCGGCAGCGACGCCAAAATGATGTTGGAGTTTTTACCACTCTTTAGGAAAAGAGGGTAATTAGGGTAAGTACGACGATTTGGGAAAATCGTGCACAAATGACCCAATGTGGGGATCATTCTCAAGGAGGCTTGGTGTGTGTGTAATGAAATGATTAACTTTGTGATTATATTGTTATGAGAAAAGAAAATAGAAATGGGATAAGAAGAGAATGATGGTTACGATGACGGATTACACTAAGACGAAAGAGTCGTATACGTAAAACCGTAAAAGCACCAAAATTAAAATTTTTACTCTAAAAATTCCTAAAAATCACTAAAAATCCACTAAAATATTCTAAGGGTTTACAAAAAATCCAAACTTGCTAAAACCTTTTAATTAATTAAATATTAACTTTTTAATGCTAATTAAAGCCCTAAAAATCAGTATTAACTAATAAAAATTCCAAATCAAGATCTTCAAGTTTGTAAACCTTTAAAATAACCTAATCAAGCTAAAAAGTGTTTTTCAAAATTTTAAAACCAGTAAAACTATTTTTAAACAATTAAAAACTATTAAAAGCTATAAAAACTTAAAATAATTCTAGAAAATAATTGAAAGACCCTAAAAATATTTGGAAAGTTGTAAAATTCCTAATTAAGTGTCTAGAATCTAGGAAAAATATAAAAACTTAGAAAAATCCGACTTTTAATTTTTAATAATAAAATAATATTAAAATATTAATAAAAATCCAAAAATCCTAAAAAATTCTAAAAAGTTGCAAACTAGCTTATTTTAACCTATATAACTCAGAAATGAACTTGAAATTACCTAAATACCCTTAATGGGCCTAGAAAATGGGCTAAACCTAAAACAGACTCCTAAATGGGCCAATTTAAGCCCAATTAGAAAAAGTTTGTAAAAATGGACCAAAAAGCACTACTTGACTCAAAATTGGATTCTGAACAACTTTTTCCAAAGGCCCAAAAGCTGAAAATGTGAAATAAGCAAGCTTACACCAAACAGCTTATTCTTAATGGGCTTTTTGGTCCATTAAGCTATAAGCTAATGCCATAAGCTCGAATTAGACACACAAGCTTCTTTTGAGCTAACTAAGACTTCTATAAAAAGAAATTTGAAATAACGACAAGGAATAAGCCTGAAAATGCAAAAAGCAATCTACATAAAACGACAAAATAATCGTTTTTGAGTTCTAGGCTACCCAAGAGCTGATTCAAATTGCAAAAGCTTTTAAATGACTTAAATAAGCTAATTCAACAAAAAGTTTTCAAATAAGCTGACTCAATAAGCTGGAAAAAGCAAATAAGCACTTATGAAAAAGTCAAATAAGTTGGTTTTCTAGCAAAAAGTCAAAGTCAAAGTCCAATCAGCTCCAGTCTAATCAAATGGGTCAAATAATGAATATCTATCACAAAAAATAAGTTGTTGCAGGTCTGGATAAGCAAATATGGCTTATTGATAAGCAAACTGAAAATTTGTACTAGCAGGGGCTAGTTTTGGGTGTTGAGTAGTGGAAACTTTTTCCACTGCTTGACTTGTTTGACTTTTTGTCTTTAGTGACTTTTTTGGAGATTCAAGTTTCAACAAGGCACCCAAATGATCATTGGATCATAAGGAGTCAATACAAACAAAGAAATCAACAATCCAACAAGCCAATTAATACAATTTAATCAATTAAGCACCAGATGTGACACGGACATGAACAAATAAGCAGATTAGGTTCAATAAGCACTTTTAGCAATATTCAGCCAGCTAAACTTAACCAAATGCATACACAAGCAACATTAAACTTAAACAAGCAAGTCTAAATAGATTTCATGCATTGATTCAAAGTTTTAAGCAAGATTCAAGCACCTTAAGTTACTGATGAACACAAGAACATGCAGTTTTATACTTTGCTGATGCAATTGACCAACAAGCCAGATTCAACCACTCAAATCTATCACATAGGTTATATAAATGATGTTTAAGCAACTTTTATCCCTAAGCATGCATAAAAACTAGGTTTTACCAAAATCTTAGGTCAAAAACAGTTAAAATGAAGTAGTTATAGCACAATGTGTGATTCAAGGTTTCAAAACTCAAAAACTTGCAGCAAAATACTCTCAACCAAGCATATATCAGATACCAAGCACAAATACAACCTTCTAACAACACAATAACCAGTTATGAACTCAAACAGGTAATCCCAAACACCCCTTTATCTTTTTAATCCAAAAATTAAACAAGTGTAAGTGTGATTCAGTTTAACAAATGATTAATCTAGCATACTAACAACATTATCATGCAAGATTAAGCAAATTCAAGCCAAGAAAACAACAAGAACACAAGTAGAGCACAAATTCACCCAAAATCTAAAATTTATCAGATTTTCAAGGTTTTAAGACAAACCTCATGGATGTACATCCACACCCACGAATGTTAGAGCTTATGTGCTAGCAAGAACAAGCACAAGCTTCCAACAGCAACCCTGCTAAGATTCAACAGAGTTAGAAGCACAATATCAAAACAGAAAGGTGACCTTTTTTGGAAAATGAACTTGATTAATGCAACTTCTTGTACCCACTCTTGATTATCCCCAAGATATGAGCTTCACAACACCTTAATATCACAATTAGGGTGTTATGATCAGCTTATATCCCAAAAATTCCAAGATGTACCAAGAAAACTTAGCAAAATATCAAGTTTTAGTCCAATGTGTAATTTCTTACACAAGGTTTACAAAACGTTTTAAGGTTCAATTCCAGTTAACATATAACATAAACAAGCTTAAAATTAAATGGCCCTTGGTCTTTCTTCATCAAACTCAACACAATTTCATTAATCAGATGTAGGATTTACAAGTTTGTGAACTAGGAAAAAACAAAAGCAAACTGTAAATGTTGCACCCTAAGGCCTTTAAATAGGCTTACAAGTTATCTAGAAAGCTGAAAAATAAGTGAAAACCCTAGCCTTGAACTTCCAAATTTGGCCTTGTCTTGTTTGAACTTTTGAAGAATCATGTGATGGATTTTGTTGTCTTGTGGTAGCTGGCAAGTGAAAAGAGTATCCAAGGGCTTGTATTAAGCTTAGGATGTAAGCTGAAATCTCCAACGTTGGATGGCTGCCACAATTTTGGCAGTTAGCTCAATGGTGTAGCAGGGGAATCTCATGTGGGACTGAGGAGTGATGTGGACTGAGTTCTTAGTGTTGGGTTATGATAATGGCATGTTTAATCATCATTCTGGAGCAGATTAGGGCTTGATTGTTACACAATTAAGAAAACCCAATTTTGTATGAACATGAAGAACAACTCATTTGATCTTGGTTGTGGGTTTAAGAGGTGTTTAGCGCCTGTTTTTAATATTAATTAACCATCTGAAAAGTTAGTTAATAACAAACGGGTGAGTGGGATCTGATGTGGAGGAGTGGAGAGTTTTCATTGGTTGTGGAGTGGAGTGGTAGTGGGGCACGTGTCACCCCACTACTGGTCTAGGTAAGAATTGTGTCTGCCAGGTTACACCCCTTTACTCTCTTCTCTTTGTCATTTCAGTTTAAAAACTTGTCCACGCCCAAATCCTTCATAACAAATTTTCTCTTTTCACACTTTGCCCCAAAACGTTTTGTGAAATGATTTCAGGGGTATTTCTTGCCAATTTATGATTTTTGAAGGACTGATTTGGTATTTTCTTCAAGGGTAATGGTCTAAACTTGTATGATTGACATTTTGGAGGACTGAAATTGCCAAATCATGTTTGATGAGGGACCATTCTTGCCAAGTCTTCAAAGTCAAGGGTCATTTTGGTAATTTTGAGATTTTCAAAGGACCAATTTTGTAATTCTTGTAACTTGGAGTCCTTCTTGGTATGTTTGACTTTGAGGAGGATAAATATTGACAATTTAGCTTTGTTGAGGGGCTAAAATTGCCAATTCTTCAAAGTGGAGGGCCCTTTTTGCAATATTGACAAACTTTAGGGACCAAACTTGTAATTATGCAGATACAAGGGTATAAAGTGTCAATTCTTCCATATTGGAGGACCCTTCTTCATAATTCAAGTCTTCAAGGGTTTTCTTGGGAAAATCTTCATTAGGGCTTGGTTCAATGTGCGGCTTCGTTTCCCGTGTTCGTTTTTGCATGATTCTTGTGATCTTTTGTCATTTTCTCAATATCCGTACCTAAAATACACAAGCAACAAACACAAGCATATATATGGGTATTTTGATGATATTTAATGCAGTTTAAGCCCTTTTTGGACGATGAGACTATGTATAAAAGCAGTCTCATCACTCCCCCATACTAAACCATTGCCGTGCCCTCACGCAATGCTAGAATAAAGTATCGTAGCACCTCCAAAATTCATTTTATTCACTTTATTGAAGATAAACTAGCTACACTACTACTATTACTACTACTTGCGTTTTTAGACATAATGTATGATTTTCATCGCAAAATGGGACGTTTAGGTTCATAGAATAAGAACACGTGAATGCTTCGTTAGAAATAATTTCATCGTCCTCGATTTTCACCCCAATTCCATGCCAAGCGCGCAACGAGATCATTGTCATTATAAGTTAGTAATGCTAACACTACTCATATGCCCTAATCACGTACTTATCCTCCCAATTTCCTAAGTTGTATCTCTTATATTTTATTATGTCTTGAATGTTTCACGAGGATACATTGTTTGACTTATGCGATAATAGAGATTTAGGTCTAAAAATAGAGTCCTAATGGTGTAACCCAGACCATCAAATCAATAACCCCTCCTAATAGACAATGATGTCAAAAAATTAAGTCAACAACAAGGATCGATAAACACTGTTTTATAACGGTTTTGAACATGAGACTTATTACCAAGACTTTTATACGCCCCCTAACGGAAGGGCCTTATTATCTTTGGTTTACCTCCATCTTTTATTCAACTTCGCCATGAAGCTTTTATTATGAATTCGGTCTTGCCTTGCGTTTTATTATCCACCCCATCGGTAGTTTTATTAGCCAAATACGTATATCCTCACGCTAAGGCGAATTTTGGATCTTTAAAGCTTCGAAGATTAAGGCTTGATTCACTTTCAATTTTGCATAGATTTTTCGGCCTTGTGGGGCTTCAAATTGTTTGCTTGATTTAGGTAAGCACTTGAAATCTTATTATTGGGTGAAGCTTTTGATTATTCGGGTGCCAATACTTCAAAACCGTGACGCTGGCGATACCTTAATGTCTTCCCAATTTAATTACACGGAAGCTACTAGAAAAGACTAGAAACCCAACAATCCCAACTAAACCGCTAAGTCAATATTTATTAAGCAAAAAATATTTACATGCGAAGGGAAAATAAGCAAACAACGAGAACATATGAGTTTTTGAAAGAATACGAGTACTCTACGTTTAGCATAGTAACTTATAATTAACCCTATCATTTCTCGTCCTCATTTAAGAGACTTAGCCTAATGTGAAGTTAAGGAATCAAAGCTAAGTACTCAACACGCACGGTCGAGTAAAAAATTACTCTTATTCTCGCCATCGGAAAACCTACATTCGTGTCTTCAAACACTTATAAAACATGAGAAATTTTTTAAAATTTGGCCATTTTTAGCCTTATTTTGCAACAAAACGATAAACAAAAAGATAAACTTTGGAAAGCGTGAAGGTTTGGCAAGGCAAGTATCTATTCACCTCCCCCATACTAAAGTTAAACATTATCCTCAATGTTTCGAGTCTAGGGGTGCAAACACCCCCATACTAGAGACGTAGTCGAATGCCTAATCTAGCATGGAAAGGGTGTAACCGTTAAATTTAAAGCCGTTTATGAAGTGTGCTAAAAACTTAAGGTTAGAACATCAAAGGATATATCATGGATATTGAGAAAGTCTTCAAAGAAAACGATCGAGTGCTCCCATAAAACGAACAAGAGAGGCTCCAATCGTGAAGATCATGATCATCTAAAAACCACAATTCACAAACAACCACGGAACAAAGGTTGGAAGGGCACAAATCCCCACACGTTACTACATTAGAAAGCGATAATATGTACATAGGATAAGCATGGGACTCCCCCACGAGGCACCTCGTTTTTGATTACCGAGTCATGAGCTCGACTCGATCCCCTCAATACTAGTTATCATTGGGGAAGGTGATTTGGTCGAGGTAGTTCAAGGATGGAACTTCCCCGCCAAAGTAGTGCTTCAACCTATGTCCATTCACCTTGAAATTGGGGCCATCATTTTGAGCTAGCTCGATGGTCCCATATGGAAAAACTTGAGTCACAGTGAATGGACCAGACCAACGGGATTTCAACTTACCAGAAAAGATTTTCAAACGAGAATTAAAAAGCAAAAATTGATCCCCAATGTTAAAAACCCGGTTTTTAATTTTAGAATCATGCAACTTTTTAGTCTTTTCTTTATAAATCAATGAATTTTCATAAGCAATATCCCTCAATTCATCCAATTCATTTAATTGCATTTTCCGGTGTTTTCCCGCGGTCTTCATATCATCATTACAAAGCTTTAGGGCCCAATAAGCCTTGTGTTCCAATTCAATTGGCAAATGACAATTTTTTCCATACACAAGCTTATAGGGAGTGCACCCAATGGGCGTCTTATGAGCGGTCCTAAAGGCCCATAAAGCATCGTCCAACTTATCCGACCAAGATTGTCGGTTTTCCCCAACGGATCTCTCCAAGATCCTTTTCAACGCTCGATTTGAAACCTCGACTTGCCCACTCGTTTGTGGGTGATAAGCCGTAGAAAGCCGATGTGTAACCCCATATTTCCTTAGGACCCTTTCAAATTGGTCGTTACAAAAATGGGTTTCACGATCGCTTATGATCGCACGAGGGGTTCCAAACCGAGAAAACAAGCTTTTCAAAAACTTGACTACCACACGAGCATCATTGGTGGGCAAAGCCTTAGCTTCCACCCACTTAGATAGGTAGTCAACCACAACGAGGATGTACTTATTACCATGAGATGATGGGAACGGCCCCATAAAGTCAATGCCCCAAACGTCAAAGATCTCACACACTTGGATGATATTTTGTGGCATTTCATCTTTTTGTGAGGCTTTTCCTTGTCGTTGGCATGAATCACATGACTTCACAAGATCTTGTGAATCTCGGTAAATAGTAGGCCAAAAGAAGCCGGCATCAAACACCTTCTTAGCCGTGAGATTAGCACCATGATGACCACCCGTAGGTCCCTCGTGACAAGCTCTAAGGATGTTAGAAGCTTAGGTGCCAAATATACGACGTCGGATGATTTGATCCACACAAGTTCGAAACAAGTAAGGGTCGTTCCAAAAGTAGAACTTGACGTCACGAAAGAATTTTCGTTTTTCTTGAGTCGTCATACCCTTGATGATGAAGTTGCCCGCATGGTAATTTGCAAAGTACGCAAACCATAGGGTGGAAGAAACAAGCTTAGAATTCACTACACCAAGTGTTTCGAGCGGAAATGTTTCGGTGATTTCCTTGGGCTCGTAAACACTTTGGTGAGGATCTTCCAAACGAGAAAGATGATCGGCCGCTAGATTCTCGACTCCTTTTTTGTCAACAATTTTGTGATCAAATTCTTGAAGGAGGAGAATCCAACGAAGTAATCTTGGCTTTGCATCTTGTTTAGCCATGAGATACTTGATAGCCGAATGATCCGTATACACTATGCATTTTGTCAAGACGAGATAAGGTCAAAATTTCTCAAATGCATACATCATGGAAAGGAACTCCTTCTCCGTTGTAGTGTATTTAAGTTGAGCCTCGGTCATCTCTTGCTAGCATAGTGAATAGGCAAGAAGTGCTTTTCATGACGTTGTCCCAGTACGGCCCCAATAGCGTAATCACTAGCATCACACATGAGCTCAAAGGGGATGTTCCAATTGGGAGCAACAAGAATGGGAGCTTCGGTAAGTTTCCTCTTAAGGATTTCAAAGGCTCGTACACAATCTTCGTCAAAGCCAAAACGTGCCTCTTTTTAAAGAAGATGTGTAATAGGTCGAGAGATCTTTGAAAAATCCTTGATGAATCGACGATAAAAGCCCGCGTGGCCTAGGAAACACCTAACTCCCTTAACGGTTTTGGTATGAGGTAATTTGGCGATGATGTCTACCTTAGCTTGATCTACCTCAATCCCCGCTTTCGAGACCTTGTGCCCTAAGACGATTCCACTTTTAACCATAAAATGACATTTTTCCCAATTGAGCACAAGGTTGGTTTCCTCACAACGCTTCAACATTTTCTTAAGATTCGACAAACACGAAGTGAACGAATTACCAAACACAGAAAAGTCATCCATGAAGACTTCCATCGTCTTCTCAATCATATCATGAAAAATAGCCATCATGCACCTTTGAAAGGTTCCCGGTGCATTGCAAAGTCCGAATGGCATTCTACGATAGGCAAACGTTCCATATGGACACGTAAATGTAGTTTTTTCTTGATCACGAGGGTCGATGGGGATTTGGAAGTAACCGGAAAAACCATCTAAAAAGCAATAGAAATTGTTTCCCGCAAGACGCTCCAACATTTGGTCCATGAAGGGCAAGGGAAAATGGTCTTTTCGAGTGGCTTCATTCAACTTACGATAGTCAATGCACACTCTCCATCCGGTCACGAGTCTAGTGGGAATTAACTCGTTGGCATCATTTGGCACAACGGTCATTCCTCCCTTTTTAGGGACACAATGAATAGGACTCACCCAAGGGCTATCGGAAATAAGGTAAATCATTCACGCGTCAAGGAGTTTAAGGACTTCCTTTTTAATGACGTCGTGAATTTTGGGGTTCACCCTCCTTTGACATTGGATTACGGGCTTGTAATCCTCCTCCATTAAGATTTTGTGGGTACAAAATTTGGGATCGATCCCCTTAATGTCGGATAACTTCCACGCAATTGCCCCTTTGTGATCCTTTAGAACATCGACAAGTGCGGTTTTTTCATCATCCGGAAGTTCCTTCGCAATAATAACCGGCAACTTGTCGCCCTCCCCCAAATAGACATATTCGAGATGAGGAGGTAAATCTTTCAATTCGAGGATAGATGGTTCCTCAAATGAAGATTTGGGCTCGATACTCATAACCTCCTCGGGTGGAGGAAATTGGAAATCGTTAAGGAAATCCTTGATAATCGAGTAGTCCTCATCGTTGTCGAGGTCTTCGTTACAAGTACGTGGAACATCGAATTCTTCCAACGTAAAACCACCACCTTCAAATGGAGTGAAGGTTGGTGTCGAATTATCAAGAATTGGATCTAACATAGTGGGATTGCCACTATTTTCTTCATCACTAAAACCTAGAACTTCTTATGAAAATTCCTCGCAAACCACGTCAATCATATCAACGAGGTTTATGGTTGCAACGGAATAAACATGAGAAATTTGAGAGTTTTGAGTTACGTTTATAACAAGTTCCTCGTCGTTGAAACGTAAGGTGATCTTTCTAGCATGAACATCGATCAAAGCCATAGACGTATCTAAAAACGAACGACCTAAAATGAGAGGAACTTGAGGATCCGTAGGAATATTGACAAAGATAAAGTCTACGGGATAGTAGAACTTCCCCATTTTCACAAAAACGTCTTCCGCCAATCCACATGCGGGAATCGTGGAATGGTCGACCAACTCGATAGACATTAGTGAAGGAGTAAGATTAGGAAGATTGAGCGACTTTAAGATTGCAAGTGGCATCAAGTTAATGCTAGCACCAAGATCGGCCAAGGAAAAGCATTCTTCCATATCTTGGATTTCACAAGGGATCAAAAGTTTACCGAGATCACCGACTTTTTGAGGTATGCGATTAAGATAAACCGATGAACAACTAGATAATTGGTGCAATTTCTCCTTGTTGTTCAACATAGTCTTAAAGTTAGCGGAAAATCGAGGCATCATGACCAAAGCATCGGAGAAACTCACATTAAAGTGCAAATCACGAAACATTTTCATAAAAAGCTCAAATTGGTAATTGTCGCGCTCTTGACGTTTCTCCTTTCTAAGTCTCGATGGATAGGGCAAAGGTGGTGTGGGTTGAGGCATATGCATAGCCTTTGGAATCTCGGGTTCCAATGTTGGTAATGGGTCAACCGTAGGTGTGGCATGAGCGGTACTTCATGGGATTGGAACATGCTCCTTTTGGACCACCACCTCGGGTTCTTCCTCAATTGCTTCCTCCGTAGGAGCAATTGGTTGAGGAGTCGGTTCCTTAAGTGTCTTACCCCTACGTGTTGTAATCACTTTCATCTCACCCTTATGGTTTGATATGGTGTGGCTAGGAAGACTACTCGAAGACGGTTTACACATAATTGCCTCAAACATAGATGAGATTTTATCTTCAAACATAGATTGCCTCTTCTCGGCCTTAATCATTTCTTGTTTAATCTCATGTTTCCCTTGTTTCATTTTTTGTTGGTTTTGTTGTAACCTAGTTACATTCCCTTCCATCTTGTTGGTATGGATCTTAAGTTCATTTGCTAACTCATTTTTTAACTCTTTCTTCAACTCGGTTTTAAACTCGGATCTTAGGCTAATGATTTCTCTTTGAATGTTGTCAAACCTAGCATCATTCCCATTAGCGTATTCAACAAATTCATTTGGAAGATCTTTCAACGTTTGCAAACTTTTGTTGTTGTTTTGAAAATCATTTTGATTTTTGTTTGAAACTTGATTATTAGCCCCTTGATTACCATAGTTTCCCTTGTTGTAATTGTTTTTGAAACCAACTTGATTGTTGTGATAGTTGTTGTTAGCATTTTGATTTGAACCAAAACCCGATGGAGTCAATTGATTAGAGCGGGTAACTTGACCGTTTTGGTTGTAAGTTCCCGTGGCCGCTTAGGCACTCGAAGTGTTACCACCGTTGGTTATGCACTCGGAGAAATCATGACCTCTACCACAATACATGCATGAAACCTCAACCGCTTTAGCCGTAGCGGGAGCACTTGGTTCACCTACTTTGAATTCAATCAAAAGACCTTTAAGCTTATCAAAGATTTTGTTTTCCAAGTTCGCCTCAATTTGGCAAACATCGATGGTAGTAGACAAAGAAGGTGAAGCCGAAGACGAAGCCTTACGAACACTAGACGTGCTACGAGGACTATACACCTTAGATATATTCTCAATTATCACCAAAGCTTCCTCAACCGTTTTACACAAAAAATTACCACCCGCGGCAGCATTTACATAATCCCTTTCATGATCATTAAGTCCATTGTAAAACGTGTCAATTTGATGAAAGTCGGAAAAACCGTGATGAGGACATTCATGTAACATTTCCTTAAACCTATTCCAAGCCGTTGAAAACTTTCATTAATCTCTTGTGAAAATTTTGAAATCTCGTTTTTCAAGTGCGTAGTCTTAGAGGGAGGAAAAAATTACTTCACAAACTTAGACACGAGATCCTTCTACGTCAATATAGAATTGGGTGGCTCTTTCTCTAACCAAATTTTAGCGGGCCCCACTAAGGAATACGGAAAAAGCATCATCTTAATCGAGTCATTAGAGATTAAACTTGCAAGTGGCGGTAAGACGATTGAATTGGCGGATATGGTTGTGTGGATTGTCCTTCTCATCACCACATAATTTGTTGTTTTGGATAATAGACAACAAACCCGTTTTTACTTCAAAATTCTCCGCAAGGATAGCGGGAATCACAATAGCCTCTCCATAACCCTCGGTGGGTGCTTGAAGTAACTCCATCATAGTACGATTCGCCATGGTTGGTTCTTTCTCTACAATGGGTTCAACAATGGGAGATTCCTCACTAGAAGATGTTTGGTTTCCTTCTTTTTGACGACGTTTACGTGCACGTCTTGCTTTGGAGCGAGTTTGCATAAACGTCACGTACAACGAGGGGATGAGCAAAGAAGATTCTTTTTGGTGTTTTGAATTTTTCCAATTTTTTTGTGGTTTTTTGATTGTTTTTACTTTTTTGGATTTTTGTGATTGTATTAAGTAGACCAAAATCTAAAAATCTCCTCCTTAATCAAATCTCTTGATTAAAGAAGCCTCAAGGAATGAAAACGATCACGTGAAGTGAACGCCTTCGATGACTTTAGAACGTTGGTGAAACACCAAAACGTTCAAGAGGGTTTAATCAATGAAACCAAGAAAGTATATATGATACTTAGTAATACTTTGGGCGGCAAAACCCTCGATTAGCTCTCAAAATCAAATACTCACAAGCAAGCGGGGAAACGAGGCGGCGCGAAGCACTTAAGAGCCTTTTTCCTTAGGATATATTTTATAATATCCGCCTTATACCTACCTTATAGTTTGTATTTTTCAAAATTAAGCTTCACGAAAGTATTTATCTATTTTTGCCTTTTTCTTTGGTTTGAGATTCGAATACAATGATTGGGTAATGACCTCCCAAGTCAAGGTTGTGATTTCTCACGTATTTGGAGTACTTGTGAATTTATTGTTCTACGTATACAATATAGTAATAGTATTCACACAAAAAACGAAAAACTGATAATACGTATTAGTATAGTGCTACTAATACAATAGATATTATGGCTATATATAAAAACAACAATTTCCAAATCAAAACACAACACGCCTCCCTGGCAGCTGCGTCAAAATGATGTTGGAGTTTTTACCACTCTTTAGGAAAAGAGGGTAATTAGGGTAAGTATGACGATTTAGGAAAATCGTGCACAAATGACCCAAAGTGGGGATCGTTCTCAAGGAGGCTTGGTGTGTGTGTAATGAAATTATTAACTTTGTGATTATATTGTTATGAGAAAAGAAAATAGAAATGGGATAAGAAGAGAATGACGGTTACGATGACGGATTACACTAAGACGAAAGAGTCGTATACGTAAAACCATAAAAGCACCAAAATTAAAAATTTTACTCTAAAAATTCCTAAAAATCACTAAAAATCCACTAAAATATTCTAAGGGTTTACAAAAAATCCAAACTTGCTAAAACCTTTTAATTAATTAAATATTAACTTTTTAATGCTAATTAAAGCCCTAAAAATCAATATTAACTAATAAAAAGTCCAAATCAAGATCTTCAAGTTTGTAAACCTTTAAAATAACCTAATTAAGCTAAAAAGTTATTTTTCAATATTTTAAAACCACTAAAAACTATTTTTAAACAATTAAAAACTATTAAAAGCTATAAAAACTTAAAATAATTCTAGAAAATAACTGAAAGACCCTAAAAATATTTGGAAAGTTGTAAAATTCCTAATTAAGTGTCTAGAATCTAGGAAAAATATAAAAACTTAGAAAATCAGACTTTTAATTTTTAATAATAAAATAATATTAAAATATTAATAAAAATCCAAAAATCCTAAAAAATATAAAAAGTTGCAAACTAGCTTATTTTTACCTAAATAACTCAGAAATGAACTTGAAATTACCTAAATACCCTTAATGGGCCTAGAAAATGGGCTAAACCCAAAACAGACTCCTAAATGGGCCAAATTAAGCCCAATAAGAAAAAGTTTGTAAAAATGGCCCAAAAAGCACTACTAGACTCAAAATTTGATTCTGAACAACTTTTTCCAAAGGCCCAAAAGCTGAAAATGTGAAATAAGCAAGCTTATACCAAACAGCTTATTCTTAATAGGCTTTTTGGCCCATTAAGCTATAAGCTAATGCCATAAGCTCAAATTAGACACACAAGCTTCTTTTGAGCTAACTAAGACTTCTGTAAAAAGAAATTTTAAATAACGACAAGGAATAAGCCTGAAAATGCAAAAAGCAATCTACAGAAAATGACAAAATAGTCGTTTTGAGTTCTAGGCTATCCCAAGAGCTGATTCAAATTGCAAAAGCTTTTAAATGACTTAAATAAGCTAATTCAACAAAAAGTTTTCAAATAAGATGACTCAATAAGCTGGAAAAAGCAAATAAGCACTTATGAAAAAGTCAAATAAGTTGGTTTTCTAGCAAAAAGTCAAAGTCAGAGTCCAATAAGCTCCAGTCTAATCAAATAGGTCAAATAATGAAGATCTATCACAAAAAATAAGTTGTTGCAGGTCTGGATAAGCAAATATGGCTTATTGATAAGCAAACTGAAAATTTGTACTAGCAGGGGCTAGTTTTGGGTGTTGAGCAGTGGAAACTTTTTCCACTGGTTGACTTGTTTGACTTTTTGTCTTTAGTGACTTTTTTGGAGATTCAAGTTTCAACAAGGCACCCAAATGATCATTGGATCATAAGGAGTCAATACAAACAAAGAAATCAACAATCCAACAAGCCAATTAATACAGTTTAATCAATTAAGCACCAGATGTGACACAAACATGAACAAATAAGCAGATTTGGTTCTGTAGAAACTAGAAGGGGGGGGGGGGTTGAATAGTTTCTCTTCGATTGGTGACCAAATTAAAATTACTTTCAATTTGGTTTGTATCAAAACTATCTTTTACTGAGGCTAAGTTGCATAATGATTAGGTTCAATTCAAATGCACTAGCAAAGATAATAGGTAAGTGTAATGATAATGAAATAAGTAAAGAGTAAGGAAGGAGACAACCTAGTGGGAAGACACCAAGATTTATAGTGGTTCGACAATGAGGCTCTATCCTCGTTTCTACTCCTCGAGTACACCTACTCGAGATTTCCACTATATCCACAAGCTCCCTTCTCGGCGGAGAAAACCTTACATCGTTGCTTATATTATTTTCCGACACTAAGCTATATTTCGAGACCTAATCTTTAGCTAGGACCAATCTACACAACGTTGCCTACTTCATAATTTAACGACACAAGGCTAGATGTCGAGTTCTAATCTTAAGGTAGAACCAATCTTCACGACGTTGCCTACTTCACCATTTTACGACACAAGGCTAGATGTCGAGTTCTAATCGAAAGCTAGAACCAATCTTCACGACTCTTCACTTTGAAGCTAAGTGAGAACTTCACACAACACAACTACTAGTCACTTTATAGTTTAGTGAGAACTCACAAGACACAACCACATCACTTTATAGTTTAGTGAGAACTCCTAATCAAATCTATTACAACTCAACTAGACTTATCCAAGTACACACATGTATCTTGGATTTACACAACACAAATCCAAGCAAACACATATGCAATGGATGTACACAACAAATCCAAGTATCCACAAATAACTTGGATGAACACAACTAGTCCAAGTATTCATAAATACATTGGATTGACCTAAAACAAAAAGGGTATCATGATGAATATGACTAGCTCATAGATTCATCTTTATCACAACACTAGTGAGTGAGTGATCTTCTCATTGGACAAGGTAAAGGAGGGGATCAAGAGGATAATCATATGTAAACATCCTTAACTAATGATTATGTTATAGAAAATAGAAAGAGGGCTGAGAAAAACGTCCAAGAGGCTTACTGGAAAATGAGATTTGACCCACTATTTAAAGGAGACAAAGTATAACGGATCTATAACGGCTAGCTGTGCGCGGTACCTTATCTCACCTCGCGGTTCCATATCGCTAAGGAACCACGTAGGTACTTAAGGTACCGCCACTAGACTACGCTCCGTTTTTTGTCTTTTAGTGGGGTGGGAATATCTGAGGTATTTGAAACCTTCAAAGGATATTCTAACAGCATTTGGAATATGCTATTTTCAAATTTTCATTTTCCATTTTAATAAAACATTTTCTAAAAAAGAAAGTTTATTAAAAAGTATTTTGTCATATTAACAAAAGTGAGTTTTAAGGATAATCATTTTGATGATCACTAAGTATGATTAAGAAAGGTTAGTGATATGATTATTACCTTGATGATAGTGTTAGTTAAATAATTCATTTTGTGTTTTACACTAAATGTGTTGTATGGTTTGTTGTGATCAAAACTAAGAAAGATTAGTTAATACTAATAATGTTTTTAGGCATCACTTGCATTAACTATCTCCCCCTTTTTGATTACGACAAACGATAAACTCATTTACGTAGAAACACAAAATATGGAATTATTAACTAGTTTATCACTATCATTTCTCCCCCTTTGTCGTAGCAAAAAGGTTAACACAAGTCTTTGAAGAACATCGAACTTTTCTAGTAGCTCCCCCTTGGTGGTTGCTCCCCCTTGCTTGGGGCACCAAGTTTGTGAGCTAAGGTGACATGCTACACAAAGGTTAGTAGAAAGGAAAGAAATACCAATGTATATATGATCACTACCTACTAAGTAACTTGAGAGGGAGAGAGAAGAAATCTCAAATTAGAAGCAAGTATTTTGCTAAGTATGTCCAAAGAGGTAATTGACAAAATCAAGCTTCAATCCGATGAAGATGATAAGCTTGTCAATGGATTAAAGTTTAGAATTGATGGAATCACCCATAAGCAATTGTAAAAATTAACCATGATCAACTCAAAATAGAACTAATGAAATAACACACAAACACCACAAAGGTTACATAAAAGAAAAAGACACAACAAAGAAGATAGTCATACACACAATATGAGTATCTAAAAGAAATAAATATGGAAAATAAACCACTAAGCATAAGCTAGTCTAATAGTGATATTTTCCAAGATTGCTAAAAAAATAAAAGACTAAAAAGACGACGATGCATCATTCGAAGTTTTGTCCACCGGAACGAAAACTTGAATAGGAGGTCGAGTGAGGAGGAATTCAAGAAAATTTAACTTCTCATACACATGAGCAAGTTCAATTTGTTGAAATCGACAACAAGCACACGAGGATGCAACACAAAATCGTTTGATGGGGGTATGGCATCAAACTTAGGGTTTGGTGGTGGTGGGGTAATGGGTTTGGGAATGTTTTCACAATGCCTTGTGAGGTTTGGGAAGGTTGAAAGGTCATTGAGTTGAGGGGTATTGAAGGATTGTGGTGGTAGGGGAACATTTTCTTTTGCTCTGGTGATGGGGTTTATGGTATAAGTCTCATTCCAATATTTGATTGGAGAGAAGGTAGGGTTTTTGGGTGGTTTGGACGGAGATGGTTCATTCTTCTTAACCCAAATAGGTCGAACCGAGATTTTCGGTTTCTTTGAAAGCTTGGATGAGGAAGCTTTGGGTGAGTGGGGTTGTGACAAAGAAATGTCAAGGTTAGGAATGTAGGAGTTAGGCATTGCGAGAGTGTGAGAATGAAATCTCAAGGTTATGTGAGAATGAATTCTCAAGGTTGGGAAGGTGTGAGAATGAAATCTCAAGGTTGTGTGAGAGTGAATTCTCAAGGTTGGGAAGGTGTGAGAATGAAATCTCAAGGTTGGGGTATAAGTAAAATGTAATCAAGGAAAGAATTTGAATACAAAATGTGAAGTGTCAAGGAATGTTTAGTCAATTTGAGTAAACAAGGAATCTTGACAGGGTATAGGGTTTTAAAAGTTTTGACCAAAAATTCGTCAAAAATTGACTTCTGCCCGCGGTACCTTAAAGGGACCGGCGGTTTTATATCGCTAGGGAACCGCGGGGATTTAAGGATCCGCGTCCAGTGGACTTGAAACCAAGTTTTTACAGGTTTTTGAGAAAAACTAAGACTTTTTCAAAAAGTTGCAAATCTTGGAATTTTACCTCTATTAGCACCAGATTATGCTAGGGTTGCATAAAGCAACACATTCACAAAGAATATATTGACAAAGGGTGACAAAATAATTTAGATATCATTTTGAACCAATTTTAGTCAAGTTTTTAGAGGTTGTGATAGATTTAGGTTCAATTTTAATTTCAAATTAAAGTTGATTAGTGTGCACAAAAGGATAGAAACACACAAAGCTAAATCCATAGATCAACAACATGAAACATTCATGAAGGAAGCAAGTACAATGACAAATAAACTAACTAATACATAGCTAGCTTAACATTAAATCTAGATAAGTAGTCTTCTTTGGCTTGGTTTTGTTGAAAACTCTTATTAAGAAAACTCCATCATTCATCTCCTAGGAGGAGGCATGGAGAACAAGGCAAGCAAGAACTCTTGCAATCTCCTATGTAGTCCATACATATCCATCCTAAGGTTATGGATGATGTAGTGGTTGTAAAGACAACATGGACAACTAGGACCATGTGTTTGTTGAAACCCATAATATGGATCACCCAAAAGGAGGGAAAGTGGAACACCCAAAATTGGAATGTTTAAGTTAGGTGGAGGTGGAGGAGGCATGTTCTCCAAGGGTGATGTGGGTGAGAGTGGAGGCATGTTCCCTAAAGGGGAAATGGGTGAGCGTGGAGGTAAATTCTCCAAGGTTGGTGAAATGGGTGAGTTATGAGGAGTAAATGGTGAAGTCACCAAAGTGTCATCAAAGTCATTCACAAAAGGAATTCTTTGGATTGGTTGGGGTTGTGTGGTCACATACAAGGGTGCACTTGGAGTGAAGGGTGAAGAGAGCTCATTCATTCTTGAGTTGAATGAAGAGGAGGTAGAACCAATGGAGTGGTTAGTACCATGGGTGGATGATGTCTTGAATGGTGCAAGAGGTGGGGAAGGTGGTGAAGAAATAAGGATAGGAGCCATCTCATTCTTAGGTGTGTGGAAAGGTGAGGAGTTAGGCTGGCTACCTTAATCCTTATTTTGAGTGTTTTCCTTGGGGTGGAGGTCTTGGAAGTGTTTGAGGTTTTGGTACAAACCATGGTTGTTTAGGGTTAAGGGAGGTATGTTTGATGTGTGAAGAACATGGCAAACAAGGTGGGTTTAAATGGGTGAGGAGATGATCCAAACTAGTAATGGGTTAAAATCATTTTAGGTGAATAATGAATTTAGATAAGATAGTTTAGGAAATGTGCAGTTTATTACTGAAAATCATGCAAGGTTTACACAGATTTAAGAAAACAGTGTAAAGCAAAGGATGATGTCGTGCACAGTGGCCGACGGTTCCTTATCTAGGACCGGTGGTACCTTATCGATAAGGATCCGCGGGTCGATATGGAACCGCGACCATAGGGCTTTCAAAAATTTCCCATCCCAGTTTTTGATAAACCCAGATTTTTACCAAAAGATTCACAAGCCAAAGTTAACTACAGATCATAATCTAATAAGCTAACTATCATAAGGCATGCACAAAGCTATGTAAATCACACACATCATTGCATAAGCAACATTTAGGATCAAAATAAATAATAATCCAAACATGTAACATAAGTTAATAAACAACTAAACAAAAGTGTTAATAAGCAAATGTTTAAGCTACAAATGATAACCAAACATTGACACAACTCAAAGTCTTCACCTCCTTTTCTTGCCTAAATCCTTGATCATTTTTCCTAAATACTTGATTCCCTTTCTTGACTCAATCCGGTGTTCATGCAAATCACCTCGGGTTCAAAGATTTTGACGGTAAAGTTCCTCTAAATTGAGATTATTAGGAACTTCACTAGAGGAATGTTGGGGAGGGGAAGCAATGTCATCTAAACCATCCACGAATGAGTTTGTGGAGTGGTGAGAAGAACTCGAAGAGTCAATGGGAGCACTTGTGCCAATGCCATCACCATCACTTGTTGGCATGTCCATGTCCTCATCATTGAACTCTTGTTGGTCGAATTTACGATCAGATCTTGTCTTTCTCTTATATACCTCTTGAATAGGTAGCATAACCCGTTTGACCGGTTGAAACTGAGAAAGATCAAGATTTGGAAAATCACGGCCAACCCTTTTAAAAAGGCGAGTGAGAAGCATTGCGTAAGGGAGGTTTGTTTTAGGCTTGTGAATAGCATAATTGATCCGTTGAGCGATAAAATATGCCAAATTGTAATTGGTGTTGGTAAAGATGCAATATAACATATGCACTAAACACACCGGAACATGATCCCGGTTTCCACCAAGACAAAACACATTTTCCCTAAGGATATTGGTCCATTGAACCATATTATCATTAAGGTCGCTCAAGAGAACCTCATGACGTTTCACCGAACGTACCTTAGTATGAAGGCTTCTCTTAACGGGTCGATTATGCTTTTTGGAGAAAATGTCGACAATGAAGTCAATATCAATTTCCTCATGATCATTTGGAGGACAATTGTAGGATTCAAGGAGAGCACTAAGCTTCCATTTATCCGTGAAGCGACAAGTGCCTAAAAATGGGACATCAAGAATTTGACGAAACACTTCGAGAGAGTATTGAATGAGTTGATCTTTCAAGATGAACCTAACAAATATTCCATCATTGTTTTCAATGACGGAGTATGTGCTAAAGAACTCCAATAGGAATCGAGGATAGATGTCTTCCTTAATGTTCAACAAACAATCAAATCCAACGTTTTCAAACATGTACTTGATGTAGACATAATCCTTGATATCTTTTTGGACAACTCTACCCTCATGAAAGCAACGAGATTGAAGAGAGGAAAAAGTATGGGCAAGGTGAGTTGAGTGACAAAAGTCGGATAGGTTAGGCATATATTGTTTGGTGAGTTGATGATCCTTTTGGTATTGTGAAGGCATGATTAGTACCTAAATAAACACAAGACAATATTTCTCCAATCACTCATATGAAAAATAAAAATCAAAGATAAAAAATATAAGAATGTGTTATATCAATTTCTTGACAAACATAGGATTGAATCCATATCATTCTCATGTTCACAATGTGTCTATTCCATCATTAACCAAGAACACATGATCTATGTTAGATCAACAATGGATTAGAACATTGGTTTTTCAAAACAAGGTTTTTTAGGTAAGCATTAACAATGTCATTACCTACTTGTTCATGGGTTCATCTCAAATCCATCTTTTAATCAAAAATAATTAATCAAAATTCGGATTTGTTCTACAAGTGAGTTTTAGTGAAATCTTAATGAATATGAACCTAAGGAATCATAGTAAAATAACCATGTCAACCCACATTCCTATTAAGGTTTTAATTCAATTTCAATTTTAAAAATCCCCAATTATGAACGGATGAACCCTAGAACAAAATAGATGAAATTGAAAGAAAATACTTACAATTAATTGATGTTAGATGAAGGATGAGTGAAACCCAAAACTTGGAATCAATTAATTTGAGTGATTGAAGGTTTTAGAAGCTTCAACAATGGTGGAAAACAAGAAACCCGTCAGCTGTGTGTTTTTGGGAGAGAGAGGGTTTGGTTTGAAAAAGAATAAAATACTCAAACTGGCGCTCTGACAAACGTTTCTGCCCGCGGTTCCTTATCGATAAGGTACCGCGGGTTTGAGCCGCCTAGATAAGGAACCGCCTACAGAGGCAGGTTTTTATCTATGAAAAACGCCAAATTTTGAAAACCAAGTTTTTCTAAAATACTTAAGATTAAATCATGAGCCTTTTAGAATATCATTGGATCATCATAACACTAAGCAATATGCCTTAACGAAGGATTACGAGTTAAATCAAGATCGAAAAGAACCGAAACGGACAAACGACTACTCGTAGCAAAACGACTAAGTGGAGAGAAGACAAGGGAAGTGAATCAAGACTAGGACCAATGCTCAAGGGATTAATGACAATCTTCGAAGAGCTTGTGTCATATATAGTGGTTTAAGACGTGCCTTTCCGGCGAAACGTTAAACGGCTTTGGTAATGAATAAGCACAAAGGAATTATTCAAGTATAGACTAAGATCACTTTCAATAATAGTCTTAGTCTAAACCAAAATATGAGCAAGGTATTAATTCACTTTCTCTCCCACAAAGGGCCTACTAACCGTATGGGTGCAAACTATGGAAATCATGCTTGATACTTTAAGCTTCTACTAACTCACACTACATCACCATAGTGAGTCAAGTATCCAAGCAATGAAGGTTTGAGAGGATAAAAGGAAAGAATCACAAACCACAAACAAATGTCAAGGCAAGGATGCCAAGAACAAGCACATAGTCAAGTAATGATCAAAAGAATGATCAAAGGGCGTGTAGAAGAACAAAAGCGTACCTTGGCCACAAAGAGCAATCCATGAAGGAATAAATGCTATGCCCAATCAATGACTATGATGAGTACTAAGTCTTCAAGGACTAGTATCATTCCCAATCATCTTGGTATCATCATTCAAAGATGTTAAAGATCAATGAAGATGAGTCTTCTACAAGTGCAAGTAACTCAATCCACAACCAATTAAGTGATTGATCTTCATGAGTACCTACACCAAGCAAGATGCAAACTAGTAGATACATTTCAAGAGTATATCTAAAATGCATAAAGGCTACTAATCTTAAGTGGGATGCAATATTATCAATTAAAAGACCTATTTTCAAAGAAAACATAGTTTTAACCAAAGAGAAACTTTAGTATAACTTGACCTTCTAATTTGAGGAGACAATGGATCGATCCAAGTTTCAAAGTACAATATACATCAAAGATCTTGAGTGACCATCGCTCTGATACCAATTGTAGAAACTAGAATGGGGGGGGGGGGGGGGTTGAATAGTTTCTCTTCGATTGGTGACCAAATTAAAATTACTTTCAATTTGGTTTGTCTCAAAACTATCTTTTACTTGAGGCTAAGTTGCATAATGATTAGGTTCAATTCAAATGCACTAGCAAAGATAATAGGTAAGTGTAATGATAATGAAATAAGTAAAGAGTAAGGAAGGAGACAACCTAGTGGGAAGACATCAAGATTTATAGTGGTTCGACAACGAGGCTCTATCCTCGTTCTACTCCACTCCTCGAGTACACCTACTCGAGATTTCCACTATATCCACAAGCTCCCTTCTCGGCGGAGAAAACCTTACATCGTTGCTTACATTATTTTCCCACACTAAGCTAAATGTCGAGACCTAATCTTTAGCTAGGACCAATCTACACAACGTTGCCTACTTCACAATTTAAAGACACAAGGCTAGATGTCGAGTTCTAATCTTAAGGTAGAACAAATCTTCACGACATTGCCTACTTCACCATTTTACGACACAAGGCTAGATGAGAGTTCTAATCGAAAGCTAGAACCAATCTTCACGACTCTTCACTTTGAAGCTAAGTGAGAACTTCACACAACACAACTACTAGTCACTTTATAGTTTAGTGAGAACTCACAAGACACAACCACATTACTTTATAGTTTAGTGAGAACTCCTAATCAAATCTATTACAACTCAACTAGACTTATCCAAGTACACACATGTATCTTGGATTTACACAACACAAATCCAAGCAAACACATATGCAATGGATGTACACAACAAATCCAAGTATCCACAAATAACTTGGATGAACACAACTAGTCCAAGTATTCATAAATACATTGGATTGACCTAAAACAAAAAGGGTATCATGATGAATATGACTAGCTCATAGATTCATCTTTATCACAACACTAGTGAGTGAGTGATCTTCTCATTGGACAAGGTAAAGGAGGGGATCAAGAGGATAATCAAATGTAAACATCCTTAACAATTTAAGTGATCATTTACTAATGATTATGCTATAGAAAATAGAAAGATGGCTGAGAAAAAAGTCCAAGAGGCTTACTGGAAAATGAGATTTGACCCACTATTTAAAGGAGACAAAGTATAACGGATCTATAACGGCTAGCTGTGCGCGGTACCTTATCTCACCCCGCGGTTCCATATCGATAAGGAACCGCGTAGGTACTTAAGGTACCGCCACTAGACTACGCTCTGTTTTTTGTCTTTTAGTAGGGTAGGAATATCTGAGGTATTTGAAACCTTCAAAGGATATTCTAACAGCATTTGGAATATGCTATTTTCAAATTTTCATTTTCCATTTTAATAAAACATTTCTAAAAAAGAAAGTTTATTAAAAAGTCTTTTGTCATATTAACAAAAGTGAGTTTTAAGGATAATCATTTTGATGATCACTAAGTATGATTAAGAAAGGTTAGTGATATGATTATTACCTTGATGATAGTGTTAGTTAAATAATTCATTTTGTGTTTTACACTAAATGTGTTGTATGGTTTGTTGTGATCAAAACTAAGAAAGATTAGTTAATACTAATAATGTTTTTAGGCATCACTTGCATTAACAGGTTCAATAAGCACTTTTAGCAATATTCAGCCAACTAAACTTAACCAAATGCATACACAAGATATTAAACTTAAACAAGCAAGTCTAAACAAATTTCATGCATTGATTAAAAGTTTTAAGCAAGATTCAAGCACCTTAAGTTACTAATGAACACAAGAACATGCAGTTTTATACTTTGTTGATGCAATTGACCAACAAGCTAGATTCAACCACTCAAATCTATCACATAGGTTATATAAATGATGTTTAAGCAACTTTTATTCCTTAGGATGCATAAAATCCAGGTTTTACCAAAATCTTAGGTCAAAAACAGTTAAAATCAAGTAGTTATAGCACAATGTGTGATTCAAGGTTTCAAAACTCAAAAACTTGCAGCAAAATACTCTCAACCAAGCATATATCAGATACCAAGCACAAATACAACCTTCTAACAACACAATAACCAGTTATGAACTCAAACAGGTAATCCCAAACACCCCTTTATCTTTTTAATCCAAAAATTAAACAAGTATAAGTGTGATTCAGTTTACCAAATGATTAATCTAGCATACTAACAACATTATCATGCAAGATTAAGCAGATTCAAGCCAAGAAAACAAAAAGAACACAATTAGAGCACAAATTCACCCAAAATCCAAAATTTATCAGATTTTCAAGGTTTTAAGACAAACCTCATGGATGTACATCCACACCCACGAATGTTAGAGCTTATGTGCTAGCAAGAACAAGCACAAGCTTCCAACAGCAACCCTGTTAAGATTCAACAGAGTTAGAAGCACAATATCAAAACAGAAAGGTGACCTTTTTTGGAAAATGAACTTGGTTAATGCAACTTCTTGTACCCACTCTTGATTCCCCAAAATATGAGCTTCACAACACCTTAATATCACAATTAGGGTGCTATGATCAGCTTATATCCCCAAAATTCCAAGATGTACCAAGAAAACTTAGCAAAATATCAAGTTTTAGTCCAATGTGTAATTTCTTACACAAGGTTTACAAAACGTTTTAAGGTTCAATTCTAGTTAACATATAACATAAACAAGCTTAAAATTAAATGGCCCTTGGTCTTTCTTCATCAAACTCACCACAATTTCATTAATCAGAAAGTAGGATTTACAAGTTTGTGAACTAGGAAAAACTAAAAGCAAACTGCAAATGTTGCACCCTAAGGCCTTTAAATAGGCTTACAAGTTATCTAGAAAGCTGAAAAATAAGTGAAAACCTAAGCCTTGAACTTCCAAATTTGCCCTTGTCTTGTTTGAACTTTTGAAAAATCATGTGACGGATTTTGTTGTCTTTTGGTAGCTGGCAAGTGAAAAGAGTATCCAAGGGCTTGTATTAAGCTTAGGATGTAAGCTGAAATCTCCAACGTTGGATGGCTGCCACAATTTTGGCAGTTAGCTCAATGGTGTAGCAGGGGAATCTCATGTGGGACTGAGGAGTGATGTGGCATGAGTTTTTAGTGTTGGGTTATGATAATGGCATGTTTAATCATCATTCTGGAGCAGATTAGGGCTTGATTGTTACACAATTAAGAAAACCCAATTTTGTATGAACATAAAGAACAGCTCATTTGATCTTGGTTGTGGGTTTAAGAGGTGTTTAGCGCCTGTTTTTATTATTAATTAACCATTTGAAAAGTTAGTTAATAACAAACGGGTGAGTGGGATCTGATGTAGAGGAGTGGAGAGTTTTCATTGGTTGTGGAGTGGTAGTGGGGCACGTGTCACCCCACTACTGGTCTAGGTAAGAATTGTGTCTGCCAGGTTACACCCCTTTACTCTCTTCTCTTTGTCATTTCTGTTTAAAAACTTGTCAACGCCCAAATCCTTCATAACAACTTTTCCCTTTTCACACTTTTGCCCCAAAAAGTTTTATGAAATGATTTCAAGGGTATTTCTTCCCAATTTGTGATTTTTGAAGGACTGATTTGGTATTTTCTTCAAGGGTAATGGTCTAAACTTGTATGACTGACATTTTGGAGGACTGAAATTGCCAAATCATGTTTGATGAGGGACCATTCTTGCCAAGTCTTCAAAGTCAAGGGTCCTTTTGGTAATTTTGAGATTTTCAAAGGACCAATTTTGTAATTCTTGTAACTTGGAGTCCTTCTTGGAATGTTTGACTTTGAGGATGATAAATATTGACAATTTAGCTTTGTTGAGGGGCTAAAATTGCCAATTCTTCAAAGTGGAGGGCCCTTTTGCAATATTGGCAAACTTTAGGGACCAAACTTGTAATTATGAAGATACAAGGGTATAAAGTGTCAATTCTTCCATATTGGAGGACCCTTCTTCATAATTCTTCAAGTCTTCAAGGGTTTTCTTGGGAAAATCTTCATTAGGGCTTGGTTCAATGTGCAGCTTCATTTCCCGTGTTCGTTTTTGCATGATTCTTGTGATATTTTGTCATTTTTTCAATATCCGTACCTAAAATACACAAGCAACAAACACAAGCATATATATGGGTATTTTGATGATATTTAATGCAGTTTAAGCCCGTTTTGGACGATGAGACTATGTATAAAGGCAGTCTCATCATTAGACGTCCAAGTCACACAGCCGAAACAAGAAAGAAATATGAGTCCAACACTACTACGAAAGAAAAAAAATTAAACTAGTTATCCAAATCAACTACTTAATGAAAACCAAAGACATGGCAGTCAACACTAGGTGGCCCTCTCAAATGTGATCGACCCGTCAAATATGACTAGTATCCACTATCATATATGATTAATGCCCACTTTTACTATCCTGTTAACTCCGTATCTTTCTTTCTTCTCACTTCAACCACTCATCTCTAAACCTAATCTCACAACACTCTAAATACCAGCCACCGAATTCAAATCTACCAGCCACCAAATTCACAACATTCTAAACCTAATCTCACAACACTCTTTCTTTTCATCCAATCACTGCCAAATTCAAATCTAAATACCAGCCACGAATCCCACGAAATCTACTGATAACAATCAAAGATTTCGAACCAAATCAAATACCCTTAATAATTGAATGGAGAACGAGGCTGCACAAGAAAGAACGACTTCAAGATCTTTAAATAAGGTCTCGGGTAGGTTTTATGACTGTTTTTGTTTACGGTTTTTTGGTTTGGATTAGTGAGTCGAGAGTTTTTTGAATCGAGTCGAGTCAGAGTATGGTTGAATCGAGTCGAGGCAGAGTTGGTTGTCAGTGAGTCGTCTGGCGTTTGGATTTGGTTTCAAGTCTTGTTAAAGGTTTTCGGGTTGAGTCTAGTTTGTTGAGTCTGTTTTTTAGTGTGAGTCAGTCTTGAATGGAGGTTCGAAATGAGGTGTCGTGTGATGGAAGTTTTCGAGTCTGGAGTTGTTGTTTCGAGTCGATGGTTTGTGTTTGGGTCAGTTAGGATAATGGGTGTGTTTCGAGTCTCGAGTTGGTTGTATAGGTTAGTTTTGGGTCAGTTATGATAATGGGTGAGTTGTTGTTTGAGTATGTAGATGGGTGAGTTGTTGTTTGTGTTTGGGTGTGTCGAGGCTGTTGGTGATAAAGTTGGTTATGGAGTCGAGTCGAGTCGAGTGTTTTTTATACGAGAGTGTTGGTTTGTAGAGTCAAGTCTTGGTCGAGACGTGTGTCTAGTCTTGTGTGAGTGAGCCGAGGTCGAGTCTTGATATGTTGTGCTTGAGTCAGTTTACCAAAACTAAAAGGTATGTTGTGGGTTCGATGGGTGTGCTTGGTGAGTCTTTGTTAAGTTTGAGTTTGGGTTTGTTGAGTCTAGTCTGTTGAAGAGTCAAAGCTACCCGAATACTTGGTGATGGGTGTTGGGTGTTGGAGTCTAGGCTTGAATCGAGTCTTGATGGTCTTTGTCGAATCGAGTCTGAGTTTAAGTCTATTGGTTAAATTGCAATATTGGATCGCAATATTGTATCACAATGAAAAAACTGAGTAATTGTATCGCAATGCCAAAGTAACTCTGTCGCAATGTTTGTTTAACAACAACAATAAGTATCCATCGCAATGTTTGTTTAACAGCAACAATAAGTATTCATCGCAATATGACAAACACAAATGACCATCGCAATAATGAAAAAGTGCAATATCTATCGCAATATCTATGTATCACATGTATCGTAATAAGACAAAAGAAAGTGACTGTCGCAATATACAACAAGTGACTATCGCAATATGGATCTCAATAATAAAACCCTACCATTGCGACACAAAAAGACAGAAAATGACAAAAAAGACAGAATAATAAAACCAATATCAGTAACCCAAATACACTGTATAACCTTAAAAACACCCCGAAAATCACCAAATGACCAAATTGTTTTGCGATTTTGACCAAAACAAGTAACCCAAATCACTACCACATCTATGTAGTCGATTTGTCTACAAACTTAAACCACAAAAACGCAAAACTTTTCAAGATTTGAGCTTGATTAAATCAAAACCCACGAAAATCAATCAAAACAAACACAAGAACAACCAATCAAACCATGGCTATTGATACCAATTGTATGTACACGTTTTCTTAGGATTGTTAATATGTTATAATGATCTAAAGATAGGGAGGGAGATGAAGAACTTAGAGAGAAAGTTAGAGAGAGAAATGAGAGGATTAGTGAAAAGATGAATGATTGATTGAAATGAGAACCAACAACCCCACCTAACATGCTAGGAGGGGGTATATATAGCCCACCCTACATGTGGGCTTTATGGGTTATATATTTACGTAACTAGATCACGAGCCCATACTAAGTATATATCATTGGAGTGACCAATCCTTTCTAAATACGTAAAAACGTATTTCCAACACAAATCCATCTATGGTTTTGCAATGGATTTGCAACAGACAATTAAAAATAAATTAAAATTGAACTATTATAGTTATTCTGTTGTAAATCCGTAACATTTATTAAAAATTTGCAACGGATTTTCTATGGGAGTTCAAAATTTTTTAATTTTTAATACTCCGTTGCAAATCCATTACAAATTTCATATAAGCTTAAGGGATTTGCAACGGAATATGTTAAAATAAATATAAAAGAAAATAGTTTAGTTTTTCCAACGGATTTGAAACGGTTTTTTGTGCCATTGCTAATCCGTTGCAAATATGTTGCAACCCCGTTGCAAATTTGCTATGGAAAACTTCCGTTACAAATTTTCGAAGCATTTTCCCTGTTGTGTAGTAGTGAAAGTATCTTTGTATGAAAGTCTTTACTTTAAATTAGAATAGTGTATCGTGTGTCTTTATGTTTGAATTATCCACTGAGTTATCCTACAAGTATTTAACTCGTATTATTATTAATGAAATCAGTTAAGAGTACTTTATATCAATAAATTTGTTCTCGTCCTTTTTTTCAAGGAGCTTGTGTTCGCTTAAGGTGTTATCTTATCGATTGTATCATGTTACATATAGTCTTCTATTACCCTAGATCTATTGTCAAGTTTCTTAATTACCTAGTCGAATAAAGGGTCGGTTGTAAGCTTGTGTCCGAAGCCCAACCCGTAGTTCTATTTCCTTGTAATTGTAACCGACTTCCCCCTCATCTCTATAAAATGGGATGAGGGGGGGAAGGATTATTCACGTAAATTATTTCAATAAACTAATCGTAATAGGTTAGGGATTTACCTTGTGGGCGTCGATTATCTTTTCTGTCGATTCATTACTTGTGTGTGTTCTTCGGTCGATATTCCGAATCTAGTAATCAGGGTTGTTAGGTATCAAGAGCTTTGGTTTGCGAGGACTGGTTGCTAGGATCGATCAGCGAAGGTGGTTGGTGTTTCTAGTTCGAGAACATCAAGGACAAAGCAGCAACGATCGACGGTGGTTGATTTTGTTTAAAGATCAACAAGGTTGTTTTCTTTCTTGTTTGTATCGACGTCACAGAGAGAAAGAGCAGGGGAGAAGATAAACAGTGGCTGGAGGCTTTTTGAAAGATACAAGTTAATACTACAAAGTTTTTTTTATTGGGCCAGTGGTTGGTCTAAGGATTTATATAAAGCCTTTTGTTGGTTTAGTCTTTTACTTGGGCAAAATTTGTAAAAGGTTTGTTATAATTATTTTTATTTTGTTTTTAAATAAAACAAAAAGGTTATCACTTTGTAGCATTGTACACACGGGGACTTCGTAATTCATGATTGTTAGGTGTTAATATATCACAAGTTTTAGCAAGTTACCGAAGGGACTTTATTTGTTTGTGATTGTGAGGTTTATCACAAGGTTTAACAAACTAATAAAGGGATTAAAGAATGACGGGAGCCAAGTTTGACATCGAGAAATTCGATGGAACTGGTGATTTCGGGTTATGGAGAATCAAGATGCGTGCTTTATTAATCCAGAACGGATGTGAAGCGGCTCTGGAGGTTTTACCCGCCAATATGGAAGCTGAAGAGAAATCTAAGCTTGACAAGAAAGCTCTCAGTACCATGATTTTGTGTTTAGGTAACAAGGTCCTGAGAGAGGTTACCGGGGAGACAACTACAGCGGGGGTTTGGTCAAAGCTCGAGTCTTTGTACATGACAAAGTCATTGGCCAACAAGTCGTACCTAAAGAAGAAGTTGTATACATTCTACATGCCTACTGGACGAAAGATTTCCGAGCATATAGATGAGTTCAACAAAATCGTTCTTGATTTAGCAAATATTGAGGTAAAATTCGAAGATGAAGATCTTGTTTTATTGTTACTCACTTCTTTACCAGCATCATACGAACACTTTGTGGATACCTTGCTTTATGGACGGGAAACTTTAACTTTGGAGAAAGTGATGGCCACACTAAATTCAAAGGAAATCAAAGAAAGATCCAAGGTGAAGGGGGATGATGGTGAAGGGTTATACGTGAGGGGAAGAACTGATCGCAGGAATTTGCATCAGTCAAAGGGAAAGTCAAGATCGAAGTCTCGAGGTGGAAAACTCAAATGCTTTATTTGCCAATCTGAGGAGCACTTGAGAAGAGATTGTCCAAAGAATAATCGCAAGAATTCAAAAGGTTACGTCAAGAAAGATGATCAACCAAGCTCTAGTGGTTCGATTTACGACGATTCTAAGGTGATGATGGTGGTGAGTGTAGAAAGACTGCAAGATTGGATCATGGATTCAGGAGGTTTATATCACATATCACCCAGGTTAGATGTATTTTTTGATTTTCTAGAATGTGATGGGGGCAGCGTACTGTTAGGCGACAACAGGGAGTGCAAGATCAGTGGTATTGGAAAGGTAAAGGTACAACTGAAAGATGGGTCAAGTTTTGTGTTACACAATGTCAGGTACATTCCTGAATTGAAAAGAAACTTGATATCGCTGGAAACTCTTGAAAAAGAGGGATATACCTTAAAATTGCAGTCGGGCAAAGTTAAGGTGATTAATGGTTCTAGGGTTATTATATCTAGAACACGAAGGGAGGACTGTGTGTACTCTTTGGATGGCCATGCATTGGCCTGTGAGCTTATTTCTAGTGTTGAAGGAAAAGATAGTCTTGTGAAGGTTTTGCATAAAAGACTGGGATATATCAGTGAGGCGGGACTACACGTGCTGGAAAAGCAGGGTTTGTTTGGCAATAAGAGTCTAGGCAAGCTCGACTTTTATGAGAATTGTGTTCTGGGGAAGTCACAACGAGTCATTTCAGTGTAGGAAGGCACACTACCTAGGGAGTGATAGACTATGTTAATTCAGACTTATGGGGCCGTCTCAGGTGAAATCATTGGGAGGTAAGAGGTATTTCTTATCTATTGTTGATGATTATTCCAGGAGGGTATAGGTTTATGTTCTCAGGTTCAAACACGAAGCATTTGGGAAGTTCAAAGAGTGGAAGCAGTTAGTAGAAAATCAGACTGGGAGGACGGTTAAGAAGATTAGGACGAATAATGATCTTGAGCTATGTAACCGGGAGTTTAATCAGCTATGCACTAAGAGTGGGATTACTAGACATTTAACAGTTGTCGGGATGCCGCAGCAGAATGGGTTAGTAGAATGAATGAACAGAACTCTCATGGACAAGGTACGCTGTTTATTAATACAGTCTGGATTGCCCACGACCTTCTAGGAGGAAGCGACATGTAAGGCCGCATATCTTATAAATAGGTCACCATCGACAACGATTGAGAAGAAGACACCTATGGAGATGTGGTCGGGACATCTTAGTGATTATGGGATGTTGAGGGTTTTCGGTTGTGTCGCATATTCACACGTTAAACAAGGTAAGCTCGAGCCGAGAACGGTAAAATGCGTTCTTTTAGGGTATCCTGAGGGTGTGAAGGGATACAGACTATATAGGCTTGATAATGAATCACCTAAAATAGTCACAAGCAGGAACGCGGTCTTTAATGAAAGTGTCATGTACAAAGACACGTTGAAGGATTCTGGTGCAGGAAAAGATAAGTCTGTTGAGGAATTACAGGTTGAGGTGGAACTGCAGAGGTTAAATAATCATACGCCTGAGGAAGATTAGACACGTTAGGAAGATCAAACAGGTCAGAAAGATCAGAAAGATCAGGAAGACCAGACAGATCAGGAAGATGGCTATGATGAAGATGCAGGGGTTTAAGATATTGATCATCTACTGGATCTCACAGATTATCAATTGGTTCGGGATAGAGAGCCAATGACAAGAAAGAAACTGGCGAGGTTTTAGGATGAGAGTAATATGGTTGCTTACGCGTTTGCTGCAGCAGAGGAAGAAGATACTCATGAACCATTGACATACCAGGAAGCAGTTGCTTGTGAAGACATTTCTAAGTGAAAAGCTGCTATGAAAGAAGAGATGGATTCTCTGAGGAAGAACAAGACCTGGATGTTAGTAGATCATCCAGCTGGGCAAAAGCTGGTGAGTTGCAAATGGCTGTTCAAAATAAAGGAAGGGATTGAAGGTGTTCAAAAGCCTAGGTACAAGGCAAGGTTGGTGGCTCGTGGATTCACACAAAGGGCATGTATTGATTACAATGAAGTATTTTCGTTGGTAGTTCGACGCACATCTATTCGGGTTATACTTGCATTGACTGCGTGTAAAGATTATGAGCTGGAGCAGCTTGATGTTAAGACGGCGTTTTTACATGGAAATCTTGAAGAAGTGATCTAGATGAGGCAGCCATCGGGATTTGAACAAGGTAACAAGGTATGTTTGTTAAAGAAATCTCTTTATGGTTTGAAGCAGTCACCTAGGAAATGGTACAAGAGGTTCGATGAGTATATGCTGAGCAATGGGTTTAAGCTTAGCAGTTACGACAGCTGCGTATATTACAGGGGTTATGCACCAGGGGAGTATATCTATCTATTGTTATATGTAGACGATATACTGATTGCTTGTAAAAGCAAGGCTGAGATCGCGGCTACCAAGTCTTTGCTTAAAAGGGAGTTCGACATGAAAGAGCTCGGGGAAGCAAAGAAGATTCTTGGTATGGAGATCGTCAGGGATCGGAGTCGCAAGATTCTGAGGGTGTCACAATCCGGGTACGTTTCTAAAGTTTTAAACAGGTTTTGAATAAACAATGGGAAATCGGTAAAGATACCATTGGGTGGGCACTTCAAGCTATCATTGAAGGATTGCTCGGTTAGGGATTGTGATGTTGAAAGAATGAGTAGGGTGTCGTAGCAAATGCGGTTGGGAGCTTAATGTACTTGATGGTGTGCACGAGGCCAGACATAGCGTATGCATTAAGTGTAGTTAGCAGATATTTGGCGAATCCGGGTAAACTCCATTGGGAAGCAGTGAAGTGGATTATGAAATATGTGCAGGGCACTGTACATGTGGGTTTGGTGTATGGGACAAATCGTGGCAACCATGTGGACGTAACAGGTTTTGTTGATTCGGACTACGCTAAAGATCCGGATAAAGGTAGGTCTCTCACTGGTTACGCATTTTTAGTACAAGGATATGTTGTAAGCTGGAAAGCAACCCCTACAACACGTGGTGGCTCTTTCAACTACAAAGGCGGGGTATATGGCTCTTACGGAGGCTGTGAAGGAAGCTATTTGGCTAAGGGGACTCTTGGAAGAGTTGGGCGTGAAACTTGACACTGTTGCATTTAATTGTGATAATCAGAGCGCGATTCACTTATCGCGGAATCATGTTTTTCATGAAAGGACAAAGCACATCAATGTGCGTTATCACTTTATCAGAGAAGTCTTGGAAGCAAAGACGGTTGAAGTTCTGAAGGAGGGTACTGAACACAATGCTGCGGATGCCTTGACGAAGGTGGTACCTGGACGCAAGTTACAACACTGCTTGGAGTTGTTGAGTGTTGGGATAGGATAATATAAGCCTTCGGTGGAAATTGTTATATCTAGTCTTCTATTAGCCTAGATCTATTGTCAAGTTTCTTAATTACCTAGTCGTATAAAGGGTCGGTTGTAAGCTTGTGTCCCAAGCCCAACCCGTAGTTCTATTTCTTTGTAATTGTAACCGACTTCCCCATCATCTCTATAAAAGGGAATGAGGGGGAAGGGATTATTCACGTCAATTCTTTCAATAAACTAATCGTAATCGGTTAGAGATTTACCTTGTGGGCGTCGATTATCTTTTATGTCGATTCATTGCTTGTGTGTTCTTCGATCGATATTCCGCATCTAGTAATCAGAGGCTGTAGGGATTAAACCCTACATATCACAATTTGCAAATTAAAGACTGTGATTTGATATAAATTAAATGATTGTCCCTACATAATAAGATTGTGGCATACTGTTTTATGGTAGTGCAACATCATGAGGATCCGTAATTTGTGGATATAAACCAAGATGATTTGGCAATTTGTGGATATAAGTCAAGATGATTTGAACTAAAATGGATCCCATGTCGAAATTTAAACTCATGTGCCGACGCAATAATATGTTTAGTTCATATTATGGAGAAACTATTGCAGACTTTCCTAACGTTTGAACACTTCAGTTCTACTTACCCATTCTCTTCCGCATCCAGCATCTCCATTTCGCCTCGCTGCTGCAATTGCGTACTATCATCGGCATATCATATTCGATGAGCGTTAGTTTTTCGGACAAACAGCTTGCAAAAATTCAAATGTTGAGGAGGTCTATAGTAATTTCTCTACAATAATGGAGACTAAACATGAAATCTTCTTGTACTACGGGGATATGACTTATATTTGTGTCGGACACATGTCACCGTATAGTGCAAAGTTGACTCGATTGCTTCGAAGTATTTTCGAAAAATATGAAATCGTGGAACATTTAACAACCACATCCTTTGTCCTCCAAAAGGGATTTCGAGAAAGAAAGGAGTACGTGGTGGCTTCGCAAGTGGTATGTATGTGGTTGAAGTTGTTTAGAATTTATATTTAACAAATATTTCCTATCATGGAGATAGATAAGCTCCTTTAAATTGACTTGAACATCATACCAAAAAAAAAAAAAAGCCATTCATACCCTATTATTCTTTTGGTTATTTTTTTATTTTTTTTTTATAATTTTGTATACGTTAAAAAACTGAGAAAATATGAAATAAAAATTAAAAATTTTAACATGTCAAAATTATTAAACCGATAAAAACACGAAACAGAACTAATAAAAAAACTACGTTAGACAGTAAACTCTGGATGACAAGTATGGTACTATTTGTTACTTCCTTGGTGGGACAAACGTACCAAGAGTACCACCCATTGCATATTAAGATATGATCGAAATCATATCATTCAGATAGATGGGCTCCTTTAAATTGCACTTGAACATCACTTTCTTATTGCAGCATCTCATTATATTGGTGCTTGTGAGTCATCTTGTTAGCTTCACAAAATGATATCACATATCCAATGGTCATGGGATTACGTATTACTACTCACCTGTTCAATCATCGCATTTGCTATTTTATGCAGCAAGTTCTCTAGCAAGGCGAGGTTGCCTCCGGGACCTCGTGGCTTGCCCTTTCTCGGGTACCTTCCATTTCTTGATCCTAACTTGCACCATGCATACACCAAACTGGCTCAGCGATATGGGCCTATCTTTAAGCTCAAGCTTGGAAGTAAGACTCATATTGTTGTTAGCTCTTCAGACCTGGCTAAAGTTGTTCTCCGTGAGCAAGACGAGGTTTTTTCTAACCGAGATCCTCCGATATCTGGCATAGTCATCTCATATGGTAGGCAGAATATAGTATGGTCTGATAACAACTCACTTTGGCGCAACATGCGTAAAGTATTAGCGTACGAAGTCCTAAGCAGTAAGAACCTCGAAGCATCTAGCACTTTTCGACGAGGTGGGGTGAGAAAAACCATCAAGCATGTGTATGAACCAATGGGGACAGAAGTGGACTTTGGTGGGATTGCTTTTATGACATCGTTGAACGTCGTAACGAGCATGGTGTGGGGGCTAAGTTTAGTTGAAGATGTAAAAAGCACAAACCTAGGGGCAGAGTTTCGTGAAGTGATTACAAAAATAGTGGATCTTCTTGGAGCTGTGAATGTGTCGGACTTCTTCCCGGTGCTTTCGAGATTTGATTTACAAGGTGTTGGCCGAGAGATGGAGCACCAAAGGAAGATAGTGGATGAAATTTTCGAGCGGATTATCAAAGAGAGGATAGCCACGAAACTAGACGAAGCTGTGGAAAAAATGGGAAGAAAGGATCTCTTGCAGATTTTACTTGAGCTTAAGGAGCAAAATGCTTCAACTTCATTCAGTATCACTCAAATTAAAGCTCTTTTGATGGTATGTGGATCCTCTTAGTTAGATACATCATATACTTAAGACTAATATAATATGCAAAGTAACTTTATATTCGAGCTGGATTCAGAGTCCTTTTGATAGCTAGCTCGAGCCTGAAGATTGCTTGAAATTTATAATCAAACATATATCTGAAATTTTATTAGATTGATCGAGAAAGGCCGTCTGGCAAGTCAATATTCTGTATGAGAATAATGATATCAAATATCCTACTTTGTTCATACAGGACATTTTTCTTGGAACAACTGATACGACATCAACTATGGCAGAATGGACGATGGCCGAGCTTTTGAAAAATCCTAGCATGATGCAAAAGGTAAAAGACGAATTGAAAGAAGTTGTAGGCCTATACAACATTGTTGAAGAATCTCATCTTTCAAATCTGAAATACCTGGATGCAGTTGTTAAAGAAACATTCCGGCTGCATCCTACACTTCCTTTGCTGCTAATCCGATGTTCAAATGAACCTTGCAATGTAGCCGGATACATAGTCCCAAAAGGCGCCAATGTTTATGTGAATGTTTGGGCTATATCACAGGGATCCTCAATATTGGGAAAATCCTTTAGAATTCAATCTAAATAGGTTTCTTAACATTTATGGTACGACAAAGTTTGATTATAATGGGTACAATCCCAACTTTCTTCCTTTTTGGTCGGGTAGAAAAAGGTGTCCTGGAGCTCCCTTGGGAGAGAAAATGCTGGTGTATTTCTTGGCTTCGATGCTACACTCGTTTGATTGGACTTTACCAAATGGCGAGCATGAACTCTCCGATAAATTTGGCATTGTCCTAAAGACAAAATAAGCCACTTATGGCCATAGCATCACCGAGGCTGCCAGACAAAACCCTCTACATGTAAAGGAACCTATTAATGCCTTCATTGCGCGCACTTTATATGCGAAAATTTCTCAACCTTCCACCGAAAAGCAAATGTAAAATTTCCCTATCAGAATTTTTAAATAAGTACAACGATGATGTACTAATATTTGGTACGATTTTTGTCCAAATAAATGTCTTGGAAACCCCGACGGGATCAAAAGACGATTTTTCTGTAAAGTCGTTATAAACCTGAGAACCGAATAGAATCAGGACACAAATTGGCGACATATAACTATCTTCGGCACAGAAGTTGCAAAAACTGCAACTTGATAATAACATATGTTATGAAACCTTAAAAGTTTCTTGGAGTAGAATTGTGGCAAATAGTCACATCGAATGACTGTTGACTTGGTTACTACATATTCAAGTTGGGGCATACTGTTTTTGGAAGTGCAGCACCCCCAGGCCAAGAGGCAATTTGTGGATACAAATCAAGATCAAATCATGCATGATCTAAACTAAAATGGGCCACATGTTGCAATTTGAACTTATATGCCGACCGTCGAAGCTATAAGTTAAAGAGTGAATTAGACTGTTCGCCCCTGCTGTATATGAATATTTCGCGTTTAATCCCCAATATGAAGAAATTTCTGTAGAGCTCTCCAATGTCCGGATTTTCGCCCCGTTGCTGTAATTACGGCGTACTACCACCGACATATCATCTTTGATGAAAGGGAAATGCTAACAACATTCGGTAACAACAATTTTTCCGCAAAATATGCTATAATTAAGAAATGATTCGAAACATATTCGGCATTTTTCGCTAATATAATCAATCAGAAGTGTGAATTGAATTTGTGTGAGCGAAATTATAAGAAGTTGTTAATGATTTTGAACAAATTGAATGATGTTATTTGAACATTATACATTGTCTTATCACAAATTTAAAAAAATACTACCTTTGTTCCATAATAAGTGTCCACTTTGACTTTTTTCGGTTTTTCTTATTCAACTTTGACTATATATATTTTTATTTGTGTTGTATAATATTTAATGAAAAATATATGTATGGATTGAGATTTAAATACAATTTCAAGAAATATATTTTTCATCCAGTATTATATAACACAAATGAAGATATTTCTGGTCAAAGTTGAGTAAAGAAGACCCAAAAATTCAAAGTGGAAACTTATTATGGGACGGTGTTAATAACAACCCTTAGGGTTCTGTTAGCAAAACCATTGGTAAAAACAAAATCTCATAATATTGTAATTTTATTTTGTAGATTGGTTCTTTTAAAATATCTTCATATATAAACGCAAACGTATATAAATACACACATGTGTATGTGTGTTGTTGATTGATGAGACTCGTATTATACATGTTTTCATACTCGAAATTGGACTTAAAATGGATAAAATATCATCAAAAACGTGCCAAATACCCTTGTATTGTGTATTTGTGTGTTTGCATGCACAAATATCGGGAATTCACTTGGAAATAAATAAATCAAGCAAAAACGAACACGGGAAACGAAGTCATACAAAAGAACCAAAGCCGGATGTGAATTTACCATTTACCCTTAAAGATATGGATTTATAAGATTGGTCCCTCAACTTTGGCATATTCTTACAAATTACCCTTGAAGAATCACTTTATACAAGAATGGTCCCTAAAGAATGAATTTGCACAAGATTAGTCCTTGAAGACCAAAGAAATTACATTTTAAATCCTTGAAATTAGTTTAATAAAGTCTAGGAACTGAAATTGCCAAATTAGAAACTTAAAATGAATGTTAACTTGTTTGGATGAATGTTAACAATTTAGAGGGGCCTTAGGTCATTAATATAAATTTGTGAGAGGGGCCATTTCTGCCATCTAGCCAAAGTCTGCTTTATACCAAGTCAAACAAATAGTTAAGAAAGATAAAGGGGGTTGTTTGTCATTTTTGAAAGATAAAATGCAAAGGATTGGACAGGCTTGAGTTTACAAACATTGAGGGACTAAAGATGACATTATCAATAGTGTAAATGATAAACACGCGCTAAACACCTCATTTATTCACAATTTGGATCAAAACCAAGTATTGTTACCACCTAGCCCTAATCTTTTTACCCAGTTCGATTTACTTTAAAACAACGGGTAAATTGATATAACCTTTTCACTTGGGTTATTCAACCAACCAAGAACACACCCATGTGACTCTTTTATGGCCAGCTCAACTCTAAGGAACATCACCATCACCCTCATGTGACGTTTTTAAGAACAAAACAAGGTGGAGAAGAGAGATCAACGGAACAGGCTCAAAAAGTGTTCCCCACAAAAGTTTAGATGGCCAAGATCAACTATGAAAATGCTACATCACATGGGAACCAAATTTGACCAAGTTCAAATTTAAACAATGGCATCTTTACAGTTTTTGGAAGTGCGGCACCCCAAGAGGCAATTTCACCGTTGGCCCCTGCTATATATGTTGACCGCCGAAGCGATAAGTTAAAGAGTGAATTACACTGTTGGCCCCTACTCTATATGAATATTTAGCGTTTAATCCCCAATATGAAGAAATTTCTACAAAGCTCTCCAATGTTCGGATTTTTGCCCCGTCGCTGTAATTACGGCGTAATACCACCGACATATCATCTTTGATGGGGAAATGCTAACAACATTCGATAACAAACAATTTTCCACAAAATATGCTATAATTACGACATGATTCGAAACATATACGGCATTTTTCGCTAATATAACCAATGAGAAGTGTGAATTGAATTTGTGTGTGCGAAATTATAGGAAGTTGTTAGTGATTTTGAAAAAATTTGAATGATTTTATTTGAACGTTATACATTGTCTTATCACAAATTTAAAAAAATAGTTGTTAATAACAACCCTTAGGGTTGCTATTAGCAAAACCATTGGTAAAAAAGAAAAATCTCATAATATTGTAATTTTATTTTGTAGATTGGTTCTTTTAATATCTTCATATATAAATGCAAACGTATATAATTACGCACGTGTGTACATATGTTGATGATTGATGAGACTCGTATTATACATGTTTTCATACTCCAAACGGACTTAAAACGAATAAAATATCATTAAAAAAACGTGTCAAATACCCTTGTATTGTCTATTTGTGTGTTTATGTGCACTGATATCGGGAATTCACTTGGAAATCAATAGATCAAGCAAAATTAACACGAGAAATGAAGTCGTACAAAAGAACCAAGGCCGGATGTGGATTTACCATTTTATCCTTAAAGATATGGATTTACAAGATTCGTCCCTTAACTTTGGCATATTGTCACAAATTACCCTTGAAGAATCATTGTATACAAGAATGGTCCTAAAGAATGAAGTTGCACAATATTTGTCCTTGAAGACTAAAGAAATTACATTTTAAACCCTTGAAATTAGTTTCATAAAGTCTAGGGACTGAAATTGCCAAATCAAAAACTTAAAATGAATATTAGCTTGTGTGGATGAATGTTAACAATTCAGAGGGGCCTTGGGGTCATTTATTCAACTTTGTGAGAGGGGCCATTTCTGCCAGCCAGCCAAAGTCTAATTTATACCAAGTCAAACAAATGGTCAAGAAAGATATAGTGGGTGGTTTGACATTTTTGAAAGATAAAATGCAAAGGATTGGACGTGCTTGAGTTTACAAACACTGAGGGACCAAAGATGACATTATCAATAGTTTAAATGATAAACACACGCTAAACACCTCATTTATTCTCAATTTGGATCAAAACCAAGTACTGTTACCACCAAGCTCTAAAAGCTCTAATCTTTTTATCCAGTTCGATTTAGTTTAAAACAAAGGGTAAATTGAATCACCTTTTCACTTAGGTAATTCAACCAACCCAAACGTACCTAAGTGACTCTTTTATGGCCAGCTCAACTCTAAGGCACATCACCATCACCCTCATGTGGCATTTGTAAGAACAAGACAAGGTGGAGTAGAGAGATCAACGGACCAGGCTCAAAACGTGTTCCCCACAAAAGTTTAGATGTCCAAGATCAACTATGAAGCCGCTACATCACATGGGAACCAAATTTGACCAAGTTCAAATTCAAACAATGGCATCTTTATAGAATCTTCAAGAAGTATCCAAGGGAAATTTTGGGCTTTCATAAACATATTAGGGTTTCATTGTAACCTCAAAGTAGTAGTATAAATAGAGATGTATTAGATTAGTAGTTTCTTTGTTCCAAAACTTTGTACTTCTATAATTTTATTAAGTGGACAATTATGAACAATGCAAGCTTTTGAGTTCCAATTTATTGTCTTGTTTTCTTTAAATTTTGGTATTTTATGTAAACTGCACTTGTATTTTTCTTTTCTTTTTTATCAAAAATCTTTATCAAAGAAATTTGCAAAGAATTTTGAGAACTATTTTTTATAAACTTGAAAAGGTTTTGACTGAGAATTAAAACATGTTTTTAAGTTAGAAAATAATGTTATTTTCTTGTTAAAAGTATTTTTATTTCATTGCAAAATTTTTCAACTGGTTTTTCCTAAATTTCCATAGTGTTCTGCTTTGTTTTTTTTACCACAAGCATATAAGCCAGATTATTTATAAGTTGTGCTTATAAGCTTTGTACTCTTATCAGTTCAACCTTTCCTTTGTGCATTTTTCAGGTTTCAAGATCAAGATATAACATCTCTTTCATTGCTTTCTTTGGTTCAGTTGTTGAACCAGCAACAAAGAAGCCATAAGCCCTCTGGATAAGCTCTACACAGGCATGAAATAGCATAGCTGGTTGCATCAGCGTTTTGGTGCTTGGTATGTACGTAGATCAAGCCCAAGTAAGATTTGAACCCCCCTTAACTCATCTCTATCCATTTGTGTGCTTATATGTTAAAAGCTTATGTCTGCTTAATTGTTTAGTCTTTCTACTTAATTTAGTTCCCTTTTAGCTTATATTCATGTCTTATTATTCTTTATCCTGTTTAGTAGCTTAAATTCCAAAGTCCTTTGTCAATTTTGCTTTCCTTCCATATAAAGGGGTGTTTAGGACTGTCTCTTAAATCTTATTGACACCAAGGTTTAGGTAGATTAGTACATGTACAATTTTGTTAGGGTTAGTATATTATAATCAAGCCTTTGTTTCAATCTTTTAGTTCAAAAATCAAGTTTGAGTGTTTTTATGCTTTTCTGCCTAGTTGTCTGATTTCACCATTTTCAGTGTTGCCAGATATCTGCTACTACTTGTTTGTGTGTTGTCTGATGAAATAGATATATCTGTTAGGTCTTTGGATAAAAAATTTCATTGTGGACTTCATCTTGGTGTTAACACTTGAACAAATTAACCTTAAAACTGGTCAAACACATCAGCTCACTTAATTTCCTTGTTTTAGCTTCTTAGGTTATAAAACTTAGTAAGCTATTAGTTTGTAGGTTACTTTAGGTCTATTTTTGGTTATCTTGCTTATTTACAGCTTATTAGCTTATTGAGGCCTCTAATGTGAGAACTCGTACTTTCTGGTAATTAAATTATTTTCTTTTATTCGTACTTCTCGATTTTAATAATATTTTTCTTTTTCTTTTACCTTAACATATTTAAATCCTGAGATTTCGAGAATTCTAATTAAAACTTTTGTTTTTACATAAATGAGTTTATAGTTTTTCGTAATAAAAAAGGTGGAGATTCTTAATGCAAGCCATGCCTAAAAACATTATTAGTGTTAACTAATCTTTCTTAGTTTTGATCACGACAAAGTATAAAGACATTTATCGTCAAAGACAACCGAAAGACAAATTATTCAACAAACACTATCATCAAGTTAATAATCATTTAAGTCTTACACAAACATATCCTAATCATGTTTAATAATCATAGAAAGTGATTAACCTTAAAACTCACATTTTGAAAAATATGACAAAAGATTTTAATAAATTTTATTTTTAAGAAAATCTTCTATTAAAAGGGAAAATGAAAATTTGAATATGGCATATTCCAAATGCCATAAGAATATCCTTTGAAGGTAAAATCTACCTCAAATAACATTTCCCCACTAAAAGACAAAAAGGAGCGTAGTCTACTCTGGGCGGTTCTTTAAATAGCTATGCGGTTCTTTATTGATATTGAACCGCAGGCTAAATAACGAATCGCGCCTAGAGAGCCATTATTTTGTGTCTCCTATAAATAGTGGATCAAATCTTCAGTTTCCAAGAACCTTTTTGGACATTCTTTCTGCCCCTTTTCTTCTTTCTATATCCTAATCATTAGTAGATGATCACTTAATGTGTTAAGTATGTTTACTTATGATTATCCTCTTGATCCCCTTCTTTACTTGTCCAAAGAAAAGATCACTCACACATTTTTGATGTGATTAAAGATTAAGCCTTAATGGAGATCATCTTTTCTTAGATCTAGTCATGTTCATCACTATATATTTGAGTCTTGTGTAGATCTAATGTATTTCTGTATACTTGGATTCGTATTGTGTTGATCCAATGTATTAGTGAATACTTGGATTAGTCTTGTGTAAATCCATTGTATATGTGTATACTTGGATTTGTCTTTTGTGGATCCAAGTTACAGGTGTATACTTGGATATGTATTATTGAGTTGTAATAAGTCTTATGTGTTAGTTCTCACTAAACTACATAGTGATATGTGTATGTGTCTTGTGAGTTCTCATTAAACTTGAAAGTGAAGAGTTGTGAATATTGGTTCTAGCTTTCGATTATAACTCGACATCTAGCCTTGTGTCGGAAAAGAAGATGGGCGACGAAGATTGATTTTATGTTTCGATTAGAACTCGACATCTAGCCTTGTGTCAGAAAATGGTGAAGTAGGCGACGTGTTTAGAGATTAGGTCTCAAAATTTAGCTTAGTGTCAGAAAATAATGTAAGTGACGTTGTAAGGTTTTCCCCGCCAAGAAGGGATCTTTTGGATATAGTGGAAATCTCGAGTAAGGTGTACTCGAGGAGTGGAATAAGAACGAAGAGAGATCTTTGTTTCCGAACCACTATAAATCTTGGTGTCGTACCTTAGGTTGTTTCTTTCCTTACTCTTTACTTATGCTTTCATTCTTACATTGCATTTCATTGTCACTAGATATTGTTAATGTATTAGAATTGAACCTAACAACTATTAAACTAGTTTTCAAGTAAAAAGTAATTTTTGGGATAAACCTAATTAAAAGGATTTTTAATTAGGACCTTAAACAATAGAAACTATTCAACCCCCTCCCCCTTCTAGTGTCTACGTAAGCTATTAAGCCATCCTTCCTTCTAGATATCGATTTTTCAACACCATATGAAGTATTCCCTTTACCAATGTAGCAGGAGAGTGTGTGAAACAAATAATGTGCATGATAAGTAGAAAAAGAAAAGAGACTAAGCAAAAACAAAAGATGTGTAGTATTAAAAGCGCATCGTCAACCTAAGAAAAGACTTGATGACAATTATGTGAGCTATACCATGGTACTTTTCTGGATAAATTTCTGGATCTTTATCTTGTTGAGTGTTCAATGCGATGTGTTTGTTGAAAGTGAAGGCATGATTAAGTCTTCTACTTGTTCGGCTTCTTCATATTCATGAGTGAAGTCATTCTTTTTCTCTTGTTATGTCATCACAAAGAAGTCAATAATTAACAACTCAAAGCTAATGCATCAAAACACACTTTTGTGATAACGTCAATGATTTTGGACAACTTCTATTACGAACATGAAACATATGTACAAGGTTATATGAATCTACAAATGGAGCATTAAACTAGGAAAAGAGTTGCATTTAAGATAAAAGAATAAAAACATAGTTGGTATCTTTAAACATCAACTGGTTTCGATCTTATGTGTTTCTATTAGTATAGTTGCCAACGATTATCACCTTGCCACAAAACAAGTGAAACACAATAAAGAGAAGAGTTGCAATGCAGATAACAAAAGGAACTAGTTAAAAGGGCCATCTTTATAGGTTTAGAAATTACAGTATCTATAACACCCTTTTTTGATAATGGAATATCACGCGTAATTATGGCGTGTCATCAAAGCATACAAGGATAAATGTCTAAAACATTACATGACCATAAAAAGGAAATACCGGAATCCAACATCGGTAGTCCAAAAGTAAAGCTCATCACACACAAACATAAGTACTGTAAATGAAAGGAATAAACAATGTCCATGGAAAAAGTATCAAGTATAGATAATGCATAAAGTAAAGAAAAGCTAGAAAGCTTCCAGTCCATATGCACATACGCTTAAAGTCTACGAGCGTCCCTGAGTACATGCCGTTTTGGGAACATGAAAAGGAAAACGGCTGAGCAATACGCTCAATGAACGGATGTACAATAAAGCATGAATAATATAAGCATATAAGCATATAACAGCGGAAGAAACTAAGTCCCGAATAACCCGGTTAAGTCTTAGCAAAACTGGTTTTATAGTTTGAAAAGCCTTATGTTTATCTTGTAAAAACTATTTAACATATTTAACCATTAGCCAATATAGGTCATGAAAATCTACCGTGCATGAATACTTGGAGGGGTGACCTCATCATGCAAATTATAGGGGCTTCCTCTAATTTAATATACTGGTTTGGGTAGGAGGGATCAGCTCCTTGTGAAGGATGCAAGGCACACACCACATTCACACTGAGTAATCTGCTGAAAAACATGTAACTAGGATGCACCCATACGCCCCACATGATAAATATAATAGTATGGCCAAAAGCTGAAGGGACGCCACGAGCAATCACTCTGCCGTGGGGAAGTCATAACACCAGTGCCTCTAGTGTTATGGTTATCGTACTTCCAAAACTAGGTGAAACTGGTCATGCATGTATATCGCTTTAGGTATTATAATTAAACATAAGCAATCAAACATATAAACTTATACTACGAGAAAACAGTTGGCTGCATACGAGGAATCCTAATAAGGAAAGAATGTCCATACTGAAAGGACGGGAATCCGTACCTTATGTCCAGTGAACGAAGAAGACGAACGGAAGAGAGTCCTACTTCGATATCACTAATGTTACATAAATACATACGTGTATAAGTATCTGATTACTGAATACGTAACTGGTTTTATATCATGTCTTAGCTTATTTTATACCTTCATGTCATGTTTTACTGTTTTAAGCTTTATACTGTATTTATCTTATATTCTGTCTATTCTGATTAAGTATTACTTGTATTTCATGTATTTTTATACTTGTTGTGTAATAATAAGTAACTTTCTAAAAATAGCAGGTTTCCTAAAATAATAAGTTTCCAAAAATAGAAAGTTACCGAAAATAGAAAGTTTCCAAAAATAGAAAGTTTCCAAAAATAGAAAGTTTCCAAAAATAGAAAGTTTCCAATAATAGAAAGTTTTCAAAATAGAATTACTGCTTAAAATAGATATGTTTCTAAAAATAGAAAGTTTCCATAAATAGATTAGCTGCTTTAATTAAATAAGTTTCTAAAAATAGAAAGTTTCCATAATTAGATATAAGCTGATTAAATAAGCTAATTATATAAGCTTAAGTGTTTTCTGATTATTATTCTAAGTCATGTTGTTATAAAGTATAGTTTATTAATTATTACATGTAAATTAAATAAACTATAGGTTAAAAGTATTTAATTAAATATATCATGATTTTAATTAAATAAGGTAAAATACTTATGTTAAAACATGTATTATTAATTATTAATAATATAACCTAAGTCATGTTAATTAATAAATTATAATCATGGTTTTTAATAATTAATTAATTATAAAGTCTAGTTAAATATAAATACTTAGGTTAAAATTCACGATCTAATAATTAAATTTATAACCTAAGTCATGTTAATTAAATTAATCATGTCATATTTATTAATTTAATTTTTAACACATAACTATTAAAATCATAAACCTTAACATAATCAATGAACCGGATCGTGACTAGAAACCATGAACCGGACTCGTAATCAACACCATACCCCGAACCAAGTCGGGGTTCCCCCTTGTTTGCTGCTGCCGTGGGACCACCACCACCATACCGAGACCATGAGGTCTCGGTGGTGGTTAATAAGCCAAGCCGAGACCCCTAAGGGCTCGGTTTAGGCGTCGGCTAGAACAAACACCCCTAAAAACCCTTGTTTTGATCTACCCCATAATCATAGACATGTTTTAATAATTGTTTTTAATTAGTTTTTAAAAACATCATGATTTTATGTGACTTATTAAATAAAACATAAAAGAAAAGGGTTAAAAAGGTTATACCGAATACGTGGATCAATTAAGGATGAACACACACGAATGCTTGCACAATATTCAAGATCAAAAATCAACCGAACACCCCCTTTTTGTGTCTTGAATCCGGCGGCCAAAGGAGAGAAGGAAGAAGGAAAAGATTTTAGGGTTTTAACTATTTTTCTTATTCTGTAAATAATAAAACATGTTTTCCTAAATCCTTGTTTTAGTAAAAATTAAATGGGCTTGGCCCATTCTCTTGGTGTAGCCGCGGGTAGGGGGCCCCAAATGGGGTAACCCGTACCTTTTTCCGAGTCTAATTTATTATAATGTGTGTTCGTGTTTTATCGTGTTCGTGTTTTATGTGCTCTAATTAATTATTATATTTATTCGTGTTCGTAATAAATATATATACGTAATTAATATTAGCTCGTGATTAAATTACGTTAATGATTTCATGATCGCATGTTCGGGATTATAATTATTATTTGAATAATTATCGTGTGTTCATACGTAATAAATACTTACCGTGTTCTAACACGTACGTAATACTTACAATTCTTATACGTGAACGTAAACATGCTATAAAAGGAAAGTTTTAATGTACGTACGATCTTAAGGGTACTATTCATGGTAAAATCATGCGGGTTTTACAACTCTTCCCACCTAAAAAGAATAATTCGTCCCCGAATTATAGATAAAGTAAACTGGAAAATAAGAACGTACCCGAATTCAAAATATGAAATGAGGGTAAGAAGCCCGGATAGACTCCTCTGTTTCCCAAGTGGCTTCCCGCTCGGTATGATCCCTCCAAAGGATTTTGACGAATGGAATCGTCTTCCTTCTCATGACTCGTTCTTGTCTGTCAAGAACTCGTTCGGGTTCTTCTATGAAAGTGAGATCTTCACGTATATGTTCCAGTGGATACTGAACCATGTGAAGGGGATGATACTGGTACCCTCTTAGTAAGGACACATGAAACACATTGTGTACATGTGAAAGCTGTGGAGGTAACGCTAACCGGTAAGATACTTCACCGACTCGTTCAATGATATCAAACGGTCCGATGAAACGAGGAATGAGCTTCCCTTTAATCCCGAAGCGTCTAACACCACGTGCCGGCGAAACCTTAAGAAAGACGTGATCTCCTACGTTAAAATGTATGTCCCTAAGATGCTTATCGGCGTAACTCTTCTGACGTGACCGTGCTTCCTGAAGTTTCTGCTTAGCTACTGCGACCCTCTCATTAGTCATCTCTATGATCTCTGGTCCTTCAAGCGTTCGCTCTCCAACCTGATCCCAACAGATTGGGGCGCGACACTTTCTGCCATACAACATCTCGAAAGGAGCACACTTGATACTTGCGTGCTAACTGTTGTTGTATGCAAACTCCACCAAACAGATATAATCGTCCCAATCACCCGTCCATTCCAACGCACATGACCTCAACATGTCTTCCAATGTCTGAATCGTTCGCTCCGACTGCCCGTCTGTTTGAGGATGAAAAGCCGTGCTAAGCTTAAGTTGTGTACCCCAAGCTTTCTACAGACTCTTCCAAAATCGCAAAGTGAATCGAGGATCTCTGTCCGAGACGATGCTGGATGGAGCACCGTGGAGTGTCATGATTTCTCTTCTATACGTATCGGTGAGTTTACTTACCGAATCTTCCTTGCGGATCGGTAAGAAATGAGCTGATTTGGTAAGTCGATCTACGTAACCCAAATTGCATCGCGCTTCCTCTTGGTTGGCGGAAGACCAGTAACAAAATCCATGGTGATTTTGTCCCACTTCCACTCTGGGATATCTAACGGTTGAAGGAGACCGCCAGATGGCTGGTGCTCGATCTTAACCTGCTGGCAGGTAAGACATTTAGAGACGTAAGTGGCAAAATCCTGTTTCATACCACTCCACCAAAAGTACTGCTTGATGTCATGGTACATCTTAGTCGAACCAGGATGTATAGAGAATGAGGAGCTATGAGCTTCAGCTAACAATGCTTCCCGGAGTTCTTGATCATCAGGAACACAAAGTCTCGTGCCCTGTCATACGATCCATCTACATCTACTCTGAATTCCGTCCGTTTCTCCAAATTCTGAACTATCGCCCAGATTTCTCCATCATCTTTCTGAGCTTCCTTGATCTTAGAGAGTAACTCGGGTTCTACTCTAAGATTAGCCCAGTAACCGTGCTGTCCACGTACCATGATCTTAATGTCTAGTCGCTCCAAGTCTCTTATGATTTCCTCCTCAATTTTAATGTCGTTGATCATTCCGGACCTCCTGCTAAGTGCATCTGATACTACATTCGCCTTTCCGGGATGATACTGTAGATTAATGTCATAATCCTTCAACAGCTCTAACCATCTCCTCGCCTCATGTTCAATTCATGTTGAGTGAAGATATACTTCAAGCTCTTGTGGTCCGTGAAAATATCACATGATTCTCCATATAAGTAGTGCCTCCATATCTTCAATGCAAACACGACTGCAGCAAGTTCCAAGTCATGCGTAGGGTAATTTTCTTCATAAGGGTTAAGCTGTCGTGAAGCGTACGCGATCACTTTCCTATGCTGCATGAGAACACAGCCAAGTCCCTTCCCCGATGCATCACTGTAGATTTGAAATCCACCTGTTCCAGATGGGAGAGTAAGAATAGGTGCAGATACTAGCTTCTGCTTCAGGTCTTCAAAGCTCTTCTCTCGTTCTTCAATCCAGACGAATTTCTCCCCTTTCCGCATCAGTTTGGTCAATGGTAGTGCTAAGCTGGAAAAGTTCTCCACGAACCTACGGTAATAGCCAGCTAAGCCTAAGAAACTGCGAACTTCAGTCGCTGATGTCGGCCATGGCCACTTAGTGATAGCCTCAACCTTCGCTGGATCCATAGTGATTCCTTCTGCTGATACAATGTGACCTAAGAATGCCACCTTGTCTAAACAGAACTCACACTTGGAGAATTTAGCATACAGCTGCTTCTGGCGAAGAATCTGTAGTACTGTACGAAGATGGTCTTCGTGTTCCTCCTTGGACTTTGAGAAAATAAGGATGTCATCGATGAAGACAATGACGAACTTGTCCAGAAATTCATGGAAGATTTTGTTCATCAAATCCATGAACACTGCTGGAGCATTGGTCAGATCGAATGGCATGACTACAAATTCGTAGTGGCCATAGCGGGTACGAAAAGCAGTCTTGGGGATGTCCTGCTCCTTAACCCGTAGTTGATGATAGCCTGACCTAAGATCAATCTTGGAGAAGTGTTTGGCCCCTTGAAGTTGGTCAAATAGATCGTCTATACGCGGCAGTGGATACCTATTCCGGAGAGTAACCTTGTTGAGTTCGCGATAGTCTATGCAAAGACGCATACTGTCGTCCTTCTTCTTAACAAATAAGACCGGTGCGCCCCATGGAGATGCGCTCAGTCGAATGAAACCTCGTTCTAGAAGTTCTTGCAGTTGATCCTTCAGCTCCTTTAGCTCTATGGGAGCCATGCGATAAGGAGCTTTGGAGATCGGTTCAGCTCCTGGAATAAGCTCGATATTGAATTCCACCTCTCGTGCAGGTGGTATGCCCGGAAGTTCTTCTGGGAATACATCTTGGAATTCCGACACTATTGGCTGATCTTGAATTGATGGAGATTCAGCATCCATGTCGTGAACTGTAGCTAGGTAACGCTCGCAGCCATGTGACAGTAGTGCACGCGCTTGCAGGGTAGATATGATTTGTACAGACCTTCCGTGTACGAACCCGTTGTGAATGTACTCTGGTGCATTAACATCACCGAAGATGACTCGATATGAATGGCAGTCTATGGTATCATGATGCTTGGATAGCCAATCCATGCCCAAAATCATGTCAAAGTAATTCATGTCCAGCGGAAGTGCGTCAACATGACGAACCTTATCGTCAAATTCTAGGGGAAGACTCTTGTATACATGGGTTATGCGTACAGAGTCTCTCAAAGGCGTGGAAATACTCAGTATATTATCTAGTGGCATGAAGAGCATCCTAATGTTCTTAGCATAAGCAGTAGAAATGACCGAGTGAGTAACACCCGTATCAAATAGCACACACACAGCCTGACCATACATATACAAGATTCCAGTGATGGTACCTGTAGACTTGTTGGCCTGATCTCGAGATGTCGTGTAGACATGTCCAGTGGTAGGAGGCGGCTTGGTATCAACATGTCCCGACGTGCCCTCCATCTCGCCCTTACGGCAGTCCTTCATGCGATGGCCAGGAAGACCACACTTGAAGCATGCGTCAGTGTCACGACGACATGGCCCTGGGTGCCTATGGTGGCAAGTAGAGCAAAGAGGATGAGTATATTCTCCAGCAGGTGCTCTGGCTGGCTGAGGACCTGATAAACATTTTACATGAGACATGATAATATGGTACAAAGGACAATGCGAACAATCGTAAGATTGAATACCAGTGATAGCTGGACGGCTAGGCTGTGAACATCTCTGGTTCTGGTACCTACCGTTTCCATGATTCCTAGTATAAGATTTGCTAGAGTGTCAGAATTATGAGTTATAACATGAAATCATAAGAAAATGCGTAAGTATTAGGACCTGTTGTCGTTGGAGTGTCCAGCGTTGTTACGGTAATTATCATTACTGCCACGCCTATCCATAGCAGAACGGTCGTTAGTCTGACCGTTTCCCTTGGGCTGATTAGGCTGCTGCTGAGTAGACGGCTGAGATCGGTCCCCAATTTTTTGCCTGGAAGATACAATTTTAAGAGATGAATAATTTAACATAAATAGAAAGAATACGGATTGGTCACCGCTTGAATACGAATGTTTACCTCTTGTCGGGTTTCTCAGCTTCCCCGAACTCATCTCTCTCATGCAACATCTCCAGCTTACGTGCCGCATCGGCCACTTGTGCTACTGTATTGAACGTAGCACACACCAAGTTGTTTGTTACCGATGTGCGAAGAGCCCAACTAAAGTGGTGTGCCTGCTCTTCAGGAGTACCTGCCGCTGCACCAAGGAAACCAGCTAAGCGAAGAAAGCGCTGCATAAACTCATTGCTATTCTCCCCATCTCTCTGTCGGATCCCATGGTACTCCCTCTTAAGCTTGTCTTGCTCAGCCTTAGGAAGAACTGCTCCATCACCCTATCTCTGAACTGAGCCCATGTCAAACCAGCCACCCAATTATCACCTCCCTCAGACTGCTTCAATGCTAACCACCAATTTAACAGATCGCCTTTGAACCGGTAGCATGCCAACCTCGCCTTGAACACGAGGTCACAACCCATAGCATTGAAGATCTTCTCGATGTGAGCCAACCAGCTTTTAGCTTCACTAGGGTTATCTATTCTCTCGAAAGCTCGAGGATGGAGCTTGTTGAATCTCTCCAGCCATATTTGTTGGAAATTCACTTTATGTGACGACATTTAAGAATTCCTATTAGTTATCATAGTCACACACGCTTAGACTAGACTAGGTTCAATGTATAGTTAAGTGTTGGTGTGTGGCTATATATACCCCTCCTAGGCTTCCAAGGAGGGGTGTTGCTTGTGTTTCTTTTTCATTTATCATATTTTTCCTTTCTTTCTCTTTACACATACACCCACTCTCTCTCTCTCTAAGCTTCAACACCCATCAAGACTTCGTCTCCTAATCCCACCATGTTAGACCACCGGATTAGATAAAATCAAATCCACAATTGGCATCAGAGCCTCGGTTCAATCCTTGGATCGTGTTCTTGTTTTCAATTTGGTGGTCTAAAAAATTTTTTGGTCCGTATGTATCATTTTCTTTGTCACGGTTTGTATTTTCTTTCAATATTCACAAGTTTTTGTCACGTTCACATGTTCTTATATCCATTCTTATCATGGTCAAAAGTTGTTACATTTATCCTAGTCAAATGGTTGTCTCACAGTCCACGTCTGGTTTTCAGAACCCACTAGTCGAAAGTGGTCATCATTTTAAGTCCCTTCACGCTTTTTAATCTGGTTTTATGTCTACTGTTTCTGATCTTATTTTTTTATCTGGTTTATATCATTTCTGGGTTATGTAACATTTTTTTTTGAAGATGAAGATGAAATGTGCCCAGAAAACTTTGTTCCTAGAAAAAAGGAAAAAGTACAGATATGGATAAGGTTTCTACTTTACAGTACAATCGCATTGAGTGTCATGGGTGTAATGCAATGGCTCACTGCGATGGGTCCATTGTGATGGTACCATTGCGATGGGTACCATTGCGATGGGTACCATCGCGATGGGACATCATGATACGATGGCCATATCTAGTTTAAGACTGCGATGGGATGAAAAATAACTCATGCTACGATGGGTTTTAAAAAAGTTAGGCTTCGATGGCATTACTTTTTAAGACTGCGATGGGTTAAATGTTAGACTGCGATGGTAATCTTTTTGACTGCGATGGGACTGCGATGGTGTCCATCAAGTTGCGATGGAACCATCAAGATGATGTTTAAAAACAGACTTCGATGGACTCTTCTTTTTTTAGACTATGATGGGTTAAAAAATGTTTGACTGTTATGGCCATATTCTTTTTGACTGCGATGGTTTAAAAGTATGACTACGATGCAGTTTAAATAAAATCTTGACCATGTAGTTTTTGATCGAAACCATCTCAACTGAGTCAACTCGGTAATTACCGAGTTGACTCAGTTAACTCACTGAGTCATGCAACACAAAACTCTCAACCTTATAACACCTCAACAAATCCTCATATAATCCTAATCCCTTCGTCTCCTAATCCCATCAAGACTCAAACCAAAACAGTAAACCAAATTAATCTCAGATTTATAACTTTTTTCGTATGTTGACATGCATGCCAAGATCTATATAGATCTTTCACAAAATCGAATATTAATCATCATTGATCAGTTGTATTAGTTTTTGAATCAAACTTAAGTACATAAACATGTCGTTTAGCACTTGTTGGTCTCGATTCACAACAAACAATCAAATAACTACCATCATATACACCTTACCCGAGACCTTTTATAGATCTAGAAGCCGGATTTTTTTATTACTCTTCATTCGTGGGTATAATAAAAACGTGTTTGGTTTTCTGCTTGTGGTACTTGCACTTTTTCATTTGATTAGAGATGGGGATAGATGATGATTGATGGGTTTCGGATTCAATTTGAATAGAGATGAGTTTCATTTCTTACTGATGCTTTAGGATGAGAGGATGGAGGAGATTATATGAGATTTGGATTATTTGTTTGAATTTTTGGGATGTGTCAGTTGAGAAGAAATGAGGGCGGAGGAAATGATGATAGAGATTAGGTTATGGTAAGTGTGAGAAAGATTAGGGTTAAGCAATTATATATCATCCTGCCTCTATGTGGACCGTTTGGTTGTGTGCTTTAACGGGCCTCATCTAAGGCTTGATTCTTTATATTAAGCTAGAAATGGTGGATATATTTTTTATCCTTGGGCTTAACTGAGCTTCCCTATAATGTGATAGGCTGATATGTTCATTGGACCACGAAAATATATTGTACGAGAATTACAATATTTTCCTATAATATTTAGCTAAGGTGAGCCAAGTCTACATTGTGATGCGCTTAACATACTTAATTTGGAGCTGATCTTTTTAGTATAAGTTCGTTTATGAACTTTGAACTAAATCGTTTTCTCATGCCACAATGGTTAAGTGTGAATTTTATTATTGACAAAAATGACGTGACAAAGTGATCAAGAGACGAGACAAATGTGATAAAATTTATTTGACGAGACCAAGAAAAATTTGGGTATATTTTTAGTGACTACGGATTTTTTTTGATCGGGTATTAATTATGTGAAGTTGAAGACGGATTTTTTTCGAAGGTGTGCACTTATTTTATCTTTGAAGATAACTTGCTCGTGCTTAATCTTAGAATGACGACTTGTTTATCTAATTTCCGGGTTCGGGGTGGATGGTTGATGACTCGGATAACTATCACTTAAAGGGGTTACATTTTTGTACTCAGTGTCACGCGCTTAGTCTACGTGGATAATTTCAAGAGGTGTTGTGCTTATAGACTTTTTCAGTGATGCATTGGGTACTTAGAGATTTCTCCACCGTTCCTCAAACAACAATTGTGCAAGCTTAAGTCACAAGATCGAAGGATTCTTATTCAGTTTCACGTTTGATGTATCCGGTTCATTTTATCAGTGGTCACTTCAAATTGCCTACAAAGGGGTTGGTAAAGTTGGCCATGGAGAGTTTATGAGAAGAGATTTTCGATCAACAACTGATTCTCATAAAATATATAATTCAGCTTATTTATTATTCTCACGAGATTTCAGGTACATGTGCGTACGATTTATTGATGGTTCCGAGTTTTGAAACCATCAAGGGGGAAGAAGAAGACACATTGAACGCACAACGAGTACACGTGATGAACTTCATACCTTCTTTTGATTTGAAGACATTCCGGGATGACATTTGTCATAGCCGCAGAGAAAATCAGTGTTTTTACTCGTGGCGTTATCAATCTCTAAACGGTACACTACTGATTCGATGTTTAATTGTTTGGTTCTTGCAACTATTCATCATCATTATCCTATATGGAGAAATATGCACTTCCGGGACTTAATTGACTCTGGTGCATCTCCGGAAGAAGATATGTGCATTTCCGGGACTTAATTGACTCTGGTGTTACGATGTCAACTTCATGAATGGGATAAAGTGTCCACTTCAGTATTTGAGCTTCATACTTGGGATTGGTTTATTTTCTTCAACTATGTGGAGGAAGAAATGTCTTGATTCTTTCTAGTATGCATAACTTGAACTCTCAGGGGAAGAAAATTTCAGAAGAATTATTCAAGTGTGAGAAGAGAAGTTGTTGATCTACTTGGTGTGCCCCAAACTTTCAATCCCTCTTAGCAACGTTATCATGTTATATGATGGGATTTGCTTGTTAGATTCCGTTGTGCGCTTAATCATTCTAAGCTTTATTGAAAGCTTTGAAGTTGCTTATGAGGATTGTCGGTTTAGGGGGAAGCTATTTAAAAGCTTCTACATCAAGTTTATGTGGCATGAATTAGGGGGAAGTTAATTCAGAAGCTGCTCCTTAATCAGAAGTATATGGATTACTTAGCTCGTGTCGTTACAGTATTTCTACTACAAGTTACTTAAAAGATGAGTCGTTTTGAAGTGAAGACTTAAAGTCAAAGGCCTCAGAAGACATCATCAGCATTGGACGCTTCATGGAAGCTTTTGTTCTTAATCATTATGTACTTGTTAGGAAAAATATTGTAAGGAATTCTACACGTCGTCCCATGGGGGAAGATTGTTGGAAATTCACTTTATGTGACGACATTTAAGAATTCCCATTAGTTATCATAGTCGCACACGTTTAGACTAGACTAGGTTCAATGTATAGTTAAGTGTTGGTGTGTGGCTATATATACCCCTCCTAGGCATCCAAGGAGGGGTGTTGCTTGTGTTTCTTTTTCATTTATCATATTTTTCCTTTCTTTCTCTTTACACATACAACCACTCTCTCTCTAAGCTTCAACAATGGCTACCACTACCATCTATCACCATGTTAGACCACCGGATTAGATAAAAGCAAATCCACAATATTACCAATGTCACCGGAGGAGGAGGAGGTGCTTGGTTATGCTGCTGATTGTTGGCAGCCTGAACCTCAGCCCTGATGTCATTCCTCAGTTGAGGAAGCAAATATTGCATTGCAGCTTGGATTGTTGCATTGAGTTGTTCCTGCTCGCGTGTGAGAACCATCTGACAGTATAACATAAAACATATGATTAAACGGATCAAAACATAAAACATATATACATGAAATAAAAATTATACCCATAAATCAAGAGAAAATTTTATGCAAGAAAATTTGTATATGAATGCATGATGCAGTTTTATGAAAACTTTTGTATGCTCGAGAGTGAACGCCTATGGTCAGTTCACCCAAAATAAAAGACATGGCGAGGGGACGCCTATGGGTCGGTCCCAAATTTAAAAGTTTCGATAAAACACATGCGACTAAATAGGGCCAGTCCTGTACCAACCATTACTTAGTCATAAACCTGCGACAATGACATATATATGTATGCATAAAAATGATGAATGCATGAAAATGACTGTCAGTTCTAGGAAGACCATAGTGACTACCCACTAATCACAGGTCATGTTTTAAGAGCCTACAGGTCGAAGCCTTGGCTCTGATACCATAATTGTAACATCCCATTTTGATAATGGAATGTCACGCGTAATTATGGCGTGTCATCAAAGCATACAAGGATAAATGTCTAAAACATTACATGACCATAAAAAGGAAATACCGGAATCCAACATCGGTAGTCCAAAAGTAAAGCTCTCACACACAAACATAAGTACGGTAAATGAAAGGACTAAACAATGTCCATGGAAAGAGTATCAAGTATAGATAATGCATAAAGTAAAGAAAAGCTTGAAAGCTTCCAGTCCATATGCACGTACGCTTAAAGTCTACGAGCGTCCCTGAGTACCTGCCGTTTTGGGAACATGAAAAGGAAAACGGCTGAGCAATACGCTCAGTGCACGGATGTACAATAAAGCATGAATAATATAAGCATATAAGCATATAACAGCGGAAGAAACTAAGTCCCGAATAACCCGGTTAAGTCTTAGTAAAACTGGTTTTATAATTTGAAAAGCCTTATGTTTATCTTGTAAAAACTGTTTAACATATTTAACCATTAGCCAATATAGGTCATGAAAATCCACCGTGCATGAATACTTGGAGGGGTGACCTCATCATGCAAATTAGAGGGGCTGACTCTAATTTAATATACTGGTTTGGGTAGGAGGGATCAGCTCCTTGTGAAGGATGCAAGGCACACATCACATTCACACTGAGTAATCTGCTGAAAAACATGTAACTAGGATGCACCCATACGCACCACATGATAAATATAATAATATGGCCAAAAGCTAAAGGGACGCCACGAGCAATCACTCCGCCGTGGGGAAGTCATAACACCAGTGCCTCTAGTGTTATGGTTATGGTACCTCCATAACTAGGTGAAACTGGTCATGCATGTATATGGCTTTAGGTAATCTAATTAAACATAAGCAATCAAACATATAAACTTATACTACAGGAAAACAGTTGGCTGCATACGGGGAATCCTAATATGGAAAGAATGTCCATACTGAAAGGACGGGAATCCATACCTTATGTCTAGTGAACGAAGAAGACGAACGGAAGAGAGTCCTACTTCGATATCACTAATGCTACATAAATACATACGTGTATAAGTATCTGATTACTGAATACGTAACTGGTTTTATATCATGTCTTAGGTTATTTTATACGTTCATGTCATGTTTTACTGTTTTAAGCTTTATACTGTATTTATCTTATATTCTGTCTATTCTGATTAAGTATTACTTGTATTTCATGTATTATTCTACTTGTTGTGTAATAATAAGTAACTTTCTAAAAATAGCAGGTTTCCTAAAATAGAAAGTTTCCAAAAATAGAAAGTTACCAAAAATAGGAAGTTTCCAAAAATAGAAAGTTTCCAAAAATAGAAAGTTTCCAAAAATTGAATTACTGCTTAAAATTGATAAGTTTCTAAAAATAGAAAGTTTCCATAAATTGATTAGCTGCATTAATTAAATAAGTTTTTAAAAATAGAAAGTTTCCATAATTAGATATAAGTTGGTTAAATAAGCTAATTATATAAGCTTAAGTGTGTTTTCTGATTATTATTCTAAGTCATGTTGTTATAAAGTATAGTTTGTTAATTATTACATGTAAATTAAATAAACTATAGGTTAAAAGTATTTAATTAAATATATCATGATTTTAATTAAATAAGGTAAAATACTTAGGTTAAAACATGCATTATTAATTATTAATAATATAACCTAAGTCATGTTAATTAATTAATTATAATCATGGTTTTTAATAATTATTTAATTATAAAGTCTAGTTAAATATAAATACTTAGGTTAAAATTCATGATCTAATAATTAAATTTATAACCTAAGTCATGTTAATTAAATTAATCATGTCATATTTATTAATTTAATTTACAACACATAACTATTAAAATCTTAAGCCTTAACATAATCAATGAACCGGATCGTGACTAGAAACCATGAACCGGACTCGTAATCAACACCATACCCCAAACCAAGTCGGGGTTCCCCCTTGTTTGCTGTTGCCGTGGGACCACCACCACCATACCGAGACCATGAGGTCTCGGTGGTGGTTAATAAGCCAAGCTGAGACCCCTTAGGGCTCGGTTTAGGCGTCGGCTAGAACAAACACCCCTAAAAACCCTTGTTTTGATCTACCCCATAATCATAGACATGTTTTAATAATTGCTTTTAAATAGTTTTTAAAAACATCATGATTTTATGTGACTTATTAAATCAAACATAAAAGAAAAGGGTTAAAAAGGTTATACCGAATACGTGGATCAATTAAGGATGAACACACACGAATGCTTGCACAATATTCAAGATCAAAAATCAACCGAACACCCCCTTTTTGTGTCTTGAATCCGGAGGCCAAAGGAGAGAAGGAAGAAGGAAAAGATTTTAGGGTTTTAACTATTTTTCTTATTCTGTAAATAATAAAACATGTTTTCCTAAATCCTTGTTTTAGTAAAAATTAAATGGGCTTGGCCCATTCTCTTGGTGTAGCCGCGGGTAAGGGGCCCCACATGGGGTAACCCGTACCTTTTTCCGAGTCTAATTTATTATAATGTGTGTTTGTGTTTTATCGTGTTCGTGTTTTATGTGTTCTAATTAATTATTATATTTATTCGTGTTCGTAATAAATATATATACGTAATTAATATTAGCTCGTGATTAAATTACGTTCATGATTTCATGATCGCTTGTTCGGGATTATAATTACACATTCGATCAAGGTTGTCATTGCGAAGCTTATTTGAATAATTATCGTGTGTTCATACGTAATAAATACTTATCGTGTTCTAACACGTACGTAATACTTACAATTCTTATACGTGAACGTAAACATGCTGTTAATGCAAGTGATGCCTAAAAACATTATTAGTGTTAACTAATATTTCTTAGTTTTGATCACAAGAAACTATACAAAACATTTAGTGTAAAACACAAAACGAATTATTTAACTAACACTATCATCAAGGTAATAATCATATCACTAACCTTTCTTAATAATACTTAGTGATCATCAAAATGATTATCCTTAAAACTCACTTTTGTTAATATGACAAAAGACTTTTTAATAAACTTTCTTTTTTAGAAAATGTTTTAGTAAAATGGAAAATGAAAATTTGAAAATAGCATATTCCATATGCTATTAGAATATCCTTTGAAGGCTTCAAATACCTCAGATATTCCTACCCCACTAAAAGACCAAAAACGGAGCGTACTCTAGGGGCGAAACCTTAAGTAGCTAGGCGGTTCCCTAGCGATATGGAATCGCCGAGCTAGATAAGGTACCGCGCCCAGATAGCCGTTATATATCCGTTACACTTTGTCTCCTTTAAATAGTGGGTCAAATCTCATTTTCCAACAAGCCTCTTGGACCTTTTTCTCAGCCCCCTTTCTCTTTTCTATAGCATAATCATTAGTAAATGATCACTTAAAGTGTTAAGGATGTTTACATATGATTATCCTCTTGATCCCCTCCTTTACCTTGTCCAATGAGAAGATCACTCACTCACTAGCGTTGTGATAAAGATGAATCTATGAGCTACTCATATTCATCATGATACCCTATTTGTTTTATGTCAATCCATTGTATTTATGAATACTTGGACTAGTTGTGTTCATCCAAGTTATTTGTGAATACTTGGATTTGTTGTGTAAATCCATTGCATATGTGTTTGCTTGGATTTGTGTTGTGTAAATCCAAGCTACATGTGTGTACTTGGATAAGTCTAGTTGAGTTGTAATAGATTTGATTAGTAGTTCTCACTAAACTATAAAGTGATGTGGTTGTGTCTTGTGAGTTCTCACTAAACTTGAAAGTGATTAGTAGTTGTGTTGTGTGAAGTTCTCACTTAGCTTCAAAGTGAAGAGTCGTGAAGATTGGTTCTAGCTTTGGATTAGAAATCGACATCTAGCCTTGTGTCGTAAAATGATGAAGTAGGCAACATCGTGAAGATTGGTTCTACCTTAAGATTAGAACTCGACATCTAGCCTTGTGTCGCTAAATTGTGAAGTAGGCAACGTTGTGTAGATTGGTCCTAGCTAAATATTAGGTCTCGACATTTAGCTTAGTGTCGGAAAATAATATAAGCGACGATGTAAGGTTTTCTCCGCCAAGAAGGGAGCTTGTGGATATAGTGGAAATCTCGAGTAGGTGTACTCGAGGAGTAGAGTAGAAACGAGGATAGAGCCTCGTTGTCGAACCACTATAAATCTTGGTGTCTTCTCACTAGGTTGTCTCCTTCCTTACCCTTTATTTATTTCATTATCATTAAACTTACCTATTATCTTTGCTAGTGCATTTGAATTGAACCTAATCACTATGCAACTTAGCTTCAAGCAAAAGATAGTTTTGATACAAACCAAATTGAAAGTAATTTTAATTTGGTTGCCAATCGAAGAGAAACTATTCAACCCCCCCCCCCCCCTTCTAGTTTCTACAATTGGTATCAGAGCGATGGTCACTCAAGATCTTTGAAGTATATTGAAGGTCTACGAAATCTTGGATTATTCTACATGTTGGATTTGATTGATTAATTTGATTTATTGATTAAAAATGTAAAAGAGATGAGAAGGAGATGATGGTGTAGAGAGATAAAGGAGAGAAAAGAGAGAAGTAGAGAGAGAAAGTGAATATGATTAATGGGAATAAAGTGATTGCCAACCCCTCCTAACATGCTAGGAGGGGTATATATAGCCCACCCTACATGTGGGCTATATGGGCTATACGTTTACTAACTAGATCACGAGCCCGTTACATTAATATATCGTTGGAGCGACCGATCCTTCATAAATACGTAAAAACGTATTTCCAACAATCTCCCCCTAAGGGAGGTCGCTCCAAGAAACAAAGTTCTAAATAGTCTATATCTCGTGATCTATGCTAACTAAGATGTGACCGAGACTTTATTGGGAAAAACGTATTTCCAACAATCTCCCGCTAAGGGAGGTCACATCTTTTTACAAAATCTTAAACCTAGCATCTATGCTTGAGTCTTCGATCTTGTTCTTGTGAATATGCTTGATGTGATCTTTGACTTAAGTCTTGAGCATGTTTTCTTGCCTTGACCTTGTGCATTCGTCACTTGTGACATTCGCCTCTTTGTGACTTCATGTTCCACATACTTATACCTTTAAATTCTTGAAAGCTTCAGAGTTTGATACAGAAGAAGACTTGACCTTCAGACTTTCTTGAATTTTTTGAAGTACTAATTGTATGTAGTATAAGCATGTGGTGACGACTTCTTCTGGATTGTACACCGCAATGCCACCTTCTTGTTACGCTGCATAAGAAAGTTAGCAACAAACAATATACACGGATGAAATGGCCTTGAAAATTTCATTCTAATTCGGTAGCATTTTACCTCCGGTCGGTGAAGACCGTTGGACGATATTAAATATCGTACTTGTGGTAGGTAATTTCAATAAAGAACCTCCTTGACAAGATTTCGCGGGTAAACCCGTTCTCTTTACTCGACCGTCCAAAGCTGACTGTGAACGTAAAGAGTGAATCATTTGGATAATATTATCCGCATGATTTGAAGCCGTCAATTCATGTTCCTGGAACAAGTGAAGTTCGATTAAGAACCGCACCATCGTTGCTTTCCAGTTGTCACTAGCTTGATTCATATAGAATCTTGCAAGTTACCTACCAAGTGCTGTTTGATGTTAACACTAGAAGGATTTCCATTCGTCACTGTAAATACTTAATAGTATTACTCTGAATGTTCTGGAAAGATCACTAAGATATTGCGTAGAGGCCTGGAACGTGTTTAAATTCATTCAAGAGTTTAAACCACTGTTGCTTTCCAGTTATCACAAGTTTGATTCATAAAGAATCGCACAAGCACCTACCATGAGCTTTTTGACGTTCTCTCAAGAATGATTTCCATCTTCATTGTAAATACTTTCGTATTACTCGGATGTTCAGGCAAGATCATGAAGATTTTGCGTAGGACTCTTAAGAACTTTCTTACTTTTCACAGTGTGTGAGGAAGCAAGGAATTATGAAAGTGTGTCCTAATGAGATATATGATGATCTCAAATGGCTCTAGACTCGATCGTGCATTTTGGATTTTAGTGATCGGAGGCTGGAGAGGAGTGCCACCTTTTCAATACCAATTTATTCGGAGTGAATAAATCAATAGATAATGTGTTGTCTCCGTGTGATTAAAACAAATATCTTTTGAGAGATATCTGAGTTAGCTGGGATGGGTTGTGCCTTGCATCACTGGGTCCATGATGTCTATCTTCAATATCGAGAATCATAAATGATCTCAATAGCATATGAATTGACCCGGTTTCTACCTAAGTTGTAAGGAGGGCTACTTTCTTTACACCCTTTATCTTTACAATTCTTTTTCATTCTTCAACCCCTTCAATGCTTACCAATACGTCATAACTAGCACCTTGTTGTGATTGTTCCAGTGCTAACTTAAGTACTTGGTCGGCATTCAGCTGCGTTCACAATCTTTCTCCATCTTTCCTAAGGACTACTATTTCTAGCTGTGGAATGTCCTTGGGAAGATTCCTCCTGTTCTAGTGGAATCATTGGACTTTAACCTATCCTACCATCCTTATTTCACCACAATCGTCATCGTCGTGAATTAAGATGTTGTGGGTAAGTATACGTCACCATGAAATCCATTTTAATATCCAAATCCATTTTGCTCCCCCTTAACATATGCCACGATATTCGAAAATATTTCGCACATGTTGGGATGAGCCAGCACATTAAGTCAAACCATTGAATTAATTGATCTCATATTAAATCACATTTTCTCCCCCATATTAAAAATATTAACCCAATCGATGTTTTTAATATCAATTGATTTAATGAGATTTTAAGAAAGTTTGGGAAGAAAAATGCAAATCCGATTAAATCCATTTATCTTCATGATTTTTACAAGCTCCCCCTCAAATTATGGAGGGTATACTTGAAACGTAAATTAAATACCTTTTAAACACAAGTGTAAGGTATTTATCACGTGCAAAGATCATATATGATAATGTATTCACAAGATTAGCAGTTTATGAGGTTGGACCTAAATGATGGAGAACATCATATGAAAGAAGCACATGGTTCTTGTTCACGAATGTTGGTCGCCTCATCACGTCTGAAGTTATCTCTTGACTCCATGTGTACGATTGATATTGTTGTCTTGACACCAACATGTGAACTTGGCACTTTCGGCGGCAAAGATTCTGAACGCTTGACAATTGCTCCCCCTCAATTGTTGAAGCGTGTTCTACTTAAAGATCTGTAGTCGTCGTTTAAGTAGTCGCATCGTCTAGTATGTAGATATCAATTGCAACGAACTTTGGATTGTGGAGTTGATAACTTCGGATTCGGAAGTCAAAGCTTTCCGGTGAAATGCTTGACTTCAATGTGAAAAGTGGGTTACTATCAGAAATAATAGCAAACCATATGGAGCATGTTTTAAATCTTTTAAACTTCTGCTCGAACTTTATTTACAACCCCGTGTCATTATTGAATGACATTTCTAGGTTTGTAAATATTATCGATTCCAGAAGACATGCTCTTTTTATCAAAACGTTTTTGAACACACAATTTTGAAAGATGTAGAAAAACCTTTTGAGAAATTCTTTAAAAATTGTGTTCAAAGTTTTGAAAACCAATTATTTGAGCTTAAGATTTGGAATATCTTAGGAAATCTTAAGTCCAAGAAGTTGTAAACTTCTCGTTGTAAGGATAAGTTACCATCGGCGATAACCTTTCCTTTTATGTGAAGAACGAGTCCTAAGCTGACATTTACTTAGAAGTCATTTTCACGAGCTTGAAAACTTTGACTGTTACGGAAAGCTCATGACCGAGAAAGGTTAATTTCTCGTTATGAGGAAAATTTCTCTTATTTAAAAGATACACTTTCCTTTCTGAGCTTAAAACTTCGAATGTTTTAATACAAGCTCATGACCGAGAAAATTGAATTTCTCGTTATGAGGATAAGGTATCATTAATGATAATCTTTCCTTTATTTGAAGTTCGAGTTACAGTCCGACATTTAACTGTAATTCATCCAAGCTTTAACCATGAATCCCCTGAGATACTAGTTTCTCCGATATCTGCTTCTTCAGCAACCAAACTCTAAGAGTGTCCTTAGTTGAACGGTATACAACGATTGGACCGCTTCGTTATTTTGGAACATCAACTTTGGTACCTGCATTCTCATTAGGAATTTGCATGCTTTGATATGGGTTAGCGGTATCAATTATAGAAGCACGTGGGGGTTCACAGTTGGCTTTACTTGTGTCAGAGGCGACCTTAGTAGATGATTCACTAGTCTTGGCTGGCAAACGTTTCCTTTTATAGAAAACCTTAAGTTTAGGCTTAGGTGAAGTATCATCTTTATTAGTTTCCTCCCTAGTAGACTTAGTAGATTCGGAGACTATCCTAGTTAAAGGGCACTCGTTTCTTATAAGTGTGAAAGTTCTACCAGTGGGGCGCCAAACTTTACCAATGGGTTTGATTTTAGCTATCCACTGGGATTTAAGTCTAGCACGGGAGTTCACCTCATCAAGTAATTTCTTGACACAAGAATCATGATTTGCCGTAAAGACACATTTTCTACATGTTTTACAAGTAGCATATTTAATGTCCGAGTAATTCCTAGATGATTGATTGATGCTCCTAGGAGATGACATGCTACGGTTAGCAGTGTTGGGTAATCTAGAAGGCATCTAACTAGGTTTGACATTGCTATCTCTTACATGTGTCTTTTGCTTAGCTTCCCTAAGACCAGATTTATGGCAAACGTCATTTGAACTAGTTCTAGACGTGGTCTTGGTATTTTTAGGGAAACTAGGGGCAATCATCTGATTAGATCTTGCAAACGCTGTTTTGATCACATTGGGCCTAGTTGCTGGAGTGACTGGTCTAGGAAAATGAACCAAATCAACTTGGGAGGCAAACCGCGGTCTCGAGGATTGTGGTCGCTCGGATCTAAATGCAGTAGGTTGTTTGACATTCGGTTGTCTGACGAACTGATTTGTAGGCGGTTTTCCCAAGATTGATGGTTTTTCAAGCTTAGTGTCCACACTAGGTCCTCTAGTTTTCCTTAACTCGTTTTTCAACGCAGCTATAGCAAAAACCTTTTCCTGAACTTGAGCTTTTAACGTTTCATTTTCTTTGAGCAATCTATCTTGGGATGCCAATTTAGACTCTAGTAACTGAATTTGTTTCAAAAGATTATCTTTTTCAGCTTTCTAATCTAAAACTTTTTGATCCGATTTTCTTTCAAGAACAACGTTTGACTTTTCAAGTTTTTCAAAGTATGTTTCAAATTTGTCCGTTTTCTTAGAAAATTCAAGTTTGGCATCCTCAAGATCTTTTGATTGTTGAGCTACAATCGTTTCGAGCTCTCTAATCTTGGAATCAGAAGCAGTCAATGAAGCAGTTATAAGACAATTATCATGATGTTTAGCATTTTGAACACTTTCTCCCCTATTATGACTCACATCGGATGAATCAGAAGTGGTATTGCTATCACTCTTCTGCATCCCATGTTTGTCATAATTAAGTTCGGAATGCTCAATATGCGGCATGTCATCAGCATATACATCATAAACAACATTACATCGTACCATGTTCGCAGGCTCTTCGTCATAAACGGGTAAGGTGTCATCAAAAGAAATCTCGTGAGCGTTCCCTGACGTGCCATTGGTGTCATGTTGTTCTCCTGATTCCGTGCTCTTGCCATCGTTAGGCTCCAAGTTGTCAACCGTATGTGCATTCTCCTCTTGCATCTGCATCATATATTCTTGCACTCCATTATCATACGCTTGCTGAAGTCGAGATCTTTCATAAATGGAAGATGAGACCGATGTCATGAGTTTCAATATTGTACCACGGAAATCTCGAAGCTCGGTATGTGTATCTCGAAGAAATGATTGGCAAATCACTGAACTTTCAGACTTGATGATATTGAATTGGAGGAAAGGCGTGAGTTGTGTCACAAGAGTCTTATATGCAAGTGCCGATGCAGAGTGATTAAAGTTTTCATTGTTGAGTTGCTCGGCGAGTTGGGTCAAAGTGGTGAATATTGAGTCGATGAATATATGACGATCTTGACCAAAGATTGTCACAAATTCGCTCCCTCTTTGAATCCATGAAAGAGTGACAAGATGAGACTGAAGCATTTGAAATGAAGTGATGCCATTTTCTCTAACTTTGTCTTGCAAAAGATGCAATTTTCCCTTGTTCGATGTCGAATTCAAAAGATCCATTGAATTTTGTGATAAAAAATTCTTCGATCCTTGTTTGGTAAAATATATTTTCCTCGGCTCAATAGTTTCTTTATCGGCTCAAACGTTGTCACTTTGTCAAATCTCGATCCGGATTTCGAATATTGGCACAACTAGTCAGCGGGTCCAAAGCATTATCGGCCAATGAGATGTGTAATGCCACTAATATTCAAAATTTATCTATTTTTTACGGTCTCGTCAAATAAACTTTATCTCGTCACTTTGTCTTTGACCGTCAAATATTTTAAAGCTCGACCCTTTCAAAATATCGGGCTCGTAATCCAAAAAAATAAAAACGTATATATCTATAAAAGATCTTATAATCTTAGGATTATACCCATTTTACAAAATCTTAGAATTTCTGTAAAACATTTCCTTTATACGATTCTAAAAAAAACGTTAATAACAAAAACATTAATTTAACTTTAAAATATTCATCCGAGTCCAATTAGCAACTCACCACCCGGAGTTTAATTTTAAATATGTAAAGAGAAATAGTCGTGGCTTTGTCAACTAGAGACGTGTGGCAGTTTCTACTTCGTAACATCTGCCCATTTATTTACTCTCAATACTCTCTCACCACACTTAACTATTTGTTTACTCCGCACCCAGTTTTCTTTAAACAAAACTCAACTCCCAAAAGTAATATAAACCCTCCGTCTCTTTCTTTGCTTATCCAATTCTCAGCCACCAAACTGTAACTCCTCAATTCCCTTTTCTCTCTTGATTCAAATATCACCTCAATATAATCTTAAATCCAGATTACTTCCAACCTTATTATCTCCGTCCCTTTTGTCTTGGACCCATCAATCAATCAATCACGCAACTTAGCAACAACCGAATCAAAACATACGCTCCCTTTCATTTGACTGAAATCAAGTGCAACAAGGTTCAATCTTCAAGATCTTTAAATAAGGTCTCGGGTAGGTACTAACTTCGTTTTATTTTTGGTTTTAGAGTCAGTGATCCAGGAAAGTTTCTTAATGACTGAGATCTTGTTTTGAGAGTGTGGGGTTGAGTCAATTCTTGGTGTGTCTGTTCGATTGTGAGAGGTGTCAATTCGAGTCTAAGGAGTGAGACAAGGGTCGGTGATACGAGAGGTGAGGAGACGAGTGTTGAGACTTGTGTGTAGGTCGAGAGTTGATGTTGGTCCGAGTCTCCTGGTTTTGGAGTCGAGTGTGTATAGAGGGTGTTGGAAAGGTTGAAGTGGATTTGCTGTCGAGTCAAGTCTGATTGAGAGTCTGAGTCGAATTGGAGTCGAGTGTGAGGAGAATGAAAGATGTTGTGGTCGAGTCTGATTTCCTGTTATGTTCGAATCTTTTTTGAGTTTCTTTATCCGGAATACCGTTCGTTCGGAATACCGTTCGTTTGGAATACCGTTCGTTCGGAATAATCCGCTCGTTCGAAATACCGTTCGTTCGGAATATTGATTGATCCGGAATAAACTGGTTGATCCGGAATGTTGATTAATCCGGAATAAACTGCTTGATTCGGAATAAATGCTTTATCCGGAATAACTAGTTGATCCGGAATAACCTGGTTGATCCGGAATGTTGATTGATCCGGAGTAAACTGGTTGATCCGGAATAAATGCTTTATCCGGAATAACTAGTTGATCCGGAATAACCCACTCGTTCAGAATAAGTTGCTTATCCGGAATAAATGGTTTATCCGGAATAAACACTTTCGTTCGGAATATTCTGTTCACTCGGAAAAAAAAAATCTTCTGTTCGGAATAATCTGATGAGTCTGTGTGTCGATGAATGAGTGTTGGACTGCCGTGAGACTTTTGACAGTTATGACCAAAAAGGAAAACAGAAAACTGATTGGATAACAGAAACAAAAAATAGAGTATAAAAAAAACTGATAACAGTTTTGATAGTTTTGACAGTTGGACTAAAACTGATGAATGACTGATAGGAAAACAGAAAAACTAATTATAAAAAATTAAAATTGATAAAACTGATAAGAAAAATAGATTGAGAAACTGATTATAAAAAAAATTATAAAAACTGATTATAAAAACTTAAAACTAAAAACTTTAATAAAAATGAAAATAAAAAATAAAACTTAAACAGACTTTCACTTTTCACTTCACGAAGGATAAGAAAAAATTAAAAAAAATTCAATCACAAATTCAAACAAAAAATAAAATAGAAAGAGTTTTTTCAATAAACATACCAAATTAAAAAGAGAAAACACAAACTTTTTATAAAAACACAAGCTTTTTAAGATTTGATAATAAATGTTTTTGATTTTGCATAAACATTTGTGATTTTTATCTAAAAAATAAGTAAATCTAAAGATTTGACTATGATTTAAAACATAAAAATACAAACTTTTTAAAATTTAAGCTTGAAAAAATCAAAACCTGAAAGGTCTACGGAATCTTGGGATTTGGTAAATTGTGATTAATCTATTGAAATGGAATGGAGGAAGAGGAGGAGGAAGATGATGAACTAGAGAGAGAAAGAGGAGAGAAAAGAAAAGCAGAGAGAAAAGGTAAATTTATAAAATGAAAAATGTGAAAATGAAAGAACCACCCCTCCTAACATGCTAGGAGGGGTTATATATAACCCACCCTACATGTGGGCTATATGGGCTATACTTGGATCACGAGCCTAATACATTAATATATCGTTGGAGCGACCGATCCATCATAAATACGTAAAACGTATTTCCAACAATCTCCCCCTAAGGGAGGTCGCTCCAAGTTACAAAGTTCTAAATATTCTATAGCTCGTGATCTATGCTAATAATGATGTGACCGAGACTTTCTTTGGAAAAACGTATTTCCAACAATCTCCCCCTAAGGGAGGTCACACCATTTTACAAAAATCTTAAACCTAGCATACTATGCTTGAGTCTTCGATCTTGTTCTTGTGAATATGCTTGATGTGATCTTTGAATTTAGTCTTGAGCATGTTTCCTTGCCTTGACCTTGTGCATTCATCACTTGTGAAATTTGCCTCTTCGTGACTTCATGTTCCACATACTTATACCTTTAAATTCTTGAAAGCTTCATAGTTTGATACAGTGGAAGACTTGACCTTCAGACTTTCTTGAATTTGTTGAAGTACTAAGTGTATGTAGTACTAGCATGTGGTGACGACTTCTTCTGGATTATACACCGCAATGCCACCTTCTTGTTACGCTGCATAAGACAGTTAGCAACAAACCATATACACGGATGAAATGGCATTGAACATTTCATTCTAATTCGGTAGCATTTTACCTCCGGTCGGTGAAGACCGTTGGACGATATTAAATATCGTACTTGTGGCAAGTAGTTTCAATAAAGAACCTCCTTGACAAGATTTCGCGGGTAAACCCGTTCTCTTTACTCGACCGTCCAAAGCTGACTGCGAACGTAAAGAGTGAATCATTTGGATAATATTATCCGCATGATTTGAAGCCGTCAATTCATGTTCCTGGAACAAGTGAAGTTCAATTAAGAACAGCACCATCGTTGCTTTCCAGTTGTCACTAGCTTGATTCATATAGAATCTTGCAAGTTACCTACCAAGTGCTGTTTGATGTTAACACTAGAAGGATTTCCATTCGTCACTGTAAATACTTAATAGTATTACTCTGAATGTTCTGGCAAGATCACTAAGATATTGCGTAGAGGCCTGGAACGTGTTTAAATTCATTTTAAGAATTAAAACCACTGCTGCTTTCCAGATATCACAAGTTTGATTCATAAAGAATCGCACAAGTCACCTACTATGAGCTTTTTGATGTTCGCTCAAAAAGGATTTCTATCTTCATTGTAAATACTTACGTATTACTCGGATGTTCAGGCAAGATCATGAAGATTTTGCGTAGGACTCTTAAGATCTTTCTTACTTTTCACAGTGTGTGAAGAAGCAAGGAAAAATGAGAGTGTATCCTAATGAGATATTTGATGATCTCAAATGGCTCTAGACTCGATCGTGCATTTTGGATTTTTGTGATCGGAGGCTGGAGAGGAGTGCCACCTTTTCAATACCAATTTATTCGGAGTGAATAAACCAATAGATAATGTGTTGTCTCCGTGTGATTAAAACAAATATCTTTTGAGAGATATCTGAGTTAGTTGGGATGGGTTGTGCCTTGCATCACTGGGTCCATGATGTCTATCTTCAATATCGAGAATCATAAATGATCTCAATAGCATATGAATTGACCCGGTTTCTGCCTAAGTTGTAAGGAGGGCTACTTTCTTTACACCCTTTATCTTTACAATTCTTTTTCATTCTTTAACCCCTTCAATGCTTACCAATACGTTATAACTAGCACCTTAATGTGATTGTTCCAGTGCTAACTTAAGTACTTGGTCGGCATTCAGCTACGTTCACAATCTTTCTCCATCTTTCCTAAGGACTACTATTTCTAGCTATGGAATGTCCTTGGGAAGATTTCTCCGGTTCTAGTGAAATCATTGGACTTTAACCTATCCTACCATCCTTATGTCACCACAATCTTCATCGTCGTGAAATAAATGGGTTGCGGGTAAGTATAAATCACCATGAAATCCATTTTTATATCCAAATCCATTTTGCTCCCCCTTAACATATGCCACGATATTCGAAAACATTTCGCACATGTCGGGATGAGCCAGCACATTAAGTCAAACCATTATTGATCTCAATATTAAATCACATTTTCTCCCCCATATTAAAAATATTAACCCAATCGATGTTTTTAATATCAATTGATTTAATAGTATTTTAAGAGAATTTGGGAAGAAAAATGCAAATCCAATTATCTTCATGAATTACACAAGCTCCCCCTCAAATTAATGAGGGTCTACTTGAAACGTAAATTAAATACGTTTTAAACACAAGTGTAAGGTATTTATCACGTGCAAAGATCATATATGATAATGAATTCACAAGATTAGCGATTTATGAGGTTGGACCTGAATGATAGAGAACATCATATGAAAGAAGCACATGGTTCTTGTTCACGAATGTTGGTCGCCTCATCATGTCTGAAGTTATCTCTTGACTCCATGTATGTGATAGATATCGTTGTCTTGACACCAATATGTGAACTTGGCACTTTCGGCATCAAGGATTCTGAGTGCTGGACAATTGCTCCCCCTCAATTGTTGACCCGTGTTCTATTGAAAGAGCTGTAGTCGCCGTTTGAATATTCGCATCGTCGAGTATGTAGATATCAATTGCAACGAACTTCGGATTGTGGAGTTGATAACTTCGGATTTTGGAGTCAAAGCTTTCCGGTGAAATGCTTGACTTCAATGTGAAAAGTGGGTTACTATTGGAAATAATAGCAAACCATATGGAGCATGTTTTAAATCTTTTAAACTTCTGCTCGAACTTTATTTACAACCCTGTGTCATTATTGAATGACATTTCTAGGTTCGTAAATATTATCGATTCCAGAAGACATGCTCGTTTTATCAAAACATTTTTGAACACACAATTTTGAAAGATTTAGAAAAACCTTTTGAGAAATTTTTGAAAAATTGTGTTCAAAGTTTTGAAAACCAATTACTTGAGCTTAAGATTTGGAATATCTTAGGAAAGCTCAAGTCCGAGAAGTTGTAAACTTCTCGTTGTAAGGATAAGTTACCATCGGCGATAAACTTTCCTTTTATCTGAAGGACGAGTCCTAAGCTGACATTTACTTAGAAGTCGTTTTCATGAGCTTGAAAACTTTGACTGTTTTAACGGAAAGCTCATGACCGAGAAAGGTTAATTTCTCGTTATGAGGAAAAATTCTCTTATTTAAAAGATACACTTTCCTTTCTGAGCTTAAAACTTCGAATGTTTTAAGACAAGCTCATGACCGAGAAAATTGAATTTCTCGTTATGAGGATAAGTTTATCATTAATGATACACTTTCCTTTATTTGAAGTTCGAGTTACAGTCTGACATTTAACTGTAAGTCATTGTGCATGAGCTTAAAAACTTGGAATGTTTTCGATATAAGCTCATGCCCGAGAAAAATTAATTTCTCGTTGTAAGGATAAGTTTATCATCGGCGATAAACTTTCATGCCTTTGAAGAACGGGGCATAAACTGTAATGTGATTATACGCCATTGTGCATGAGCTTAAAAACTTGGAATGTTTTTTATATAAGCTCATGCCCAAGAAAAATGAATTTCTCGTTGTTAGGATAAGTTTATCATCGGCAATAAACTTTCCTTTCTTTTGAGATCGAGTTACAGTCTGTTATGTGACTGTAAGTCCTGTGTAAGCTTTAACTATGAATCCCCTGAGATACTAGTTTCTCCGATATCTGCTTCTTCAGCAACCAAACTCTAAGAGTGTCTTTAGTTGAACGGTATACAACGATTGGACCGCTTCGTTCTTTTGGAACACCAACTTTGAGACCTGCATTCTCATTAGGATTTTGCATGCTTTGACATGGGTTAGCGATATCAATTATAGAAGCACGTGGGGGTTCATAGTTGGCTTTACTTGTGTCAGAGGTGACCTGAGTAGATGATTCACTTATCTTAGTTGGCAAACGTTTCCTTTTATAGAAAACTTTAAGTTCAGGCTTAAGTGATGTATCATCTTTTTCAATTTCCTCCCTAGCAGTCTTAGTAGAATCGGAGATTATCCTAGTTAAAGGGCACTCGTTTCCTTCAAGAGTGAAAGTTCTACCAGTGGGGCGCCACACTTTACCAACGGGTTTGATTTTAGCAACCCACTGGGATTTAAGTCTAGCACGGGAGTTCACCTCATTAAGCAATTTCTTGATACAGGAATCATGATTTGCCGTAAAGACACATTTTCTACATGTTTTACAAGTAGCATATTTAATGTCCGAGTAAGATCTAGAATTCCTAGATGATTGATTGATGCTCCTAGGATGTGACATGCTACGGTTAGCAGTGTTGGGTAAACTAGAAGGCATCTGACTAGGTTTGAAATTCCTATCTCTTACTTGTGTCTTTTGCTTAGCTTCCCTTAGACCAAATGTATGGCGAACGTCATTTGAACTAGTTCGAGACGTATTCTTTGGACTATGTCTAGGGAAATTGGAGGCAATCGTGTGATTAGGTCTTGCAAAAGCTGTTTTAGTCACATTGGGCCTAGATGGTGGAATGACTGTTCTAGAAAGATGAACCATATCAACTTGGGAGGCAAACCGCGGTCTCGAGGATTGTGATCGCTCGGATCTAAATGCAGTAGGTTGTCTGACGGATGGTTGTCTGACGAACTGATTTGTAGGCGGTTTCCCCAAGATTGATGGTTTTTCAAGGTTAGTGTCCACACTAGTTCCTCTATTTTTCCTTAACTCATTTTTCAATGCAGCTATAGCAAAAACCTTTTCCTGTACTTGAGCCTTTAACGTCTCATTCTCTTTGAGCAGTACATCTTGGGATGCCAACTTAGATTCTAGCAGTTGAATTTGTTTCAAAAGATTATCCTTTTCAGCTTTAGAATCTAAAACTTTTTAATCCAATTTTCTTTCAAGAACAACGTTTGACTTTTCAAGTTTTTCAAAGTATGTTTCAAATTTGTCCGTTTTCTTAGAAAATTCAAGTTTGGCATCCTCAAGATCTTTAGATTGTTGAGCTACAATCGTTTCGAGCTCTCTAATCTTAGAATCAGAAGCAGTTAAAAGACAATTATCATGATGTTTAGCATTTTGAACACTTTCTCCCCCATTATGACTCACATCGGATGAATCAGAAGTGGTATTTCTATCACTCTTTTCCATCCCATGGTTGTCATAATTAGGTTCAGGATGCTCAATATGCGGCATGGCATCAGCATATACATCATAAACAACATTACATTGTACCATGTTTGCAGGCTCTTCGTCATAAACGGGTAAGGTGTCATCAAAATAGATCTCGTGAACATTCCCTGACGTGCCACTGGTATCATGTTGTCCTCCTGATTCCGTGCTCTTGCCATCGTTAGGCTCCAAGTTGTCAATCGTATGACCAGTATCCTCTTGCATCGAAGAGTCTTGCACTCCATTATCATACCCTTGCTGAAGTCGAGATCTTTCATAAATCAAAGACGAGACCGAGGTCATGAGTTTCAAAATTGTATCACGGAAAACTCGAAGCTCGGTATGTGTATCTCGAAGAAATGATTGGCAAATCACTGAACTTTCAGGCTTGATGATATTGAATTGGAGGAAAGGCGTGAGTTGTGTCACAAGAGCCTTATATGCAAGTGCCGATGCCGAGTGATTAAAGTCTTCATTGTGGAGTTGCTCTGCTAGTTGGTCAAGATGGTGAACATCGATTCCATGAATATATGACGATCTTGACCAAAGATTGTCACAAATTCGCTCCCTCCTTGAATCCGTGAAAGAGTAACTAGATGATACTGAAGCATTTGTAATGAAGTGATGCCACTTTTTCTAACTTTGTTTTGCATTGAATGCGATTCTCCCTCATGAGATATTGAAGTCAACGAATCCATTGAAGTTCAATGAAAAATAAAAGAAGAATTACTTATCGATCAAAAAATCCAAATATATCGATTGGCAAAAATACAAAATTAACTAAACTTAAAAAAATAACTTTAAACTATATAAATATAAAAAGTTAACTTAAAAAAAATAACTTAACTAAAAATAGAAAATAAAAATAAAAATAAAAAAATCTGATATTTTTAAAAAATAACTTATATTAAAAATAGAAAAATCTGATATTTGAAAATAGAAAATAAAAATAGAAAATAAAAATAACTTTTCTCACAAATTTTTCAGAAATAATTTAACTAAAAATAGAAAATAAAAAAAAAATCTGATATTTGATAAACAAGTGGCCTGGTCAAAGTTTATATATTCAACACATGGCTTGAGCAAGAACACGTGGCCTGTTATGAATTTCGTTCCTTGTTTCCTCCGCCCACCTATTTAAATACTCTCTCTCAAATAAAATACTCACACAGTCTATCTCTCCTCAAACAGAAAACTCACTCCCAAAAACCTAATCTGCAATATTTACTCCGCCCCCATCTTCTATGTGTGCACCTCAAAGAAATCGCCTTCCAAAACCTGTATCTTTGGCCCTCGTCTCACAGTCCATCTTTATCTCGTAACCAAATCACTCTAAACAAATCCAAACCTTATTTGCATGCGAATTAGCATCAAAGATCATTCAGCAATCAACTCCTTAAATCATTTTTCAGTAAAACCACCAATTATATACTAATTTTAACCATCTAAGAAGTTTAATTTGATCCCACAGCCCGTCCAGTGTTCATCATGCGCATAAATGATCAAGAAACGTCTTCAAGATCTTCTTAATTAGAGGAGGTCTCGGGTAGGTTTTATTTTCGTTTTATTTGTTGGTTTTGGATCGATGATCGTTGGGAGATCTTGAGTGTTATGTATTTTTTTTTGTGGTTTTGGATCGATGAGAGGTCGAGTCAGGTGAGAGTTCTCTCGGTGTAATCTGGTTTTGGTGTCTTTGGTGACTCGAAAATGGTTTTAGGTGTGATGTGGAGTCTGTGGAGTCTAGGTTGGTGTGAGGATTTTGTGGTGTCAGTTTAATGAGTCTTGTTGTAAACGAGGGTTGAGTTTTGAGTTGAGAGTTGAGAGTTGGGTCGAGTGGGTTAGAGTCTTGATGGTGTTAAAGTGTCGAGGGTTTGTGAGGGGGTGTGGGTGAGGGTATTGAGTCGAGAGTGTTTGTGATGTTAAGATGAGAGGGTGTATTGTGTGAGAGTCTAGAGAGTTGTCGAGGCTGTGTAGACTGAAGGTTGTGAGTGTATTGGGTGGGATTTGAGTGTGTGAAGTCGAGTCGAGAGTTGTGAGGGGTTCGAGGGTTTGAGTGGTGTCCGAGAGGGATTAGGAGTCGAGAGAGGTGAGGGAGTCAAAATGGTTTGAAACCAGTTTGAGGTCAGGGTCGAGTCAAGGGTCGAGTTCAAGAAATGGCTATGCGGAATAATTCCTATACGGAATAAAATTTCTATACGGAATAAAATTCCTATACGGAATAAAATTCCTATACGGAATATCTATACGGAATGTCTATACGGAATGTCAGGCTATTCTGAATGTTGGGCAATTCTGAATATTTGGCTACTCCGAATGTTTTGGCAATTCGGAATGATCTGGAAAAAATTGACTTCGAGCCCAGGAAATAGCTTTTTACACGAATCAAAACTCGATTTTTGATGTTACTGATTAAAAATGAAGAAGAAAACTGATTAAAAAATGACTGATTAAAAAATGATTAAAAAAAATGTGATTAAAAACTTATCTAAAAAGAAACAAAACGGATGATTTTTATAAAAAGTTTGATAAAAATACTAATTGGACAAGAACTGATGATTTAATAATAAAAAAATTGATTCGCAAACTGAAACTGATGCTTTAAAATACGTGAAAACTCAATCCACCAAAAAATACGTGAAACTGAAACTGATGCTTTAAAAAATTTATAAAACAATTTAAAAAGAAAGGATTTTTAATCAAATCAAAAGATAAAAAAACTCAAATCCTAAGATTTAACCATGGCTCTGATACCAATTGAAGGTCTACGAAATCTTAGGATTTGGTAAACTATGGATTAGATCTATTGATTTAATGGTGGAGATGGGGGGGAGATGAAGATGGGATGTAGAGAGAGAAAGGAGAGAAAAGAAAAGTAGAGAGAGAAAAGTTGATTTGATAAATGAAAAATGAGAAATTTGAAGAACCACCCCTCCTAACATGCTAGGAGGGGTTATATATAGCCCACCCTACATGTGGGCTATATGGGCTATACTTGGATCACGAGCCTAATACATTAATATATCGTTGGAGCGACCGATCCTTCATAAATACGTAAAACGTATTTCCAACAATCTCCCCCTAAGGGAGGTCGCTCTAAGTTACAAAGTTCTAAATATTCTATAGCTCGTGATCTATGCTAATAATGATGTGACCGAGACTTTCTTTGGAAAAACGTATTTCCAACAAAACCCACCAAAATCAATAAAAATAAAAGCAAGAATAAACCAATCTAACCTTGGCTCTAATACCAATTGAAGGTCTACGAAATCTTGGATTATTCTACATGTTAGATTTGATTGATTAATTGGATTGATTGATTAAAAATGTAAAAGAGATGAGAAGGAGATTATGGTGTAAATGAGAGAAACGAGAGAAAAAAGAGAAGTAGAGAGAGAAAGTGAATATGATTAATGAGAATAAAGTGATTGCCAACCCTCCTAACACGCTAGGAGGGGTATATATAGCCCACCCTACATGTGGGCTATATGGGCTATACGTTTACTAACTAGATCAAGAGCCCGTTAAACATTAATATATCGTTGGAGCGACCGATCCTTTATAAATACGTAAAAATGTATTTCCAACATATATTGTACTTTAAAACTTGGATCGATCCATTGTCTCCTCAAAATAGAAGGTCAAGTTGTACTAAAGTTTCTCTTTGGTCAAAACTATTTGTTTTTGAAAAATAGGTCTTTTAATTGATAATATTGCATCCCACTTAAGATTAGTATTCTTTATGCATTTTAGATCTACTCTTGAAATGTATCTACTAGTTTGCATCTTGCTTTGTGTAGGTACTCATGAAGATCAATCACTTAATTGGTTGTGGATTGAGTTACTTGCACTTGTAGAAGACTCATCTTCATTGATCTTTAACATCTTTGAATGATGATACCAAGATGATTGGGAATGATACTAGTCCTTGAAGACTTAGTACTCATCATAGTCATTGTTGGGCATAGCATTGATTCCTTGATGGATTGCTCTTTGTGGCCAAGGTACGCTTTTGTTCTTCCACACGCCCTTTGATCATTCTTTTGATCATTACTTGACTATGTGCTTGTTCTTGGCATCCTTGCATTGACATTTGTTTGTGGTTTGTGATTCTTTTCTTTTATCCTCTCAAATCTTCATTTCTTGGATACTTGACTCACTATGGTGATGTAGAGTGAGTTAGTAGTAGCTTAAAGTATCAAGCATGATTTCCATGGTTTGCACCCATACGGTTAGTAGGCCCTTTGTGGGAGAGAAAGTAAATTAATACCTTGCTCATATTTTGGTTTAGACTAAGACTATTATTGAAAGTAATCTTAGTCTATACATGAATAATTGCTTTGTGTTTATTCATCACCAAAGCCGTTTAACGTTTTGCCAGAAAGGCACGTCTTAAACCACTATATATGACACAAGCGCTTCGTTACCACTATTTGAAGATTGTCATTTATCCCTTGAGCATTGGTCCTAGTCTTGATTCACTTCCCTTGACTTCTCTCCATTTTGCTGTTTTGCTACGAGTAGTCGTTTGTCCGTTTCGGTTCTTTTCGATCTTGATTCAACTTGTAATCCTTCATTAAAACATATTGCTTAGTGTTTTGATGATCCAGTGTTATTCTAAAAGGTTCATGATATATTTTTAAGTATCTTAGAAAAACTTGGTTTTTAAAATTTGGCGTTTTTCATTGATAAAAACATGCCTCTGTAGGCGGTTCTTTATCTTGGCGGCTCAAACCCGCGGTTCCTTATCGATAAGGTACCGTGGGCAGTAATGTTTGTCAGAGCACCAGATTGATTATTTTATTCTTTTTCAAACCACTATCTCTCTCTCCCAAAAACACACAGCCGACGATTTACCCTTTTTTCCACCATTGTTGAATCTTCCAAAACCTTCAATCACTCAAATTAATTGATTCCAAGTTGTGGGTTGCACTCATCCTTCATCTAACATCAATTAATTGTAAGTATTTTCTTTTAATTTCATCTATTTTGTTCTAGGGTTCATCCTTTCATAATTGGGGATTTTTAAAATTGAAACTGAGTTAAAACCTTAATAGGAATGTGGGTTGACATGGTTATTTTACTATGATTCCTTAGGTTTATATTCATTAAGATTTCACTAAAACCCACTTGTAGAACAAATCCGAATTTTGGCTAAATGATTTTGGTTAAAAGATGGATTTGAGATGAACCCATGAACAAATAGGTAATGACATTGTTAATGCTTACCTAAAAACCTTGTTTTGAAAAACCATTGTTCTAGTCCATTGTTGATCCAACATAGTTCATATGTTCTTGGTAAATAATAGAATAGCTACATTGTGAGCATGAGAATGATACGGATTCAATCCTTTGTTTGTCAAGAAATTGATATAACACATTCTCATATTTTCGATTTTTGATTTTAATTTTTCATATGAGTGATTGGAAAAATATTCTCTTGTTTAGGTACTTATCATGTCTTCGAGATATCAAAAAGATCATGAACGAACACGAGCATACATGCCCTCTTCACCTTACCCTCATCTAACTCACTCTCACAAAAACGCGTCTAAGTCTCTTGAACATCGTTATTTCCATGAAGGACGCATCGTTCGTTCCAATTACGCAAATGAGTTTATTCGCTTCATGTTTAAGTCTATTGGGTTTGATTGTCTTCTTGATATTGATGAGCCAATATTTCCTTCGTTTCTTATGGAGTTCTTTAGCTCATTCACATTGATAGGCATCAATAATGGTATATCTATACGATTTTCCATTATGGGGAAAATCATTATTTACACCCTTGAAGAATTCGGTGATATTCTTAGAGTGCCATCTAATGGTCAATGTCGATTCACCGATGCTTGGAGTATTGACTCTTTAGAATCGGCTCCTATTGATGCTCATTATGTGACTGTGCTTCCATCATCTTCGGACATCATTCATGTCATTTCTAAACCTCGTGAACATCCTATTCTTTGTAAATTTCAAGGAGTTGTTCGAACTCTCTCTCCTTGGGAATTACTTACTAGCGATCTTAATGATTTCATGATTCCTTGGGCCGAAATCATTAGGGAAAATGTAATGTGTCTAGATGGGAATCGGGACTTAGTACCCGCTTTTCTTGCACATATGTTGTATTGTGTTGCCACTACAACTCCTTACAATCTCGCATTTTTCATAGCTAGAAGAATTAGATTTGTTCTTCTTGAGTCTATGTCAAGTCTTCCCTTCGGAATGCTTCTTTCTTGTCTTCTTAGAAGAGTTATTTTTTACTTTCCGTCTTTTCTTTCCTCTCCTTATCACTCTGTTGATCGTGTCATGTCTCCCATTCAAGGGAACATTTCACCCGAGATCAATGCGAACTCGTGTCAAGTCGAAAATACTTCTCAAGAAGAGTCTTTTAGCAACCCTCCCTCCAACTTCATTGACTTCATGTCTTCTTCAATCTCCATTTTGTCCTCCCATGAAGTTGATTCCGATTATCAATTTTATCTTAATCATATTCTTCGAGAACGTCTTAGAGGTGAATCAAGAAAATAGAAGTAATGCTCATAGTTATATGCAACATTTATCTTGGATGGTTTCCTTGTTCTCTTTCTTTCATTTGGTTGTGTAATATTCTAACACTACTTGTTTGGATTACTTATTATTTTAATCCTAAATGTTGCTTATGCCATCATGTTTGTGATTTACATATCTTTGTGCTTGCCTTATGATAGTTAGCTTCTTAGATTTTGGTCAGTAGTTAACTTTGGCTTGTGAATCCTTTGGTAAAAATCTGGGTTAACCAAAATTTGGGATGTGAAACTTTTGAAAGACCTCTGGTCGCGGTTCCATATCAACCCACGGCTCCTTATTGATAAGGAACCGCCGGTCCTAGATAAGGAACCGCCGCCACCGTGTCCGACAGAATCTTTTGCTTTACACTATTTTCTTCAATCTGTGTAAACTTTGCATGATTCTTTGCAAAAACCTGCATATTTCCTAAACTAGGTTACCTAAGTTCATTATTCACCTAAAATGATTTTAACCCATTACTAGTTTGGATCATCCCCTCACCCATTTAAACCCACCTTGTTAGTCATGTTCTTCACACATCATCCCTAACCCTTAAACCACCCTTGTCAACCATGGTTTCTACAAAAACCTCAAACACCCCAAGGAAGGCACTTAAGATTAGGATTAAGGTACCCAAGCCTAACTCCCCACCCTTTCAAACACCCAAAAAAGAGATGGTTCCAATACTTATTTCCTCTTCACCTTCACCACCCCTTGCACCATGCAAGACAACATCCACCCATGGTACTAACCACTCCATTGGTTCTACCTCCTCTTCATTCAACTCAAGAATGAATGAGCTCTCTTCACCCTTCACTCCAAGTGCACTCTTGGATGTGACCATACAACCCCAACCAATCCAAAGCATTCCTTTTGTGAATGACTTTGATGACACCTTGGTGACTTCACCATTTACCCCTCCTAACTCACCCATTTCACCAACCTTGAAGAACATACCTCCATACTCACCCATTTCCCCTTTGGGGAACATGCCTCCACTCTCACCCACATCACCCTTGGAGAACATGCCTCCTCCACCTCCACCAAACTCAAACATTCCAATTTTGGGTGTCCCACTTTCCCTCCTTTTGGGTGATCCTTACTATGGGTTTCAAGAGACTCATGGTCCAAATTGTCAATGTTGCCTCTACAACCACTACATCATCCATAACCTTAGGATGGAGATGTTTGGACTACATAGGAGGTTGCAAGAGTTCTTGCTTAACTTGTTCTCCATGCCTCCTCCTAAGAGATGAATGATGAGTTTTCTTAATAAGTTTTTTTAACAAAACCAAGCCAAAGAAGACTACTCATCTAGATCTAGTATTAAGCTAACTTTGTATTAGTTAGTTGTTCTTGAATCTTATTTGTCATTGTACTTTCTTCCTTCATGAATTTTTCATGAAGTTAGTTAATGGATTTAGCTTTATGTGTTCCTATTCTTATGTGGACATTAATCAACTTTAATTTGAAATTAAAATTGAACCTAAATCTATCACAACCTCTAAAAACTTGACTAAAATTGGTTCAAAATGATATCTAAATATTTTGTCACCCTTTGTCAAGACATTCTTTGTGAATGTGTTGCTTTTATGCAACCCTAGCATAATTTAGTGCTAATAGAGGTAAAATTCCAAGATTTGTAATTTTTTGAAAAAGTCTTAGTTTTTTCTCAAAACCCTAGAAAAACATGGTTTCAAGTCCACCACACGCGGATCCTTAAAGTCCCGCGGTTCCTTAAGTGGTAAGGAACCGCCGGTCCCTATAAGGTACCGCGGACAGAAACTGACTTTTGACTCGTTTTTGGTCAAAATTCTTTAAACCGTATACCCTGTCAAGATTCCTTGTTTGCTCAATTTGGCTAAACATTCCTTGACACTTCACATTTTGTATTCAAATTCTTACCTTGATTACATTTTACTTATACCCCAACCTTGAGTTTTAATCTCACACCTTCCCAACCTTGAGATTTCATTCTCACACCTTCACGATGCCTAACTCCTCCATTCCTAACCTTGACATTTCTTTGTCACAACCCCACTCACCCAAAGCTTCCTCATCCAAGCTTTCAAAGAAACCGAAAATCTCGGTTCAACCTATTTGGGTTAAGAAGAATGAACCATCTTCTTCCAAACCACCCAAAAACCCTACCTTCTCTCCAATCAAGTATTGGAATGAGACTTATACCATTAACCCCTTCACCGGAGCAAAAGAAAATGTTCCCCCACCACCTCAATCCTTCAACACCCCTCAACTAAATGACCTTTCCACCTTCCCAAACCTCACAAGGCATTGTGAAAACATTTCCTACCCTATTACCCTACCACCACCAAACCCTAGGTTTGATGCTCTACCCCCATCAAACGATTTTGTGTTGCATCATGGATCCTCGTGTGCTTGTTGTCGATTTCAACAAATTGAACTTGCTCATATATATGAGTAGTTGAATTTCCTTGAATTCCTCCTCACTCGACCTCCTATCCAAGTTTTCGTTCCGGTGGACAAAACTTTGAATGATGCATCGTCGTCTGATTTTTCCAACTAAAGGACTAACTACTCTTAGAGTCTTTATTACTTTAGTTGTTTTAGAGTCTTTTATTTTTTAAGCAATCTTGGAAAATTATCACTATTAGAATAGCTTATGCTTAGTGGTTTATTTTCCATATTTTTATTTTTTATTTAGATACTCATATTGTGTGTATGACTATCTACCTTGTTATGTCTTTTCTTTTATGTAACCTTTGTGTTGTTTGTGTGTTACTTCCTTAGTTCTCTTTTGAGTTGATCATGGTTAATTTTTACAATTGCTTATGGGTGATTCCATCAATTCTAAACATTAACCCATTGACAAGTTTATCATCTTCATTGGATTGAAGCTTGATTTTGTCAATTACCTTTTTGGACATACTTAGCAAAATACTTGCTTCTAATTTGAGATTTCTTCTCTCTCTCCCTCTCAAGTTACTTAGTAGGTAGTGATCATATATACATTGGTGTTTCTTTTCTTTCTACTAAACTTTATGTAGCATGTCACCTTAGCTCACATACTTGGTGCCCCAAGCAAGGGGGAGCAACCACCAAGGGGGAGCTACTAGCAAAATCCGATTTTCTTCCAAAGACTTGTGCTAACCTTTTTGCTACGACAAAGGGGGAGAAATAATAGTGATAAACTCGTTAATATTTAGATATTTTGTGTTTATACGTAAATAATTTTATCGTTTGTCGTAATCAAAAAGGGGGAGATTGTTAATGCAAGTGATGCCTAAAAACATTATTAGTGTTAACTGATCTTTCTTAGTTTTGATCACAACAAACTATACAACACATTTAGTGTAAAACACAAAACGAATTATTTAACTAACACTATCATCAAGGTAATAATCATATCACTAACCTTTCTTAATCATACTTAGTGATCATCAAAATGATTATCCTTAAAACACACTTTTGTTAATATGACATAAGACTTTTTAATAAACTTTCTTTTTTAGAAAATGTTTTATTAAAATGGATTAGAATATCCTTTGAAGGCTTCAAATACCTCAGATATTCCTACCCCACTAAAAGACAAAAAACGGAGCGTACTCTAGGGGCGGAACCTTAAGTAGCTAGGCGGTTCCCTAGCGATATGGAACCACCGGGCTAGATAAGGTACCGCACCCAGATAGCCGTTATATATCCGTTATACTTTGTCTCCTTTAAATAGTGGGTCAAATCTCATTTTCCAACAAGCCTCTTGGACGTTTTTCTCAGCCCCCTTTCTCTTTTCTATAGCATAATCATTAGTAAATGATCACTTAAAGTGTTAAGGATGTTTACATATGATTATCCTCTTGATCCCCTCCTTTACCTTGTCCAATGAGAAGATCACTCACTCACTAGTGTTGTGATAAAGATGAATCTATGAGCTAGTCATATTCATCATGATACCCTTTTTGTTTTATGTCAATCCATTGTATTTATGAATACTTGGACTAGTTGTGTTCATCCAAGTTATTTGTGAATACTTGGATTTGTTGTGTACATCCATTGCATATGTGTTTGCTTGGATTTGTGTTGTGTAAATCCAAGCTACATGTGTGTACTTGGATAAGTCTAGTTGAGTTGTAATAGATTTGATTAGTAGTTCTCACTAAACTATAAAATGATGTGGTTGTGTCTTGTGAGTTCTCACTAAACTTGAAAGTGATTAGTAGTTGTGTTGTGTGAAGTTCTCACTTAGCTTCAAAGTGAAGAGTCGTGAAGATTGGTTCTAGCTTTGGATTAGAACTCGACATCTAGCCTTGTGTCGTAAAATGGCGAAGTAGGCAACGTCGTGAAGATTGGTTCTACCTTAAGATTAGAACTCGACATCTAGCCTTGTGTTGTTAAATTGTGAAGTAGGCAACGTTGTGTAGATTGGTCCTAGCTAAAGATTAGGTCTCGACATTTAGCTTAGTGTTGGAAAATAATGTAAGCGACGATGTAAGGTTTTCTCCGCCAAGAAGGGAGCTTGTGGATATAGTGGAAATCTTGAGTAGGTGTACTCGAGGAGTGAAGTAGAAACGAGGATAGAGCCTCGTTGTCGAACCACTATAAATCTTGGTGTCTTCTCACTAGGTTGTCTCCTTCCTTACCCTTTACTTATTTAATTATCATTACACTTACCTATTATCTTTGCTAGTGCATTTGAATTGAACCTAATCACTATGCATCTTAGCTTCAAGCAAAAGATAGTTTTGATACACACCAAATTGAAAGTAATTTTAATTTGGTTGCTAATCGAAGAGAAACTATTCAACCCCCCCCCCCCTTCTAGTTTCTACACATGCTATAAAAGGAAAGTTTTAATCTAGTACGTACGATCTTAAGAGTACTATTCATGGTAAAAGCATGCGGGTTTTACAGTATTTGCTTTTCGAAGGCAATTACGTCCAGAAAATCAAATTTCGTATAAAAAATTCTGTTTAAAACTCAAACTTCTTTTTGTATTGACCCAAAATAACAAGAAAATCACCCGAGCACTAAAACCTGACTCTTACGACTTCATATCAAAATACTCCTTTTAAAAGCATGTCCAAACAACCCCATATCGGTTAAATATAAACATCTTTACTGTAAGCTCAACAACGTTAACAGAAAATAACAGGAGATACCAATAATAAACTACTACTTGTCTGGTACTATGATTCAAACATATATTTTTCCATCTTTTGACATAGAAAATGTACTTGACAAATGATATAAATCAAGAGACGGAAAAGCTCACTTTCTCGACTTTGGCAGTAGCATTAGCTAACTCTTTATAAAGGTTTTCTTTATCAGCAGGCTGGCCCTTTAATTTTTTATCTTCCAATACCTACACACAATAAAACACAAATTTATTTCCTAAATATACAACATAAACAAAACCTTAAATTTGTAATAAATTAATTAACATAATAATAACAATAATACCTATGAATTAGCAGCTCCACCTCTTTGCTACTTTTTAACTTTTAACTTCAACCTCATCAGATTAATCCGGCAGATAAATTAAATTCATTCATGTTATAATTTTGAAAATCCATATTGAACTCAAAGATCTAACGTCCCAATATCATAGATATGATTTTACATGAACCCTTTTCCTTGAAACCCAAACAATAAATTGACTAATAAAGACCTCACATTGATGATTCAATTAAATATATAATGTTATCCCATATCACGGCTATCTTATTACATATTACAACGTTCCTATGACCGATACATAATAAACCTATGATCGAACATTCTTGTTTGACTCAATATTTTGAGGCTAACATATAACATATTTGCATACCTGATCTATAGATATATTGCATAAAATTGGTACTGATGATGACTAGCGAGAATTGATAAGGGCGAAGGTGAGCCAAATTTAATTTCGTTCAATAACAAAAGAAAGAAACTCAGATGAGATTACGAAGATAAGATGGGGATGTGAGATATGTTTTTAGACAGAAAACCTAAAATTTAAAGTGTTTAACTTTTAGGAAAACAATATAGGCGGGGCAATTTAACTTTTTGGAAAACATAAGCGGAATAAGTGAAAAAAATTTGTGAGAAATTTATGGGTAAATTACCCACGAACTTCCCACAGATTTGTCTTGTTCGTGGGAAATCTGTGGGATGTTACTCACAACTTTTCCATCGGTAATTGTTTGCGGGAATTTTGTGATTAGTTACACACAAATTTCCTACGGATTTATCATATAGGTGGGAAATCTGTAGGAAATTACTCACGACTTTCCTCCCGACATGATCGTTCCCCTTTATTTTTCGATGTAGTTACACATTCACGCATATACACCACCACATACTGACATACAATACATCAGTAGACATAATAAATGTCAACGGAGTAGTCAATGAGGTATCGTTTTACACGATATGTTCAATGGATGAGTCGAGAGAGTATCGTTGTAAATAAAATGTTCAATAGTGTAGTCGGTAGGGTATCGTCGTAAACGAGATGTTCAACTGAGTAGTCGATAGGGTATCGTCGTACACGAGATGTTCAACGGAGTAGTCGATAGGGTATCGTCGTACACGAGTTGTTCAACAGAGTTGTCGATAGGGTATCGTTGTACACGAGATGTTCACGGGAGTAGTTGATAGGGCATTGTCGTATAAGAAATGTTCAACGGAGTAGTTGATAGGAAATTGTCGTATAGGAAATGGTCAACGGAGTAGTTGATAGGGTATCGTCGTATACGAGATGTTCAACGGAGTAGTCGATAGGGTATCGTCGTATACGAGATGCTAAATGGATTAGCCGATAGGGTGTTGTCCTTTACGAGATGTTCAACGGAGTAGTCAATATAATATCGTCATACACGAGATGTTCAACGGAGGACTCGGTAGGGTATCATCGTATACGAAATGTTCAACGGAGTAGTCGATAGGGTATCGTTGTATGCGAGATGTTCAACTGAGTAGTGATATGGTATCGTTGTATGCGAGATGTTCAACGGAGTAGTCAAAGGGTATCGTTGTATGCGATATTTTCAATGGAGTAGTCGATAGGGTATGCTTGTGCACAATATGTTCAACGGAGTAATTCGTAGGTTTTATTGTTTAAACTTTTATCGACTTTGTAATTTAATTCGTATGTTTTATTGTTTAAACTTTTATCAACTTTCTCACGGATGTATAAATAAAAAATGTTGGGAATCCGTGGGAACTCTGTGGGAAATCCATGGGTAATTTGTAATCCATGGGAAATTGGTGGAAAATTTACCCATGAATTTCTCAAGGGTGTATAAATAACAAAATTATGTGTAATACGTGGGAAATCTGTGAGAAATTTACCCACAGATGTCCCACGGTTTCCCACGACTTTCCTACGACTTTCCCATGGATATATTAATAACTAAATAATTTGTAAATAGTTGGAAATTTACCCACGGATTTCCTACGGATGTATAAATAACAAAATAATGTGTAACCCTTGGGAAATCCATAGGAAATTTACCCATAAATTTCCACACAGATGAATAAATAACAAAACAATGTGTATTCCATGAGAAAGTCGTGCGAAATGTAACCACGAATTTCCCACGGGTTTATAAATAACAAAAAGAACGTATATTTCGTGGGAGATTCCTGGTAAATTTATCATGGCTTTCCCACTGATATATAAATAACAAAAATAATTTGTATTCCGTGGGAAATGAATGAGAAATTTACCACAACTTTCCCATGGATGTATAAATAACAAAAATAATACGTATTGTGGGAAGTCAGTGGAAAATTTGTCACGACTTTCCCACGGGAAACTTGGTCAATTCCTCTATGGGAAATCTGTGGGAAATTTTCCACGGATATGTTTTTTGTCATTTTGGTGGGAAATCCATAGGAATACCATGTTAAATTTCCCACGATTTTTGTTTCGTAGGTAAAAGTTGTTTGTGTAGTAGTGTGTCTGCTATAAATGAACAATTGTCAGAGGAAGAAAAAATAGTAGTGAGTTTATATAGATCACTTTGAGAGATCTTAATCAACCGTAGGTTAATGAACGACGAACGAATGCTAATGGCTTCGCGATCAACAAAAATCCTTCGATATATCTCCGATAGTAACCAGCTAAACAAAGAAATTGTCTAACTTCAGTCGGCGTTGCCGGTACCGACCAATCCTTAATTGCCTCAATCTTGGCAGGATCTATACGAACACCTTTGTTGTCAATCACATGCCCAAGAAATTGCACTGATACCAACAAAAATTCACACTTAGAGAATTTTGTGTACAACTTCTCTTTCTTCAACGATTCCAAAATTGTCCTCAAATGCTTCTCATGCTCTTCCTTGATCTTGGAATAAATAAGGATATCATCAATAAACACAATGACGAATTTATCCAAATACGACTTGCACACACGGTTCATCAAATCCATAAACACAGCAGGCGCATTCGTCAAACCAAACAGCATCACTTGAAACTCAAAATGCCCATATCGAGTACGGAATGTAGTTATAGGAATATTCCTCTCTAACTCGCAGTTGGTGATAACACGATCTCAAGTCAATCTTCGAGTAAACACTTGACCCTTGCAACTGATCAAATAAGTCATCAATCCTCGGCAATGGATACCGATTCTTGACCGTCAATTTGTTAAGCTCCCTATAGTCGATACACATTCTGAAAGATCTGTCCTTCTTCTTCAAAAACAACACAGGCGCCATGGGGAGCAACTAACCAATCCATTCCAATGATCACATCAAACGATCATAGCTCTATAGGCATCAAATCAATATCAAACACATAATTCCCTAACTTTGAGGATCACCCTTTTACTATAGAATTAGTGCTAACAATCTTTCCATCGGCTAATTCCACATTATAGTTAGTTGTTAACATTACTGGTTCTCAGTTGATAAGGCGACTGAATTTTACATCTACAAAGATTCTATCTGATCCAGAATCAAACAATATGCTATCATAACGAGCATCAAGTAAGAACATACCGGTTACCACATTCGGACCTTGAGGCTTGTCTGCAGTTCCCACCACATAAGCTGGAGCAGTAGCGTTTCCTCCTTGTCTATTCCCGGCCTTTGGACAATTTCCCTGTTTGTGTCCCTTCTCACCACAACCAAAGCAAACCATTACTCTCGTGGCATTTGCTCCCGTAGCCACACCTCTCGTCCGACACTCTACAGCCTTATGCCCAGCCTTTCCACATTTGTTACAAGCAGGAGGGAAATTCCTACATGATACAAACTACAATGAACACACTTGGGATTGACCTTGTTTCCTCTAGGCACAGTGGCAGCTCTCATTCCGTCATTCCTTCTCTGATTAAATTGCTTATTTCGGTTCGACCCCTGAGTGTTACTACGATAACCCCCACGATTCTGACCTTACGATTGATTTGCTTGAGCAGACTCCCATTTCCTCTTGTTTCCTTTAGCCACACTGTCTTTCTTATCTTGTACCTTAACGTCCATTAGAGCTTCATCAAATGATCTCGGCTTTGACAAAGCAGTCTCACCCTTGATGTTGCTTGACAATCCCTTGATATATTGCTTCATTTTATTGCGGTCATCCGCAAAAGCATCGGGGCACAGCAAGCTCAACTCATTAAATCTCCTTGTATAAGCAGTGATGTCATTGTTCCTCAACACTAGATGTCTCAGTTCATCTTCTAATTGACCCAGTTCTTCTTTGGGACAAAACTTCTTAGTCAAATTCTCCTTTGTAGCATCCTAAGTTCTCCCATTAGCCACTACCAGCCCAACGGTAGACACTTGGTTGTTCCACCAACTCAACGCATCATCAAGAAAAGTAGCTTCCAAACGTGCTTTCAATCTTCTCCACCCAACGACGAAGTTCCAATGCTCCTCCAGTCCCACGAAACTGCGTAGGTCCACATTTCATAAAACTGGCATAAGAACATTCCCTTGGGACTTGTGGTCCTCCAACATTTCCACCTTGGCTTTGGACTCCAGTTGTACGATCCGCCTCAAGCACATTAGCGATCGCCTCTTGAATCATAGTGTTCACCCGAGTAGCTCTCAATTTTGGAGGCATGATTCTATCAATACAACCAAAGAAATCAAAGTAAGTATACACATCAAGATCAAGAAGGATTCCTTTTTCAAGACATAATATAAATACAACAAGCACAATCAACAAATGCTAGAAGTATTCATCAACCAAAATCACAAAAGAGCTAATAAAGACATGTCATAGATCATGAGAGGTAAATGTAGATTGCATTGATATCAACAAAATTGTGACAAGTCATGTCACTACAATCATCCACCAATAAAACTTAAAGTCATCAAGTTCCATCACAATACCATAATACAGAAGTCTAAATAAGTTCAATTACAACAAGGAAATAAAATGAAATACTAATAACTAATCACGTGGTGATCCACATGACTTCTTGGATGGCGGCTCTTCCTTATCATCATCGTCCTCCTCGGGTTCTTCATCACTATCATCCATCTTTCCCTTGCCTCTTGAAGTAGTTCCCTCATCCACCTTCCTTTTTCCTTTCGATGTCGATCCTTCACCCGATGGAATCATACGTCTGGCCAAATATAACTTTTCCTCAAAAGTATAGTACTCGTCAACCTCTGGTGGTTCAATCATGAAATGCGTGTCCGCATACTTAGATCACTCCTGAACTTCCATGCATCCATCAAGAAAGGTCTCACACATGCTTCCCAACTACGAAGACGATCATACCTGATACGATCTTCCTTGATCTCCTCAAACTCAGCACATAGTTTTCCCACAATCATTTTCAACTTATCAATCTCTGCCTTTTCACGGTCTCTAGTATTGTTAGCTCTCAACACACCAGAATATAAAACCTCTGAAATGCCTTCTCATTCTCCTCAAACCGCTTAATCACCCTTGTCTCCAGCACATACCTTTCGTATATCAATCTATCAAACTTATTCAAGAAATGCATAGTGTTACTGTAAGGCCTCAGTCAAGGACAATAAACCCTTGCACTGCTGTGATGGAGAGAACGTGCACTGGCTGCAGCACTGGATTCTACATAATTATCATCACTGTCGCGAGAAACTTCTAGCAAACCACTCAAATAAGCATCACATGTGGGCGTGGAAAAACGAACATGTCGCTGCTCGTATCGATCAGTTGGTGGCACATCAGGTCTATATGGTGACCTATTGGGCTGCACCACATCCGGCTCAGTCTGGCCAACAGCATTCGCAGGAATTCCATTATCCACGGGATCCTCTTCTGGTTCCTCATCGCTATCGTCACTCCCACTGAAATTGTCAACATCACTGTCCACTTCATTCCTTGTAATCTCATTCCTTTCTCCTTCTGGTTCAATCCAACCATTGTCACCTTGCGGGTTTGGGGCATTAGGTCCACCCTCAACTCCCACAACATACTCGTCTCCGTTTCCGTTTATGGTACTTCGTCCATTTCTGCAAATACATAAAGTTCGAGAGTATATAAGGTCATTATCCAAAAAATATATATACATGCATCCACATGCAATGCAAATGTAGTACGTATGCCAATATGCAACAAAATGATAGCCATGCAAATGCAATGCAAACATTACGATGTCAAGTACTCCGCGAACATTCACAATATCTCGATATAATACCATAGTATTTACTTAATAAATACTTGGGAAATCATTTCAGTTTCAAAGGCATACATCTAACAATAAAACAATGCTAAAAGAAATCTTACCGGAGCCATGCGGGATAGTTACGTGCTTTGGGAAAGAAAATATTTACGACACCAAAAGTTATAGTTTAAGACCTTTTTCAAAATCAACCTAGTTTTCTATAACTTGTGGCTCTGATTACCAATCTCTAACACCCCCAAATTTACTACGCACTGGAATACCACATTTGGGTGCTAGGCAAAGAATCATCACACAAGCCATATCGAACGACTCAAAAGATACGTTAAATCATAAGTAAATTTAAACCAAGTTAAATTACAACAACAACATTGTCTAAATGTTTCCAAACCCCAAAATAATAACAGAGTAGCATTAGGTCCCCATAAATCTCAACCCCTTAAAACCAACCGTTTTGTTTTACAAGAAATCATGAAAAATAAATTGTCTTTAAGAAAAGGGAGGAAAACAAGTTAGACCGCCCAAACGCCACAACAACATCCATAGCATGCTCCACCACAATCATCCTTGATTACCTGAAAACATGCTTAAAAGGGTCAATAAATAATGTTGAGCGAGATCTATATGTTTATTAAATCATAATTGAACATATGTATAAAAATCATTCATGATTATTCAATAGAATGTTGATCATTACAAACTATTATTTTGGCATTTCTCATAGCATAAGCTATTTGATTATGTTAAAGCTCATGACACCGATCCCCATAAACTAATCACCCGCGCCAAATGCCAGCGTGATTTAAATAAAGTCATTGCCCCTCGTAGGTATTCGTTGCAAATTATACCTTTTTCATGACACAAGTTATCCATACGCAGAGGGTACTCAACGTACTAGCTCTCGTCTAGGATAGGGTCGTCAACCCAATAGTACTATCAATTGTTCAAGCGGCTATTTCCAATCCATAAAAGGATTAAACAATAGTTAACGGTTAATGAATTTAGGGCCTTTTAGCAACTAGCTACTTAACATAATTTAAGAAATCATTCGGGTCCAATAATCATTCACGACTCATGTTTCTTTTCATTTAAATAACAGTAGAACGCGAGGCTATAGACTCACCTTAAGTAGTAGTGATAGTAGCAAAGACGTAGACAAAGACAATCACCGACGATGAGGATGTCCTGGGAAATCGAATACAACACCTGACAAACAAACGTGAAATGAATCAACAACTTCAAGTACCATCAAGTACTGTATATACATAATTAAAGACACTCAAAGTTTATAAAAATCACACCAAAAACCCAAGCAAGTGATATTTACTAGACACGTTCATTTTTTTACGTTATTAATACTATTGCTCCAAATACAATTATGCCGGTACATACCTAATGTACAGACTGAATTCCCATACTTAAACACCACAAAATTTTACGAAACTCGTTGTAGACCTCACTTACATCATGTATAAAGCTCATAAAAATTTTCATAAAAATATTTTACTTTTAAGTCTCGATGCCCAACACATTTCAAACCTTGAAAATCCGGGCAGATTTGTACCCTTACGTTATAAAATCATTTTGACCTACTTAACGAATACCATTTGTAAATACGATTTCTAAGTTAGAAAATTGACTCATAACTCCAGGTTTTGAGCTAAAGAACAGCCCTCAACCATTTTTTAAACTCTACTTATAGTCCTCGAGATTTGAACTAATATCGAACATAATTTCGGATTGCGTATACTCGCCTCCCGGTACACGAATATTCAAACCTATATAACTTTTGACTCGTTTGGAGTTAAAAGCTCTATCTTATACCAAAACGAAGGTAGAAAGAAGCTCTACAACTACATTCTATAATGATAACCTGTACTTGGACTTAAAACCACAAAAATAGCCTTAAACAATCTGTTCTAAAATACCTCATTCAAAATCATATCTACACTTGTTTTCAATCAATTTTATCTACTCCTATAGCCCTAATATCATCATCAAAACATGATAAATCATCCATAACATCCTATATCACTGGTATGAATCAATCTTCATAAAAACCCATTTCATAAAACTAACATGCAACCAAATCAAATCAACTAAAAATGATGAAAACATGTTTATAAACATAAACCCATAACAATAATCATCAAACATCAAAGATCAAACCAAACCCCCTTTGGCCGTTGGGTATGGTGACCAAAACACCAAAGAAAAATGTTTTTCAAGCCTTTTTAATTAATACCCCATGTTTATAGACACTTTTTAAAAACATAAACACAAGATTTTTAGATCAAAACTCACTTAATTATGAACAATAATTTTTGAAAAATTAAAGATGATGCATGTGTGTTTTGAGTGGATTAAAACACTCATAAGATTATTTAAAAGGTGGGACTTTAATTGGTTTCTTCAAAAACCCAAGAAAAATGATGGTGGTGATGGTGTGGTGGTGGTATCCGACGACTAAGAGAGAGAGGGAGAGGGAGTAGAAAAAATTTTGAAGTGAAAAATGGAGTGTGTATGTGTTATGATTCCTTTTTTGTAAGATTGGAAGGGTTAAAGTTGCCAAACTAGCTATATTTTGGCCTTTATAGAAAATAAATTATTTAAAGAGCGGGAACCGGCCTAGTAGTCGGTTTTGAATTTTTACGGGAGTCGGGGTTCGTCCCGGCTACCTCAAAATACTTTTAAATGGTTCAAACGCACACAAAATGGAATAAAAACGGTTCTGACTCGACTTAACACGTTAATAAAATAAAAACTTCGAAAAATCTAAATATCGATCAATTGATAATAAAAGATAAATTTTGGGCATCCGTCGGTATCGTAGTCATTATCGGTTCTTCTTAGGTCGTCAAACGTTAAAATTAAGACCTCCAACATTTGTTTCAACTTAAACCGTCAAACATATTATCAACAAAACTTCTTAAAATTTTCAAAATATACGTAACTTAGGGATAAATAGTGACCTCGGTTTCTAGGTATCACACTCAGTGACTCATATATAAGTTTTTTTATATACTTGATATGTTTCTTTGTTTGAGCCTCTTATTTGTTGATTTTGTTTTGTTATGCTTGATTTGTTTTGATATGCCAGTGCTTGATATGCTAGTGCTTGATATGCCAATGCTTGATATCCCAATGCTTGATATTTGATTTTTATTTTATATGCTTGAAAAAGAGTCACTATGACTCAAAGCGCGTATCTCTTTAATTTGTGACTCATTTATGAGTCATAGTGACTCATATATGAGTCTCATATATTAGTGACTCATACATGAGTCACTCTGACTCATCATGTAACATGTAGTTCTTTATTGATTTTTTTCTAAATCTGTTTGTTGTAGTTATATTACGCCAGGATAAAATCAAACCTTGTTCGCCTCCCAAACCTGTCAAGGATATTAAACGTGATCCCCTTGTAACAAATCCAAACCCTGCTCTCGCTCCTACAAATCATAAAGCTGTTCCTCCTCCTACAAATCTAAAACCTATTGCTACTCCTTCAAATCTAAATCCTGTTGCCCGTGCTTCTAAATTCCAGTTTGTTAAGCGTAAACCTTTAACTGTTAGAGCTTCCACCGTTTCTCCAAAACCTGCTCTACGTCCCTTAAATAAGTGTTTGAAAGTGTGATGTGGAAGTTGCACAGGTTTTGACTGATCTTTCGGCTGATATTTCTTTAATGAAATTAGGTGAGGATAGTGGTAGTGGTATTAAATATGATTCTAATGATAGTGATGAACCGTCCGATGGGAGTGGGAGTAGGAGTGGGGGTGGGAGTGGGAGTGGGAGTGGAAGTGGAAGTGGCAGTAGAAGTGAGAGTGGGAGTATGAGTGGTGATATTGAACAGGGGTCGAATGATAAATGTGGTGATAATGGGACTGGGAGCAATGGTGAGTCTAATGAAGAGGATGCAATTGAGGAGGAAGAGGAGACAAGTGAGGAGGAAGAGGAGCTTATTGTTACTAAAAGGATTGGCAAGAAGATGAGACCTTATGTTAAGACAACGTTAGATGCTAAAAAGGTGGTTGAGCTTCCTAAAAAACAGGAGGCTACGAAGGTTAAAAAGGAGGTTGAGCTTCCTAGAAAACATATGGCCACGGAGGTTAAAAAGGAAGTCGGGCCTACTAAAAACAGGAGATTAAAAAGGATGTCGAGCCTTCTAAGAAACGTAAAGTTTTCAAAAAGGAGGAGGATGATAAAATTCCTTCAAAGAAGACGAAGATTGAGGAGGATGAAACTAAGCATCTGCCTTTATTTTATAGGACGGTGCCTTCTTTTTTTTAGTGTGTCTGTGATGCAAATGTTGATATTAAAGGTTTTATGAAGTATATTGGTCTTGAAGCATTGTGTTTATACAACATAGATACATTACCCAATCGTTTGGCTAGGTTTGTGGTTACAACCTTTAAGCCAAAGACCTACAATCTCGATCTTACACATGGTAGTATTCATCTGACACCACAGAAGGTAAATGATATTCTAGGAATTCCTATTGGTGGTACTAGTGTTTTTTATTTACCCAAGAGATCGATGGAGGATGAGTTTGTGAGTAGGTGGTTAAATAAGTTTTCGAGGCCTTTGAGAAAAGTCATTCCTTATAATATTACGGCGAAGGTGCTTCAAGCGACATATTTTGACTTTATGTTTAAAGTCAACTTTCTTAAGCTTTTTGCGTTGGTGTTTGGAAAAGGTGAAACGATGAATGCTTACCCATGTTTAATTGATGTTCGTCGAATTCATGAAGATACAAACGCTAAGAGGCTTGACTGGTGTGGGTACATTCATCGTTGTCTTGAATCAAGTGCATTACCGAGAACTAATACTGGCTATTACAATAGCCCATTGTGCTTTTTAATTGTAAGTGCTTTAAAATGTTTTTATGTTTTTTTGTTTTGTAAAAATTATATATGTTTTTACTAGTTACTCATATATGTTTTCATCATGACTCATGCATGAGTCACTCTGACTCATACATGAGTCATAGTGACTCTCATGTATGAGTCACAGTGGCTCATGTATAAGTCACAGTGGCTCATGACTCAGATATGAGTCACATGACTCATATATGTTTAACATATGATTCACTTAGCAAACATGATTTTTTACAGCTTCTATATTTAGATTCTATAAAGTGAGCGGTTTCCTATTATTCGCTCGAGGCCAGCTATTCGTGATTGGGGTACAAGATTTATGACTAGCTTCTAAACCATTGAATTAGATGAAGATGTTATGGTCAAATTAGAATTGCATGGAGAGTTGACTATGTCCAAAGCAAAACAAAGTGAGGATTTTCACCGTAAAGCAGCAGAAACTCAGGATCTGATAGTGTTGTGCCTCTGGATCGTGATGTTGTGCCTCTGGATTGTGATAGTGTTGTGCCTCCTACTGACAAATGGTTAGAATTAGCTTATTTTTATGTTTTTATTTTTATGCTTTTATTATAATCATATGTTTAGACAGTGACTCATATATGAGTTAGTGACTCATATATGAGTTAGTGACTCATACTTATGTATGAGTTACATGACTCATAGAGTCTTACACGACTCATGTATGAGTCACTGTGACTCATATATGATTTTTCATTACTCATATATGATTTTTCATTTTATATACAGAACATGTTGAAGAATGTTGAAGAAAAGCTCTCTCATATCTAGAGAAAAGATTAAACTTGAAACAATGTTAAAGAATGCCAACACACAATTTCCTAATGACGAAGATCTTCAAGTGTTATTCGATAGATATAAAGGAGTTTTCGTCAATTCTATTTTGTTTGAAGATATTGGTGTTGCTTCTAAGAATGTTGATCTTGATGTTAATCAAGATGTTGTGAACGAAGATGTTTACTTGATGAACATGGTTACGATATGTGGATTAATGAAAACATTGATTGGTTTAGAGAGGTGATGGATCTTATTGTAGATATCTATCTTAATGTATTGTGTTAACCCTTTATTATTTTTTAATAATTTAGTTTCTCATTAAATGAGTCACCATGAATCATATATGAGTGAAGGTGACTCACACATGAGTCATGATGACTCATACATGAGTCACTAACACCATCATAGTTATTCAACATATGTGAGTCGTTATTAAAGTTTTTGTAATATTCAAGAGGATATGTTTTTTGGGCTTCCGAATGGTGAGCCATGTAATGATGATGATGTGCCTCCAGTTGATGTTGTGTTTGCAGTTAATGATGACGTTGTGCGTCCTGGCACTCCCCAAAAAGTGGTAAGCCGTTCATCTCCACGGAAGAAACTTTCTAAGCCATGTTACTTGCCTTCTCCTTTTATGAATCAGAATTCTAATATTGGGACTAAGCTTTATAGGGTTGAATTTGTCTTAGGTAATTCTTTATTTGCGATGGAAGGCGAAAAATAGTAAGTATACTTTTTTTTTCCTTTTTCATCTTTTAACTCTATATTATGAAAACTCGATTTTCCATTAATTAAGTCGAAAACATTTGGTGTTTCTAAAATGATATTAGGCACACTAAAAATCCTCATTTAAGTCATGGGTATTTGGAGGGGGATTTTGAAATAAAATCTCAAAGCGATGGTCAACATTGTTGGGAATAAAATTAGCTAAGTCACTGGGACGCTGACAAGAAGAACTTGGACGCTAACAAGAGTAAAAGAGGCGCTGACAGATGAGTACTAACAAAGCATATTTGAGCACTGACAAGAAGAAGTTCAACCACTGATAGAATTCTTAGCCTACACGTTTTGTAATTCCAGTAAAGATATGTTCAATATTGTATTTCTTATGTTTATCTTTACCTAGAATAGTTGATAGGTAGACCTTTGTATACGACTCCTTGTGTTATAAAAGGAGGGCGTAGGGTTCATAGTTATATATAAGTTCTTACAAGTTTCAAAACTTTCATTGTACGCAAGTTCTTAATATTAATCAAAGTGAAAGTTTCGGTTACATTGTTTTGCTTTGTTCTTTGTTCTAAGTGTTAATTCTGCATAACACTTAGATTGTTAAATACACAAAGTTTCTCTACGTGTTAATCTTGATTCAATCTCGTTTAACACAAAGCTAATCGATCTAAGTTTGGGATCAACAAGTGGTATCAGAGCTTGTTGAGGAACTTTGATCTAAAAGAATAGTAAACCTTAAATCACTAGAAACCCTAAACCAAACAAGTTGTCTACCTCAGAATCTTCATCCTCATCAAATCACAACCTTAAAATCCCTATGCTCGACCCTAAGAACTTTAAACAATGGAAGTTCAATTTTGAATAGTATCTTCAAGTCAATGACTATGCTCTTTGGGAAGTCACTGAATATGGCAATCAATTTGATAAAGCGGCTAAGATTCAGGCTGCTATTTTAGCACGAAGTACAGCTGGACAAACTGGCGATGCTCTTAACGAAAGACCTAAAGATGGAAGAGCTGTCTCAGGGGCTGAGATAGCCTTGAGAAAGAATGATATGAAGACCTTGAACATTCTTAAACTTTCCTTGGGTCCAAAGAACCAACACAAATACAAAAGCTATGAATCTGCTAAAAATCATTGGGCAGCCCTTCAAGTTACCTATGGTGGTAATGATGATACAACCAAAGAAAGGAAGAAGCAACTGTTGAGTAAATATGCAGTGTTTAAGGCTCATCCCAATGAGAAGCTAAGTGAGGTAAGAAGTAGGCTTAAAGACATCACTAGCAAGTTGGCTTTTATGGGAACAGAACTTAAAGATGCTGATATCATTGCTACATTCCTTGGAGGTCTTGGTGATGCATGGAAAATTGAAGCCAGATCAATTGTTGCTACTAATGCCCATAAGAGTGCAAATTTTGATGATATCTACAATAAGCTAAAAATTGTAGAGAATGAGACCTTACTTGAACATGGGAATAAGTCAACATCTGGAAACATGGCCTTCTTCTCACATAGTGACTCTCAAGCCATTGACAAAGATTCATATGTTAATGGATTGAATGTACATCCTGTTACTGGATCAACACTTGTCAGCGGTGGATCGACTTTTGTCATCGGCTCAAATTTGGACGCTTACACATACAATGTTGGATCACCAAGTCTTAAACCTACTAGTATTGATTTGGATACAGTATGTGCATACATTGCTGCATTGCCCAATGGTTCCTTAGTTACCTATGAAGATCTAGCGCAAATCAGTGATGCTGATCTAGAAGAGATGGATATCAAGTTGAATATGGCACTTGCAAGCATAAGGTCCAATAGATGGAACAGGAGGTTTGGTAGAAAGATGACTTTTAATGGAAAAGACAGCTGAATTTGACAAATCTAAAGTTGAATCCTATAATTGTCATAGGATGGGATACTTCATGAGAGAGTGTAGATCTCCACGAAGTGATAATGCTGGAAAGAAGTCAAGACAGATGGTTACTATTAAGGATGCTGAGCCAAAGGCTATGGTTGCCATGCAAGGTATTGATGGCATTGGATGGGACTGGAGCTTTATGGCAGATGATGTGGTATAAAATCAAGCTTTGATGGCTGAAAAGGAAGAGGAAAAGAACTTTCACTTTGCTCTCATGTCAAACTCCTCCTCTTCATCAGATAATGAGGTATATGATGATGCCTTTTGTAGTGAAGGTTGCAGGTTAAACACTGAAAAACATAACAAAGAAATTTTAAAATTAAAATCAGATGTTCTTGATGTAGAAGTTAGACTTGCAAACTATAAAAGAGGGCTTGCATAATCTGATGGAATGGTATAGGAATATAAGAAAATGGAATTTGACCTAAAAGATCAAATTAATGTTTTAACTAGAGATCTGAGAGTCAGTAATGAAGCTAGGGAGTCTTTAATGAAATGTAAAGATTGTTAATGCAATAATGCCTAAAAACGTTACTTACATTTTTCGGTCTCGCTTAGTTTTGATTACGACAATATGTAAAAACAAGCAATTACGAAAACAACGAAAAAAATGAATTCTTGAGTTCAAGTATTTTTCATTTTACCCATTTTCACTTAAGGTATGGATAAACAAGTACTAACCTTAATCAAGTGATCAAGTGATTTAATATTTTCTTAAAACTCACTTTTTATTAAGTGTGACAAGTTTTTATTAAACTTTCTTTTTAATAAAATGTTTTATTAAATTAATTATTTGAAAATTTGAAAATGGCATATTCTTATTTGGTTAGGAATATTCTAACAGAATATTTTTTAAACCAGATATGACCTCCACCACTAAAGGACAAAAAGGGAGCGGAGTCTAGTCCAGTGGTACCTTAGCTCCTAGGCGGTTCCTTATCGATAAGGTACCGCGGGCTAAGATAAGGAACCGCGGGCAGATATAGCCGTTGGCCCTTTGTCCTATAAATAGTGGACCATTCTCAGCTTTTCAATTCACCTCTTTTGCACATCTATTTCCAGATTCAAACACTCTTCTTTAATCACTCAAATCTTTGATCATTTATTTGATTACTACTTGTTTAAGAAGTGAATCTTGTTCTTCCAACCCTTCCTCTCCAAGTGCAAAGAGAAGAACACTATCCGTGTGAAGTGTTGAGTCCACCACCAAATATCCATTGAGGATCTAATTTTATACATTTGTAGTTGTGTCATAGTTGTGAAGATCCAACTAGTTGTGTCTATTTGGAAGTTGTGTATGTACTAAGTATAGTTGTGTAGATTGGTCCTAGCTACGATTAGGCTCGACTTTTAGCTTAGAGTCGGAAATTGGTTAAGCGACGTGTACGGTTTTATCCACCATAAGGAGCTTGTTGTGTAGTGAACTCTCGAGTAAGGATTACTCGAGGAGTGGAGTAGGAACGAGGAGTGAGCTTCGTTGCCGAACCACTATAAATCCTTGGTGTTCGATTTGACCTTTCTTTACCCTTAACTCTTTACATTCTTTATTCTTTGTGCATATATTTTTGTTAGTATTAGTTTAGTTACACTATCATTGTTCATATTGTGCACAAGAAGATTTCACATATTTCCTCAAGCCTAAGTTTTTGAAAAAGGATTTTTTGAAAACTACAATTTAACAAGTAAATATAAGAAACTATTCAACCCCCCCCCCCTTCTAGTTTCTACAATTGGTATCAGAGAAGGTTGCTCAAGAATTTTTAAAGTATATTGTATTTTATAACTTGAATCAATCTATGGATTCCAACAAATACCTAGAAGGGCAATCTATGCAAAGACCACCACTTTTTGAAACCGATAGTTTTATATATTGGAAAAATAGATTTGAAACTTATGTGAAATCAAAAGATTTAGATCTTTGGCATGTTATTACCAATGGTGATTTTTTACCTTATCAATTTAATGAAGTTTCTAAAACAAAAGAATTGGTCACTTTTGACAAAGCTAATGACGATACTAAAAAGAAACTTTCAAAAAATAATGAGGCTAAAATGGTGATTTATAATGCTTTACCTAAGAAAGAGTATGAAAGGATTTTTATGTGTGAAACCGCTAAAGATATTTGGAACACTCTTTTAGTAACCCACCAAGGTAATAGCCAAGTCAAAGAAAGCAAAATCGATCTTCTTGTCCAACAATATGAACAATTTGTCATCTTAGAAGATGAAACTATTGATAGTGCATTTGCTAGGTTTAACACCATTATTACTAGTCTAAAAGCACTTGATGAAGGTTTATCTAGCAAGAACAATGTTAGGAAGTTCCTAAGGGCTCTACATCCAAAGTGGAGAGCAAAAGTCACGACGATTGAAGAATCAAAAGATCTCTCAACTTTATCACTCGATGAACTCATAGGCAACTTGAAGGTTCATGTGAAGATAATTTTAAAGGACTCGGAATTAGTGAAAACCAAGAGTGAAAGGAATTCTCTTGCACTTAAAGCCAAGAAGGCACAAAGTAACCATGATAGTTCCTCGGAAAGCGATGACGAGGAGTATGCATTGGCGGTGAGAGATTTCAAGAAGTTTTTAAGAGACGAGGTCAACACGTTAGGCAACCCAACAATGACAAGAAACCATTCTCAAAGGATCGTTTCGTCAAGAACGAAAAAAGGTGAGAGGAATTGCTTTAGATGTGGTGATCCAAATCACTTCATTGGTGATTGTCTAAAGCCCTCTCGCGATAAGAATCACACGGCGTTCGTTAGTGGCTCTTGGAGCGATAGCGGTGAAGATGATGATGACAACCCCAAAGAGGAGAAATGTCTTATGGCTCACACTTCTAAAGAGGTACATTCCGAAACCGAATATTATAGCAATGATAGCTACACTTTTGATGATATTAAATTTGAAGGCAAATATGATAGTTTACACAAACTTAGTCTTAAATTCATAGAAAAGAATAAAACCTTAAAATCAACCAAAACTAAGCTTGAAAATGAGATCAATGAACTTAGGGAGAAATTGGCAATACTTGAGAAAAATAAAGAAGTGGATTTAGGTTGCTTAAGTTGTGAGAAACTTAGAATAGAAAATGAAGATCTCAAGAGAACCTCCATTAAATTGGAAAAGTTCATGAAAGGTACTAGTGCACTTGATGATATGTTAAACAAACAAGTTCATTCAAAGGAAAGATTTGGTGTAGTTTTTAACTCAAATGAAGCCTCAACTAGTGAACCTAAACAAGTCAGATTTTCACAAAAATCACCCACTGTACGCGGTCCCAGATTGTATGGGGCGGTTCCTTATCACTATGGAACCGCCGCCATAGATAAGGTACCGCGGCCAGAAGATGAGTTTTGTGAAAATCATGAACTTTCTAAAAAATCAAAATCAGGTGAAAAACCAAAGCATCTTATTGTTAATAAGGTAAAATTACCCATACTTGACGACAATGCTATTGATAAGTTCTACAAGCCATTAAGTAAACCTCTCATGGGAAATAGAAGTTTATCAAGACCATCTTCTACTCCACCTAGAATACGGAATGAGTCTAAGCCTAGAAGTAGAATGACAACGCCTAGAAGAGATAATCAAAACAATTCACGATCTAGAAGTAAAACCCCAACACCTAGAAGAAATGATCATAACTCTAAACCTAGATCAAATACACCCAGGAGAAATAACGAACAACAAAATGGTTATATGAATTACTATCCTCCTCTATTTTGTTCCACATGGGGAACCCCTCCTTCATTCATGCATCCCAACCAAATGCAAGGGATGTTTGGAACTAACAATTTTGGACCCATGAGATATTGGGGACCAAATGTTTGATCTTGTGTGTTGTTACCTAGATATGCTTGGGAATTGATTTGGAGCTCGATGAGTGGATTAAGGATAGTGGATGTTCTAAACACATGACGGGTAATCGAAGTTTGTTCTCGCATTACAAAGCATATAATGGAGGTAACGTCACATTCGCTAGTAGTCTACGTGGTAATATCACTGGCAAAGGTACGGTTTCTCTTGACTCTATGACCATTGAAAATGTTGAGCATGTAGATAACTTAGGGTTTAATCTTTTAAGTATAGGTCAAATTTCTGACAATAAGTGTAAGGTCATCTTTTCAGAACATAACAGTGAAATCGTAAAATATGGAAAAGTCATTGGAAAAGGTGTTAGAAAGCATGGCTTTATGTCATTAAGGTTAATAAGAAGTCAAAAGACAACATATGTCTTGCGACTATAGATGATAGTTCTACTCTTTGGCATAGGAGATTAGGTCACGCTAATATGCGTTTAATTCAATCTTTAGTCTCTAAGGAGTTGGTAAGACACCTCCCCAAGATGAAGTTTGATAGTCACTTTTGTGATGCTTGCAAAGTTGGAAAGCAAGTTCACTCAAGTCACAAAGCCAAGAATTTGGTTTCGACCTCTCGGTGCTTAGAGCTCCTACATATGGATCTTTTTGGACCTTCCGCCAAACGGAGTTATGGAGGTAACCTTTATACCCTAGTTATAGTTGATGACTATTCTAGATTCACTTGGACTAGATTTTTGGCATCTAAGAATGAAGCTTTCGATCATTTCAAAATATTTAGTCGAAGAATTCAAAATCAAATAGGATGTCCAATTGTCTCTATTAGGATGGATCATGGTAGGAAAATTGATAATGAAGTGAAATTTGGTGCCTTTTGTGAAGCTCATGGTATTACCCATAACTTCTCAGCTCCTCGCACTCCACAATCAAATGGGGTAGTTGAAAGGAAGAATAGGACTCTCCAAGAGATGAGTAGGACGATGCTAAACGAGCAATCTTTGCCTCAAAAGTTTTGGTGCAATGCCGTGGACACATCGACTTATATGCTCAACCGAATTCTTATTCGACCTTTCATAGGAAAGACCCCCTATGAGATTCGTAAAGGTAAGAAACCCTCATTGGAATACTTTAGGGTGTTTGGAAGCAAGTGCTTTATCCTCAACACCAAAGACTACCTTACCAAGTTTGACCCAAAGTCTTACGAAGGTATCCTTTTAGGTTATTCCCAAACTAGCAAAGCCTACATTGTCCTAAATAGAACCTCGGGGGTTATTGAAGAATCACTCAACGTAACCTTTGATGAAACCCCTCCTTCACCCAAGACACCACCATTGGTTGATGATGACTTGGATGAATTAGAAGTAGTTAAAGCCAAAGAGGTTAGAAAAATAGGAGTTGAAGACCTTAGTGTTGAAAAGGAAGTAAACAGTAAGGAATCTAGGGATCATACTCTCAATAATGTCATTGGTGACTTAAATCAAAGGACCCTAAGATCTCAAGTCCAAAACCAAAGCAACTTCTTTTATTTTGTCTCCTTGATTGAACCAAAGAATGTTAAAGAAGCTTTGACGGATGAGAGTTGGGTCATTGCGATGCAAGGAGAATTGAATCAATTCGTTGCCAATGATGTTTGGGAACTTGTTCCTCCACCTAGAAGTTCTACCATTATAGGAACCAAATGGGTATTTAGGAATAGGTTAGATGAGAATGGCGTTGTGTCTCGTAACAAGGCTAGACTTGTAGCTCAAGGCTATAATCAACAAGAAGGGATTGATATGACGATACATATGCACCGGTAGCTAGATTAGAATCCATTAGAATCCTCTTAGCCTACACTTGTGCCTTAGATTTTAAGCTTCAACAAATGGATGTAAAGAGTGCATTTCTTAACGGTTTGATCAATGAGGAGGTATATGTGGCTCAACCTCCCGGCTTCATTGATTTTGAGAAACTGGATCATGTTTACAAGCTTAAGAAAGCACTTTATGGACTCAAACAAGCACCCAAATCTTGGTATGATAGACTTAAAGCATTTCTTGTTAAACATGAGTATACCATGGGGATGGTAGATAACACACTCTTTATAAAGAAGAAAGGTTCTCACCTCATAATCGTACAAATATATGTTGATGACATTATATTTGGATCAACTTGTCAAGAATTGTGTGATGACTTTGCCAAAATCATGCATGATGAGTTTGAAATGAGTATGATGGGAGAACTTAACTTCTTTTTAGGACTCCAAATTAAACAAATGGATGATGGTATTTTCTTTAGTCAATCTAAGTATGCTAAAGAAATGCTAAAGAAATTTGGATTAGAAGAATCTAGACCAATGAAGACCCCAATGGCCTCGGATACTAAACTCACCGTAGATGATGATTGTGAGTCGGTAGACAACACCAAATATAGAGGTATGATTGGTAGTTTGTTGTACCTAACGGCAAGTCGACCAGATATCAAGTTTAGTGTTTGCCTTTGTGCTCGCTTCCAAGAGGCTCCCAAAACCGCTCACCTTGAAGTGGTTAAGCGTATCTTTCGATACATTAAAGGAACTATACATTTAGGATTATGGTATCCTAAAGGGACCGGCATAGAAACCATTGTCTACGCGGACTCGGATCATGCGGGAGACTATGTGGACCGGAAAAGCACTAGTGGAGTTTGTACCTTCATGGGTTGTTGTTTAACTTCTTGGTTCTCCAAGAAACAAACCGATCTTGCAATATCCACCACGGAAGCCGAGTATGTGAGTGCCGGAAAAGCATGCCAACAAGCTCTATGGATGAAGCAAGCGCTTGTTGATTATGGGATTTCTCTTGATGATGTTCCCATCATGTGCGATAATAAAGGCGCTATAGACCTTAGCAAGAATCCCGTGCAACATTCGCGAACCAAACACATAGAAACTCGACACCATTTCCTTAGGGATAATGTTCAAAAGGGGAACATTTCAATTGAGAAGGTACCCTCCGAGGACAACTTAGCCGACATCTTCACTAAGCCACTTAAGAGGGAACCTTTTAATTACTTGCGTCTAGGTCTAGGACTAATGGAACGTCTTCCTTAATTTCCTTTCTTTTTGTGTGTTTTCTTTTACCACTTTGAGTCATTGAGTCTTCCAAACTCTTTTTGAAAAACCCTCTCTTCTCCTTTTCAAAATTCTCAAAGTCTCTTTCGAAAATGGTTGAGAAATTCGTTTGACATTGTTAATTCAATCTAAAAACGATTTTTCATAGATTCTCGCTATTAATCTAGAGCTTACATAATTCATATGTATGATTCTCTCAAACATAGCAAGAACAAGATAGAATCATGGAGGATCATTGTGTCATGACTTAAGGTCTTGTCTTACACACCTCCTACATCGATTTTTTTAATCCATGTATTTTGGTCAAATCTCTATTTGGTAAGTTTACATATGTTTTTTGTCTATCTTTGCTTTTAAGCATATCCCTATGATAAGTTAGACTAGAAAAATAAGATTTGCTGAAAAATCTTCCTCCAAACACCAAACACTGCTTCTGCAGGCGGTTCCATATGTGAACCGTGGTGCCTTATTGATAAGGTACCGCCAGCCTTGCTAAGGAACCGCCTACAGTGCCTTCCTTTTTCGGGTTTTTCTCTGAAACTCCAGATTTGCTCCAACATTTTTTGAGAATCTTTGTTTCAAACCCTTTGACCCCCCCAAAATACCTTAAACCTTCCCTATTTAAACCTTAAGCATTTTGCCATACTTCACATCCCAAAATGTCTTATTCTCCCAATGAAAACCTTGAATCTCCTCCATTTTCTCCAATTGCTTTCAACCCAAATTCACCCAAGAACACTCTTAATCACATTTCTCCTACCAATAATGTTGATTGTGGAACTTCTTTGCTTCCACCACCACCCTTTAGTGTTCTTCCTCCTTCTCATGATAATGTCATGCACCATGGAACATATTGTCATTGTTGTCAATATCAACATCTTGCTATGGCACACATCTATGAGGAGTTGAGCTACATCAAGAGTCTCTTAATCAAGCCTCCTCTTTACTATGATTATGAGATCTCCAACAAGCCACCACCACCACCCTCTGCCATTACCTTGTCTTTCATATAAGCATTGCTTGCTTATCTACAAGACACCAAATTCAAGCAAATCTTAGAATTCTAGAATAACTAGGATTAGATTTATGCTTTTGGCTTGTTTCTTTTTCCATACATCTTTGTATGATGTTTTTTTAGTAACCTATCTTGGATCTTTGTCTTTTTGTTTTCTTCTCTTTTATTTTGTGACCTATTATTATATCTTGTTGGTTGTTTCTTTTGTTCAACTAACCCTTCTATGTAGCTTGTCACCATATCTCGATTCCTCGGTGCCCCAAGCTAGGGGGAGTAAGCACCAAGGGGGAGTCTTTGCAAAGTCCGTCTCTTCAACACCGACTTGTGCAACCTTTTTGCTTCGACAAAGGGGGAGAAATGAATAAACTCGTCTTCGAAAATCTTGTTTTTTGTGTGATTGAGTTTATGTATTGTCGGAATCAAAAAAGGGAGATTGTTAATGCAATAATGCCTAAACGTTACTTGCATTTTTCGGTCTCGCTTAGTTTTGATTACGACAATATGTAAAAACAAGCATTTACGAAAACAACGAAAAAACGAATTCTTGAGTTCAAGTATTTTTCATTTTACCCATTTTCACTTAACGTATGGATAAACAAGTACTAACCTTAATCAAGTGATCAAGTGATTTAATCTTTTCTTAAAACTCACTTTTTATTAAGTGTGACAAGTTTTTATTAAACTTTCTTTTTAAGAAAATGTTTTATTAAATTAATTGTTTGAAAATTTGAAAATGGCATATTCTTATTTGGTTAGGAATATTCTATCAGGATATTTTTTAAAGCATATATGACCTCCACCACTAAAGAACAAAAAGGGAGCGGAGTCTATTCCAGCGGTACCTTAGCTCCTAGGCGGTTCCTTATCGATAAGGTACCGCGGGCTAAGATAAGGAACCGCGGGCAGATATAGCCGTTGGCCCTTTGTCCTATAAATAGTGGACCATTCTCAGCTTTTCAATTCACCTCTTTTGCACATCTATTTCCAGATTCAAACACTCTTCTTTAATCACTCAAATCTTTGATCATTTGTTTGATTACTACTTGTTTAAGAAGTGAATCTTGTTCTTCCATCCCTTCCTCTCCAAGTGCAAAGAGAAGAACACTATTCTTGTGAAGTGTTGAGTCCACCACCAAAGATCCATTGAAGATCTAATTTTATACATTTGTAGTTGTGTCATAGTTGTGAAGATCCAAGTAGTTGTGTCTATTTGGAAGTTGTGTATGTACTAAGTATAGTTGTGTAGATTGGTCCTAGCTACGATTAGGGCTCTACTTTTAGCTTAGAGTCGGAAATTGGTTAAGCGACGTGTACGATTTTCTCCACCATAAGGAGCTTGTTGTGTAGTGAACTCTCGAGTAAGGAGTACTCGAGGAGTGAAGTAGGAACGAGGAGTGAGCTTTGTTGCCGAACCACTATAAATCCTTGGTGTTTGGTTTGATCTTTATTTACCCTTAACTCTTTACATTCTTTATTCTTTGTGCATATATTTTTGTTAGTATTAGTTTAGTTACACTATCATTGTTCATATTGTGCATAAGAAGATTTCACATATTTCCTCAAGCCTAAGTTTTTGAAAAAGGATTTTTTGAAAACCATATTTTAACAAGTAAATATAAGAAACTATTCAACCCCCCCCCCCCCCCTTCTAGTTTCTACAAAGATGACCTACAACTTCAGTTAAGTGAAGCCATTAAAGATAAAGAGAATGTAGGGCTTAAAATTGAAAATTTTGATAAAGCTAGCCAAACCCTAGAAAAATGTGTGAGTGAACAAAGAAATCCTAGGGACATGTCAGGAATTAGGATGAAAGAGTATGATGCTATTCCACCACCCGTTGGGGACTTCTATGGTGTCCTGAAAAAGGATCTCTCTTGGACTGGTATTCCAGAACTCCAAGAAAAGGAATTTATTCCTCCACCTAGAGTGATTTCCCCAGTTGAAGAGTATAAGCAGAAAATGACTAACCTTGAACAATGGAAGAAAGCAAACCCTATGTTGTTTGTTAAGGGGGGCTTCTTAGTGATGAAGAAACTAAAGTTAAACCAATATCCATCACTAATCCTACCATTGAAAGACCTATTGACCTTGGCTCTACAACTAAGACCGAATCTAGTGTTAAATATGCTAAAATGTATAGGAAACCTAGATCGCCTCAAAGTCAAGCAAGTGTTAATGGGACAGGGTTCTTTCAATCTAGACCTAAGGTTATGTCTAGAAAGGCTTGTTACACATGTGGGAGTTTTTCTCACTTGGCTTATAAATGTGTTAGTGGCTCTAAATTCATCACTAACAATAAGTCAACCATGGTCAAACCTAGACCCTTTGTCCAAACTAGTTCCCAGGCCACTAGACCAGCTCCTTTCTTTTCTAGAGGGACTAACACTCATGGACAAAGACCCTTTCAAAAGAGCAACACTTGGTCTAACATACAATGGGTTCCTGTAGCAAACACTAATTTAGACGCTGATAGGAACAAATTGTCCACTGACAAGACAAAATCAGCCACTGACAGATCTAGTTTTGGTATGAAAATGCCACAACTAGCTTCTTTTAGACCTTATGTTAGACCAAGCAATAGGTACTTAAAACACAAGGGTTCAGGGTCTAAAGCTTCATCCAGTTTGACATGGAGACCTAAACAAGACAAAACCCTAATTTTGTTGGAATTTCTATGACCTATAACAGATTTAACTTTCTTGCAAAGGTCATCACTAAACCTATTGGGGTAAATTGGGTGTTTCGGCCACAAAGGAATGATCAGGAGGTTGTTACAAGGAATAAGTCAATTCTTATTGAACAACCAAATGAATCCAAGTCTGTAAAGGCTTGGGTTCCTAAAGAAAACTAATTTGTTTTCTTCCTGTGTAGGGTATTCACAAGCACGTCAATGATAAAGGATATTGGGACAGTGGATGCTCAAGGCACATGACAGGGAAGGAAGACTATTTTACCAATTTCATCCCTATCAAGAATGGTGATAAAGTGTATTTTAGAGGAGGTTGTGGTACCATCTCTGGAAAAGGCACTCTCATCACCAACAATCTAAGGTTTCATGAAGTCTTCCTGGTAAAAGAACTTGACTACAACTTGTTTAGTATGTCACAAGTTTGTGACAACAAAAATAAAGTTCTTTTTACTGATACTGAATGCTTGGTGTTAAGTAAGGATTTTAAGATTCCTGATGCAAAGTTTATTGAGTATAGAACACCTAGGCATAAGGAAATTTATAATGTTAATATAAATGGAATTAAGATGGACAAAAATCTAACATGTCTTTATGCTAAAGCTTCAGTTGATGAGAGTAATTTATGGCACAGAAGGTTAGGGCATATTAACTATACATTAATAGACTTGTGAGACATGATCTTGTCAGTGGTTTTCCTTCTAAAGCTTTCCACAATGATCATTCTTGTGTTACATGCCTTAAAGGCAAACAGCATAATGTCTCCTTTAAGTCTAAAAGTATGCATTCTAGTTCTAAACCACTTCACCTGCTGCACATGGATTTGTTTGGCCCAACCAATATAGAAATCTTAATGGTAAATCTTATTGTTTTGTTGTCACACGATGATTATTCTAGGTTTACTTGGACTTTCTTTTTGGCTTTAAAGAGTGACACTACTATGACTTTAATTAACTTCATCACACAGATTGAGAAGAAAACGGGTAATGAGGTTAGAATTCTTAGAAGTGATAATGGTGGTGAGTCTAGGAACAATCTTCTAGATGCCTTTTGTGTCAATAAGGGAATTTCTAGAGAGTTTAGCATAGCTAAAACTCCACAGCATAATGGTGTAGCTGAAAGAAAGAATAGAACTCTAATAGAAGCAGCTAGAACCATGTTGGCAGATGCAAATTTACCCATTGCTTTTTGGGCTGAGGTTGTGAACACTGCATGCTATGTTCAAAATAGAGCCTTGGTGAATAAGTTTCATAATAAGACCCCCTATGAGTTGCTTTGGAATAGGAAGCCTAGTATAGACTTCTTTAGGCCTTTTGGATGTCATGTAGTTATTTTAAATACTAGTGATAATCTAGGTAAATTTTGCTCAAAAGGTGATGAGGTACATTTTATGGGATATTCCACAAATAGCAGGGGGTACAGGGTTTATAACAAGAAGACTAAGATTCTAACAGAAAATATTCATGTTGACTTCTTGGAAACTAAACCTAGTGATCCTAAGTCTGGACCTAATTGGTTGTTTAATTTGGAACCATTATCTAGGACTTTGAATTATATGCCTGTCACTAATCCAGACATTGTGGAAAAGGATCCAAATGTTTTAGAAGAACTTATTGTTGCAATTTCAGGTACACAGGTTGCTAAAGAAGAAGGATCACATGTAGTTGCGCCAACTCCGATATTTGATTATGTCACCATTCCTATATGGACTGATGGGTTTGTGCAAGCATCTGCTGCTGCTGGAAAGGAGGAAGAAGGACCACAAGAAAAAGCAGTTGATGAATCCATGCATGCATCTTCATCCGCTGACAAAGCCAATTCAGACGCTGACACGTTGAATTCAGCCACTGACAGTCAGTTTGGAAATTTATTCTCTTCCTCCAACAGAAATATTTTTTAACATGTTGAAGACCTCATACCCAATCAAGATGTCAGTGGACCACTTCCAACCACTGGCAACATACCTCCAAGTTCAAGTGAGGATGGGAGTAGCAATGAAGATGATATTGGCAATATGGAGTCCACTGTACATGACAACTCACTATTTGGATGAGGAATACTTACAAAGGTGGCCAAAGATCATCCTTCTTCTCAAATAATTGGTGATATTCAGACTCCTGTTCAAACAAGAAGGACTCATCAGACTCAAGGTGGATTCATTGCTAATATTCACAAAAAGGAAGATACCCCTCTTGTGTAAGCATGTTTATTTGCCTGTTTTCTGTCACAAAAGGAACCTAAGAAGATTTTTGAGGCTCTTAAAGAACCAAGTTGGGTAGAAGCAATGCAGGATGAGCTTCACCAGTTTGCAATTCAAGATGTTTGGGAGCTAGTAGACTGTCCAAGGTATGTCAGACCTATTGGGGCACGTTGGGTTATAAGGAATAAAAAGGATGAAAGAGGAACTGTGATAAAAAAACAAGGCACGTTTAGTTGCTCAGGGATATACACAAGAAGAAGGGATAGACTATGAAGAGGTTTTTTCACCTGTTACCAGGATAGAAGCAATAAGGATTTTCCAAGCCTATGCTTCTTGCATGGGTTTCACAGTTTATCAAATGGATGTTACATGTGCTTTCTTATATGGCACAATTTAGGAGGAAGTGTATGTTATGCAACATCCAGGTTTTGAAGATTCAGAGCATCCAGACAAGGTGTATAGAGTCAAGAAAGCAATGTATGGACTTCATCAAGCCCCACGGGCATGGTATGGTACATTATCCACTTACCTTGTGGAAAATGGATTCAAGAAAGGCACCATAGACCAAACTCTATTTACCAAGAAGAATGGAAAGGATTTTCTTCTTGTACAGGTCTATGTGGATGATATTATTTTTGGGTCATCTAATACAAAGATGAGTGAAGAATTTTCCAACCTCATGAGAGACAAATTCAAGATGAGTGCAATGGGAGAGATGAACTTCTTTCTAGGTTTACAACTACAACACAAAGAAGATGGTATCTTTATCTCTCAAGACAAATATGTGGATGAGATCTTAAAGAAGTTTGGTTTTTCTCCTTATGAAAAAGGGCTAGCACACCCATGGATAGGGAATACCCTTGGGGAAAGACTGGAGATGGAAAAGATGTTGATGTTAGGCATTATAGATCCATGATTGGATCATTGATGTATCTTACTGCCTCTAGACCTGACATCATGTTTGTTGTGTGTGCATGATCACGCCACCAAGTGACTCCCAAAGAGTGTCATTTTCATCATGTTAAAAGGATCTTTATATACCTTAGGTGCTATCCCACCTTGGGATTATGGTATCCTAAAGATTCTCCATTGGAGCTTATTGGTTATTCAGACAGTGACTATGGAGGTGATAAGTTTGACAAGAAATCTGCAACTGGTGGATATCAATTTCTTGGGAGCAGACTTATATCTTGGCAATGCAAGAAAAAAACAATGGTGGCAAATTCTACAACTGAAGCAAAATATGTGGCTGCTGCTGCATGTTGTGGATAAGTTCTATGGATTAAAAACCAGCTGTTGGATTATGGGTATAATTTTGTGCATACTAAGATATGTGTGGATAATAACAGTATATTATGCATTATTAAGAATCATGTACATCATTCTAAAACTAAACACATAGAAATTATGCATCATTTTGTAAAAGATTGTTTTGAAAAAGGTTTAATACATCCAGATAGGGTCGACACAGAAGAGAATGTGGCTGATCTTTTAACTAAACCTTTTGATGTTGGGAGGTTCCAGTACTTGGCAACAAGTATTGGAATGATCAATCTCACCTAAATGTGTTTTTGAAATCATTATATAGTATGTACAGGATGTGCACTGTTATTTATCTTTGTAAAGTATTAGATTTTCCACTTTATTTTTCTAACCCTGACAGAGGTTATTTTGACGCTGACAAGTGTAAAAATGGTCGCTGACAGCAACATGTTAGTTTTGTGGTTTTTCATCTAATCATGCAGGCATTGTGAGCATTGTAAAATTGGATACAAAGTTGCTTATGGATCTTTGGAGCTTACAAGGAATGTGTCAAAAGTTTATTCCTATCTTGAAATAAAAATTTGTCATATACATATTATTTTGCAACTATGTACATCCTAGTTTAAGGGGAGGTTTAGGAAACCTTTAGGATTTTAGATATCCTAGATTGTGTCCACAGGTAAGTAAGAATTGGAATTTTTAGTTCTTGAGGCACTGTAGCATGCAAAGTTGATATACTGTACATGTTGCCAAGACTTTTTGGCCTAGAATTGGGATTCGTCGGTTGGGAGCCTTGGTGTAAATTTTAATTGGGCTTACCTAAGAAGTTACAAAGAGTTTATATGAGATTTCTTCACTGTTAAGAACTTTGGTTAGCAAGGGACACTTGAGGACAATTATGTCTATCTTGTTTATGCAAGTGTGCATGATTGGACAGTGCTTGCCACCCTTTAGTCATTTTTAGTATAATAGTTATCTTCTTTAGGGTAAACTTCTTTGTTAAGGTCTTTTTATTTTTAATTATTTTTATTTTTTGTCGATGACATAGTTTACTTCCAACGCTGATAAGACCAATTTAAACGTTGACATGGCAAAATTTACACGCTGACAAGACTATAGCCGTTACACGCTGACGTTTACTTTTGACCGTTAAAAAACATTGACCACCTAGTTGTTGTTTTTGATGAAAATTTGGGCCGTAATTTTAGCAAGTTGGTAACTTTTAATTAATGAAAGAGATAAGTTATATGTTTTTCAAGATTTTCATCATTACTTTTTGAATATAACTCCCTTCTTTTTCAACCAATCGTGTGCTAATATCTTTCCTATAAATTAGGCTCATTTCTTTCAAATAGGGTAACTACTATTCTTGTCTGCTAAAATTCTAAAACCTTCATACCTACATTGTTATCATCTTATAGTTTTCTCAAATCATTCGTAATGGCGCCAAAGTTTAAGCCTGCTAGTGTGGAGTTAGAGTTCAGAAGCCAACACAATATGGTGGCTTATTTGGTTGAAGATAATACTTTGCACCCCCAATACACAGAGATGATTGGGTATTTGATGGTGTCTCCTCTAAGGTATGCACTTTCTCATACTCCACTCGTCCCTATCACACACATCAAGCAGTTTTGGAACATTGTTCGTTCTGAAACAATTAATGGAGTGATTACATTAGTTGGCATTGTTCGTGGGGCTAGATGGGTTGTTACTAAAGCTCTAGTTCGTCAAGATCTACACCTTGATGATCTTGATGGTATAACAACCCTTCCCCTAGCAGAGGTAGAGTTAGGTCTTCGAGGCTTGGGTTATGAATTGCCCCCAATTGGGCACATAAACAAATATACTAAACAACAATTTCCCCCAGCCTGGAAGTACCTGATACATATCATCCTACAATGTTTGAGTCCCAAATGCTCGTCTTTCAATGAAATCAATCGATCCATGGTTGTGCTCTTGTTTGCATTGCAAATGGGCAAAAATATAATTTTTCTAAGATGATTTTTGATGGCATGTGTCACAACAAGGGTAACAAGATGACTCTTGCTTACCCAAGGTTTTTACAAATGATTTTTGATGCTCAACAATATTGTCGTAGGGACCATGATGACTTTTATGAGGTCCCTACTCAAAAGAAAACTATTTTTGGTAACATGAACACCCCTCCTTTCAGAGACCTTCCCCTCACCCCAGCCATGTAAGCTATCATTCAGGTAGCTGTACAACCTGAACCACAACCAGACCCTCTTCCAGAACACCCTCCATCACCACAACACATGAATATTGACCCTCAACCATTAGGCGCTGACACTCACAATGTAGGCGCTGACACAGCCAACCCAAACGCTGACACTATCGCCCAACACACCTAAACAGAACCCCATTCCACTTCATCCTCAGAACAACAAGACTATATGTTTAAGAAGAGACAAAGGACTACTGGAGTGTTCTCCTCTAGTGGTCCTAGCCATGAAGCAGAGAGAACCACCACCACAAGTGTAGTTGGTGACATGGGTGGGGCTAGGACTATTCATACTGGCTTAGAAGCAGGTCAAGATAGTCCCAACATCATTAAGACTACACCCACGCCCAATGAATCTCTCTTGGGGGGTTAAATCCCCATGATAGAGGAGGGCAGAATGGAACCATTATCAGCTTTAGAATTGACGGTGATCTGCATTCGCTTGCAAAAGCAAAATGCAGATCTTGTACAGATTGTCACTGGTCAAGGCCTTGAACTCAAATCATTAAGGGAGAGGTTGGTTATTTTGGAGACTGCCAATACTAGGAGAACGCAGGCTAGAGTCTTTTCTTTAGGGGAGGATTATTACAAAGGGGAGGATGAGCCAGTGAATTTGAGTGACAAGGGCTCACAAGAAGGTATTTCTTATGGGAATGAAGAGATAGCTAAGGCACTGACAAGTTTGAAGGAGAGTCTAGCTGTTGATATTTCTTTGGTTACTCCTAAGAGGCTTTCATTTATAGAGATGATGAAGTAAGTCACAGAGTCAGCCACTGACACTCAAGTTGTGAACGCTGACAAGAATAAATCAGACGCTGACAGGCTTGCAGGAATGACTGGTGTATCCCAACCATCAGTTATCATCAAAGATGTTTCTACACATGTACCATTGATTGTAGAGTTTTACTACTCTTTAGGAAAAGAGCGTAAATAGCGGTAAGTATTAACGAGTGATTTAGGAAAACCACAAGTAATGACCCTCAATCAAATAAAAAGAGAGAAAAAGTTCGTTTCCCAAGGAGGTATATGTGTTGTGAATTAACTTGTATGTATTTGAGATTAATATTGAGAAGAATGGGGATGAGAAGATGAAAAGACGGCTACGTTAAAATTAAACTACGACGTAAACGTAAAACCGTGAAAAACTACTCAAATTAAAAATTATTATACTAAGACCAAAAACAAAATCAATAATTAAGAAGACTAAAAAGAAGTCTAAAATAATATAAATAAAGATAAAAATCCAACAAAGATATTTTAAAACCTTTTATTAATTAAATATTTAATTTTAAATGCTAATTAAAGCCCTAAAATTAAATATAACTAATTCAAATGTCTAAAATATGATTTTATTGAATAATTACTTAACTTATATTATTAGAAGATTAAAAAGTAATTTTCTAAAAATTAAAAGCTATTAAAACTATTTTTAAAACTCTAAAAATGATTAAAAATGATTAAAACCTAATTAAACTTAAAATAATTATAAAAATTAATCTAAAAGCTAGAAAATTATTCTAAAAATGGAAAAGGTCTTAATTAATGCTAAAGAACTTAAGAAAAATGAAAAAGAAATAAAAATGAAATTTTGATTTTTTAATAATAAAATAATATTAAAATATTCCTAAAAATAAAAAGTTTTCAAATAAATTCTAAAAAATTCTCAAAAATCCTAAATATTCTAACTAAGAGGAAAACACAAATTAGAGCTCCTAAAACCTTTTTAATAATTTTATAAAAATGTTTAAAGTTTATAAAAAACCTTAAAATATTATAAAATTAAAAATTAAAGTTTATAAAACCAAAACTTAATGTAAACCTCAAAGTATTTATTAAAAAGCTAAAAACTATTTTTCCTGAAAATTAAAACTATTTTTTCTATTTTTTAGTGACTTTATAAAAAACGGCTATTAAATAAATGCTAGAAAATAAATGAATAATGGGAAAATTATAAAAATAGACTAGAAAAATCACAAATCTAATAAAGATCCTAGGAAAAATGAAAATAAGCAAAAACGTTTGACAAATAAGCTGAAAAATGATAAATAAGCTACGGCTTTTAATTAAGCTATCAAAAGAGAAAACGTGTTAAATAAAGGTTGAAAACAAACATAAACGTAAAAAGGTATCCAGATCAACGGTAGAGCTCCTAACCCTCCTACGAGAGGTCTGGGGTTCGAGTCCGTTGCGGGTATTCTTTTTGCTAATTTTTTCTTTTTTTTTATTTTTTTGTTTTCCAACAAATCAGTGACTCTAAATAAGCTAGAAACACAATCCAATACTCTTTTTTAGCTAGGTTTAAGCACAATTGAAGATCAAAATGAAGCCAGGTTCAACTTGAACACAAGCAGGTTAAGCCTTGTGTTTTGCTTGAGGATTTAGCCAAGAGGTCTTGGCTGTGAACTTATTTGGTGAATGTTTTTGGTACAATAGGGCACCCTTGTGCTCATAGAAGCACAAGGAGTCAAGTACAAGTTTAAATAACCACTTAGCACACAAAGAAGATCACAAACCAAGCATACAAATACACATCCAGTTGCTGATACAAAGAAATGAAGTCTGGTGACAGTTTTAGCTTGTTACTTGCATACAAATGGAATTCAAACACCCAAACTTCACACAACCTCACAAAATGGTGCACAAACAATTTAAAACCCTATATCAACCTGGATCTTAACAGTTTACACAAAATCATGCACCAAAACTCATGAAAATAAGCAGAATATGACTTATGCAGATTTGAGTTACTCTTTTTAACTTATTTCTCACAAATTTGTTTCCAAACTTAGCAAACCTACTTCCTTACTAGTAAACAACTTTTCTCAATCCTTTTGAAGCTTTATAACACCTTTTAAAATCACTATTCAAGAACTTTGTCCTGCTAAAACTTGTTTCCAAACACCCTGTTATATTCTGAAAACCAACTTTTAACAAACCAATTCCTTATAAAACCTATTCAATCTGATCCAAATAGCTTCTATCATGCATATGAACACATTAGAACACAAATCAACAACTATAACATACTTATGCCACCAAATCAAACCATATCACATGAAACTCCTATTTTTCTGAAATTTTTCAAAAGGAAAAGGAAGTTACCTTAGGGCTTTACATCCAAAGCCCTAGTGGTTGCATAACCACCTCCTTATGCACCCGGGTGCATGCAGAACACAAATCAACAATGATGAACCTGTTTAAGAACAACCAAAGAAAAAGAACAAGGATATTATGCAATATACTTTTTCTGATTTCTTTCTTACTTAAACCTTTCCAAAAACTTTTCAACCTTCTAAATCACGTTTTAATAACACTAAATTACCAATCCAAATGATCCTCTTAACATCAAAACTTTGAAACAGATTTCTTCCAAAAATTCTTTCAAATTTCAGAAACCTTTGAATAATTTTGAAACTCAAAATTACTCAACCAACTAGAAAATGGAACTCAGAATCAAGCTTATACACAACACACAACTTTTTATAAACCTAAAAAGGAATTATACTTGTTTTAAAACAAAAACCAAACTTTTATTTCATAAAAAAGGAATTACATGTGCAAAGCTTTAAAACTGGAACAAGGGGTCATCACAGGTTGATGCCTCCTTTTATACTAGTCTAATGAACATACTAGAAGGCTAAAAACAAAACCCTAATCACTAGAAATTCTCCAAAATGCCCTTGACGTTTTTGAGGTATGAGTTGTCCAAATTTGATCTAAGCCGTTCCTTTTGGCGTTGTGAGTAAGCAATAAACCTTGGTGGTTGATTTGGGACACGTCACATGCCTTGGAGGACAAGGTGTGATGTGATTGGTTGAGAGGGGAATTGGAGGTAGGGTCTACAGTGAGTGGGAGGAGAGTTTTGTGCGTGGGTTTTGTTTCTGCATGTGTGAATCACACATGTGCAAGGTGAATTGGATTTTTACCCAAGTTTAAGTGAGATAGAACCTGGGGTGAAAAAGGGAACAGTAACTTCCATTTGATCCGTTTTTAGGGGAAACAGATGTGTTAGGCGCGTGTTTTGTTTGAATGTTTCAATCTTGACAACTTAAGCCCTTATCTTTTGGAATTTTTGGCATTTAAGGTTATTCAGCCCTAAATCCGTTTTTGCTTTGTTAATAAGTTTCACCCTTTTACATTTTTGGCACAAACTTTGGAAAAAAGTGTTTCAAGGGTTATAATTGACAATTTTGAATATTTCAAGGGCTGTTCTTGGACAATGTTGATCTTCAAAGGTCTTCAATGTGTCTTTCACTTCATGAGGGACCATTTTTGGCAATTTGAAATTGTTGAGGGACTAATCTTGCCATTTCTTCAAAGTTGAAGGACCTTTTTGCAATTTTGACAAACTTAAGGGACCAAACTTGTAATTATTAATATACAAGGGTTTTAAGTGTCATTTCTTCATTCTTGGAGGATCAATCTTGTTTGTCTTCAAGTCTTCAAGGGTATTTGTTGAAAATTCCATGATTAGGGCCCGGTTCTTTGTACGGCTTCGTTTCTCGTGTTCGTTTTTCGTTGTATCTTGTGATCTTTTGTCTTTTTCACGATATCCATACCTAAAATACACAAGTAAACAAACACAAGCATATATATGGTATTTTATGACATTTTTATGCATTTAAAGCCCGAAAAGAACGATGAGATCATGTATAAATGCCATCTCATCACTCCCCCATACTAAGCCATTGCCGTGCCCTCACGCAATGCTAGAATAAAGTATCTAAGCATCACCAAAGTTCAATTTTATTAACCTTTATTGAAGAGTAAAAGACTTGCAACATACTACGATGATGTGTAAAGACATAATGTATGATTTTCATCACCATAATGTGACTTTTAGGGTCTAAGAATAGAAACAAGTTAATGTCCCTTAGAGTAAACTTCGTCATCCTTGATTGTCATACATTCCATGCTAAGTGCAAAAACAAGATCATTGTTGGTACAAGTCACAATGCTAACACTACTCATACGTCCAAATTGTGTAATACTTTTTCTCCCCGCAATCCTAGTTATTATAAAAGGAAATGGGTTACTAGCATTTTTTATCTATTTGTCATGGATCACAAGTGATTCATATTGACTTATTTGAGTAGTTATTAGTCCGAAAGTAAAGTAGCACGATTTGATCAATAGTTAGCCGAAGGACAAAATCTTTTAAAACGGCTTCTCGTGTATCTCCTTAAGTTCATATCTTGGCATAACTCGTTTCACGATTTGAGACCTTTCTCGGACCGATATTTGGCATGTACTTCATACTTCAAATCTTGGGAAGACTTTCTCGAAATTGTGGTCTTCTCTTCATATATTTGGAATTTCTTCATTTGACGTTTTTGAGAGATTCTTCATATAGGACCACGACTTCATCATTTTTCTTCAATCTTTACTTTGGATTTTGATATACAACGATCCGCCTCCTTTTCGGACTTGGATATATTTATCCTCATACCTTGTTAGGGTCTTTTTGGATAGACTTTCTCCATTCTTTAGGGGAGTAATAGCTTCTCGTCGTGTGTCTCGATCCTTCATATTGATTTTTGAAATAATGATACTTCACATCATCTTTGGATCTTTAGCAAAAATAGAGCTCCTCATGCCTTGTTAGGGCCTTTTTGGATGATCGCCAATCTTCGCGTCCCGCTTCAATAAGTTATGTCTTGGCTATGAACTCTATTCAACCCCGAGCAACTTTTAAACGATCTTGCGCTAGAGGCTAAGTAACCTTTCAAATCGTACGACCTTACTTATTGCAATTATGATTTATTCCTAATGCATTGATCTTATGGGAAGAAAAAGCCACAATTAAAAACATATGAGTTTTTGAAAGAACACTTTCATGTTCTACGTTTAGCATGATCACTTGTCTAACTCTATCATTTCTCGTTCTTCACTATATAAAGACCTCTAGTTAAAGAGACTCGTGAATACTTAGCCATGCAAGTCAAAATTAAGCCAAATTTGGATTAGCTTTCATTAAGACTATATCAAATCAAAGTTTTGGGTTTTCAAGCCACCTATAGGATCTTGCACTTTCTTGGACTTTTTCAAGTTTAGAGAATGCGTTTTAAAGTTCCCTTGATAAGTGACTTTCTAGAATCAATTATAGGAACTTGCGAAAAGTTCTTGTTCTTTACCCGAATGAATTAAGACTTTCGCGTTTTAAAGCTCCCTATATAAAAGTCTAGCAAAACTTGAATTGAGCGGGTTAAGGAATGTAAATGGCTCCAAATGCCCATCAAGTCAAAAATTAACTCTTATTCTACCCATCGGAAAATATACATTCGTGTCTTAAAAACACTTATGAAAACTAAGAAAAATTTTAAAATTTGGCTATTTTTAGCCTTATTAGCAAAACAAAACATTGAAAGTTTGGAAAACGTGAGGGCGTAGCAAAGCAAGTATCTATTCACCCCCCCATACTAAAAGTAAACATTGTCCTCAATGTTTCGAGTCTAAAGGTGGAGCACCCCCATACTAGAGACGAAGAATCGAATGCTTAGGATCTAGCATGGAAAGGGTGATCAACAATATATCTAAAGCCGTTTATTAATTATGCTTAAAAGATAATTGTTAGAACAATAAAGGATATGTCATGGATTCGTGAAAAACTTCTTCAAACGAACGATGGAGGCTCACGTAAACGAACACGAGAGTCTTCAATCGTAGACGATGATGATGATCTAGATAACACAATCACAAACAACCACGAGACAACGAGTTGGAAGGGTACAAGTCCCCTTATTAGTGAATAAAAGATAAGCATGGGATCTCCCCCACGAGGCACCTCGTTTTTGATTACCGAGTCATGAGCTCGACTAGATCCCCTCAATGCTAATTATCATTGGGGAAGGTGTCTTGGTCGGGGGCAACCATTGAAGGAATTTCCCCACCAAAGTAGTGCTTAAGCCTATGTCCATTCACCTTGAAATTGGGACCATCATCTTGAGCTAGCTCAATGGTCCCATATGGAAACACTTGTGTAATGGTGAACGGACCCGACCAACGAGATTTCAATTTCCCAGAAAATATCTTAAGACGAGAGTTAAAAAGCAACACTTGATCACCAACGTTAAAAACCCGGTTTTTAATCTTTGAATCATGAAACTTTTTAGTCTTTTCTTTAAAAATTAATGAATTTTCATAAGCATTATCCCTTAATTCATCCAATTCATTCAATTGTATTTTCCGGTGATCTCCCGCGGTCTTCAAGTCAAAATTAGCATGCTTAAGGGCCCAATATGCCTTATGCTCCAATTCAATGGGCAAATGACAATTCTTCCCATAGACTAACTTATAAGGAGTGCAACCGATAGGTGTCTTATAAGCGGTCCTAAAGGCCCATAAAGCGTCATCGAGTTTGTCGGACCATGAAGCACGGTTTTCTCCAATTGACCTCTCTAAAATCCTCTTCAAAGCTCGGTTTGAAACCTCGACTTGCCCACTCGTTTGCGGGTGATAAGCCGTAGAAAGACGATGTGTAACCCATATTTCTTTAGAACCTTTTCGAATTGGTCATTACAAAAATGGGTTCCACGATCGCTTATAATAGCACGAGGGGTTCCGAACTGAGAGAATAATTGCTTCAAGAACTTTACTACCACACGAGCATCATTAGTAGGCAAAGCCTTAGCTTCCACCCACTTAGAAAGGTAGTCCACCGCGACGAGGATATATTTGTTGCCATGAGACGATGGGAACGGCCCCATAAAGTCTATTCCCCATATGTCGAAAATCTCACACACTTGAATTATGTTTTGCGGCATTTCATCACGTTGAGACGATTTTCCTTGACGTTGGCACGAATCACACGACTTCACAAGTGCGTGTGCATCACGATAGATAGAAGGCCAAAAGAAACCGGCATCGAACACTTTCTTAGCCGTGAGATTAGCACCGTGGTGACCACCCGTGGGTCCCTCGTGACAAGCTCTAAGGATATTAGAAGCTTCGGCACCAAACACACAACGTCGAACGAGTTGATCCGCACAAATCTGAAAGAGATAAGGGTCGTCCCAAAAATAGAACTTGACGTCACGAAAGAATTTTCGTTTTTGTTGTGTCGTCATACCCTTGATTATGAAATTGCCCGCATGGTAATTTGCAATGTCGGCAAACCATGGGGTGGTGTCTTTAGAATTCACTACACCGAGAGTCTCAAGAGGAAATGTTTCGGTAATTTCCTTGTTCTCGAAAACATCTTTGTGAGGATCTTCTAGACGAGAGAGATGATCGGCCGCTAGATTCTCGGCTCCTTTTTTGTCAAGCACGGTGACATCAAATTCTTGGAGGAGGAGCATCCAACGAAGCAATCTCGGCTTAGCATCTTGCTTAGCTAAGAGATACTTGATAGTCGAATGGTCGGTATACACGATGCTTTTAGTCAAGACGAGATAAGGTCGGAATTTCTCAAAAGCATAGACCACGGCAAGGAATTCCTTTTCCGTTGTGGTGTACTTTAATTGAGCCTCGGTCATCGTCTTACTAGCATAGTGGATAGGACGAAAATGCTTGTCATAGCGTTGCCCTAAGACGGCCCCTATAGCATAATCACTTGCATCGCACATGATTTCAAAGGGTAATTCCCAATTAGGAGCAACAAGAATGGGAGCTTCGGTAAGTTTCCTTTTTAGAGTCTCGAAAGCCTTAACACAATCCTCATTAAAGTTAAAAGGAGCATCCTTCTCGAGAAGGTGTGTCATAGGACGAGAAATCTTCGAAAAATCCTTGATGAAACGACGATAAAAGCCCGCGTGGCCAAGGAAACTACAAACTCCCTTAACGGTTTTGGGATGAGGTAACTTGGCGATGACGTCTACCTTAGCTTTATCGACCTCAATCCCCGCCTTCGACACCTTATGTCCTAAGACGATTCCTTGTTTACACATGAAATGACATTTCTCCCAATTAAGCACAAAATTGGTTTCTTCACAACGTTTTAACATTTGTTCGAGATTAGATAAACATGACGTGAACGAATTACCAAACACCGAGAAGTCATCCATAAACACTTCCATCGACTTCTCGATCATATCGTGAAAAATCGCCATCATACACCGTTGAAACGTACCGGGTGCATTACAAAGTCCGAAAGGCATTCTACGATAAGCGAACATTCCATAAGGACACGTAAACGTAGTCTTCTCTTGATCACGAGGGTCGATAGGGATTTGAAAGTAACCGGAAAAACCATCTAAAAAGCAATAGAATTCATTTCCCGCAAGTCGCTCCAACATTTGATCCATGAAGGGCAAAGGAAAGTGGTCTTTACGAGTGGCGTCATTTAACTTTCGGTAGTCAATACACACCCTCCAACCGGTCACAACACGACTGGGAATTAACTCGTTGTTTTCATTAGGCACAACGGTCATTCCTCCCTTTTTAGGGACACAATGGATTGGGCTCACCCATGGGCTATCGGATATAGGATAAATCATTCCCGCGTCAAGGAGTTTAAGGACCTCCTTTTTAATGACATCGTGAATTTTGGGATTCACCCTTCTTTGACTTTGAATTGCGGGTTTGTAGTCCTCCTCCATTAAAATCTTGTGAGTACAAAATTTTGGGTCAATACCCTTAATGTCGGATATTTTCCACGCAATTGCCCCTTTGTGAGCCTTAAGAACTTTCAAGAGCGCGGTTTTTTCATTATTAGCAAGATCTTTTGCAATAATAACCGGCAACTTGTCATCACCTTCTAAGAATGCATATTCAAGGTGAGAAGGAAGATCTTTCAATTCAAGGATAGGCGGTTCCTCGATTGAAGATTTTGGTTCAACACTCATAACTCCCATCGGCGGAAGAAATGGTGGAATAGAAATATCATCACTAATCAACATCTCATCTTCATTGTCGATTTCATTTGAAGTGAGATCGCCTCCTTGGAATGGAGTGAGATTTGGTGTGGAATTAGCAAGAATCGGATCCAAAATAGTGGGATTGCCACTTGACGAGCTATCGGAAAAACCTAACACTTCTTGTGAAAACTCATCGCAAACCACATCAACGATGTCAATGTGATTGATGGTAGCGATTGCATAAACATGAGAAGGTTTTGAGTTTTGAGTAGCGTTTATAACAAGTTCCTCTTCGTTGAATCTCAAAGTGATAGTTCTTGCATGAACATCGATAAGCGATCTCGAAGTATCTAAAAATGAACGACCTAAGATTAGAGGAACTTGAGGATCCACGGGGATGTCAACTACTATAAAATCAACGGGATAGTAGAACTTCCCCACTTTCACGAAAACATCTTCGGCTATCCCACATGCCATAATCGTAGAATGATCGGCCATCTCGATGGACATGTTCGAAGGAATGAGAGCCGGAAGCGAAAGCGATTTCCAAATGGAAAATGGCATCAAATTAATGCTCGTACCAAGATCGGCCAAGGCGAGGCATTCTTTCATATCTTGTATGTCACAAGGAATGAGAAACTTTCCGGGATCACCAACTTTTTCCGGTATGCGGTTAAGATAAACCGAAGAACAATTAGCAAGCTTTGAAAGCTTTTCCTTATCGCTCATCATACTTTTAAAAGTGGAAGCGAAACGAGGCATATATAACAACGCGTCGGCTAAACTCACATCAAAATGCACTTGTTGAAACATTTTTATAAAAAGCTCGATTTGTTGTTTGTTACGTTCTTGCAACTTCTCTTTATTTCGTCTTGAAGGGTAGGGTAAGGGTGGTGTGGGTTGGTCATTAGGCAACGGCCTTGGAAACTCGGGTTCCACAATTGGTATTGGTGTAACCGTAGGTGTGGTTTGAGCGGTACTTCGTGGGATTGTAATGTGCTCCTTTTCGACCATCACCTCGGGTTCTTTCTCGATTTCCTTCTCCTTAGAAGTACTTGTACGAGAGATTGGTTCCTTGAAAGTTTTACCACTTCGTGTAGTAATGACTTTCATTTCTCCCTTCGGGTTTGCAATGGTATCACTAGGAAGACCACCCGAAGAAGAGGGCTTACACATGATAGCTTCAAACATTTTAGCCATTCGGTCCTCAAATTTAGATTGCCTAGCATCCGCTTTCAATAACTCTTGCTTAATCTCATGTTGTCCTAATTCCATCTTTTGTTGGTTTTGTTGAAGACGTTGGACATTTCCTTCCATTTTGTTTGCATGAGTTTTAAGTTCATTAGCAAGTTCATTTTTAAGCTCGTTTTTCAACTCGGATCTTAAGCTAATCATCTCACGTTGCATATTATCAAAATTAGCATCATTTGCTTTTGCATAATCCAAAAATTCTCCTTGCAAATTTTTCGTGTGAGCATTTTGAAAACCTTGTGTAGTGTTTTGAAAATCACGGTTTTGGTTTTGATTAGAGATTTGTCCATTCCCACTTTGATAATTCCCTTTGTTATAATTGCGTGTGTTGCCTTGGTAATTACCTTGGTTGTTGTTTCGATAATTGTTAACATTTTGGTTTGGTGGAGCTTGATTTGGACGAGAACCTTGGCCGTTTTGGTTGTAAGTTCCCGTTGCTACATAAGCACTCGAAGTGTTACCATCCGCGGTAATGCACTCGGAAAGATCATGAGCTCCCCCACAAGATAAACAACTCTTAGCAACCGCTTTAACCGAAGCGGAATTGGAAGCTTCTTGAGCCTTCCAATGGGACATTAGATTAGCAAATCTATCAAAAAACCGATTTTCCTCATTAGCTTCATCATGTAAGGCGTTAATGCTACGAGACGATTGTGATGACGATGACGAACCCATATTGGCAACACTCGGTGTGTTACGAGGGCTATAAACCTTAGATCGATTTTCAATGATTTGTAAAGCCTCATTTGTCGTCTTGCACAAAAAATTACCACCCGCGGCGGCATTCAAATAATCTCGTTCATGATCATTAAGCCCATTATAAAAGGTATCAATTTGATGCAATTCCGAAAAATCATGGTGAGGACATTCATGTAACATCTCTTTAAATCGTTCCCATGCCATTGAAAAACTTTCATTATTACGTTGCACAAATCGTGAAATCTCATTTTTTAAGTGTGTTGTTTTAGATGGTGGAAAAAACTTGTTCACAAACTTAGAAACGAGATCGGCCCATGTCAAAATCGAATTTGGCGGTTCTTTCTCGAGCCAAATTTTTGCGGGTCCATCCAACGAATATGGAAACAACATCATCTTAATGGCGTCATGCGGAGCATCTTTGAATTTGCTAGTGGCGGTGAGACGGTTGAAATTCCTAATGTGGTAATGCGGGTTGTCTTTCTCGTGACCTCTAAACTTATTTGCTTGCAACATCGACATTAAACCCGTCTTAATCTCGAAATTCTCCGCAAGGATGGCGGGAATCACAATAGCCTCTCCAAAACCCTCGGTGGGTGCTTGAAGCAACTCCATCATAGTACGATTAGCCATGACGACTTCTTGTTCTACAATAGGTTCAACAATTGGAGGTTCTTCAACAATCAACGATCCTTGATTTGCTTGCTTTTGAAGACGTTTACGAGCTCGTTTTGCTTGATTACGAGTGATCATAAACTTCACGAAGAATGGGAGGTGAGCAAAGAAGATTCTTTTTGGTGTTTTGTGGATTTTCAATTTTTTGTGTTTTTGATGATATTTAATTTTTTTTTGGATTTTGGTGTATCTTCGTAGACAACAATCTACAAAATCTCTCCTCGAATCAAACTCTTGATTAAAGAAGCCTCAAAGGAATAAAAACGATCACGTGGAGTGAACGTCTTCGAATGACTTTAGAACTTTGGTGAAAACCAAATTGTTCACGAGGGTTTAATCACAAAGAAAACCAAGCAAATATAGTATACGTAATAATACTTTGGGCGGCAAAACCCTCGATTAGCCTTCAAAATCAAAATACTCACAAGCAAGCGGGGAAACGAGGCGGCGCGAAGCACTTAAGAGCCTTTTTCCTTAGGGTATATTTTATAATACCCGCCTTATACCCACCTTATAGTTTGTATTTTTCAAAATCGAGCTTCACGAAAGTATTTATCTATTTTTGCCTTTTCTTTTTGTTTGAGATTCGAATACAATAATTAGGAGATCAAATCCCAATTAAGGTTGTGTTTTCACACTTTTGGAGATATTGTATTTTGATTGTGATACTTAATACAATATATTAATAATATTTGTACAAGAAAAACCAAGAAAACCGATAATACGTGTTAAGGGAGTTCCACTTAACACAAATACTTATTATGGATAATATCAAAAACAAAAGCTTCCAAATTAAAGCACAACACACCTCCCCGGCAGCGGCGCCAAAAATGATTGTAGAGTTTTACTACTCTTTAGGAAAAGAGCGTAAATAGCGGTAAGTATTAACGAGTGATTTAGGAAAACCACAAGTAATGACCCTCAATCAAATAAAAAGAGAGAAAAAGTTCGTTTCCCAAGGAGGTATATGTGTTGTGAATTAACTTGTATGTATTTGAGATTAATATTGAGAAGAATGGGGATGAGAAGATGAAAAGACGGCTACGTTAAAATTAAACTACGACGTAAACGTAAAACCGTGAAAAACTACTCAAATTAAAAATTATTATACTAAGACCAAAAACAAAATAAATAATTAAGAAGACTAAAAAGAAGTCTAAAATAATATAAATAAAGATAAAAATCCAACAAAGATATTTTAAAACCTTTTATTAATTAAATATTTAATTTTAAATGCTAATTAAAGCCCTAAAATTAAATATAACTAATTCAAATGTCTAAAATATGATTTTATTGAATAATTACTTAACTTATATTATTAGAAGATTAAAAAGTAATTTTCTAAAAATTAAAAGCTATTAAAACTATTTTTAAAACTCTAAAAATGATTAAAAATGATTAAAACCTAATTAAACTTAAAATAATTATAAAAATTAATCTAAAAGCTAGAAAATTATTCTAAAAATGGAAAAGGTCTTAATTAATGCTAAAGAACTTAAGAAAAATGAAAAAGAAATAAAAATGAAATTTTGATTTTTTAATAATAAAATAATATTAAAATATTCCTAAAAATAAAAAGTTTTCAAATAAATTCAAAAAAATTCTCAAAAATCCTAAATATTCTAACTAAGAGGAAAACACAAATTAGAGCTCCTAAAACCTTTTTAATAATTTTATAAAAATGTTTAAATTTTATAAAAAACCTTAAAATATTATAAAATTAAAAATTAAAGTTTATAAAACCAAAACTTAATGTAAACCTCAAAGTATTTATTAAAAAGCTAAAAACTATTTTTCCTGAAAATTAAAACTATTTTTTCTATTTTTTAGTGACTTTATAAAAAACGGCTATTAAATAAATGCTAGAAAATAAATGAATAATGGGAAAATTATAAAAATAGACTAGAAAAATCACAAATCTAATAAAGATCCTAGGAAAAATGAAAATAAGCAAAAACGTTTGACAAATAAGCTGAAAAATGATAAATAAGCTACGGCTTTTAATTAAGCTATCAAAAGAGAAAACGTGTTAAATAAAGGTTGAAAACAAACATAAACGTAAAAAGGTATCCAGATCAACGGTAGAGCTCCTAACCCTCCTACGAGAGGTCTGGGGTTCGAGTCCGTTGCGGGTATTCTTTTTGCTAATTTTTTCTTTTTTTTTATTTTTTTGTTTTCCAACAAATCAGTGACTCTAAATAAGCTAGAAACACAGTCCAATACTCTTTTTTAGCTAGGTTTAAGCACAATTGAAGATCAAAATGAAGCCAGGTTCAACTTGAGCACAAGCAGGTTAAGCCTTGTGTTTTGCTTGAGGATTTAGCCAAGAGGTCTTGGCTGTGAACTTATTTGGTGAATGTTTTTGGTACAATAGGGCACCCTTGTGCTCATAGAAGCACAAGGAGTCAAGTACAAGTTTAAATAACCACTTAGCACACAAAGAAGATCACAAACCAAGCATACAAATACACATCCAGTTGCTGATACAAAGAAATGAAGTCTGGTGACAGTTTTAGCTTGTTACTTGCATACAAATGGAATTCAAACACCCAAACTTCACACAACCTCACAAAATGGTGCACAAACAATTTAAAACCCTATATCAACCTGGATCTTAACAGTTTACACAAAATCATGCACCAAAACTCATGAAAATAAGCAGAATATGACTTATGCAGATTTGAGTTACTCTTTTTAACTTATTTCTCACAAATTTGTTTCCAAACTTAGCAAACCTACTTCCTTACTAGTAAACAACTTTTCTCAATCCTTTTGAAGCTTTATAACACCTTTTAAAATCACTATTCAAGAACTTTGTCCTGCTAAAACTTGTTTCCAAACACCCTGTTATATTCTGAAAACCAACTTTTAACAAACCAATTCCTTATAAAACCTATTCAATCTGATCCAAATAGCTTCTATCATGCATATGAACACATTAGAACACAAATCAACAACTATAACATACTTATGCCACCAAATCAAACCATATCACATGAAACTCCTATTTTTCTGAAATTTTTCAAAAGGAAAAGGAAGTTACCTTAGGGCTTTACATCCAAAGCCCTAGTGGTTGCATAACCACCTCCTTATGCACCCGGGTGCATGCAGAACACAAATCAACAATGATGAACCTGTTTAAGAACAACCAAAGAAAAAGAACAAGGATATTATGCAATATACTTTTTCTGATTTCTTTCTTACTTAAACCTTTCCAAAAACTTTTCAACCTTCTAAATCACGTTTTAATAACACTAAATTACCAATCCAAATGATCCTCTTGACATCAAAACTTTGAAACAGATTTCTTCCAAAAATTCTTTCAAATTTCAGAAACCTTTGAATAATTTTGAAACTCAAAATTACTCAACCAACTAGAAAATGGAACTCAGAATCAAGCTTATACACAACACACAACTTTTTATAAACCTAAAAAGGAATTATACTTGTTTTAAAACAAAAACCAAACTTTTATTTCATAAAAAAGGAATTACATGTGCAAAGCTTTAAAACTGGAACAAGGGGTCATCCCAGGTTGATGCCTCCTTTTATACTAGTCTAATGAACATACTAGAAGGCTAAAAACAAAACCCTAATCACTAGAAATTCTCCAAAATGCCCTTGACGTTTTTGAGGTATGAGTTGTCCAAATTTGATCTAAGCCGTTCCTTTTGGCGTTGTGAGTAAGCAATAAACCTTGGTGGTTGATTTGGGACACGTCACATGCCTTGGAGGACAAGGTGTGATGTGATTGGTTGAGAGGGGAATTGGGGGTAGGGTCTACAGTGAGTGGGAGGAGAGTTTTGTGCGTGGGTTTTGTTTCTGCATGTGTGAATCACACATGTGCAAGGTGAATTGGATTTTTACCCAAGTTTAAGTGAGATAGAACCTGGGGTGGAAAAGGGAACAGTAACTTCCATTTGATCCGTTTTTAGGGGAAACAGATGTGTTAGGCGCATGTTTTGTTTGAATGTTTCAATCTTGACAACTTAAGCCCTTATCTTTTGGAATTTTTGGCATTTAAGGTTATTCAGCCCTAAATCCGTTTTTGCTTTGTTAATAAGTTTCACCCTTTTACATTTTTGGCACAAACTTTGGAAAAAAGTGTTTCAAGGGTTATAATTGACAATTTTGAATATTTCAAGGGCTGTTCTTGGACAATGTTGATCTTCAAAGGTCTTCAATGTGTCTTTCACTTCATGAGGGACCATTTTTGGCAATTTGAAATTGTTGAGGGACTAATCTTGCCATTTCTTCAAAGTTGAAGGACCTTTTTGCAATTTTGACAAACTTAAGGGACCAAACTTGTAATTATTAATATACAAGGGTTTTAAGTGTTATTTCTTCATTCTTGGAGGATCAATCTTGTTTGTCTTCAAGTCTTCAAGGGTATTTGTTGAAAATTCCATGATTAGGGCCCGGTTCTTTGTACGGCTTCGTTTCTCGTGTTCGTTTTTCCTTGTATCTTGTGATCTTTTGTCTTTTTCACGATATCCATACCTAAAATACACAAGTAAACAAACACAAGCATATATATGGTATTTTATGACATTTTTATGCATTTAAAGCCCGAAAAGAACGATGAGATCATGTATAAATGCCATCTCATCAACCATCAACAACTTTTCCAGCTATTGGAGCTTTGGATAAGGGTAAAGGGGTTATGGTAGAAGTACAGGTACCTAAGGATGCAGCTCAGGTACATTTTGATTCTGTTTTGGCTGCACAACTTGAAGAGCATGATAGGGTAAACATTACCATTGAAAGCAATAAAGATGGCAGTGATGATGAGAGTTCTGGTTCTAATGTGATGATAATTGAAGAGCCAGAAAAATTGGAGTATAGGGAGGATGAACTGACAAGGGAGAAGCTTAGGGAGTTGAAGATCCTAGTAGACTTTGATATGCCTAAGGTAGTTGATATGTATTTTGCATGGGAAGCTTCAATTGCAGAAAATCCACACATGTCACTTACTGGACAAATTTGGGGTTTGGAAATTCTGTTGAGAGTTCAAAAGGATTGTAAGGTCATTTTGAAACATAAAGCTAGTAAAGTACTTTCTGAGCTAAGAAGAGATATCAGAGAGCTCAATTATATGCTTCTTAGGTTCCATCAAACAGGATGGACTTATGCAAGGTTGAAGAATCTTTCCTTTGAACAATTGGAGTTTTATGTATATCCTATTTGGGAACGTGTTTGTGAGGAGAATACTCTCAGACTTCTTTCTGATGAAAGGAAGGATGAAATTAAAGAAAACATGCAGATCAAGAGGGCTTCCATTATGCCAAGGCTAGTGAAGAAGGGAATACCAATTGAATTTCCAATACTTTATCAATTGAATCCAAGTGAAGCTATGATAAGGAAGACTACAAAGCTTTCACCATTAGAAGCTTCAGAGTTTGCAGAAGTGCTACCTTTAGATTTCAGAAACCCTATAATCAAGTATGAAGAAGATGCAAGTGGTTTCTGGGTGATCACCAGATATGGTGACAAGGTACACACATTCACTTCTTTGATTTATTTGTTTGCAAATATGGATAGAGAAGACTTGGTAAATTTATGGAAGTTGATGAAAGCCAAGTATGAAGCTGAAGAGCCTTCTTCAGTAAATGGAATAAAGATTTGGACAACATTCAAGAGAATGATTGAACCAGATGAAGCTGATCCAATATGGTTGGATCTGGATGATCTTAGTGGTTTGAAATAACGTTTATATTCAGCTGCTGGTGTATACCATCTTAGTACCTCAAAATTTGCAGAATATCTTTTGGTTGATGTTGAATATCCTCTAGCTCAAGATGCTTTGAAGATGATGGTATCCACATAGTCAGAGGTTGATTATACCAGTGATGTTAGTAAGGATTTAGTTAGATTTGTTTATTATCTAATTAAGAAATAGTTGGTTTTTGTAAGAATCCTCCTTGTAGTTAGTTTTTATTAAGAAAATTGATTACTAGAGTTGATATCAAGTTTAGGGGAGGATTTTTAGGAATAAAATTAGCTAAGTCACTGGAACGCTGACAAGAGTAAAAGAGGCACTGACAGATGAGCACTGATAAAGCATATTTGAGCGCTGACAAGAAGAAGTTCAACCACTGATAGAATTCTTAACCTACACGTTTTGTAATTCTAGTAAAGATATGTTCAATATTGTATTTCTTATGTTTATCTTTACCTAGAATAGTTGATAGGTAGACCTTTGTACACGAATCCTTGTGTTATAAAAGGAGGTCGTAGGGTTCATAGTTATATATAAGATTTTACAAGTTTCACAACTTTCATTGTACGCAAGTTCTTAATATTAATCAAAGTGAAAGTTTGGGTTACATTGTTTTGCTTTGTTCTTTGTTCTAAGTGTTAATTCCGTGTAACACTTAGATTGTTAAATACACAAAGTTTCTGTACGTGTTAATCTTGATTCAATCTTGTTTAACACAAAGCTAATCGATCTAAGTTTAGGATCATAAAACATAGAAAACATCTCCCTCTGGGGCAACGTAAAGGTCATCATCCATAAGATCGTCAATATTCTCGATTTCCTCATCAAATATAGGTTTATCAAACCAAAGTTCTTTAAAACCTTCATTGCAAATTTTGGTCTCTCTTGAAAAGATCACGATCAAACACAAAACAATCATTCTTTGGAAAGTATTTTTTATAAGTTAAATCCTCGAGAATGTGGCAATCGTTATTCAATGGGAGAGTGTTTATTAGGTAACTCCTCGAGAATGGGATTTTTTATGGTCACATGAGTTGGTTTGTCATTATGAAGAAGACGTTCCAACTCATCAATTTCGGCATCGAGATTGGCATAATCATCCTCACTTCTTGGGGGAAGTGGAGGAATAAGAGCGAGTTCTTTTTCAATTAACGCCTCAATCTTGGGGTCGAACACAAAGTCATCATACTTCCCACATAAAGAGTTATTTTTGGGAGAATCCTCAAAAATGGCTTGTGGGTTTTGAAGTATGTGATTGATCTAGGAAAAATCACCATCGGGATCAAAGAAAGAGTCGATATGAGCACGACTTTGAGGAGAATCCTCAATAGTCAATACCGTAGTCTTATAAGTTGTGGGACTAGGTTCAAAAGACTTTTCTATGATGGGCGATTTTGCTTCGGTAATGGAAACATCCTTAGCCTTAGTGGTTTTGGGGCTAGGAGTCGAAGGCAACTCAATGGATGAAGTTGATGCCTTAAAGTCATGGTCCTTTGGAGGCGGTGAATGTGAGACCCCCAAAATCTGACATGGAACAACTAGGCAACAAGGGGGTAACACGTCATAGTACAAGAAACAATGAATTACAGTTCATACAAAGCTGACGAAATAAAAACATGTACATTACATCATAAAAGGTCAGAGTTTTAGAAGCGGAAAATTATATTATTTCGTCTCTATTTATAACATAAAGTTGCCCAATAGATAAAATAAACTCCTGACAGTTTTTACTAGAAACAGTCTTTTAAAACATTACAGAAATCTCCAAGCTGCGATAATATCCTGCGGGCTCCCATCCAAGCAAAGCTAAGTAATAATACTTGAGATTAAACATGTAAAATCGTCAACATAAAGTTGAGTGACATTCATAGGTTTAGCAGTAAACGTGTGGAACACAATAGAATTTGTAAAACACGTAATGGGGGATAACTATGTACGTCCATAGTCACGATGCATATTATTGCTGTTTAGTCTCATGAACCGAAACTTAACTCAAATGTAAGTTCCTCTAGGGAGTATTCAGCCTAAATACTCAAGTATAAACGAATATTAGTGCATCAAAGTAATCCCGATGGATCCACCCACAACATTCGCGCTTAGCACAAAGCATACGGGACAACTAACGGTTCATGATAGGATAGGAAACTCAAGGCTAACGTCTAAAAGCAATAATACCATTGAAATCATCTGTAAAGCATACACGTTTAGAATAACATACGAGTTCTGGATAGCAATACAATTTTTAATTTAGTTGTGTTCCACCATGTAAAATCTCAGCCCGTGTTTAGAAACCATGTACAAGTAAAAAGGGGCTATGAACTCACCTTAGCCACAAGGTAAGTCAATCACGATACTCAGCAACTGAGTAGAAACGGTAGTGGTAGACGATCACCGACGATATGGATGCCCGGGGAAACACGAAAACCGCAACCTATCAAAATAAGGCGCCGTTAAAACTCGAACTCGAATATCGATATGTACCAAATATAATATGACTCAACTGTTTTCAAAGTATTCATGTTTCAAAACCATTGACACGAACCAAATGAATCCTTTTATCCAACTTTACTCGTTAAAACACTTGAACACTTGAAAATGACCCGTTATACGACGCCAAGTCAACGCAAGTCCTTTACCCTTATTCGGACCAGTAGCTAAGTCATTTATATAATGACTAAGCACTTGAGTAAGTCACCATGTCTGATGGTGAATACTCAAACTTACGCAACACAAACATTGAACTAAGTGTCCAAAATAAAAATCAGCAAGTACACCCCGAATGTACACACCGATCTACCATACCTAGACTTGTCCGTTTTACATGAAAATTGGTGTCAAGGTCACTTATAACCTGTATAAGACCTCACCAAAGTTTGAGCCAAAGTTCAAACTTTAAAATCCATCAGCTCGACACTTTACTCGACTTCAAATTTGGGACAGATTTGTGCACTTGTTTTGTAAAACCGTTTAGACCGCTTTAAAAGTACAAACTCGACAATCCGACTTTTGAAACCACTACTAGACTCATCAAACTCAGTTTGTAAACTTTGAAAACCAGTAGATACATTTATCTATCCAAGCCTAAAGTCCCCGAAAGTCGACCCAAAATCAGCCACAATTACGGATTGTGCCGACTTGCGTCTCCCGGTACACGAAAACTAAAACTAGCATAACTTTTGACTCGTAATAATTTAGAAGCTCTATCTTATACCAAAACGACCGTCTCGGAAAACTCTATAATAAAATTTAATAATCTCAGTCTTTCACAGACCTTAAACCCACGAAAAATCAGTTAAAGACCTGCTATCCCAAATTATACTTTTAGAAAACATGACAAATCAAATTTCCAAGCAAAACCACTCATTCTCATACCTCTAGCATCACTATACTATCATTCCCATCAACCAAACACTCCTAGAAACACTTGCATGCAAAATCTAACAAGAAACCCAAGATCAAAATACAACTTTTTGTGATCAAATTAAGATGATCTTACCAAAAATGACACATGCATGATGAATAAAACATCATACAACCACAAAATTATAAAATCTTCAAAAGTTGATGCATGTAAATGATTTTGATATAATTAGAATCACCACAAGATTTTAGGAGGTGGTCTTAATTTAGTTTTAAGAGATTCAACTCAAAAATCAAATTTTATGGATGTTTTAGGTGGTGAAGGGGTGGCGGAATGTTTGAGAGGAAAGGGGAGAGATGGAAGTTTTTGTGTGTGTGTTTTTATTGTAAAAATGAGGTGAAGTGAAAATATATGGCTTATATAGTATGGTTGTGGTTGATATTGCAATTGTTAAATAGTTTTGGACCAAAATGAAATTAAATAGTTTAAAGGATAGAAAATGGTTATTGGTAAATATTGAAAATATTTACGGGGCTCGGGTTTCGTAAAAATACTTTTCAAAAGTTACAATGCATCATAAAAATGATTATACGATTTCTCGACACGACTTAATACGTAATTAAAACGAAATCGTCGAAAGTATTAATTATCGAAACGATCGATAAATAAACGTAAAATTTTGGGCATCCGTCGGTATCGCGATCACTAGGAATTTTCGTTGTACATTGATTTGAATAACTCGTTGTAAAACGCACGTGGGTGATTTTAAATCAAAAACATTGATTTAAATTAAATATGGGAAAATAAAATAATAATTTTATATTCTATACAAAGTATTTATCGATGATCAAAAAAATACTTAAAAAGTATAATTTAAAAATCTCAGGATTTACATATAGCAATACAAGAAAACGTAATACGTTAAAGAAATTCAAGAAGCACGAATAAAAAGAATAAAATAATGTTGGGAAAGTACGGGTTCTCACAGTCTTCCCCCCTAAAGGAACTCTGGTCCCCAGAGTTCTCCTGAAAATAGTAGAAGATGCAAACAAGAGAAGGTACAAAGTGTAGAACAAAGTTCATTGCTTCCCAGGAAATTTCTGCACCACGACATATCTTAACGATTAAAATTCACTATGCTTCAGTTTCTTAACTCCTTTTTGTATAACTTTTCAGTCTTGGATTAGGATAACGATCTTTCAATACGGAGATACATCGAGAGATTAAGTTGTTGGAAATACGTGCGATAAACTAACGAGAATGAACACAAGAATCGCTTAAACCAGCAAAGTGCGATAAAATGAATCAAAATTGTAAATCAACAAAAGGGTCGCAAATCGAGCAACTGTAAAACGTGAAAATCTTAAAATGTAATAATCCAGTTACAAAAGAACTAGAAGGGAAAAAAATGAATTACATATGATCCTTCAAAATATTGGCTGTCAAAATCAGTTGTCTAGTATTTTGGTATTACTTTAAAACTTAATTTTAAATATTTTCTTTATTAAAAGAAAATTTTACCAGGTGTAGTTATTAAAAATCAAACTCTATATAAAATGAGTGGGTAAACAATTGTCAAATCTTTTTCTTGATCAGGACTTCAAAGTAAAAGTAACTCAGTTCAAATAGTTATCCTGATTGACTTAAGAACCTTTGGATGTCTGCATGAAATTATCGTTAAAACCCCAGGTTTATCGTTACCATTAGAAAAATCAGGTTTTTCCAAGTTATTTTGAATCATTGTTAGAAATTATAAATTAATTTAATAATTTCATTATATTGACAATAAAGTACGATATAATCAAATACTTTAAAAGGTACAGCTTGATATCCATTTTAAATACTAGTTATAAATTTATCAAAGAGGATGTATAGATCCGGTAGTTAACTTGAAACAGTTATTTTGGTAATTTAAACATTTGATAAAATGTAGAAAATGTTCTTAAAAATTAATAATAATTTTTAGAAATTCAAGAAAGCGTTTAAGGTATCAAATGATAAACCTGTGACAGTTTCTGGTTTTCAGAAAGTGACAAAATAACAAACGATTATGAAACGAATAACGATCAACAATTAGTGTACGAATAATAGCACGAGAGGATAAACGTAATTCGTATCAATTTCTTAACAAACACGATAGAATAAACACGTCGATGATGAAAATAATAAGAAACAAATGATTCAGCAAGATTAATTCACGAGTGCGGTTGGCGTCACCAATAACGGCTTATTAAGTTCTCGGTGGTCGAAATACGATCGAAAGGGAAAAGCCACACAATAAATTTTCGAATCAAATAATTTTTATTTAGAAGTTTCTTGAGAGTAAATCTAGTAAGATGAACAACATTAGCAATGAAAGGCGATATCAACATGTGGTTCACACGAATGAATTTCAAGACGATAAAGTCTAATACACATCATGGCAAATACATGTAATCATTGGTCACTTCCAGTCATAAATCATTATATGCGTCCAGAGGCGTTTCGTAGTTCTACCAAGATAAATAGAGAAGGTCGATCGATGAAGGAGCATAACAACGTTGAAACTTTCAAGTCGGGTATCAATAGTAAGAATTTAGGCAAATGGTAACGAAAATTGTATCATGAGGAGGATGAGGTAACAAGTAAAACAAAGATTGTTGGGTAAGAGAATAGGTGCTTGAGACATGTACTTTGTTCAAGAAAAGATAAGGGTTCATGTGTGTAGGTCGCAAACTGTTGATACTCGCATAAGAAGTAAAAGTTTTCTAAACTTTATTTTATCAAAATTTTTAAGGAACATAGTTAAAAAGTTGATTCTTGGTCAAATATTTAGGGCGACTACTATTCGGCCTTGCATGGCTCCTTCTAAATTAGGCATAGGTGATCAGGCCATGCATAATTTAGGACTAGCAATGCGATGCTCATCTTCGTCAAACCAGTATTACATATCATATGATTTGAAGTATGTATATAATGCCATTTGTAACAACAGAAATCAAAATAGTTTATAAAACTATTCGCCAATAAGTTACTGGATAGATATTTAATTCAACAACAGTAATGTTACAAGATTATTTACAAGACCCAAGGTAGAACAATTTGTAAGAATACATTGTAAAATTAATATAAATTAATTTTATAAGATAGCCTTCAAGAAATTTGTAAAGTCCAAGTGGAACATTTTGTAAAATGATTTGCAAACAATATCTATTTGAGTGTATATGGTAACTTGTAAAATAGCGAGTGGGTTACATGAGGGTAATAAGGAGTAGTTCAAGACAGTCAACGAAATGGTTACAAGGTGATAAGGTTTCAAGAGATTTAGCCGAAATCGTCAAGAGACACGTGTCAAGATGATAACAAACGATATGAAAGCAAGATCTTCAAATCTTGGTCCAATTCAGTGGTACGATAGAAGCAAAGAAAGACAAAGTAGAATGACGAATAAGTCATAAATAAAAGAAAGGATAAAGGAATCCGTATGTGTGCACATCGTAATTCATTTGAAAAAAGTACACTTTTAAGAAAGTAGAACATTAGTTTGTCAAATCACTTGGTTTCTAAAAGTTCAAGATTTATGTATAACCGAGCTCAAGTTACTGTTTGTAAACGTTTTTAAACACAATCAATGTTTTTAGTTTGCAAAATATCATTAGTTAAAATTTTACGAGCTCAAACGAACTCAAAAACGCTTCAAGCCATATTTCTAACTTCTATCAGTTTTGACTTTTGGGTTTGACTAGACCAATTAACTCACTAAACGATATTCTAAGACTCAAAGTCTAATGCATTTCGATGTAAAACAATGTTTTGAACAACTTTCTAGTTTTACCCGGGACTTGAAATGGAATAAAAATAGACGGAAATGCCCTTGCATTAAATCTGTCAACAAAATGATATTTTAGCATTATTCAGAAAATAACTTCTTAGATTTTACAATCTCAAATTCGCGTTACTTGCTCGATTTTAAAGTTTACTGGTCAATTTTTATGTCCTAAACGGACGTCTCAACAAGTAGAAATATTTTTTTTTTATGTCTAAAGTTATAAAAATATTTTCTCGACACTGTTAAATTTCCTGTAAGATTTTTGTACAAAGTATATTTTTCGACACAACTTGAAATTAAATCCAAATTTCATAATGATTAAGAATAAATGTACACACAAGACTTGTGGATTCCATAAAGACGAAAAAGAATAAATTGTATAACTAATCCTGTAAAGAAAACACAGTATGGAATTGGTTCAAGAATGCCAACGGTAATCTGAGAGATAAAAAAAAACGACCCATATCATCCGTGTCTTCGGCTGCAAGATGCAATGCAGGAAGGTCTCCTGGCGGCGTGATTTTCCAAAATCACAAGACATACCGAGAGAGAAACAAAATATTAACAAGTCACACTCCTGAGGTGAGGAGGTTTAATGAAAAAGGGAGGATACAAGTAGGATCGTATTCCAAACATTTGTCACATAATAAATGACGATCATGTGTTCAAGGTACAACGGAAGTTGTAAGTCGAAGTCGAAACGTAGAATGGTCAATAAAATAAGATGTAATCCATGTACAAGTGTCGTGTAAAACGGTGGCGTAAAGGTAAATCAAGATCACGAAAACCCACAATATTATTCAGGTACTGATTCAACGAATGCTTCGAGATGTGTGACTCACATGGTGTCCTTTAGTCTTTTCCGGAGACACATTGAGCTACACAATGGTCTATAGACTAGACATTCAATTACGAATGGTCGGAAAGAAAATCTGTGTATCTAAATAGATACTTTAAGAGAATTAAACAATGAAAACAACACGCACGGTAGTAAAATGAAAATCCGGAGTTTCATCGAAAACAACACTTCTTAATCCCGAACAATGGTATCGCGAGAGTATACACGGCATGTAACAATGAGTCGATAAAAACAGATGATTCAAAACGAACGAGCATATGAAGTCAGTCGTATCACGCATAAATGAAATAGCAATAGTACTCAGAAAAATGAGAATGAAAAGTCGGCAGCATACGCGCTCTGAATACAAGTATGTAACGTCATAACAATATAATATCATCGTAACCAGATCAGTTCACAAGAACAAGAATTCCAGAAATACAGTAAGAGCAGAGGAAATCACGGTAACAACCAATAATAGTTCATGAAGCACAAAGGCTTTGAAAAGACACAGTAATTATCGTCATCAGGGTAACGTAATATTTCAACATGTAATCAAGAGATGAAATACTAAAACGATAATTAAATGTAAGTAATAAGGATTAGAGAGTTACCCGCGTAGATATCGAGCAACATTGGCAGATTCTGTGGTTGACACTTAAAACATGAAATATTTGAACTTTCGGTTATAGACTAAGTTTTTGAAAAATGACTCAGTTCCCTATAACCATCGCTCTGATACCACTCTGTGAGACCCCCAAAATCTGACATGGAACAACTAGGCAACGAGGGGGTAACACGTCATAGTACAAGAAACAATGAATTACAGTTCATACAAAGCTGACGAAATAAAAACATGTACATTACATCATAAAAGGTCGGAGTTTTTAAACATAGGTCCCAGAGTTTTAGAAGCGGAAAATTATATTATTTCGTCTCTATTTATAACATAAAGTTGCCCAATAGATAGAATAAACTCCTGACAGTTTTTACTAGAAACAGTCTTTTAAAAACATCACAGAAATCTCCAAGCTGCGATAATATCTTGCGGGCTCCCATCCAAGCAAAGCTAAGTAATAATACCTGAGATTAAACATGTAAAATCGTCAACATAAAGTTGAGTGACATTCATAGGTTTAGCAGTAAACGTGTGGAACACAATAGAATTTGTAAAACACGTAATGGGGGGGATAACTATGTACGTCCATAGTCACGATGCATATTATTGCTGTTTAGTCTCATGAACCGAAGCTTAACTCAAATGTAAGTTCCTCTAGGGAGTATTCAGCCTAAATACTCAAGTATAAACGAATATTAGTGCGTCAAAGTAATGGGGACGGGGATTGTCAATCCCGATGGATCCACCCACAACATTCGCGCTTAGCGCAAAGCATACGGGACAATTAACGGTTCATGATAGGATAGGAAACTCAAGGCTAACGTCTAAAAGCAATAATACCATTGAAATCATCTGTAAAGCATACACGTTTAGAATAACATACGAGTTTAGGATAGCAATACAGTTTTTAATTTAGTTGTGTTCCACCATGTAAAATCTCACTCCGTGTTTAGAAACCATGTACTAGTAAAAAGGGGCTATGAACTCACCTTAGCCACGAGGTAAGTAAATCACGATACTCAGCAACTGAGTAGAAACGGTAGTGGTAGACGATCACCGACGATATGGATGCCCGGGGAAACACGAAAACCGCAACCTATCAAAATAAGGCGCCGTTAAAACTCGAACTCGAATATCGATATGTACCAAATATAATATGACTCAACTGTTTTCAAAGTATTCATGTTTCAAAACCATTGACACGAACCAAATGAATCCTTTTATCCAACGTTACTCGTTAAAACACTTGAACACTTGAAATGACCTGTTATACGACGCCAAGTCAACGCAAGTCCTTTACCCTTATTCGGACCAGTAGCTAAGTCATTTATTTAATGACTAAGCACTTGATTAAGTCACCATGTCCAATGGTGAATACTCAAACTTACGCAACACAAACATTGAACTAAGTGTCCAAAATAAAAATCAGCAAGTACACCCCGAATGTACACACCGATCTACCCTATCTAGACTTGTCCGTTTTACATGAAAATTGGTGTCAAGGTCACTTATAACCTGTATAAGACCTCACCAAACTTTGAGCCAAAGTTCACACTTTAATATCCATCAGCTCGACACTTTACTCGACTTCAAATTTGGGACAGATTTGTGCACTTGTTTTGTAAAACCGTTTAGACCGCTTTAAAAGTACAAACTCGACAATTCGACTTTTGAAACTACTACTAGACTCATCAAACTCAGTTTGAAAACTTTAAAAACCAGTAGATACATTTATCTATCCAAGCCTAAAGTCCCCGAGAGTCGACCCAAAATCAGCCACAATTTCGGATTGTGCCGACTTGCGTCTCCCGGTACACGAAAAATAAAACTAGCATAATTTTTTACTCGTAATGATTTAGAAGCTCTATCTTATACCAAAACGACCGTCTCGGAAAACTCTATAATAAAATTAAATAATAGCAGTCTTTCACAGACCTTAAACCCACGAAAAATCAGTTAAAGACCTGCTGTCCCAAATTATACTTTTAGAAAACATGACAAATCAAATTTCCAAGCAAAACCACTCATTCCCATACCTCTAGGATCACTATACTATCATTCCCATCAACCAAACACTCCTAGAAACACTTGCATACAAAATCTAACAAAAAACCCAAGATCAAAATACAACTTTTTGTGATCAAATTAAGATGATCTTACCAAAAATGACACATGCATGATGAATACAACATCATACAACCACAAAATTATAAAATCTTCAAAAGTTGATGCATGTACATGATTTTGATATCATTAGAATCACCATAAGATTTTAGGAGGTGGTCTTAATTTAATTTTAAGAGATTCAACTCAAAAATCAAATTTTATGGATGTTTTAGGTGGTGAAGGGGTGGCGGAATGTTTGAGAGGAAAGGGGAGAGATGGAGTTTTTGTGTGTGTGTTTTTATTGTAAAAATCAGGTGAAGTGAAAAATATATGGCTTATATAGTATGGTTGGGGTTGATATTGCAATTTTTAAATAGTTTTGGACCAAAATGAAATTAAATAGTTTAAAGGGTAGAAAATGGTTATTGGTAAATATTGAAAATATTTACGGGGGTTGGGTTTCGTAAAAATACTTTTCAAAAGTTACAATGCATCATAAAAATGATTATACGATTTCTCGACACGACTTAATACGTAATTAAAACGAAATCGTCGAAAGTATTAATTATCGAAACGATCGATAAATAAACGTAAAATTTTGGGCATCCGTCGGTATCTCGATCACTAGGAATTTTCGTTGTACATTGATTTGAATAACTCGTTGTAAAACGCACGCGGGTGATTTTAAATCAAAAACATTGATTTAAATTAAATATGGGAAAATAAAATAAGAATTTTATAATTCCATACAAAGTATTTATCGATGATCAGAAAAATACTTAAAAAGTATAATTTTAAAATCTCAGGAATTACATATAGCAATACAAGAAAACGTAATACGTTGGAGAAATTCAAGAAGCACGAATAAAAAGAATAAAATAATGCTGGGAAAGTACGGGTTCTCACAGTGAAGACGAGTTCCCATTGATCATTGTCGTGAGAGAACTAACGTTTCCCTTCGGAATTTGTTTGTCGTTCCAACCCTCGAAATAAATCCCAAAACGATTTGTCCATACATTTACGTAAACTTTTTTCAATTAAGTAAACATATCCTTTATCATTAAAATCTTCATCTCGAAAACCGGTCCTTTTAATTCTTTCAAAACATTCATCAAGCCTCTTGTTTTCTTGCAAAGAAAGATTGTTTCAAAAAATATTATTTTGAGAAACTTCGGTTTTGCTTTGATCATTTTGATCATGGGATTTATCCGTGAGAAAATTTCATCTTATCCTTCCCATATTCAATAGTCAATTTCCCACCGAAAATGTCGATTTGAGCATGAGCGGTCGATAAAAATGGTCTACCTAAGACGATAGGGCATTTAGGGTCACACTCATAGTCGGAAATAATGAAATCCGCGGGATAAGTGAAATTTCCAATCTTAACATAGATGTCCTTGGTTATACCAATTGGTTTATCAAGGGTACAATTAGCTAGGTCGATCACCATGTTTGTGGGGGTAAGATTGGGCAACTTCATCAATTTCCAAATAGAAAGAGGCATGAAATTTATGCTAGCACCGAGGTCGGGCGTTGGATTGTGCTACGCATTCCTCAATCTCCGGAAATTTACAAGGAATGAGAAACCGACCCTGATCTTCTTGTTTCGTAGGCATAAGCCTTTTTGGATTACAAAGAAAAACCAAAGTACAAGTTTCTTCAAGGTAAACTTTGGTCAATTCAATGAAACTCTCTTTTTGAACGGTGGGTGGGATATGAGATACACGAGAATGTCTTGACTCGTCCATGGTCACCACCTTCTTCCCTTCGACCTTAGAACATGAGGATGTTTTAGAGGTTGAGGGTTGAGTCGAATGCACAATGGTAAAGCCATCAAGGGTAGGGGTAATCAAACGACCTTTCTTGTAAGACGATGTGGCTTTGACATGTTCCTTCAGATTTGTCACGCTGTCACTTGGTAACGAACCCGAGGAGGACGGTTTGTTCGTAATAGCCGCAAACATACTCTCGGGTTCACTTTGATTTTGCTCAAATTTATTATTTTACGCTTTCAAAGTATTGGAAAAATAATTTTTTAATGTACCAATTTGACCCTCTAATCTTCTTATATTAGCCTAATTTGATTTCATGTATTCTTGAAATTCATTTGAAAAACCGCTTTGATTAGAATTGAAGTTTCCTTGATTATGATTCTCGCTTGAAAAATTCCCCTGATTTTTAAAATTACCGCTTGAACTTTAACCTTGATTAAAATTTCAGTTTTGATTGTTGTTAAAAACTCGATTTTGAAAGCTTAAGTTTTTCCCTTGGTAATTGTTTCCACCTTTTTGATTATTTCCTTGAAATTGTTTCGATTTTGATTAAAATTGTTGCCTTGATTGTTATAATTCCCTTGTGGTGGACCGGCGTTGTTTTAATTATAATTAAAATTTCCATTAACCGCATTAACACTCGACGTTTGGCCATCCGTAGTCGTACACTCTTAATAATTATGAGGTACACCACACAACGTACACGATTTCTCAACCACTTTCACCATAGCGGGTGCGTCTTCTTTCTCATTTCACTCAACAAAGACGTAAACACATCCGTCAATTTATCGAATTTTGTGTCAACCCTCTTAATGTCGCGATTAACATAACTAACATTAGTGACATTGGCAACACTCGGTGTGTTACGAAGTTGAAAAATCTTAGACCTATTCTCGATAATCAAAAGCGCGTCTTTCAGAGTTTTACACAAAAAGTTGCCGCCCGCGGCGGAATTTAACGAATCTTGCTCACTAGGATTAAGACCGTTATAAAACGTATCAATTTGATGCAACTCGGAAAACGCGTGATGAGGACATTGCCTAAGCAAATCATTAAAACAATCCCACGCTCCTCTAAACAACTCATTTGGTTGTTGGGTAAACCTCGTGATCTCGTTTTTGAAAAACGTGGTTTTAGACAGCGGGAAAAAATGATTGACGAATTTGGAAACGAGATCCTCCTACGTCAATATAGATCGAGGTGGTTCTTTGTCGTAAAAATCTTTGGCGGGAGCCTTCGAGAGAATAAGGAAAAAGCATGAACTTAATGACATCGGTGTCAACGTTCTTAAACTTGCTCGTAGCCAAAAGACGATGAAAATACCGAATGTGATCATGAGGATTATCCGTATCATGACCTTTAATCTTTGTTGCTTGAATCAATGATAACATTCCCGATTTAATTTTGAAATTTTCCGCTTCAATTTCGGGAATGACGATCGCCTCTCCATAACCCTCGGTGGGGTGCTTGGAGCAATTCCATCATCGTATGGTTCTCGGCCATCTCTTCTTGGGTTTCAACAACGATTTTAGGAATCTCGGGTCCTACTTCTCGTCTTCGTTGTCGTTTAAGTCAATTCGACACGTTGTTAGAATTCGGATAATTGGTCGATCGAGTGCGCATGCACTAATGTAGAAATTGGGTGGTAGCAAAGAAGATTTTTTTTGTTGTTTTTGATTTTTCAAAATTTTTTGGTCTTTTTGATGTATTACGTAGATTAACAAATCTGCAAAATCTCTCCTCAAATCAAAGATATTCGATTCGAGAATCCAAAGGAGTGAAGGTAATTACGTGGAGTAAAAACTTCGCTCGACTTTGAAACGTTGGTAGAAAACCGAAATGTTCTGAGGGTCCAATAATATAAGAATAAAAGCAAATGATAGATTAATAATACTTAAGGTTGTCAAACCCTTAATTAGTCATCACTTTTAAAGTACGCACAAGCGAGCGGAGAAACGAGGCGGCGCGAATCACTTAAGAGCCTTTTTCTATAGGTCGTATTTTATAAAAACCGCCTTATACCCACCTTATAGTTTGTACTAATCGATATTAAACCTCTTAACAGTATTTATATATTTTGCCTTTAAACTTTCTTTGATCGATACGCCTAAAATTACCGGATCGCTAATAATTGCGGGGAGTTTTCACTCTTTTGGAGATATGTAAATTTATTTGTACTACATAGATACAATATAGTAATATTCACAATGAAAAAAATAAAGAACGATATGGTGTTATTTGAGTTCTAATAACACAATTTATTTATATGGCTAATAATCAAATAAAAAACAAAAAATGAATAGTTACAATATGAACACTTCCCAAAGATTGAAGGTAAAAAACGTAACTACTCAAACAAACAACGAAAATGGCTTAACACACCATCCCCAGCAGCGGCGCCATAATTGATGTAGTATTTTGCAACACTAATCGTTGGGTAATTATTAATTATCATAAACGTTAGGAAACGTATACGCAAATCGACAATTGAATTCGTTCTCAACGGAGGTGATTGTTATGGGTCAAATATCGTTGTTTGGATTAGTTAATGTTCTTGGAAAGAAAAGGGTTTGAAAAGTAAAGACGAGTTACACTACGACGAATGAAACTATGGCGAATCGCTTTTTCACGCAAATCGAGGCGAAAAATAATAAACTAATATAAAAATAAAAATAAACTTAAACTTAAAAACTTGCAACCTACTTTATAAAAGTCTAACAAATAATAAAAAATCAGAAAACAATTTTTAAAACCTTTTTATTAATTATTTATTAATTTTAAAATCTAATTAAAGACTTAAAAATAAACATAAATAAGAAAAAGTCTAAAATATGATTTTTTTTTTTATTTGTAAACCTTAATAATTTAATAAAAGCTAAAAAATAGTTTTTTGAAATTTTAAAAATTTATTTCCTATTTTAAAACTAATTATAATGAAAACATAAATGAAAAATGACTGAAAATATTAAACTAAAAAAGAAAATTCTGAAAAAAAAATCACGATAAGTCTAAAATCTACTCTACTTTATGGGTAAAATAAGCTGGAGGAGCCAGCTTATCCCAATAAGCTAAAAAGCTATAAAAAAAAGCCATGACTTTATTTAACAAAAGAAATCAAAGGAGTCTTTAAATAAAAGAAAAAGGAAAGCTATAACAAGAATAAAGACTTGGTACACTGGTAAGGCACTCTACTCCTACACGATAGGTCGAGTGTTCAAATCCAGACCAATGCTCTTTTTGTAAAAAAAAATTACTTTTCTTTTTGGACAAGCACAAGTCCCACAAGCAGTTGGCTTGTGGGACGAATATAGGCAATGAATAACAATAAAAGGCACAGAAAAAGCACAAAATAAGCCAAATATAAACGAAAAAGCCAGTGAAAGAGAAACAACTAATAGTGACAACCTACAATGAACTAGCAGTGGCAACCATATTACCACTGCTAGGCTAAATAAACCTAGCTGATGCAGTTGACCAATAGATGAACTTCCAACTAGAAAATAAGAGCTTATAAAAGCTGAACTTACAGATTTAACTAAAAGCAAACCGAAACCTAACCCTAAACTACAAGTCTCTAAAGTTTCAACTCTTAAAACCTAAAATTGAGGTTGATAAGCTTTCTGATGTGTTTGACTAGTATAGATTTAGTTTTAATGCAAGTTACACACCAAACTTAAACATATAACTACTCATACCACATATAAGAATAACAAACCAACAGACATACACCCTACTCTTAACAGGTAACACGCAAAACATAAAAAGGGGAAATCAGACAACTTTTCATATTTCAACAAAACTTGTAAAATGAACTCTTTGCACTACATAAATGAAACAAAAACTAAAATAGCACTACCCTAGACTAAATAAAAGTGTGCAAGGCTATAAATGCTCAAGTCCAGTTATCAAGTGGACTCAAACAAGCACACCCAAACACCCCTTTATCATGTAGATCACAAAATTATCAAAGAAATTTTTGGAATAAGAACAAACTGAGCAATTAACTAGTCATGAAACATTAAAATAAGTAGTAAGAACATCAAATAAGAAAAAATGATAAACAAATGGGGACACATAGCAAGAATACCATATAAGCATATAAATTAGCCAAGAAACTTAGAGGAGTTCAAAGTCATTACCAATCTCAACCATTTCAGGCCAAGCTCAGCTTTTAAATGATGCAACCAGCAGAGTATCTTGGTGTTTTATAGCTTAATAAATGAGCTTATTGCTGACTTGCACCCAAATCAACAATTAAATCAACTAAAATCTACTAAAAATCTACCAAGGATCTTCAAACCTGCACACAAGGAACAATGAACAAACTTCAAGCACATGAGACTGATCACAAGCTCATTTATCAAGTGAGCTTGTGATGAGCTTAATGTATAGTAACTTTGACATAAGAAATAGAACTGACTTTTTTTCTTCTGAAAATGGAAACAATTTTTCAAGATGAAATAAGAAGTAATAAAGCTGAAATAACAAGAGACTTGAACTCTTAGCTTGAAGTTGAGTTGTCAATTCAAGTTTAAGCCAACAGCTCAAACACTTGGGTCCTAAAATTCTGAACCAAGATTTTGAAAAAGGATTTTGGTAAACTTGAAAGTAAAAGTTCGCAATAATTAAAAGACGAATTCAAACAACATATTACACTACTTGGAACTCTTTGCAACGCCAAAAATAATACTTTAACTATTCATAAAATTTGGGTTTACAAAAAATCTGGAACAAAGAAAAAATGCTAAATGTTAAGTCTTATTTATATTACAATGGAGAAGGATCTAGAATACAAGAAACCCTAAACATAAATGTCCTAAATTGCCCTTAGATGTTGATGAAGATGTCATGAAGATTCCATTATTTAGAATTCTAATTCTTGGTCAAAAAATGTAGCATGTGACTTTCTGCCAAGTACTTGTGTTTGCTAGCTGGAAAAATGATCAAGACCCTTGCTTTTTGTTGTAGAGGCCAAGAAAGCACTATGGAACATTGATTCTCTGTAGTGATTTTGTTTGTTTTCCAAAACATACCATTTTGGGGCAGGGGAGTCACGGATAGAGCTCATGGGTGATGTGTCATCTGTTTAGAGGGTATGGGGATGCTTAACTTTTGTTTAATTAACCATCTGGAGCTAATTAAAGAATTACCCTTTGGTTTGAAGGATGAAAGTGATTAGGGTTTATGCGATCTGGTATGTGTTTGATCTCATAGAGGATTAGGATAAGTGTTAGGCACCGAATAATTAATTAGTATTAATTTAAAATTATGGCCGGGTAATGGATTGGTATTGGGCTGTTTGTGAATTTTGGTCGGGTTATTTTGTTAAATGGGTTTATTAGCTAGATGTTTACTCCCTCCATCTTGCAACACTTTTACAAAACACCCCCTCTCCTTTTTGCAATAAATCTGGCCATTTCCATTTGTAAATAAATTTGAACTTTAGCAAGTTTAGTCCTTGTGGCTTATGAATCTTGAAAAAGGACTATAATTGTAACATCTTGAAATTCTAAGGGTGTATCTTGACAAGTATTCATACTTTAGGGACCCTACTGTAATTTTGGATTTTTAAGGGTATAAAGTGTCATTTCATAAAACATGAGGGACCAATCTTGTATATCTTCCAAAACTTCAAGGTCTTTTATGGAAAATCAACATCCGGGTACGGTTCTTTTGTGCGGATTCGTTTCCCGTGTTCGTTTTTGCTTGTTTCTTGTGATCTTTTGGATATCCAAACCTACAATCACACAATGAAGAAAACAAAGGGGTTTTGCGAGGTTTTATGATATTTTTCCGTATTTTAAGCCCGATTTAAGCGACGAAACTATGTATAATTAGAGTCTCATCACTATGTAGTTAAATTAATTCAATATCATCAAGTGTTCCAAGAACATTGAATTTATTAGCACTTTTCCCTAGTTACTTCATATTCTCCTTATTAATCTTTCCATAGGAGACATGTTACTACCTTTATCTCCATTGTTGCTTTCCTTCTGTTTAATCATATATACTTCCATTACTAGTGGCGGATTTAAGATTTCAAAATAGAGTATGCACTACAAATAATCTCAAATAAAAAAATTTGTAGCTCAATTATTTTTCCCGAGTCACATTTTTCGAGTCATATTTTCAAAAACGTTTTCTAATTTTATAAATATATTTGAAGGATCAAATTTACAAAAACATGTGAAGTTAATGTTGGAAACCTAAAATCATAGTTACAAATCGGGACATTGACATAATAACATGAAACATACACCAAAACTAAAACTGCAAGTAGCCTCGTTGAGCATGCAAACATTGAAAGCAGTTCATAATAGCATCACCGCTAACTTGAAAATGTCTTTTTTTACATTGTGATAACATACAATGTTACGTTTTGATGTGTTAATCACTCTCGACAACTTGAAGATAAATAACTATCAACAAGAAGTAAAAAGTAACCAACGGTAATATGGAACTATAAGAACGAAGCTCACAATTCTATTCTACCGTTTATAATTTTTATAAAAATCAAACTTTAAAACCATGTAAAAGAAAACTATATAATGAGATAAAGTTCCCAAGTTACGCCACAAATGATAAAATAAGTAAACAGTAAATTTTTTATATTAATAGTGTAATAGTAAAGCACTCGCAAACGAATACTTCGTAAAATGATAAGCTAATAATATAACTGTAATTTATGGGTTTGAGTGAATTGGGCTTAGATTAATTGATTTAATTACTAGGACTAGTTTACCCTATACTCTTTTTTTTACATAATTAACCCTATACTTCGTTGCAAGTAAAAACTAGAAACATAAAAGTGAAATGGGTTTGCATTTCCTTTTTTTTAGCATTCACAACCGCCATTCTCATACCAATAACTCTTTTTAGAGCTTCTTCTTCTTTTTCTACTCTTTAACATGGGTATCCACAGATGATTTTCCTATATTTGAGAGGGTGTGCACTACTAATTTTATAATGTATTTGTGCTATCTTTTCAAAAAATAAAAAGAAATTACATTACTAAAATTTTAGACAGGGTATACACGTGCATACCCTCTCTTCAACCTAGATTTGCCTTAGTCCATTACCATCTTTATCAGCATCAACATTTGTTCCTCCACTTTCATTGTTACTGTTCTTTATAATAGGCCTAAGAGTCTGTTGTACAATATCGACAACAAACTCGAAATTCGATATCGCGGAACCGCTAGATCGCGAGTTGTATTGAGCACAAGTAGCGAACACGAAGGAATACAAAGAACTGACAAACATATACGCACACGGTATACCCTCAAACCCCTCTTTATTAATAACCCTAATAAAGACTACATTAAGGAAGAATAATACAATGAACTAGGATCCCCCCGCATCCTTATTTATAGAGATGAGGGGGTAGGCACCTCTTAAGTCAAATAGGAAACTTCCTATAAACCAACTTAAGGAGGTTAGCAAAAACACTGTCTAATTCTAGCCTATTCCTAATCTATATTAAAAAGTACACTTAAGTCCCTAAACTATATTTAAGTTTGCTCCTAATATTCCAACAATTTCCACCTTAGGAGTAACACTTAAACATAGCCGATACTCAACGCCTTTTACCGGTGTTGGAACCTCAGGCCCGGGACCACCTTGTTAACCAGGCATTGTACTTCTGTAAAGATTAGCTTTCATAGACTCCTTCACGTTCTTCTTCTCAGCAACATTACCCTCTACACCCCTCTTGACCAGGTACTCCAGTTACGTAGTGTTTGCCCCCACCTTTACACCAAGGTGTGCCTTTTCCTACTCATTTACCATGCAGCTCGTGTTTGTCTTTTCTTCAGGTTGTTTGTCCTCCAACCGTCTTTGAGTTACTAATGCATGATCGTTACTAACCTGAAAAACCTCAGCTTCACGATCCCCTTGAGCTCCCTGCAGTTCCACCTCAAACCGTATTTGAGCCACTGCAACATGATCGTTACTAACCTGAAAAACCTTAGCTTCACGAACTTCTTGAGCTCCCTGTAGTTCCACCTCAAACCAAACACGTTTATCAACCTATACTCTATGGGCTCTTGTTTTAACACTAGGACCAAGTTGTTTAAACCCAACTTGTTTAGAACCTACATGCTTACGTACATTGAACCCATAGAAATTTTTGATGTTTAAACATAGTTATAGAACTAGCAATTCTTCTTTATCCCTTTGTTGATTTGCTAAACCTTGTGAAAAACCTCACAATCACAAAAAAAAAGTCCCTTCGATAACTCGCTAAACCTTGTGATATATTAAACCTCACAATTACGAATTTTGAAGTACCCTTGTGTAAAGAAGAACCCTTGCTTTATCGATATAACCCTAAGACAAAACTTCTCAGAAATCGATCAAACCAAGAAACCCTTCTATTGGGTCAAACCGGGTCAAACCCATCAAAGATAATCACAACCCGCTGGGAAATAGGAGCAGTTACACATGACAGTTACAAAAAGTCAACAGACACAAAAGTCAACAGGCACAAAACGAACCATCATGTCGTTTCACTTGCACCAATTAAATTTGTATAAATAGATTAGCATTTATAAAGAACAATGATGATAGATTTGTAAGACAGAAAGATTATATCAATACAACTTTATTTTACGTATCTTTGATTTTGGTTAACATCGATCCAAGATCAAGAAATCTTTTCAAACATTTGCCATCAGAGCCTTTGGTAATCAAACCAGTAGTTTCATCATATACCATTTTTCTACCTAGATTTCGAATAAAAAAACAACTTTGTTGCAAATCACTAGTAAAACAGAAATTCATACGAGATTAAATCTCATCTGTGTTTTTTAAAGGATTCCACCCTTATCACCAATGATCAATCACCCCTGTGATTTATTTTAAACCGGCAACAAATAGGGGTTTTTTTTCCCACGATTTCTGCAAGTTATTTCTCTTTCGAGAATCCAAATCGAAAGAAAAATAAAACCCAGATTCGAAAATCATTCAAAAGAAAGGGGTCAGAAAACCAGATCATAGAAGAAGGGAACAAACATACCTGTTTGTAGATTCGACAGAATCAAATCCCACTAGAATCGTCAACCACAAAGCCCCAATCTTTGTGGCGGTTATAAGAGATCCCAATAAGGATCTTAAGTGGTTCAACAGGAACACACTCGTAAGAAACAAGAGGTTTTTTATAACCAGTTTGTAAATTGGTGCAAAGAAGAAGAGATCGAATATCTCAGAGGGGATAGCAAGAAAGAGGAGAGATATTGATATCTCCAAGAAAGAGAGAGGAACTGTGTTAATTATTAACGCATACTAAAAAGGACTGAGACCAAAGGAACTTCGGGCTTAAGCCCATCAGGTTTCAAAAATCTTACACTCTTTATTTATTTTACTTTTCTTCCTTTCCTTGTATTTAAGTTAGTACTTTTTCAACCTTTTGAAAAAAATATACATATAGGAAGGAATTAAAAGTAAAAGTAAACAAAGTTTTTGTACTTTTTATTTACAAGGAAAAAAATCTTTTCGCTTTTAACAAATACAAAATAGCAAGGATCATTTTGATCAAAAACACGATATTGATTAAACCATTTAAATCCAATGAATATTTAGCAAGAAAATAAAACTAGGTTGTAGCCTAGATAGCAAGTTTTTTTTGGGTAGTAGCCCAAATAAAATTAGGTCGTAGCTTAAACAGCAAGACTTTTTGGATAGTAGCCCAAACAAAATTAGGTCGTATCCTAAACAGAAAGATTTTTGGGTAGTAGCCCAAATAAAATTAGGTCGTAGCCTAAACAGAAAGATTTTGGGTAGTAGCCCAAATAAAATTAGGTCATAGCCTAAATAGAAAGATTATTGGGTTGTAGCCCAAATAAAACTACGTCGTAGCCTAGACTGCAAGATTACCGGGTAGTAGCCTAAACAGTAAGAAAGAAAGAAAATCAAAACCATGTTGGTTCTGATTATAAGAAATAAGCAAGAATGACAAAGGATGACAAGAAAGATGACGCATCAAGTAGTGCAACAATACGAGAACTAGGAAATGTTTTGCTACAATGTCCAAAATTGACCGACTCAAACTACACAACATGGGCATTGATGATGGAAACAATAATGAAGGCATATGGCATTTGGGAAACAGATGTTGCAAAAGAAGGAGCAGAAACAAACGAAAAGAAAGAAAATACATCAAAGGCGATAATCTTTCAAACATTGTCGCAAGATATGTTAATGCAAGTTGCACAATACTCAACTGCAAAAGAAGTATGGGACTGAATCAAAGTCAAGCATTTCGGAGCCGGTCTTGTTCAAAAGGCACGACTACAAACTTTGAGGAGTGAACTAGAGACGCTCAGGATAAAACCAAACGAAAGAATAAGTGACTATGGAGGAAAGTTAAGTAGCATAAAGGCCAAATTCAAAGGACTTGGTGAAACTTTGGAAGATAAAACGCTAGCAAGGAAGCTACTCAACTCCGCTCCAAAGTAGTTTTACCGATCGTAGCAACCATAGAACAATATCAAGACCTAGACGAAATGTCATTTGAAGAAGCCATTGGAAGATTAACAGCCTATGAAGAACGAATCAAGAGCCAAGACACGCTAGAGGAAAATGATCAAGACAAGCTTCTCATAACAAGTTCAAACAACAAAAACAATGGTAAATGGCGAGGTAAAGACTTCAACAAAGAAAGCAAGGAAAGCATGAAATGGCAAGATAATCTAAATGAACGCAGAGCAAGTACGAGTCAAGGAACTCAAGATAAAAGCAAGATCAGGTGTCATGAATGTGGTGAGCACGGACACTTCGCGAAAAAATGCACGAAGTGGAAAAACAATAAATACAAGCAAGAAGAATCTCACCTCGTCTACGACACTGATACTGAACCAGCACTACTTTGAAGACAAGACGCGGCGTTTGTGATTACGGGGGAGAATATTGGGTCAACCCGGGTCAAACCCGTCAAAGATAATCACAACCCACTAGAAAATAGGAGCAGTTACACATGACGGTTACAAAATGTCAACAGACACAAAAGTCAACATGCACAAAACGAACCATCATGTCGTTTCACTTGCACCAATTAAATTTGTATAAATAGATTAGCATTTGTAAAGAACAATGATGATAGATTTGTAAGACAGAAAGATTATATCAATACAACTTTATTTTACGTATCTTTGATTCTGGTTTATCATCGATCCAAGATCAAGAAATCCTTTCCAACACCTTCAAAAAGAAAAATCCTTTCTTACTCAAATATCGATTGAACCTTGGAAATTGAACCATCCAATAAATCGACAACCCTTGAATCAAGAAAGTATCTGTCTCTTTTTGAAGTAACCCTTCTCGTACTTTTAATTTTGCAAAACCGATCTCTAATAACCTAAGAAATCTGGCAACCTCGACAAGTCTTGAATCTTCTTTAACCTTGATACAAACCTTGTCAAGTTGTTTCTTAACCAACTTTACTGACAAGTGTCGCAAGGCGTGTGCAATATACCCGTTGTTGCTAAACCCTTTCTTGCAAATCGAATTAACTAGGATAACCCTAAACCCTCGATTAGAACAAGCAACCAGATCGTTAACTTGAAAAACCCAAGCAAACCATGATCAAACTTGAACCACAAGAAAATGCCCTTCTTGCAAATCAAATTTATTAGATACCCTAAACCATCGATTGCGAACAAGCAAACCCCCGATTGTCAAATTAAAACCAAATGAACCACGATCGAAACTTGAACCACAAAAACCCACAACAACAACCTTCGTTTTAATCGTCTTTAAATAAACCTTAAAAATGGATTAAACGAAGTTGAACTTGTAATATTCAAAAGTTCGAAACCTTTTTGACAAAAAGATAAAATCTTTTACATCACCTTTGTAGTAATAAAAGGAAAAGTGGAAACAAAACCACATGGATAGTTTTAATATGTTTCACTTTCGATTTGGAATATGCATACAAACGTGAGATAGTGATAAACACTAATCACGTTGTTTTTTTCTTCTTTTTTTAAACAAAAAAGAACCCTCACATTCGTCAGCTTTTATTCCCTCTCGTCACCAATCGGCGATCGCAACTTCAAAACCGATTCTAAAACCAAATCGAACCCTCGATATCTTTGATGACTCGTAACTTCGATCTAGCATTCGATCTTCGGATACCACTTCTTTAACATGTCTCTGATACCACTTGTTGTACAATATCGACAACAAACCCGAAGTTCGATATCACGGAACCGCTAGATCGCGAGTTGCATCGAGCACAAGTAGCGAACACAAAAGATTATAAAGAACTGACAAACATATACGCAAACGGTATACCCTCAAACTCCTCTTTATTAATAACCTTAATAAAGACTACATTGAGGAAGAAGAATACAATGAACTAGAATCCTCTCTCATCCTTATTATACAAATGAGGGGTAGGCATCTCCTTAAGTCAAATAGAAAACTTCATATAAACCAACTTAAGGGTTAGCAAAAATACTGCCTAATTCTAGTATATTCCTAATATATATTACAAAGTACACTTAAGTCCCTAAATTATAAATAAGTTTGCTCATAATATTTCAACATAGTCTTTTGGTTTGTAAGTAGATTTAGATTTAAATTTTGGTTTATGGTTAGTATGAAAAATGATTAAAAAAATCATTAATGATATAAAAAATATATTTGTTTTATAAGGTTGTTTTGATTAAAATAATATTATATAAAATAAATTTATGACAAGGAAAAAAAGAAGAAGAAGACAACATGTGGTGCTACACGCATGCAAAATTACATTTAAATTGATTGATTCCTCAAAAGCAACTAGCGCATGTGGGATTGGGTTTTTAGGGGTCCAACCTTTGCCTAAGATTGTCATATTAGTACCAAACGTGAGATTTTATGTTTCTTTCAACCTAAACCCGGCTAAACCCATACACCAAACCGAACCCTAAATTCCAATCTGGTTTGTTATTGTTGTTCACATACCCTTTGCTATTCTTATCCTACTAAATCTTATTATGGTTTCTAAGAAATGACATGAATATATGCTTAGTTACATCAGCCTTAGTACGTTGGTATAGTAGCTTATTTACCGGTTGTTCTTGTTAGTGGACTTATTTGTGTAGTCTAGTATTTATGGTTTCTTAATAACTGTCCATTGTCGAATTTGAATTCAGAAACATTTGGTGCAGAGAATAGTACAACTATATAAGATACTGTTGAATTCTGGATCATCTTTTGATTCCGTCGGGGTTTTCAGGATCTATGCACCTTCTGTATTAAAAACCTTGGCGTTATAAATTTAAATTCTAATCCGTGACAACAGTTTTACTTAAGGGGCTGTGAGCTCACGACTTATGTTTATTGAGCATGTATTATTTGACTTGGACCTTTGAACGCTTGAGATACTAGTCGTTGCATAGTTTTGGCTTCTAAAATACTGCCGTGAGTATATGAATCAGGAGATTGAAGGTACACCTGTTTTCCCTTATACATAATTAATCGATATATATATATATGTTCTTATCACTATATAAACAAGGAAGAAATGAAAATATTAGTACATCATCATTGTATTTATTTAGAAATTCTGATAAGGAAATGTTACATTTGTTTTACGGTGGAAGATGGAGAAATTATCACATATATAGTGCGCGATGAAGGCATTAATAGTTTCCTTTACCTGTAGAGGGTTTTGTCGGGTAAGCTCTGTGACGCGATGGCCATAAGTGGCCTGTTTTTCTTTAGGACAATGCCAAATTTATCGGAGAGTTCATGCTCACGATTTGGTAAAGTCCAGTCAAACGAATGCAACATCGAGGCCAAGAAATACACCAGCATTTTATCTCCCAAGGGAGCTCCAGGACACCTTCTTCTACCCGACCCAAAAGGAAGAAAGTTGGGATTGTACCCATTATAATCAAACTTTGTCGTTCCATCAACGCTAAGAAACCTATTTGGATTGAATTCTAAAGGATTTTCCCAATATTGAGGATCCCTGTGTATAGCCCAAACATTCACATAAACATTGGCACCTTTTGGGACTGTGTATCCGGCTACATTGCAAGGTTCATTTGGACATCGGATTAGCAGCAAAGGAAGTGTAGGATGCAGTCGGAATGTTTCTTTAACAACTGCGTCCAGGTATTTCAGATTTGAAAGATGAGATTCTTCAACAATGTTGTATAGGCCTACAACTTCTTTCAATTCGTCTTTTACCTTTTGCATCATGCTAGGATTTTTCAAAAGCTCGGCCATCGTCCATTCTGCCATAGTTGATGTCGTGTCAGTTGTTCCAAGAAAAATGTCCTGTATGAACAAAGTAGGATGTTTGATATCATTATTCTCATACAGAATATTCAGGCTCGAGCTAGCTATCAAAAGGACTCTGAATCCAGCTCGAATAGTAAGTTACTTTGCATATTATATTAGTCTTAAGTATATGATGTATCTAATTAAGAGGATAAACATACCATCAAAAGAGCTTTAATTTGAGTGATACTGAATGAAGTTGAAGCATTTTGCACCTTAAGCTCAAGTAAAATCTGCAAGAGATCCTTTCTTCCCATTTTTTCCACAGCTTCGTCTGGTTTCGTGGCCATCCTCTCTTTGATAATCCGCTCGAAAATTGCATCCACTATCTTCCTTTGGTGCTCCATCTCTCGGCCAACACCTTGTAAATCAAATCTCGAAAGCACCGGGAAGAAGTCCGACACATTCACAGCTCCAAGAAGGTCCACTATTTTTGTAATCACTTCACGAAACTCTGCCCCTAGGTTTGTGCTTTTTACATCTTCAACTAAACTTAGCCCCCACACCATGCTCGTTACGACGTTCAACGATGTCACAAAGGCAATCCCACCAATGTCCACTTCTGTCCCCATTGTTTCATACACATGCTTGATGGTTTTTCTCACGCCACCTCGTCGAAAAGTGCTAGATGCTTCGAGGTTCTTACTGCTTAGGACTTCGTATGCTAATACTTTACGCATGTTGCGCCAAAGTGAGTTGTTATCAGACCATACTATATTCTGCCTACCATATGAGATGACTATGCCAGATATTGGAGGATCTCGGTTAGAAAAAATATCGTCTTGCTCACGGAGAACAACTTTAGCCAGGTCTGAAGAGCTAACAACAATATGAGTCTTACTTCCAAGCTTGAGCTTAAAGATAGGCCCATATCGCTGAGCCAGTTTGGTGTATGCATGGTGCAAGTTAGGATCAAGAAACGGAAGGTACCCGAGTAAGGGCAAGCCACGAGGTCCCGGAGGCAACCTCGCCTTGCTGGAGAACTTGCTGCATAAAATAGCAAACGCGATGATTGAACAGGTGAGTAGTAATACGTAATCCCATGACCATCGGATATGTGATATCATTTTGTGAAGCTAACAAGATGACTCACAAGCACCAATATAATGAGATGCTGCAATAAGAAAGTGACGTTCAAGTCAATTAAAAGGAGCTTATCTATCTCCATGATAGGACATATTTGTTAAATATAAATTCTAAACAACTTCAACCACATAAATACCACTTGCGAAGCCACCACGTACCCCTTTCTTTCTCGAAATCCCTTTTGGAGGACAAAGGGTGTTGCTGTTAAATGTTCCACGATTTCATATTTTTCGAAAATACTTCGAGGCAATCGAGTCAACTTTGCACTATATGGTGACATGTGTCCGACACAAATGTAAGTCATGTGTAAGGTTCTTTTCAGAACTAATAAAATGTATAGAACTGCGAGAACCACATTTTATTCTTAATAATGCATATGTATTTTCTTCGTAATGTTTAAATTATACGTTTAATAATTGTTTTATTGGTTATAAATCCGAGTATGATGAGTGATATGAAGAGTGCACATGTGCTTTTATATTATCCATCGAGAATGTATTTATGATACAGACGAAACAAAATACGCACATGGTCTTTGAATACATGTATCTAGTGACCTAACACGATAAGAATCCATGCACATCTACATTGTGAACTAACACGATAAAAATACATGTGCATTTTAAAAGTAAAAAGGCGGTTCTCACAGTTCTTATTTGGTTCTGAAAAGAACCTCACCCTATAGTTATATCCCGTAGTACAAGAAGATTTCATGTTTAGTCTCCATTGTAGGGAAATTACTATAGACCTCCTCAACATTTGAATTTTTGCAAGTTGTTTTGTCCAAAACACTAACACTCATCGAAGATGATATGTCGATGATAGTACGCCATTGCAGCAGCGAGGCGAAATGGAGATGGTGGATGCGGAAAAAAATGGGTAAGTAGAACTGAAGTGTTGAAAAATGCGGGAACAAAATAGGTGTAAATGGTATTTATACCCTCATATTTAACGTTAGGAAAGTCTGAAATAGTTTCTCCATAATATGAACTAAACGTAATATATGCATATATATACCACAAGGACCAAAAGTCAATCTACTCTCTAACATATTTCGTCGGCACATGAGTTTAAATTTCGACATGGGATCCATTTTAGTTCAAATCATCTTGACTTATATCCACAAGTTTCCAAATCATCTTGATTTATATCCACAAATTACCGATTCTCGTGATGTTGCACTTCCATAAACAGTATCCACAATTTTATTTTGTAGCGACAGTCGATCATTTAATTTTATATCAAATCACAGTCTTTGCAAATTGTGATACGATCCTTGTGGATAGTATTCATATAAGGTAACACTTTAAGTGGACACGAGCTCCTTGAAAAAAAAAGACGAGAACAAATTTATTGACATAAAGTACTGTTAACTGATTTCATTAATAATAATACGAGTTAAATAGTTGTAGGATAACTCGGTGGACAATTCAAACATAAAGACACATGATACACTTTTCTAAATTAAAGTAAAAACTTTCATACACAAATATTTTCCTATCACGGCAACATGATAGACATTGCTAAATAAAGAAGGTCTGTAAACGAAACATGAAATCAGGGCCGGTCCTGAGATTTTTGCTGCCCTGGGCGAACGACAAATTGTATGCCCCGTTTGAAGGAAATAACACGCTATATTTTCGGGTTTTGTGACTTACTCAAACAGTGTTGATTTTCACGCTCGCTTCTGTTTAACAAATAAAATGTTTGAAGTAATAGTCAACATTTGCTAAAAAATCGTCCGATCATGCAAAAATTACCATAGTTTACTTATAAAAACGTATCTTTTATATATTAACCATATATTAATATAGTAATTAACAAGTATAGATAACCCGCGCTTCGCTGCGGTGGGTTTTGTTTGCATGTATTTTGTTTATACTTTCTCTACCCATGTATTTCTCAAAAACAATTTTTCACGTAAATACCAGACACCGGAGCACCTGTAACCAAGTACGTTAGGGTTTTTAAAGTCCAAATTTCAAACTATTCCTGGTTTTATTTTACTTGCAAACCAAAACCACTCTACACAGTTATTATAAAGCTGCTTTTTCTTTTCAATGCAGTTGTTATATTATGGAATTTTGTCCAACTACATACATCTAGGAACAACTGTCGCATTCTGTATGCAAGGAAATGATTATATAATATAAAAAAAATGACGTTATGCATCTGTGCCTATCTATCTCTACTCTTGGCAAATATACTCTAGTAGTGAACATAAAATATGAATCATGTCCAACTACATACATCTAGGAACAATTGTCGTTAACTCTTCCTCTGAAGTAGGTTCAGGAGACACAGGACCCTTGATGTTTCATCCGCAAATGATATATGGGAAGGATTATAGAAGGCTCTAAACAATAATACATTAAATTTATAGAAATGGCTAGCCTTAAGAACTTAAGGTGTTTCCATGTTGAATTCATCTAATTAGAATTTATCTAAGTTCATTTCATGGGCAATTAAACTTGAATCAATTCTGATTAAATTTCCTTTTTTAATTAAGAACAAATCTAATCTGTTTTCATGTAGAAAGTAGACTTTATGATGCACTCAAGTACGAGATCAAGATGAGTTCAGTTATAACTATTTTAGCTTAAGCTACTTATTGTTACAGATTATAAGTGGCATCATGGACCAGGTGAGTAATTGGTCACTAACTGTTATTAGAAGGGTTACAAATATTACTTTTACGATATGCTTTATGTATACAGAATGGCAAGGCATATATGGAACATAATTTTACACACAACTTACTTGGAAGAATTCAATATCCCAATATTCTTCTCAAATTACAAATCCTTGAGTTTAGGGAAAAAAAATCTGCAAAAAAAATTCAACCGCAACTTACAGTAATAAAATATCTCATCAAACACTTGATCTACATCCCACAACAATAAGCTTTAGAAAGAATTAAAATCCACCTTAATTACGAATTCGCCATCGAGATCCACGATTCCAGCACACCAAAAACATAGATCAAGCCTAGAAACATAAATTTATACACTATAAATCTCTTTTTCTCATGTTAGAGATAGAATTTTTTTTGGTTAAAACAATGATAAAAGTGATTATTAGGATTACCTTAACATGTTGTGTTCTCATAGCAGATACCGTTTCAATGGGTGACAACCAACTATTCTCCGCAAAAGGCATAGGTACAACATCTAAAGCATTGGTAAAAGCCGTGGTGGCATACTGTCCAAAGACAAAATTGGCGACGTTAAATACATGTTGATATGAATGTGTATACATAAGAAAGCTGAAGAAAACTTTTGTACCTTCATACTGTCATCTCCTAGATGCGTCACAGCCTCAAATGTCCTTTTTATTTCTTTTCAAAAATTTCCCCGCTGATCCGATACACTCTACTATATATGGTTTATATCTTCTTTTCAAGCTCACGCAAACTTTAGATCTTGTGTGATTCATATTTGATTGTGACTGGTGGCTGCCCAGATCTATTACTCTTTTGATAAATATTTTTAAAGAGAGAGGATGGGGAGATATTTGAGGTGGCGTGTATAGTTTTGAGTGTTTTGTACTATGTGTAGGAGAAAAACACGTATTTAGAGAGAGACCATGGTGACGATAATAACAATAGTGAACACGTCAAAGACACGTGGTAAAAAAAATTCCCGCCAAAAACCCAGAATAATAAAAAAAGCAAATAGCTTCGTAAAACAGTTATATGTATTAATATATAGTATAAAATACTAGTAGTGATAGTAGTAATAATATAATACAAATGAGTTTCTTTAACCATAAAATCAACATTTGTAATCAACATTTCACAAAAGAATAATATTATTTTTAGAATTAATAGGCTTTTTTAACAAACTAATATTCAAAAACGTTTTCAAAAGATCAAGGAAAAAACTAAAATGATAATTAGATTTAATTTCTAAAAGGTCCGCTACTATTACCCAAGTTAATTTTTACTGGTCAAGTTTCTCATTATGGGCCCCTACACAACATAATACACAAGTTTTTTTTTCTTTCTTTTTCTTCTCATCATTTCATCTTCCTCCTTCCTGTTTATATAGTACTTTGTTCCTCCATTGAAAAAGAAACAAATCTTCAATCTTCATAGTTTTTTTCATATTTTAATATAGCATGAATATATAATCTAATGCCCCCAAACATATGATGCCCTGGGTCGTCGCCCACCTCGTCCTATACTAGATCCGGCCATGCCTGGAGTTATGAGTCTATTTTCAAACTCAGAAATCGGATTTACAAATGGTATTGGTTAAGTGAGTCAAAATAATTTTATAATGCAAGGGTACAAATCTGCTGGATTTTCAAGGTTGGAAATGTGTTGGACAGCGTTACTTAAAAGTAAAATATTTTTATGAAAATTTTTATGATCTTTATACATGATGTAAGTAAGGTCTACAGCGAGTTTCGTAAAATTCCGTGGTGTTTAAGTATGGGAATTCAGTCCGTACATTAGGTATGTACCGGCAGAATTGTATTTGGAGCAATAGTATTAATAACGTATAAAAATGAACGTGTCTAGTAAATATCACTTGCTTGGGTTTTTGGTGTGCGTTTATATAAACTTTGAGTGTCTTTAATTATGTATATATAGTACTTGATGGTACTTGAAGGTGTTGATTCATTTCGCGTTTGTTTGTTAGGTGTTTTATTTGATTTCCTGGGGCATCCTCATCGTCGGTGATTGTCTTCGTCTACGTCTTTGCTACTATCACTACTACTTAAGGTGAGTCTATAGCCTTGTTTTCTACTGTTTCTAAATTATTTTTACCCGCGAGGGGGATACATGCTATTTAAATGAAAAGGAACATGAGTCGTGAATGATTATTGGACCTGAATGATATCTTAAATTATGTTAAGTAGCTAGTTGCTAAAAGACCCTAAATTCATGAACCGTTAACTATTGTTTAATCCTTGTGTGGATTAGAAATAGCCGCTTGAACAGTTTATAGTAATATTGGGTTAACGACCCTATCCTAGACGAGAGCTAGTACGTTGAGTACCCTCTGCGTATGGATAACTTGTGTTGAGAAAAAGGTATAATTTGCAACGAATACCTAAGAGGGGAAATGACTTTATTTAAATCACACCGGCATTTGGCACGAGTGATTAGTTTATGGGGTCGGTGTCATGAGCTTAAATATAATTAAATAGCTTATGCTATAACGAGAAATGCCAGAATAATAGTTTGTAATGATCAACATTCTATTGAATAATCGTGAATGATTTTTATACTTATGTTTAATTATGATTTTATAAACCTATAGATCTCTCTCAACATTATTTGTTGACCCTTTTAAGCATGTGTTTCAGGTAATCGAGGATGATTGTGGCGGAGCATGCTATGGATGTTGTTGTGGCGTTTGGGCGGTCTAACTTGTTTTCTTCCCTTTTCTTAAAGACAATTTATATTTCATGATGTCTTACAAAACAAAATGGTTGGTTTTAAGGGGTTGAGATTTATAGGGACCTAACGTTACTCTGTTATTATTTTGGGGTTTGGAAACAATTAGCCAATGTTGTTGTTGTAATTTAACTTGGTTTAAATTTACTTATGATTTAACGTGTCTTTTGAGTCGTTCGATATGACTTGTGTGATGATTCTTTGCCTAGCACCCAAATGTGGTATTCCGTTACGTAGTAAATTTAGGGGTGTTAAACTGAGAGTCATATATGAGTGATATGAGTCACTGAGGCTCATATATGACTTTTCCTAAGACTAGTATATGACTTTTTCTGAGACTCATATATAAGTAGCAATGACTCATATATGAGTCATTGGGACTCATATATGAGTCTCAGTAACTCATATATGAGTCAATGTGACTTATATATGAGTTAGACTCATATAACCGATACTTACAAAATTAACCGCGACTTCTAGAAGTATAAGAAGATTCTCATAACATAACATATAACAATCAGAAGCTTTACTTCTAGAATAGCCGCTACTTCTATCCTCAAACAGCATATAACCCGTATTTTACTATCCTTAAACGCATATCTATTTTATAAGTCACTAATAAACAAAAACTCATATATGAGCCACTAATAAGCATAAAAATATACATCAATAAACAATAAAACACATATATAAGCCACTAATAAACAATAAAACTCATTAATAATAATTAAACAATTTAAAAAGGCTCATATATGATTCATAATCAAATAAACATAAATATAAAATCAAAATAAGCATAAAAATCAACGTAAAATCATAATAAGCGTAAAAAAATAAGCAAAATAATCAAAAAATTAGGGTTAGGGTTCAATAACCATTCGAAGCAGCAAGTTCATTGCGGATATTCATCAATACAAGATTCAAAGTAAATAATTATGGTTAGGGTTCAATAACGGTTCGATAATTAGGGTTAGGGTTGTATAATGATGTAAAAATTGAAGGTTTTTTTATCGGAATCAATGGCGGTTAATCAGCGGAATCTATGGTGGTTAATCTGATAGGAATCTATGGCGGTTACGATTGTGTGTGGGGGGGTGGGTATGTGTGTGTGTGGTGGTTGGTTTTGAGAAAGACGAAGAAAATAATAACGGTTGAGGGGAAATAGAGGGTGGGTTGTTTATTTTTTGTTTTAATTTGGGCCATCGGATGTAAATAGACCGGATAGTTTGGATGAGTTCATCAAGCCTTTGATTAAAAAAAAGACTATATGAAATGTTTGGGATGTTAACATTATTAAAGACAGATTCTTCTATTCAAAGACGCATACCTAATAAGGCAAAAAGCTAAAAATACATAAAGTAGACTAGATAAAACGTAAGCAGCATACAAATTCACATCTGCTTGAGCTTGTCTCGCTTAACTGAAAAGTTAAACTTGTCCTGTTTGTTAATTATTTACAAAAATATTTCAGCTAAATCCCATCTTATCTTCATCCTAAAGCAAAAACAAGAAAAAATCTCATCAACAAACAATAAAAACCCAGGAAAAAATCATGAAACAGATTTGTAAATATCGAACCCCATATCCCTACGAAACAAAGAAATTGGAAGCAGCTAAGGTAACTTGATGTTTTTATAATTATCGGTAAAAGACTAAAAAGTGGAAAGATTAAAAATGAAATAATTAATTACGTGAAAATTTATTAGGTCATACTACCTATATTTATATAAATTAGCCAGTTTCAATTACTATATTAGTTATATTTGATGTTCGTTACGTAAAAGTTTAAAAGTATATTGCTAATATATGAACGTAACCTTACATTTTTATTTGTCATATTTATTTAAAATTAACACATAAAAAACTAATACTTAATAACAAAAAACTGATATTGAAACCTATTTATTATTTCAACTATAAATTTGTATAGACCAAGTATATTATGCCTAACAAGAAACAAGAAGCGAACATCTTTCTCAAACATGAAATGCGAGACATGATTATCGCAATCCAACTAAATAACTGAGCTAAAACAAAGAAGAAACTGGGCATGTTTGGACTTCACAATTCTCATGTATCTCATTCCTCATGTTGCACGTACCAAAACCTAATTTGAGTAAGATTATTATCATCACGGGTCGAAAACAATAACTGACTGGTTCAAAACAATAGAATAACGAGAAACCGTCAAATTTATCAAAGGACACTATTCCATAACATGTATCCTAATTTCACTCTTGAGTCAGACATACAACTTTCCACTAATGAATTTTCATAGAACTAGGTCCTAATACATATCATCACCACATAAGAAGCTGACACGGATTCTGACTAAAAAGGCTAGGTTTGAAGTTTTGAAATACAGATCTGTTATAATGGAAAGCAAAGACTATTATGAACATGCCTGTATATATACCAGCTAAATGTTGTCGGTGTTCAGCTAACGATTCTGCATGTCTGCTAGTACCACCATCATTTGCACTTCGGAGATGATCTGGGCCTTCAAGCGAAGACATCCAGAGATACGGTGTATCTGTCAACCAAATATAACATATATATGAACAAATGTTACGACAGAATCCAAAAGGAAATGGCATAGATAAAGTTGTTGTAGGGATAACTACTGATGCTCATAGTGTGCTATCAGATCCTCAATGAGGCCTGAGGTGTGGGGATAAATATCTAACATACGCTAACATTTTCTAGCTTCAATACCGTGGTGGTACTGAGGTGTCGGCTGCATGATATTGATTATTAGAACTAAATCGATCTAAGTATCTTAAAGTTGATGTAAAATCACTCCACAAGTCAACACTTTAACAAAAAAAGATAACGCATAGGAACAAGAGATGGAATTTACTTACTTTTACGAGATAATAAAGAATCTCACAAGCGAGTAGCTCTCTGAAACATATGAGAATTCTGACATGAGGTAGATACAAGCTCATCTCATGGTTGCAAGTAGCTCTCTACAAGTATGCCTGCACTTTAAAAGTTTCGAAGATGAGAAAGTATCACACAAGCTGCTCTTCAATAGGTTGTCTACAAGTGTCTCACTTACCGCTTACGCACAAAGAGAAATATATATATTATGTTGTCATCTGGTGAGCCAAATTTGAGCAAATAGCATGTCTCTGCATCGCTGTCTCAGCATTTTTGAGAAATATTCTTCTCTCCAGAGCTATTCTAGCCTGTTCATTGAAGGGAACAAATGGCGATTTCAGATAATTTAACTAGTAAGTGTCAAAAAGAGAACTTGAACAAGAGGGATCATAACAGTCTATCCAGTCGGGATAAGATAACAAGGTGAGGAATTGTTGAAAGGATTCGATAATCTTTGCAGAAAGGATTCGCCACTTGCCAATCAATTAAGTCCTTTAGTTATCTAGTAAGTATAAAAAACTTTACCTGTTTTCAAGTGACAAGATAGTGTATCCTAGTTGGATCATGTAGGTTATTTGCATTGACCCTCTTTTAACATATAAGCACAGCCCATGTGACCCATTCGTTCGTTAGTACTGGGTCGAAAGTGTAACCCATACTACGAACATTAAGTAGACATATAAAAGGTGTTACACATGAAAGGTGTTACTCATAGTGCGTTAAAAAGAGTTTTCAGTCACTAATTAATACAGTAGAACGATGTTGTAGTATATATATGCATGGAGAAGCTCTTCTTTGCTGAAGAGGAACTTGAGGACAATTTTAACCTTGCTGACTACTACATCTATAACGAATCCACACTCCATCTTGTGGGTACATCAGAGGAATACATCCTGGTATTAGTTAGGAGCACCGAATTTGCTGGATCAAAGACCATGGGACTTGAGGTAAAATACTTCGACACCATCCACCATGTGAAAGCCCAAATCCATGATAAGGTTGGTAATATTCCCTTGGACCAGCTGACCTTGTTATTGGTTGGGAAGCAGCTCGGTAACAATCGTACACTTGCTGACTACGGTGTAGTCAATGAATACACCTTCTATCTTTTGCTCATCGTCAACTGTCGATTGCTACATTCAAAAAATGACACATGGTTTGACTTCCAACGTCAAAGTAGAACCGTAATCAAACCTGCAACTGCAATAGTAAACACATACATCAATTCGTGTTATTTTATTCGTTTTGTTTTATTTTGAATACAAGTTTTATTTCTGGAAAGCAGCTTGATGAGAAATGTACAATTTGTGATTACATGAAACGCCCATACTAGAATTTCTTTTTTTCTTTGTAGCATATGGCCCATATGAAATACTAGTACTATCATATGGTCGTATGCTCATTTCACATATTCTACCAACTTTCTGTCTAGGATCATACAGCGGTATGAATAAAATTATAGAGCATACAACTATATGTGTTAACCGTATGGCGGTATGGTGTTTGACCTGCACTTTTTTTAGCTTAAATTTCTGCACTTTTCGTATTTTCTAGAAAACCCATTTTCAAAAGCTTAAACTAGACAAACTGTTTATAACATAAGAACAACTGCATAAGAGTGGAAAGCACATTTGGACCCGTATGAAGTCAAAGCGGGTAAAATTGGCATAATGTCAAACACTCCTGTAGCTACTTAAGCATACATGTACTAGTCTTTATTCTATATAAATCTGAGTTTTTACAAAATAAGCATGTGTTTCGTGGTCAGATAAGCTGTTTACCCAAAGTAGCAATCGATATGTTTGACTTCAGAAGTCAAAGTAGTAAAAAGTAGTACTCGGTACTAATTACACAAAGCTATCAAACATGCAGGAATTATAAACTCACTATGATTCAATTGACATTCAAGTGGTAAAGTATATGGCATTTTTGGTTGCATACCTTGATTTGCTTGAACCTTTCTTCACTCTCATCGAGCTGTATAAGAATATAACTTTTACGAGTCTTCTTAATTATTAATATGTATCGAGAATCAAGATTTTATATTCAAATGACACATATAAAACTACTTCTGCATAGAAATAAGAAGATAAACAAAAAAGCCAGCCTCCTAAATAACCTAAATTAGGCCACCACAGTCAAAATCGCAAAGAAAACACCAATGCTTATAAATGTACACAATCCAAACCATCCTAACAATACACAACATCGTAAATTCAACGATCTACCTACAATCGCTATCTAACTTCATAATTCATAAAAAAACACGAAGCCTCCTACATGCATGTCTCTAGATGACACAAAACTGCATCTGCTTAAAAATAAGCAGATAAGTTTATAAGCTATCCAAACACCTTCTAAAAATCCTAACTTTAGGTCAACACCATAATTCTCAAATCAGCACGTAGCTTCCTACCTGCTTATCAGAAACTGCTTATTCTACTATTCTACCTCAAAATAAGCTGAAGCAGCCTGGATGACACAAAACCGCTTACGCCTGAAAATAAACAATCTAACAACTTCTAAATAGCCCTAATACACAAAGTCGATATGGAAACATGAATACCCTTAAAAAAACACAACCCGCATCATCCTAACAATACAAAAGAAGGTGAAGCAGGTACAACTTCCTAAATAGCCTTTGTGCATAAACAAGCACTAATTCAGGTCAAAAATCGATACGGAAACAATAGACAACATCATAGGTTCAATAATCTACCTATAATCACTATTTAACTTCATAATTCTTAAATAAGCACACAACTTCCTACCTGCTTATCAGAAAGTGTCTCGATGACGCAAAACTGCTTCTGCTTAAAAATAAGTGGATAAACAAAATAAACTAGCCTAAACACCTCCTATATTAGCTCAACATGGTCAAAATCGCAACGAAAATATCAATACCTATAAAAACACACAATCCATATCATCCCAACGATGCAAAACATCACAATTTTTACGATCTATCTGCAATCGCTTTTAAACTCCATCATTCTCAAAAATTGGGTATTCAATTGACCTAATAAATTTAAATACAATCAACATACTATTAGAAATTTAGGGTCTTGATAATCGATGATTGCCGGATAGTTCTTGAATCGTGTCATACACTTTCCTAATACAATATTTCGACCCTATCTGTGCCTTGGGTTACACGAAATTTGTACGGGGATAAGACAAGAACAACACTCTATTTCTAGGCACAAGATTATAGAGTAAAACATGGACAATGTGTATGTTATGATCTTGAGACCAAAATATGTTTATATAAAAATATAAACCAAAAATCATTGTTGTGATCAAGGAAATGTTCCTTTGTTAAAAGTCATTATGATTTCTGTTACTGCAACAGTTTTGTAACAGTTTTGCATCAATATAACCATCGCTAACTGTCATCATTAAACAAGTGTATGGATCTAGTGACACACGAATCTGTCACTATATGCACCTTAGTGACCCACAGATTATGTCACAATAGGCCCATTTACTTACTATAGATTCACAACTTTTCCATTCTTTTGTACCCGAAATCAAGTTAACTAGTTTATATAAGCGTGTACTCCACACCTCCGAACTTGTATTATAACTTAACTTGAAATCCTTTTGGTCTTGGGTAAATCATCATTACACCAAAATGATTGATGTCACTAAAATCACCAACAATCCTCCCCTATTTTAGTGTAATCTTTGATTTCCCGTTAATCAAAACAAATTAAACTCATGTATAAATGAAAATATCTTTCGATTCGAATTTTCATCTTAGTATACTACATATTCCAAATATGGGAATATCATAGTGTCACTAACGATTGAACTCTTTCTATTCCTAATGAATACCTGAAGATAATATACACACAAGTTTATCAATCCAAGCTTCTTGAAGCGGCAAAACTTCATACTCACATAGGTAGTTCTTTTATTCATGCCCTGCTTTGCACTTTTTCAAAAGAACTATTAAGAAGAAAAACTTCAACCTCTTTATCTTGCAGGTCCGAACAAATACCTTGGACAATATAACATGTGTTCCAATCTCTAAATGTGAGCTTTCCACATTGAATTCAGCCTTTAGCATTGCGCTAGAGGGGAATTGGGTGTCTTACCATTAGAGATTTAATGGACTTTCATCCCTATTACCGACTTTGTGCACCAAAGTCTAGTGAACCTTTTTCCAAGGTAATCTATTCATATACCAAGCATTCAACATGGTAACACTGACTTTTAAACATAAATACAATGTTTAATATCAAGTCCTTTAACCATTATACTTCTAACACAAGAAGATAAAACAACAATTTTGATGCCAAAGTGAAAACCCGTTGTATAACTTTTCTTCTATGACCCCAAGATAAGATACCACACCAAATGTGAAATCCATTCACAATCGGTCATGTAATCTTCTTGATCAAATTTTCAACTTAACTACATCAGTAATTGTATCATTTTCAAAATCTAAAGCATCCCTTTTTTATTGGTAACCCTAATCATGGCGTCTTCAATTCCTTAAAGAATCACTTTTTCGTATCACATTGTATTGCTTCGTGATACTACTCTGACATGCATAGCATCATGACAACGTCTAGTTGGTCATTCATGTCCTTTCTTTGGTAATAACTCTAACTATTTTAATCAACATGAAGGATCACAGTTCAAACTTAAGCCACATGTTGAACATGTAATTACCAGTTAAGAAGACTAACAATTTAATGCAAATCAAATTCACCGAATAAATTATTTTGCAAACATGGCACCTTATGTTCACTTGCCCAGTAGAAAACAAAACTATAACCTTGTCGAAACAAGCCTACTGGTGCACTCGGGTAGCATGTTTTGCAATTTACATCGACACTTCTAACAACATGCAAGAAACACATATTTTACACATGTAATCATGTTCAACAAAATTAGTCTCAAATCATATCATACACTTTATTTGTTATCTAAATGATAAACACCATTCATCCCCTCACTTAACAAATAAAGATGTAAAATGGAATACCCATTTGCTGAATATGTAGTATAGTAATTCATGCCAGTAAGATATAATAAAGCCCTCACAAAATTATCATTTATGATTCAGAGATATATGCCCTCACACCCAAGGATCATTCGTAAGAACGCGTCTTCACGAATTCTAAATCCCACCCTTTTGAAATAGACGCCAAGAATAATAATTGTTATTCATGTAGATCCTCAAATTCTTATATCACTGTGAATTACTTCCATGCATGCATCTTAAATTGGTACCGTTTATGCTTTCTCTCAACATTGATTATCATGTAATAATGTTCTCTTGACATTAATTACCATGTAAAACATTGATGTCCATATAAACTCTCAGAAGCATATATAACCGCCAAATAACATTCACTACTGCCAAAAGGATTTTGCTTGATCATAGTTACAATTCACACATAAACTTCATGTCCAGGAATCATTACTGATGAAAAATCATTTCTATTATATACACGAAAGTTCCTTTAGAGACCACCAAATATAAATAATCAACACTATTGTTTTATATGCCAAAAACAAGAGACTCTTGTTTCACAATTTCACTCAGTCAGAAGATGACAAAGAGAAAAACAGTTGTTCAACAAAAGTTAGTCAGAAACATTAAAAGTTAGACTCTTGATTTTTACATGAAATAAAATACGAAATTATAGGTGTTTGGAAGTGCGTTTGTGACCGGATTATCTAATTATCACGGTTACAAAACGAAATAATCAAATTGGAAGTGTTTGGATATGATACATGTAAAATCACTTATCTGCGTTTGAGAGCTATTAAAACGTCAGTTTGAAAAAGTAGGAGAGGACTTACTTTTTGCAAAACGCAATTCACCTTCAACGCAAAATTACAGAATCACCCTTCATACATTCTTTCCAAACTCAAAACTTGAGATTTACATATCTTTGATCGATTTTATTTTTGCTAGGATCAACTTTACCTTAATAAATATATGAATTAACAGATTGACCGATCCTTTCGTCTTGAAATCATTATGATCGATGAATTAAATAACATTGTTACATGCGTATGAACATTTTTCACATATTTGACTTGTGAATGATGCTAACAGACTGTGGTAATGAATAAAGACGATAAAAGTGTGTTTACAGGTTTTGGGAAGCGAAAATTAAGGATATGTTATTTGTGGATGAAAGTGTGTGAGTTGTTGGCATGTGGCATATAAGTTGTTGGCATGTGGCATGTGGAGTAATATATATACTTCATATATATAAAAAGTAAAATGTTACGTAGTATATGTTAAAATCAGATAAAATGTTAGAAAAAAACTGCTAGATGTTAGATTAAAATATGTTAAATCATAATATATGAAGATACTGATATCTTTTTTGGTCATTTTACATGTTTGATCATAAATAATTTGATAAGTCAAACATTTAAAAAGTTATCAAACATTATAATCAAATCCAAACACTATTTTTCATAATCACGTTTTATAACTGTTGATTATCTGATTATCAGTTTTCAAAAGGAATAATTTGTTTTACATAAACAATCCCAAACACCCACTATATATAAACATTTATTCCGCTTTCTTATTAATTTCATAAAATCAAGAGTTAAGATACGCTCATGCAATTAAGCACATAACTTAAATAACCATGTTGTTAAACTTATATCACATATCAATCATATCAATGTAAGTAACACGCAATTCACAATTACGTCTATCATGGCTTAATTTTAGGAGATGGATAGAAAGTACGTACTCGTATGTATGATGGATGTTCGTCCATCAATATGATATCCTTCCATCAATCAGTGGCCCACGTTTGTATCAATTTCAACAATATCAATGATCTAAACTTTATAAACCATAGCAATCTATACTATCTATACACCATCGTATCTCCAAGATTCTCAAATTCGTCAAACTTGTCTGCTGCGAATTTGAATTCATGCCTATTATTATACACAGATTCACCAACCCAGGCTACGATTATCACCAAAATATTGTATTAGTTTGTTAAATAATTTAGTGTATTGATAATCGATGATTGCCGGATAGTTCTTGAATCGTGTCATACACTTTCCTAATATAATATTTCGACCCTATTTGTGCCTTGGGTTACACGAAATTTGTACGGGGATAAGACAAGAACAACACTCTATTTCTAGGCACAAGATTATAGAGCAAAACATGGACAACGTGTATGTTATGATCTTGAGACCAAAATATGTTTATATAAAAATATAAACAAAAAATAATTGTTGTGATCAAGGAAATGTTCCTTTGTTAAAAGTCATTATGATTTCTGTTTCTACAACATTTTTGTAAAAGTTTGGCATCAATATAACCTTCGCTAACTGTCATCATTAAACAAGTGTATGGATCTAGTGACCCACGAATCTGTCACTATATGCACTTTAGTGACCCACAGATTATGTCACAATAGGCCCATTTACTTGCTATAGATTCACAACTTTTCCATTCTTTTGTACCCGAAATCAAGTTAACTAGTTTATACAAGCGTGTACTCCACACCTCCGAACTTGTATTACTCAAACTTGAAATCCTTTTGGTCTCGGATAAATCACTATTACACCAAAATGATTGATGACACTAGAACCACCAACACATACAAATAGATATAGTGATCAACCGTGAATAAGTTGAACCTATATAACTAATTAAAGTTGAAATATATGTAGGATATAATGCATCAACAATCACATAATATTCCATAAGTTACATTGCTTAACAAACACTAAATCATTAATAAAAAAACTAAAATAGATAGAAAGCAATTTTTCCCACACCTGAACTACAAAATGCAACAAAATAGGTTCCTTGAATTGTGGTCGTCGTCAATTTGATCAGTAATGTCATCAATTTGATTGGTATGGTCATCAGTCTGATCAGTATTGTCATCAATCCGATTGATCGAGTAGAAGTAGAGATTCGTTGTAAGAGTCCATTTTGAAGAAGCTAATTCCTCCATGAATCCCAAGATTATGGATTTGTTGTGAGCACGGGTCGTAAACACCAATTGTGGTAGACAATTGTCCTTTACGCTCTTGAGTTTCAAGTATAGGTTCACCACTCTCCCAAAACCCAAATATTTTAACTACCCATGCCTGAATTGAGAATAACTTTTCATAAGACCAGTCATGCTGCATATCCCATACACCACATTCAGTTGACTTAAGGGGTCTATACACAAGAAGAGAGTCCCTTAGTTTACAAAGAGATACCGGCCTCCATTGTCTGTTTGCTAAGCTATCAGGTAGGTCTATAAGTTTAAATTCTTTGGTAATCAAATCAAACGACACTAGCATATAGTGTTTATCATGATAAGCAGTACCAACAACCCAATAAATAAACCTGTCTATAACGACCTGAGGATCTGTCGATGAGTCGTATACAATTGGTTGACGAGGCAATTTACCACTTGGAAGAACACTCCAAACACCTGAGCTCAATGTAAAAACTTCAACATGCCAAGGCTCGGTTTGCGTTGGTACAACAATCTTGACGACGGTAGGATTACTAGTGTCCGGACGAACCCCGAAACAATAGATTTTGTCAATCAGTATATTGGAATGATTAGGGTCAGCAATAGCGAATGACTTTCGGATTGATGGGTTCCAAATAACAAGCATGTTACGCATACCGTACAAGCAAACTAATCCATGACATGCACCGACAAAATGTGTCGTAGAAAATTGTTTAATCAGCGGAGGAGACGGAGCTAATTCATGTTCTAGTAGCGTAAAAGGTTGTTCGTTGTTGTCGTTATCATCTTGTACTAGACGAACGTAGTTTACGACATCCAACGTATAAGGGGTTTGGTACCTTAGTAGAAAACTATGAGGCTGCGTGTTCTGGGCACCGTACCAGTTGATAAACTCATGCCTGTCAATGAAGGATTCCAAGGTTTTGAAACCGATCTAAAAAAATCAATGATCTCACATCAAACAACTTTTTGATGATTTGCATCTGGATATCAAATGGAACGTAATCTGACATTTTTAAACTAGCTAGGGTTAATTATGCTATTTTTGGAAATAATTTTGGATCTGGTTTTAAAGGTTAGAAGAAACATTGTGGTACTATAGTCATGAATTTTGACTTGTTTGTTGTGTAGATAGGTAAAAGTACTCCTCAGTAGTGCTTTAGAGCTTAGGGTGCAGTCCACACCAGAATTTGGAAAAGTGACTGCCACGTCAGCAATCCACTCCATAGCATAAGAACTCTATAACACCAGAAATCAGGCAGTATGGTTAACACCAGATTTCTGGTGTTATAGAGGTCCCACTATTTTTTTTAACAAACTATTTTATAAAATTTAAATTTTCATTAATAAAAAACATTACAAATAAATAAAAACATTACAAATAAATACTAGCCGTTATGTTTAAAAAATTTGGCTATAACGCGAGCCAGGGTACAGTCGCGCGCCATAGGCTCGCGTTATATTATCATTTTGGGTTCTAGAGGCTATGACGTGAGCGAGGGTGTAGTGTTTGGCGTCATCGAGCTCGCGCCATGGCTATGGCTTGAGCCATGGACACCCGTACCCTGGCCTCTTATCATTTGTGTTTTGCTAACCTATGGACTATGATTGTTGGCAAGTCTTATCAAAATGAATACAAACTTTTAAATTAACATATAAATGCGTTAAATATATGCTAGTTTTATTGAAAATTATATTTAAATATATAATATTACTTTGTGAGTTTATTTAATATGTATTTAATGTATTTTAATAATAATTTAGAAAATTTGTGTTCATTTAATACACATTAACCTATGTTCGCTAGATATTTACGATTTCGTAATCAAGCATTGTCGCATCTTTGGTAATATCTAAAACGGGTAAAATGGGTAACTAAGATTGAAAAGTGTCAAACTGATAATAACTTTGTTATGAGTAGAGTGGTGACACGTTGACCGGTTTACTTATGATTAGGTATAATCTGGATAGGAAGTAGATACATTAGCATCATGAAATCAAACACTTTTAACAAAATAACCAGCATGATTAATATATAAAAGAAACATAACATTTGTTAGTACAATCTATGTGGAATCGATTAGTCCAATAACCTGAAGATTGAACTCGCGGAATCCTAAAACACTTTAAAGAAACCCACGAAGTTGCAATAAAACCGAACCTCGAACACTTTAAAGAAGCCCGCGAAGTTGCGATAAAACCAAACCTAGAACAATAACACACTACAAAAGTAACCAAACAATTAGCTTTTACTTATCCGTGATCGATTACAAGGGAAAGAATAAAATATATGGTAAAATGAGCATCACCCCCTCCCCCACCTCATCTTATACGGTGAGGGGGTCGGATCCCTAGTATTAACCGAGTAGGGGTTGAGCTTGAGTCCACCTGGCTCAATCACAACATACTTAAAACAAAGCTTATGTTAACAAGGTAAGTAACACACGATCTATATGCTAATTATTAGTAATAATGCTAACAATTTCTACCTTAGTACCAATACTAGTTAACCCCGACACCAAGTATCTTCATGCAATACTTGAACTTCGGACCTGGCACTACCTTTGTACATGCGCCAGCTACATTATCCTTCGTGCCTATCTTTGCCACTTCAATCTCTTTAGATTCTACGATTTCCCTTATGAAGTGATACCTCACGTTTATATGCTTCATCCTCTCATGAAACGTTGCATTTCTTGAGAGATAAATCGTCCCTTGATTATCACAATTCACAACCTATTGACCTTAGATTTATTCCCAGCTTGATTAGTAGACCTTTAAGACAATTACTTTCCTTAACAGCTTTAGTAAGTGCCATATACTCCGTCTTTGTAGTAGATAATGAAACAGCATGCTGAAGAGTTGTTTTCCAACTCACGACACATCCATGTACCATAAACACGTACTCGGTTATCGACTTATGCTTGTCAGGATAATCGATATCCACGAAACCGTCAACATCCACGTGCATACCTTGATCTCAACCATACACTAGACCTACATCAGCAGTGCCCATCAAGTACTTCAAAATCTTTTTACTCCCTCCCGGTGATTTTTACCTCGATTCGCCAAATACCTGCTCACAATGCTAACAACATATGCAATATCTGGTCTAGTGCAAACCATCAAGTACATTAAACTACCTACAACATTCACATATGGGACTTTACTCATTCTTTTCACATCCCAATCATTCGACGGACAATCCTTTAAAGATACCTTGAAGTGTACTCCCAATGGCACATAGACCGACTTGTCATTATTCACTCTGTAGTTATTCAGAATTTTCTGCACATATCCCGACTGAGACACCATCATGGTTCGGTTACCCCTATCCTTGACAATCTTGATACCAAGTATCTTCCTAGTTGGACCAAGTTCTTACATATCAAACTCTTTTCGTAGCAGTCCTTTTGTATATTCGATCTCAGACTTGCTTTTACAAGCAATCAACATATCATCTATAACACCCCGCCTAGGCGGAAACGCGAGGTGAAACGTCATGAGCATCATCACAACATAATGGTGTATATATAGAGAAATAACTAAATGCAACAAAAGACACAAAGTGTCATGATAATACTTCAAACACACCAAAAGGCGTCTTACAATTGAAATGAAAATCCCCAAATCAATCTAAAGACATAAGTCTAGCAAAACAAGTATCCAAACATGATTAAATGCAATAGGTTCAAAAAGTTGCAACAATAAATTATATATATTGCATACACATTTTTTAATATTTATACAAATAAAATACGTATACGTAAAATTATTCTGCCACCATAAGGTCACTACCAAGTGAACATATACACTTCAGTCAACGTTAAGATCGATCATCACACATAAAACAGCTCATCCAAACTCATAACTCATATAAGAAATTATTACCACAAAAAACCACGTATGATCACGTAAAATACGCTACTAAGTAAAAATACGACGCGTTGACAACCTTCAAAATCAGGGTTGTCACATCATCTACATACAACAATAGATATATGTACATACCCGGTGTAAACTCCTTGAAGTAAACACAACTATCGTAGTTGTTGTGGCTAAACCCATTGTTGATCATATACACATCATACCGTTTGTACCACTGCCCTGGGGACTGCTTAAGACCATAAAGATATGTTTTCAACAAACATACCTTGTTGTCAGTTCTTTCTTCAAAATCAAGCAGTTGCCTCATATAAATGGTTTATTCAAGATTACCATGCAAAAACGCCGTCTTCACATCAAGTTTTTCCAACTTGTAATCTTCACAAGCAGTTAAGGAGAGAATCACCCTAATAGATGTATGTCTAACCACAGATGAAAATACCTCATTGTAGTCAATCCCTGTTCGTTGTGTAAACCCCAGAGCTACCATCCTTGCTTTGTACCTTGGTTTATGAACGCCTTCAATCCCTTCTTGAATCTTATACAACCACTTACAGCTTACCAACTTATGACCATGTGGTTGATCGACCAACTCTCAAGTATGATTCTTCTTTAAAGAACTCATATCTTCCTCCATATCACGAACCCACTCATCTTTTTCAGACAAATTAATCACCCCTAGAATGTGATTGGTTCATGTGTATCTTCTTCCTCAAAATAGAAAACACATAAGACGTCATATCATCTTCTTCCCTAGACCCTAATGGACAAGACAATGATATATTACCTTCATTCCTATACCGTGCAGGTGCAGTAATTGTTCTTTTTGCTCTATCACGCATCAGAACATAGTTGTCTAGATTCTATTGTTGAGGCCTTGCATCTTCTGCATCTTCGTCTTGACCCTCATCTTCATTCCATAGATTTATCTCAGTATGAGGATTCACAGTTGGTTCGACCCGATTTCCTTGAAGTTCCACCTTAAACTCAACTTCCTTCCTAGAATTTGCAGCACCAACATCCTTGAGAGTATCCTTATACACAAGGCTCTCATTAAACACCGCATACATGCTTATGATTATCTTCGGTTTAACATCATCCAACCTCAATAATTTATATCCCTTCACACCCTTAGGATACCTCAGGAATATGCATTTTATAGCTCTATGTAACACCCCCAAATTACCACGCAGCAGAATACCACAGTGGGGGTGTTACAAAATGGTAATCAGAGCCACAAGTTATAGAGAACTAGGTCGATTTTGAAAAACCTAAACTATAACTTTTGGTGTGTTCTAAAAAATTTTAAGCACGCAACTACTCCACATGGCTCCAGTAAGGATATTCTTGCATTACTTTATGATTGATTGTGATTATATGATCCTATGTGTATATAGGAATGGTAGTACGTATATGTATGATCATACTATGATATTTAAAGGCATTGTACGTGAAGCAATGTTCCTTTAAGATTATCGTACCTTTTATAATGCGGTTTTGTATATGATTTGGCCTCACCGCCAATCACCAATCTTAATGATTATGTATTATCTGAATACGAGTGTGAAACTCGTTTGATACTTTGATTATGTATATATTTTTTCGTAATCTATCGCATATCGACTTGTTAAGTTCTATTGTTATCACCTTATCGTGATGTGCCATTTTAGGACATCTCCTTTCGAAACGTAGTTGATTGATGTGATATTCGAGTTCCAAATACTTCTTATGATTTTGAAGAATCATTTATCCGAGGCGACATCTTCTATGTAATGCGACGTATGATTTGATTATATATGACTATGTTTTATTGACGAAAAGGAGGATGTCAATGTTGGACCCAAATATATATGTGTCCAAATCAACTATATAGTTGGGTACAACAAAGATATGCTCGTAGCAGTCATTCGGTTGAGTGACTTAATACCTTGTATCTAAATGGAATGGGACATTTGGATATAAATATTTTAACTCGCCCAACTATGAGTTGTTTAAGGTTGTCTTATTGAAATGGGTTGGGACATTTGAATAAGAAAATTTTAAACCACTGGACCTTAGATTGTTTGTGTTTTCCTTATTCAGATGAATGGGACGTTTTGAATACGAAAATCATGATGTAAGTTTATTGACACCTTGTATTTACTATGGTATGTAATTTGGATTTGATATCGTGTTTTGAGATAGTAATACTTGAATAAGATGACTTATAATCATTTTGTTGAAATGGATTGGGACGCCTTTTCATTTGAATAAGAAAGTTATAAGTTCCCGAATTGTAAATTTAAAAACTCTTGTATACATGGAAGGGGACGCCTTTTGATGTATACAAGGAGTTATAAATGAGTGGGCTCAAGTATGTCTGGCTCGATTTGTGGATGTTTGGTGTGCGTACGTCTTCCTTCGAATCGTGTTTTGTTGGTATGAATTGTTCAGTGTCGTCGTCATTATGATTATCGTTGATTATCATCTATGTACGAGTACCCCGTTGGACTTCTCTCGAGTTATGATTTGTTTTGATGGACCATTTCTAACGTGTCTCGATGATCAAGAGCTTTATAAGCTAATTGTTAGGAACCGTTGACCGTTCCAAGAATAGGCGACTTGTTTAAGCGTCACTAGGATTTATGTGTGTACTTGTGGATTGACTGAGGATTAAGTTATCTAAGGCCACTTATTATGGATGTAAGATCTTGTAATTTTACTTGCTACTATCAAAGGTCACCAGGGACTTTTCTTTATGACGAAACTCTTGTAGCTTGCCTGACGAATTAAATGAGGAATATGATGCATCACCTTAAGCATTGAAGTGGAAATTAGTGGGATGCTTTTGTATGTTGAACAATGAAGCAGAAGTTAATGGTTCACCCGATATGTTGTGAATCTTCGCCAATGGACCAAATTTCTTAATGATTGGAGTTAACAAATTCATTACCACCTCAAGGAGTATGTTGTAGCCAACACTGCAAGTGGAAAGACTTTGAAGATTGAGTTGTATTATGAAGGGTTCGTTCAAGGTTTTTATCGATGATCAATAGTAGAGATCTATATTTGATGTTTATGTTCGACCTTTGCTTTTAGATACTTATGTGGTATGTGATCTAGTCGAGTGATCGTAAGTTGTGCGAACTTGAGGTGGCATTATCCAATGACGTCCGATCATGGAGAACACATACCATGTAATATCTTTTTGACTTTTAACGACGATTTTTATTGAGACTTTGATGCGCGTGGGCGGAAGTGAGATGGTGTCTTTGTATTATCTTTTGAGTAAGGATCCAAGTGTTAGTGCCCTCCAATGACAAAAATATTTTCTTGTTATTTTTGGATATGCGTCCATGGCTATCCAGCCAGTGGCTATCCTTTAATTTGCAACCTTCCTTTTGACTGGACTTACCTGAAAATCCTGTCATCTATTCTTGTCGTCGAATGAGCTTCGTGTAATTCATAAAATTTTTGAGTATCGAGCTTGAAGGAGTGTTTGGTGGATAAGGATTTATTCATCCCTTTAGGTGGGATACAACTTTGTGACAAGTTGCGTTTTGTAGAAGAACCAGTGGAGATCTTCGATCATTCAAATAGAGTAAGATTCCCATTACGAAGATGCGATGGAATTCAAGACGTAGACTGAGATTCACGTGGGATCGTGAGGACTTCTTTAAGAAGAAGTGCCCTCACTTTTCCTAGTAGAACACACTACGAGTATGAGGCGAGGTAAGCGTCGGGACGTCGCTCCTTAAAGGAGGTGATAATATAATAACCCGAACTTAACGCAATTATTTTACCCTAACTATGTACTTGATTTTGAAATTCTAAGTAATGGTAAGTATTGTATTGTTTGACGATTTACGCTGAAACCGATAATGTGTAGCTATAATTATTTGTTGTGACAATTGAAGAGTACTAATAGTGATCGCGATGCCAATGGATGCCCAAATATTATATTTTAGTATCGATTATTTCGATATTTGAGATTTTTGAAATTTTTATTCATTACGTATTAAGTCGAGTCAGAACTTTACTATTTCATTTTGTGTGAGTTTAATTATTAAAATGATCGATTTAACAAACGAGATTTGTATTTTTATGAACCTGGGACAAAACTCGACTCTCGTAAATATTTTTAAAATTGACTGATAGTCATTTCCCGTTTTTTAACTAATATTCACACTTTAGTCCACAAGAATGTATAATTTGCAACTTTTACCCTAACCACTAATATATAAACATTCCACCAACTTTTCACCTCATAATTTTCATCCAAAAAACACACACATCTTTTCTTTCTTTCTCTCTAAAACCACCACTCCCTTTCTTCATAAATCATCATCTAAATTTTTTCTAGTTTGAATCAAGAAAAACCAAGACAAGTCCCACTCTAGAAATCATCTTGTGGTAATGTTGGTACCATTTTTATACACGTGCATGAAGTTTTATTTTTCTTATAAATTTGAGTTGGTGAAATTGTTTTTGAATCATTCTTGTGATGAACTTGTTAAAATCATTATGTTTTGATATTAAAAGTTTGATTTTTTATCTTTGATTCTTGATGTTTGTTAAAAGAAAGTGCTAGGATTTGTTATAGGTGATGTTAGGGTATTAGGAATGATAAAAAAAGGTGGTTGGAATGGGTTAAAAAGTTGATTTAATATGATTTTTAAAGTTGTATTTTATCAGTGAGTTTGAAGGAAATTATGCCAATTTTAGGTTTGAGTATAAGTTGGGATGATAGGATATTGTTTATATAAGATAGAGCTTCTAACTCAAAACGAGGAAGAAGTTACACTAGTTTGAATATTCGTGTACCTTGAGATGCTTATCGACACAATACGAAATTGTTGTCGATATTGGGTCAAATCTTAGGGACTATAAGTTGAGTTTTATAAATGTTCATGGGCTGTTCTTAGGTTCTAAACCTAGGGTATTGAGTCTATTTTTAAAGTCAAGTGTCGATTTTGTAAATGGGAATGTTTAACGAAGTCAAAATGGTTTTACGAGGCAAGTGTGCAAAACAGTCTGGTTTTTAAAGTCTAAAAGACGTGTCGAGCAGGTGGTTCTAAAATGTGAACCATTGGATGAATTTTAAATTGAGTGTTGTACAGATTATAAGTGAGTTTGTCACCAAGTTTCATCGAAAACGGAGTTGTTTAATTAATGGAAATCAGTGTGTACTTTTGGTAAGTATCGGCTGAGTATTATTGGGAGGTACTTAACCCCGCGTCATAGTTTGAGGCGAGAGGCTAATCTATTAGCTTCTCAAATTTCTAAAAGGATATAAGTCTTATGTGTGAGTGTATATTCTGATATTGGAGACCCGTGTTGGGTACTTGACCCGTGATGAGACTGCTTTTATACATAGTCTCATCATCCAAATAGGGCTTAAAATGCATTAAATATCATTAAAATACCCATATATATGCTTGTGTTTGTTGCTTGTGTATTTTAGGTACGGATATTGAGAAAATGACAAAAGATCACAAGAATCATGCAAAAACGAACACGGGAAACGAAGTCGCACAATGAACCAAGCCCTAATGAAGACTTTCCCAAGATAAACCCTTGAAGATTTGAAGAATTATGAAGAAGGATCCTCCAATATGGAAGATTTGACATTTTATACCATTGTATCCTCATAATTACAAGTTTGGTCCCTAAAGTTTGTCAAAATTGCAAAAAGGGCCCTCCACTTTGAAGTTTTGGCAAATTTAGCCCCTCAACAAAGCTAAATTGTCAACCATTATCCTCCACAAAGTCAAATATATCATAAAGTCCTTCAAAGTACAAGAAATTACAAGATTGGTCCTTTGAAAATCCCAAAATTACAAAAAGGACCCTTGACTTTCAACATTTGGCAAGAATGGTCCCTCAAACATTATGACTTGGCAAATTCAGTCCTCCAAAATATCAAATATGCAAGTCAAGACCATTATCCATCAACAAAATGCCAAATCAGCCCTTGAAGTATCACAAAATGGCAAGAAATACCCCTGAAAATACTTTGGAAAAGTATTTGGGGCAAAAGTGTGAAAACTGAAAGTTTGATTACAAAGGAAATCAAGTTTTAGGGTTTAAATCTGCAAATGACAAGAGAATGAAAGTTAGAGGATTAATGCTGGCCAGACAACATTGTAACCTTAACCACTCATGGACTGCCACATCACCCCACTCACCACCTCCACCAATCACAACACTCCCTTCCTCCATGTCACCATCCCACTCACCAAACGGTTTAACTTAATATTAATTAAGTTTAAACACGCGCCAAACATGTATTTAAACCCAAAACAAGATCAAAAACCTGTTCTTGGTGTTCTTAATCCAAATTGGGAATTTCTTAATTACTTTGAATTAATCCTTAATCTTTTCCAGATTTAAGATTAAGGATGTCATTATCATAACCCAATCCTTAAACAAGACACACCACCAACCCACATGTTGCATGGGGCCTCCCCTGCTACGTTAAAAGGGAAGAAGACAAGAATTTGCCATCCATCCAACGGGCTCAATTCTAGCTTGTATCTTAAGCTTGTTTCGCACCTTTGGATCAACTTTACACTTGCCAGCTCTCACAAAACTCCAAACCAGTCACATGATTCTCCAAAGAAGACAAGAGACTCCAAGGGCATTTTCGGGCTTCAATAACATTAGGGTTTACAATTTTTAGCTCTTAACTAGTTCATGTACGCCTATATAAAGGCCCTAGGTCACTACATTTGTTTTTTGCTCTTGAATTTTCCTAAGTTCACTTTTCCTGTAAATCCTTTTCAAGTTTAATGAAATGTGTTTGAAATGTTGAAGAAAGCTCAAGTGCCATTGTTATAACCTGCTTATTATTGTTCTTTGTTCTTTATTCTTGAATTAAAAACCTGTTTTCAAAAGAGGAGTGTGCAAAAGTTTGCAAATTTTCCACATTTTCTTGATATTTTACTAAGTTCTTGGTCTATCTTAGAATTCTTGGGCTATAGGGCTGATCATAGCATCCTGATATTGTGTTATCAGGGTGTGGTGAAGCTTATAACTTGGGGATAATCAAGTGTGGAGGACCAGAGTTGCATCAATCAAGGATTTTTCATATTTCTGATTTTATACTTGTGCTTCTAACTTTGTTGATTCTTAGCAGGCCTTATTGTTGAAGCTTGTGCTTGTTCTTGCTAGCACATAAGCTCAAAATCCGTGGGTGTGGATGTACATCCATGAGGTACACACCCTTAATCTCAAAATCTGAAAATATTTTGGATATTTGTGATATTTGAGTGTTGCCTATGTTCTTGTGTATTTTGTGGCTTATTCTTGCTTGAATCTGTTGTTCCCATCTTTTATTGTGTTAATCATCACTTGGGTGGTATAAAATCTCACTTTTTCTTGTTTAAAATTGGATTTGAAAAGATAAAGGGGTGTTTGGGATTACCTGTTTGTGATTGCATCTTGGTATTGTGTTGTTAGGAGTTGTTATTTGTGCTTGGTATCTGATATACACTTGTTTGAGAGTGTTTTGCTGCAAGTTTTGTGGTTTGAAACCTTGAATCAAAGATTGTGCTATAACTTTGTGAGTTTGACTGTTTTTGACCTAAAATTTTGGGAAAACCTATAGTTTATGCATGTTTAGGGATAAAATATGTTTAAACATCATTAAGATAACATACTTGATAGATCTGCGGTGTTGAATCTGGCTTGTGTGTCAAATACATCAGCAAAGTGAAAAATTGCATGTTCTTGTGTTCATCAGTAACTTAAGGTGCTTGAATCTTGATTAAATATTTGAACCCTTGCATGAAACTTGTTTAGAATTGTTCATTTAAGTTTAATATAGCTTGTGTATGCATTTGGTTGAATTTGGTTGGCTGATTTGTGCTAAAATTGCTTTTTGAACCTAAACTGCTTGCTTGTTCATGTATGTATCATATCTGGTGCTTTATCGATTAATCTGTGCAAATAGGGTGATTGTGTTTGTGAATTTTTGATTGTTATTGACTCCATATGATCCAAAGATCATTTGGGTGCCTTTGTGTAATCTGAATCCAAAATAAGTTCACTAAAGACAAAAAAGTCTATAAGTCAAGCAGTGGGAAAAGTTCCCACTGCTCAACACCCAAAACTAGCCCCTGCTAGTGTAAACTTGTACTCAGCTTATCAATAAGCTATTTTAGCTTATCCAGACTTGCAACAACTTATCTTTTGTGATAGATCTTCATTATTTGACCCATTTGATTAGACTGGAGCTTATTGGACTTTGACTTTGACTTTTTACTAGAAAACCAACTTATTTGACTTTTACATAAGTGCTTATTTTCTTTTTCTAGCTTATTGAGTCATCTTATTTGAAAACTCTTTGTTGATTTTGCTTAATTAAGTCATTTGAAAGCTATAGAAACTTGAATCAGCACTTGGAGTGACCTAGAACTCAAAAACGACTATTTTATCGTTTTTCTGTAGATTGCTTATTGCATTTTCAGGCTTATTCCTTGGGCTTATTTCAAATCTCTTTTTGCAGAAGTCTTATTTAGGACAAAAGAAGCTTGTGTGTTTAATTTCAGCTTATGGCATTGGCTTATAGCTTAATGGGCCAAAAAGCCCATTAAGAATAAGCTGTTTGGTATAAGCTAGCTTATTTCACACTTTCTGATTTTGGGCCTTTGGAAAAAGTTGTTTAAAATCAAATTTTGAGTCAAATAGTGCTTTTTGGGCTTATTTTGGACACTTTTTTATATTGGGCTCAATTTTGGCCCATTAAGGTTCTGATTTGGGTTTAGCCCATTTTCTAGGCCCATTAAGGGTATTTAGGTAACTTCACTTTCATTTCTGAGTTATTTATGTTAAATTAAGCTAGTTAGCAAGTTTTTAGAATTTTTTATGATTTTTGGATTTTTAATAATATTTTAATATTATTTTATTGTTAAAAATTAAAAGTCTGATTTTCTAACTTTTTATATTTTTCCTAGATTGTAGTCACTTAATTAGGAATTTTGCAACTTTCCAAATATTTTTAGAGTCTTTTAATTATTTTCTAGAATTAATTTGAGTTTTAATTTATTTTAGTAGTTTTTAATTGTTTAAAAATAGTTTTTAGAAGTTTTAAAATTTTGAAAAATACTTTTTGGCTTAATTAGGGTATTTTTGAGGTTTACAACTTTAAGATCTTGTTTTGGACTTTTTAATAGTTAATAGTGATTTTTAGGGCTTTAATTAGCATTAAAAAGTCATTATTTAATTAATTAAAAGGTTTTGGCAAGTTTGGATTTTTTATAAACTCTTAGAATATTTTTGTGGATTTTTAGTGATTTTTGGTAATTTGTAGGGTAAAATTTCAATTTTAGTGCTTTTTACGGTTTTACGTGTACACCTTTTTCGTCTTAGTTTAATCCGTCTTCGTAACCGTCATTCTCTTCTAATCTCATTTCTATTCTTATTTCTCAAAAATATAATCACAAATCTAATCCAAATCATTACACACATAACACACTAGCCTCCTTGAGAACGAACTCATTTTAGGGTCATTTACACACGGTTTTCCTAAATCGTCGTGCTTACCCTATTTTGGTACTCTTTTCCTAAAGGGTATACAAAAACTCAACCATCAACCCGTGTTGATTTGGCATCTTGAGATGGATCAATAACGAAGGTGCTAGTTTTAGAAAGCTAGTACATATTGTGGGGTTTAGAAGGGATTCACTTGCATTGATTGGTCATGTCTATGTACATACTATTTCGAGTCATTGATTTTATTATATTATGTACGTTTTGAGATACTTAAGTATATTGCTAGGTGCGCACCTTATTTGTTAGGTGGCGGCCTGACGTGCATATTTTGGAGGCATCTTCACTTCGGCGATCACTACTACTACTAGCTTCATGTATTATCTAAGGTGAATCTATAGCCTCGCTTTTATTTATAAAATGAACACAAGTTGTTTTCGGTAAGCTGGACCCGAATATGATGATAAATGTCTAAGTACCATTGTCTTATGAAGTCCTTGAATTTCATGAACTGTTAATTACCTTGCGAGATAAACGCTAATACATATGATAGATCTATTTGGTTTGACAGCCTTATCCTAGGGTATGTATCCTTGTGATCACCTAAAAGGGATATTATGTATAAGAGGTCGTTGGTATATGACAATATTACCTGTTGTAGGGGCACCGCAAGTGACTCGGTTGACGTGTTGGTTAACGTTCAGTTGCATGAGCTTAAGGCATTTATCGATATATATATATATATATATATATATATATATTTTAGTTAAAGTAGTGTAGTGTCTTATAATTGTTAAAATAAAAAGTAATTTAGACCTTTAGATTTACTAGTTTAATTAAGATGACATCATTCTCATTAAAAGAACATTAAATTTTTAATTAATTGCATTTTTATGTTTGTTAGGAAATTTATAAAAAAAAGGCTTCAATGATTAAATTTAACCATATTTATTACACTTATTAATTGTATTTTAATTGAAACACTTGATATTAATTGGAAAAAAACACTACTATGTTTTTTCAAAAGTAACTATATTTTACTAATATGTACTAGTAACTATTTCGGAGTTTTAGTTTTTTCTTATGTTGTATCACCTATTAATTTATACAATTCAAGACAAGTTATTTTGTGTATATTATATTAAGTTATAGTTACGAACATCAATTGGTACATAACGGTTTTTTATTTGTTTAGGTTGTGTACGAGTTAAATGTTAAATATGTACCATCATATTCGTAATTTTGGATGTGACATGAATTGTATCTATATTTTACATGAGTTGATAGATATGTACCTCTATTTTCTTGTTGATGTATCATCTTATTATGTTGTAAAATATTGGATATGTAGTACTTTACTTGTAAAGAATATTATTTAGACCTAATGTATCAAAACTTTTTTATGTATCAAGTTTACCTATTATAAAGAATACAAATGTATAAAAAAGAAAAAATATGAAGATGTATCAAGAAAACCGTTATTATCTATTAGTTTGGTTGAATGAAAATTAAATATTGTTTAAAACATTAAATACTATTGGTTAAATGAAAATTAAATCTAGGTTTATTTATTAATTGTCCTTTGATCATATATTAGTTACATTAATACAATTCATCTATTATTAATTGCATTTAATACTAACTAATAAAATCCAATGGTTAATAATACTTTTTATTTTAACAATTTTAAAGAGGTACACCACGTTAACCTAACTCTCTCTCTCTCTCTCTCTCTATATATATATATATATATATATATATATATATATATATAGAATTGAGATCAAATGAGAACTTTTTAAAGTAATAAAAATGAGAACTCAATAGAAACATGACACATGGAATTTAAACATTCATGTTAAAATATAAAATTTCAAAATTAATAATGACATACTAGCTATTTTACTCCTCCATTAATTTCTCTTACCTTCATTTATTGCTCAACTATTTAATTATTCGAGCTTTATAACACTCATTTTTTCCTTTTTACCAATCCAATTTTTTGTCTTCTCAATAAATCAACCATTTAAACTCTTTTACTGTATCTCGTTTCCGCTAGTGGTCCATCGTAATCATCATTTATCATGTACAATAACAAATTAAATTGTTTTTTTTTTGTCCTCATTATATAACATCACACCAACATTTCTTTTTTCCCAGATATGACTAAACCATCTACTATTCTATTTTTTTATTTGACGTACATTTTAGTTAAGTACATATTTTGACGTACATGGTTGATGATTTAGCGACTTACATATTTTTTTAGTTTACTTATTTTCCTTATCAAGATCTTGAAGTAGTTCTCGAGTTGTATATGTTATTCATTTTATTAAATGATTTATCTCACCGCATTGATCATCTCCGGCATAAAGTATCACGAGATATCAATTATCTCCGAGATAATGTATCACGTCGCATCAGTTATCTTCGAGATAATGTATCGGACGCATCAGTTATCTTCGAGACATTGTACCACGGCGCATCGGTTATCTTCGAGATAATGTACCACGACGTATTAGTTATTTTTTAGATAATGTACCATGACGTATCAATTATTTTTGAGATGATTTACCACAACGCATCAGTTTATTTTTGAGATAATATACCATGACACATCAGTTTATTTTAAAAATAACGTACATGACGTATTGGTTTTTTGGTTTCAGTTAGTTTATGGCTTCATGACGAAGAATATGTAACAAAAAGATAGTAATACGAAAAAATGACAAATCATCAAAACATAAAACGTACATGTTTGTATGAAATATTAATGATAACATATTAACATATGATCAAAACATAAAACGTAATATGTACTGTAATGTTTTATGCTTATTAATGACCTCATTGATTAGGAGATTATTAGTGACAATTAATTAAATTTATTTATAGTTTATGAAAAAACCTTTAAGTTGTAGTTAATTATAAAAAGGTCATGCATTAAATACTAGTCTATTGGTTCTTATTTTTATAATTTTAATTTTTCTCTCATATTAACCCTCCTCTCTCTCTCTCTCTCTCTCTATATATATATATATATATATATATATATATATATATATATATATATATATATATATATATATATATATATATATATATATATATATATATATATATATATATATATATATATATATATATATATATATATATATATATATATATATATATATATATATATATATATATATATATATATATATATATATATATATATATATATATATATATATATATATATATATATATATATATATACATACATATATAGGGTGGGGTTATTTTCAGAACCAAATAAATATACAGAACTGCGAGAACTACCTTTTTACTCTTAAAATGCACATGTATATACATTGGGTTAGTTCATTAGGTAGAAATACATGAATTTTCATTGTCGTAGGGCACTAGGAACATGTATTCTAGGACTATGCACATGTATTTGTTTTGTATGTATTATAATTATCTTTTCGTTGGATAATATAAAAACACATGTACACTCTTTATATCGCTCATTATACTCGGATCTATAAGCAATAAAACAACTATTAAATGTTAAATTAAACATAATAATGAAAATACATATGCATTGTTAAGAGTATAAAGGTGGTTCTCGCAGTTCTGTACATTTATTTGGTTCTGAAAATAACCTTACACTACATATAAATATATATATATATATATATATATATATATATATATATATATATATATATATATATATATATATATATATATCTTAATCTTAATATATATATATAAGAGGATGGATTTGCCACGTCATCTATTAAGGTACTAATCCCAGTCAGCAGTCGGGCTTAGGTTTGGGCTTACAAATTTCGAACTTAATCACTTGCTTAAAATAAAACTCGAACATATAATCATGCCTATCAAACAACCCAACCCAATCCCGATCGTGTTTTTCTACCATCCTCGATTGTGTTTTCCTACCAGCACTTCTTTTCTGGAAACCCTGATAAAACCTAATAATCTCCCGAATTCCTCCTCTTGAAAATCGTATATTTACTGTGGTTTTTTTTTAATGTCAGACCCAGACTTGATCGATCAGGTCATCTCTCTAGCTCTCTCGATCTCTTACTCTCACACACACAAGCATATGTTCTATGATATTAAAGTACTTAGACTCTTGCTTATTTGTTCTATCAGTGTAAATAGAAGGGTTATTGCAAAGCATTGAAGATGGAGTATGTGAAGATGCAATATACACTGATTCTTGGATGCTTATGCATATTTGGGTTAAATAATGCAATGAATGATCATATTACTGAAAGTGATCAAAGCACAAAAGGTGACCTTTTCTTTTCATATATATAAGGTTTGATGTTACTCAGTTTAGAAACAAGTTTTTGTAGCAGATACATGTTCTCTTTTTTTTTAAGTAATTACATGAATTGCTATTCTTCAAGCAATTCATAAATTTGTTATTCTTCAAGTTAGATGGAATGATAATAGCTCCAAAAAGGTTAAGATGGGGTATGGAATGATAGTACGCAAGAGTGCATCATCTGCTGCTAAAGTTGGACCACCAAAGCTTGAGCTTATAATGGGCCGCAAGCGAGTATAGTCATTTTATTTGCTTTTGTTGTTTAACCATTTTATCTGATTGGAGATACACACAAAAACATAAATATATCGTAAGCTGGAAAGAAATTGGATCTCAACTGACTTTATTGGCCAAAGACTTTTAGCTCACTCGATTGTTTTTTTTACTGAGTTTCTTATTGACGAAAGCACACATTGCATGTTTCTTATGATCTTTGATGACCATAAATACACGCATTAACATGTTTTTTTGTATGCTCTTTATAATAGTCTACCCAATGGTTTGATTCCACATATATTCATCTATTGCAATATTTATAATACCACCTGTATGATTTGTTGTACAATTTCATTTTCCTAATGATCAAATCTGTAGATGTGAGTTAGCAATCTCTACCTGTTACTGATTAGTTGTTTTAAAATTTCAGTAATGATTGCTTTAAATGAAACCTATTGAATGTGTAAATTTCGTGATTTTGCGTTAGAGTTACAGATGCTTCCGACGTCAACCAATGCTCAAACAGTCTCTGGTAAGACTAACCGATTCGTCTTTCTGTTAGGCACATTGGATGGCAGCATGGGGTGTATGCACCTCTTGGTGAGCTAACTTTTCGAAGACTTCAATCACTGCAGAAAAAACTTTTATGCTACTCAAAGAATTTAAGCATACATATTGTTGTCATGTCGATCAAGTAAGTAAATGTCCTTAAAATAATATCAGTTATTTGTACCTGCAGGAACTCTTTCATTTCCGACTCAAGAATCAGAAGCCTCGAAGGCGCTGAGAAAGTAAGCTATAAACATATTGACACCTTTTGATGTTTTGTTTCAAGTTGATTATATACTCCACACTTGGTGTCTCCTTTTGCAGATCAATAGGCCGTAGTTATTGCTTATAGTGAACGGGTCTACTATGGATGTGCCATCAAACTTGGAAGCTAGAAGAGGAATATCCTTCTTCTCCAATTCATTGGCTTATAAGCCCCATATCAGTTTCAATCATTGCCCATTGAGTATTATCATTGCAGTCAGATGACGGATTATTCGCCTCTTCATTAAAATTATGCTTCCATACCTGCTCTTAAGCTTCCATGAATCAGGTTGATGACATATTTAATTTCACTACTTATTGAACGGATGTTAACATAGTTTTGACACCCTAATCTTAACCTGCACTTTCAGTTATTGCTATTTTGCCCATTGGGAGTGCTTGGAGATGATAAAAATTTGAACTCCTTCTAGAGTCAGGAACTTGAAACCCTGAGTTCAGCGCACCAGTGAGCAACTTCTGTTTACACGTTTAATGTAATTCAGTATGCAAATTAATTTAACACTAATAGCTGAAAAAGTGTTTCTGATGTTAGAATTGTTTGCAATAGTGGAACAGTTTTGATTTACTACTAACCTCCAATTAATCCCCACAGCAAACTGAAGTTAGATCAGCCATATTGTTTAGGTTGGAAGTGTAGCAAAACCAGGTTGGTAAAAGGGCCTCAACTGGTGCAATTATTGGCAGGTCGATTAAGTTAACTTGATGCTTTCAAAAGTCCTTTTGACCAAAAATTTTGAGATTGAGCTATATATTAAGATCTTGTGGTTTAGTAATGCTTGCTTGTAATCGCAAGAACGAGGGAGTCAACAACAGGTAACTTTGTTTGCAAAATACTTTCTAATGATGTGTTGGCGCTGTCACAATTAAATTCACTAACGATCTAAAATAGTTATATTCTCTCTTCAATTTGTGAATTTGTAATGACATCCTTATAGTGTTTTCATGTAAGATATATATGTTGCATTCTTTTCTATACACGCTAGATATGAGATCAATGAACAAAATTTACCATTTTATTAGGTTTGTGCATATTCCAACAACTGTTGCTGGTTTGACAGAGTATATGGCACATCTTTTCTCGAACCAAAAGTAATTCCCATCACACGAACATGGCATGAGACCTTGATTTTGCAGCGGTGAACATATTTATGCACCAGGGCGTGGCCATTTACAAGCTTTAGAACCAACTTACAGCAAGCTTGCTCAGAATTTGAGTGAAATAATGCTTTGGTCATATCAAAGATGGATGGTCATAGCGGACTTACTAGATTATGAAGCTTTGAGACGTGCTCGTGTCAATGAAATTTTACATGCTATAACGTAATGTGGAATGAACAGTCTGCTAGCTGATAGAGTGAAAGGTACTTTAAACTTCTTTTTATTGTCTTTATATTTTGGGGGTGTTTGGTTTTATAGATTGGCTTATTAGATTATTACGGTTTAAAACCGCAAATAATCTCTTATCGGTGTCTAGGAAAGGAGGTTGAAAATCAATTATTTTCATTTAGATAACTTCAAACCACACTTCTCAATAATGCCTAGGCAACTGCTGCCACAAAAGCCTTATTGCTTCCACCAAGAAGATTACCACTCTGCCCTTATCATTTTTATTTTTCTCTTTGGGCATTAGAGAGTGATAATGAACCGGGGTGATGGGCAATATAATTTGCAGCAGGTGAATCCTACAACGTCTGTAAGTTCAAGCCAACGTTCAAGTCCAGAACCCAATGCTTTAGAATCAGTTGGTGCTAAAATCTTACCATCAAGCTGCAAATATATTTCATTTTTAGATAAGAAAGAAAGAACTACCAGATATGAAACTATTATTGGTTGCAAACACTTAGAAACCATGAAGATTTATATTATTTACCTGAAAAATAATGTTCTTTTTAGGGGATATGATGCCTAATTTTAAAAGTAGGAAACTTACCTACTTTCCTTTGTAGTAATTGTTTTGAAACATTTACATTTTACACCTTTGAGTATTAGATATTTACAAAAATATACAAAGAAAAGTAGGTAGTTACCTACTTTTTAAAGTAGGCATCATTTTCCCTTTTTTTATTGTTTGAACCTTCGAATGAAGTTACTCCCAAGAGGAACTTGAAAAATGATGTTTTTTTTAAATTTACAATCAGCTTTTGATTAAACCAGAGATGAAAGCGCTTGTTGACGTGGCTGCAGAAGCTGCTGGTGAGAGTTATGTTTTTGTGCAGGCGGAGAGTGAAGTTGAGAAACAGGAAAAGTGAGTTTGCTTTTGTATATGCATTCTGATTGATTTGTATAATGTGTTTTATGTTGTTTCTAGCGATGCATAGATGAATTTGTTTGATACGTTTGTTATTACTTCAATTGTGATAGGTTTAGACTTGGTTCTATTTTTGGTTGCCATGAGGGCCGATGACTTTTTAATGGAAACTGAGCTTTCCTGATTCAAGGCCATTGATCAATATGTGGGACCGATTTGGAACCATGCTTATCGAGGCCGCGTTGGATCCATACGTTCAAAAGATATTCAGAGTAATTGGGTCAGCCAAACTGGTAACCACCACCAAGGTAATATGCAACATCCGATATTTCATGTTGTAGTTGATGAATACCATATATATTTTGGAGGATGGCATGCAGCAGATATTGTACATTGGCTTTTACTGAGTGGGTTGGGTCGTGTAGCTTGGGACTATGGTCATAAGTCCACTAGCATTGTGACTAAGAGTGTTGTGCTGAGACAAATGTCTCCGCACTGAGTCTGGCTGTAGTGATATATTCTGAGCTCACGTGTATCGCTAGATCCATTTCAACTATTTTATAAGACACATCATCATTCGTGGGTGGGGTCAAATAGGGCCTGTCATTGAGCACAATCGGTCGTATGTGATAGGGTTGTGATGCCAAACGACACTCGATCCGTTTGGTCATTGATTTTTATGGATCGAACAAGAGATTTAAGATATGTTATTCTGCTGATAGTCAGTCCATTATGAATAGGCAAGTTCATAATTTGTGATTCCCAGAGAAGACATTGAAAAGGATCAAAGGAACATCGAGGAGAATGCTAAACTTATTTGTTGGGAGAAGAAATATGAAAAAGGTGAAACGGCTTTTTGGAGGAAAACGTAACATGTGTAAAAACACAAATACAAATGATATCTGGTGAGTAATTCTATATGAAATTTAATTTTATAATCTTCCCATCACAGATGAACAAATACAGAAATTGTCCATGATCAAAACACAGGTTTTGTGCACGTACAAGCAGATGGAACAATGTGTGACACTCTATCCGGAGACAAGCAAATCAGACGATGTTTCTGGTGGTGAATTAAAACAATTCCAAGAAAGACTTGATGATGGCCAAGCCCCAACTATTGCAGCAGCATCTTATATGAATATGGTAGGAAGGCCTCCCGTTCTTCCTTCCAGCACCCTTTTTTTTACTCAGAAATTTGCAAACATACTGTTTTTATGAGTCTTGACTAGAGGCGCAAAATGGGTGAGTTTGTCCAGAAAATTTAAAAATTATTAGGTGTCAATTATGATTGTAGTAGTCATATTACTTTAGTAATCTGATATAAGTATTATGTATATGAATTAAAAACTACTTTTTCAATCTACCCATTTGACCAATGGGATGTAATTGTAAGTTTGTCACCGCTGGTGTTGACCGTGCACACCATGATCAAATTGTTGATCTCTAATATACCCAAAACTTAATTGAGTCATTATTATGCACATATACATATTACGTATGAAGTCATGATATGTTTCAGAAGGGTCAACTTGTGTCTGATCAAAATCTTCTTTCTTATAGATTTTCTCAAAGGACCGAAAGTAGCACCGCTCGACAAGTCCAATAAAGCCAATAAATGAGGGTCTGTGGCTCTAGAATCAAATGGAACTTCACCAAATTTCTTGCGGGCAAAGAAGGTCGGGTCATTGGCTGTTATGAATCATATATCTGATCTTTGAGCGGAATTCCTTCTTACTGAATATCCCCAACAAATCAGATGTATCAAATTGGTCAACAGAGACGTCACTTTGACTTTAGGTATTACTGCCGGATCCACTAATATAATACATAAATGAGTTGGCAGCGTCAACAGAAGTTTACCTTGTGCAACTGAACTTAGTATCGGCATATCGAATGTAATCATTCTTTATCGTTGTTTTTATTATTTCTGTCTCATTTAGTCGACCTACTACTCCTACAAATGTACATCCAGGGGATTATGATTGTGTCGGTGTGTGCTGATAGTGCTTCAGTTTGTGAAGGGATTATATTTACAAAAATACAAACATCAAGTCGAAACATATTTTTATTAGTGTTGTCATTGGTAGAGATTGTATCACCATGGAGTCAGGAACTGGAACAAGCATTTTACTTGTGACTTGTCATCGTTCATCGGTTTCAGACTTGCTACAAAGAAATAAAAAATAAGAAGTATACTACATACTGTAATACATATGACGTACAATGTTAGTAGTGTTATTGATTCTGTTTATTTTATTCTTACATATCCATGTAGAATGGATATGTAGAAAATTTTGAACATGTATGTCTTTCTCAATCCATGAATTTATAAAATTTAACATGAGATATCATTTTTGGTTATAGCCGTATATGTTACATTGACAACTTAGAAAATTTTAATCAATCTTTTTTATATAATTTTCAACTATACTTTATGTCGTTTATATATGATTAATTGCCATTATGAGTATGGTGTCACGTCCCGCCTAGTTTCATAAGGTTAACGGGGATCCGGATGGTTCTACACAAGACTAGAAGACTTGGTGGAATAATATGGAAGCCTTTGGAAGATTCATGGAAGCTTATAGAAACCCTAATTGAAGTTTATAGAAACCCTAATGGAAGATTATAGATTATGGCCTTGTCTTGGAGTTGTAAATAGAGCCTAAATGTAACCCTAGAGTAGTAGTATAAATAGAGCCATCCTCATTTGGGGAAGGCATCTCATATTCACTTGTATTCTCTCTTGTAAAGTTTCTCAAGTAATACAAGCATTTTCCCCTAGTTCTCTTGTGTTCTTTCTTAGTAGCTTTCTTTATTGCCTAGATCGTTGAGTGTTGGGAGCAAGGCTGACTTAGTAGAGACTAAGTGCCGCACGGAAGACCCTTGTCGAGACAAGTCCGTGACAAGTGGTATCAGAGCGAGATTCGATTCGAGGCGATGGCGATTGAAATTGAGAAGAATGATTCTAGCGGAAGTGGTGTTGATGGGAACCGTGGTCGAAATGATAACCAAGACCCCAAGAAGAGAGGATCGTCGAGGGACGTTATGGCAAGTATGGATAAGAGAATGGCGGATTTCGAGAGATCCATGGCGGATATGAAGACCCAAGTTGAGGGCTTGGCAAATCTTGAATCCGAGTTTGAGAGTATGAGGGAAAACTTCAAAGTAGTCCTAAATGCTCTTAGCGGCGACATGAAGAAGGAAATCCTTGACGTACGAGATATGTTCAAGGATGGAATGGAGAAGATGGAACAAAGGTTCGGGGAAGAGATATCCGTAATCCATGATACTATTGGAAGCTTGCGCGCGGACGTAGAGTTATGCAAGATGTCCTTGGCTAGTATGGGTAGCGCTAGTAATCATGGTCCAAGGATGGACATTCCTAAACCATCATCTTTCATAGGAAAGCGGGAGGCTAGAGCGGTCGATGATTTCTTATGGGAGATGGAGCGATACTTGAAGGGTGCCAAGATAGTGGAGGATGTTATGAAGATCGAGACGGCTACTCACTACTTGAAGGACACCGCGGCGTTATGGTGGAGACGTCGGCATGGAGATATTGAACGAGGTACGGTTACTATTAATACTTGGGTTGTTTTTGTTGCGGATTTCAAGAGGCAATTCTATCCGGAGAATGCTAAGAATGAGGTGAAGAGTCGGCTTCGTAAACTTAAGCAAACCTGAGCGATTAAGGAGTATGTGAAAGAGTTCATTACACTTACCTTGGAGATTCCGGAACTATCCGAGCAAGATTCTCTCTTTTACTTTCTTGATGGTTTGCAAGGATGGGCTAAGACGGAGTTAGAGCGACGAGGAGTCCAAGACGTGGCTACGGCTATTGCCCACGCCGAGGCCTTGATTGACTTTAGTTCGAGGAGGGAACCGTCAAAGCCAAAAGATCGGAAGGTAAGCCATGAGAAAGGTGGGGGAGAAAAACCGAAGTTCGATTATGCGAAAAAAACCCCTACCGGAAAGGAGAAAGACGTAAAGACGAGTTACAAAAGTGGTGGATGCTTCATTTGTGATGGACCTCATAGAGCTCGAGATTGCCCGAAGAAAGCAAGCCTCAACGCAATGTCGACTCATGAAGACGAAGGTACGAGTAATGGCGGAAGCATGGGTTCGATGAGGATCTTGAATGCAATCAAGGCAAAGACGGAGGTGCCAAAGGTTGTAGGGCGAGGCCTACAATATGTCGAAGCAACTATCAATGGAGTAAAGGTGCGTGCTTTAGTCGATTCTGGTGCGACTCATAACTTTGTGGCGGTTGATGAAGCTAGGAGGCTAGGGATTAACGCTACAAAGGGGAGTGGAACTATCAAGGCGGTAAACTCGGAGGCCAAACCAATTCATGGAGTGGATAAGGATGTCCGAGCGAAGATTGGAGATTGGGAAGGGACGATTGATTTGTCGGTGGTCCCGATGGATGACTTCAAAGTGGTTCTTGAGTTAGAGTTTCTCGATAAGGTACGAGCTTTTCCTATGCTGTTTGCTAATTCTTTATGTATCCTTGATGGTGGAAAGACTTGTATGGTGAGCACGGAGCGGGATTCCAAGAGTGGAGCAAAGACCCTTTCGGCCATGCAATTCAAGAAAGGATTCAACAAGAGCGAGCCTTGCTATTTGGCGGTAACAAGGCTAGAGACGGAGGAGGAATCGAGCCAAGTGGAGGTACCGGAGGTGATCGAGAGGGTTCTTGAGAAGTTCAAGGATGTGATGCCCAAGGAGTTGCCGAAGAAGCTACCACCGAGGCGAGAGGTGGATCATACCATCGAGTTGGAAGTGGGTTCCAAGCCCGCCGCCAAAGCCCCTTACCGAATGCCGCCACTCGAGTTGGAAGAGTTGAAGAGACAACTCAAAGAGTTGATGGATGCGGGCTACATTCGACCCTTGAAAGCCCCATATGGTGCGCCGGTTCTATTTCAAAGGAAGAAGGACGGGTCCTTGCGGATGTGCATAGACTACCGGGCATTCAATAAGGTAACGATCAAGAATAAGTACCCTATTCCTCTTATTGCGGATTTGTTTGATCATCTTGGGAAGGCGAGATACTTCACTAAGTTGGATTTGAGATCGGGGTACTACCAAGTACGGATAGCGGAGGGAGACGAGGCCAAGACGACGTGTGTCACGAGGTATGGCTCTTACGAGTTCTTAGTCATGCCGTTTGGATTGACAAATGCTCCCGTGATATTTTGCACCCTCATGAATAAGTTGTTTCATCCATTCCTCGATAAATTTGTGGTTGTATACTTGGATGATATTGTCATTTATAGTCATACTTTGGAAGAGCATGTCTTGCATTTGAAACAGGTGTTCGAGGTGTTGCGAGACAATGAACTTTATGTGAAGTTGGAGAAGTGCTCTTTCGCTCAAGATGAAGTCGAGTTCTTGGGCCACAAGATCAAGGATGAGGCTTGATGATGGACGGGGCAAAGATTAAAGCTATCCAAGATTGGGAACCACCAACCAAAGTGACGGAGTTGCGGTCATTTCTTGGCTTGGTGAACTATTATCGAAGATTCATCATGGGCTATTCGGCGGTAGCATCACCATTGATGGATCTTTTGAAGAAGAACAAAGCTTGGGATTGGAGTATAGAGTGTCAAGCGACGTTCGAGAAGTTAAAGAAGGCGGTCGTGGAAGAGCCGGTGTTGAGACTACCGGATGTGACCATACCTTTCGAGTTACACACGGATGCATCGGACTTTGCTATTGGAGGAGTTCTAATGCAAGATGGACACCCGATCGCGTTCGAGAGTAGAAAACTAAATGAGACGGAAAGGAAGTACACGGTGCAAGAGAAGGAGATGACGGCGGTTATCCATTGCTTGAGGATTTGGAGGCATTACTTGTTGGGTTCGATATTCGTGATCAAGACGGATAACATTGCCACGAGTTACTTTCAAACCCAAAAGAAGTTAAGTCCCAAGCAAGCTTGTTGGCAAGACTTCCTAGCCGAGTTCGACTACCAATTGGAGTACAAACCGGGGAAGGCTAATGTGGTAGCCGATGCATTGAGTCGCAAAGCGAAGTTTGCGGCAATTACACAAGCTCAATTCTTCCTCCAAGACAGAATCAAGGAAGGATTGGAACATGATCCTATGGCCAAGAAGATCGTTGCCTTAGCGAAGGATGGGAGGACTCGGAGATTTTGGCTTAAGGGAGACATGTTGTTCACCAAAGGAGATCGGCTTTGCGTACCTAAGTGGGGTGATCTTAGGCGAGTAATCTTGAAAGAGTGTCATGATTCAAAGTGGGCTGGTCATCCGGGGATGAAGAGGACGTTGGCATTAGTCGAAGGTACCTACTATTGGCCGAGGATGGAGGACGATGTTGAGACATTTGTTCGGACGTGCCTAATTTGCCAACAAGACAAGATAGAGCAAAAGAAATCTGGAGGATTGTTGGAGCCTTTACCTACGCCGAAAGGACCATGGGAGAGTGTTTCTATAGACTTTATCACATGTTTGCCGAAGTCGGAGGGGAGTGGGAGTATCATCGTGGTGGTCGATAGATTCTCGAAGTATGGTACTTTCATAGCCGCGCCATCCGATGTTACCGCGGATGATACGACCAAGCTCTTCTTCAAGAATGTGGTTAAGTATTGGGGAGTGCCACATGTGATTGTTAGCGATCGAGATCCGAGATTCACGGGGCACTTTTGGACGGAGTTGTTCAAGATCATGGGGACGGATTTGAACTTCTCTACGAGTTTTCATCCCCAAACGGATGGGCAAACGGAGAGGGTAAATGCACTATTGGAGCTCTATATTAGGCACTATGTGAGTGCCAACCAACATGATTGGGCTAAACTTCTTGATGTTGCTCAATTCTCTTACAACATGCAACGAAGTGAAGCCACGGGGAAGAGTCCTTTTGAGTTGGTCACGAGGCGCCAACCATTAACACCAAATGCCTTAGCCGCATCATACGAGGGGATTAGCCCGGCCGCTTACAAAACTTTGAAGGAGTGGCATGAGCAAGCGGACATGGCCCGGGCATCTTTGGACAAAGCGGCTAAGAAAATGAAGAAATGGGTGGACGAGAGGAGGAGACACGTGGAGTTCGAGGTCGGAGATCAAGTGATGGTGAAGCTCTTGCCTCAACAATTCAAGTTATTGCGGAAGGTTCATAAGGGATTGATACGGAGGTATGAAGGCCCTTTCCCAGTGATTGGACGTGTTGGAAAGGTATCTTATCGAGTTCAACTACCGCCCAAGTTGAAGATTCACCCGGTCTTTCACGTAATTTTTCTCAAGCCTTATCATGGAGACGGGGAAGACCCTAACCGAGGAGTGTCGAAGCGAGCACCAACGGCAGTTGTTACTTCGTATGATCGAGAGGTCGGGGAGATTTTGTCGGATCGTACGATAAGGAGACGCGGAGTGCCGAGCTACAAGGAGTACTTGATCAAATGGCGTAACTTGCCCGATAGTGAAGCAAGTTGGGAAGCGGAAGACTTATTGTGGCAATTTAAGGATGAGATCAAGAAGTATCACGAGGATGGCACGACGAGGACGTCGCGATCTTAGGTGGGGGAGGATGTCACGTCCCGCCTAGTTTCACAAGGTTAACGGGGATCCGGATGGTTCTACACAAGACTAGAAGACTTGGTGGAATAATATGGAAGCCTTTGGATGATTCATGGAAGCTTATAGAAACCATAATGGAAGCTTATAGAAACCCTAATGGAAGATTGTAGATTATGGGCCTTGTCTTGGAGTCGTAAATAGAGCCCAAATGTAACCCTAGAGTAGTAGTATAAATAGAGCCATCCTCATTTGGGGAAAGCATCTCATATTCACTTGTATTCTCTCTTGTAAAGTTTCTCAAGTAATACAAGCATTTTCCCCTGGTTCTCTTGTGTTCTATCTTAGTAGCTTTCTTTATTGCCTAGATCGTTGAGTGTTGGGAGCAAGGCTGACTTAGTAGAGACTAAGTGTCGCACGGAAGACCCTTGTCGAGACAAGTCCGTGACAATGATCTTGGTTGAAACCAATGTTTTGAAACACGGATCGACTCGGTCGGTTCAACCGGTTGAACTGGTTTCGGCAGAAAAAAGGGGTCAAATTGACTCGGGTCTTATATATTAGAAACCCGGTATGAAGCTACCCGGGTCGATCCGGTTCGTGAGACCCGGCCGAGTTTTGAACTTTTCGTTTTTTTATAAAAAATTTGTTTTCTTTTTGCGATTTAATTAATATATTTGCAACTTAACTTTGTTTTTACATGTTATATTTGTTAGTAAATATGTTTTAGGCTAAATATATGAAATATTTGTGATTTTTTATAAATATTTTTCGCAATATTTAAATATAATTTTTTTATAAAAAAACTAGGTTGACCCGACGGTTCAACCAGTTTTATGAAGCATTTTTTCAAAACCCCTACCACCAAATATCTTGATTTTATGTTTTAACACCTGTATTAATAGTTAAATTTTGCCTATTTTGCTAATTTTGGACATATATTAGTCATTGTTTAAAAGTATGAAGCATTTTTTCTTATTCGTCATTATTAATAGGTTAAATGGGCACATCTAATATAATAGATGGGCGTATATAAACATTAAATTGATCACTTAATGAATCTTTTATATTTAATATTCTTTTTTAACTTTTAAACAAATATTTTTTATTTTTTATTTTTTATTTTTATATGTTTTTTTCACGTTTTAACATGCGCATGTTTGACTTGCGTCTGTTTAACTCACCACCTGTTTTATCCATCGTTCATTTAACCCGTCACCCGTTCAACCAGCCTATTTTACCACCTTTGTCTATTGTGCGTATGGTTTTGGACAACCCCCTACTGATGGATAACCAAAACATATGGATTTTATATGTTAATATAACAAACATTTTCTTATTGATAAACACTATTTGATCAATCATCAAATATGTTTAAAAAAAAATCATCAAATAAAATAATATTTTTTCACTTTCATCGTTTATTTTTTGTAATATCTCATAAACAAAGTAAATATTTCATTCATTAAATAATACAATCAATAGAATACAAAAATAGTCGAGAAAAAAAAAATACATTCTTGGGCGATTAAAACACTTCTAAAAAAATAAAAAAATACCATTGGTGACTGAAAACAACATTTTCTTACTAAGAAAAAGACTAATAAATTTAGGGAACAAACATGCGGTCATGTTTTTCGATGCTTAGCTTCACAGAACAAAATAGCGGTTGGAAAATGGCTATTTTGAGTTCATTTGTAGCAAGGGCGTCTGTTTTGTAACTTTTACCTTTACACGATGGTTTTGGTAGGTTGACCTTGAAGTTTTCTACCAATAATAGTAAAATGTTTCGACTTTGTATTTTGATGTAGACCCATTTCTCAAGAGTTTATACACTCACCATGTTATGCCTTATGCTAACTTATAACAATATTTCATATAAGCTTCTATTATTTATTTTATAACGTAATTTTTACTTTTTAAATCTATCTATTATTTAAAAAAAAATCTTAAAGTTAGCTCGTCCATTGAACATGCCTTGAGGCTAATATGCTTAAAAATGTAAGCGATAATTTAAAAAGAATTCGCCCTCGCATCGATAAGATAATGAAAAAAAGTTAAAAATCAAAAGTGATGTCTCCTAATCGAACATTACAAAAAAATATTTACCGAATAAAAAAAGTTAAACGACAATCAGAAGTCATACCCGTCCGTCGGACGGGTTTTGCCACTAGTATATATATATATATATATATATATATATATATATATATATATATATATATATATATATATATATATATATATATATATATATATATATATATATATATATAGGGTGAGGTTATTTTCAGAACCAAATAAATGTACAGAACTGCGAGAACCACCTTTTTACTCTTAAAATGCACATGTATATTTATCGGGTTAGTTCATTACGTAGAACTACATGAATTTTCATTTTCGTAGGTCACTAAGAACATGTATCCTAGGATCATGCACATGTATTTGTTTTGTATGTAAGATAACTATCTTTTCGTTGGATAATATGAAAACACATGTGCACTCTTTATATCGCTCATCATACTCGGATCTATAACCAATAAAACAACTATTAAATGTTAATTTAAACATAATAATGAAAATACATATGCATTGTTAAGAGTATTAATGTGGTTCTCGCAATTCTGTACATTTATTTGTTTTTGAAAATAACCTTACACTATATATATATATATATATATATATATATATATATATATATATATATATATATATATATATATATATATATATATATATATATATATATATATATATATATATATATATATATATATATATATATATATATATATATATATATATATATATATATATATATATATATATATATATATATATATATATATATATATATATATATATATATATATATATATATATATATATATATATATATATTATATATAGGTATATTTATGACTTGAAACCACAGTTTTAGATCCCAGTCATATCCCAGTCACATCTTTTAACCAATAGGATTTGAGTATTCCCTAGAAAATCTCCAAATTCAACGAATTTTCCGTTTGAAATCGCAGTTTTATGAAAATCGCGTTTTGGAAACGCAATTTTGAAAACTTTGTTTTGGAAATTGCATTTTGTTTTTTCTGTTGTAAAAAACATTATTTTTTTAGTGAGGGTTGTGAGATTCGAACTGAGTACCTCTAGGTTATTTGTTTTGGTGTTTTCCAACTGAGCTATTGGATGATTTTTATTTTTTGATGATAAACCTCTATATTTATTATCCGGTTTGTATTTAATATAATAAATATCTTCTGATATTTTTTAAAATATATCAAGATATACTCCAAGTATATTCATCCATATCTAAATTTTGTTGAAAATTATATTTTTTTGAATTCTGTTTATCACGTATTAATTTTCTATCAAACCCTAATTCGCTAAAAAATATCCCATCGTAATATTGTTTTTCTTGTGTAGGTTTTTTCCAGTTTGATCATAGAAAATATATCAAGATATCCTTCTTAATATATTCATACAAATCCATATCGTTATACGTATTAATCTCATTCACGTATTAATCTCTTCTATTTTATCAAAACCCTAATGCTCCTTCATAACCTTAATCTTTTTTGTTTCGTTTTGTTTGGCTGAATAAATCCTAATAATATGATTCGTTATTTTTTTTAAGATTATGTATGCCGGTGTATTCATTGTTTTGCAGGTTAATGAAGCATCTTAAAAAAAGTTACCTCTTTTTTTGAACTCTAATGATCTCAAATCCTAATGAAACTGGTGTTTTTTTTTCTTTTGAAGGTTAAGGAATTATCTAAAAAAGGTACCTCTTCTTTTAGAAAACTCTAATCAAAGTATTTTTTCTTTGTTTTGTTTTGCAGGTTAATAAAACATGTATGAATATACAAAGATTAATAAAGCCTATGTGAGCATTCCAGATTTCATATTATATGTTTAGAGCCAAAGCTATGTTTTTTTCAGGTAAGTAGCCAAAGTAGCTTTTATTCACAGGGTACTCCACAGTCGCATTACTTATCACAAGGTACAAGATTAGCTTTAAATTGTAACACAAAAATTTAGCTATAAGCTGTTAAGAGTAGATCAGATATCCGATTTGTATTTGCGTGCGTGTCTTTGTTAAGGTGCTCTTTGTCTTTATTGTCAAGAGTTGTTGACCGATAGTTAATTTAGGGTGTGTTTCATCTAAAGCTTATCTGATGAACTAATGATTCCTCGAGGAAGTCGGTTAAGCTGGTACTTATGTTTTTCAGTATCAACCTTGTCTTATGTTTAAACAACTTATCTGATTAACTTTGTCTTATGACTAATCCCAGACACAACTTCTGTAATGACTGGAGTAATCCCAGACACAACTTCTGCAATGACTGGACTAATCCCATACGTAGCTTCTGCAATGACTGGAGTAATCCCATACGCAGCTTCTACAATGACTGGACTAATCCCAAACACAGCTTCTACAATGACTGGAGTAATCCCAGACACAGCTTTTTCAATGACTGGACTAATCCCAGACGTAGCTTCTGCAATGACTGGACTAATCCCAGACGCAGCTTCTGCAATAACTGAACTAATCCCAGCACCTGCTTGATGAGCACTAAACTTCTTGCTACCTAGGGTAATACCATTTTTGCTACAGCTCTCACGTTTCACAACTGGACATTTTATGGCACCCACATAGCAAGTGTACTTGGTGTTCTGATATGAAACCGCTTCAGAATATGAAGGCAAGACTGAGATCAACTTATTTGAAAGCAGTTTTTAGGCAAAAGTGGCCTATACATGACTTAAAGCATTGAAGACGTGGATATGTCCTTATTATTAGAAGGATTATTGCAGATTAGAACCGTCCTTATCAAATAGTTCTCTCTGTTTAACATGGGCATTGCTGCCAATTTGGTTGACCATGCCTCATGGTACATTTCTTGATTTCCGTATATATAACATATTATAAGAGTATTCGTTAATATTTGTCAAAGGCTCCTTTTCTAAAAAAATGTTTTTTTGGTGCCAAAAACAAACCCGCACGCGAATTTCCCTATTTTAAGTAACTATCTTAGTCCTAAGCAGTTGATCTTTCAATATTTTGATTCTCATGATCACAGCTATTTGTGCATACGGCACAAAAGCTGATTTTAAGCCACATCTGGAGCTGTTCGTTTGTTACTGACTGCTTACATTCCACTCAGATTACGTTACATTATAAGGCTGAATCAGATTCTGTGACCAACTTTAAAGCTAGCACTTATGAAGGGAACACTCAACCAGCATCCCATCAAGGTAATTTACATTTAGTATGATTATCTACATTGTTTCTTTCAAGTTTTGTTGTTGGCTATTGGTTAATAACCTTGTCACCCATGTGATGCAAGAAACAACCACAATCTGAATTTAAGCTTGGGAATTTCAACATCTTCTCCCAGAAACAGATTCATACTGAATTAAACAAGTTCATATGAATATCCCGTGCTTGATGCAATGTTTAACGCGCTTTCCAACAAAGTTATGGTGCATCACACTACAATCGTGATAAAGGAAATTCTCGACCACTACCATGGTTTTAAAAACATTAACTTTGATCAACCATGAAAAAATGGTATGCTGAAAGGCACCCTGAAAATTAATTCATACGCGAGTTTCACATTTTGGAGATTATGTTGATTCCTTTACGGTTATGTTTACGGTTATTGAAATTATATACGATCATTTACTTAGAAAATAATAATCTTTACGTCAACATCATACAATAAACGTGTGGTAACGTAAGACTTCCATACCCTTTTTGAATCAGAGCGTACTGTTCCGTCAATGAATGGTACATTGTAATCGATACCCTATCTATCTGTACTTAACGACCACCTTGAAGTGTTGGGAGTTGACATGGAAAATCAAAGAATCACGATCAATATGCAAAAGTTCTTTAAACACAGTGAGACTAAGAAAGTTGATCTTTGCCCGAGTCCGTTCCTGTTACTTGAATCATACAATAAAGTCATGGATTATTCAATGTCACTACTGTGGACAGTATCAAACCATGACAAAGGTCAAGTAATTTGTTGCGATTATTATAATCCAAGAGGGTATAGACGCAAAGTGGACATAGGAAATGTTACTTTAGTGGATAGTTGGAAATGTGCCTATTATGAGTTTTACGAAGGAACTCCTTATTTAAGTGATGGATGCGAAGGGACGTAATTTTTACGAAGGAACTACTATTTATTTTGTTTGTTTTTTAGCTCTAACATGAAAATGCCTCTTACAGACTATCCAACAGTTACTGAAAGAGTGTGCAACGTGCAAGGATAGTGATGGTTATTGTCACTATGATACCATATATGACATCGACGACTTAGTTTACAGTCAGATTTTTACCTATAGTTATTATGGAGATAACAAGATAGATGAAAGCAGATCAAGGAAAACATCCATAGAAGTTCTTATAGGTAAGTTCTTATACGTATGTTAGCTATGTAACTATGTTATGGGAAAAACTGTTAGGAATTTGTATAACGCAAGTTTAGCTAAGCAGATTTTATATGGCTCAAATCACTCTGAAATTAATTTGAGAATTTCCATTTTTATTGGTCTTCATTCAGGATATTTGCAAAAAGTGTGGGGTCACTTTTTCTTGCAGCAATCATCTATTCATCCTGCAAACTAATCAAGAACACGAGAACAAGAAGACGGAGAGAGGGTGCTTCTAAAAACAATAATCGTACTTTACTTTTAAAGCAACAAGAAGAATCCAAACCGTCTGTTGTTGATCAAATTTCCCTTTTCATATCATGTGAGGGAGAAGGCTAGAATGGTTCGATTCGCTAAGATAGTAGACCGGACCAAATGAAATTCCAACGATCTTATCATGTGTCTTAGAATGTTATAGTTTAGGACGAAGTGAGCTCTAAGATTCTTGGTTTTACTTACAAATGTTCAGATTTTAGCTAATTCCATTTCCTCGGCAATTGATGTGAAGGAGGCGCTTTTTAAGTCTGCTCCTTTATAGTGTGAATACCTTATTTTCGAATATTAGCATATCCGAGCTTCAACAATGGTTTTAATGATGAATATGATAGTGTATATTCCTTATACCAACACTCGGCACTTATTCTTTTAGAAATTGACTAATTTGCTATAAAATTTAGTATTTTGTTGGTATGTTGAGCTTATTGTTGGCTACTCTTGAGCTTTCTTATGTTTTGCATATACTTCAAATTAAAATATGATTCAACTAATTTAATGTGTATGTATTTTTAAACATATGCTAAAAATATAAGGATGTATAGTCTAATCCTTATCAAAAAGATAATATTAACAGGTTGTGGGTATATGTAGGCCTACAAAGGATTGCTTCTGATAACAGTTAGGGGTGCAGGCCATATTGTTCTAAGCTACCAGCCGCAACATGCATTGGTATTGTTCTCACCATTCCTTGGAAGGCATCCTCAAGCAGCTACTACACTCACAAAAAGCAACCAAACCTCATGTTGCTACTAATGAAAATAGGACATTGCCCTCTAAAGTTATATAGTATCACTTTAAGCTCATGTTGTCATGAACTTAAAACTGGTGCATAAAAATTCTATACAAGTGAAACCGTCTGAATCTACAGGCTATTTAAAATGTCAAATGTATTTGGTCTGACATAGTTTGTAGGTACATTTGGACGGGGTGATTAACGGGTGAAAATAGGTTAACGTCAACATGGGTTGCTTTAGTTCAAAAAAAAAACATGGACCCTCAAAGGGTATATCAATTGTGTTAAAAAAAGTAATCAGCTATCCTTTGCTCTTTTTTTTTTGCTCTTTTTTTAATACACATCTCAATGTCAATGCACTCGAGGCACACTCAAAATGTCCTCGTGTTCGAGAAAGCAATTGTCTAAAATTGGACCGGTATAAAAATCGCTACAATTTAAAAACGGTTTGTTTATTTCTAGAGATGTTAGTTTTAATAACTCATTTCACTAAGAGGGACAAAAGGTTGAACCTACTTATTAAGTGGCTCAAAGGGAAAAAGAAACAACCCCATATTTGCTGAATTATATATATAAAAGTGAGATTAACATAAAATAAAGTGGAACTGATGAACTATTTTTCATGATGTATATGAAGATGTTCAAACTACTTACTTAATATCTAGACTCTCTATTTCCAATAAAACATTACTTGGGTCAAGAACAATATCACTATATTTTCAAGAACAATACACGAACGCACATTTATCAAAATCGTGGAGTCATGTCGATCGAATCACCGGGTCATGGGTTCATTGTTAACGGTTCGTTTAGATAAAGAAAAAAGACAACCCCGCCTGTTGACCACAATAAACGTTAGTTAAGCGTAAACTATAACTAAAATATACTAAAGTTTAAATTACAATTTTAAGAAACTAAAAACGCACAAACCATAAACCCTCTGGAACAAGAAAAAAAGCAACCCCGCCCGTTGGGCGGGTTACGATGCTAGTATATATATATATATATATATATATATATATATATATATATATATATATATATATATATATATATATATATATATATATATATATATATATATATATATATATATATATATATATATATATATATATATATATATATATATATATATATATATATATATATATATATATATATATATATATATATATATATATATATATATATATATGTATAGAATTTAGTTAAAATGATGTAGTTGTTTAAAATTGTTAAACTAAAAAGTATTTTGAACCATTGGATCTCTTAAATAGTTTAAGATGGTATCAAGTAATTAATTAGATGTATTATTTTGAAATGTAACTAAGAATTAAATCAAAAGGGTAATGACGGTAGTTTACAACATATATCTTTTGCAAACCCTTTCTCACTCATCCTCATTCCCAAAAAAATCAAATACCTAAATTTATAACTAAGAATTAAAAGACACGATCTTTAAAATAAAAACTACCTATGGTGCCATCAATCTTGTCCACCATCTTTACATATGATGTCATTGTATCATCTTCCATATTCGAAATCTTAATGGCTTTCTAATTGGCTTGCACCATTTCTCTTTGTTGCAAGATCTGGTATTATGTGTATTTGGTCAAAAATAATGAAGTCAAACATGGTGGCTATTATCTCTGTGTGCCAAATTGGTGGCACTTGTATATCAGTTAATTATTGATTGTAGTCATTCATTATTTATTTTGTATCAATAGATTAGTTTATTGAAAGTGTTAGCAGCTGGGTTTTGTAGTATAAAAATGAAACTCGCAAGTTTCCTTGAGCGTCTTAAATTGATAACTAACAATCGGGTTTTTTTACAACAGGTGACAATAACATTTAGGTTTGGTGGTCTATGTGTCCATGCTGTCCGAGTCGGTGACTTCGTGGTGTACGAGTTACTTGTGTACGATTTGGTGGTACACGAGAGTTCGGTGGTACACGAGAGTCGTGTGTGGCGAGGCTCGAGTTCACTATGGTGTACAAGTTCGTGGTATACAAGTCGAGGGTGTATGAGTCGGTAGTTTATGAGTCGTGTGTGGCGAGACTCGAATTTACAATGGTGCACGAGTCCGTGGTGTACGAGTCCGTGGTGTACGAGTATGTGGTGTACGAGTTGGTTGTGTACCACTCATGTCTAGCCAGGCTGAGATCACCATGGTGTACACGACGGCTGGTGTGCGAGTTAGCAGTCACGTTTCCAGTTTTGTTGACGTTTTGATATACTTTGTAACGTTTTATAGTTTCGTTGGTATTTTTTCTTTATTTTGCTTTTGTTATTTTAACTTATGATATGTGTGTGGTACTAAAATGGACCAAATCATAGCATAAAATGTGTATACGAGATGTTTGGATAAGGAGTTTGGTGATGTGTGAAGTTCAATATTTATGAAATATGTCTTACTATAGATTGGCTTAAAATTATCATCTTGTTGGAGGGTGGCTCCATTTTTTAGTCTTTCACTTAAAGTTGTGAGATTGGTCACTCACGTTTATGTGTCACGAATATGTTACAAAATTTGTACAAGAAGAATTGGTTACACAATGTGTGAGAGGAAACGATTTCTATAATAGTTTCTTTATTGTGTATTACAAAATGGTTATGATGTCGTTGATTGTTATAATAATCATGCATGTTTTTAGTAATACTTAGTTTAGTTGTGTATAAGTCTTTTTTTTTTAAATAATAGTGAAATAACTCTAGTTGTTATTTTTATATATCAACAGTAGTTAAAAAAATTGTTACCTACCATGCATTCATGTGTTGATGCATGTTTTTATTTGTTGTGTACTAATTCGAAAAATGTTTATGTATCAACCATGTATAAGGCTAGAAGGGTGTCAATCGTATATAACGAATAGTTCATCAAATATGTATCAACAAAATAATTATAATGTATAAGGATGCAGCAGTTTCATAATTATTCCAATTGTGTATCAAAATGATAAGTACGTAGTAAATTAGTAGGGCATGCTTGGTTTAATTAATATATAAATGTATCACAAATCCGGTTAAAATTTGAATACCATGTGATGTTTCTTAATAGGAGTTAATAAATGACTAGATTTGGCTTTAAATATTAAATTAAAGAAACGGTTATGAAATGATAAACAAGAAGCATGTAAATACATCATTAATTTTTATTTATTATCATATGTCTAAAATATTCGGAACAAATGCCCACTAACTTTTGAATTTATTACACTAATACCATTAAATTAATTTTATCAAATGACAACATCATTTATAGATCTAATGGCTAATATAACTTCTTACTTTAATAATTTTAAGGCAATACACCACATTAACCTAACTCTATATGTATATATATATATATATATGACTTGTCTGTGTGACAAGCTTGAGATGATTAAAATTCTTGTGTTCAAATGATGATTTACAAAACCTATAGACTTGCTCAACCGTTGTGTTGATGATTTTAAGCATGTATTTCAGGTAATCAAGATGGATAGCAGCGAAGCATGCGAGGAGGGAGTTGGTGCTTAGTTGTCTAAAGTTTTATATTATTTTCCATCATTTGAAATGAATAAATGACTTTTAAGTCTTTGATGAATGTGATGTGTTGGTAACGATTTTTGGGACTAAACGCTACTCTGATTTTATATATTGGGATGGGAAACTTTTTAGACAAGGTTGTATATTATTTTAACGTCTCTTTTGAGGTCGTTTCTATGATTGTGTGTGATGTGCTATGAGTAGCGCCCCAATGTGGTATTCCGCTGCGTGGTAATTTGAGGGTGTTACACTCTAGGCTTGAGCTTCCCCTGATTCACGTGTGAATAAGTAACGCAACCAAATATCCTCAACATCTCGTAGTTCGCCGGATGTCCTTACCATAAATCCATAGATTTCATCTTCTCGAATGTTGTAGATCAATCTATTGATCAGACTAGGCGAGTACCCGCGCATAGCGGCAGAAATTCTTAGCGACGGAAATTCCTGGCGGCAGATGATTAACAATATGAGATATTGTCGTAGATATTTTGTGTAACGTTTAAAATAGAATGTGAAAGTATCAAAATGATATAGCAAAATGTTGTAACATGCGATAAATTAGTAACATGTATCAAACAAAATATAAAAACTGAAAATGAAACATTCAATCAGCTGTGAGATAACATCGCACATTACTTGTCGCATAAAACTTTTTGCTACATAACATTCGAAGTGTAGATTCATCTTTGATTATTCTATGACTTGTATCACTAATACCTTGCTAGTTGTACATGACATATTCTAAACAACGCACATAAAGATGGCTACGCGAGAAAACGTAGTCACGAAAATAGATACCCACATTTGGAATTGTTTCTCCGTGAGCTTTATTAGTAATCGCAAAACTAAGATGGACACATAATTATTTTTTCATTTCTTACCTAACAAAAGAGATGTATAAACAAACTGCAGTGCTTGGCTCAAAAAGATAAGTTTGTACATTTTCCTTTTCTCTAAAAACTACAACGAGTTCTTTAAGTATAGAGGAGGTGGCATTTCCACAATATAAGTGACTCCATCATGCATAGATAAAACAATGATAGTTATATCTTTAATCTGTAGTACTTCTATATATGAAAACGACTTGATAGTTGCAAGAAATTACCCCGCTTGTTTCGATATCTTCCTTCTTTATTTTTTGTCACCGGTTTAGAAGAGAAAACCTTCATATAGAGGTACATATGATTTTATTTGTCAAGATACAACTACTAAGCGAAACCAACTACAAACTTACTTTTGAATGTACATCAATATATAATGAAAAAGAAGAACCATTAAATTTTCAGTTTTATAAGAAAAAAATTGACTTGTAATGACTGATATGTAAAATAAAGTATACCCCCCACTTATACTTTCGGCTAACATTAGATTGTGATGCATTTACCCCGCGACGATTATTTGCCACTTCAATATATCTGAAACGAAAACAACTTTATTATCATGTACTCATATCATATTTAACACATTAACCAGCTAGAAAAGATATTACTCCGTATTACAGTTAGTGTGACGATTCAACTTGAGCTATTTGGCCCATTACCTAACTCGCTTGTTTGACCCTTAAGCATTTCCAAACAACTAACAAAACAGATGTTTGAGAAATTTGAAACTGTTTCATAACCTGCATATTTTGAGGACCATTTTCACACAAAACAAGATAAACACTTAATTAAGAAATCTAATAACCCATGTGAAGTAAAACAATAACAATAGAATGTACCTAGAGTGTTTGCAACAATCTTTTACGGTACTTGACCTCAGAATCAAAATTAGATATGCATTTTTTTTAATGTATAATAGTGTATAATGTTCAAAAACTTCTCACTATGTCCAGGCTTAACAGAAGCATACTTATAGATCCTCGCATAACGAAATCAAGTTGCTTCAAATAGGTAGACAACATGAAAAATGACATTAACAATAGAATCATTGGAATATTATAGAAACAAGTGACATAAAAAAAGGATCAATCACCTATGGGGTTGTATTGATAAAAAACTTGCGATTCTACAAATTATCACAAAAACAAAAAACAGTTTAAAAAGAAAAAAAAAGACGATTAGAACGTAACCACAAACTATAAAAAATCACCATACCGTCGTGAGAAACAAATCCAGTTACACACCTACATAGCCTATTTACAAATGATGAGTCGTTTTTGTTTTGAGTGGATTTACGGGGGTTTGTTGGGGTTAAGAAGATGAGCATTATATATACATGTTTTTTAATCGGTAAAGCATGAAACTGTTTTGGAGGAATTGATATTAATGCGTGAATTGAAACTGAAAATTCAAAACTCATTATTGAATGCTTTTGCGTTGTGAACCCTTTATGCGTTTCAACTTTTCTCAAGTTTCCTATGACAGCCAAGTTTACATTACAAGTACTCAACAGAAAAAACTTTCCGTACTATCCATCCATACCCATACGCGTGTTTATAAGAATTGCAATGAAACTTATAAGACAATCTTTATTGAAAATTTCAATTTACAACATATGGGATCCCTCCTTTATAATTAGTATATATATTTCAAATTTCAACTTTCAACATATGGGATCCCTCATTTATAATTAATATAGATACAGATATGCTGTCATCACAGTTGCTTCAGCCCAAAACGAATTTGGCAAACCAGACCGAATCAACCCATATAACCTATTTAAGTAAACTAAGTGTTTATATTGGTTAAATAGGTCAGGTTCATATTATGTGTAAACATGTTAAAGTCGATATATTTAACCCGATTATTTAAACCGGTCATATTCAGGATTAGGTTTTCTAACCCGTCAACCCAAACCCGACTCAAATTGCCAGCCTTAATTTTAACTTTTAAGCAAAATTTTATACATATAGGCTAGGTCAATTTTACAATTATCCAAAACTATTGTGGTTATTTTACAATAACTCAAAACTTATTTTCTGATTTTCACAAACAAAAAGAAAACATAATTTTATCATCAGCCACCATTACTTACTTCACTGCCGCCATAGCCACCGGAAGGAAACAACCTTTGTCCAACGTAATTTCTAACCTTAATTTTATCATTTCATTTCATACCCTTTATCTAAAATCACCCAATGAACAAAACCCAGAAAGGAATTTCGATCATTTTGATTAAAAACACTTGATTTATTATATGCAATTGAATCATGTCTCCTAGGATAGTATCACCATATTAGTGTTTTTTTGGGTAGCCATAGTTTCCGCCTTTATTGCCCGACTAATTCACGGGGTTTAAAACTTATAAATTTGTGTTTACTTCGAATTTTTATACATTTTTACGCGTCTTTTTATTTCTGCTTAAAAGTTGCTACTTTTCGAACTAATATGTTTGGATTTGCGCGTAAGGTTTCTAGGCTTAAAAATGAGGGGTAAGTAGTCGCTTCTAACCAGATAAATAGAAGCAGTTTGGGTTTTCTAAAGCTCCAAGCAAATCCCGGAAACTATTTGTTTAAGCCTATACGTGGTTAAGCTTATGCTTATGTTATATAAGCCACTTATGGCTTATATATCATGACCTCATCTGCGGAGTTTGTTAATGTTTGGGATTGCTTTTTTTTTGTTTCTGCTTAAGAGTTGCTACTTTTCGAATTACTATGTTTGGATTTGCGCGTAAGTTTTTTAGGCTTATAAATGAGGGGTAAGTAGTCGCTTCTATCCTATAAAATAGGAGATACGCAGGTCACTACATGCTTTTTTGAAAACTGCTTATTTTAGTTTCGTTTAGCCAGATAAGTAGAAGCATTTTGGGTTTTTTAAAACTCCGAGTTGCTTGTCTCCTGAAAAATAAGCTATCACGGAGACCATTTGTTTAAGCTTATATGTGGGCTTATGAGCTTATCTGTTTTCCGGTTTATATATCATAACCCCAATTTTCCGGCTTATTTTGGGACTTGTGGCCTTGGTTATTATGATTTGATAAACTTATACAGACCCATAAGTCTCGAAATAAGCTGGAAAATTGGGGCTTGTGAAATATAAACCTAAAAAAATAAGCTCATAAGCCCGCATATAAGCTTAAATAAACACCCTTTTAAGTAAAGTGAATCATAAATTTGAACTGCATTGAGTTTATGTACGTTGTATGCTTATCTATGTGATGCAGATTTAAATGTGGGCAAGAATCAACAATTTTTTCATCTTGTAGGTTTATAAGCCTTTTGCGATCTGATTGAGTACGTGTACGAAGGATGGTTTACCTTCAATATGGTAGAAATATTCTTCGCCAAAGTAAGGTTTTGAAAGATACGTCGGAATCTGTTCTGCATCATCCATTGTTTTTCGCCGCTCAAGGTGTTAGATACAGAAAGTTGGAAGTTATACTTACGACTGTGAGTGAATACAGTTTATAGAATTCGTTATTTTCTTTCACTTTTGGGTTTTTTTTTGGTTATGAAATCTGAGTGATTGTTTTGTGATGTTTTTATTCAGAATGTGGACAAGCTTGGTAAAGCAGGTGAAACAGTTAAAGTTGCCCCAGGACATTTCCGCAACCACCTGATGCCTAAGCTGCTTGCAGTTCCAAACATTGATAAATTTGCATATCTCATCGCTGAGCAGAGAAAGGTTTATATCTTGATCAACTGAATATTTTTCTAATCTTATGTGTTCCTTAAGAAGTTATTCAAGTAATTTAATTGTATATTTAGAACATTTGACTCGATTGGGTCGGGTTGAGAATTGCTGCTGAGTCGTGTGTTAGTTGTTATAAACAAAATTTATTGTTTTTGGGAAAGCGGGAGTCAGATGTAATTTGATAGACTGATAGCTCTTGTTTACTTTACTTTTGGCAGATATATCAACCGAAGGAAGTTGAAGAGATCAAGGTAGTTCCAAAGACCGAGGAAGACACGATGAAAGAGTACCTAAAAGCAGCAAGACGACTAGAAAAATCTAAGCTGGTTTGTAGTTCAATTCTCTTATCATGCTGATACAAAATTTTGTTTGTGTATTTTCTTCTAATTCTATGCTTGTGGGTCCGTAAATTTTGGGTGTATTGACCAATTAGCAATCAAGATCCTTCACATTTTCATAATTTTTTTGGAATTTGTGATTGCCTTTCGTGATATAAATTAACATTTTTTACTAGTTGGTGTTTTCGCCTATGGCTGTTAATCTTTGGAATATCTTTTTGAGTGGTTGTATTATTTGTTTGACTCCTTCTGTGTAGGTTCTCAGAAGATATATAAAGATAGATACTGAGCTGCGTACACCTGTGGAAAAGGATGAAATTATTTCCGAGGTACGATTTACTCTCTAATATGTTTTGCACTGATCTTTTAATAGGGAAAATATATGAGGCCTCTTTTGTTGGTTTTTTAAAAGAAATTTATATGTGTGGTGCTTTAAGTTGTCACCATCTTTGAACTTAGTGAAGCACATGATCTTTTCATATTCTTTCTCATGTGACATAAAACGGTCTGGCGCTTGATTGTCATATGCAAAAAGATGTTTGTAAATTAGCCAATGTCTTACTTTGGAGTATCGACAGACAACTAAAAGGTGTTTGTAGAACTATTGATGTGCTTTGTTTCGTCCTAATCTGAATCAAATTTCCATTTAGATGTGTTTCTTGTTGCTGCAGTATACTTGAACATATGGCCTTGTTAGCTATTATAATCAGAAACTCTTAATGGTGTTTTAGAGATACCAATAATCAGTTAGTTTCAGGGGCGGATCTACACCATGACAGGGTATGCACGGGATACCCTGTGAAACATTGTCGTAGTGATAAAAATCTGAATTTCTGCTTTATATGTTCATCTACTCTAGTGAGCGCATACCTGAAAAACAGCCAAAAAAAGAAAAAAAAGAAAAAAGACAGTGAATGTATTTTGCTTTTTTTATAAAAAAAAAGTATACTATGTGTATAAGGATCAACAGTGTACAAAAAATAAAAAGGATCCTTACTTTTATCAACGTTTATATATCAAGTTATGTCTCATGAAGTTAATGTGAACAACTAAAGCTGGCTAAACTTAAAGTAGGCAAAAAAACTTGTATAGTTCACCCGGACCAGCCGACTCGACTCGAACCGCATTCATTTCAACCCATTACATAAACCACTCATGGTGTCACCCTGCTAAAAAATCTAGATCCGCCCCTAGTTAGTTGTGCTCTATATTCTATGCCAGTATCCAGTGATACAGATATATGTCTGTAGTTGATAACTTTATATAAATGCGAATGTAAGAAACGGACAGAGTAATTATGTTTGTTAGACTCATTTGAGCTTGGATGCTGTGTAGCTTTCAATCATCTTTGCTACTGCTCATCTTACATTAACCTTTTAGCATTTGAATCTGAAAATGATAGTTTACAATTCGAGTTCTAAGTGGGCTCTGACCATTAGATATGGGTTGGGCGGTCTGGGCATTTTAGTATTGGTCGAACTGGGGGGTCAGGCAAGGTTGGCTTGAAACTACCTGACAAATCTAATGAAAACTATTTTTTTACATAAATATACGTTTTGTAGCCGTCTTAGTATAATTCGAAAAGGGCCAGACAAGGTTGATGTAACTGTTTTTTTTCTCTCATTTCGAAAACAAAATTCTATTACCCAAGTCCTAATTACTTAAAGTTTACTTTTTGTATGCTTTTAAAAATACAGTTTGGATGACTGTAGACCTGTTCAATGTATTTAATTTTTAGCAATTACATACCAACTGACCGTGTAGAGATACCATAACCCAATTTGTAGCATTTATAAGTACACGGGCCACCAAAATACTGATTTTTTACTGATGTGCCAGGTGGCCAGACAGCTTGGTGTGCGTATCGAGCCTGAAAACCTGCAATTAACAACTCCGTTGTCAGCTTTAGGGGAGTTTGCAGTCCCGCTTCAACTGCCCAAGTCCCTTCCTTTACCAGAAGGCAAGGTTAACTGGACTCTTGATGTCAAAATACGCAAGAAGTGAATGAATCAAGCCGGTCTGCTAATTAAATGTCTTGGTACATCACAGTTTTTATTTTCTAGTGAAACCAGTTCCATGAATACATGCCTGCATTCAGAACATTCTTATCGAGGACTTTTGAACGTTGGTTTTTAACTTTCATTTTCTTGTTTTTCTAAAATAAGCTAGATGTTATATGTATTAGGAGCTATTGGTCACACAGAATCCGCGATGTCAGAATTTATCATAGATTGCACGGCCGAGGCACTTTTGTTCACCTTAGCCGATATTTGTATTACTAATTTATTACCAGTATGGGTATCTTTTGATGTGTTAATCAGTTACAGTTTTGGAGCAAATACAGCTTCTTTATTTTGGATTCTATGCATTCATTTCGGGAGTCGATGTTATGTTCGATTTTACTGAAGAAAAGCCTTCATTCAATTGTCCGGCACATTATTTGACTATGTCGCGTACGCGCATGTATAAACGTTTATATATGAAGTTGTTTTCTTGGTTGGATCTAGGGTTGGACAAAAAAAACCGATTCATGATCCAATCTCGAAAGAAAAACCAAAACCGGTTTTCTTAAAAATTGGTTAAAAGTGACCCGACAGTTCGTAACCGGTCTAATAAAATTAGCGGGACTGGTTTAATAACCGTTGAAAAGTAGGTTAATCCGAACCAATATGGTTAAAAGCCGGTCAAAACCGATCAAATCCGGTTAAACCGATCTGATCCGATTAAAACCGATCCGATTCAATTATAAAGCAGCCGATTAAAACCGATCCGATTCAATTATAAAGCAGGTAAAATCTAACCAAAACAGGTTTCAAACTAATTGGTTTTAGTCAAACTGGTTTGTTGACCGGTTAATTTAAACCAAACCAGTTTAAAACCAATTCGGTTTGGAAAAAAAAATCGATTTGCCCACTTTTAGATGGATCTATAGTCGCTTCAATGCATAGAGCCATAGACATCTATATTTTACCAACTATGTCGTATTATCATATGATTCTACCATCATTTTCGACCAACGAATAACCTCGTTGATGATGAATCAATGTTCTTCAGCTCGACTTAACACGAGTAAGTCTCTTGATGTATGTATCTTAAGGAGTCGGGCAAGGTAGTTTTCGGATGTTTCTACGAACGGGATGTATATTTCCATCTTCGAATGTGATCTTAAGAATATTATGATGCGAGGTACAACACTTTGTTTTCATAAAATGTTTTGTGGATGGTAAGGAAAACATAAATTGCATTCAAATGAACGTTTTCTAAGAAGTCTTTTACAAAACACAAAATTTTTATTTTGACCTTTTATACACAAAACAAGAAAACAAGTTTTATTTATTTTTCGTGTTTTCTTTTTAACACATTAGATCTATTTTTTCTTGTATCTCCTTATAAAACTCGACCAAACCCTAACATCCTTCTCACCACCATAGTCAGCGTCACTCCAACCGTCTCTGGCCATCACCATCGCTGTATCTCCGCCGCAAGCCTTCACCATCATCGTCAAAGGTAATTTTTTAGTATCCCGTATTAAACCCTTTTAGTTGTTTTATTACTTGTTTGGTTAGTTTATGATATTTGCTTTTGTTTTTCAAAAATATCTTTATAATATTACAAAAATTATAGTGAATGAAGATAGAGAAAACAGTTTGAACATGTTTTTTTGATTTTACAAAATAAAAAAATACAAATATATGTTTCTCTAACTAAACACGTTTTTTTTTAATTATTTAAATATTTTGTAGAGATAGAAATATTTACCTCTTTCATACAAAACAAAAAATAAAGCATGAAAAAAAATTCTACAACTAAACACACCCCTTAATATTTTTTTTGTTTTCTTAACTGATGTTTAAAACACGAACTGAAAAGTTCTTAAAAAAGTTTTAACATAACGAGCAAGTTTAGTTTAAACTGTGATCTGGATAATAACACATATGTAACCAATGTTTTGAAACTCGGTTCGATTTGGCCGGTTAAACGATTGACTCGGATCCGGCTAAAAAACGGGTCATTTTAAACCGGTTTCACATTTCCGAAACCCGGTTAGACCCGCCGGCCGGGTTTGAGGTGGCCCGAGTCAACCAGGTTCTCGAGACTCGGCCGGGTTTCGAATTTTTCGTGTTTTTTTAAAAGAAAACGTAAATTACGCGTATTTGCCATGTAATTTTGTTTTTTTACAAATTATATTTATTAGTAAATAATTTCTATGTTTAATATATAAACGATTTCATGATTTGTATATATAAATTTCTATAAATCATTGCAAATACAAACTTTTATATTTTTTTAGAAAAACAGTTTAACCCGACAACCTAAAAACCGAGTTTTAAAACATTGCTTATAACATCACACTTTTACTATTCAACTGGTTGAAATAAGTGAAACAAGATATTCTAACTCAGTTGGTAGAACACGCGTATGTTAGACATATGGTCAGGGGTTCGAGTCCCAACTGAGCTAGGATGGTTATGTTTTTATTTCAACAAAGTTCTAGTTGTGTACATGTACATTTAAAAATGTGTTTTTTTTTCATATAACTTGTTGAACTATTATATTTAACTAGATGTGTACTCGTGCATACCATTGGTAATTGCCTAACAGTAGATATTTAACGATATGCTAATTGACTCGATGGTCGAACCGTAATCTAGTGCCTCGACTGAGATTACTTGGTGAATCTGTGAACCGGTGACTCGATCCGGTTAACCTAATGGTCGAAGTCGTAACCTGATGACTCGACCGGATAAATCTAGTAGTCAAACTGATAACTCGATCGAGTTGACCCAATAATCGTGTAACGTTCTAAATAGAAAGTAAAAAATATCAAAAAGTAATTGCAAGTGGAATTTTGTCTTTATTATTTTGTTATTTGTATAATGAACTTCAAATTGTATACCTTATAATAGAGGGGAATCACGTTCCCCTAGGAACAGTGATCCCCTCTCACACCAAATATTTTATTACCCACCTCACATACTCACCACCTCACATAACCCATAAACACACACATCTCACATAACCAATTATGCCTCTCTCTCTCTTTTTTCTGTCGCTGTGTAACTTTCTCTCTCTAAGACGATCTATGTTAGCGATGTAATCGAGGAAATAATTGGGTTTTGATGATTGGGTTTTGATGGAAACCCTAATTGGGTTTTGATTTTGATGAAAACCCTAATTGGGTTTTGATGCCGATCTATATTATCGATGTAATCGAGGTAATAATTGGGTTTTGGGTTTTGATGGAAACCCTTTTTCAAATTAATATTTGATTTTGTGTTTGAGAATTGAGATGCAGTAGCAGGATCGAATAAAAAAGGTTTTAACTAGCTCTATTTCTATTTGATTTTATCTTTTGTTGTTGTATACTGGATTTATTTGACTTTTAGATGTTGGGTTTTGATGGAAACCCTAATTGGGTTTTGATGACGATTAGATGAACATGGAATTTAGAGGTTTTTTTTTTTGGGTTTTTTGTTTATTGCCTCACTAAAGCTTAATGTCTTAAATTGTTGAGCTAATCTTATGTTTGATAACCTGAAAAGCTGGGACAGCAATAAACGCAAATGTTGAGGGTTCCATTTTTACCCAAAAAATACCTGGGAACAATGAAAAAACAAAAAAAAGATATCTCGATGGTTTTGTATATGGTTTAGTTGAATTTTAAATTAGCATATACATGTTCTAATGAGTGTGTAGTTTTCTTATAAAATTATCCTTATGTAGGTCATGTTGTTTGAGGGAGTACTGTATGTGTGTGAAAGTTGAGAAATGTATGTGCCGTATTTGTGAGCGGGATGACCCTTTGTGAGAGGGGAATAAACTGATTGTTTATTGAGTATTATTGTAAGGTGGATCACTGTTCATTAATATAACCCGTCGCCTGGCGTGGCAGGTCATTCGATTTGCAGCCGCGACGGGTCGAATATCTGTGTATGTTGGCGGGGCAAGGTAATAGCTTTGCAGCCATAGTACATGTGGGTCATTTTGTTCCACCTAATAGCTTTCAATACTGATTGTTGTGGGTTTTGCTCATGGTTGAAACTTAGAAACCGTAAGACACTTAAGTCGTTTCAAAACGGCTTTTAGATCGCAACGATAATGCTGTTAAAATGCTATGATGATTTCGTTAAAAAAAGGCTATGATGATGCTTTCTGAGCTAAATTATTATTCGGATTATGTGCCTCTTGGCGGGGCATCCATACTAAGTTTTGCAGCCATAGCGGGCATATCCTCATATCCTATTGCTCATTTATCTGAGCCTCAAAATTACAGAATATTTACTTTTTTCTGTCTCTTTGAACGGAAATGTCCCGTTACATAATGGTCGTGTTTACGACGCAAGATTCAGAAGGAAGAAAGAAAAACAGGTGCCCCTTTGACAAATGTAATGTATTTTTCGCTTTATTATTTGGTTAAAATTTTATCTTTGATTGTGAAATGGTAGAATGACAGGTTTGGCGGTTTAGCAGCATGTCGGCTGTCATAAACTTTGGCTGGAAATGTATGTGCCGTATTTGTGAGCGGGATGACCCTTTGTGAGAGGGGAATAAACTGATTGTTTATTGAGTATTATTGTAAGGTGGATCACTGTTCATTAATATAACCCGTCGCCTGGCGTGGCAGGTCATTCGATTTGCAGCCGCGACGGGTCGAATATCTGTGTATGTTGGCGGGGCAAGGTAATAGCTTTGCAGCCATAGTACATGTGGGTCATTTTGTTCCACCTAATAGCTTTCAATACTGATTGCTGTGGGTTTTGCTCATGGTTGAAACTTAGAAACCGTAAGACACTTAAGTCGTTTCAAAACGGCTTTTAGATCGCAACGATAATGCTGTTAAAATGCTATGATGATTTCGTTAAAAAAAGGCTATGATGATGCTTTCTGAGCTAAATTATTATTCGGATTATGTGCCTCTTGGCGGGGCATCCATACTAAGTTTTGCAGCCATAGCGGGCATATCCTCATATCCTATTGCTCATTTATCTGAGCCTCAAAATTACAGAATATTTACTTTTTTCTTTCTCTTTGAACGGAAATGTCCCGTTACATAATGGTCGTGTTTACGACGCAAGATTCAGAAGGAAGAAAGAAAAACAGGTGCCCCTTTGACAAATGTAATGTATTTTTCGCTTTATTATTTGGTTAAAATTTTATCTTTGATTGTGAAATGGTAGAATGACAGGTTTGGCGGTTTAGCAGCATGTCGGCTGTCATAAACTTTGGCTGGAAATGTATGTGCCGTATTTGTGAGCGGGATGACCCTTTGTGAGAGGGGAATAAACTGATTGTTTATTGAGTATTATTGTAAGGTGGATCACTGTTCATTAATATAACCCGTCGCCTGGCGTGGCAGGTCATTCGATTTGCAGCCGCGACGGGTCGAATATCTGTGTATGTTGGCGGGGCAAGGTAATAGCTTTGCAGCCATAGTACATGTGGGTCATTTTGTTCCACCTAATAGCTTTCAATACTGATTGCTGTGGGTTTTGATCATGGTTGAAACTTAGGAACCGTAAGACACTTAAGTCGTTTCAAAACGGCTTTTAGATCGCAACGATAATGCTGTTAAAATGCTATGATGATTTCGTTAAAAAAAGGCTATGATGATGCTTTTTGAGCTAAATTATTTTTCGGATTATGTGCCCCTTAGCGGGGCATACATACTGAGTTTTGCAGCCATAGCGGGCATATCCTCATATCCTATTGCTCATTTATCTGAGCCTCAAAATTACAGAATGTTTACTTTTTTCTGTCTCTTTGAACGGAAATGTCCCGTTACATAATGGTCGTGTTTACGACGCAAGATTCAGAAGGAAGAAAGAAAAACAGGTGCCCCTTTGACAAATATAATGTATTTTTCGCTTTATTATTTGGTTAAAATTTTATCTTTGATTGTGAAATGATAGAATGACAGGTTTGGCGGTTTAGCAGCATGTCGGCTGTCATAAACTTCGGCTGAGGTGCCCGTAAGGCCATCATCATGGGTACCAATGAGAATAACGCTTCTACCCCACAATCTGTTTCATGGTTGACGTCTAACCGGCACAAATACGCTGTATTTAAACTTGAATGGTGAAAACTGTTGATATTTTCGAAGAGTCGAAGCCAGATTTATGAAGAGTTAGTACTGCCTACTTTTAGGACCTAAAGATAAGCCACCAGGTAAGAAAAGTAGCCCTGTTTATTCGATCAAATACCAAGATGAAAGTTATTACTTCTTTTTTATGTTCACTTAGAAAATGAGAATGTCAAAACACATGAAACTGTGTTTTTAAAGTGGTTCATTTACCAAATGATTTGTTATTGGTAATTGAAGTGCTTACGTTACCAAATCCTCAAAACACATCAGATGTGGTTTTTTCAAAAAAAAAATGACCACAACAATATGATTTTTTTTCATTATTCTAATTATCCACATTGTACAATCATTTTTTTCAAAAAAAATGACCTACACATGTACAATCGAGTTGAAATTGTTAAAGTAAGCGCCAGACAACTGAACTCAAATATCTGATGTGGTCAGCGTTGTTTTTTGTATATATATATACACGTGTTGGCTTAGTTGTGTTAAATTTTTGTGCACATAAACAGAATATGATTTGAGAGCAGTGAAAGCGGGTGGGGGTACAAGTCGTTTACACATTTTTAACAGTACTACATATTGTTATGAAAAAAAATCCCCTTACTTCTATGTTGTCTATTTGAATTTCATGTATGTGTTTGGGATACTCATGCTCTGAGGTTAGAAGACTGGTCTGGGATGCTAGGTGAGCGGATTGTTTTTAGACTTCAAGGTAATTTTCTTATACCAAGTCTTTTTTTGTATCTCTTTCATAGCCTTATGTGTTCTGTTTGTTTGCAAGCCGCCGTAAGTAGGGTCTACTCTTCTAAGTTAGGCTAGGCTTCATGGAAGAAACAAAACTCTGTCAGTGTATTCCAGTTGATCATGTCTTTCGTCGGTAACTACTTCTATCTTTAAATTGTTTTTAGATGGATGTTACCGCTCCTGAAAACTCCCAAGAACAACTATGAAGAATCATGACTGAAAGTGTCATCACACTTGAAAAGGGTCGGATACAACCCGGGCAAAATCACCCTTTTCATTCCTTGATTCTCTGTCCTTGATTGCCACAAGCGACTTACTCTCATTGAATCCCTTGGCATGCCTTTCCCTATTAGCTTTGATTGCAGTAAGTAGTTTACTCAAAACGATAGGTTTTAAAATGAGTGGGTTGGGTAAAACATTAAACAGGTTCGGGTCAAAATGGGTAAACAATTGCGCTATAACCGAAAAACAAAAAACAAATCACTGTCAAATATATACTCTACTATAATACATTTATGTGTGTAAGACTTCTTTTTTTAGATGAGGTGTGAGATCTCACCCTTCGCTGGTGCAAGTCTTTGACTTCAATTCCAGACATTGAAATAATTGTTTACTTATCCTTGATACTAAACTTGATGATTTAGGTAGTTTGGGATATGAGTTTGGTCACACGAACTAAAAAAATAACTAATGTTCAAGATTTTTTAGATTTATGTTTCCAACTACATATGCGGCTCTCTTTTGTTGTGATTTTTGTGGTCTCTTGCTGATATTTGGTGTTTTTTCCACGCAGGCACTGACCAGAACTGTGAGAAGATGTTTGGCCCGCCAAGCTGATATGATGAGGGGATAACTTTTCCAATCTGTCCCATTAATTGTAACTTCAAAACCAACTTCTTCCAACTGACACTCTATAAAACTGATTTTTTTAGCGAACATTGTTCGAACCCTTTTAATTTTAGTACGGGGAAAGTGGAAGGATGGCAGAATGCGAGCATCGCTCGATTCAGCAACCTCCACAAACCCACCCACGACATCAGTTAATCTGAGCCGGTTGAGTCAGCAACCTTAGCAGCAACCATTCTGCCATCCTTATCTGAGCCGGTTGAGTCAGCAACCTTAGCAGCAGGCATCGCTCAGATTGTCATTGATTTATGTCGTTCCGCATAAACTGCGGGACTCTAATAACTTGGGCTATGATGAGTGGTGACGGCGCGGTTATCTGAGCCTATTTGAGATGCATACAATAGGTTTTGGTTCGAAAATTCTGGCAAAGCTCGGGTATAAGTATGTGAGATGTGTTTATGAGATATGTGTTTATGTGAGGTGGGTTATGTGAGGTGGGTTAATAAAATATTGGGTGTATGAGAGGAGATCACTGTTCCTAGGGGAACGTGATTCCCCTCTATTATAAGGTATCTAATACAATGACGCGAACATTGTTCCTGTGGAAGCGTGAATCCCCTCCTTTGTTAAGTTTATACTGTGACAGAGTAGGCTATGATGAGTTTTAAAGCCTTTGAAAAACTGAGATCATCCGTAGCTTGGCGTGGCGAACAAGTGTGTTTGCAGCCATGGCGGGTGCATCCTTTTTTTTATTATTGGCCTATCTGAGCCTCTTGCAGAATCGCGTCGCACATCTAAAGTCATAAGTCGTACAATCAAGTGAGGTATGTGGTTCTTGCAATACTATTTGGCCTAAAAGTGTTGTCACTCATTATTTGAATGCCGAGGGGTATATAATAACCGTCGTTTTAGATTATACAACAGTGTATGAAAAATGTCGGCTGTTGTAGCATTGGTACTATGAACGGGTGTTTATGGCTATGATGATGCTTCTGATATCAGCGAGAAGTTTTGGCCCTAAGTTTATGGGGCAATGGTCGGATGGCATAGCATACATGGGTGTTATGCAACCAGATTTTATTGCAGCCCGAGCGCAATCTGGGAACTTCTATGACCTGACAACCTTATATAGATTTGAGCAAGTATTCACTCTTTCTTGTCCCTGTTGTAATATCTTTAAAGTGAGATTGTCCCCGATACGTGTATTCACATTTTTAACTATGGGCGATGATGACACGCTTCTAAGCTGTGTTCCGTGAGCCATACTTTTCGGACACACGTATCTTGGTCGGGCAGCCACATTTGATTGTGGTTGCCGCCGTGCCGAGTGTTCCGCATGGTTCCCACAGCAGCAGATCTGAGCCAGACGGTATTCGGTTTTGTTTGGTCGCATTATCAGTTTCTTTTTTTCCGTTGTGCTAATCTCATCGTTATCATTACCATGCCTCCCCCATAACCGATTTTATCCTCTTTCAATTCATCGATTGATTGGGTTCCAAAGTAAGAAAAAGGTAACCATCTGTATTTCAATTCATCTCTTTTATCCCTGTCTTATGTGTTTCCAGTTCTTCATTTAACGATTTCCCACTATTGTTTTTTTTTCGTAGGCAATAAAGGGTTATGAAGAGCAAGTGAGCCATAAAAAACTCATGGATGGCCTATTCCAGCTTGAAGACACAATAAAACTCTTTCCAAAAACGCCCGCCCTTCGCGCCGCAGCGAAGCGCGGGCAAAAGTCCTAGTTAACTATCATTCAAGAGAATTATGAAGAGAAAAGTACAAAATACATCCTTTTGATTTACAAAAAGTGTAGATTATATCCCTTGTCAGTACTTGGGACATAATACATCCAACCATTACATATTTTGGGCACGATACATCCCTTGGACGGATGATGCAAATATTTTTTCGTTAAGTACTAACGAGGGTTTATTAAGAATGATATTTGTACCTTTTTTCAATATAAAAGGATGTATTTTGCACTAAACTAAAAAATCTTTTAAAAAAAGAATTAATTAAAAAAAGTAAATTTAATTTTTTTTTCAAAAAAAAGTTTCTTTTTTTTTGAAAAAAGAAGTTTAATTTTTTCGAAACCATTTTTTTGAAAAAAATTAAAATTACAGTTTCTTCGGAAAAAATTTTAAATTTTCCAAAAAATTAATTGTTATTCGAAAAAAAGTTTTTAAAAAGGTAAAATTTATTAAAAAAGAGTAATTTTAATTATTTTAAGAAAAAAGTATAATTTTTTTTTCGAAAAGAGGAAGTTTAATTTTATTAAAACTTTTTAAATTTTTTTTTTAAATTACACTATCTTCGGAAAAAAAATGCTTTTTTTCGAAATAAAAAATTAATTTTTCGAAACCATTTTTTTTAAAAGAAACAAAATTATAATTTCTTCGAAAAAAGTTTACAACGTTAGGGAATTTTTTTTTAAAAAAACGTAATTTAATTTTGATTCAAAACAATGTTGAATAATTTTTGTAACCATATTTTTTACATTTTCCAAAAATAAAAACATGTTTAAAAAAATAAAAATTACTTTTTCGAAAATTTTATACAGTAAAAAAAACTTTATATTTTTTTTTACTTTTTTCTTATAAATTTTTTTAATTTATTGGAAAATTTGAAATTTTTTCTCGAAGAAAGTGTAATTTTAATTTTTTTTAAAAACAATGGTTTCGAAAAAAATTAAATTTCTTTTTTTTAAAAAGATATAAAACTTTTTTTTGATAAATTTTTTTTTAAGAATTAAAAAAAAAATATTTTTTTGAGTTTAGTGCAAAATACATCCCTCTATAATAGAAAAGGCAAAAATATCATTCTTTATAACCTTGTTAGTACTTAACGAAGAAAATATTTGCATCATCCGTGCAAGGGATGTATCGTGCCCAAAATATGTAACGGTTGGATGTATTATGTCCTAAGTATTGACGAGGGATATAATCCACATTTTTTGTATACCACAGTCATGTATTTTCTCAATCATGAAACATACTTTGCTGATTTTTTGGATTGATATAATTTTTAATATGTAACGGACAATAGTTTCCTTATTAATGGACAATGGTTTTTGTTTTAAAATTAAGACCTTAAATAATTTCTGAATTAGAATTCAAATTTCTATCTTTTTCACTTCCTATTATATGGAGTTAAATTAAGATAAGATATGATGAGATTGAGATCCACTAAAACCAACCTTTCCAAAGGCATTAACAAACACTAATGAGTTTATTAACTTTAATCATTATAAGCAGGATTAATCGGGATTAATTAGATCGATATTTTTATTAAATTTTGAGTATTTCTGGTAAGTTCTGGGTATTTTTAACGATTTTTAAGTATTTTCAACAATATTATTATTAAAATCTAACTTATCATGCATACAAATAGTTATGATAAGTGATAAACACAAGTTTAGAGTAAATTTTCGGCAAGATTTGCATGTTTTCGGCAAGTTTGGCCTCCTTTAACCGTCGTCGACTATAGTTAACCGCTATTAATCGCTTTTACATAAATCGGCAAGGTTGATGAACTTATAGTGATTAAGCGACGATTAATCGGTCTTATAAACTTTTTTTTTCAACACTACTACAAACACATCATGTTTAAATCATATTATATACACCACCAGGCTCCCAATCAAATCTATACATAAAGCATGCAAATTAAGATTTTCTTAAAACACACCATCGAATGCGAAGGATACAAATCTAGCAACTGTCCACGCGAAGTCGCGAACCCACATTTTTCAATATCATTTCGGTACTTTTGCATAGTCATAACTCACATGGTAGATGACGGGAGCTTCATTGTACACATGCTCAATGTTCACGTGGTATCTTTGAAATCCAATAAACCTATAGATTATAACAGAAACCTTCAAAACTTGATAAACAACAACAAAAAACATAGACTTATAACAATACTAAAACACCTTAAAACGTAACTGTAGAAATTAAAATGGGGTTGAATAGTTTCTCATCGGTTTATCTCCTAATTAAAATTCCTTTCAATTAGATGAGTGCACAAAACTATCTTTTAATTGAAAGCTAGTTGCATAATGATTATGTTCAATTCTAATGTATTAACAATGTATAGTAAGTGTAGTTATAATGAATGTAAGTAAAGAGTAAGGAAAGAAACAACCTAGTAGGAAGACACCAAGATTTATATTGGTTCGGCAACGAGGATCTATCCTCGTTCCTACTCCACTCCTCGAGTACACCTTACTCGAGATTTCCATTATATCCACAAGCTCCCTTCTTGGCGGAGAAAACCTTACAACGTCGCTTACATTATTTTTCAACACTAAGATAAATGTCGAGACCTAATCTTAGATAGGACCAATCTACACAACGTCGTCGACTTCACTCTTTTACGACACAAGGCTAGATGTCGAGTTCTAATCCAAAGGTAGAACCAATCTTCACAAAGTTGCCTACTTCACCATTTTCCGACACAAGGCTAGATGTCGAGTTCTAATACAAAGCTAGAACCAATCTTCACGACTCTTCACTTTGAAGTTAAGTGAGAACTTCACACAACACAACTACATATCACTTTATAGTTTAGTGAGAACTCACAAGACACAACCACATCACTTTATAGTTTAAAAAGAACTCACAAGACACAACCACATCACTTTATAGTTTAGTGAGAACTAACACAACTAATTACAACTCAACTAAACATATCCAAGTACACACATGTAGCTTGGATCTACCCAACATAAATCCAAGCACACACATGTGCAATGAATGTACACAACTCTAATCCAGGTATTCACATATAGCTTGGATGAACACAACTAGTCTAAGTATTCACAAATACATTGGATCTACACAAGACACAAATAAACAAATGATGAACATGACTAGATCTTTAGGAGAAGGTGATCTTCATCAATGCTATATATTTAATCACATCACAAGTGTGTGAGTGATCTTCTTTTTGGACAAGGTAAAGAAGGAGATAAAAAGGATAATCATGAGTAAACATACTTAACACATTAAGTGATCATTTACAAATGACTAGGATTAGATAGGAGAAAGAAGGCTGAAGAAGATGTCCAAAAAAGGTTGATAAGAATGCAGTTTTGATCCACTATTTATAAGACAAAACATCCAAATGCTATATCTGCCCGCGGTTCCTTATTGGAGCCCGCGGTTCCTTATCGATAAGGAACCGCCGTAGGTGCTAAGGTACCGCTGGCGTAGACTCCACTCCTTTTTGTCTTTTAGTGAATTTGAAATATCTGAGGCTGTTTAAACCTTCAAAGGATATTCTTATGGCATATGGAATATGCCATATTCAAATTTACATTTTCATTTTAATAAAACATTTTCTTAAAAATAAAGTTTATTAAAAATCTTTTGTTATGTTTGACAAAAGTGAGTCTTAAGGCTAATTACTTTTATGAACACTAAGCATGACTAAGATATGTTAGTGTAATGATTATTACATTGATGATAGTGTTTGTTAGATAACCTCGTTTTATGATTGTGTTTGACAATAAATGTCTTTGTAATTTGTCGTGATCAAAACTAAGAAATTAATACCAACAATGTTTTTAGGTATTGCTTTGCATTAACAATCTCCCTCTTTTTGATTACGACAAACTATAAACTCATTTACGTAAAATACAAGTTTATTCGAATTATTAACGAGTTTATAACTATCATTTCTCCCCTTTTGTCGAAGCAAAAATGTTAGCACAAGTCTTTGAAGAAGAAAATAAACTTTTGCTAGTAGCTCCCCCTTGGTGCTTACTCCCCCTTGCTTGGGGCACCAAGTCAATGAGCTAAGGTGACATGCTACACAAAGGTTAGAAGAAAGAAAAGAAACACCAATGCATATATGTGCACTACTTACTAACTAACTTGAGAGGGAGAAGGAAAAGAAATCTCAAATTAGAAGCAAGCATTTGCTAAGTATGTCCAAAGAGTGTGTATTGACAACATCATAGTTCAATTGGTGTAATAAAGGAAGAAAATAAACATCCAAACCAAACAAAGATGATTTAAAATGGCAATAGGTTAAAATTTAGAATTTATGGAATCACCCATAATTAATTTTAAGTTTTAACCATGATCAACTCTTTAACAAATGTGTGAAATAGAATTAGAGGGAAAGATAACACACATAACATTCATATTACATAAATATGAACATACAAGAGAAATATTCATACACACAATATGAATATTTAAAGCAAAAAAAAAAGGAAAATAGACCACAAAGCATAAAATACTCTAATAGTGATAATCTTCCAAGATTGCTTAAATTTTATTGACTCAAACAACTAAAGTACAAACTGTGCCTTAGTTGGAAAAGAAAGACGACGAAGCATCATTCGAAGTTTTGTTCACGGGAATGAAAACTTTGAGAGGAGGTCGAGTGAGGAGGAATTCAAGAAAATTTAGCTTGTCATTGATATGAGCAAGTTCAATTTGTTGAAAACGGCTATAAAACCTGTAAATTTTAGGTTTTGACTGTGTCATCATTGTACACGTCACCTCGTGATATCTATATATATTACCACCTTTGCATGAAAACTTTTGAGCAATCATATGCATCATACATGAGCATACATTATTTTAATCATCAGAACATGGAAACATTGGATCACATAGCATTACATTATGATTATGAGTATTTAATCATAAGGACACAACCACATTTGTATGACTACATTATATGAGCATACGAGACAGTAAACAATCACTTCTTTTGGGACATTTAAGTCACCTAAACACATGATCATAAGCATTCATCATATTGATTTATAAAAATCCAAACTCATGATCATAATTAATAACATTAACCTAAGAACTATTTTAAGCTTTAATATATATATATATATATATATATATATATATATATATATATATATATATATATATATATATATATATATATATATATATATATATATATATATATATATATATATATATATATATATATATATATATATATATATATATATATATATATATATATATATATATATATATATATATATATATATATATATATATATATATATATATATATATATAGTGAAGCGCTATTTGCAGAACCACTTTTTTGGTACAGAACCTACAGAACCAGTTTTTTACTTTAAATATTGCATAATGTACATGATATTAATGCAATGGGCCATTTATGTAATTAGTGTAAACTAAAATCATGTTCAGTAAAAGCAAAGAAACTAGTCAAGGGTATTATAGGTATTTTGAATTTATTAATTGCCATAAAACTAGGTTAACTGCTTGTCATATACTCCTATAGTTTTCTGCCGTCATGTGTATTAACATTTTCTCCATCGAATCACAAAAACCATCTTTATAGATCTAAAAAGAAATCCCAATCTCTTAATAAAAATTAGAATGCCTTCTTAGATCTTCTTATTCGAAGTCAGGTTACTTTGGAGAGTGAGGTTGCTTTTTACACCAACAAGAAGATATGTTATTCAAATACTATGTGTCGTTTTGGGTCGTAAATCCTTTAACACCATCTAGCCTTTATAAAATCTCTAGAAACAAGACGAAAAAAATATCGTAGATCCAGTTGTCCTCAACGACATGTATGTAAATCGCAAGAAAAAAATAAGAAGAAACGTTCGTGATGGGTAATTCGTGGTGGACGTCGAGATGACTGAACGTTGGTATCCAAGGAAGAAGAGCGGTGGCTTGATTCGATCTTTGAACGATTTTAAGGTTTGTACCGTTTTAACTTTCGATCGGGTGGTGATTAATTGGCAGATTCGATTTAGATATTATAAAAATAGTAATTTTTAATGTCATCAGATTACCTTAAGCAAACAAGTGAACATAAAAATTGAACTTTTTGTCATTGGATTTTGGGCATAGTTGAATTGGATTTGAATAATTACGAGTGTGATTCAACTCGAATGATGTGTTTGGTAGATCATAGATAATCTATTGTTTGTATTAACTTATGAAAGTACAAATCAATGTGCAATAGATGTTTATTCCATGTTTTCTCAACAAGAACGTCATTGTCTCTACTAGTTATTTACTTTTTATAAACTAACTGTGAAGTTTGTTTTATTATGTAAGTTGAAATGTTAGGATACTTTGTTTATTAAAATATTCATCAAATTAAGTAAAAGTAGATCCATTATTGTTATTTTTAAAAATCGTGCATATGTGTTATGGGGCACTATTGTTTTTTTGTTATAACCAATTCTATTTTTGTTTTATATATGTTTTAGTTGGGATGGCTCAGTCACTGAAAAGACGAGGGCCGATGAAGATGACCGACGAATGCATTTGTGTTTTTAGAAGCCGTTCATATATGTTAGTGAAAAGTGACCGCATATAATCTAGTCAACTAGAGGAGAAAATGCAATACCCGGAGAGGGTACTCATGTTATAATAAATCCGGAGACAAAGTGGAGTCGTACATATATGTTTTAGAAAAGTACATATATGTTTTAAAATGTACATATATGTTTTAGAAAAGTACATGTATGTTTTTGAAAAGTACGTGTATATTTTTGGAAAGTACATATATGTTTTTGAAAAAAATGTGTACATGTTTTTGAATGATGAACAAGTTGTATTTGTATTTGAAATGCATATTATTTAATATTTTTTTATATGCTTTGTCATTAGTTTAAAGCTTCAATGTATATATATGTTTGAAGATTGGAAAACGCAAATTACAAACATATGGGCAATTACCATAACAAGCATAAAAAATTATACATAAAACATATGAAATTTAGAATATTAAAAAAAACATTTATGTACTCTTTTTTTTTCTACTGAAAACAAAAATGTTAAAAAAATATAATTTTGAAAATTAAGTATTTTAAAAGACGTTTTTAATTAAAAATTAAAAAAATGATGAAATTATGGTTTGACTATTATACCCCTTTGAATTAAATAAAAATGTTTAACATTACTAAATTTTGATTGGCTTAAAGTGGTTCTGTAAGTTTTGTACCAAAAAAGTGGTTCTGCATATAGCGTGCCCATATATATATATATATATATATATATATATATATATATATATATATATATATATATATATATATATATATATATATATATATATATATATATATATATATATATATATATATATATATATATATATATATATATATATATATATATATATATATATATATATATATATATATATATATATATATATATATATATATATATATATATATATATATATATATATATATATATATATATATATATATATATATATATATATATATATATATATATATATATATATATATATATATATATATATATATATATATATATATATATATATATATATATATATATATATATATATATATATATATATATATATGTGTTCATGTGGTGTACACTCCTAAAATAGGTTATAATAGGTACCAATCAGAAAGTGACAAGTGTATTTTTTACTTAAAATTAAATACTAATTAATTTTAATATGTTTAATAGTTTTTAACAGAAATTTTATATCATTAAGGGTATTTTTGTAATCTGTATTTACGCATTATTTGATTTAGTTGTCCATTTTAATAGCCATTTACCTTGTTTATTGGAATATCTGACGAGTTCTTCCTATCTTAACGTAACAATGAACTTGACCATTCCTATCTTAACGTACGAGTTCTTCCATCATATCAATTCAATTTCGGAAATCATATCATTCCATTTCAATAACTATGTGTACACCTGATACATCTCAATTCAAAGGTAATTTTTAATCTTATTAATTTTGTTTTTATTTTATTTAATCTTAATTGGTTGTTAGTTGTTTCCTTTTCTTTATTAATCAAGCTTATTGTCTGATTTTATTTGTTTTCTGATAAAGTTTTGAAGATAGAATTCATTTAGGTTCTATACTGAGCACTTACCTTGTTTAATTGTGATCAATTTTAAGGTCAATTATATCAGTAGTCGTTCTTCCTTAATGTGTAATATTTAATTTTTGATTTTAAGAATTTGAGTAGTTTAGGATCTAGACTTGATCTGTTGTAGGATACTTTGGGATTTTATAGTTTTTTGACAGCTTAACGATAAGCCAGAAATTGCCTTAAACAAACTTGTTCTAGCCTTAACTGAGCATTGTTCATAGTTTAGTTCATAGATTGGATTTGAGTTCTGCTTGATCATTAGTTTATGGCTATGTTTGATAATGTTATCAATATACAAACACTATTTAAATAGTTATGTAACTAATTTAATTTTTTTTATATTGTTCCTATTGGATTATATTGATTTTAGGAATTTACAACAACATAGAACATAGACCACATCGTTTTGATCATGTAACTGATGATATTCTTTGATTATGTTTCATTTTATGATCATGTTATAATATTCTTGATCATGTAACTGATTATATTCTTGTTATTTTTGTATAATTTTTGATATTCTTGTATAATATTTGCCTTACGATCATGTAACTGATGGTATTCTTGATATTCTTGTATAATTTTTGCCTTACGACCATAGAAAATAGGTTTTTAGGAATTTACAAACACTCTAAGCTATTTTTATGTTTATGTAACTGATGATATTCTTGGATTATGTTTCATTTTATGATCATGTTATAATAATATATTATTGTATTATCAGGTGAGCCATTAACCCCACAATCCAATAATAATGTGACTCAATCCGTAATAGGTGATTTCGAAAGTGTCCCACAAGTTGGCAGTTACCAACCAACACCTGAAGGTAGTAAATTTTGGGTTCCGGAATCTGATAACAAACCTGTTGAGGGAAAAGTTTTTGATACAACTGAATTGGCTCTTAAATTTTATAGAGATTATGCAAGGGGATGTGGGTTTGAAGTAAGAAGGGGAGGTCAAAAGCAAATAAAAAAAGATGAAGACCCTACTTTAAAGTATTTTGTTTGTTCAAAAGAAGGCTTTAAACAACCATCAAACAATGTTAACAAAAAACCCGATAAGGTACAGTCTGGTGGACCACAATCAGAGTGTGTTAACAAGGAAATTACTAGGAGGAAACGGGCATCACAACGATGTGGATGTCCAGCCAAACTCCGTATTGAAAGAACAAAAGAAAATAAGTGGAGAGTTTATAAGTTTTTAGAGAAACATAATCATAGGATGGTACGTGAAGAAGATTACAAGTACCTTAAGGTTAATAGGAAGCTTAGTTTCCCACAACAACAGTTGCTGTATCACCTGTCAAATGTTAATCTAGGACCAACACGTTCTTTCAAAGTAATGAAAGAGATGTATGGTGGTTTTGAGAATGTTGGTGTGACTGATGTTGAATGTAGAAATTACAAACGGGGTTTGAATAATTTTATTGGTACGCGTGATGCACAGATGGTTGTTGAAAAGCTTTTAAGTCGGCAAGAAGTTTTTGAGAATTTTTCGGTTGAATACAAACAGGACAAAGTTGATCAAACCTTGGTTGGATTGTTCTGGGCCGATGACCAAGCGAAGCAATACTTCGATGCTTTTGGCGATGTTGTGTCATTTGATGCTACTTTTCGTTCAAACAGGTTTAGCATATCATTCATTTCTATTATATATCATTGTTTTTCTTAATATAGTAGTCCACATATATACTTTTCTAACCAAATATATATTTTACTCTAGATACAACATGATACTTGTTCCTTTTACGGGCATAGATAATCACAACCGGTGTATTCTTTTTGGAGCTGCATTAATATCTGGCGAGTCTATCAAGAAGTATAGGTGGTTGTTGAAACGGTTCAAGAAAATATTTGGTAAGGCACCAAAAGTAGTTGTCACTGACCAAGACCCGGCGATGAAGGTAGCCATCGAACAAATTTTTCCAGATTCAAGACATCGTCTGTGTATGTGGCACATTATGAAGAAGCTAGCTGGAAAGGTATTTATTTTAACCATTAACAAATTATTTTTCACATTTACTTTTTTGAAACTTGCTGAATTTGTTTTTTTTTTGTGTATATATTTGTTTCTGACACAACTAATTTATATTTTTTTATCTTCAATGAAGGTTGGCTCGGATTTATGTAGCGACACAAACTTTAAAAAAACGTTTGTGTGATATAGTTTGGACAGACAAAATCGATCCTGAGGATTTTGAGGCCGAATGGAGATCAATCATGGAAGATTATAAGTTGAATGACCATAAATGGTTGGCCGATATGTTTGATATGCGTTACAATTGGATACCGGCATACTTTCGTTATGAACCTATGTCTGGCCTCATGCGAACGACATCTCGTTCTGAGAGTGAAAATCATTTTCTTGGTCAGCTTACTAATCCGGACCTTACTTTGGTTGAATTTCTAAGCCATTATGATACGGCGATTGATTCACAGAGATTCAAATATGGCAAGAATACACACGACTCCAATTACAAGACCCCGGACTTCAAAACGCATCTGCAAGTTGAAAAGGAAGCAGCCGAGTTGTACACAATCACTCTGTTTTATGATGTTCAGGACGAAATTTGGAATTCGCTGTATAATTGCTTTTCACTAAGAGTGCAAGAATCTGAAAGTTTTTATACATATGTTATTCGTGATACAGAAGGGAATTCCAACAAAAAAATAAAGGCTCCTTATATAGATTATGAGGTACTATTAACTCATTATCTTTTTTTTCATTTCATGTTTTATTATACTTTACATAAGCAGTAGGTTGTATCCATATTAAAATTTCCCTTTTTATTACTGCCACAGGTCAAGTATGTACCATCTGAATGTTCAGCTCAATGTAGTTGCTTGAGGTATGAGTGTTTTGGTCTTCTTTGTAGCCATATTTTTTATGTTCTACGTATGTCGAAGGTGTACCACTTTCCCAAACAGTACTTGCAGACGAGATGGTCAAAGAATGCTTTGCTCCATAAAACTGTCGATAACAGAAACGACATTGGAAGTGCATCCAAGCCACAATGTGAAATAGATTCTGTTATTAGGGAGATTTATAGGAATGTTGAACAATCTGTCACTCATTTGGTGGGTGACCTTGAAAAGCTTCATTTATACAAAGACACGCAGAAGACTTTGACTGACAAAGCTAAGATTGATGTTCCTAACCCTCCTAAGATGAACACAAATGCAGTTTACGCATCAACGCTTGGTGTAACCGAACCTGAAAATGTTAATATTCTCGCCCCTCATGGTATCAATAATAAAGGTCATAGGATTCGTACCAGGCTTAAATCCAAGAGTGAAATTGCAATGAAGCTATCTGACAAGCCTAAGAGGTTGTGCGGGTTCTGTAAGAAGTATGTGAATCATGATTCAAGGAATTGCTCCGAAAAGAAAAATGGATTACAAGACGAGGAGTTTGATGCCGTGGAGCAGGACGAGGGTGACGACATGGATATGTACGGTAGTGATTAGTTTCGTCTTTTTTATTTTTGTTTTTTGATTATTATTTTTTTTCATGACAATGCATTACATTTTTTGGATTTATATTTTTTATTTTAATTTGGATTTGGTTTTGGTGAATTAGTAGCTTATTATTGTTTACGGCCCTTTTCAAAAGTTAATCAATAGCATCAATAAGCCCGTTGTTACCCTTCTGCTGTTTTGGTTCCCAAGTAACCACTGTGTGCAAAATTGTTACCCTTTTGCTGTTTTGATTCCCAAGTAACCACTGTGTGCAAAATTGTACCAAGTGTATATTCATTTGTGGCCTGGTTAAGAGTTTATTGTTTACCGTGTTTAGTTATTGTGTGTTTTTGCATTGTTCATAGGTGTTCAGTAAATTGCGTTAGATATTCTGACTTAATCTATAATCCTATTGTTTTTACTTGTATTTCTTATAGTTTAATCAATTCCAAACACCCTGTTACATTATATTTTTTATGAGATTTACTATTATGGTATTTTTTTTGAATCTATTGTTTCACATGTAAAGGAGAGCTTGGACAGGTAAATTAGTTCTTAGGTGCTAGTACTCAATTAGTGTGTTGGGATTTCCTATTCATCTCATATATATTATGGTATAATAGAGTGTGTTTGGGATTGCTGCTATATCAGCTGCTCATAACAGGATAAAGTTACATATTTACGTCGAAATGTTATATGTATGTACATGAAATAATGTATTTGTATCAGTTTACATCCGACTCAACTGATATACTATTACTGTGTTTTTGTATAAGCTAATATAATTTAATGTGTTTTATTGCAGAATTTCAGAGTGATGCACCAATGTAATATCTGATTGCTGACGTATAGCTGATGAAACTTTCAAGAAGGTCCTAAAATAAGAGAAACGGCTGATCGAAAAGGTAAACAACTTTTTTTTGTAAATCATGTTGAAAAAGTGTTGCATCAAGTTCATATTACCAAGTTCTAGTGTCTTCTGCAAATTAAGTGTTTTTTTAGATTATAATATAAAAATTGTTTTTATCTGAATTTTTTGAAGTATTTATTCAAACTTTAAAAGTAATTTTATACATGATATTGTTAATTTTAAAAAATCACCTTAATAGCCACTATCCCCTAATCAATAGGTATTATCCTTATTTTTAAACAACCTATATATACACTTCATACTCACCACATAGCAGTAAAAAAAACACATCACAAAACTCACAGCCTAAAAAACAAGATGTTTACAATTGACACTTCTTCAGTTCAAGGTAAAATATAAGATTTTTTATCGATAAATTTATTTAAGTGTTTATGATTATTACTTCCAATTAAATGACACATTTTTTTTTCAATATTATTATTAATACTAATATAGGTAAAGATTGTTTCACGTTGAGTAAATCAAAGAGCTATATCGCTACCACAATAGCCAACAAACTAATGAGGATGTGCACATATTGTGGCAGGTATGGATACCATGATGCAAGGAACGGTCCCGAAAGGAAAAAGATACACGGCCAGGACATGTCCCATATCGTTACCACACTAGCCAACAAGCCAATGAGGTTTTGCTCATATTGTCGCAAGTATGCATACCATAATGCAAGGAACTGTCCCTAAAGGAAAAAGATACACGGCTAGGACATGTGTCAAGTTGTGCCAGGATATTGTGGCAACTAGTTTTTATTTTTGTTAAATAATGTTCACTTTATCAGGATATTGTTGATCTTTTTTTTAATGCAAGAATCGTTTCAGTTTGTGTTCTCACTAAATAATGTTCAATCATATTATACATGTTCTGGTTATTTTAGATGGTTACCTATACTGTGGTCGCTATTTTATGTTCAGGGGCAAAACACGAAGAACGTGAATAGTATGGGTTAGCGTTTTTTGGGCTCAGGTTGCTATGTTCCGCAACGACAACCATCTTAACTCAGCGGTTTGACTTTCATATATTTAGTAGATTTCATCTGCGAAAAATAGTAGAGTGGTTTGTCGACCAGTTTAGTCTATGTTTACGATATTTAAATGAAGCAACCGATATTTTCTTGATATTCTTGAACATAACATTGATGCATAGGAGTGGGAAATACTCTGTAGAAGATGCAAAGGCTGTCATGGTCCAAATTCTAAGAGTGACAACCTATTGTCATCTTCAAGGCGTGGTTTACTGTGATCTCAATCCTGAGGTGAATAATTTATTTTTTCACAAGTTTTTGTATGACACTACCTTGTAATTTTTTTTATTAAAAAGTTAGTATTTGACTTTTGAGAGTCAGAAGTTGATTTTGTTCTACAAGTAATCGTTAATACTCCGAAGAAGATGAATTTTAAAAAGTTAGTATTTGACTTTTGAGAGTCAAAAATTAACTCATTGAACTTAATACCAACTGCACCAACCCGATAGCCTTATATGTTTTGATTAGGTTTATTTTTTAGATCTTGTCGGGTTTAGGTTCGACCCGATAACCCGAAAATAAAGCTTGTGTCACAGAACATTCGCATATAAAATCATTGTATAGCTATTATTCGCAGATGTATGTAGATAGAAAGTATATGCTGGGATATAAGCTTCTATTGTTATTCATGACCACAAACACTCCTGCACCAACTGTATTTTTGCTCCTAGCTGCCATCCTACTAGAATAATTCGTATTGGTTTCGATTTAAATGTTTGTACATTGAATCATATTGCAGAATAAATGTATCAGTTTAAATGAAAACATTATTTCCATAACTTCATCAAAATAACACATCATAAAATGTATCAGATGCCATAAGCATACCTAACATTCAAAATAAATCCAACAAAACAAAAGCATCCTAAACACACTGTCCACACTCCTAAACCAAATCTAAACAATTAAACTTGATATCACTTCATCATCTCCGTAACACGTTTCATGATCCTTTTTAATGCACCATCTTCATATTGTTTCCTTTCTTCATTTGTTAATTTTATGAAATCGTGTACTTCTTGTTCAAACTCTTTCTTTAGCTGGTTGCAGTCGGCAAGAAGTATTTTCGCCACGTACTTGATGCGCAGTTCTTTCAATTCTTTTTTTTGTTCTTCTCCCTCTATACTCAAGTCACAGCAGTCCCCATTACCTTTGAATGTTTCCATGTGGCGCATCACGAAAACCCCACAATCAACATAGTTCTTCTTTGTATTGCATCCCAATTGCATTATCATTATATTTGCTTTAAGCATTTTATCATAACAAGGATGATTCACATGCAGCATATATTCCCAAAACATAGCAACCTGTTAAAAAACATACCATACATATTATTCCATATAAATTAACGATATATATGGAGTTTTTTAAAATGTGAACTTACCATTACTAAAGGCAGTGGACCATATCGTTCACGAACATCAGTAACAATTGATGATATGTTATCAAATAGTTGCACTACACCAGCTTTCACATTCATGCACATTAAAATAAAATGCTTCTCTATAATGGTCGGGAAAAACACCTATTAACATGAACAATTACTGTCGGTTAGTAAAATTTTTATTTTATGTATCAATTCCTATATAAAAAATTACAAAAATGTTGTACGTACCAATTCTATGCCATGTATTGTTTTATATATGCTTTTACTCACAACCTCCTCCATGTTTTGAATGAACTTTTCAACCGCTGTATCGTAGTTCCATTCCTTCATATCACTTATCTGTATAAATGTAAAATATGCCATAATAATATTTTTCATTATAAATTATCAAGGTTAGAAACACTAAAACTTTAAACAAACTTACCACCATAGCCGTGTGGCAGAAAATTCTTTTTACACTGTTTATATTTGCTGACTTCTCTGCCTCATTCAGAACGTGTGTGAACAAGTCAATTACCCCACTTGCGATATCTACTCCAGGGTACAAAGTTTCTAAGACGGTTCTTTGTCCATCAGCATAACTCGTCTTGAACACAATATCCCTGTCAAAAACATACAATTGTTATAAATGCATCACTACATTCGTTTATTAATTTAAGTTTTAATGTTAACACAACGACACATAGAAACTTACGTTTCTTTAAAATATGCACTGAAGAAACATCTAGCTGCTTTGTTTTCATGCGGTGATATTCCACATATCACAGACACTTCCCTAATCACATACAGGGAACGTAATACTTCAGGAAGTATCGTACGACGCTTAACCCTGCCAGATGGAAACCCTTGTAATACATTAAGTGGCTGTGGTTGTGAAAATGCAGGTACAATTCTTAGGCTATCATCCCTAAACCTTGACTTTTTGTTTGATGTATTACTTATCTTTTTACGGGCCCCTATTGTTTGCTCAGGCGTAAAAAACTCATCTTCTTTTGCCATAGCTTCATCTTCTTCCATATCTTTCCCACTTTCTGCATCGCCTACCACTTTCCCTTGGGTAGCAGGTGGTTGAGTTACATTCAAATCAATATCACGTTCCTCATCAAAATTCAACCTTGTTGGGATACTTTCATCCTTCTTATGCCATTCTTTCCACACTTTGTCCTGTAACTCTTCATACGCCGTAGGCGATCCATAAATCCGAGTCACCTGAATTATTCTTCCACTATCGGGTGTACAGAAGTAGTTTGGCTGATCATTTTCCACTTCATCTGTGTAGTTTCTAGGTTGCTGATCATTTTTTCTTCTTCTGGGAAGTCTTTAGGTTGCTGAGAGTATGTACGGATAGCAAACAGTTGATCCCTCAACTCTTTCAGTTCTATAAAATTAAAGTCCAATGGGCTATATGATAGTTCTTCATCCAGAACATCGTCTGCCTTTTCCAAAAGTTCAGCCGCCTTCTTTAAACATGCTGATACATACTTCTTCTTACCCTACATGACCACAAAAAACGCCGATGCACTTAAGATGTATTGAAAAAGTATGTTACTTAAAAAAAGTATACTTCATTAAGCAAAATGGTTCATACCTCTAAGTCTGTTGGCACACTACAATAATCTTCATACACGTCATCTTCATCCCCTTCATCTTCTAAATCAATTTCTTCATCACTTACTATATACACATTTTAAAATTATGTCAGTTTCGCTTAATCAAGGAGTATATACTTTAAATTATTTCATATTAAAATAATTAACTTACCCTCAACTTCTGATTCTACACCAACATTTGTATCGCTAACATCAGCTTTGTCGAACATATCAGCTTTATCGAATAGGCCCGCTTCCAATTTATTCAACATATCTGAAGACCATATTTTGATAGGTGTCTCGGAATGGGCATACAGTACCTATAGATTACTAACTTATTAAATGAAATCTTTATTTTTTAACAAAATAACATACAAAATGACTGAAATAAAATTAATCATACCAGTAGGAGAATTATAGGGCCATTGAAAAACCCATCTCGCTTCCATGATTTCTTAGTTTTGATGAGGCACTCTAGAATATAAGTGCACCAGTCCAGCTTAAGTATATCCTCTTCACTTTTAATACAATGTATAAACTTCAAATTCACGGTGTTACTTAAGTTTAACTCCCCAACTGTAGAAAAGAATAGTACTAGAAAGTTGATCTTAAACATCCACCCGCTACGCCCTTTTGCAATCACATTTTCAACATGACTATTAAAAAGCCTCTTAAAACCCTCCCCAAATTGTAACTTCCATTTACGTGCCAGCGGGTCCCTATATTTTGTTGCTTTACGAGCATTAATATGCACCTCACCCATCGGTACACCTAATAACTTTCTAACTAAATCTACTGTAATCACTATTCTCCTATTATTAACCTCCATCGAACAGGTTTCTGCATCAAACTTGTCCAACAACCAGTAAGCTAACCTTTTTGGAACGGACTTGATTTTAAAATTAAGCAAATCACCAAAACAAATATCTCTTATGTCTTGCTTTTGTCTACTGGTCAAATTCGTTATCGCCTTAAACAGAAGACATGGCGGATTTTTTAAATGTATCCTATCCAAATTTTTATTCTTTTCTGCAACTTTTGCCGTTTTAACAGTAGCATTGTCCATTTTTTTCTTACTAATTACATGTTTTGCCCCAAAACTATCCACAAAGTCATCGTCTGATGACCCATCATTTCCATCCAATCCATTATTATCTGTAGATACAAATTAATTAAGTAAATTAAACTGATATTTACATTTTTACGTGCTATGAGTCAAATCCAAAGTGTATTACCTCTAATATTTCCATTTTTTCCAATATCTTTTTTCTTCTTTCCTTTTTCACACAGTTCCGCCTTTTTCCCATTACCTAATCGACCAATTCATACTCAATATTTAAATAACACCACACTCACAAGTTTTATGTTATAAGTAATAGCAATGAGTAACAGCAGAATCACAAGAGCATTTACCTGTTTCAACTTTTCGTTTCTTGGATTTTTCATCATCTGCTCCCACACATTTTTTCTTCTTTCCTTTTTCACACAGTTCCGCTTTTTTCCCCTTACCTAATTGACCAAATCATACTCATTAGTTAAATATATCATTTCATTTTGCAAGTTATCTATACATACTTAAACGGGAAAAAACTGTAGAACTTGATCAATTTCATTATTCGATGTATGGACTAATGCAATATTTTATTTTCAAACATAGCTACCAAAATTAATGGTTAAATGTTGTGTTTATAGTCGTATTACAAGATACAGCATTGCCGCTCCGATGCCTTGAACCAACTACATTATGTCAAAACAGACTTGCTACAGACCAATTTGCATCGTACTATTTGGTACTCCCTAATAATTTTTCCGCATTAATCTGTAATAATAGATAACTGAAAAGACAATCCAAACGACCATGCTGTCACAGACTATTAGTCAACCCCCATAGGTGTTTACTGAAAGCCACCTAAAGTATCGTCATGGCTCAACCACTCAAGGGTCACATACAATGGTTATTTGGTTAGATGAGTTGCTATAGAACATTGCAACATATCAGTCAGGCCAATTCTTCCTTATATGCACACATATGTTGCAAGGTAACTGGCCTATCCAGAATAGCTTGTAAGGCATGGTTTGACACTTTGAGTAGTGTGGGTGCCTATATCCCTTAACAATTTGGTACTGTATGTCACACCAAATTTCGGTTTTCCCAAAAATTCATCTATTTGTTAATGGATATAGGCACTCATACGACTCAAAGTGTCAAACCTTGCCAAATCTTTCTTTATATGTACAGTCCACCAAAACTAAATCTTCGATATCTAACAGCCACAGTCTTACCAATTGATAAACTTATACTAAAAATGTATCTCTCGGGTTTTGGCTTGCCAAAGCCATCCATGTTTACGCTAAAAATTTACCATTTATACTTTTTGCACTCCAATCTCACCACCTAATATTGAAGTTGCCTCTCAAGAACTTAAGTTATATTTGCTCCCTACATATCTGAATTTCATATTAATCTGTATCAACAGGTCTAAAATATTAACATTCTATGATTGACAATCTTGCAAGATTATTACGATTCAAATCAAACCACTGATTAACACCACAATTACAAGTTCTATATTAAAAGTAATAGATCAATTACCTGATTCAACTTTTCGCTTTTTTGATTTTTCATCATCTCCTCCCACACCTTTATCATATCATATATGATTTCCATATTAGTTAATATTTTCTTATTAAATAAACATGACACACAAAATAAATTACATTTACCTTCATTGTTATTTAATCTTTTCTGAGCTAGTTCCTTCAATTTCTCTTTGCGGATGACACGTTCAGCTGCTACATCAAATACAAATGAATTACAATCGTTAATAACTAATAAAAATTTCATGCTGCAATTTAAAGTACCTTTTCTTTTTTCCATTTCTGTTTCGTCCACACTATCAACTTTGCTAGCTTCAATATTTCCAATGTTATCATGCCCATCTGGATCATCCAAGTTAATTTCTGCCAAATAATACGTGTCAATCATTTTACATTTTAAATGTGTCAATTCATACTAAAACAAAATCTATCAGTCAAGTAACAAAATCCATAGCTGATGCAACCTATATGTTAGATGAGTAAGTCCTAAATTTAGCCTAAGTTGACCATTGCAGATGCATAACGGTAAGTCCTTTCCAAACATGCGTAAATGTAATCAGTTTTTTATCGATTCACCAAAAACCGAGACCATATGGTCTCGGTGGTGTTGCTGTTGCCCAGAAGCGACCCATATATGGAGGTGTTTGTTTTATATAGTGGGAACTGATGCAGTTAAACTTTATCTGCTATTATTAATTTTATATCAAACAAACCAAAATCCCTAATTTTTAATTTCAGTATCAATTAAATAACCAAAATCCCTAATTTCTAATTTCAGTATCAATTAAATAACAAAATCCCTAATTTCTAATTTCAGTATCACTTAAATAACAAAATCCCTAATTTTTAATTGTGTCAATCAATTAATGTATCAATCAATTTATAAAAACCCTAATTAGAATATTGAATCAAACATACCTTGTTCTGCATAATCCCATTCAGGAGTTGTTAAATCGATTACTTCTTCATCATCCTCGCCGTTGTTACTCCTTCTTATGTTAGCTATTCTTCCACTTCTTCGGACTAAAAAAAATGAATCATCTAATATTATTATCACTTACCATACATATTCATAAATAAAAAACATAAATGTCTCACTTACCATACATATTCGAATATCACCTTGCTGCAAATATTGTTTAATATAAATACTGCCGCAACAAATGTATCAGCTAATATTAGTTTATACACAATCTAAACCCTAACTTTATATACAATTTTGGGGATGAGGTTACTGGATTTGCATTTTTTAGGGATAGAGATGATAAGTTTTTTTGAACGTAATAGAGATGATAGTTTTTTTTAAAACTTAAAAAATCATCTTGTTTTAAGGGATGATCGTTTTGATTTTGAAAAATGATGGAGATGATATGTTTTGACTTTTTTGGATAATGAAAGAGATGATAGCATTGTTTATAATCGGATGTTAAAATATCTGAATAAAATATTATGTTAAAATGATACACACCTGCCATTAAAGTTTCTACTTAATTACAAATATGCCATTATTTATATAATTTCTCATCTTAATCTATCAATGTTGATCTAATGGCCCACAACTATACCTATTATAACCTATTTTAAGAATGTACACCATGATAACACTCCCCTATATATATATATATATATATATATATATATATATATATATATATATATATATATATATATATATATATATATATATATATATATATATATATATATATATATATATATATATATATATATATATATATATATATATATATATATATATATATATATATATATATATATATATATATATATATATATATATATATATATATATATATATATATATATATATATATATATATATATATATATATATATATATATATATATATATATTTTCCTCACCTCATGAATGATACTACAATACGACATCAACGGCTATTTATTATTAAACATTACAATTAACCATTCTAACTTGTTTAAATTAAGTTGTCTTGCTTTTTATAATGTATATTATACTCTCATTAAATTTCGACTATCACCAAGGATCCCACACTTAACCAAAAATCGACCTAGACTTAAACCTACTCATAGAATACCATACCTAAACACCTAGTAACTATACTTAGATACTAGAATTAAACCTAAAACTATCTTAGACTCACTAACTAGCCGAATAAATGAACCATACACAACTATACCTACTTATAACCTTTATCAAATATACACTTGACTTTCTAGACTTTGTACAACACACTCTCATTAAATCATACACTATTTAGCTCACTCCTTTCTTTTGACTAGCCAAAACCATCGGCTATAACCCAAAACCAAGACCTTGTGTACATATTTGGCATTTAAAGAGTGTACTAACTATATCTAGACTTAGATATACAATGTATAGCAAAAGGAAACCTAGCACACTCTTCCTTCCCTTTAGACATGTGAATGGACCACACCACACAAACAAAATGCAAAGTACAACACTTCCCTTAAATGCTAACACTATACAAGTCCTAAATGTCCCCTTAGCTTGCATATATGCGATGACATGAGGCTAGTTGGGGTCAAGTGTACATTGTTGCTCATTAAGACTTGGTATAAACCTAGTACCACAACTGTACCCCAAGATCACATCATATCTAGCAACAATCTCACTCTTCCCGTGGCATTTCCCTAAGCCACATAAACTATCCCTAACTTGATACTTATCAAGCACTTGAACTTCACTCTCCACTTACACATCTATATTCGGATATCTCCTCACAAAATGCCTAGACAAAACCAAGCATTTACTCTTAAACGTTCTTGGTCCTCTCAAGCATTTAGTTCAAGTTTTTACAAGATATTTAGCATTCAAGACGAGTCAAGACTCTCCTAGGCCACTGTTAAGAAGAACCGATGCATAGGAGCCCTAGTTTTGATCAACCATCACCTCCTCCACCAAAACAAGTAAGTAAAAGACTTCCATGACTCCATTTCAATCTTTTCGTATTCCTCATCACGCGTCATGCATGTAAAAGCTTATGAAACAAATCCATGTTTGCATGCACACGTAAAACTATCTCGAATCAAACCACAAAAACCCTATAAGCCCACGGCTTATTAAGTTTCGTGGGTAGATTCACTAGAAATCCGTAGGTTAGGTAGAACTAGTTGGACACCTTGCTTAAAAGAAACCTAGATAAGCCTTGAATAGTAGATAGGTGCTATATACAAACTATAAGCTCAAACAAGTAAGCCTTAAGGCTCGGCTTATTATTAAGCCGAGTGTGACCCTAGTATATTAAGACCATTTAGGTAAACACAAGTTGATTAGGAGTGAAGGACTTATTGGTTAGTTGGTACACTAGATAAGCTAACCAATATAAGCCCATAAGTTATATAAGCCGAGACATGAAAGCTTATATAAGCCAAGTCACATAAGCCTAAAACATATATAAGCCGTGACATATAAGCCCACTATTAGCCATATAAATAAGCCCATAAGCTCACACTTAATTAACATACTTAGTAAAATTACTAGTTACTTAAACAAGCCCAAAGGTTAGGCCCATTAATCCAAACCGTGACCCTATTGGGCCAACCAAGCCCAAAACCTTTTTGAGACTTTTCGTGCCTTTGTTGTCATTTGGTGAAAGTTATAGTCAAAATTGTAACCTAATATAACATGTTTATATATTTTCGTGAACCTTAAGAACTTAAAGGACCAAATGTATCATTTCTAAACGTGTAGGGTGCGTTTGTGTGGAAACCGTGAGCTAAACAAAACCACAAGGACTATATATGCCATTTTTGAAACTTAATACAAGCCCTAGCTTTCCCTTTAAACATTTCGAGACTTCAAGGACTATTAGTGTCACTTTTGAAACTTGTTACAAGCCCTAAATACTTTATTATAAGTTTTCGAGACTTAAAGGACCAAATGTGTCAGTTGGGTAACTTATTACGAACCCTATGTTACTTTTTGTGCTTCAAATAAATATTTTTGAAACATTAGGGACTAGTTGTGCCATTTTGGAAACTTAAAACAAACCCTAGCCCCACATTAATTATTCCGAGACTTAGGGGGGGGGGTGTTTTGTCATTTCCTCAAAGTTTTGTAAGCCCTAGGGGCGTAACGACGCAATATACTTAACGAATGAAACTCTAAGAGTTACTTTGTAAGTTATTATACTACAAGGACCCACGTGTAAATTTTAATTAAATTAAAGGTATTAATAAATTATTTTATTAATGAATTAAATTAAGTCAATTTAGATAATTAAATAAATTATTAAGAATTATTTACGAAACCTTATAATCCGACAAATCACATTAAATATATTTAATGCCTTAAGTAAATTATTAGAATATTAATTTCTTACAATTATTTAAATTAGAAAAAAACCTATCTATTTAATTTATAACCCTTTATGTGATAATCTAAATATATTTTTTGAGACTAAAAATATATTATATGTGTTTGGCAGCATATTATAAATTGAAATACTTAAACCATCGTAACAACTTATTAATTCGTGATCATGCATTTTCATCAGTACATTATCATGCATTATTTTGCATCTACTGAGTCATTTAAATTACTTAGGTAATTTCATCACCTCGTGATCATACTGTGCTAGTTTATTCAGTGATATCATCCCTACATCCGTACCACTAAGGTGAGTTCATGGCCCCATCTTTACTGTTTTATAACTGGGGGAGAAAACATACAAAAACTATATATTTAAATATGTAAACATGCATAGACAACAAACAACAATTATTGCCAATTGTTTGCCCCATTCCCGTGGACTGTAATAGTTAATAGTGTAGCGCGAAATGTACTGACAACACCCGGCCTGCATGACTTGCTATATCGAAACGCTTAGGCTAAGCAACAGGTTTATTTCATTGTCGGACTGAGGGAACAACATTAGGATAGACCCAAATGGGCGTACTGAGCATCATTGTCTAGCTTCTATTACAGGGCAGTAGGAACTACTATAGTATTGGGCTGTGATTGTCCTACTATGACCGTGGTGTTTGGCATATCAGTAAATTATTTATTTAATTAAACCTGTGAATTTATCAACCTCGTGTTGACCCCCACATTTTACTTTATATGTTTACTCAGGAAAATAAGCAGGTTCATGCATTGGATTCCAGCATTATAGGAAGCATCATGTTTACCATCGGGCTGGGATATTTACTTTGAATTTATAATAAATGTGGTTTTTTAGACAAGATACTAAGTGTGTACAATTAATTCATGTAATATGTTTTAAATGACTATTATGATCATTTCTCTATATACTGTGTGCTATCGATCCACCCAAGTAACACCCAAGTACTATTCCGTTGAATTTGACCATCATGGGGGTGTTACATAAATGGTATCAGAGCGCATAGTTATAGAGAACCAGATCAATAATAAATTTTTTAAAATATAATAAAAATTTTAAACTGGACTATAAATGAAAATTTTAAAATCAATGAAATAAAAAGAAAGTTGATTTTTAGGGAACCTTTATAAGTTAGGCATATAAGCATATAGAGCATGCATATTATGTAAATTAACCTCACATCGATTTATAACCTTTGAGTTAATAAATCACCTAAGTATCTACTCATACTTTTAACAAGCATAGTTAAAAGACATAAACCGCGTCGCATATGCATTTTGAAAACTTTTTGAATTGTGTAAGCTAAAAACTTACTCAACTTTGAAATGCTATTTTCAGATATCATGACGACACCTACCATTGTGACTACTTTCGAGGAGCTCATGGCTCCTACCATCGTAACATTATCGCCGACATCGGTACTTGCTGGACCTGCATCCGACACAGAGTTCAGAGATGAGCAGCCAGATGGAGTCATTGTACTTTCGGATTCTCCTACCCTATCACCACCTACTGTATCTCCTAATTCACCACTACTAGTCGTACCTACATATCCTCTTAGGGAGATGGATCAGGTTGTACCTTCTTTACCACATGTGCCACCACCTTCTGCACTTCGCTGTTACCCCGCCAGTGCCTTGCCACCTCGCAAGAGGAGACGTGACTCTATTCCCGACTCGACCTTCGAGATAGGAGAGGGCTCGGGAGCTGGACAGGCTAGTCTTAGCGCTTTACAGGCACAGGTCGACGCACTTGTAGCCCGGCAGGCGTAGGATACTGCACTTATTCATGCCCTACTACAGGTGGACCAACAGGGTCGCGCTGTACTCTAGGAGAGATTTAGTTCTCTCTACTGGACTGTGGCTGGTGAGTCACACACCACTCAGAGTTCTTTGGGTATGACCCAGGGAACCATACAGTGGCTGTTGGATGAGGTTGCTTACCTCCGTTATCGCCTAGCTTCGTTAGAGGGTCACTCGTACGAGACCCAGACTGCCATACTCACACATGAGGAGACTTTCAGGACCTTCATAGACCTGGCAGACCTTCGTCACCAGGGAGTCACTGCAGAGACGGATCTTCTTCGGAGTGCCGATACTGCACGCCATCATCAGTTGCTCGAGACCATGAGATTCTCTTGGGAGACCAGGAGAGCGATGATTCTCATGCAGGATGATCGTGCACCCACACCGCCAGCTGGACCATCCGCACCTGCATGCAGCCATACTAGTATAGGCTAGATTTCTTTGTACATCATGGCAAGCATTGAGTTGCATCTCAGCTCGCATGATTTAGGTCTTTTGTACTTATATTTTCATTTCAGTTGTATCCGTATCTTAGCACCTAACCATAGTAGGTAGGTTATCTTTTGTTGTACTACAAACATGTATACCACTATTTCAGACAGGATTGTTGTATCTCTGTCTTATATTGGTTGTATTTGTATCATATTGATGTTCACAAGTATTGACATGTTATCACTTACTAGTTTGTTTGAATTTATATTATTATGAACTCTTGACAGGTTATCCAATTTGTTGTGAATTCTATGCATACCCATTTTTATGCAGCTTAATATAATAATCTTACTGACCAACTAATAAATCTCATCTTTGTGTATGATAGAACAATGGCACAAAGAGTTACTCGACAGAATCTCGACACTACTCCCTCAATAACTATTTCAGAAGCACAACTTAGAGTGTTATTGGTCAAGGCATTGCTGATGCCCTAGCCGCCAGGGAAACACACCCCAGCGGAAACCATGGCGACAGTCAAAACTCAAATGCCAGAGATCGAAACGCCAGAGGGTGTACCTACCCCGACTTCCTGAAATGAAAGCCCGGTTACTTCAAGGGCAAGGAAGGGGTAATAGAACTCATGCAATGGTTCGAAAGGACCGAGACAGTGTTCCGCATTAGTGATTGTACCAAAGAAAACAAGGTGAAATTTGCCACCTATACTCTTTTGGAACATGCTCTCACCTGGTGGAACTCTCTAGTTGCTACCCTCGGGCATGATGAAACCTATGGGATGACCTGGAATGCATTGAAAGAAAGACTTACCACGAAATACTGTCCTCGTGGAGAAATCAAGAAATTAGAGATTGACTTGTGGAACCTCAAATGCTCAAATCATGACATCACAGCTTACAATCAGAGGTTTCAGGAGCTAACTTTGATGTGTACTCGGATGTTCCCTGACGCGAAGACAAGATAGAAAAGTACGTCAGTGGACTTCCTGATTCTGTTCATGACAGTGTACTCGCAACCCGACCCACTACGGTCGAGAGTGCCATAGAGTTTGCCACATAGTTGATGAACAAACGGGGACGTGATCATGTGCTTAGACAGTCAAAGTACAAAAGGAAAGTTGAGGAGAACTACCAAAGTCATCACCAGACCCAACAACCAAAGAGACAAAACTTGGGTCAGGTCTGCAGTGTTGTTTCCTCAGCACCACCTCCATATGTAGGCAACAAGCCAAAGTGCTCCAAGTGCAATTTCCATCACTACCCTACTGCTGAATGTCGAAGACCCGGACATGGCAACTCACATGCTCCAGACATCCGGAACAACTCTAGTACCAACTACAGGCCCCACAACGGCAACAGTCAGAACTTCCACGAAAGTGGACAACAGGGAAATCGCCAGCACACTGGCAGTGGTAGCACAGCTCGTAGCGAAGTTCGTTGCTATGGTTGCGGGGAAGTCGGGCATATCAAGCCTGATTGCCCAAAGCGAACAGTTAGGAACGAGAACAGAGGAGGAGCACCATCTAGAGTTTATGTCATAGGAGACACCAAGACCAACCCCAAATCCAATGTGGTTATCGGTACGTTTCTTCTAAACAATCATTATGCAATTATTGTATTTGATACGGGAGCCGATAGGAGTTTCATATCCATAGAACTTAGTAGCTTACTAGACATCACACCTACATCGCTAGACGACTGTTACAGAGTCGAGTTAGCAGACGGTAAAATCATTGAAACTAACACTATTCTAAGAGGTTGTACCTTAAATCTTCTAAACCATCCATTTGATATTCATTTGATACTTGTAAATTTGGGTAGTTTCGACGTCATCATTGGTATGGACTGGTTAGCCAAATATCACGCAACCATTGTGTGCGACGAAAAACTAGTCCGTATACCATGGGGAAAAGAAAATCTAATTGTCCGACGAGAAGGAAATTCAGATAGAACTGACACCAGACTGAGTGTTATCTCATGCACTAAAGTCCAGAAGTATATACTAAAAGGATGCCCTATCTTTTTAGCACATATTTTAAAGACCGACAAAGAAGAGGAACCAGAGAAGAAACAAATCAAGGACGTACCAATTGTCCGTCATTATCCCGAATTTTTCCCAGACGACTTACCTGGTTTACCTCCGACTCGTCAAGTGGAATTTCAAATCGACTGGATACAATGAGCTGCACCTGTAGCTAAAGCACCATACCGATTAGCACCAACCGAGATGAAAGAACTCGCTGAACAACTTCAAGAACTGTCAGACAAAGGTTTTATCAGACCCAGTTCCTCACATTGGGGAGCTTTAGTACTTTTTGTAAAAAAGAAAGATGGATCTTTCCGAATGTGTATCGATTACAGAGAACTGAATAAGTTAACTGTGAAAAATCGTTACCCACTACCACGAATTGACGACCTATTTGATCAGCTACAAGGATCAAGTGTATACTCCAAGATCGACTTACGATCCGGGTATCACTAGTTGAAGGTCAGGGAAGAAGACATACCGAAAACAGCTTTCAGAACTCGTTACGGTCATTATGAATTTCAGGTCATGCCATTTGGATTGACCAACGCTCCCGCCATATTCATGGACCTCATGAATCAAGTGTGCAGACCCTATCTAAATAAGTTCGTGATCGTATTTATCGACGACATACTCATCTACTCCAAGAGTGAACAAGAGCACGGAGAACATCTTGCTCAAGTACTGAAATTGCTTAAGGAAGAAAAACTGTACGCCAAGTTCTCCAAATGTGATTTTTGGATCCCTAAAGTGCATTTCCTCGGTCATGTGATCGACAACAAAGGAATTCAAGTGGACCCCGCAAAAGTCAAATCCGTGAAGGATTGGGCATCACCCACTTCGCCAAAGGAGATTCGCCAATTCTTAGGTCTTGCCGGTTACTACCGGAGATTTATAGAAGGATTTTCTAAGATAGCTAAATCTATGACGAAGCTTACTCAGAAAGGCATAAAATTTGATTGGGGAGAAAAAGAAGAGGCTGCATTCCAAACCATAAAGCAGAAATTGTGCAGTGCACCCATTTTAGCCCTACCAAAAGGCAACGAAGACTTCGTTGTCTACTGCGATGCCTCACACAAAGGCTTGGAAGCTGTATTGATGCAGAGACATAAAGTTATTGCCTATGCTTCAAGACAACTGAAGAATCACGAGCAAAATTACTCTACTCATGATCTAGAGCTTGGATCTGTAGTTTTTGCCTTGAAAATTTGGAGACACTACCTGTATGGAACAAAGTGCACAGTGCATACCGACCATAAAAGTTTGCAACATATCCTAGACCAGAAGGAGCTGACCATAAGGAAACGTCGTTGGATAGAATTGCTCAATGACTACGACTGTGACATCAAATACCACCCAAGTAAAGCAAACGTAGTTACAGATGCACTAAGCCGAAAGGGAACTGATCCTCCCATGAGAGTTCGAGCCCTAGTTATGACCATTAGCTTGGACCTACCCAAGCAGATATTAGAGGCTCAAATCCAAGCACAGAAGCCTAAAAACATTGGAAAGGAAGACATAGGAGGAATGCATAGGACTGACCTAAGCAAGGAAAAGTTGGAAGCTAGAGCAGACGGAACGTTATGTTTGCACGGAAGAAGTTGGTTACCATGTTATGGAGACTTGAGAAATGTGATCATGCACGAATCTCATAAGTCCAAGTACTCCATACTTCCCGGATCTGAAAAGATGTATCAGGACGTGAAGAAATTATATTGGTGGCCAAACATGAAAGCAGACATTGCCACATACGTGAAGAAATGTCTGACTTGTGCCAGAGTGAAGACAGAACATCAGAGACCATCCGGTTTGTTAGTCCAACCCGAAATGCCAAAATGGAAATGAGACAACATCACCATGGACTTCATTACCAAACTTCCTACTTCATCTCACGGTTATGATACAATTTAGGTAATCGTTGACCGACTCACAAAATCAGCTCATTTTCTGCCCATCAGAGAAAATGACACCCTGAACAAGTTAGCCAAGCTGTATCTAAAGGAAGTTGTGACTAAACATGGTATATCAGTCTCAATAATTTGTGATCGAGATGGTAGATTTACGTCAAACTTTTGGAAAGATTTTCAATGAAGTTTAGTAACAAACTTGGACATGAGTACTGCTTATCATCCGCAGACAGACGGTCAGAGTGAACGAACAATCCAAACACTGGAAGACATGCTAAGGGCATGCGTGATCGACTTTGGAAAAGGATGGGTCGAACATATACCATTAGTTGAATTCTCCTACAACAACAGCTACCATGCCAGCATCAAAGCAGCACCATTTGAGGCCCTCTATGGCCGCAAGTGTAGATCACCCATGTGCTGGGCAGAGGTGGGGGAATTTCAGCTAACTGGACCCTAACTGATCCAAGAGACTACTGAGAAGATCACTCTCATCAAACAACGAATTCAAGCTGCCCAGGATAGACAGAAGAGCTATGCAGACAGGAAACGGAAACCTATGGAATTTGCAGTAGGTGACAGTGTTATGCTAAAAGTATCACCTTGGAAGGGCGTTGTACGATTTGGGAAACGTGGGAAGTTAAATCCACGTTACGTAGGACCTTTCAAAGTGACTGCTAGAATGGGTGAAGTCGCTTATCGTTTAGAGTTACCCCAGCAATTGAGCCAGGTACACTCTACTTTCCATGTCTCGAACCTGAAGAAATGCTACGCGGATGAACCGTTAGCCATGACATTGGAGGGAGTCCATTTTGATGACAAACTCCAATTCATAGAAGAACCGACAGAAGTCATGGAGAGAGTAGTCAAGAAGCTAAAGCGAAGCCGAATCCCGTTAGTTAAGATACGATGGAACTCTAGGAAAGGTACTGACTTCACTTGGGAACGCGAAGACTCGTTTAGAGCTAAGTACCCACACCTGTTCACCTGAGGAGTAACGTCATCTTAAGCTTTGAGGACAAAGCTAAAATAACGGGTTAATGCTGTAAAACCTGTAAATTTCAGGTTTTGACTATGCCATCATTGTACACGTCACCTCATGATATCTATATATATTACCACCTTTGCATGAAAACTTTTGAGCAATCAAATACATCATACATGAGTATATATTATTTTAATCATCAGAACATGGAAACATCGGATCACATAGCATTACATTATGATTATGAGTATTTAATCATAAGGACACATCCACATTTGTATGATTACATTATATGAGCATACGGGACAGTAAACAATCACTTCTTTTGGGAGATTTAAGTCACCTAAACACATGATCATAAGCATTCATCATATTGATTTATAAAAATCCAAACTCATGATCACAATTAATAACATTTACCTAAGAACTATTTTAAGCTTTAATATATATATATATATATATATATATATATATATATATATATATATATATATATATATATATATATATATATATATATATATATATATATATATATATATATATATATATATATATATATATATATATATATATATATATATATATATATATATATTTTCCTTACCTTATGAATGATACTACAATACGACATCAACGGCTATTTATTATTAAACATTACAATTAACCATTCTAACTTGTTCAAATTAAGTTGTCTTGCTTTTTATAAAGTAAACTATACTCTCATTTAATTTCGACTATACTTTCACCAAGGATCCCAAACTTAACCAAAAATCGACCTAGACTTAAACCTACTCATACAATACCATACCTAAACACCTAGTAACTATACTTAGACACTAGAATTAAACCTAAAACTATCTTATACTTACAAACTAGCCGAATAAATAAACCATACACAATTATACCTACTTGTAACCTTTATCAAATATACACTTGAATTTCTAGACTTTGTACAACACACTCTCATTAAATCATACACTATTTAGCTCACTCCTTTCTTTTGACTAGCCAAAACCATCGGCTATAACCCAAAACCAAGACCTTGTGTACATATTTGGCATTTAAAGAGTGTACTAACTATATCTAGACTTAGATATACAATGTATAGTAAAAGGACACCTAGCACACTCTTCCTTCCCTTTAGACGTGTTAATGAACCACACCACACAAGCAAAATGCAATATACAACACTTCCCTAAATTACTAACACTATACAAGTCCTAAATGTCCCCTTATCTTGCATATATGCGACAATATGAGGCTACTTGGGGTCAAGTGTACATTGTTGCTCATTAAGACTTGGTACAAACCTAGTACCACAACTGTACCCCAAGATCACATCATATCTAGCAACAATCTCACTCTTGCCGTGGCATTTCCCTAAGACATATCCCTAACTTGATACTTATCAAGCACTTGAACTTCATTCTCCACTTACACATCCATATTCGGATATCTCCTCATAAAACGCCTAGAAAAAACCCAAGAATTTACTCTTACAAGTTCTTGGTCCTCTCAAGCATTTAGTGCAAGTTTTTACAAGATATTTAGCATTCAAGACGAGTCAAGGCTCTCCTAGGCCACGTCTAAGAAGAACCGACACATAGGAGCCCTAGTTTTGATCAACCATCACCTCCTCGACCAAAACAAGTAAGGAAGACTTCCATGACACCATTTCAATCTTTTCTTATTCCTCATCACGCGTCATGCATGTAAAAGCTAAAGAAAAAAATCCATGTTTGCATGCACACGTAAAACTATCTCGAATCAAACCACAAACACCCTGTAAGCCCACGGCTTATTAAGTTTCATGGGTAGATTCACTAGAAATCCTTAGGTTAGGAAGAACTAGTTGGACACCTTGCTTAAAAGAAACCTAGATAAGCCTTGACTAGTAAATAGGTGCTATATACAAACTATGAGCTCAAACAAGTAAACCTTAAGGCTCGGCTTATTATTAAGTCGAGTGTGACCCTAGTATATTAAGACCATTTAGGTGAACACAAGTTGATTAGGAGTGAAGGACTTATTGGTAAGTTGGTACACTAGATAAGCTAACCAATATAAGCCCATAAGTTATATAAGCCGAGACATGAAAGCTTATATAAGCCAAGTCACATAAGCCTAAAACATATATAAGCCGTGACATATAAGCCCTATATTAGCCTAATAAATAAGCCCATAAGCCCACACTTAATTAACATACTTAGTAAAATTACTAGTTACTTAATCAAGCCCAAAGGTTAGGCCCATTAATCCAAACCGTGACCCTATTGGGCCAACCAAGCCCAAAACCTTTTTGAGACTTTTCGTGCCTTTGTTGTCATTTGGTGAAAGTTATAGTCAAAATTGTAACCTAATAAGACATTTTATTATATTTTCATGAACCTTAAGAACTTAAAGGACCAAATGTATCATTTCTAAAAGTGTAGGGTGCGTTTGTGTGGAAACCGTGAGCTAAACAAAACCACAAGGACTATATATGCCATTTTTGAAACTTAATACAAGCCCTAACTTTCCCTTTAAACATTTCGAGACTTCAAGGACTATTAGTGTCACTTTTGAAACTTGTTACAAGCCCTAAATACTTTATTATAAGTTTTCGAGACTTAAAGGACCAAATGTGTCATTTGGGTAACTTATTACGAACCCTAGGTTACTTGTTGTGCTTCAAATAAATATTTTTGAAACATTAGGGAATAGTTGTGCCATTCTGGAAACTTAAAACAAACCCTAGCCCCACATTAATTATTTCAAGACTTGGGGGGGGTGTTTTGTCATTTCCTCAAAGTTTTGTAAGCCCTAGGGGCGTTCTTGAAAATAAATATAACGGACAAGGACTAACGACGTAATATACTTAACGAACGAAACACTAAGAGTTACTTTGTAAGTTATTATACTATAAGGACCCACGTGTAAATTTTAATTAAATTAAAGGTATTAATAAATTATTTTATTAATGAATTAAATTAAGTCATTTTAGATAATTAAAAAATTATTAAGAATTATTTACGAAACCTTATAAACCGACAAATCACATTAAATATATTTAATGCCTTAAGAAAATTAATAGAATATTAATTTCTTACAATTATTTAAATTAGATAAAAACCTATCTATTTAATTTATAACCCTTTATGTGATAATCTAAATATATTTTTAGAGACTAAAATTATATTATATGTGTTTGGCAGCACATTATACATTGAAATACTTAAACCATCCTAACAACTTATTAATTCGTGATCATGCATTTTTATCAGTACATTATCATGCATTATTTTGCATCTACTGAGTCATTTAAATTACTTAGGTAATTTCATCACCTCGTGATCATACTGTGCCAGTTTATTCAATGATATCATCCCTACATCCGTACCACTAAGGTGAGTTCATGGCCCCATCTTTACTGTTTTATAACTGGGGGAGAAAACATACAAAAACTATATATTTAAATATGTAAACACGCATAGACAACAAACAACAATTATTGCCTATTGTTTGCCCCATTCCCGTGGACTGTAATAGTTAATAGTGTAGCGCGAAATGTACTGACAACACCCGGCCTGCATGACTTGCTATATCGAAACGCTTAGGCCAAGCAACAGGTTTATTTCATTGTCAGACTGAGGGAACATCATCAGGATAGACCCAAATGGGCGTACTGAGCATCATTGTCTAGCTTCTATTACAGGGCAGTAGGAACTACTATAGTATTGGGCTGTGATTGTCCTACTATGACCGTGGTGTTTGGCATATGAGTAAATTATTTATTTAATTAAACCTGTGAATTCACCAACCTCGTGTTGACCCCCACATTTTACTTTATATGTTTTCTCAAGAAAATAAGTAGGTTCATGCATTGGATTCCAACATTATAGGAAGCATCATGTTTACCATCGGGCTGGGATATTTACTTTGAATTTATAATAAATGTGGTTTTTCAGACAAGATACTAAGTGTGTACAATTAATTCATGTAATATGTTTTAAATGACTATTATGATCATTGCTATATATACTGTGTGATATCGATCCACCCAAGTAACACCCCAAGTACTATTCCGCTGCATTTGACCATCATGGGGGTTTTACAACGACAACAAGCACACGGGGAACCATGATGCAACTCAAAGTCGTTAGATGGGGGAGGTCCATCAATATTAGAGGTTGGTGGAGAGGGAGATAATGGATAAGATATGTTTTCACAATGCCTAGTGAGGTTAGGGAAATAAGATAGGTAATTGAGTTGAGGAGTGTTGAAAGGTTCAGGTGGTGGTGGAAGAATTTCTTTTTCTCTGGTAATTGGATTTATAGAGTAAGTCTCATTCCAATATTGAATCGGAGAGAAAGAGGAATTCTTGGAGGATTTTGGAGAATAAGAATCATGAGGTTTCTTGTTCTTTTTGATCCAAATGGGTTTAACCGAGATTTTTGGTTTCTTTGAAAGCTTAGAAGAAGAAGCTTTAGGTTGAGAAGTTTGTGGAAAGAAATGTCAAGGTTAGGAAAGGAAGAATTAGGCATTATGAGGGATGAAGGAAAGAACTCCCAAAAGAGAAGAATTTAAAGAAAATAGTCAAGGCAAAGATTTGAAATAAAAAATAAAGGTTTTAGGAAATTTTTAGCCAAATTGGGTAAACAAAGAATCTTAACCAAAATAGTGGTCAAAGAAAGACCAAAAATAAGCCAATAACGGCTTTACTGTGCACGGTTCTTTAAAATAGCCCGCGGTTCCATATCGATATGGATCCGCCTGGAGGCTAAGGAACCGCGTCCAGTGGACTGTAAAACTTGATTTTCAAAAGTTTTGGAGAAAGATAAGACTTTTTCAAAATTTTGCAAATCTTGGATTTTTACTTCTTTTAGCACTAGAGTATGCTAGGGTTGCATAAAAGCAACACATTCACAAAGAATGTCTTGACAAAGGGTGACAAAATATTTAAATAACATTTTGGTCCAATTTTAAGTCAAGTTTTTAGAGGTTGTAATAGATTTAAGTTCAATTTTAAATAAATTAAAGTTGTATAATGTGATCACATAGATTAAAGCACATAAAAACTAAATCCATAAATCATCCACATGAGAAAATCATGAGGGAAAGAAAAGAAATACAAGAAATAAAAAGAAAATCAACAACTACAAAGATAGCTAACAACTAGGTCTTGAATTCATAGTTCTCTTTGGCTTGACCTTCTTTTAAAAAAGCATGTTATTTTGAAAATCATCATTCATCTCCTAGGAGGAGGCATGGAGAACAAGACAAGCAAGAAATCATGCAACCTTCTAGGAAGACCAAGCATCTCCATCCTTAGGTTTTGAATGATGTGGTTATTATAGAGACAACATGGACAATTTGCACACTGAGCTTCTAAGAACCCAAAGAAGTAAGGGTCACCCATGAAGTGAGGGATAGGAATGCCCAAAATAGGAGCATTAGTGTTAGAGGGTGGAGGAGGTGGTGGAGGCATAGTGTCCAAGGGTGAGATGGGAGAGTTTGGTGGAGTGAAAGGAGAGGTGACCAAAGGCTCAAGTACAAAGGGGATACTTTGTAGAGGTTGAGGTTGAGAAATCCCATCCAAAGGAGGACTAAGGGTGAAAGGTGAAGAAAGCTCATTCATTCTTGATTGGAATGAAGAGGAGGTAGAACCATGAGAATGGTTAGTACCATAGGTTGAGTTTGTCTTGCATGGAGCAAAGGGTGTGAAGGTGAAGATGAAATGAGAATGGGAGAGATCTCATTTTTGGGAGTGTAAAAAGATGAAGAACCAATGTTAGGTATCTTGATCTTAATTTTGAGGCTTCTTTTTGAGGAGGAAGTTTTGGAAGAAGTGGATGCTCTAGTGGACACCATGGTTGTGTGTTAAGGTTTAGAGAAGAGTTGAAGGGATGAAGAACACAATCAACATGAGAGGGTTTAAGAAGAGAAGGGAATGATCCAAACTAGTAATGGGTTAAAATCATTTTAGGTGAATAAAATTTTATCATTTTACACAGATTAAGGAAAACAGTGTAAAACAAAGATTATGTCAAAATAGGAACATGCGGTTCCTTACGTAGGTCCGCGGTTCTTTATCGCTAAGGAACCGCGGGTTCGATATGGAACCACGACCAGTGGTGACAGAAAAGTGCACTTCCTCAAACTTTGGTCAGCCCAAATTTCTCATAGGTAAATAACAAGCCAAAGTTAACTATAAGTCAAAATCTAGAAACCTAACAAACACATAATATGCACAAAGCAATGCAATTATTAGGATTAAAATACTAATAATCCAAACATAAAGTATTAGTAGACAACCATAATAAAATTAAATGTTTAACAATTCAAACATGTTTACAAACATGTTAACCTTGATAAATCAATGCTTCATTTCTTCTTCTTGCCAACTCCCTTGATCAATTTGGATATGTTATTGAACGATCCTCTTGACTCCACTCGATGATCATATAACTCACCTTGTGTTTTAAGATTAGCTCGGTAGACATCCACAAGACCGAAGTTTTGGGGAAGTCCACTAGTAGCAAAGTGAGGAGGAGGGATGATTTCTTCTAACCCTTCCATGAAAGAGTCCATGGATGGGTGGGAGTTACTCGGAGAACCAACATGAGCACTTGTGCCTACGCCATCACCATCACTTGGTGATATATCAAAGTCCTCATCATCGGACTCTTGTGGATCAGACTTTCTCGAACCTCGATCACTTCTAGCTTTTGGTGGTTGTACCTTTTGAATAGGTAGCATAACACGTTCGACCGAACGAAAGCGAGAAATGTTGATGTCGGGATAATCTTCACCAACCTTCTTAAGAAGGCGAGTAAGGAGCATGTCATAAGGATGATTTGTTTTAGGTTTAGAGAGAGCATAAGTTATTCGTCGAGCGATATAGTATGCGAGATTGTACTTGGCGTCGGTAGCGATGCAACATAACATGTGCGCCATACACGCCGGAATATGATCCCGGGTTTCGCCAAGACAAAATACATTCTCCCTAAGGATGCCAGCCCAACGGACCATACAATCATTTAGGTCGCTTAAGAGAACCTCATAGCGTTTTACTTGACGCTTGGTAGAGTGGAGGATTCTTATAACGTTTCCACTACGCTCTTTACAAATGACATCAAGAATGAAGTCAAGGTCAATCTCTTCATTTTCATTTGGAGCACAGTCGAATGGTTCAAGAAGATAATCAATTTTCCATTTATCAGTAAATCGACAAGTGCCCACAAATGGAACACGAAGAGCTTGACCAACGTCTTCGAGAGAGAGTTTAATGAGTTGACCTTCAAGGATGAACCTAACATATACTTTATCATCATCATAAATGAGAGAGTATGTGCTAAAGAACTCTAAGAGAAATTCGGGATATATATCCTCTTTGATGTCCAACAAACAATCAAACCCAAATTGTTCGAACATTGATCTAGTATATATATATATATATATATATATATATATATCCCTCAATATCCTCTTCGAAAACTCTACCCACGTGAAAGCAACATTTTTGGAGTGAGGAATAGGTGTTTGTAAGTTGAGAGGAAGCACACATTTCAGAAAGGTTTGGCATGTATTGTCTAGTGTATCGGTGGTCTTGTTGATATTCCGAAGGCATGATTAGTACCTAAATACAACAAACAAAAATATTTCTCCAATCACTCATAAGAAAAATAAAAATAAAAAGTTCAAAAGATGAGAATGTGTTTCATCGATAGCTTGACACACAAAGGATTAATCCTTGTCATTCTCATGTTCACAATGTACCCATTTCACCATTGATCAAAACATATGAACTATGTAAGATCAACAATGAACTAGAACATTGGTTTTTCAGAACAAGGTTTTTAGGTAAGCATTTAACAATGCCATTACCAACTTGTTCATGGGTTCATATCAATTCCATCAATCAACCAAACTATTTAGTCAAAATTCGGATTTGTTCTACAAATGGGTTTTAGTGAAATCTCAATGAATATGAACCTAAGGAATCATAGTAACAATACTATGTCAACTCTTATTCCTAGTAAGGTTCTAATTCAATGTCAATTTTAAAAATCCCCAATTATGAATGTATGAACCCTAGAACAAATTGGATGAAATTTAAAGAAATAACTTACATATAATTGATCTTGGATGATGGATGAGTGAAACCCACGAACTTGAATCAATTAATTTGAGTGATTGAAGGTTTTTGAAGCTTCAACAATGGTGGAAAAACAAGAGAAAACCGTCGGCTATGTGTGAAGGAGAGAGAAGGACTTGTTTGAAAAAGGTATTTTAATAAAACTGGCGCTCTGACAAAAGTTACTGCCCGTAGTTCCTTATCGATAAGGAACCGCGCCTCTGAGCCGCCAGAGATAAAGAACCGCCTACAGAGGCAGGTTTTTATCAAAGAAAGACAATGAATTTTTGAAAACCCAAAATTTTAAAATACTTAAAAATATATCTTAAACCTTTTAGGATATCATAAGACCACCACAACACTAGGTAATAATGCCTTGTTGAAGGATTACGAGTTGAATCGAGATAGGAAAAGACCGAAACGAACAAACGACTACTCGTAGCAAAAAGGAAAAGGGAGAGGAGTCAAGAGAAGTGAATCAAGACCAAGAAAATTGCTCAAGATACAAATGAAATTCTTCAAATTGAGGAGGTGAAGAGATTGTGGTATATAGTAGTTTAAGACGTGTCTTTTCGGCGAAAGTCTAAACGGCTTTGGTAATGAATTATACCAAGAAATTTTGATGCATAAAATAAGATCATTTTTAAGAGTAGTCTTATTCTATTTCAAAACATGAGAAAAGTATAGATTCACTTTCTCTCCCACATGGTCGGATAATTATTGCTAGAATTAACAATAACAATATCCTTGGAATATTTCAATTCCAAATGTGTAAAATCCACCTACAACTTAATGAAGTAGTTTGGTATCTCAAGAGATTAACTAATAATCCTAGAGATGAGCTTAATTGCACAAGTTACACATGATATAGGGCCTACTAACTGTAAGGGTGCAAACCATAGAAATCATGCTTGATACTTTAAGCTTCTACTAACTTACCCCACATCTCCATAGTGAGTCAAGTATCCAAGCAATGAAGGTTTGAGAGGGAAAAAGAAAAGAATCACAAACCACAAATAAATGTCAAGGCAAGGATGCCAAGAGCAAGCATATAGTCAATTAATGATCAAAATAATGATCAATAGGGCGTGTGGAAGAACGAAAGCGTACCTTGGACACAAATTGCATTCCGAGATTTCGAGAAACAGATGCAAAGCCCAACTATGACTAATAGTGACTACTAAGTCTTCAAAGACTAGTATCACTTCTACCCATCTTGATATCATCATTCAATGATGTTGGAAATCAAAGAAGATGCGTCTTCTACAAGTGTAAGTAACTCAATCCACAATCAATAGAATGATTTATCTTCATGAGTACCTACACATAACAAGATTCAAACTAGTAGATACATTTCAAGAGTAAATCTAAAATGCATTAATACTACTAATTTAAATAATATGAAATATTAACATTTTAAAAGGCTTATTTTCAACAAAAGATAGTTTTGACCAAAGAAAAACTTTAGTACAACTTAACATTCTAATTTGAGGAGACAGTGGATCGGTCCAAGTTTTAAAGTACAATATACTTCAAAGATCTTGTGCCACCATCACTCTGTTACCAATTGTAGAAACTAGAAGGGGGGGGGGGGGGGGGGTTGGATAGTTTCTCATCGGTTTATCTCCTAATTAAAATTCCTTTCAATTAGGTGAGTTCACAAAACTATCTTTTACTTGAAAGCTAGTTGCATAATGATTAGGTTCAATTCTAATGCATTAACAATGTATAGTAAGTGTAGTGATAATGAATGTAAATAAAGAGCAAGGAAAGAAACAACCTAGTAGGAAGACACCAAGATTATAGTGGTTCGGCAATGAGGCTCTATCTCGTTCCTACTCCACTCCTCGAGTACACCTTACTCGAGATTTCCACTATATCCACAAGCTCCCTTCTTGGCGGAGAAAACCTTACAACGTCGCTTACATTATTTTCGACACTAAGCTAAATGTCGAGACCTAATCTTAGTTATGACCAATCTACACAACGTCGCCCACTTCACTCTTTTACGACACAAGGCTAGATGTCGAGTTCTAATCCAAAGGTAGAACCAATCTTCACAACGTTGCCTACTTTACCATTTTCCGACACAAGGCTAGATGTCGAGTTCTAATCCAAAGCTAGAACCAATCTTCACGACTCTTCACTTTGAAGCTAAGTGAGAACTTCACACAACACAACTACATATCACTTTATAGTTTAGTGAGAACTCACAAGACACAACCACATCACTTTATAGTTTAGTGAGAACTCACAAGACACAACTAACACAACTAATTACAACTCAACTAAACATATCCAAGTACACACATGTAGCTTGGATCTACACAACATAAATCTAAGCACACACATGTGCAATGGATGTACACAACTCTAATATAAGTATTCACATATAGCTTGGATGAACACAACTAGTCCAAGTATTCACAAATACATTAGATCTGCACAAGACACAAATAAACAAATGATGAACATGACTAGATCTTTAGGAGAAGGTGATCTTCATCAATGCTACATCTTTAATCACATCACAAGTGCGTAGTGATCTTCTCTTTGGACAAGGTAAAGAAGGAGATCAAGCGGATAATCATGAGTAAACATACTTAACAAATTAAGTGATCATTTACAAATGACTAGGATTAGATAGGAGAAAGAAGGCTGAAGAAGATGTCCAAAAAGGGTTGATAAGAATGCAGATTTGATCCATTATTTATAAGACAAAACATCCAACGGCTATATCTGCCCGCGGTTCCTATTGGAGCCCGCGGTTACTTATCGATAAGGAACCGCCGTAGGTGCTAAGGTACCGCTAGCGTAGACTCCGCTCCTTTTTGTCTTTTAGTGAATTTGAAATATCTGAGGCTGTTTAAACCTTCAAAGGATATTCTTATGGCATATGGAATATGGTCCATATGCCATATTCAAATTTACATTTTCATTTTAATAAAACATTTTCTTAAAAATAAAGTTTATTAAAAATCTTTTGTTATGTTTGACAAAAGTGAGTTTTAAGGCTAATTACTTTTATGATCACTAAGCATGATTAAGATATGTTAGTGTAATGATTATTACCTTGATGATAGTGTTTGTTAGATAATTCGTTTTATGATTGTGTTTGACAATAAATGTCTTTGTAATTTGTCGTGATCAAAACTAAGAAAGACTAATTAATACTAACAATGTTTTTAGGCATTGCTTTGCTTTAATAGTAACTAACCCCCTTTTGGTTGGTGTTGGGCTCAATGGTAATGCTTCTATGGTGATTGGGTTCTCGGTGGAGATGTGAGTTTCGGCTAAAATATGAGTTTATGTGATTGTTTGGTTCGGTGCTAGTGATGTTCAGTGAGGGGAGGTCCGATAGACAGTTTCAATTATACGTAATAGTACTTTTCAAAGCTTGTAGTTTCCATAACAGGTTTTGTTAAAAAATGGAAAACAAAGTAATAGAACAGATCTTATCTCCCAATCAACCTCCTCTTCATGATTTATTAATGAAGAGTTCAAAAACAGAAATACAAAACAAAGATTAGTCCCAAACGGAGGCTAATCAAACGGATACAAAATAGATATATTGAGATCGTCCCAACTAGGTTGATCCGATCTCCCTCACTACATAAACACTCATACTCAACCTAATCTAATCAAGATGAAGAAGATGAAGATCCTCCCGTACGATTAGCCACAAATGGTTGGTAACCAAAGAGAGAGCACACATGTTGATGTGTATGTGTTATGATTGATACAAAGAAACCCTAGCAAAGCTAGGGTATAATAACCCTCAAGCCCAAGGGCCTTCGTGGGCTTCCAACGACTAGTCAAGCCCAGTCTAACTTGAGAAACAACAAATTTCACAAAATATCCCTGCACAATTAAGCAAACACAAAATAGGCACACAACAAAAAATATGATAAGTTTGAAAAGTCAACATCCTCCCACAAACTTATCAAAGATGGAGAATCATCTCATGAACATATCCACCATTCCCAACTGTTTGCACAACTTGGAATGTTGGTGAGACCCATGACATCTGATAAACAAATCTGCAGTTTGATCAGTAGATGCAACTTTAATGATTTTAATAACACCACACCACACATTTTCCCTTATAAGTTGGACATCCACCTCAAAGTGCTTGATTCTCTCATGAAAAACAGGATTGACAACAATTTGGATAGCAGGAGAACTATCATTGTACAAGTTCATAGGGAACACACTTGGAATGTTCAAGTTATTAAGCAAATTAGAAATCCAAATGACTTCAGATGTAGCACTAGCCATGCACCTATACTCTACTTTAGCAGAGGATCTAGATATAGTTGGCTGTTTTTTGCTTTTCCAAGAAACAAGTGTGTTACCCAAAAACACACAATAGCCAGGCACATAATTTCTGGTTTTCAAGCACTTAGCCCAATCTGAATCAATAAAGCATGACAAATTAAGTTTCTTGTCCTTGTAAATTTCGATACCAGTACCTAGAGAGCCCTTGATTGTGGTAAATTACAACTCTTGTTTAGGAAAACAAAGAGCGTAAAATAGCGGAAAGTATTAAATACGACGGTTTAGGAAAACCGTGTACTAATGACCCAAATAGATTCGTTTCCCAAGAAGGTATATGTGTGTGAATAATTAATTGATTTGAGATTAATATAAGAGAAATGAGGGATGAGAAAATAAAATGACGGATATATGAAAATTATTACTACGACGACTAAATTAAAAATCGTAAAAAGTGGCAAAATAAAAATAAATTCTAAAAATTCCTAAAACATTACCAAAAATAAAATAAAATAAATTAAGGGTTTACAAATGATCAAAACTTTTTCAAACCTTTTAATTAATTAAATATTAATTTTTAAATGCTAAAGATTTTTCACTTTGTAAAACTCTAAAATGACTTAAAAAGAATAAAAACTATTTTTATGAATTTTTAAACTAAGGAAAACTATTTTTAAATGATTAAAAACTATTAAAATATTAAAATAATTCTAAAAATTAAGAAAATGATGCTAAAATTAATCTAAGAGTTTTAAAATTCCTATTTTAATGTATTTGACCTAAGAAAAATGTAAAAGTTGCAAAAATATGAAAAATGAAATTTAATAATAAAATAATATTAAATATTATTAAAAATCCAAAAATTAAAAAAAATACTAAAAACTTGGAAACTAGTTTATTTTAACCTAAGTAATCAGAAAATGAAAGTGAAATTACCAAAATACCCCTAATGGGCCACCAAATGGGCTAAAAACAAAAAACAGTCCACACTATTGGGCTTTTTGGCCCAATAAGATGAAACTCAACCAAATAAGTTGAAAATCACTAGTCTAACTTAAAATTCAATTCTAAACACAAAAGTCTGAAGGCCCAAAAGCCAAAAGTGAGCTTATCACAACTTAATGGTTCAACAGCTTATTCTTAATGGGCTTTTTGGCCCATTAAGCTATAAGCCAATGCCATAAGCTCAGATTTGACACACAACCTTATTTTGAGATGCCTAAGAGATCTGTGAAAAGAAATTTCAAATAAGCTTAACCAATAAGTCAGAAATAAGCAAAGTAAGTTTTCACAAAAAGACAAAATAGTCGACTTGGAGTTCTACACCACCTCAGACCTTCAAATAAGTTGCAAAAGACTCTAAATGACTTAAATAAGACAAATCAACAAAGAAAAGTTCAATAAGCCAAGCCAAATAAGCTGAATAAGCAAATAATCACATAAGTAAAAGTCAAAGTAGTTGGTTTTCTAGTCAAAGCTCAAAGTCAACCCCTCAAATGCTCCAGTATGAACAAATGGGTCAAATAAGTAACACCTATTAAAAAACTAAAGTTGTTGCAAGTTTAAATAAGGTAGAACAACTTATTGATTAGCTATATGAAAAATAACACTAGCAGTGGCTAGCAGCAAGGGAAAGGAGTTCCCACTGCTTTGACTATTTGACTTGATGATTTAGAGAGATCCAGTTGGATTCAATGGAAAACAAAGGCACCCTTACAACCAGTGAGTTGTAAGGTGTCAATATCAATCAAGAAATCACAATTTGGTTCACTCAATAAGCCCAGAATAAGCAAACAGTCACCAGATACCTCACAGACATGCCAATAAGCAGTTATGAACTAAAAAGCAGTTTTAGCATGAATAAGCCAACCAAATTGAACCATATGCATACACAAGCTATAATAAATTTCAATAAGCACAATAAAACTTTTTTCAAACACTGGATCAAAGATTAGAAGAAGATTAAATGCAATAGCAGTTACTGATGAACAAGGCACTTTCCAAAATCCTTTTGCTGATCCAAATGACCACCAATCCAAATTTAAACCCTTAAATCCCTTTCCCTGGTTATGATAACTAAAACTTAGCACTTGTTAACCCTAGTATACCCTTAGATCTAGGTGTCCCCAAACGTTTAGCCAAAAATACCAAGTTAATCAGATTTTATGGACCTTAGTTGGATTTAGATGATTCAAACAACAAAATAAGCAGATAAGTGACCAAATACACCAGATAAAGAATAACCAACACGAAGCAATACAATACAACCACACAAGTTGCCTTAAATCCGAGTAGATCAGTTAACCCAAAAACCCCTTTGGAAATTGATTTCTCAAGTTTTCAAAGGATTGTTATGATTTAACCCTCAAACCAAGATCTAATCAACCCTTATAACAACAATCAAACCTCAGAAACACAAATCAGCCACAATAACACAGATTCACAGATCAATATCCAAATTCACCAAAATTCATATAAATTTTAGAAAAATAAAAGGGATGAGAGATTCAAACCTCCAAGATGTACATCCACACCTTGGATTGTTTGAGCTGAGGTGCTAGCAAGAACAAGCACCAGCTTCCAATAGCTGCTAAGAACAACAAACACAAAGGTTAACCAAAAACAGATTATGAATTGATTTTTGAAAACAAGAGTTTTATTCCTTAAAACCTTTCCTCAAAATCAATCAAACAGGTAAATGGAACTCAAATTTCAGCTAATCAAACACCAAACTTTCATAAAACACAAAAGGGAATTCACAATTTTCAGAAAACTAAACTTCTTATTTATAAAAAGGAATTACAAAGCATTAGCCAAAATCTGGAACAATGGGGCTCTCACATGTTAAGGCCTCCTTTTATAGACTACATAGACGGTTCTAGAATGAAAAAAAAATACAAGAAACCCTAGCTAGAAAATCTCAAAATTGCCCTTGAATGCTTCTAGATGCTTGATGTGTTTTGAGCTGTCAAATTTGATCCAAACGTTCATTTAGCCTTTGGGGCCAAGTAATGAGTATGAGACGTTGATTTGGCTACGTGGCAATCCTTGGAGAGGAAGGTATGATGTGATAGGTAGACGAGTTTGAGTGTGGGGTCCTTTGGTGAGTGGGATTGGGGATTTTTGGTGTGGGATAGGTTTAGGAGTGTGTGAATTAATCGTGGGACTATGTAATTCCATTTTACCCTTTGTTTAAGTGGGTGGTAAATCTGGGTGGATGAATGGTGAACAGTAAGTCTTTTAATCCGAAATTAGGGGAAAGGTTTGTTTGGCGCGTGTTTGTATTTATTTAAACTTTGGAAATGGCACAAGTTCCCCTCAACCTTTGGCAAAGTTTGCATATTAGAAATTCCATCCCTGAAACTTGGATCCCTTTTTTAAATAAGTTTCGGATTTCATAGTTTTGCCACAAAAACTTTTGGAAAAGGGAATTAGGGCTTTTAACACTTTAGGCTAATTATAATTTCAGTCCTTATGATATTTAATCTAATTTATAAGGACTAGAAATGTAATATTCTTGAAATTCAAGGGCCTATTTGGATCTTGGACTTTATGAAGGACCATTCTTGACATTTTGGATTTGTTGAAGGGCTAATCTTGCCAATTCTTCAAACTTGGAGGACCTTTTTGTAATTTTGACAAACTTAAGGGACCAAACTTGTAATTATGATTTTATAAGGGTATTAAGTGTCATTTCTCATAAATGAGGGTTCAATCTTGTACATCTTCAAGTCTTCAAGGGTTTTTCTTTGATAATTCACAAACTAGGGCCCGGTTCATTGTGCGGCTTCGTTTCTCATGTTCGTTTTTCCTTGTTTCTAGTAATCTTTTGTCTTTTTCACGATATCCATACCTAAAATACACAAGTAAACAAACACAAGAATATATAAGGTATTTTATGAAATTTTTATGCATTTTAAAGCCCGAAAAGAACGATGAGATCATGTATAAATGCCATCTCATCACTCCGTCATACTAAACCATTGCCGTGCCCTCACGCAATGCTAGAATAAAGTATCTAAGCATCTCAAAAATTCATTTTTATTACCCTTTATTTGAAAAGTAAAAACTTGCTACAATACTACGAAGATGTGTAAAGACATAATGTATGATTTTCATTACGAAAGTGACTTTTAGGGTCAATGAACAGAAACAAGTGAATGTCCCTTAGATTAAAGTTCGTCATCCTTGATTGTCATACATTCCATGCTAAGTGTAAAAACAAGATCATTGTTGGTATAAGTCACAATGCTAACACTACTCATACGTTCAAATTGTGTAATACTTTTTCTCCCCGTAATCCTAGTTATTATGAAAAGAAATGGGTTTCTAGAATTTTTTAACTATTTGTCATGGATCACAAGTGATTCATATTGACTTTATTTGAGTATTTATTAGTCCGAAAATAAAGTAGCACGATTTAATCGATAGTTAGCCGAAGGACAAAATCTTTTAAAACGGCTTCTCGTGTATCTCCTTAAGTTCATATCTTGGCATAACTCGTTTCAAGATTTGAGACTTTTCTCGGACCGATATTTGGCATGTACTTCATACTTCAAATCTTGGGAAGACGTTCTTGAAATTATGGTCTTCTCTTCATATTTTGGAATTTCTTCACTTGACGTTTTTGAGAGATTCTTAATACTTGGACCACGACTTCATCATTTTTCTTCAATCCTTATTTTGGATTTTGATATACAACGATCCGCCTCCTTTTCAGACTTGGATATATTCATCCTCATACCTTGTTAGAGTCTTTTTGGATAGACTTTCTCCATGATCTTTAGGGGAGTAATTGCTTTTCGTCGTGTGTCTCGATCCTTCATATTGATTTAGGAATAATGATACTTCACATCATCTTGGATCTTTAGCAACAAAATAGAGCTCCTCATGCCTTGTTAGGGCCTTTTTGGATCTTCACCAATTTTCGCATCCCGCTTCAATAAGTTATGCCTTGGCTATGAACTCTATTCAACCCCGAGCAAATTTTAAACGATCTTGTGCTAGAAGCTAAGTAACCTTTCAAATCGTACGACCTTACTTATTGGAATTATTTTTATTCCTAATGCATTGATCTTATGGGAGAAAAAGCCACAATTAAAAACATATGAGTTTTTGAAAGAACATTTTCATGTTCTACGTTTAGCATGATCACTTGTCTAACTCTATCATTTCTCGTTCTTCACTATTTAAAGACCTCTAATTAAAGAGACTCGTAAATACTTAGCCATGCAAGTCAAAATTAAGCCAAATTTGGATTAGCTTTCATTAAGATTATATCAAATTAAAGTTTTGGGTTTTCAAGCCACCTATAGGATCTTGCACTTTCTTGGACTTTTTCAAGTTTAGAGAATGCATTTTATAGTTCCCTTGATAAATGACTTTCTAGGATCAATTATAGGAACTTGCGAAAAGTTCTTGTTCTTAACCCGAATGAGCTAAGACTTTCACGTTTTAAAGTTCCCTATATAAAAGTCTAGCAAAACTTGATTCGAGCAGGTTAAGGAATGTAAAGGGCTCCAAATGCCCATCAAGTAAAAAATTAGCTCTTATTCTACCCATCGGAAAATATACATTCGTGTCTTAAAAACACTTATGAAAACTAAGGAAAATTTTAAAATTTGGCCATTTTAAGCCTTATTAGCAGCAAAAGAAAACAAAACGTTGAAAGTTGGAAAACGTGAGGGCGTAGCAAAGCAAGTAGCTATTCACCCCCCATACTAAAATTAGACATTGTCCTCAATGTTTCGAGTCTAAAGGTGGAGCACCCCCATACTAGATACGAAGAGTCGAATGCTTAGGATCTAGCATGGAAAGAGTGATCAACAAAATATCTAAATCTGTTTATGAATTATGTTAAAAGATAATTGTTAGAACAATAAAGGATATGTCATGGATTCGTGAAAAAATCTTCAAGCAAACAATCGAGGCTCACGTAAACGAACACGAGAGTCTTCAATCGTAGCGATGATGATGATCTAGATAACACATTCACAAACAACCACGAGACAACGAGTTGGAAGGGCACAAATCCCCTTTCATTAAACTATTAGAAAGCGATAATATATACAAATGGATAAGCATGGGATCTCCCCCACGAGGCACCTCGTTTTTGATTACCGAGTCATGAGCTCGACTCGATCCCCTCAATGCTAATTATCATTGGGGAAGGTGACTTGGTCGAGGTTGTCCAACGAAGGAACTTCCCCACCGAAGTGGTGCTTAAGCCTATGTTCATTCACCTTGAAGTTAGGACCATCATTTTGAGCTAGCTCGATGGTCCTATAAGGAAACACTTGTGTTATGGTGAAAGGACCAGACCAACGAGATTTCAATTTCCTGGAAAATATCTTCAAACGAGTGTTAAAAAGTAACACTTGATCACCAACGTTAAAAAACCGGTTTTTAATCTTTGAATCGTGAAACTTTTTAGTCTTTTCTTTAGAAATTAATGAATTTTCATAAGCATTATCTCGTAATTCATCCAATTCATTCAATTATATGTTCCGGTGATCTCCCGCGGTCTTCAAATCATAGTTTGCATGCTTAAGGGTCCAATATGCCTTATGCTCCAATTCAATGGGCAAATGACAATTCTTTCCATAGACTAACTTATAAGGAGTACAACCGGTAGGTGTCTTATAAGCGGTCCGAAAGGCCCGTAAAGCGTAATCGATTTTGTTGGACCATGAAGCACGGTTTTCTCCAATCGACCTCTCTAGAATCCTCCTCAAGGCTCGGTTTAAAACCTCGACTTGCCCACTCGTTTGCGGGTGATAAGCCGTAGAAAGAGGATGAGTAACTCCATATTTCTGTAAGACCTTCTCGAATTGGTCATTACAAAAATGGGTTCCACGATCGCTTATAATAGCACGAGGGGTTCCAAACCGAGAGAATAGTTGCTTCAAAAACTTCACTACCACACGAGCATCATTAGTAGGTAAAGCATTAGCTTCCACCCACTTAGAAAGATAGTCGACGGCGACGACTTGTTACCATGAGATGATGGGAACGGTCCCATAAAGTCTATTCCCCAAATGTCAAAAATCTCACACACTTGAATTATGTTTTGCGGCATTTCATCACGTTGAGATGATTTTCCTTGACATTGGCAAGAATCACACGAATTCACAAGTGCGTGTGCATCACGATAGATCGTAGGCCAAAAGAAGCCGGCATCGAACACCTTCTTAGCCATTAGATTAGCACCGTGGTGACCACCCGTGGGTCCCTCGTGACAAGCTCTAAGGATGTTAGAAGCTTCGGTACCAAAGACACAACGTCAAACGAGTTGATCCACACAAACCCAAAAGAGATAAGGGTCGTCCCAAAAATAGAACTTGACGTCACGAAATAATTTTCTCTTTTGTTGTGTTGTCATACCCTTGATTATGAAGTTCCCCGCATGGTAATTTGCAATGTCGGCAAACCATGGGGTGGTGTCTTTAGAATTCACTACACTGAGAGTCTCGAGAGGAAATGTTTTTGTAATTTCCTTGTTCTCGAAAACATCTTTGTGAGGATCTTCTTGACGAGAGAGATGATCGGCCGCTAGATTCTCGGCTCCTTTTTTGTCAAGCACGGTGACATCAAATTCTTAGAGGAGTAGCATCCAACGAAGCAATCTCGGCTTAGCGTCTTGCTTAGCTAAGAGATACTTGATAGCCGAATGGTCAGTATACACTATGCTTTTAGTTAATACGAGATAAGGTCGGAATTTCTCAAAAGCATAAACCACGCCAAGGAATTCCTTTTCCATTGTGGTGTACTTTAGTTGAGCCTCGGTCATCGTCTTACTAGCATAATGGATAGGACGGAAGTGCTTTTCATAACGTTGCCCTAATACGGCCCCTATAGCATAATCACTTGCATCGCACATGATTTCAAAGGGTAATTCCCAATTAGGAGCAACAAGAATGGGAGCTTCGGTAAGTTTCCTTTTAAGAGTTTCGAAAGCTCTAACACAATCCTCATTGAAGTTAAAAGGAGCATCCTTCTCGAGAAGGTGTGTAAATGGTCGAGAGATTTTCGAAAAGTATTTGATGAAATGACGATAAAAGCCGCGTGGCCTATGAAACTCCTAACTCCCTTAATGGTTTTGGGATGAGGTAACTTCACGATGACGTCTATTTTAGCTTTATCGACCTCAATCCCCGCTTTCGAGACTTTATGTCCTAAGACGATTCCTTGTTTACACATAAAGTGACATTTTTCCCAATTAAGTACAAGATTGGTTTCTTCACAACGTTTTTGCATTTTATCAAGATTAGATAAACATGACGTGAACGAATTACCAAATATCGAGAAATCATCCATGAACAATTCCATCGACTTCTCGATCATATCGTGAAAAATAGCCATCATACATCGTTGAAACGTACCCGGTGCATTGCAAAGTCCGAAAGGCATTCTATGATAAGCAAACGTTCCATAAGGACACGTGAACGTAGTTTTCTCTTGATCACGAGGGTCGACAGGGATTTGAAAGTAACCAGAAAAACCATCTAAAAAGCAATAGAATTCATTTCCCGCGAGTCGCTCCAACATTTGATCCATGAAGGGCAAAGGAAAGTGGTCTTTACGAGTGGCGTCATTTAACTTTCGGTAGTCAATACACACCCTCCAACCGGTCACAACACGAGTGGGAATTAACTCGTTGTTTTCATTAGGTACAACGGTCATTCCTCCCTTTTTAGGGACACAATGGATTGGGCTCACCCATGGGCTATCGGAGATAGGATAAATCATTCCCGCGTCAAGGAGTTTTAAGACTTCCTTTTTTATGACATCGTGAATTTTAGGATTTACCCTTCTTTGACTTTGAATTACGGGTTTATAGTACTCCTCCATTAAAATCTTGGGAGTACAAAATTTTGGGTCAATACCCTTAATGTCGGAAATTTTCCACGCAATTGCCCCTTTATGAGCTTTAAGAACTTTCAAAAGTGCAGTTTTTTCATTATTAGCAAGATCTTTTGCAATAATAACCGGCAACTTGTCATCACCTTCCAAAAATGCATAGTCAAGGTGAGATGGAAGATCTTTCAATTCAAGGATAGGCGGTTCCTCGATTGAAGATTTTTGTTCAACACTCATAACTTCCATCGGTGGAAGAAATGGTGGAATAGAAGTATCATCACTAATAATCACCTCATCTTCATTGCCGATTTCATTTGAAGTAAAATCGCCTCCTTGGAATGGAGTGATATTTGGTATAAAATTAGCAAGAATCGGATCCAAAATAGTGGGAGTGCCACTTGACGAGCTATCAAAAAAACCTAACACTTCTTGTGAAAACTCATCGCAAACCACATCAACTAAGTCAATATGATTGATGGTAGCGATTGCATAAACATGAGAAGGTGTCGACTTTTGAGTAGCGTTTATAACAAGTTCCTCTTCGTTGAATCTCAAAGTAATAGTTCTTGCATGAACGTCGATAAGCGATCTCGAGGTGTCTAAAAATGGACGACCTAAAATTAGAGGAACTTGAGGATCCGCGGGGATGTCAACTACTATAAAATCAACGGGATAGTAGAACTTCCCCACTTTCACGAAAACCTCCTCGGCTACTCCACATGCTAAAATAGTATAATGATCGGCTATCTCGATAGACATGTTCGAAGGAGTAAGAGCCAGAAGCGAAAGCGATTTCCAAATGGAAAATGGCATCAAATTAATGCTCGCACCAAGATCGGCCAAGGCGAGGCATTCTTTCATATCTTGTATATCACAAGGAATGAGAAACTTCTCGGGGTCACCAACGTTTTCTGGTATGCGGTTAAGATAAACCGAAGAACAATTAGCAAGCTTAGAAAGCTTTTCCTTATCATTCATCATACTTTTAAAAGTGGAAGCGAAACGAGGCATGTATAACAACGCGTCGGATAAACTTACATCAAAATGAACTTGTTGAAACATTTTTATAAAAAGCTCGATTTGTTGTTTGTTACGTTCTTGCATTTTCTCTTTGTTTCGTCTTAAAGGGTAAGGTAAGGGTGGTGTGGGTTGGGCATTAGGCAACGGCCTCGGGATCTCGGGTTCAATATTTGGTATTGGTTCAACCGTAGGTGTGGTATGAGCGGTACTTCGTGGGCTTGTGATATGCTCCTTTTCGACCATCACCTCGGGCTCTTTCTCGATTTCCTTCTCCGTAGAAGTACTTGGACGAGAGATTGGTTCCTTGAAAGTTTTACCACTACAAGTAGTAATAACCTTCATTTATCCCTTCGGGTTTGCAATGGTATCACTAGGAAGACCATCCGAGAAAGAGGGTTTACCCATGATTGCTTCAAACATTTTTACCATTCAGTCTTTAAATTTTGATTGCCTAGCATCCGCTTTTAACAACTCTTGCTTAATCTCATGTTGTCCTTGTTCCATCTTTTGTTAATTTTGTTGAAGACGTTGAACGTTTCCTTCCATTTTATTAGCATGAGTCTTAAGTTCATTAGCAAGTTCGTTTTTAAGCTCGTTTTTCAACTCAGATCTTAAGCTAATCATCTCACGTTGCATATTATCAAACTTAGCATCGTTTGCTTTTACATAGTCCAAAAATTCTCCATTAAGATTTTTAGTGTGGGCATTTTGAAAACCTTGTGTATTGTTTTGAAAATCACGGTTTTGGTTTTGATTTGAAACTTGTCCATTCCCACTTTGATAATTCCCTTTGTTGTAATTACGTGAATTGCCTTGATAATCACCATTTTGATTGTTGTTTCGATAGTTGTTAGCATTTTGATTTGATGGATCTTGATTTGGGCGTGAACCTTGGCCGTTTTGGTTGTAAGTTCCCGTTGCTACATAAGCACTCGAAGTGTTACCACCGGCGGTAATGTCCTCGGAAAGATCATGAGCTCCACCACAAGATAAACAACTCTTTTCAACTGCTTTAATCGATGCGGAATTCAACGCATCGTGTGCTTTCCAATGTGTCATAAGAGTCAAAAACCTATCGAAAAACCGATTTTCCTCATTAGCTTCATCATGTAAGGCATTAATGCTACGAGACGATGATGACGATGACGAACCCACATTGGCAACACTTGGTGTGTTACGAGGGTTATAAACCTTAGATCTATTCTCGATAATCTTTAAATCTTCATTGGTCGTTTTGCACAAAAAATTACCACCCACGACGGCATTCAAATAATCTCGTTCATGATCATTAAGCCCATTGTAAAAAGTATCTATTTGATGCAATTCCAAAAAATCATGGTGTGGACATTCATGTAACATTTCCTTAAATCGTTCCCATGCTAAAAAATTTCATTATTACGTTGTGTAAACCTTGAAATCTCATTTTTCAAATGTGTTGTTTTAGATGGTGGAAAAAATTGGTTCACAAACTTAGAAACGAGATCACCCCATGTCAAAATCGAATTTGGCGGTTCTTTCTCGAGCCAAATTTTAGCGGGTCCATCTAACGGGTATGGAAACAACATCATCTTAATGGCGTCATGCGAAACATCCTTAAATTTGCTTGTTGCGGTAAGACGATTAAAATTCCTTATGTGATAATGCGGGTTGTCTTTTTCATGACCTCTAAACTTATTTGCTTGTAACATCGACATTAAACCCGTCTTAATCTCGAAATTCTCCACAAGGATGGCGGGAATCACAATAGCTTCTCCAAAACCCTCGGTGGGTGCTTGAAGCAACTCCATCATAGTAAGATTAGCCATGGTGACTATTGGTTCTACAACGGGTTCGACAATTGGAGTTTGTTGTTCAATCAAAGGCTCTTGATTTCCTTGACTTTGACGACGTTTACGAGCTCGTTTTGCTTGATTACGAGTTAGCATAAACTTGACGAAGAATGGGAGGTGAGCAAAGAAGATTCTTTTGGGTGTTTTGTGGATTTTCAACTTTTTTGTGTTTTTAATTGTTTTTAATTTTTTGGATTTTGTGTATATTCGTAGACAACAATCTACCAAATCTCTCCTCGAATCAAACCCTTGATTAAAGAAGCCTCAAAAGAATGAAAACGATCACGTGGAGTGAATGCCTTCTAATGACTTGAGAACTTTGGTGAAAACCAAATTGTTCAAGAGGGTTTAATCACAAAGAAACCAAGCAAATATATATGATAAGTAATAATACTTTGGGTGGCAAAACCCTCGATTAGCCTTCAATCTCAAAATACTCACAAGCGAGCGGAGAAACGAGGCGGCGCGAAGCACTTAAGAGCCTTTTTCTTTAGGGTATATTTTATAATACCAGCCTTATACCTACCTTATAGTTTGTATTTTTCAAAATCGAGCTTCACGAAAGTATTTATCTATTTTTGCCTTTTTCTTTTTGTTTGAGATTCGAATACAATAATTAGGAGATCAAATCCCAATTAAGGTTGTGTTTTCACACTTTTGGAGATATTTTGTATTTGTTGTGATACTTAATACAATATAGTAATAATAATTTTACAAGAAAAACGAAAAAAAACCGATAATACGTATTAGTAGAGTTCTACTAATACAAATACTATTTATGGCTAATATTAAAAACAAAATGACAAATTAATCACGACACACCTCCCCGGCAGCGGCGCCAAAATGATTGTGGTAAATTACAACTCTTGTTTAGGAAAACAAAGAGCGTAAAATAGCGGAATGTATTAAATACGACGGTTTAGGAAAACCGTGTACTATTGACCCAAATAGATTCGTTTCCCAAGGAGGTATATGTGTGTGAATAATTCGTAATTGATTTGAGATTAATATGAGAGAAAGAAGGGATGAGAAAATAGAATGACGGATACGTGAAAATTATTACTACGACGACTAAATTAAAAACCGTAAAAAGTGGTAAAATAAAAATAAATTCTAAAAATTCCCAAAAAATTACCAAAAATCAAATAAAATAAACTAAGGATTTACAAATGATCAAAACTTTTTCAAACCTTTTAATTAATTAAATATTAATATTTAAATGCTAATTAAAGCCCTAAAAATCAAATTAATTACTAAAAAGCCCAAATAAAGATTTTTCACTTTGTAAAACTCTAAAAGAACAAAAACTATTTTTATAAATTTTTAAACTAAGGACAACTAGTTTTTAATGATTAAAAACTATTAAAATATTAAAATAATTCTAAAAACTAAGAAAATGATGCTAAAATTAATCTAAGAGTTTTAAAAATCCTATTTTAATGTATTTGACCTAAAAAATGTAAAAGTTGCAAAAATGTGAAAAATGAAATTTAATAATAAAATAATATTAAAAATCCAAAAATTATAAAAAATTCTAAAAACTTGCAAACTAGTTTATTTTAACCTAAATAATTAGAAAATGAAAGCAAAATTACCAAAATACCCCTAATGGGCCCCCAAATGGGCTAAAAACAAAAAACACTCCACACTATTGGGCTTTTTGGCCCAATAAGATGAAACTCAACCAAATAAGCTGAAAATCACTAGTCTAGCTTAAAATTCAATTCTAAACACAAAAGTCTGAAGGCCCAAAAGCTGAAAGTGAGCTTATCACAGCTTAATGGTTCAACAGCTTATTCTTAATGGGCTTTTTGGCCCATTAAGCTATAAGCCAATGCCATAAGCTCAAATTTGACACACAACCTTCTTTTTAGATGCCTAAGAGATATGTGAAAAGAAATTTCAAATAAGCTTAACCAATAAGTCAGAAATAAGCAAAGTAAGTTTTTACTAAAAGACAAAATAGTCGACTTGGAGTTCTAGACCACCTCAGACCTTCAAATAAGTTGCAAAAGACTCTAAATGACTTAATTAAGACAAATCAACAAAGAAAAGTTCAATAAGCTAAGCCAAATAAACTGAATAAGCAAATAAGCACTTATGTAAAAGTCAAAGTAGTTGGTTTTCTAGTCAAAGCTGAAAGTCAACCCCTCAAATGCTCCAGTATGAACAAATGGGTCAAATATGTAACACCTATTACAAAATTAAAGTTGTTGCAAGTTTAAATAAGCTAGAACAGCTTATTGATAAGCTATATGAAAAATAACACTAGCAGTGGCTAGCAGCAAGGGAAAGGAGTTCCCACTGCTTTGACTATTTGACTTGATGATTTAGAGAGATCCAGTTGGATTCAATGGAAAACAAAGGCACCCTTACAACCAGTGAGTTGTAAGGAGTCAATATCAATCAAGAAATCACAATTTGGTTCACTCAATAAGTCCAGAATAAGCAAACAGTCACCAGATACCTCACAGACCTAACAATAAGCAGTTATGAACTAAAAAGCAGTTTTAGCATGAATAAGCCAACCAAATTGAACCATATGCATACACAAGCTATAATAAATTCCAATAAGCACAATAAAACTTGTTTCAAACACTGGATCAAAGATTAGAAGCAGATTCAATGCAATAGCAGTTATTGATGAACAAGGCACTTTCCAAAATCCTTTTGCTGATCTAAATGACCACCAATCCAATTTTAAACCCTTAAATCCCTTTCCCTGGTTATGATAACTAAAACTTAGCACTTGTTAACCCTAGTCTATCCTTAGATCTAGGTGTCCCCAGAATTTTAGCCAAAAATACCAAGTTAATCAGATTTTATGGACCTTAGTTGGATTTAGATGATTTAAACCACAAAATAAGCAGATAAGTGACCAAATACACCAGATAAAGAATAACCAACACGAAGCAATACAATACAACCACACAAGTTGCCTTAAATCCGAGTAGATCAGTTAACCCAAACACCCCTTTGGAAACTGATTTCTCAAGTTTTCAAAGGATTATTATGATTTAACCCTCAAACCAAGATCTAATCAACCCTTATAACAACAATCAAACCTCAAAAACACAAATCAGCCACAATAACATAGATTCACAGATCAATATCCAAATTCACCAAAATTCATATAAATTTCAGAAAAATAAAAGGGATGAGAGATTCAAACCTCCAAGATGTACATCCACACCTTGGATTGTTTGAGCTGAGGTGCTAGCAAGAACAAGCACCAACTTCCAATAGCTGCTAAGAACAACAAACACAACGGTTAACCAAAAACAGATATGACTTGATTTTTGAAAACAAGAGTTTTATTCCGTAAAAACTTCCCTCAAAATCAATCAAACCGGTAAATGGAACTCAGATTTCAGCTAATCAAACACCAAACTTTCATAAAACACAAAAGGGAATTCACAATTTTCAGAAAACCAAACTTTTTATTTATAAAAAGGAATTACAAAGCATTAGCCAAAATCTGGAACAAAGGGGCTCTCACATGTTGAGTCCTCCTTTTATAGACTACATAGACGGTTCTAGAATGAAAAAAAAATACAAGAAACCCTAGCTAGAAAATCCCAAAATTTCCCTTGAATGCTTCTAGATGCTTGATGTGTTTTGAGCTGTCAAATTTGATCCAAAACGTTCATTTAGCCTTTGGGGCCAAGTAATGAGTATGAGACGTTGATTTGGACACGTGGAAATCCTTGGAGAGGAAGGTATGATTTGATAGGTGGACGGGTTTGAGTGTGGGGTCCTTTGGTGAGTGGGATTGGGGATTTTTGGTGTGGGATAGGTTTAGGAGTGTGTGAATTAATCGTGGGACTGGGTAATTCCATTTTACCCTTTGTTTAAGTGGGTGGTAATCTGGGTGGATGAATGGTGAACAGTAAGTCTTTTAATCCGAAATTAGGCGAAAGGTTTGTTTGGCGCGTGTTTGTGTTTATTTAAACTTTGGAAATGGCACAAGTTCCCCTCAATCTTTGGCAATGTTTGCATATTAGGAATTCCATCCCTGAAAATTGGATTCCTTTGTTAAATAAGTTTCGGATTTCATAGTTTTGCCACAAAAACTTCTGGAAAAGGGAATTAGGGCTTTTAACACTCTAGGCTAATTACAATTATGATATTTAATCTAATTTAAAATGACTAGAAATGTAATATTCTTGAACTTCAAGGGCTTCTTTGGATCTTGTACTTTATGAAGGACCATTCTTGACATTTTGTGTTTGTTGAAGGGCTAATCTTGCCAATTCTTCAAACTTGGAGGACCTTTTTGCAAATTTGACAAACTTAAGGGACCAAACTTGTAATTATGATTTTACAAGGGTATTAAGTGGCATTTCTCATAAATGAGGGCTCAATCTTGTACATCTTCAAGTCTTCAAGGGTTTTTTCTTTGATAATTCACAAACTAGGGCCCGGTTCATTATGCGGCTTCGTTTCTCGTGTTTGTTTTTCCTTGTTTCTTGTAATCTTTTGTCTTTTTCACGATATCCATACCTAAAATACACAAGTAAACAAACACAAGCATATATATGGTATTTTATGACATTTTTATGCATTTTAAAGCCCGAAAAGAATGATGAGATCATGTATAAATGTCATCTCATCAGCCCTTCAGGTATCTAATAACCCTTAAGGCAATTTTAAGGTGAGATTGTAAAGGGGCATGCGTGTGGTGACTTAGACATTGGACAACATAAGAAATATCAGGCCTTGTGTGAGTCAAATAAATAAGCTTGCCAATAAGTTTCTGATAGTTGAAGATGTTAATAAGGAACTTATCAGATTCACTTTCATCCATAGCAAGAACATAATTCTCAGGTAAAGGGGTAGCAACAGGTTTGGCAGCAAGGAGCCTAAACTCATGAATTAGGTCAAGACAGTACTTTCTTTGGGTCATACAGAGACCAAAATCATTGTGCAAGACCTCAATACCAAGAAAGTACTTCATGTAACCCAAGTCTATAATCTTAAACTTATTTTATAGAAAGCACTTAAACTTTTCTATTTCAGACAGATCATTACCAGTAACAACAAGATCATCAACATAAACAAGGATAACAATAAAGGTGCCACCGGCATGTTTAATGTAGAGAGAGTAATCAAGTTTGATTTGGACAAAGCCATGCTCATCCAAAGTAGTGGTAAGTTTGGCATTCTACTGCCTTGGGGCTTACTTGAGTCCATAGAGGGACTTGTTCAATTTGCAAACTTTAAATGGATTTGGGTTATCAAAACTAGGGGGTAAGGTCATATAAACATCCTCATCCAAGTCCCCATATAGAAAAGCATTGTTAACATACATTTGGAACAAGGGTCAATCATTAGACATAGCAAGACACATAATACACCTAACAGTAACCATCTTAACAACATGACTGAAAGTTTCATCAAAGTCAATATCCTCTTTTTGACCAAACCCTTCGGCCACCACCCTGGCCTTATACTTATCTATTAACCCAGAAGCCCCATACTTGATTTTGTTCATCCATTTGCAACCAAGGGCCTTTCTTCCTAAAGGAACGTCAGTGATGGTCCAAGTGTCATTCCCAATGAGGGCCTCAATTTACTTGTTCATAGCCTCAATCTTGTTAGGGTCTTTAATGACATCATTAAAGGTGCTAGGTTCAACCGACTTGTTAAGGGTAGTAGTAAAGAAAAAATTCACAGAGTTAAGCATGGAGTAGTTAATATGTTTTTCAATCCCATACCTAAGTTTACTGTCAATAACATAGTCATTCAACTTAGCAGGCAGCTTAGTGCTTCTACCAGATTTCCTAGTAGGAGCAGTTACCTCATCAATCACAGGGTTTTCAATGTTAAGAACTGGTTCAGAAGAACTGGGCATAATATTTGAAATGTTGCCCTTAGATAGAATGTTATCATCTATTTGGGTTGTAGAATCCACTTCAAGGATCTGCTGAGACTCAAAATCTTCCGAGTCAGATCTTGAAGGGTTCCTACCTTCCTCATTAGATGCTGCTCTCTCTTCATTACTGGGTCTTATAGGAGTTTGATCATCAAAGAAAGAAAGGTGTTCAGCTTCACTTATAACAACATCAGCCAAATCGCCTTTCTTTTTGTTTTTCATTTTAAAAGGAAACACAGTTTCATAAAATCTCACATCCCTAGAAAAGAAAACACATCTAGTATCCAAACTTAATAACTTATAAGCCTTTTTACCAGAAGAATATCCAATTAGAACCTATTTTTCAGACCTAGGTGTGAGCTTATCGCTATTGTTTAAAATAGTAGAAAAACAAAGACATCCAAAACACCTAATGTGAGTGAGATTAGGTTTTTTGTTATAAACTAGTTCATAGGGTGATTTACCTTTAAGGACAGATGAGGGAAGCCTGTTATTTAAATAGACAGTATTTAGAATACAATCAGACCAGAAAGCAATAGGAACCCCCCCCCCCCCCCCCGAAACATAAGGCTTCTTGAAACATTGAGCAAATGCCTATGTTTCCTTTCAGGAATGCCATTCTATTAAGGGGTGTGAGTGCAAGAAGTTTGATGAACTATCCCAATGTCAGAAAATAATTTAGCAATTTTCTTGTTAACAAATTCAGTCCCATTATTAGATCTAACTACTTTAATGTGTTTATTAAATTGATTTTTGACAAGATTAATGAAATTAGAAAAGGTGTCAAAAACTTCATCCTTGGTTTTCAAAAGAAAGGTCCACATAGCCCTAGAGTAGTCATCAACAATGGTAAGAAAGTACTTGATTAGAGATAATAAACGGTTTGTGGGTTTTGATGAGGATAAATGTTATATTCAAGATTTGACCAAGTGGAACACTCTGGGGACTGGTAGTGAGTCTGGAGGCCTCTACTTGTTTGACCTTGATAGTAAAAACAAGAGTTTAGGTACCTCTAACATGATTATGTCCTTTAATGTAAAACCCGCTTTAAAATACCTTAAATCATGAAATGCATGAAATACGTATAAATTTAAACTTCACGATTAATTAATATACGACACGTGTCACGAACATTTAATATGATTATTCTGTATATTAATTAATTACGATAAGTATTACGTATATTAATATTACTAGCAGGACACCCGCGCAATGCGGCGACGGATATCCTGTGAATATATTTTGCGACGAGCAAATGTTATTCGCTTAAACATTCTTCTAACAAACATATAAATAATTTCTATAAAAAGCACCCGTAAGGTTTGGGGCGGAGACAGTTGTGACAGATGTGGTGAAAGGTCATTTTTTATTGGCAGGTAATGTGAGAGGATGAGTTGTTCGTGTGTTTGGGGTTAGTTATATCCATAATGTTAGAGGAGGAATTAAAGACAAATTAAAAAGATATTTATGATAAGCGTTTTATTTCCTTTGTGTATGAGGGCTGTGTTTATTTCTTGTGTGAGTTGTTATACAATGTTGACTACACATGAATGCATTTAAATAGTGGTTGTTACTCACATTTTATTAAATGAGCTTTACAAAATCATCAATGGTAGTTATTAGAAAATGTATACATTAAATCTTGAAAAAATTGAAGAATGTATATGATGAACATTGACTAATTGGTTGTATATTGATTTCCTAAAAAAGAAATGTTTAAGGCTTAATTTTTAAGACTACTAAATATAGAAAGGAGGTAAATGCTTTATAAAGTAGTATAGATTATTAATACACGATAAGTAATTACGTAAGATACTTATAAAACGGGACAAGAATAAAACACGACATTTAAAATACGAACACACACGATAAATATTCAAGTAGGAAAACAAAACTGAAATATGTATATTAGTGTGTGTGTTTGGACGGCAAGAAAAGAGGGCAAAAGGGGCTTTGGGCCAGCCCATGTACTAATCCTAGTTGATAAATAAAACAATCAGGAGATTTTATAAAATACACTTTACAAAATACAAAACCCTAAAACACGATCGTTTCTTTTCTCCCTCTTCTTGGCCGCGACTCTCACACACACAAAAGGAATTGTTGCTTTGATCTTTGATTAAATTACGGTATAGTGTTTGTGTTCTAAACCATAAATCATTCACGCATTCGATATCCTCTAATCTTTGATCTTTTTAATTATTTTCTTTCTATGTTCAAGAATCATTAAAATCTAACATCTAAAACATGTTACTAACAAGATTAAATAATGGGAATCGGTTTTAGGTTGGTTTGGTTGTCGTGGCACACAAATCGAGAGCATTCATGCTCTCGGTGGTGATTCTGTCCAACTAGCCGCACCCCATAAGGGGTCGGTGGTGGTTTTCTTGTGGTCAGCCAACACCCCTCCAGGGGTTGTTGGTTGAGTAACAGTGGCAACCGAGAGTCTCCCAGACTCTCGGTGGGTATCAATTAAACAGCAGCAGAAATGGTGTTCAAACGGGGGAAAACTGGTAAACAGGGGGTACGTTGCACAGGGACAGAACAGGGTTTGGGATATCGGATAAAACAGGGTACACGATATTGGACAGTATTAGGTTAGTATATCAGACAGAACTGGGTTTAGATATTGGACAGAACTGGGTTTTCTTTATTGGACAATATAGGGTTGTTTGTTTCTCGGATGATAGGGGCTGTGGCATTAGGGTTGCTTATTTGTGTTTGTTTTATTTAGTGCGACCTAGACATGGGAGTCTCGGTAGGCTCGGGTACATGGATGTTTTGCTATATTACGTTTGTTAATTTAATCAATATAAAATACATGCTCTAATTAAATTAACCATGGAACTTAGGTTATAATTGTTTAACATAATTAATCATGAATTTAGCCTAAGTACTTATTTATTTACGTAATTAAATTAATACCATACTTTAGTTTAATTATATATTTATCAAGCTAAGGTGAAGTTTTATTAAATAAATCATGTCATATTATTAATTAATAATCTTTAATAAAACCATGTATTATATTATTAATTAATAATTATTATTTTAGCCTAAAGTATTTATTTTAATAAATTTTACTATCTAATAATCATGACATATATTATATGCTTATTAAAACTATAGCTTATATTTTGTACTTATTAATCAAGCTTATTTCTAAATATGGAAACTTTCTATTTTTTTTAAACTTACTAATTTTGGAAACTTACTATTTTTGAAAACTGGCTATTTTTAGAAAGTTACTCATTATGATACAACAAGTATAGTAACACATAAAAACATGAAATACACTAATCAGAATACATGAAACATTAAGAAAACACATGATTAAACATGAATCAGTAAAACAAGTCAAGAACACTTAAGACAAGACAAGAACAAGTAAAACAAGTTAAGAACACGTCAAGTAAACTAAAAATCAGTAAATATTAGTTAAACAGACAACTCATTCATGTTCCTTTTTATTATGTAGCTATCGTGAAGTCGGAGTGATCTTCCACTTTCGTTTTCACATTAGTGGACATAAGGTACGGATATTCCGTCCTTCAGTAAGGACACTCTCTTTCCTATATTAGGATTTCCCGTTTTCAGCCATCTGTTTTTCCCAGTAGTTTATATGTCTTAAACACTTTCAATAAATGCTATGTTTTATTTTAAATTGTCTGAGCTATATACATGCATGCCAGTTCCACCTAGTTATGGAGGTACCATAAGGTGTTACGACTCTTCCACATAGAGAGTGATTGCTCGCGACGTCCCTTTTTAGTTATTTGGCCTATTACATTATTATCATGTGGGGTGAATGGGTGCATCCTAAGACAAGTTTAGCAAGATTACATGGTAACTGTGGTGCGTGCCTTGCATCTTTTACATGGAGCTGATCCCTCCACTCAGACTATTTTAATTGTAGGCAACCCCTCTAATTGCATGACGAGGTCACCCCTCTAATTGCATGACGAGGTCACCCCTCTAAGTATTCATGCACGTTGATAATTCATGATCTATATGGGCTTTTGGGCATATTTAAATACAGTTTTCAGTGTAAAATAAACATAAGTTTTTTAGAATATAAACATTTATAAACATACACCAGGTTTTCTAGGACTTACATTATTCCGCTGCACTTTCATTTCATACATGCTTATGTTTATGCTATCATTTCGTTGTCATATATTCGCACACTGAGCGTATTGTTCAGCCGTATTTTCTTTCTAGGTCCCCATATGACAGGTACTAAAGGGCAAAGCTAGGAATCCAGAGTACGTGCAATGGATGGAGGCACCTTGTCTTCTTCTCTTTTAATGCATTTACATACTTGATACGTGATTTTTACTCGTTGAAAAGTTCGTTTCTCGGTATCTCTTCGAATTGATTTCCGGTTGATTGTGTGAGATTAGTTGTTCTTGGTGAAACAAATATTTTTGGTTTTGGAAAATAAATGAGCAAGACTTAATAATCAATGACGAGAAATTAAAACAAGTTAAAACGTAAACGGTGCGATATTTAAAACTTTAAAAGTAAATGACGAGAAATGAAAGGACGTAAAATTAAAACTTAACAAAAAGTAGATGATGCAAATAAAAACTTAAACTAAAAGAAAAGTGAATAAAAATTCAAATAAATAAAAAGGCGGGAAGAATCAAACTTGAAATTAAAAGAAGAAAACTTAAAATTTAAAAACAGAAAGAAGACTGACAGACCTTCATTCGGAACTTCTAGACTTCCGGACGAAGGTTCCTTCATTCGGAACTTCTAGACTTCCGGATGAAGGTTCCTTCATTCGGAACTTCTAGACTTCCGGATGAAGGTTCCTTCATTCGGAACTTCTAGACTTCCGGATGAAGGTTGCTTCATTCGGAACTTCTAGACTTCCGGATGAAAGTTGCCTGGGAATGATGGAATACAGTAACAATCAAACCGAAGAACAGTGAAATATACAGTAACACGATTTCATCCACAAATTAATCTAAATCAAACAAAAGGTTAAACCAAGACAACCAATAAGCATCAATTAACAATAATCAATCAAAACAAATCATCAAAACTAACAAACATAACCAAATCAATCAAAACCCACTTGATCAAAATCATAAAAACTCAAGAACATGAACAATGATGAATAAGAACAAATCAAACTAGAAGGGATGAAGATGATGAATTAAAAGCTTGATTAAAAAGTAAAGATTCAATAACAAAAGCTTAAACACAAATTAATCTAGAGAGAGAAAGCATAAGTTTAGAGAGAGAAACTACCTACTCCTAATCTAATCCTAAAACTAAAACTAACCAACCCTCTTACATGTTGTGAGGGTGGTATTTATAGGAGAGGGGAGTGGTTGGTGGCTTCCTCTTTCTTTCTTTCTTGATCCTCGGTCTTTCAGTCTTTTAAAATTCTTCGACTTTTAAGACTTCGTCTCGGGATTTCTATAAACTCGTCTTGTAATTTTCTTCATAAATTAGACCTGAGTTCTTCGACTTTATTAAACTTTCGTCTTTGGACTTTTTCTTTGATAAATCTTCAGAATTGGTCTTGGACTTTCGTTCTTTTTCTACTTTTGATCTTTCGACTTCGTCTTTCGTCTTTTCCTTCAATAAAAGCCCGTGAAAGCCGTGTTTTCTCCACTTTTCACCTTCTCGACCCTGAAACACAATAAAAACGCAAACCACGCATAATTCCGCCATTTACGACATAAAATATACGTTTAGGTCCCATTTTAACGTAATTAAGTTGTAGAAAAGATGGGTGTTTTCACACCTATCAAATCCCCTACACTTAACCATTGCAATGCCCTCATGCAATGTTTAGAAATAAGGCAAGGTTTACACTTTCCATCATAATTAACCTACCTTGGCCTTTATCAAAAAGATAGAAAATAACAAGATGCAATCAAGGAAGAAACATGTAAAGAAATCTAAGACTTACATTAGGGCTTGTGTGTCATGAATGTTTATCACCCTCAAGTTTCACGTTCCCCATGCCAAGCTTAAAATCAAGATCATTGTTAGTACAAGTTAGCATAAAAAACATTTACTCATGCGGTTCAATTAATCACTTAAACTCCCTTATTCCTATGGGTATCTCTTATATTTTATTGATGTCTTGAACGATCACGAGGATGCATTGTTGACTTATTTCGATAATTTATTTAGGCTGAAAGCAAAGTAGGACGATTTGATCAATAGTTAGCTAAAGGACAAAATCTCTTAAAACTGCTTCTCGGGATATCAAAAAGTTCATATCTTGGCATAACTTGGTTCACGATTTGAGACCTTTCTCGGGCCGATATTTGGCATGTACTTCATACTTCATATCTTGAGAGACATGCTTGAGATAATGGTTTTCTCATCGTTAATAGAGTTTCTTCACTTGGAGACTTTTGAGGGGTACTCCAATTTTGTTGACCACGACTTCATGATTATTTCTTCAATCTCTAATTGGGATTTTGAGATACAACGATCCGCCTCCTTTTCGGACTTGGATCTATTAATCCTCATACCTTGCTAGGGTCTTTTCGGATAGACTTCGCCATGATCTTTATGGGAGTTGATTGCTTTTCGTCGTGAGTCTTGATCCTTCATATTGACTTTGGGAATAATGCTTTTCACATCACTTGGGATCTTCAGCAATAAAATTGAATCCTCATGCCTTTAGGGCCTTTTCGGACTCGCCAATCTTCGCGCCCCGCTTCATAAGTTATGCCTTGGCTATGAACTCTTATCATTACCGAGCAACTTTTAAACGATCTTGGGCTAGAAGCTAAGTAACTTTTCAAATCGTACAACCTTACTTATTGCAGATAATTTATTAGCAAGTGATGGGAGAAAAAGATCATAATTAACTCACATAAGTTAATGAGAGAATACCAAACTTGTAACCAACTCTATCATTTCTCGTTCTCCACAATTTAAAATCTCAAGGAATGAGACTCGTGGATGCTTAGCCTAATAAACCAATTAAGGTCTACATGGTTAAGGATACTAGCTAGAGTGAACTTGGATAAGTAAAATCGGGTTGAGTCAAAATATTCACAACGGGCCTAATATATCTAAGATATCTAAACTTGCTAAAACCATTTTATTAAAATAAGAGAAAAATAGAAAAATAATGGGAACTACAACTAGGCCAAAATAGATTAAAAATTTTGAAAAATGTCGAAAAATTGATTTTCCGGTTAAAATGAGGGCAAATACAAGGAAAAGACCACTTAACTTCGATAGAAGTCCCCCCTACACTTAATATAAACATTGTCCTTAATGTTTAAGCATGTGGGAGTTAACTCCCCTACACTTAGGACATTGTGCACTTTGTTTAAATCTCGTTAAGGGAAAGACAACTAAAGAGATTCCTATTTTAATATTGAGAAATATAAAAATAGAGAATCGAAAAGAGTTTAGGATAGAACCGGGAAGAAGGGAACACGGAATCACGGTTCGTCAAAAGTCATCAAGAGTGTGTCTTTGAAGCTCTAATCCCTGCATATGATAAGAAAGAGAACAAGAAACACCAACGGGGCTCCCCCTACACTTATGGTGAAATAAGATAGATAATTGGGTTGCCTCCCAAAAAGCGCTTGTTTTTGTTGACCGAGTCACGAGCCTGACTCGTCCCCGAATTAAATGGTCCATGGGGAAGCCTCGAATGTGATACCGGGATCAAAGACCTTGTCCTCGTTCCCGGAGGACATTAATGAAGGAGAGGCGGGGGAATAAGTCTTGAAAGGGAGAAAGGTCCTTTCAACACACGTATAGTATGTGAATTCAAGATCCACGGGAGGTGGGTTGGGTATAGTGAGCACATTGTCCTCCCCCAAAGACAATGGAAGCTGAGCAAACGGCAAAGCCGTGAGGGTATCAATTATAGTATTGTCATTGTCACCTCCCGGGTCAAAGCACTCATCCTCATTTCCCGGTATAAAACGAGTAGAGTAAAAGTGATACATCACCCGCTTGGGTGTGCACGTGGGAGGATGAGGTGGCAATATAATATGAGAAGTATGAGAACAATTACCTTCCACCTGCGTCCCTTTTTCAGTAGATTCACATCTTTCCACCTCCGGGATAGAAGGTGTAGTGTCATCGTGTAATAAATCCTCTAGAAAAAGTATATCTCCTTCCACATCAGCATACCCGGATATGTATTCCATGGGTGTATCAATATCAAGAAACTCATCGATTTCAGGAATGTGAAAACCATCATCACTAAGGAGTGAAGTATTTTGCTTTAGAAATTCCTCCTCGTCGAAAATAACCTCAATATCGTCATGACTCTCCTCATTATTTATAGGGCCAATAATATGCTCAGGGATATGGGTACTCGTCTGATCTTGCTGCTGTAAAAATGACTCCATACAAGTTCGCAGCGTGTGTAAAAGCTCTTTAGATTGCGCTTGAAAAGTTGTAGCAAGATCGACAATTGGTTCTTGGTAACTCATCCCGTGACGAGGCTGTTAGAAATACGTTTTAACGTATATTAGAAGTATCGGTCACTCCACAATATGATTTATGTTGTAATAGCTCGTAGTTAGCAATTAGTTAAATATTATTTATTAAGTTAAGTAAGAACCGGTCCATGGGCTTGTCATGGACCGGCCCAAGCCCAATGTTAGGCTTGGAGTATAAATACCCCTTTCCACCATGGAAAGGGGTTGGTTGTTGTTCCATTTGCACTTTCATATTAATAAAATCACACACATTTTCTCTCACTTTCTCTCTCTAGTTTCTCTCACTAGAAAACATCAACCCACTTCATAGATTCATAGGTTATCAATATTCTACATTTGGTATCAAGAGCTATGGGGTGATTGAAGGTAAGGATTGTGTTGCTTTTTTAGTTTTTGAATCTATTAGTGATCTTTAGAAAAAATCAATCTTGAATCTTGTTGTTTTTGGTGTTTTTGTTATTGGGATTGATTGATAAGGATTGGGTTTAGCTTATTTTGGTAAAAATCATAAAACTTTTTATGGTTTTGGATCAAAAATCGGGTTTAAAGCTGTTTTTTTAAGTCTCGGAAACTTATTTCCAGAACATTCCGAATAGGGATTCCGAATAGGAAGATTTTAAGAATAGAAGGTTTATTCCGAATAGGGATTCCGAATAGGAGAAATATTTAGAATAGCAGAAGTTTCCGAATAGAGGGTTTTTTCCGAATAGCAGTTTTTTCCGAATAGCAAATACTTTCCGAATAGCCAATTTTTCCGAATAGCCAAAAACTTTCCGAATAGCCAATTTTTCCGAATAGCCAAAAACTTTCCGAATAGCCAAAATTTTTTCCGAATAGCCAAAATTTTTCCGCATAGGAGAAATATTCCGAATAGGATTCCGAATTGCCAATTATTCCGAATAGCAATTTTTCCGAATAGCCAGTTGCCAAAATATTCCGCATTGAAGAAATATTCCGCATAAGGGTTTTTCCGCATAAGGGTTATTCAGCATAGGGGTTATTCCGAATAGGGCATTTTCAGAATAGGGTTATTCCGCATAAGGGTTATTCAGAATAAGGGTTTTCAGCATAGGATTATTCCGAATAGGTATTATTCCGAATAGGGTTTATTCTGAGTTTGGGTTATTCCGTATAAGCAAGTTCAAGGGGTATTTGAGTTTTTTCGACGATCTTTAGTGGATTTAATCTTGAGTTCAACCAACACAACACAAATTCACAACCTTTCTTCACTGCTCGATCAACCGATAATCTTTGAGTCTGTTAAGTGATCAAAATGAATCCAAGTTCATTAATGCCTCAGATGACATCTCTTACGGATATCTCGATCATAACGGGGACTGATAGTCGTCCACCGATGCTTATTAAAGAGGTGTTTGAAGCATGGCAGGGCCGTATGATGCAATACTTGAAGGGCAAACCAACATACGGAAGGCTTATGGTCAAATCAATTTTGAATGGTCCACTCGACTATGGTACCATTGTGGCAAATAACGTGTCTCGACCAAGAGAATATGAAGAACTCACACCGGCACAACAACTCATTGCTGATGCTGATGAAAAGGCTCTACAGACACTTCTCCAAGCTCTTCCGCATGATATTTATCGTATGGTTAGTCAATATACGGTTGCCAAAGATTTATGGGAACGTCTAAAGGTGTTGTTACAAGGTACGTCTCTCACCAAACAGGAAAGGGAGTGTCAGCTGTATGATCTGTTTGATAGATTCACGTACAGCCCAGGGGAAACACTACACGATTATTACTTCAGATTCACTACTCTAATGAATGATCTGAATGTATACAATCTCGTGATTTCTCCTTTCCAGGTTAACACTAAGTTCTTGAATACTTTACCTCAAGCTGAATGGGGTGAGTATATTACCGATGTGAAGTTAACCCGGGATTTGCATAAGTGCAACTTAGATCAAATCTATACTTTTCTTCAGCAGCATGAGAAGCATGTGATTATGCACCGTTCTCCTCGCGGTATGTACCCAGATTCCTTAGCTTTGATGGCGAATCAACCAAGCTTGTCACACAACAACACACCTTATATCTTGGGACATCAAGCCTATCATCCATCACCTTACATGACACCAACCTTCCCCCAATACTCGATTCTACTGCAACCACCCACCTCACATCAGCAACAATATCGGTTCAATGCACCTTCACCACAGTATGCTTCACAACTTCATCCAGCAAATGTTGCACCTTATGCTCAGCCTTCATATTCTTCTTATCAAGAGAATGCATCATATCCAACAAGCTACCCTGATCAAATGAGTATTCCTTCTAGTGATTATGCAGCTCATCCAGATCAAGCAATGTATTGTGATGATGAGGAAGTCCCCGTTCATGTATTCCAACAAGGAGCTGACCCAGTTGAAGTGCTAACTACTATGTCTGCTTATCTCACAAGAACTTTAAGCAAACGAGGATACAGAGGATCAGCTCCTACCAACAATCAGTTGAGGAATTCATCCAATTCTCGTCAACAAGCTACTATTGAGAATGGCAGGGTCATGGTTCAGCCTATTCAACCATATCAGGGGAGACCTACCACATCAACCACCAATGCTCGCACGGTAAATCAGGAACCAATGGCCAATCCTGCTCCACGGGCTAATTCCACGGGCAAGTTGAGAATGATTACATGTTACAACTGCAAGGAAGAGGGTCACATGTCCAGGGATTGTAAGAAACCCAAGAGGAGAAGGGATGGACAATGGTTTGCAGAAAAGATCTATCTGGTTAATGCTCAGGCACAAGGAAGGGAACTTGATGAAGAGGAGCTTGCATTTCTTGCTGATCCAGGGATTGCTGAACAAGACGTTGTCACTACGCAGAATGCAGCATACCAAGCCGATGATCTTGATGCGTATGACTCAGACTGTGATGACTTTCAATCTGCAAAGGCTGCTCTCATGGCAACTATCTCCAGCTTAGGGCTAGAAAAGAGATCTGAGGTACTTATTAATACCACTGATGCTAGTATTCAACCACATCAAGTTGTGCAAGAGAGTGCTGACTCGAATGAATCTTCGGTGGTGAGTCTTTCAAATGAGGAGACAAACAATGATAGCAATATCAATGTGAGTCCCCAGACTTTGAGTGAATCACAACCGGGACCCATTTCGCAAACGCCTACTCCTACTCAACAAGATTTGGTCATGGTTCCTGCTACATTACTTAGCCAAATGAATGCTGCTCTCTTAGAAACCTTAGCTAAGAATAAGAATTTGTCTGATGAGCTTACCTTAAGCAACGAGAAAGTTCAAACCTTGGAATTAGTGCCCTCGTCTAGTGTTCTCACTAATCTCGAATATGATCATTTTAGAAACAAACAAATGGGTCACTTGCAAGAAATCGAAAACTTAAGAGCAAATTTGTCTAATGAACTTAAAGAAAAGGAGTTAGTGGTCACTAATTTTCAAAAACTTCAAACAGATTTTGAATCACTCGAGTCTAAGAAGAATGAAATGGAGATTAATGCTACTAATAAGATTAGAAGCCTAGATTATTTTCTTTTAAGACAATACGCTGCTTCTCAACTAGTTCACTTATTTGATGCTTCATTTAGAGAATTTAACTTATCACGTCAAAAAGGCCTTCCCCCTAATCCACGGTATGCAAAACAAGCTTTAAGACATAGTCCTAGACTTTATAATGCAACTCAATTAGGATTGGCCTTAGAACCGATTGTTTTTCCTGGTGATCGAACAAGTAAGGAACTAGTTGATGAGGATCGGTCATACAATTCTGCAAAATATCCCGAGTGTGATTATTTTAAATTGAATAAGGAGCTTGGAAAAACGGATTTTAGAATTCGCTTCCATATGGACAAAGATCTCATAACAGCACCAACCTACATATTAGATGAAGAAAAGCCTAGTACTTTTCCTACACTTGTCAATATGGAAGGTCCTAAGGAAATTCCAAAGGATCTTCCACCTGTTAGCACTGTATGGTTAAACTTGCAAGAGATTAATCAATACTTTACTAATTTTGACAAGGTCATTTTGGAACGTACGACTTCAAATGGCCTAAACGCCGGAGAATGGGCTTTCGAACATATGAACGAGGTGTTTAGAAATGAGATCAATCCGTTTGTCGAAAGTCTAAAAGGAATTTTTGCATCTCTTAAAGAAAATCTTGTTTTTGAAATTGGTGAAGTTCAAAAAGTGTTTTATGAAATGGACACCGCTTACGAACTACAACTAGTTGAAAAAGAAAAGATTTTAACCGAATATGACCGATTCTTGTCTGCAGTAATCTCGTGTGATGTGCTTACTACTGTAAATGTTAATTATTCGAATGAGCTTACATCCACTATGATTAATTGTGATGCTGTGAATATTTGTACTGATATTTGTGATGATGTTTGTGATATCTCTGTAAATGTTGCTGATACTGTAAATGAGGTAGATAATCAGTCTTGTCACGAATCTAACGCTGAGTTTTTAAAGCTACAAGATTCTTACAATTTACTTTCAAAACGCTTTAATCAACTAAAACAACATTGTATATCTTTAGAATTGAAACAACAAACTCAAAATGAGAATCTTTTGATATCAAATGTTTGTGAAAACGGTGTTGAGACAAGTGACAAGATGATTGCAATTGTTAAGACATTAGAGGAAGAGATAATGAGATTGAAGAGAGATGTGTCATTAAATGAAACACTCAAAATGGAACTAGAGGCTGCAGAGTCCAAAAACCAGGTCTTAGAAATTAGACTTTCGTCTGTTCTAGGGGAGATGGATCAGACAAGACAGGGACTATCCGCTCTTTATGGTTCACTAGAAGAACGCTTCGCTTTTAATGCGGCACAGCAACAATCTTTTGTTGAACAACTGAACCAAAAGTGCGAGGAAATCTCTGATTTGAACATCCTGCTCATTGACAAAAATATGGTTTTGGCTGAGTTAAAGGAGACACTTCTTCTCACCTGACAAGAAGTTGTTGATAACTTAGCTACCGACTCTGCACCGTCCACTAGTGCTCCAACAACCAAGTCAGTAGTGCTTTATAAGAACCCGCTTCATAAGAGAAACCCAGTTACCTATGATGATTATATGAGGAATGCCATTAAGCACGTCGATCTTCTTAGGGATATTTTAGACGATCTTTATGCCTTAGATCCCTCAAGTAGCGACTATTATTCGGCTCATGAATATATCAAGAGAGTTCAATATTGTTTGGCATATTTGCAATACATAGGTACACCAGGTTCTGCACTACTTAATAATAGGCCCATTGCTGTCACTCCATTTAATAAGACTCCAGGAGCAAAACCGTCATTGGCACAATCAAGTAAGGCACCTTTAAAATCTGCTGCTAATATTCCCACTTTGCCTTCTACAGGATTAAAAGAGACTACTAAGGCTAAAGGATCGCCACTCAAGAAAGATAAGATCAAGCCCTCCACTAGTAGTGCCACAAAGAAGAAAGTAGAAGTTCACAATAGGAATGCTAGTTCAGTTTTAAATAAGAAGAATCATGTTAAGACTAAAAGCTCTGCGCCTGTGCAGAAGCCAAAACCATTCGTGAATTCTAATTTAAATTGTTGGAATTGTAATGAATGTATGTTTTCCCAACGTCATGATTTGTGTCTTATTGAGCATGTGAATGAAATGAATGCAATTAAGAATGGTCTTGAATGGAAGCCAACGGGTAGAACTCGTGCCCAAGTTGGCTGGCAATGGCGTCCCACTGGTAGGACCTTTACATTAGATGGAAAAATGTGCCCTTTAACTAGGAATGCATCCATTGAGGTTAGGTCTGAGCGTCCTTTAGCTAGGAACACTCGCACTCAAGTATGGAAACAGCGCCCTTTAATTAGGTCAGCCCCCACTATAGTGCCTATCAGTGAAGAAATACCTCAGGATTTAAACCAACTAGAATCTACACCACCTATTAAGAAAAAGAAGGCTAGGAAATCTAAGAAACCTAGAGTTAGCAAATCTAAGATTATTAAATCTGTACCTGCTAATAACAAGGAACACTCAGATTCCGATACCTCTACATTGTCTTTGTGTGGTGATATTTTCAGGTGGTCCAAATCATCCTGTGGTATTTGGACTCCGGTTGTTCAAAACATGTGACCGGAAATCGCTCGATGCTCCGAAATTTCGTCAGCAAGTTTCTTGGTACGGTTAAATTCGGGAATGATCATATAGCAAAGATTATGGGGTATGGTGAATATCAGATTGGAAACGTGACGATTTCTAGGGTATACTATGTAGAAGGTCTTGGTCATAACTTATTCTCAGTAGGACAGTTTTGTGATTCCAACCTTGAGGTTGCTTTTCGACAACACACTTGTTTCATCCGCAACTTGGAAGGAAAAGATTTGTTGAAGGGATCTCGTGGTGCAAATCTTTATACGTTGTCTCTACAAGATATGATGGCCGCCTCTCCAGTATGTCTTCTCTCTAAAGCATCTAAGACCAAGTCATGGTTATGGCATCGCAGATTATCTCATCTTAATTTTGATGCTATTAATCATCTGGCTAAAAACGAGTTAGTTCGTGGTCTTCCAAAGCTTAAATTTCACAAGGACCATTTATGTTCCGCGTGTTCAAGGGGGAAAAGCACCAAGAAATCTTACAAACCCAAAGCTGAAGACACTAATCAAGAAAAACTTCATCTTTTGCATATGGATCTTTGTGGACCGATGAGAACTGAAAGTGTGAGCGGTGTCGACGTACAGTCGGTATTAGGCCCGGCCCAACAGGCCCACGGCCCACACAAACCTAACTTATCCTTCAAGAAACCCTAACACTATATAAACAAGGGTAGGGGTCTCATTCTACAACAGGTTCTCTCTCTTAACCACACCACTTTACAATATATCATCACCATACTAACTTGACCGTCGGAGGTGGACCCCGGGGCTCCGGCCTCGGGTCCACGTCTAACCGGTTCTTCTATTGTTTGCAGCATTACTCAGCATCCGGGAAGACGATTAACGGCCCAGGAGAGTCGTCGAACCGGCCCAGCCAAAATATGCTCCAACAAGTTGGCGCCATCCGTGGGACACTGAACAAACTGTGTTCCGCGCTCTCGCTTTATCGAAAAGCAAAAACTAGCTCCGTGCCAAAAGTCGGTAAGTCATAAACCTACTTATCTTTGTTAAAATTCACTGTTTTTTATTTTTCCATGCGAACAACATATTGAATGTTAATATGGCCTGCACAATATTGCGAGTATTAAAACTCATGCATATCGAAAAATTATACTCAAATCATCCGTAATTGGATAATACATGGATGCAAGTAATATATCATGTTGTATAAGGATATATTAGATGTCATATAATATTGGCGCATGACTTGGCAATTTTGTCTTCTTATTGTTTGAGGATATATCGATGCAAATCGGTACTTTTATCTTCTTTAATTTTGGCGCATTACTCGCTGCTAAAAATTCGTTTAACATTATTCGTTTATAATGTTGAAAAATTTTGTTGGAAGGCTATAAGTCCTTGTCTTATTTTAACACCCCACTGCCGATAAATATGCGGTCAATATACGCTATTTTTTTTATTTTTATTTTTTTTAATCAATTCACATTTTATTCAAAACTAAAGAACTAAGATATGGTCGATTGATAATTTTTGGATGACTTTTAGTGTACAACTCTTTTAATGGGGCACTACTTTTGTAACCCATTATTAGACAATACCTTTGGCAAGCAAATTTATACGGATAAAAATCCAAATTATGGCTTACTTTGATTTCATCGTAACACACTTTATTATGAGATTACCGATGTCAAGTTTCTTTTTTGAAACGAAATTTTTTTTTAATCAGTAAAAAAATATAATCAAATTTTACAATGGCAAAAAGATTTGCTAATATACTTTAAAATTGCTAAAAATATTATCTATATCTTTTTTAGATAACAAGATATTACCTATATTTTTTAAAATTAAGGTATTACCTATATCTTTTAAGGAAAAAATATATTATCAATATTTTTTATATTAATAAAAGATATTACGTATATCTTTTAAATCGGTAAATAGATATTACATATATCTTTTAATTTGGTTACTATATTTTCCGTATAAGTTGCGATCCGACCTACTAATACGTGTCGCGACTCGACCTTTCGATCCGCGATCATGGTCCATCCATCCGCACTTGTCTGCACATTCATCTATTATTACATATAATTTGAATAATATATTTTATGTTTTTTATCGCGGTTATGGTATGTCCATCCGCGCCAGTTCGTACATTCGGACATCTTTAGCCTACGGGCGTACATGTACACATCGTTCCCAGGTGGAATAAGAGGATTGAGTGAACCTAATAATTCAACTTGTCGTGTAAGAGGGATGCAACCCCAACGACCACGGATCATGTATCCTTGTTAGACACATTGCTCACAAGACGTTGTAGTAAGTTTCAAAAACATACCGTGCCTCCCGAGCCGGACTTGTTAAAAGACACACTGTGCACGTCTAACAAAATTTTGTCATACATTTGACAGTCCTTATGGTAGTAGCGGTACGTCGCACGTAATGGCATAGCTCATCCCATAAGTTAGTTAAGATACGTCTTATACTATGTGACAATTCGCGGTTATGGCACGACCCATCCGCGTTGGTTCGCACGTTCGAACCCAATTTCTATCTTTCGTACGCGGCTATGGTACATCCATTCGCGTTGGTCTACACGACCGTTTTTTTTTTTTTGAATACTTGATTAAGTTTAATACTACTAATCGAGTGTAGCACCATTAAACTTGGGGGGCTACCAGGGTATAATAATACCACTATTTATGTGCACGTCACACAAATATCTTTGGATATATTCCTTTGCCGCAGAAGTCTGCCTTCTGTCGGGTTATTCCTTTGCCATGGAAGTATCTCTTCCATTGGATTATTCCTTCTGCGCGCTTGTTTCTACGCCATGGAAGTATCTCTTCCATTGGCTTATGTCGTTGCCACGGAAGTATCTCTTCCGGTGGCTTATTCATGCGCCGTGGAAGTATCTCTTCCACGTGCTTATTATCTTTCACCGTGGAAGTATTCTTCCACGGCCTCATTATCATTCGTCGAGGAAGTACTCTTCCACGGGGTCATTATCTTTCGCCGTGGAAGTATTCTTCCACGTGCTCATTATCTTTTGCCGTGGAAGTATTCTTCCACGGCCTCATTATCATTCGCCGTGGAAGTACTCTTCCACGGGGTCTTTATCTTTCGCCGTGGAAGTATTCTTCCACGTGCTCATTATCTTTCGCCGTGGAAGTATTCTTCCACGGCCTCATTATCATTCGCCGTGGAAGTATTCTTCCACGGCCTCATTATTATTCGCCGTGGAAGTATTCTTCCACGGCCTCATTATCATTCGCCGTGGAAGTACTCTTCCACGGGGTCTTTATCTTTCTCCGTGGAAGTATTCTTCCACGTGCTCATTATCTTTTGCCGTGGAAGTATTCTTCCACGGCTTCATTATCATTCGTCGTGGAAGTACTCTTCCACGGGGTCATTATCTTTCGCCGTGGAAGTATTCTTACACGGTCTCATTATCTTTCGCCGTGGAATTATTCTTCCACGTGCTCTTTATCTTTCGCCGTGGAAGTATTCTTCCACGTGCTCATTGTCTTTCGTCGTGGAAGAATTCTTCCACGGCCTCATTATCATTCGCCGTGGAAGTACTCTTCCACGGGCTCATTATCTTTCGCCGTGGAAGTATTCTTCCACGGGCTCTTTATCTTTCGCCGTGGAAGTATTCTTCCACGTGCTCATTGTCTTTCGTCGTGGAAGAATTCTTCCACGGCCTCATTATCATTCGCCGTGGAAGTACTCTTCCACGGGCTCATTATCTTTCGCCGTGGAAGTATTCTTCCACGGGCTCATTATATTTCGCCGTGGAAGTATTCTTCCACGGCCTCCTTATCGTTCGTCGTGGAAGTATTCTTCCACGGGCTCATTTTCCATCATCGTGGAAGTACTCTTCCACTGGCGCCTTATTTTAGTCGTGGAAGTATTCCTTCCATGGGCTCGCTGTCTTCGTCGTGGAAATACGTCTTCCACTCTCTTGTTACCTTTGCCGTGGAAGTACGCCTTCCACTGGCTCATTCGGCCATAGAAGTACGTCTTCTGTTGGTTCATATCTTTGTTACGGAAGTACGTCTTCCGCGACGAATTACTTGGCCTGGCTAAGAGTGAATTTTCAAAATTTATATCGTTTATACTTAATTAGATGGAGCCTGATCAACTATGTTTAATTCAGGAAAAACTATGACAAATTTTGGAAGTGGTTATCAAATGCCGTGGCCATAAGACGGATATAAATATCCGCATCACTTTGCCACAGAAGTACGGATTCTGTTGGCCTTAAGACGAATGAAATATTCGCACTATGCTGTATCATTAGTTGGTATTAGAAGTACGTCTTCAAATGTTCACGATGCAGCATATGGGTTCCACCTTCACCTTCATAAAACCTTCTTATCATCCTCACGATAGAGATGAATAAGAATGATACCTTGCCAATGCCAGTGTTACCCCGGCTATAGAACACGCTTTCTTCTTACGGGGTCCTTACCGTCTAATCACGGGAAACCAAGCATTCGAGCACACCCACCCGTCTTACGTACACGGGTTCCCCATTTCTTTCGACGTAGATATGCTTACAAGTAGCGGATTTGGTGTAAAGTCTAGTAACCTCGGTGACAACCTCACATACTAGACTGGGGGGACATGATGGCGTATAGTGGATATGCTCACTATTCGCAATCCCAGCCCATCATCTTTTTGCTAAAGGAAGTCCATTACGAGTGGAGCTATATGTTACGGACAACCCACGAGGATGTCCTAGCAGCAAGCCGCACGCGGTTGTTTAGTGAGCATGATACACGAATGAGTCTAGCATAAAATGATCATGGACCATATTGTACTAGACTGGGGGACATGTCGACGTACAGTCGGTATTAGGCCCGGCCCAACAGGCCCACGACCCACACAAACCTAACTTATCCTTCAAGAAACCCTAACACTATATAAACAAGGGTAGGGGTCTCATTCTACAACAGGTTCTCTCTCTTAACCACACCACTTTACAATATATCATCACCATACTAACTTGACCGTCGGAGGTGGACCCCGGGGCTCCGGCCTCGGGTCCACGTCTAACCGGTTCTTCTATTGTTTGCAGCATTACTCAGCATCCGGGAAGACGATTAACGGCCCAGGAGAGTCGTCGAACCGGCCCAGCCAAAATATGCTCCAACAAGCGGTAAGAAATTCATTCTGGTAATTGTGGATGATTTCTCCATGTTTACATGGGTTAGATTTCTACGTACAAAGGATGAAGCACCGAAGGCTATCATCACTTTTCTGAAATTCATTCAGGTACGTCTGAATACCACTGTCCGCCGTATTCGTACAGACAATGGTACAGAGTTCGTCAACCAGACTCTTCGTGATTATTATGAAGGAGTTGGTATATCACATGAAACATCCGCTGCACGCACTCCACAACAAAACGGTGTCGTTGAAAGACGGAATCATACACTTATGGAAGCTGCTAGGACCATGCTTATTTATGCGAACGCTCCATTGTTCTTGTGGGCAGAGGCTATTTCTACTGCATGTTTCACCCAAAACCGTTCTATCCTTCGGAAACGCCATGGAAAAACACCCTATGAGCTTTTACATGACCGTAAACCCGATGTTTCATTTTTCCATGTGTTTGGTGCTCTTTGTTATCCAAACATCAATAGTGAGAACTTGGGTAAGCTTCAACCGAAAGCCGATATAGGTATTTTCATTGGTTACTCACCGTCCAAGAGAGCATACCGAATCTATAACCGACGTCTTGGCAAGATTGTAGAAACTATGGACGCAGATTTCGACGAGCTGACAGCGATGGCTTCTGAGCAACACAGATCTGAACCCGCGCTTCATGAGATGGGAACCGGTGCTATTAGTTCCGGATTAGTTCCCAATAATCCTACTTCTACATAATTTTTACCACCAACAAGGCCCGAGTGGGATAAACTGTTTCAACCGTTGTTTGATGAATTCTTCGATCCCCCGACTGATGAAGTTCCAGCACCTGTAGTAATTGCTCCAATACCTGAAGTGGTTGCTCAAGCTAATGAACCTTTATCTAATGCATCTACAATTCACATTGAACCGGATGCACCTTCATCAAGTGATTCTCAAACTACACCTGAATCATCACCCCTACTTGTGCCTAATGATGTGGAAGAGGATTCTACTGATCACGACTTGGAATATGCTCACTTGCAAGAGCTTCCTTTCTTTGGTGTAGCGATCCCTGAAAACCCTTCAGCCGCGTCTACCTCAGAAGAAGCTCCTTCTATTGTTCACTCCAGACCACCTAGGATTGAAAACCATAGCACTAAATGGACAAAAGATCACCCAATTAGGAATGTTATTGGAGATCTAGATCGACCAGTCTCCACACGCCATCAATTACAAGAGAATGCACTCAATTGTTACTTTGATGCATTTCTCTCTGAAGTTGAACCCAAAAATTGGCAGCAGGCTATGACCCAATCATCTTGGATTGAAGCTATGTAGGAGGAACTAAACGAATTCCAACGACTTGAAGTATGGGAATTGGTTCCTCTCCCTGACAAGGTTAACATCCTTACCTTGTTATGGGTTTATAAGGTTAAACTTGATGAGATGGGTGCGGTATTGAAGAATAAGGCTAGATTGGTCGCTAGAGGATATAAACAAGCCTTGGGTATAGACTTTGAGGAATCTTTTGCTCCTGTGGCTAGATTGGAGGCGATTAGACTATTCCTTGCGTTTGCTGCTCATATGAACATGATCGTCTATCAAATGGATGTGAAGACGGCATTTTTGAACGGTGAACTAAGGGAAGAAGTTTATGTTAGTCAGCCGGATGGGTTCGTCAGTACGGAGTTTCCTAATCATGTGTACAAGCTTAAGAAGGCTCTCTATGGGTTGAAACAAGCTCCACGCGCGTGGTATGATCTCCTGTCAACATATCTCATTTCGGAAGGCTTCTCCAAAGGCAAAGTGGACCCCACTCTATTCACTCTCAAAGAAGGCAACGACATGATTCTGGTACAAATTTATGTTGATGATATAATTTTTGCTGCCACTAACATAGAATTGTCAAACCGATTTGAGAAGATAATGTCCACACACTTTCAGATGTCGATGATGGGAAAAATTTCATTTTTCTTAGGATTACAGATTTCTCAGAATCCCAGAGGCATCTTTATTAATCAATCCAAATATGCTCTAGAATCTCTTAAGAAATATAACTTTGAAAATTGTGACCCCGTGGACACTCCAATGGTGGAGAAATCCAAGTTAGATGAAGATAGGAATGGGACTATTGTCGATCCAAAACTTTACCGTGGGATGATCGGCACCCTTCTATATCTGACTGCTAGCAGGCCTGATTTGCAATTTGCTGTATGCATGTGTGCCCGGTATCAGGCTCGGCCTACCGAAAAGCACCTACATGTAGTTAAAAGGATCTTTCGGTATCTAAAAGGAACACTTCATCGTGGTCTATGGTATCCGAAAGATTCCTCGATTGCTTTAATATCATACGCAGATGCCGATCATGCTGGATGTCAAGACACGAGGCGTAGCACTTCTGGATCTGTGCAACTCCTAGGAGATAGATTGATCAGTTGGTCTTCAAAAAGGCAGAAAAGCGCTGCAATTTCTAGCACGGAGGCTGAATACATCGCCATGTCCGGTTGTTGTGCTCAAGTCCTTTGGATGAGATCACAATTAACTGACTACGGTCTTGGATTTAACAAAATCCCGATCAATATTGACACGGTGCCATAAATAGAGTCCGTATAAAAGTTGTACATTTTTAAAACATGCCCATTATGGCTTGTAGTTATTTCTGACTGCAACCCGGTTTTCATATTAAAGTCACGTATTTCCTTGGAAAACGTTGGCATAATCGGTTTAATCTTCTAAGATCAAGATCATCAAAAAGGTATATAATCGGTTTAATCATTCAAGCATATCAAGTTAATTAACTCTCTTAATTGAAAACAATCGATTGTAATTTCTGGTTAATTAGGGTTAATTAAATTGGGGGTTTTGCCTGGGTTGTATTCGGAATGACTCTAATTGCACTAATTTGGTCTTTTGAACACTTGAATTAAACGATTTCATGCTTAATTAGAAAATATATAAGTGTTGGAAATTTTCCGAGTAAGAAAGACTTTCCGAATAAGGGTTTTATTCAGAATAGAAATAACTTTCCGCATGGTGAAATCTTTCCGCATAGAAGTTATTTTTCCGAATAGAAAGGTTTTTCCGCATAGACTAAAGTTTTCCGAATAGGATTATTTTATTCCGCATAGAAAAGTTTTTCCGAATAGAAAGATTTTTCCGTATAGGCCAAATCTTTCCGCATAGAGAAACTTTTTCCGAATAGACTGAATATTCCGCATAGGCCTAGTTTTTCCGAATAGGGAATTTATTCCGCATAGGCACAATGTTCCGATTAGGATTTTATTCCGCATAGGCCCAATGTTCCGAATAGAGTATTTATTCCGCATAGGTCCAATGTTCCGAATAGACATTTTATTCAGAATAGGGATTTCATTCCGCATAGGATAAATGTTCCGAATAGCCTTTTTATTCAGAATAGGGATGTTTTTCCGCATAGGATATATGTTCCGAATAGACTTATGTTCCGCATAGGATTTATATTCAGCATAGACCTATTATTCCGAATTGAGTGATTATTCCGTATAGAAGATGTTTGAATGGTTTACAAGCTAAAGGGATTAGGTCATATGTTCAATGCTTAGGTTTAAAGTCATATTGATATTCATGTTTGTCTGTTTCAACCTTTGTGTTTTATCTTAAGCAGAGACGATGACTAACCCTACAGTACAACACATACAAGACACCAAAGCCGCCGCCATTGCTGAAGCCAAGACTCTAAAGTTTATTCCAAACAACTTCCGTTTGAAGGAGGTATCTCACTCTACTCATAATGGATTTAAGGTAGGTACAGCCATGCTTGATAAATCTCATTTCAAGCATGCGCTAAGGAGAAGTGCTTCAGTGCCCTATGAATATCTTTACGAGTTCTGGGCTACCAAAGAGAGGACGTCGAACAAAATCACTTTTTCCTTGGACAACAAGCAGCAGACGCTTACTGTGTCAGACTTCAGGAAGATCTTTGGCTTTCGACCGATACTCAAAGGTCTATCATCATACTCAGCCAACCCAACTAAGGACCAGATCATGGAGATATTCACCGCCATTGGATGTCTTGACATACGAACCCCGTCTGAGTTTACTACTGCCAAAGTTGGTCAACCATGGAAAGCTATTTTTGGGATTCTAAGCCGATGTTTAACACCCAAAACAACTGGGTTTGATGCTGTTCGTCCACCAATCATCAAGATGTTTTATGGTATGTTCAAAGGTATGGGTATTGACTATGCATCACTGCTGTGGGAGGAGTTTACTTTTCAACTCTTCACAAACACAAAGGGTAAGGTTAAAAGCTACCAGTACCCTAGGTTTATTAAGTTGATCATACATTACTTTATGGAAAACGATGCATCCATTAACAAGCATGCAGGTAGTCGTCACCACACGATGGATGATGAGGAGTTTGGAAAGATTCGTTGGTGGTAGACCATATGGAGTGCACTACAGGACACTGCAACGATCCATCTAATGGGTCGTACATTTTAGGTCACTCTATATTGGTATTATTTGTGAATATGTATATTTGTGAATATTGTGCTGTAATGGCTTGATGTAGTGTTAAGGTATGATAATTTTTCAAGAATTTCTCACGAGATTCTAAATCTTTCAAAATATATCATACTAAAGCACTACAACTATCCCTTATTAAATTAAGGGGGAGCAATAACTTGTTCTATGGCCAAACATCGATTTCATTTTTACCCTAAGACCGGTTAATCCATTCAATATCCCAAATATTAATGGTTAACATTTTGGATAAGGGGAGAAAATGGGATTAAGGAGATTTAAATGATACTTGGCTAAAAGATGAAAAAGACTTAACGATTATCCAACTTAATATGTGTAAAGCACGTGTTAAGGGGGAGCGTTTTTGATGAACAAAACACCTAAGGTACAAAACTTTTGATTTCAATATCACAAGTACCTTAAGTGATTTTCAATGATTTTTCATGGTGGCAATTCCTTCCCAAAACACACTTAATTCACGACGAATGTGGTGACAAAAGGGTGGTAGGAATAGGTTTAGTCCAATGATTCATCAGAGCCGATGGAATCTTCCCAAGGACAATTCCCTAGATAGAATTAGAAGTCCTAGGAAAGATGGAGAAAGATTGTGAACGTAGCTGAATGCCGACCAAGTACTTAAGCTAGCACTGGAACAATCACAACAAGGTGCTAGTGATGACGTATTGGTAAGCATTGAAGGGGTTGAAGAATGAAAAAGAATTGTAAAGATAAAGGGTGTAAAGAAAGAAGCCCTCCTTACAACTTTAGGCAGAAACCGGGTCAATACATATGCTATTGAGGTCATTTTTGCTAATGATTCTCGGTATTGAAGAAAGACATCATGGACCCAGTGATGCAATGCACAACCCTTCCCAGCTAACTCAAATATCTCTCAAAAGATATTTGTTTTAATCACACGGAGATCAACACGTTATCTATTGGTTTATTCACTCCGAATAGACTGGTATTGAAAAGGTGGCACTCCTCTCCAGCCATCGCTTACTAAATCAAAACGCACAATCGAGTCTAGAGCCAAGAGATCATCAAAAGTCTCATTAGGACACTTTCCATTTATTCCTTGCTTTCTCACACACTGTGAAAAGTAAGAGATTTTCATGAGTCCTACGCAGTATTCCTGTAATATTGCCAGAACATCCGAGTAATACGCAAGTATTACAATGAAGATGGAAATCCTGCTTGAGCCAACATCAAACAAGCTCATGGTAGGTTACACGTACGGTTCTTTTAGAACCAATCTTGTGAAAAACTGGAAGGTAACAGTGGTTTAATTCTTAATTGAACTTAAACTCGTTCCAGGCCTCTTCGCATTATCATATGATCTTGCCAGAACACTCAGAGTGACTCTTTATTGACCACAGTGACGAGTGGAAATCCTTCTAGTGTTAACATCAAACAGCACTTGGTAGGTGACGTGCAAGATTCTTTATGAATTGAGCTCGTGACAACTGGAAAGCAACGATGGTGAAAATTTTAATTGAAATTCACTTGTTCCAGGTTTCATGAATTGACGGCTTCAAATCACGAGGATAATTTATCCAAGTGATTCACTCTTTATGTTCGCAGTCAGCTTTGGACGGTCGAATAAAGAGAACGGGTTTACCCGCGAAATCCTGTCAGGAAGTTACTTAATTGAAACTATCCGTCACGGGTACGATATCTAATATCGTCCAACGGTCTTCACCGACCGGAGGTAAAATGCTACCGAATTAGAATAAAATGTTCAAAGCCATTTTATTCGTGTCGTTGCTGTGTACCTGTTAAAGACGGTGGCGTTGCTGTGTACCTGTTGAAGACGGTGGCGTTGCTGTGTACCAGTGAAGACGGTGGTGATGCGGTGTACCTGTAAAAGTCGTTCCCACATGCTTATGTCTTTTGCAACAAAGTTCAGCAAAAATTCAAGAAAGTACAAGATGAAGTCTTCCGCTGTACCAAACTCTGAAGCTTTCGAGAATTCAACAAAAAGACGTAAGTGTGTGGAACATGAAGTCACGAGGAGGCAAAGTTCACAAGAAAGGCAAAGATCGCACGTGAAAGGCCAAAGAACAATGCTCTAAAGTCAAAGCCAAAAAGATCAAATCAACATATTCACAACAAAAGAAAGAAAAGAAGAAAAGACTACGAGCTAAAGAACGAAGACTTAGTATAGTATGCTAGGTTTAGGACTTTGTAACGTGGAGTGACCTCCCTTAGGGGGAGATTGTTAGAAATACGTTTTAACGTATATTAGAAGTATCGGTCACTCCACAATATGATTTATGTCGTAATAGCTCGTAGTTAGCAATTAGTTAAATATTATTTATTAAGTTAAGTAAGAACCGGTCCATGGGCTTGTCATGGACCGGCCCAAGCCCAATGTTAGGCTTGGAGTATAAATACCCCTTTCCACCATGGAAAGGGGTTGGTTGTTGTTCCATTTGCACTTTCATATTAATAAAATCACACACATTTTCTCTCACTTTCTCTCTCTAGTTTCTCTCACTAGAAAACATCAACCCACTTCATAGATTCATAGGTTATCAATATTCTACAGAGGCTGATGATCGAGTGAGTGCGATGGGGGCTCAAGATTTTGAAAACCGGAATTATAGCACGGTTGTGGCTCATAGTTGTTCATCGGTGAAGAATAATTAGAAACCGGGGTTGGTTCATAATAATCCATAGGTGAAGAAAACTGAGGACATGGATTTGGCTCATAACAATTCATTGGTTGACAATAATAGGTATTGTGAGGACCCCCACAGTTGTTGCAAACCGGGTATGGAGAAAAATCAAGTGCATCTTGTGGATAGCTATTATCATTGTCATAATTGTACCCCGGTTCTTGCCCGTGTCTAGACGGGTATTGAACCGGGCACGAAACATGCCAATGAGAGTCGCTTCCACAATAGATGCACGGGGGAACAGGAGGTAGGTTCAAAAAGTACGAATTAGTCGAGTTGCACAAAGGACAAAATCCGGATTGTGTGTAGTCGATATCGTTTCCGCGCCGCTCACATGTACACCATTGACAAGAGTTTTTCCTAGATAATTGTTTCCCACACCGGACGCAATGGACATAAAAATCCATAAAGAAAGATAGATAAGCAAGAAGAATATTTTTGGTGCAAAACTTTGAAAAAGAAATGCTTTTTATGATTTTTCAAATGTTTTTGGATTTTTTTGAAAATTTTTGACAAGAAAAATAACGTTCACAAGTGAACGGATCCCAAAATCCAACGCTTCACTCACAAAAAACCTTCGATCTTCACGAAAAGAGCCGGCAGCGGCGCCATTTGATACAATATTTTTCACTCGTTGAAAAGTTCGTTTCTCGGTATCTCTTCGAATTGATTTCCGGTTGATTGTGTGAGATTAGTTGTTCTTGGTGAAACAAATATTTTTGGTTTTGGAAAATAAATGAGCAAGACTTAATAATCAATGACGAGAAATTAAAACAAGTTAAAACGTAAACGGTGCGATATTTAAAACTTTAAAAGTAAATGACGAGAAATGAAAGGACGTAAAATTAAAACTTAACAAAAAGTAAATGATGCAAATAAAAACTTAAACTAAAAGAAAAGTGAATAAAAATTCAAATAAATAAAAAGGCGGGAAGAATCAAACTTGAAATTAAAAGAAGAAAACTTAAAATTTAAAAACAGAAAGAAGACTGACAGACCTTCATTCGGAACTTCTAGACTTCCGGATGAAGGTTCCTTCATTCGGAACTTCTAGACTTCCGGATGAAGGTTCCTTCATTCGGAACTTCTAGACTTCCGGATGAAGGTTCCTTCATTCGGAACTTCTAGACTTCCGGATGAAGGTTCCTTCATTCTGAACTTCTAGACTTCCGGATGAAGGTTGCTTCATTCGGAACTTCTAGACTTCCGGATGAAAGTTGCCTGGGAATGATGGAATACAGTAACAATCAAACCGAAGAACAGGGAAATATACAGTAACACGATTTCATCCACAAATTAATCTAAATCAAACAAAAGGTTAAACCAAGACAACCAATAAGCATCAATTAACAATAATCAATCAAAACAAATCATCAAAACTAACAAACATAACCAAATCAATCAAAACCCACTTGATCAAAATCATAAAAACTCAAGAACATGAACAATGATGAATAAGAACAAATCAAACTAGAAGGGATGAAGATGATGAATTAAAAGCTTGATTAAAAAGTAAAGATTCAATAACAAAAGCTTAAACACAAATTAATCTAGAGAGAGAAAGCATAAGTTTAGAGAGAGAAACTACCTACTCCTAATCTAATCCTAAAACTAAAACTAAAACTAACCAACCCTCTCACATGTTGTGAGGGTGGTATTTATAGGAGAGGGGAGTGGTTGGTGGCTTCCTCTTTCTTTCTTTCTTGATCCTCGGTCTTTCAGTCTTTTAAAATTCTTCGACTTTTAAGACTTCGTCTCGGGATTTCTATAAACTCGTCTTGTAATTTTCTTCATAAATTAGACCTGAGTTCTTCGACTTTATTAAACTTTCGTCTTTGGACTTTTTCTTCGATAAATCTTCAGAATTGGTCTTGGACTCCCGTTCTTTTTCCACTTTTGATCTTTCGACTTTGTCTTTCGTCTTTTCCTTCAATAAAAGCCCGTGAAAGCCGTGTTTTCTCCACTTTTCACCTTCTCGACCCTGAAACACAATAAAAACGCAAACCACGCATAATTCCGCCATTTACGACATAAAATATACGTTTAGGTCCCGTTTTAACGTAATTAAGTGGTAGAAAAGATGGGTGTTTTCACACCTATCAATACTTTTTCTTTGCTGGACATTGTTTAGTCCTTTCTTTACATTATATACTTATGCATTGTGTGTGGAGCTTATGTTTGGAACCGATGTCTGTTTTTTATTTCCTTTATGATCATTTAATGTTTTAGACATTTACCTTGCATGATTTGATGACACGCCATAATTATTAAGTAATGGTCCACTTATCAAAGTGAGGTGTTACATTTAATGTCTCTAAAGAATTTTTATTAAACTAACGAATCACCAAGACAAGCAACTGCACCACCAAGATGATCAACGGTAACGCCAATATAAGCTTCCTAGAATCCAAGAAGCAAAGATCCCCAAAAAATAAAATTAGGGTTTCAAAACCCTAAGTCTATTTTGCAAGGAAAACAATGGCACCACCAGAAAGATCAACGACAACACCCAGATAAGCCTCTAAACACCTAGGAACAGAAGATCCCAAAAAAATAAATTAGGGTTTCAAAAAACCCTAGTTTAATTTTTTTCAAGAAATCGAACGACAACTTCAGATATATGCTTCCAGAACACGAGAATCACCAAGAATAAGGACTAAAAAGCAAAACCCCTAAATTAAATATTAGGGTTTCACAAACCCTAATCCTATAATGATAAATCTGACCACTACTAACCAGAGAGAGCTAAATCAGAGCTAGGATCTAAGGTCTATGTCTCTGATACCATGTTAAAACATGGAAACAATGTAATAGACCAGATCTTATCACCCAACCAACATCCCCTTGGTTATTTATTAATGAAGAGTTCAAAAACAGAAATACAAAACAAAGATTAGTCCCCAAACAGATGCTAATCAAGCGAATACAAAAGAGATAGATTGAGATCATCCCAACTAGGTTGATCCGATCTCTCTCACTACATAAACACTCACACTCAACCTAATCTAATCAAGATGAAGAAGATGAAGATCCTCCCATACTATAAGCCACAAACGGCTGGTAACCAAAGAGATAGCACACACGTTGATGTGTGTGTGTTATGATTGATACAAAGAAACCCTACCACAGCTAGGGTATAATAATCCTCAAGCCCAAGGGCCTTCATGGGCTTCCAATGGCTAGTCAAGCCCAATACAACTTGAGAAACAACAAAAGTCACAAAAGATCCCTGCATAATTAAACAAACACAAAATAGGCACTAAACATAAAATATGATAAGTTTGAAAAGTCAACAGGTTTATTATAGATTTTTGCATTGGTTCCAAAACAGATTGTTAAGATATTCAATTGTTTCCTTTCATTCCTAAATATGGAAATGTTGAGACTTTCAACACCCCATATATACACTTTATAATGTAGTAGAGATTATGTTGTTGGTCATGTGATAAGATTGAAGTTTTTGAACAGGGTTTTTTCCTGATTTAGTAATTGATTAACTAAGATATTTGGCAATGAGCTATCTATGTTTCAGTGTTCAGAGTGTCTTTTGGGACATTCAGTACTTGTTTATGGAGTAAATGACGCTTTTGAAATCTGATTCAGTATTTAGGGATGGGTGGGTAACCTCATCATTTTTACCCGGAGGCAGTCGTGCGTGAAAAACGTGAACCCATCATAACATACTTAGGACAATTTTGGGTCGTGGTTAACATTTATGTAAGACGAAGAAGGACAGTAGTAAGAAACATTAAGGGTAGATGTGTTGGCCCAATTCACGGATGTTTAAATCAACAATATACCAAAAGCAATAAAACTTTATGGAAAAAGTACACGTTTCATCTTTATGTTTTTTTTTCTATTTTTTTTAAAATGACAATTTTTACAACTTATATCAACTATCTCACAATTTCTATCATACATGTTTCCACCGAGACTTGAACCCACAACCAGGAGGTTAGAGGGCCACTCACATACCGCTAGACCAAAAGGCATTTGGTTCGTCTTTATGGTTTATATCAAACATCATATTTCGTCCCTATTTCATTTTAAATACACTGACAATCCCTAATTTTATAAGTTGTAACCTCAACGGTCCATATTCTGAAAAATAGGGACCATGTTTGTAATTAATTTTCTTGAAACTTATAACACGGATAGTCCTTATTTTTCAAAATAGGGACCGTCCGGGTTACAACTTATAAAATTAGGGATTGTCCGTGTATTTAAAATTAAATGGGGACAATACGCGATGTTTGATATAAACCATAAGGACGAAACGTGTAATTTTTTCAAACTTTATTGATAATCAAGAATCTTGTCATCTAATCGTTGCAAAGTTCCACTAAGTGGTTTCTTTGGGGAGGTTTCCTGGATGTTTGGGTTCAAGACCTGCCAAGGGCCTTTCAGGCGAAACGGATAAAGAGTCTAATATAACTAGGCGAGGGTTCGAAGAAGACATTCTACCGCTTAGATGTCATTGCACGACTCGACCCACTAACCACTAACATTTGCCGTTCTAAAAAAAAAAATTAAAAAAATCGTTGCAATGCTTCTGTGAACCATTGTGTTGGTTGGTGTAGTAACTGTCATATAACCGCCGTTTGTAACTGCCATATCATCCCGAATATTTGGGGTTAGCCCAATGGGTTGGTTCAGCCCAATAAGATGTTCACACATCATAAACACTGTTTGATTATCATATTTTCATTATAACTTCAATTATATCGTCAAGCTTGAAATCATTGTTTATCTTTTTGTTATGGAAGGCTAAGCCTTTATGATCACATTCTTATAAAGCTTTTCAGTTCAATGATGTAAGTTCTTTAGTTTATCCTAGTAGTGTTTTGGATGTTCTATGTGCTATTAAAGACTTACGCATTTGCGTTTATCACAGCATACCTAGCGGACCGGCCATAATGGACTTAAGCTCACGGTACATCATTCTCGAATTGCGTAACTCATGTGATAAAATTACTACTAATGATCCTGCTAGTTTCATATCATCATGCATCAGTTTCATTAGATTATATGATCTTTTAGGCCATGTTCCTTATACTGGACCACAAAATATGTAACTCATACGATAAACACATAGTCTTTAGTTGATTTGCTTACATTATTCAACTAGTCGCTTATCATAAATTACGTACTATCGTTAACATAAAATCGTGAGATCATTACCTCAATTAATTCGATAAACACATGTTTCATTAGTTAAGTTGCGTCACATGATTCACTAATGATCCTGCTGATTTAAGTAGTTTTCTTTTAATCATCATCATGTTTGTCTGATTGAATTAAGAAATCAATAACTCATATCATAAACACATATTTAATTTCATTAGCTTTTTTTATGCTACACAGAGATTACTAATGAGTGAGTCGAAGATATCACCAAGCACATTTCGCTTGTTATCTCATTCGACTTAGGATGTGCATTTTAGCAGAAATTAAATTACATCAAGGAAATGAGGAATCACCTTAATAACTCCTTTAAACAATACGTACATTAGTTAAATTGATTTGAAAGAAACAATCGTTGGATCTTCATTATTGCTACGTACTCGGCCATGTTTGTTTCCTTAGTCTGCGAGGTTCATGAAATGTAGAAGCATTAGTACTATTTTCAACTATATCGATCATGCATGTGTTTTAATGCAATGTATGTATGCAGTCCCGTGATGCCTTAGATCATGTATGGATTGGGTATCCAGTTTGTTAATTCAAGAACTGCAGTCTGCAGAAGCACATTGTTGCTTTCAAACGCATTAGCCAGATTTTCAACAGTGTTCCTTGTAACATCTCATACAGATTAAGTTTATTACCTCATATGAATGTTGTTTCTTACAAAAAAAAAAAAAAACGCTTTTGTATTCAAGTGTGGAGTGCAACATCGTATTATATCAAAAGTGGAAAAGTGAGGACATGTACACTTAGGTAGCTAGTGAAGGACTAGTTTATGGTTTACTAATGATAGCGAGTCATTGTAGGATTATGATGTTACCTTAGTTACGCACCCCCTTTGGTGCTTCTGTAGTAAGGGAAAGGAACTTGACCACTCTCGATGCTGCTGATATCTTCAACAAGTAGTTGAAAATGCCTTTTAACTTCCTCAGCCGTCTTCCCAGGAACGGCCCTTAGCAACATTGTGCCACCGGTCAGGTGTGTCCTTATCAAACAGAGCAAGAGCTCTTTCGAAGGCTTTGTTCTGTTTGGCAGTCCACGAACCTGACCCATGTGACGACATTGAGCTTGATGCCATATAAGCAAAGTAAAATAAGGCTGAGGTTATGTCTTCTAGGAACTCAGTCTTGTAAGTGTAGTGTCAAGTGCTGATATGTGAATATAGGTGGCAATGTGGGTCTTTTATAGGCTCCAGGATTAGTGGGACGACGTGGAGTTGTGCTAGTTGGCTAAATGAGAAGAATTCTTGATGATTCGTCTTTTTAGGCACCACAAGATAAGCAGGACAAAACTATCTCAAACATGGTGGAAGAATCAGCATCTTCTTAAGAGCCATGACTATTTGTATTTATGCCTAAAGATCACGGAAATCCCCTGAAAGTTTGTTTTGTATTGATTAGGGTATTTATAGATTATCACTCCTAATTACAGAGATACATTTTGGATTATAGTAGAGATTTTAATATGAAAACTAGTATACTGAAATATGTTACAGTTGATTTAACATATCTTTATACATCATCAACACACCCCTTTCAGAATGTGCATATGAAAAGCGAAATGAATACTTGTCAATTTTATCCGAAAAATTATATTGAGTCGGACAAGTATTTTGGTGCCTTACCCGTTCCCATAATTAATCAACATTTCTGTGCCACAAAATGTTATCATTTAGAAAACTATCCTGCTACGAGAATGTCATGATCCAGATAAATTATCCTAGAACCACTTGTGCATAATGCATTAAAACTTGAAGACTGCTCTAGATTAAGTGACCAAACAAAATGTTTCACGAGGGTGTAAAGAATGAATGTTTACTAGTTCCATAGTTCACGAGAAGATAAGAAACTTTTAAAGTTGTGCAGAAACTTGAATGGTTTATGTACTTTGTCCTGAACATAAATCCAATATGTAGCTGGCTAGCTAGGCTAATGTTGTCCTGACTGTTATTTGGTTATGCCCCATTCTACCTCTCTACCAATATTCACTATCCTATAAATGTTTTACATGAAAATGCACAAGTGATATCCCTATTGTGATTTACATCTTTATGTTGACTGTGAGATTAGTTGGTCGCGTATGGGAATAACGATTACGCTATATGATTGTTGTTTCTTTATGCTACTAATTGTTGTGTAAGCTAGAAATGTGGTTTAGAAAGAAAATAAAAGCATCATTCAAATGCCGTTTTACCGTCAGTAATTCCCCTTTAGTGCGTGTTCATCAATGTATGTGTTGCACACGGAAAAGATTGATTTGCACTACAAGAATTGACCCCTTTAGTGACGAGACTTTTAGAGACGACACCAGGTAGACAAATTATGTGTTTGGGGATTACAAGCTGGGTCACCAAAGATAGTTAAGATGGATTTTAGTACTATGTTTTTGCTTTTTAAATTTTGTTTTATGATTCATCTGACAAAATTTTTTCGACTTGGCGTTGTAGGAACTGCTAGCTAATTGCTAGTCAATCTATTATGTGGTTATAGTCGTATACACTCAAGATTTTTCTATTCGGACTGTAAACGTAGTACATATTATCATTCTGAAAATACGCACGTGCTATGCAAATGATAAATGTAGGGTTTTTAGGAGGAAGGGTGTTATAGGTAAAAACCATAATTTGGATGCAACTGCTAGATTAAGAAAAGCGGGTAAACATACGAGGATTTTCCCTGTTTAGGTTACCCGAGGAGGGCGAAACTTTTTGACTCAAATGTACGTGGCCTCACCAGTTTAATCTAGGACCGTTTCTGACACTTCCACTCCTAAATGTATACACTTAGTGAGTTTTGAACCATTGAACTCTTGAAAGAGCTTACCACTAGCGGCTATTTGGTGATGGTTGAACACATTAAGAACCTAGGTTAATAATGGAGTTGTAACTTTCATGGTGAGCTAAGCATATTGCCTTTAAAGTGTATAAGGTGTTGTCTTGTTCCAACGCTTTACAGTCTGATTGATTCGTTGTCTATTCTTCTCCTTAGGGGGGCCATTCTTCTCAAAATTCACTAACAGACCTTCTACCATTATTAGGTTGTACCTTGTACAATAATTTTTACTTGTTTTGGTCTTGCCTATTTTGTTTTTACATCCCATTCAATCCCTATTTGTAAAATGGATGAGGTTTTCTTTTGTTGAGCTTACTGACGGTTAGACTCTCACTCATATGTACGCCGCTTAAACAAGGTATCTCCGTGACCCTTTCCCGACCACCTCCAAGATGTGTATCTAGCTAGTGCGGTTTGAACCTGAGACTTCTTTTGAGAACATCAGAGAGTCTAACCCCTATGCTACGTTGGTGGTTATTTTGGGAATTTGTGTAATTCCATATACTATGGGTGTTTTTGTTCACGAAATAGACTTAAGAGGTTGAACAACTTAACATTGGCGTCTGGTTTTTTGTGCATTTATGTATGGAGGAGTACGATCCTAACAGAAAGTTGAGCGATGAGGGAAAAATGAGAATATAATTTCCCTCTTCGGTTAGACGTCTATTATGAAGGTATTCGAGATAAGTTTGACTCAATTTTAAGACGTTAGCAAATAATTGTTTAACCATGTATAGACAAGCAACGAGAGAAGTTCTAATGAATGGAACCATATTCTGTGGCAGAACATATATCTAGTTCGAATTATAATAAAGTCGATCACCTTTCTCACTTTTGAGGTTCATTGGGCAACATAGATGTGTTTGGAAAAATTATATGGCCTAGAGTTGCTCGGTTCCATTCCCACGTCGACTCTAGTCACTTTGGTATCTACAAAGCAAGTGGCTTTGGCATACAACGCAAGTGGCATAGGCACATAGTTAATGAATCTTTCTAAAAAAATCTTGAGAACCTGCTCTTTGGGAACATTTATAATATATTTAGCTGAAAAAGAAGAAAACAAACAGATTTGAGATGAAAGAGCTAAGTCAAGTGTTTGTTAAACTCACGTCGAGAAATTATATTATAGTCGAAGAAGATAATTTAAAAGCACTAACTGGCCTGCTTTCATTAAATCGTCAACAGTCCCACGTTATAAGTTGCATTCCTATAATAGTTAAGGAATCTGATTTACATATCAATCCTCTGCCAATATTTATATGTGTCTAAAAGGGATAAGTATGCTAAATCATATGACTACGTCGATATGCTGATTGCTGATGTGAACTTTAGCCTTTCGTATTAAAATTTTCCTATTGGCCATCAAATATTTACGTTGTTGAGATCCTCAAAGGTCATGGAACTTTGGGAAGAAGGGGACCCTTATTTACAAGTTGTTGAAGTAGTACTCGTCGAATATTGGCCCCATGGTAATGGGGCTGTGGTGATCGAGACAGCAAATATAGGTGATGAATAGGAATCGGTACAACTAGGGCTAAATGTAGAGGACTAGAGTGCCAGTTTCGACCCACTTATGAGCGAGGTAACTTGGTTTTAGCTAGTTTGTGAACTTGTCAAATGGTTAAACACTTAAAGATGGCCCAAAGTCTAGTTTTAATGCATGCTGTAAGTGACCCATTTTAACTTAAAACTTATTTTGACCTGTAAATCAACCCAACCGACCTGTTCAGCTTACCACTTCTAGTTGTAGGCACATAAATTAAAATACCAATATGCAGACGTCATCACCCTATTGCGCACCAGAAGCAAATTCGCGAATCTACCCTCACCACTGCATCGCTATTGGGCTTAAGGTCCGTTTCATGAGTGGATTAGAACATATTTACATGTCTAAAAATGTGCTTCAAATGATAATAGTTAAGAATATCTATCTCCTAGTTCCAGATAAGCAAATAGTTAAGAATCTATGACTTTATTAGAACTGGTCCTTTGGAGAATCAGATCTACCCTCAAATTGAGTCGTTAAAAGAAAACCGAATATTACACCCCTAATATAGTGAAGCATTTCATGTTGCCATTTTCATATAAGATCTTTACAATTATTCTAGTCCTGATTTTGCAACGTTGGAACCTTGAAGCCACACGCCTTTTGTACAGCAAGTCTGTATTCTTTTCAAATATCAGACTTCTGTTAAGACTCGACAGTTTGCATCAAAGTTGATAATGCGCATAGGCTACTACACCTAGAAATTAGACTCTTTAATTTAGGTTAAATATATACATGAACATATTTAGGTTGTATATCCGATCATCCGGTTTCTAGAAAATTGTGTATAGCGTTGGTTGGAATTAAAAGAAAAAAAAACAAACTATCAAAAATTTGAAAAATTCTATGTACAATACGAAATATGTAGCGGTATATTGAATTTAAGTATCCTTGTGCGGTCTTTGAAAAATTTCCTGCCAAATATTCAAGGGGGAATCAAGTGCTTTTCCTCCTTTACTGCATTTTGTTAACAATATTCTAAGGAATACATTCTTGACATTGACACGTTAATAAAAATGATGCTGCACTATACATTTCTATCGTCGTTATTAGCATTGACAAATGAGAAAGGTCGTATTCCACTACTTGTTTGTGTAAGCATAAACCTAGATATCTGGAGGTCTTATAATGAATGTAAACTGAGTAGCAGATCTTACTAATACAAGAATTTGCTTTGAAGACTGCATTTTCGGTTAAGAAGTGACGTCGAAAAATCTAGTAATTGTCTTGAATTAGGTAGCACGTAGCGCATAGTTGTGGTTAGGGGTAAGATGTCATAAATTGGGCAAGTCTGTGTTGGGTAACCGGTCAAATATGGTATGCTTAGTACTGATCAAGGGGTTACCCCCTCGTGTGGTGTGGATCAAGGGGTTACCCCCTCGTTTCCAATCACCAACGATAAGGAAAGAGATGAAAAGATCGATTTCTTATTCGGACACAAATGTTCTCATACAATAACGAAAACATAACCACTCGGTCAAAAACAAGACTAGAACCAGTACCACAACACAAACCAGAACATGACGCCATTACTTTTAACTAATCATACAAACACTAAACCGCAACTTTCTAAATTTCTCGAATAACCTTCATGCACCACCTCCCCTCGAGTAACCATCACCACGGCCACCACCATAGGTCACGACCACCGCCATAACCACCACCACTGCCTCCGTAATACCACCACCATCATCATGCTTGCCATAATCACCACCACCGACATCACGTCTTCCACCACATCCACGTCACTGCGCCTCATTGACGATGATAATTCGCCTGTCGAGCTCCTAACCATTCATCCTTCAATAGCGTCTCTCGTCGTTTTTTCTTTCTTAAATGTCACGAATCCAAATCCTTTGGATCTTCCAGTATCCCTATCATTAGTAATATGCTCACACATTCATAAGAACATTTTAATCCAAATATCCGATTCAAAAACATAATTTCTGCAAAAGCACAAAGAATAAGGAGCATTTGGAGAAAGATGGTAAGCTCGATTTTTTCGGCTTATGAGCTTAAGGTGTTTTTTTTTTTGGGTAATGGGTTACCCCGGTAAACTTGTATTAATCACATGAAAAGTTTAAGTACAATGGAATGTGGTTGAAATACCACATTAACCTCAGCCAAAGGCTTGAACACCTAACGTTTAGAACAAACCCCTAAACGTAAAAGCCATCTAACAAAGAAAAATCCTATCTTTCATATATATGGAAAGAATTAGGCATACTCCACTGCTCAAGCAGTTGAGAAACTGGTGTTGTATTCTTGAAGCGGAACGTAATCAGCTTAAGCCTCACCATAATCTTGAGACAATCACACAACTCTTGTGGAGAACGTTTCCCTTTGTTGAAAAGACGGTTGTTCCTCTCAATCCAAACGAAGTAACATGCTGCCGCAAAAACTAACCTTCCAATCACACTTTTAGCCGTTCTAAGATGAGCTATCGATTGAAGAAACACAGTAATATCTTCAAGCTTTGGTGGAATATCACTCATATCCGCCAGCGTGCGAACAATCTGCCATACCTGCGTAGAGTAAGTGCATTCGAAAAAAAGGTGATTATGTGAGTCCGGAACGGACTCACAAAGAGGGCAGCGAAGCAATGTTAGATCGATATGGTCACCAACGTCCCAATGCCTTAAGCGATCTTGGGTCTTCAGACATCGCCTCATAATAAGCCACAAGTTGAAAGCATGCCGAGGAATACAATGTGAAAACCAAACCACTCCACACCATGGGACTTGAACACCTCTCGGTCTAAACACATCCCAAGCCTGTTGAACCGAAAAGCTAACCATGTTCCCATTTATATCACGCCATTTCGGAGTATCAAGCCGCGTATCATCCAACAAAGGCACGGGAATCTGATCTAGATTAGGCGCTTTAAGGAGCCACGACTGTGGCCAATTCCAAACGCCATTTTGCACAAAATCAGCCACTTTACACCGAAGATTATGACCAGCTCTATGAACATCACGAGGCGACAAAAATCTAGATAACGGGCAATGAGGATCCCAAGTATCAAATAACAAAGACGAATCCATACCGTTACCAAGCAATTTCCAAAGGTAGGGACGAACGGTTTCACGAAGTTGTAGTACTTTTCGCCACCCCCAACTCAGATCAGCCGTGATAGTTAAGTCCCAAAGTGTTCGGTCCTTAATCTTATAAGTGTGAATCAGCTTAAGGTGTTTGTATTAGCTTATTTTATGACAATTTATCATGCGATTTTGGAAAATCGATCAACTCAATATTAGATTCATGTTACGGGTGCTTGGTTGAGCTTATTTTTCTGGCTTATAGGTTTAAAAAAATAGCTTTTGAATTCTAGTGTGGAGTGCAACATTTTATCAAGTTAAAATTTAAAAAGTGAGGACATGTACACTTAGGTAGCTGTGAAGGACTAGTTTATGTTTACTAATGATGTAACAAGTCATTATAGATTTATGATGTTACCTTAGTTACGCACCCCCTTTGGTGCTTCTGTAGTAAGGGAAAGGATCTCGACCACTCTCGATGCTGCTGATATCTTCAACAAGTAGTTGAAAATGCCTTTCAACTTCCTCAGCTGTCTTCCCAGGAACAGCCTTAGCAACATTGTGCCATCGGTCAGGTGTGTCCTTATCAAACACAGCAAGAGCTATTTCAAAAGCTTTGGTCTATCTGTTTGGCAGTCCACAAACCTGACCCATGCGACGACATTGAGCTTGATGCCATATAAGCACACAAGAAATTTAAAAAAAGGCTGAGGTTATGTCTTCTAAGAACTCAGTCTTGTAAGTGTAGTGTCAAGTGCTGATATGCGAATATATGTGGCAATGCGGGTTGTCTTTTATTTATAGGCTCCAGGAATAGTGGGTTGTCTTTTCGATGATTCTTCTTGTTAGGCATAACAAGATATCTTAAACATGGTGAAAGAATCAGCATCTTCAAAAGATATTTCTTTATAACTAAAGTTTAATGCAACCTCGTGATGAAATGCGCATTATATTTTGATTAGAACATGTAGAATTTCTAATGCTAAGATTATTTACTGACTACAAAAGATATTTCTTTATAATAGTACCTCATATCTAAAGTATCAGCATATCTTTTATACATTACCTGTAACCTCCCTTCTTTAATAACAAATCAAAGTGCTGATCAGAAAAATTCATCGCGGTTTGTTTAGCATATCGGCGATAATATTACCGTATACAACACATAATGTGAAATGCTCCTATAGCTACTTATTTTTCATGTGGTTTAACTTGAAAAAATGCTTTGCATGGATTTAAAATTAAAGGGTCTGCACGTGATACCCTTGAAACCCTTTTGTAGTGATATTAATAATGTAGTTTCTAAACTTCTAATTGATTTTTAGAAAGTATCGTGTGTAGAATCATATGTGCATATTAGTCGAGTTGGTTGCAATTCTCAACATAACCCACTCATGGTGTCAACGACCCTGTTAAAATGTCTAGATCCGCCCATGGTCAGTTGTGCTCTATATTCTATCCGACTATCCAGTGATCCATATATGGGCAAATAACTTGAAAATGTATCCAACTTGTCAATTTTTGTTATTCTATGTATTTAACTTTTTTTTTTGCTATTAAATGACAAACTTTGCAAATTTCGACTTTTCTATGTATTGTGTTACCTGCTTGACCTGCTAGTCCTACGTGGAGCAGGTCAATTCTACATCACCCTACCATCCCTATCCTCACTAGCTACAGGCATGTCAAATCCAGCCCCACTTCGCAACATTGCTTCTGTAATCTGCTTAATTGTGTTTAACAACTTCAATAAGCAGTTAGTTTTTCATAACAAACACAAACATCCCCTCGAATTGGCCTTGTTGTTCTTCTTAGATTTCTGCTCCTCCAAACGGATCAACTACAGAGCACCAAAAAAAGGTACGACTTTGGGAGGGGGGGGGGGGGGGGGGGGTTTGATGTTTCCATTCCCAGATGCCTCCGTTGTCAAAGAACATTCTCGATCCTCAGTGAGCATCCTAAACACTCAGAGAAACGAGCTTCATTTTTTTATTGGTTAAACCTGCTCATTGTTGCCCTATATGGATTCATATGAATTGGATTATCAATTGAGCTGCCGGGGAAGTTCTCATTTGGGAGGTGGGTTTGCTGACTTCCCTTCAGTTTTCAGTTTTTGCGGGGTTCAAGAATGGTCCAACCGAGGAGAAACTGTGGATAGTGCGAGTTTTAAGATGTGGTTTATTGTAAAGGCTTTAATGGCGCCAATCTTGCGTCTCGGGGAAATGCAAAGCCGGATACTGATATCATCACGAGGGTAATTAGACGTGAAACTGGGTACTTGACAAAACCGATAATTCTGGTGCAGTGTGCTATGATCCTCTTAAAGCAGCGTCAAGATCTTCCAAAAGGTGGTGTCTTTCCTTCTGGAATAGTTTTTGGTTCAACAGATCTTCAAGCTAATGATATTTGTTTTGTTTTGTGTTGTACGACAACCGACAACAAACCCGAAGTTCGATAACGCGGAACCGCTAGATCGCGAGTTGTATCGAGCACAAGTAGCGAACACACGAGAGACTACAAAGAATCGACAAATATATGCACACGGTATACCCTCAACTACCTCTTTATTAATAAACCTAATAAAGACTACATTGAGGAAGAAGAATTCACTGAACTAGGATCCCCCTCATCCCTATTTATAGAGATGAGGGGGTAGACACCTTCCTAATACAAGTTTATTCCTAATCTATATTACAAAGTACACTTAAGTCCCTAAACTATATTTAAGTTTACTACTAATATTCCAACAATTTCCACCTTAGGAGTAACACTTAAACATAACCGATACTCAACACCCTTTACCGGTGTTGGAACCTCGAACCGGGAACCACCTTGTCGACCAGGCATTGTACTTCTGTAATTTCCTTAGATTAGCTTCCATAAACTCCTTCACGTTCTTCTTCTCAGCAACATTACCCTCCGCACCCTCTTGACCAGGTACTCCGGTTACCGTAATGTTTGCCCCCACCTTTATACCAAGGTGTACCTCTTCCTGCTCATTTACCAAGCAGCCCGTGTTTGTCTTTTCTTCAGGTTGTTTGTCCTTCAACCATCTTTGAGCCACTGCAGCATGATCGTTACTCACCTGAAAAACCTCAGCTTCACGATCCCCTTGAGCTCCCTGTAGTTCTACCTCAAACCGTCTTTGAGCCACTACAGCATGATCGTTACTAACCTGAAAAACCTCAGCTTCACGATCCCCCTGAGCTCCCTGCAGTTCCACCTCAAACCAAACACGTTTATGAACATGTACTCCATGGACTCCTGTTTTAACACCAGGACCAAGTTGTTTGAACCCAACTTGTTTTGAACCTCCATGCTTACGTACAGTAAACCCATCGAAATTTTCGATGTTAAACCTAGTTATAGAACTAGCCATTCTTCTTTATCCCTTTGTTGATTGGCTAAACCTTGTGAAAAACCTCACAATCACAAATCGACAAAGTCCCTTCGATAATTCGCTAAACCTTGTGATATATTAAACCTCACAATCACGAATTACGAAGTCTCCTTGTATAAAGAAAAACCCTTGGTTTATCGATATTACCCTAAGAAAAACCTTCTTAGAAATCGATCAAACCAAGAAACCCTTCAAAAGAACACCCTTTCTTACTCAAATATCGATTAAACCTTGGAAATTAACCTATCCAACAAATCGACAACCCTTGAATCAAGAAAGTACCCGACTCCTTTTGAAGTAACCCTTGTCGTACTTTTAATTTTGCAAAACCGATTTCTAATAACCTAAGAAATCTTGCAACCTCGACAAGTCTTGAATCTTCTTTAACCTTGCTACAAACCTTGTCAAGTTGTTTCTTAACCAACTTTACCGACAAGCCTCGCAAGCCGTGTGCAATATACCCGTTGTTGCTAAAACCCTTTCTTGCAAATCCAGTAACTAGGATAACCCTAAACCCTCGATCAGAACAAGCAACCCGATCGCTAACTTGAAAACCCAAGTAAACCACGATCAAACTTGAACCACAAGAGAATACCCTTCTTGCAAATCGAATTTATTAGATACCCTAAGCCCTCGATCATGAACAAGCAACCCGATCGCTAACTTGAAACCCAAGCAAACCCACGACCAAACTTGTCCCACAAGAAAATATACCCGCAACAACAAAACCTATCGTCTTTTTAAACCGTATTTTGAAAACTAAAAATACGATCACCGAGATCGATATTAACATTCGAATTATTGTCAACCAAATACCTTTGTAGTATTATAATACTTTATAAGTATTCACAAAACCAAAACACACTTTGTAGTTTTGTCTTGTCTTCACGTGATATAAAACAAAAGAACCATCCTTTGTAGTACGTTAGTTACGAAGTGAGATTTAAATATTAAACGATTAATATTCAAACAATGCCAACTTTGTAACACAACCCTCACGTCGCTTTCAACTTTCTACCTCTCGCCCAATCGATCGCTACTTTCATGATCATCCACCGATCGCAGCTTTAAAAATCGATTCCAATACTGAAATCGAACCTCGATACTTTTGAAACCTCGCTCTAGCCTTCGACCTTCGTGACCACAATAACCGTAGCTCTGATACCACTTGTTGTACGAAAACCGACAACAAACCCGAAGTTCGATAACGCGGAACCGCTAGATCGCGAGTTGTATCGAGCACAAGTAGCGAACACACGAGAGACTACAAAGAATCGACAAATATATGCACACGGTATACCCTCAACTACCTCTTTATTAATAAACCTAATAAAGACTACATTGAGGAAGAAGAATTCACTGAACTAGGATCCCCCTCATCCCTATTTATAGAGATGAGGGGGTAGACACCTTCCTAATACAAGTTTATTCCTAATCTATATTACAAAGTACACTTAAGTCCCTAAACTATATTTAAGTTTACTACTAATATTCCAACATTTTGCTTTCAAGGGAGTGATATATCCGAGTGGCATAGTCCTTTTCTTTTTAACATGAAATGCAACCGGTTAAGTGACTAGCAGGTACCACAATACAAAATTTGCAAATTTTGTTAATAACAAAAAAAAAAGTTGAGTATATAGAATAACAAAAATTGACAAGTTGGATACATTTTCAAGTAATTTGCCCTACATATATATGTCTGTAGCTGATAACTTTATATAATATGAATATAAGAAACGGACGGAGTAATCATATCATCATGCATCAGTTTCATTTAGATTATCTTTTAGGCCATGTTCCTTATACTGGACACTCATACGATAAATACATAGTCTTTAGTTGATTTGCTATATATGATTCAAGTAGTCGCTTATCATAAATTACTTAATATTTTTCACATAGAATCGTGAGATCATTAGCTCATTTAATTCGATAAACACATGTTTCACACTGTTAAGTTGCACATAATTCACTAATGATCTTGCTGATTTAAGTAGTTTTTTCAATCATCATCATGTTAATCTGATTGAATTAGGAAATTAATAACTAATATGACAAACACATATTTAATTTCATTAGCCTTTTTTTGCTACACAGAGATTACTAATGAATGAGTCGAAGATATCACCAAGCACATTTCGCTTGTTATCTCATTCGACTTAGGATGTGCATTTTAGCAGAAATTAAATTACACCAAGGAAATGAGGAATCACCTTATAATTCCTTTAAACAATACATACATTAGTTAAATTGATTTGAAGAAAACAATCGTGGGATCTTCATTATTGCTACATACTCGGCCATGTTTGTTTCCTTAGTCTGCGAGGTTCATGAAATGTAGAAGCATTAGTACCATTTTCAAATCATGCATGTGTTTTATTGCAATGCATGTAGGTACATGTCTAGCTATTGAAGGACTAGTTTATGGTTTACCAGTCATTATAGGATTATGATGTTACCTTAGTTAGGCACCCCCTTTGGTGCTTCTATAGTAAGGGAAAGGAACTCGACCACTCTCGATGCTGCTGATATCTTCAACAAGTAGTTGAAAATGCCTTTCAACTTCCTCAGCCGTCTTCCCAGGAACGGCCTTAGCAACATTGTGCCACCGGTCAGGTGTGTCCTTATCAAACACAGCAAGAGCTCTTTCAAAAGCTTTGTTCTGTTTGGCAGTCCACGAACCTGACCCATGTGACGACATTGAGCTTGATGCCATATAAGCACACAAGAAAGTTAAAATAAGGCTGAGGTTATGTCTTCTATGAACTCAGTCTTGTAAGTGCAGTGTCAAGTGCTGATATGTGAATATGGGTGGCAATGTGGGTCTTTTATAGGCTCCAGGAATAGTGGGACGAGGTGGACTCGTGCTAGTTGGATACACGAGAAGATTTTTTGATGATTTTTCTTTTTAGGCACCACATGATAAGCAGGACAAAACTATCTCAAACATGGTGGAAGAATCAGCATCTTATTAAGAGTTAAGAGCCATGACTCTTCGTATAGTATTTACTACTATTATTATTCATATTGTGAACTTGTATTGATTAGGGTATATATGGAATTATGGATTCATATAGAGAGATTATCACTCGTAATTACAAAGATACGTTTTAGATTATAGTATAGTTTTATATATGAAAACTAGCTAGTATACTGAAAAAACTTACAGTTGATTAACATATCTTTATACATCATCAACAAACCCTTTTTAGAATGTGTTAATCAACTGTAAGTTTTTTCAGTATACTAGCTACTTTTCATATATAAAACTATACTAGGGTAAAATCTTAAAGTGAATTTATTGTCGATTTTATCCGAAAAACTATCTTGTGTCACCCATATAATCTTTACATTAAGTCAGTCCTGTGCAGTTTTACATAATTATTTCATAGCGTATGCTCGTAATGTTAAACTCTTGCGAAATTTTAAAAGCGCTAAAAATATTTAAACAATAATGGATGAGGCTAAAATGTTCGCCATTGAGTCGGACTAGTAATTCGGTGCCTTACCCGTTCCCATAATTAACTAACATTTCTGTGCCATCAAATGTTAAAATTTAGAAAACTATCATGTTATGAAATGTCATGATCAAGATAAAGCATTAAAACTTGAAGACTGCTCTAGATTTAGTATTTTCAGCTTCGGGAAAAAAAACATGCCTATATTAAGTGACCAAACAAAACGTTTCACGAGGGTGTAAAGAATCAATGTTTACTAGTTCCATAGTTCACGAGAAGATAAGAAACTTCTAAAGTTGTGCAGAAACTTGAATGGTTTATGTACTTTGTCCTGAACATAAATCCAATACTGTAGCTGGCTAGCTAGGCTAATGTTGTCCTGACTGTTATATTTGGTTATGCCCATTCTACATTTCACAGCTCAACACTTGTTGCCTCTTCCTCTCTACCAAGTGGTGTACCTATGGTGATTTACATCTTTATGTTGACCGTGAGATTAGTTGGTCGCGTATCGAATAAAGATTATGCTATATGATCGTTGTTTCTTTATGCTACTAATTGTTTTTTCTGTGTGTGTAAGCTAGAAATGTGGTTTAGAAAGAAAATAAAAGCATCTGTCAGTAATTCCCCTTTAGTGCGTGATCATCAATGTATGTGTTGCACGTGGAAAAGATTGATTGGCACTACAAGAATTTACCCCTTAAGTGACGAGAGCTTTAGAGACGACGCCAAGTAGACAAATTATATTGCAAGTGATAAATGTAGGTTTTATAGGAGGAAGGGTGTTACAGGTAAAAACCATAATTTGGATGCAACCGCTAGATTAAGAAAAACGGGTACAAGGCTTTTCCTTGTTTAGGTTACCCGGGGAGGGCCATACATTTTGACTCAAATGTACATGGCATCACCGGTTTAATCTAGGACTGTTTCTGACACTTCCACCCCTAAATCAATACACTTAGGGAGTTTTGAACCATTGAACTCTTGTGAGGAAACCAAAGAGCTTACCACTAGGCTATTTAGTTATTGTTCAACATATTAAGAATCTAGGGTGAAATCTTAAAATGAATTTATTGTGTGATAATAGTTTAATAATGGAATTGTAACTTTCATGGTGAGCTAAGCATATTGCCTTTAAAGTAAACAAGGTGTTGTCTTGATCCACTGCTTTATTGATTCTTTGTCTATTCTTCTCCTCCTCAGGGGGGCCATTCTTCTCAAAATTCACTAACAGACCTTCTAACTTTATTATGTACCTTATACAATAATTTTTACTTGTTTTGGTCTTGCCTATTTTGTTCTTACATCCCATTCAATCCCTATTTAGATGTACGGCGTTTAAGCGAGGTATCTCCGTGACCCTTTCCTCCAAGATGTGTACGTAGTGCGGTTTGCACCTAAGACTTCTTTTGAGAATATCAGAGTGTTTAACCCCTATGCTACATTGGTGGTTATTTTGGGAATTTCTGTAATTCCATATACTATTACGGGGTGTTTTTTGTTCACGGAACAGACTTAAGAGGTTGAACAACTAAATGTTGGCGTCTGTTTTTTTTTGTGCATTAACACAAAGTTGAGTGATGAAGGAAAATGAGAATATAATTTTCCCTCCTCGGTTAGACGTCTATTATCAAGGTATTCAAGATAAGTTTGACTCAATTAGTACCCATATGGCATAGTAAGCCATTAGCAAATAATTTGTTTAACCAAGTATAGCACAAGAAATGAGAGAAGTTTTTTTAATGAATGGAACCATATTCTGTGGCAGACCCATATATCTATTTCGAATTATTATAAAGTCGATCACCTTTCTCACTTTTGAGGTTCATTGGGAAACATAGATGTGTTTGAAAAAATTATATGGCCTAGAGTTGCTCGGTTCCATTCCCACGCCGACTTTAGTCACTTTGGTATCTACAAAGCAAGTGGCTTTGGCACCCAACGCAAATGGCATAGGCAAAAATCTTGAGAACCTGCTCTTTTAGATCATTTATAATATCTTTAGCTGAATAAGAGGAAAACGAACAGATTTGAGATCAAGGAGTTAAGGTAAGTGTTTATTAAACTCATATTGAGTTATATCATAGTCGCAGGAGATAACTCCCGGGAATTTCTTACAAAGTTATTTGATTATTATCTTATTATGTTAAATCACCAACAACCCCGCATTGAAAGTTGCAATCCTATAACGGTTAAGGAATCTGATTACATATCAATCTTTTGCCAATATTTATATATGTGCCGAAAAGGGATAAGAATGCTAAATCATCTGTGGATGCCGATATGCTGATTGCTGATGTGAACATTAGCCTAAAATTTTCCTATTGGCCTTATGTTGTTGTGATCTTCAAAGGTCATCGAACTTTGGGAAGAAGGGACCCATATATACAAGTTGTTGAAGTAGTACTCGTCGAATATTGGCCCCATGGTAATGCGGCTGTGGTGATCGAGACGCCAAATATAGGTGATGAATAGGAATCGGTACAACTAGGGCTAAATGTAGAGGGAGAATAGAGTGCCAGTTTCGACCGCACTTACTAATGAGCGAGCTAACTTGGTTTTAGCTAGTTTGTGAACTTGTCAAATGGTTAAAGACTTAAAGATAGCCCAAAGTCTAGTTTTAATGCATGCTATAAGTGACCCATTTTAACGTAAACTCATCCTGAGCCATAAATCAACCCATCCAACCTGTTCAGCTTTGCCACTTCTAGTTGTAGCCACATAAATTAAAATGCCAAGATCCGGACGTCATCACCCTATAGCGCACCAGAAGCAAATTCGCGAATCTAGCCTCACCACTGCATCGCTATTGTGCTTAAGGTTCGTTTCACGAGTGGGTTAGAACAGAGTTACATGCCTAAAAATGTGCAGATGATATTATGGTATATACCTATATATGGGCGAGTTGGAATATCTATCTCCTAGTTCCAGATAAGCAAATAGTTAAGAATCCATCACTTTATCGGACTGGTCCTTTGAAGAATCAAATCTTTTATCAAATTGAGTCATTAAAAAAATCGAATATTACACCCCTAATATAGTGAAACATGTCATGTCGCCATTTTCGTATATGATCTTAACAGTTATTCTAGTCCAGATTTTGCAACGTTGGAACTTGGAAGCCACATGCCTTTTGTTCTGCAAGTCTGTATTCTTTTTAAATATCAGACTTCTATTAAGACTTAAGAGTTTGCATCAAGTTGATAATGCGCATGAGGCTACTACACCTAGAAATTAGACTCTTTAATTTAGGTTAAATTTATACATGAACATATTCAGGTTGTATATCCGATTATCCGGTTTCAAGAGAATTGTGTATAGCGTTGGTTGATATTAAAAAAAAAACTATCACCTGAGTACATCCATAATATGCACCCAGTCTGCTAGCAAAATTTGAAAGATTCTATGTACAATGCGAAATATGTAGCGGGATCTTGAATTTAGGTATCCTTGTGCCGTCTTTGAAAATTTTCCTACCAAATCTTTAATATGGAATCAAATGCTTTGCCTCCTTTACTGCATTTTGTTAGCAGATGAACAATAGTTGTGTTGGATTAAAACTTTCCAGTTCTGTAAGATTTATCCTCTACGGCGTACATTCTTGACATTCACACGTCAATAAAAATGATGCTGCACTATACATTTCTATAGTTAGACTTCTTGCAGTTGCAGCGAGTAGGTCTTAAAATGAATCTAAACTGAGATGCAGATCTTATTAATACAAGAATTTGTTTTGGAAACTGCATTTTTGGTTATAAAGTGGCGTCGGAAAATCTTGTAAATCTCTTGAATTCAGTAACACGTAGCGCATAGTTGTGGTAAGATGTCATACATTGGGCAAGTCTGTGTTGGGTAAACGGTCACACCACTACAACAATTGTGAACCCTAGGGACGACTTATTCGTCCCTAGGGAAGCACTTATTCGACCCTAAACTCCTAGGGACGACTAAGTCGACCCTAGGAGGTTGTGCCTAAAAATTCGTCTCTAGGATCCTAGGGACGAACCCCTCTTTGTAACGTAGGGACGACTTAGTGGGTCCCGCAACCCACTACGTTGAAAAAATTGACTAACCCTAGGGACGACCTTCTTTGTAACCTAGGGTCGACAAAGTCGTCCCTAGGTTATAAATAAATAAAATGTTTTTTCAAAATTTTCTTTAAAATTCTTTTTTTTATTATTTTTAATAAAATCTTTTTTATAAATATTAAAAAAAACATTTTTAGAAAATAAAAAAAAAATAAATTTATTAACCTAGGGACGACTTAGTCGTCCCTAGGTTTAAAAATGCCCAGGTATTCAATACCTAGGGACGACTAAGTCGTCCCCAGGTATTGACACCTGGGCATTTTTAATCCTAGGGACGACTAAGTCGTCCCTAGGTTAATAAATATGTTTTTTTTTTATTTACTGGTAATATCCTAGGGACGACTAAGTCGTCCCTAGGTGTACCTGGGGTGAAAAAAAAAATCTGGGCTATTCTGCAGTTTCCAGATTTTTTCCGGAACTTTTTCCGGACAAAATCCACAATTCAAAATGGCAGAATTCGACAAATACAGAATAATAACAAATCAATAAACGTTACAATACCATATTACGATAAATTATCCAACGTCACGATACAATATTCATCAAATACACTTATTCAATCCTAAATCAAATGTTTCAAACGCTACAAGTCTCAAACTTTATTAAACATGCATAATAAGAAAAACACTACCACAACCTCTACTCCGCATCCTCGTTAGGTGAAAAGTCACCTTCCCTATCGTCACCCTCCTCGTCACTCCCCTCGTCATTCACCTCGTCATCGCCTGATAAGTCGTCACCACTGTTTTGTACATTCCTATCTCGACCCAACTCGTCAACGGACCGGTAATCGTGCTCATGGGGATTTGAGATTACACGAGAACCTCCGGGTATGGATTGTGAAGTAGAGCCGATCTCATAAGCCGAGTGTGTGGTGGGACGATAACAATAGTTAAATGTGTTATTGTTGGTGACGGGAGTAATAGGATAAGTGCCGGTATAGGGAGGTTGGAGTGGTTGGAGATTGTCGGGCAAAGATGGTCGGTATGCGTCGATAGAAGGAGGTTGCACTGGTTGTGCCCAAGGATAGGGGGGTTGGACTAAATGAGCCCAATCAGGAGCTAGGGTGGGCATAACAAAGGGTCGGGGCGGGGGTACAAAAGTAGGAGGTCTAATTGGGTGATCAGTATTTGAGTTGTAGTTCTGGAAAAACTCACCCAATTGACTCTGATATTGCGCCATTTGCTCGTACGACGTCTGACTATATTGTTGCGCCGCATCTGCCTTTAACGCTGCCAAGTAAGCCCGTTGCTGCGCCGCCTGATTCTCTCTCCTCAGCAGCTCCATCTCTCGCTCATTTCGTTCTATCAATTCTTGAAATTCACTACGAGAGGGAACATCTGGTCGACGTGGAGCACCCCGCCTGCGATAAGTTACAACAACAATGTTTCATTATATACAACAAGACATAAATATGAACAATTGATTTACATTTTGTTTTATTGAGGATATATAACCTGCGAGTTGTGTTATTGGCACCACCCGGTAACTTTCTGCCTTGTCCCGACACATTTTGCTTATTTTGACTTGGCATGATTTGAGCCACTATTTCTTTATCAGACATGTGCGGGACTATACCGGCTCTCACTTGGTCCCTGAGGGCTTTCATCTTTTCCTGGGAAAAAAAAAACGATTTAAAAGAAATGAAATTAGTTACTAAGGCATGTAAAGAGTTATATATTACTTACATATCTTTCCTCGTTTTCTTTACTTTGAAACGTGCCACCACTTGAGTGCCCCTTCCTCCATGTTTCAACCAGGTCCTCGTAAACCCCTTCCTTGACTTTCTGTAAAATCTCAAATAAATTAGTAACGAGCTATAATAAATAAACAATATAAACGCTTTTAAATAAATCACAAAAATTATAAAGAGTCTTACGTATTCATTCCTTCCTCGGGCGAATGGTTTTTTGCCTTGAGTGGTCGGTACCGTGTTTTTGGAACGATTAACAGTATTAACCTCACTTCTTGCCACCCTCTTTGGGTCTGACCACCACTGAACCAATTCACCCCAATCACCTTCGGTTCTACCGTCCCACACACTCTCAGGCGGTACATGTTCTTGTGCCAGTGCGGGCGTCGCATATTTCGAATAATAATGTTTCTTGATCCTGTTCTTGTATTTTCTATACAGCAACCTCAGCTGATATTCCAACGCAAGCCTAACCCGAGTACCGACCTCATACACACCTTTGCCACACACCACCTGAGTACGATCATTGTACCATGGCTCGAGGTCGAAATATGTCTGCATAAAAACATATGAATTTAAATAAACATAACACACATATCTAAATGTCGATAACAATAACAATATAAGTAAAATAAACAATTTTCACCTCAATTGTAGGATAAATATGAGCTTTATCAGACTCTGGAATTTCGTCCCATTCGCAGTTCAGGGGAAGTGACCGGATTAATTCCCCCAAAAGATGAGTCAACAATGATGCATAATCGCCCAGAAAATGGAAGGTTTGCAGATCTTTAAATTCAAAGCCAATTGTCAAAGGTTTTTCGTGATTATTTCTGTACGCCCTCCTTAATTTATCTAGGTTGGTCACAAAGCGTTGATTTGAACCTACAAAAGATATGTTATTTACTCGTAAAAATTCAAGTGACATAAATTATAAATATCAGTGTTATAAAAAAATATAATGATTTCTTACGCTGACACTCGGCCGGTACAGGACGTGTGGCGGGAAAATGTTGGCGGGAAAATGTTGGCGGGAAAGCTAGGGTCGACTAAGTCGTCCCTAAATGTGTCGACCCTAAACTCTTATCTTTATTTATGGTAGCTCTTATCCTCACAAACTCTTATCCTCTCATACCAAACTCACCACCACCACCACCCGATTTTGCATAATATGGATCCGCTTGAAGCTTATAAGTGTACATGTAGAAAGGGATATATTGTGTTGAGACAGTCACATCAACCTCATAGCTTTGGTAAACTTTACTATGCGTGTCCTCTTTCGAAGGTAAACAATCAAATGTTTTAGTTATGTAATACGTGTGATTATTAAAATGACATGTCATGTTATTTGTTTACTTTGTAACAGCCAAAAACAAATGATTATGGATGTAAATATTTTAAATGGAAGGATGATTTTGATCTCGAACTCCGTATAAGATCTTTCCCTGGATCTTCAACACCTCAAGGTTCACATCCAAGTTCTTATACAGGTCCTTCTCAATCTGCACCAACTGAGTGCTCTAATTGCAAGATCAAAGATCTAAAGATAAAGATGCTAGAGACAAGACTAGAAATGGAAAGGCATCCTGAAGACCACGCATGTCAATCGGCTGCAATACTTCATGAGCTTTTAAATGATATGGAAAATCTTAGCTTTGAGTAGTAATCTATTTGTTATTTTAATGTGTTAATTTGTATTTTATTATTATGTGTTAATCTGTACGTTTAGTTTTAACTAGTTTGTGATGTTTTTTTTCTTATTTATGAATCTATTATCGTTGTAATATATATTTTTAATTAAGCGCGTGTTTAAGTGTTAAATATATATCTAAAGTTTTTTTTAAATATGTATAAAGTTTTTTTTAAATAAATATAAAGTTTTTTTAAATATGTATAAAGTTTTTTTTAAATAAATATAAAGTTTTTTTTAAATATGTATAAAGTTTTTTTTAAATATGTATAAAGTTTTTTTTTAAATATGTATAAAGTTCTTTTTAAATATGTATACTTTTTTTTTCTAAATATGTATAAAATTTTTTTAAATATGTATAAAGTTTTTTTAATATGTATAAAGTTATTTTTAAATATGTATAATTTTTTTTCTAAATATATAAATTTTTTTTAAATATATATAAAGTTTTTTTTTAAATAGGTATAAAGTTATTTTTAACTAAATATATATATTTTTTTAAATATGTATAAAGTAATTTTAAATAATTTAATTTTAAAATTTTTTATATTTATACGTTTTTTAAACGTTTTTTTAAATAATATTTATATTAATTTTAAATAATTTTAAATAAATAAAAAAGATAAAAAAATAAGTTTATTTAACCTAGGTTTTCTGGTCCCCACTTTCACTTTAAACTTTTTAAATAAAAAATATTTATATTAATTTTAAATATATAAAAAAGATTTAAAACGGAAAAAATAAGTTTATTTAACCTAGGGACGACTAAGTCGTCCCTAGGTTTTCTGGTCCCCACTTTCATTTTAAACTTTTTAAATAAATATTATTTATATTAATTTTAAATATATAAAAAAGATTTAAAAAGGGAAAAATAAGTTTATTTAACCTAGGGACGACTAAGTCGTCCCTAGGTTTTGTGGTCCCCACTTTTCCCCACAGCCCTTTTGACCAAGAATTTTTTGATAAAGTGGTGGGTCCCCCCTTAATCTAGGGACGACTAAGTCGACCTTAGAAAAAGGGCGACCCTAAACACTTGTTTTGTTGTAGTGACATATGGTATGTTTAGTACTATATAAATTTCAGAGAGTCCAAATACTACTTGCTACAACGCTTCAGGTGTGGATCAAGGGGTACCCTCTCGCGTCCAATCACCAGAATACCAACGATAAGGAAAGATACGAAAAGATAGATTTCTTATTCGAACCCAAATGTTTTCATACAATAACGAAACACAAACCACTCGGTCAAAAACAAGACTAGAACCAGTACCACAACACAAACCAGAACATGACACCATTACCTTAAACTAATCATACAAACACTAAAACTTTCTAAATTTCTCGAATAACCTTCCGGTGCACCACCTCCCCTCGAGTAACCACCACCACCGCCTCCGTAACAACCACCACCATCATCATCCCTACCATAACCACCACCACCGTCATCACGTCTTCCACCACTTCCACGTCACTGCGCCTCATTGACAGTGATATTTCGCCCGTCGAGCTCCTGACCATTCATAAGAACAATTTTAATCCAGATATTCCATCCAAAAACATAATTTCCACAAAAGCACAAAGAATAAGGACGCATTTGGAGAAAGATGGTAAGCTCGGTTTTTTCGGCTTATGAGCTTAAGGTGTTTGTATTAGCTTATTTTACGGCAATTTATCATGCGATTTTGGAAACTCGATAAACTCACTATTAGATTCATGTTAGGGGGTGCTTGGTTGAGCGTATTTTTCTGGCTTATACGTTTCAATGAACCTAATAAGCACAAATTTTAAACTCATGAGCTTATCAGTTATCAAATTGAGCTTATGCAATGTATGTATGTATTCCCATAATGCCTTAAACCATGTATTGATTCAGTATCCAGTTTGTTTATTCGATAACTGCAGTCTGCAGAAGCACATTGTTTCTTTCAAACACGACTACGTAGATTTTGTTTATTACCTCAAATGAATGTATATTCATAAAAAAAAATAGCTTTTGAATTCTAGTGTAGAGTGCAACAATTTATCAAGTTGGAATTTGAAAAGTGAGGACATGTACAGTTGTACGCTTAGGTAGCTAGTGAAGGACTAATTCATGTTTACTAATGATATTACGAGTCATTATAGGATTATGATGTTACCTTAGTTAGGCACCCCCTTTGGTGCTTCTATAGTAAGGGAAAGGAACTCGACCACTCTCGATGCTGCTGATATCTTCAACAAGTAGTTGAAAATGCCTTTCAACTTCCTCAGCCGTCTTCCCAGGAACGGCCTTAGCAACATTGTGCCACCGGTCAGGTGTGTCCTTATCAAACACAGCAAGAGCTCTTTCAAAAGCTTTATTCTGTTTGGAAGTCCACGAAGCTGACCCATGCGACGACATTGAGCTTGATGCCGTATAAGCTCTCAAGAAATTTAAAATAAGGCTGAGTTTTTGTCTTCTAAGAACTCAGTCTTGTAAGTGTAGTGTCAAGTGCTGATATGTGAATATATGTGGCAATGCGGGTGGTCTTTTATAGGCTCCAGGAATATTGGGACGATGTGGAGTCGTGCTAGTTGGCTAAACAAGAAGAATTTTAATTTCGATGATTCTTCTTTTTAGGCACCACAAGATATCTTAAACATGGTGGAAGAATCGGCATCTTCAAGAACCAAGGCTCTTCTTAATTACAAGTAATTTTCATATCTTGATCATTTCTTATAACTAAAGATTAATGAAATCCCGTGAATTAAAATGTGTATTATATTTTGATTAGAACACGTAGATTATCTAACTAGAAACGATACTTATTCTAATATAGATCTCATTCTCAAAATACGAATACTGTCTAAAAAATATCAGCATACTTTTATACTTCATGCGTAGATCAAGTGGCCAAACAAAACGTTTCACGAGGTTGTAAAGAATCAATGTTTACTAGTTCTAGAGTTCACGAGAAGAGAAGAAACTTTTTAAGTTGTGCAGAAACTAGAATGGTTTATGTACTTTGTCCTGACTCTTGACTGTTACATTTGGTTATGCCCATTCTACATTCACAGCTCAACACTCGTAACCTATCCATCTCTCCAAATATTGTTCATCGCTAGTTACTATATATCTTTAAGAATTTTTTGCTACAATATATAACAGAATCTGTTGTATGTTGGTTATTCATTGTTTTTGTGTAACATAGATGGAGTATATGCAGTATGGTTACTAATATAGTAGCTAGACACATTATATATCTTTTAAACATATCTTAAGTTTTGACGTGAGGGCAAGAAATGGAATGTTGTCTTGGATCATGCATACTAACTGCAAACTAACCTTGGTTTCATGATTAATGTGATAGAAAGTTCCCGACTTCCTATAATAAAAACACCGATTAGCTAATTTCTAATTAAGATTTCTGTTTTTGTAATTCATTGTTTTTGTGTAACATTAGATATATGTATGAATTGTCATCTCAAACGTACTCACATCACGTGCTATACAACAATCCATATATGTAGGTTTGTGGGAAGAAGATTGTTGAAAACCATAATCTGAACCGAACAGCTAGATTAAGAATTTAGGATCAAATTTTGGAAGATTGTATGAGATGATAGGTTAATAATGCAGCTGTAACTTTCATGCTGAGCTAAGCATATATTGCCTCTAAAGTAAATAAGCTCTATACCCTTTTATTGTAGGTGTTGTCTTGATCTACTGCTTTACAGTCTGATTGATTCTTGGTCCATTCTTCTCCTCAGTGACCCCATTCTTCTCAAAATTCACTAACAGACCTTCTAACATCAGTATGTACCTTATACAATAATTTTTACTTGTTTTGATCTTGCCTATTTAGGTAACTAAAGTTGAGCCAGATGTATACCAGCGAGGTGTCCCCCCGTGACACTTTTCCCGACCACCTCCAAGATGTGTATGTACCTAGTGCGGTTTGAGCATGAGACTTCTTTTGAGAACATCGGAGTGTCTAACCCTATGCTACGTTGGTGGTTTTTTTTGGGAATTTGTGTAATTCCATATACTATCACGGAGTGTTTTTTGTTCACGAAATAGACTTAAGAGGCTGAACAACTAAATATTGGCGACTGTCTAAGAGCTAGCGGTGCAACTTGTTGCCCGTTTGCCGTCTTTTACCAAGTTATTTAATAATTTTTTTTTTGGTAAAAGGGACTCATGCCCGGTAAAATATATTAAACCAAAAAAAACATTGAAGTACAAATGGAATGTGGCTGAAATACCACATTAACCTCAAGCACAAGCGCTCGATCAACAACTAAAAACTCGTGTATATGAAAAGCCATGCACACTTACAAAAGCTAGAAAAATAAAAGAATCACTCTTCTAGCAAAACACAAAATTTATGATTTAACTTTGGCCTTGTCCCTATTTTCATAGAACCGGTTAGCAGTTTCATCATAAATATTTTCAACTTCTTCCTCGTCCGATTCATTAAGCACATCAAAACCATTAGAAGTAACAACCTTATTCCAAGGGTCATTCACAAATTCTGGACCAGATGAAGATGACGACGGAATATCCACAACCTTAGAAGGCTTCTTTGGAGCCACTTTAGGTGGCATATTAACCTTAAGAACATACAACGTATTAGATCCTACATGAATTCCCCCGGTCTTCTTCTTACCTCTTTTCTTCTTACTAGCTACAGTTATAAAACCATCATTGGCTTGATTACCTATATTTTGATCCCCTGAAGCTAGATTACCATGAAGACTAACCTTAATCGACTTAGGACATAAAGTATGATCATGACCAAAGATTTTAAAATGAGCACATCGTGGAGGTTTCCACTCATATTGTATACTAACTGTCTCCGTTGTAAACCCCGACTCATCAGCCAATGGAACGCCAAACGTCAGATTCTCCTTGAGCTCATCATCCGCATTAATGTCAATCAAACACCGTGCAAAACTGCTCCGCCCCCAAGAATCAATACACATAACACTAGTATAATAATCAAGCATAATCGGCTTACCAAGTTGAGAAGCAATAATACTAAGACCATCCTCCGAGAACACCTGAAGGGGAACATCATGAATGTTTACCCATATCGGGATACTAGTAAGCTCATCTTTCTGTAATCGTGTATCTATATGCCATTGCTTTAACACAATTGGCATTTTCCGTATCATCTATGGCCCATTCTCAAGCACCTCCTCCATTCCCTTCTTAGTTTTAAACTTAAAGAAAAAAAACCCCTTAGCATTCAACATTATACGGCTAAGACCATACTTGCTCCAATGCTGCCGAACAAAGTACTCTACCACAGGAAAAGCAAGACGTTTACCAATAAAATATCCATATAAAATGTTTTCAAAACGTGTGTTTACCTCTGTTACAACCCTTATCGGCATATTAAATGCGACACCCTCACTCTTACGTTGCTTTACAGTTTCTATAAAGCGAAAGTTAGCCTTTGGACCATCTCTTTCACTATAATCTGATCCCAGTATGCCCGTATGGACCTGACTAGCATCATTATTTACCTGATCTCCATCAGCTTTAAAATTACCAGCACTAGTAGCCGAGCCTAGACCTGCACTCGAAAAACCATTATCAGCCCCAATATGCGATGAACTCACAAACATCGCATCAGCAACATCGTCTATTGTCAACATATCCTGATTATTTACATTAGGAGTAACAACATCCTCTTCGAAAGACACCACCTTTCAAAGGTGACGCCCGTTTGAGTGGGACCTTCCTTATTCAATATTCTCCCATCAATATTCTTGATCTTTTCCGCAAAATCAACAAAAGAATGTCCCATCGTCTCATGTTGATCACCACTGAATGTAATCCCGCCGTTCTTCTTTATACATGAATCAATATGAAGACTCGCAGCAGTGTCCATCTCTCCCACATACACGCACCAACTCAGTACTGAAACCAATAAAACAAATCACAATCCCTAACTAGCTAGGGTTTACAACAGCAGCACTTGAAACCACCCTAGCCCGCAACCATGATAATACTAAACAAAAAACCCTAATTAACAGCGTAGCGTAATCCCTAACAAATCAAAACGAAACCCTAGATCCAAACGTACCAGCCACCAAAACCATGAAATCAAAGACTAAGAGGACTTTGAGAACGATTGTAGGGACAAAGAACAAACGTTAAGAAACCCTAATAAGAATACGAAACTCTAAGCTAAATCAGATCAACAATCAAAACAATAATGTTGTAATGAATACTAAATAGATTAGAACCAGAATTAACGAATCAAAAAAAGGAGGACAAGGAAAAACGCCATATAAGCCGCCATTAGAGAGATTAGGGTTTTTTTTTGCTTGTAAGGCATCTATATTTATAAGTTATTTAATAATTATTGATGTAAGGAGTCATTTTTGTTAAAAAAAACATTTGCATGGAGGTGTACGATCCTAACACAAAGTTGAGTGATGAAGGGAAAATCAGGATATTATTTTCCCTCGCCGGTTAGACATCTATTATCAAGGTATTCGAGATAAGTTTGACTAAGTTAGTACCCATATGTGTTGGAACGAATTATTGATTTTGTAATAATAATGAATTTATATAATGATTAAAGTAACTTGTACAATGGAAATATGTTTTACAAAGGTCTTAGACTATGTTTATTCATGACTTACCCAACCTAAACCAACCCAAAAATTATATTATTCTTTTTGTACTTAGTAAAAGAATAAGGGAGAGAGAAATTAATAAAATAAACAAGTGTGAGGGATATGTGAGAGAGAATATGTGAAGTAAAAGGTTGGGTTGAGGATTTCAAGATCACCAGACGAACCGATCGGCAAACTTTCACTACTACAAAAGCTGCCTTTTGGACAGGTTACAAATGACTTTTAGACTGGTTACTTGGGGGGTCTGTATTGGGGGAGGTCCAAAAGATTATCGGTCATATAAACCGGTGGGTGCACCGGTCTAAAAGACCAGCTTATTTAAACCGGTGTTCTAACCGGTCTAAAAGATGTATTATCAGTAGGTCCAAAAGATGTATCTGGTAAAATATCAGTAGTTTAAACCTGTGCACAAACCTGTCTAAAAGACATTTTTTAGAGGGTCTAAAAGCTAAAATAACTGGAACAACCATTTTCGCCAAAATAAGCAGCTAATAAGCAAATTCTGCAACTGGTACCTTTAATAAGAAAAATTCAAAATGATGCTAATTGAAATAGGAGTCTGTACATAATTTAATTCAAATAGATCCAAACATCATTTAGACTAACGAAACTAACGAATCCAAACATGTTTAAACTAAACAATCCAAATAGGCTCTAAATTAACCAAAAAAAACACGAGCTCATAATTTGCACTTTTCTATGCCACTGCTCCACGGTTCGATCGATATCTTTTTCAACAAGATGGTGTAGATAAGTCCATGACATCTATAAAAAATAAATATTATAAATAACAAATTTATAAAAAAGATCGAGTCAAAAAGATAGCTAACGAATACATACTCTTGTAGGAGAGTGAAGCTCATGAGTGTTCACAAAACCAGAGATCCATCTTATGACATAATAACCAGAATCTGTGTCGTCTTGTTGATTGGGCTACAATTTAATACAATGAGAATAAGCAAACTAGACGACATGTAATTGTAAATCATTAGACATTAAAAACAAATTGGAGTCGGTATTTGAAAGCATTGAACACGTTGAATCGTCAAAGACATGATTGTAAGCAATAATCACTTGGTGGTGCCACATAACTAGATCTTTCGATGTCTGAACCCTCGATTGTTGATTTTCCGTGTAACCAACAAACTCAGTCATATTTGCAATGCACTTAAGAAACTAGCAGAATCTGATAGGCAACTTTTTGAATTTTTGTTTTAAGAGTCTTCTAGCATTTGCCAAAGTTTCTCTCCAATACCATGGAATATTAGTAGCACATGTTCTATTATAAAGGCGAACCTAGTGTATAGGATGTGCACTAAAAGCTAAAACGGTATCAATTTGTATTTGTCTCCCTATGTATTCCTTCTAAACCCTGAAGTCCTACTATTGATTCACCACTTTTCTTAGTCGCCCAACAGTTGTATAGCAAAAAAGACCTCGGTATATCCCTAATCCGCACAGCCCTGTGACTGCAACTAATCTAAACAGCATCTAAGACAACAACTAAGCAAAATTCTCTCAGAACAAGCCCAAGTATACCCTTAATCCAAACAGCCGCTTATTTTATGCCACAAATTCAAGAAATGCAAACATCTTTGGAAAACCTTCTGATTATCAATCCATTTAACATACACTACTCATTTTTTATATTTGATATTTACATATTTACAGCAAGAGAAGTTACCATAACCATTGTCCATGTGTAGCTACAAAAAACACTAAAAAGTATATGAGCCATACGTTAATATAGGAAAAATAAATTATATGAATATTTTTGAGAAAAAAGATCTTACTCCTTCAAATAGCTTGTTAACCTAATTGCGGCTCAGTCTTAGCTTGCTTCTTATTTTTTGAATCCACACGGTACCCCATGCATTGTTTTCGGCATATAACAAACAACACCCACTGGTCCATAGTAAATTATAAACACATTAACATTGTTAGTAAAGACAGTCAACATATAAACAGTTTATGTATAGCTTTAGTAAGTGGTATATTTTACTCTTGAGCATATGGGGCTAGCATAAAAACGTAATATATAAACGCTTAATTCATGTGTCAAGTAATATCATATGTTAACTGTAACTTATGTTCATTTAATTCAAAACGACAAATATTAAAACATATACTGTATATTTTAGCTCTTAAATCTTAAGTAGCACGTGTAGTACACAGGGGCGGATCTACTTATGAGCGACCTGTGGCACGGGCCACACATAGTTTTTTACGATGCAGTGTAGTTTTTAGCAAATTTTTGTGGTTTTCTGAAGGTGCTACACCCATTTGTAAATAACGCCGTTGTTTGAGCTCTCTTTTGAAGATGGGAGATGAAAGAAGATGTACAGTTACTTTCTGTCGTATAGCATTTGTTTTTTAGTCAACTTACCTTTTACTTTCACTGTATATACCGTAGAGGGGCTATGACCACAAAATGATTTACTCTTATTCCATATTTGTTTCATAACTTTCATTAGCTTTAATTTATGAAAAAAGACAGTTACAAAGATTTCGAAAACTTCGAAGTTTTTTCTATGATTTTTAGTATAAACTTAAATTGCACAAAAGACAGTTACTTAAATTGCACAAAAGACATGTTGTGTAACTGAACCAACCTTTCTTACATTATTTCTATAGTAGTAATATGTTTAGATTACCCATATTTGAGAAAAAAAAAACACACATCTTAACAAATGGGAGAATCTACATTTGTGCACGAAGGGCCGACGGCTGCTCAAAAAGCTGTGAATAATTCGCGAAGCGAGGCGAGAATAGTGCCACATACGGTTAAAAATCCTAGATCCGCCACTGGTAGTACACGGGTTCTAAACTAGTTAATTCTTAAGCGAAAGTTCATAATGATTTGCCCCAAACAACGTAAACACCAAATATCTACAAATATCTTGGTGGAATAACAACCAGCAATCTTTATAAAATTTGATATACAATGAGAGTAAGAATGAGCATATATCACATGATTACTTACACTTAATTACATTAACTTATGCGTTATCACAATCTACTTATGTACCCTTTTTAAATTAAGATCGAACGTAAATTTGACCAAAAAGACAGCAAATGAAACCACATATCTTTTTTTTGTCTTAATATCAAACTACCATCTTTCTTGCTTCCTTAAATTCCTTTGTATTTAAGAAAAAAAATGACAGCAAGAAAAAAATTACCTCCAATGATTTGATACCTTTTCTTACTTTGTTTAGCATTACTTGGTTCTTTTCTCATCTCTTTCAACTACTAATTCAGCATCTCTTTCAAGTTCCCTTTCAACGTCTATTTCTTTGGCAAACCCAAACATCCTTACAACCTATATCCCAAAAACTACATCTCTAACAACTTTCTGAAATAAAATAATTCAATTGAATAATAAGCAACATAATTAAATAATAAGCAACCTAATCAATTAATAAGTAACTTAATTATGTAATAAGCAACCAAATTGAATATTGAACACTATACCATTTATGCGAATTGAATATCAAATGGGGATAACACGATACGATGGCAGCTGGTTGCGGTGGTTGAAACTGTAGAGATGGTGATGGTTGTGGTCAAGGCTTTCTGGTGTGCTAGGGTTTGGTGAGTTTAATTTGGTGAGATTTGATAATAAGAAAGAAACAAAACAAGATTTTGTTTTGGAATTTGGGACGAAATATTTTCGTTTCCCGCCGCTCAAATTCCTAGCCGCTTAAAAAGTCTAATAATTGTAGTAACATTAGAAAGTATTGTAACATTTATAAACCGGTCAGTAAGAAAGAAACCTGTCCAAATAAGACACTTTTGAACCGGTTAGTAATATATGCACCGGTCTAAATGACCAAAACATATAAAGACCGGTGTTTCTTAAAGGAACCGGTCTAAAAAACGTGTTTCAGAAAAAAATGTTCATTTAGACCAGTGTTTTTCTTGGCAGGTCCAAATGAGGGGGTTTAAAAGGCGGTTTTTGTAGTAGTGTTTTACATTTCATTTGTGTACTTTTTGATAAAATATATTATTTTTTTTTGTTTTCTACCTTGTAACCGGTGGGTGTAGGTTGCCTATAAACTTAGTCTTATATATAACAATTGAAAGGGTGTCAACCAACCATCACGATGGTTCGATGGTGACAGTTGGTTGTGGAAGTTAAATCTAACCATCACAACCTTTCCTTTCTAACCAATCATAATTCTAGAATTAAATTACATAAAACTATACTATATACATAATAATAATTATACTAAGGTTTATTTATTTGACAATTATTCTTAACAATATGTCACACGCCATTAGCAAATAATTTGCTTAACCAAGTTTAGCTCAAGAAATGAGACAGGTTTTTAATGAATGGAACCATATTCTGTGGCAGAACATATATATCCAGTTTGAATTATTATAAAGTCGATCACCTTTCTCACTTTTGAGGTTCATTGGGAAACATAGATGTGTTTGGAAAAATATATGGCCTAGAGTTGCTCGATTCTAGTCCTACGTCGACTCTAGTCACTTTGGTATCTACAAAGCAAGTGGTCGGCTGTGGCACACAACGCAAGTGGTGTAGGCACATAATTGATGAATCTTACTATAAAAATCTTGAAAAACTGCTCCTTTAGAACATTTATAATATCTTTGGCTGAAAAAGCGAAAAACGAACATATTTGTTAAGTGTATATTAAGCTCATCTCGAGAAGTTATAAATATCATAGTCGAAGAGGATTACTTAAAAGTGCTAAATAACTGACCTGCTTTGTTACTGATTATTTTTGTGGGGAATTTCTTACAAAGTTGCTGGATTATTATCTGATTACATTAAATCGGCAACAGTCCCACAATGCAAGTTGCATCCCTATAACAGTTAAGGAATCTGATTGTTGATGTGGGACATAGTGAAATTCTCCTATCGGCCATCAAACATTTATGCTGTTGTGATGCTCAATGGTCATGAAACTTTGGGAAGAAGGGGACCCTAGCTTATATACAAGTTGTTGAAGTAGTACTTGTCGAATATTGGCCACATCATAAAGGGGCTGTCGTGATCGAGACACCAGATATAGGTGATGAATAGGAATCGGTACAACTAAAGCTAAAGGTAGAGGACTAGAGTGCCAGTTTCGACCCACTTACTTATGAGCGAGTTCACTTGGTTTTAGCTTGTTTGTGAACTTGTCAAATGGTTAAAGAGTTAAAGATGGCCCAAAGTCTAGTATTAATGCATCCCATTTTAACTTAAACTCATTTTGACCCGTAAATCAACCCACCAAACCTGTTCAGCTTGCCACTTCTAGTTGTAAGGACATAAATCAAAATACCAATATGCAAAACGTCATAACATCACCCTATTGCGCACCAGAAGCAGATTCTCGAATCTATTCTCGCCATTGCATCTCTATTGTACTTTTGATGAGTGGGCTAGAACATATTTACATGTCTAAAAATGTGCTTCAAACGATATTATGGTATTTACTTATATGGCAAGTGGGAATGTCTATCTTTTCGATTATTCTTGTCCAGATTTTTTAAAAATATATCAGACTTCTGTTAAAAGGTTGCATCGAAGTTGATAATGAACACAACGTAGGAATTAGAGACTTCAGTTTAGGTTAAATTTATAAATTGACATATTTAGGTCGTATATCAGGTTTCAAGTAAAAAAAATGGTAGTCGTCGTGGGATTAGTCTGCTCGCAATGTCGATGAAACCCAGGTCAATCAAAAAGAGGTTTCAAGAAAATTATGTATGGTTGGAAAAAAAACTCTATAATACTATCACCCGAGGAAATCCCATACATACAAAGTTTACTAGCAAAAAATTGTAAGATTCTACGTACAATCCGAAATATGTAGTGGGATCTGGAATTCAGGTATCCTTGTGCCGTTTTTTTACAAATTTCCTGCTAAATGTTCAATGTGGAATCAAATGCTTTTCCTCCTTTACAGCATTTTGTTAACAGATGAACAATAATTGTGTTGGATTTAAACTTTCCAGTTCTGTAAGATTTTTCCTCTACGGCATACATCCCTGTCATTGACGCTGACGCATCAATAAAAATGATGCTACACTATACATTTCTATTGTCAAATCTCTTATTCCACTACTAGTTTGTGTAAGCATAAACTTGGATATCTGAACTTATAAACTGTTTTTAATGCATGTTGCATGGTACTGAAATGGAATCGGATAGCTAGACCTCTTGCAGTTGCAGCGAGTATCCGGAGGTCTTAAAATGAATGCAAACTGAGTAGCAGATCTACTAATACAAGAATTTGCTTTATAAACTGCATTTTGGTTTATGGAGTAGCGTCGGTAAATCTTGTAATTGTCAATTAGAACGTAGCGCATGGTTGTGGTTAGGGTAAGATGTCATAAATTGGGCAAGTCTGTGCTGGGTAACAGGTCAAATATGGCATGTTTAGAACTGATTCTATATCAATTCACAGAGTCCAAATACTATTTGCTGGTGTGATCTAGGGGTTACCAGATTACCAACGATAAGGAAAGAAATGAAAATATCGATTTCTTATTTGAACACAAATTTTCTCATACAATAACGAAACATAACCACTCAATCATAACGAGATTATAACCAGTACCACAAGTAACACAAACCAGAACAGGACGCCATTACCTTTAACTAATCATACAGACACCAAAACGCTACTTTCTTAGTACGTTCTCTAAGTACCTTCTGATGCACCACCTTCCCTCGAGTTACTGCCGCCACCACTTCCACGTGACTGCGCCTGATTGACAATGATATTCCGCCCGTCGAGGAACTGACCGTTCATCCCTTCAATAGCATCTCTCATCGCTTTTTCTTCCTTAAATGTCACGAATCCAAATCCCCTTGATCTTCCCGTATCCCAATCTGTAATAATCTGCTCACACATTCATAAGAACAATTTTATTCCAAACATTCGATCCAAAAACATAATTTCCCCAAAAGCACAAAGAATAAGGAGTTTTCTCGCCAACTTAATATATGAGAAATAGTAGGCTCAATTTTGTCAGCTGATTATGAGCTTAAGGTGTTTGGATTAGCAGCTTATTATATCACCTTAACACGCGTTATAAAAAATGCGATAAACTCGCTATTATTTTCATTTTGGGGGTGCTTGTTAGAGCTTATTTTTCAGGCTCGATAAACCTGAAAAGCACAACTTTTGAACTCATGAGCTTACCAGTTATCAAATTGAGCTTATGCTCATAATCTCAAAAATATATACATGTATTTAGTCCCATGAACAGGAATAAACGTGTATTATGAAACAAAGCCTTGGATTCCAAAATCTCGCCATATTCAGAAAAAGCTTCTTCAAGAGATTGATCAGTGGTGGCCCATGCAAGTCCACCCGCAAAACACCGGTACGGCACGTCAGCAGAAGCCATTATTGTTATTGCAAGCCACTGATTTTGGGATAAGATATAAAAGGAAAGGATGACACCCTCGGATATCAGCCCGTCCGTGTGATTATATAGGTGAAGTAACTAACTAGTTATGGTTAATTGATGTCATAAAGTCATGTGTAAAGGTTTAGTTTGAGTCAGCTACAAGACTCATGGTCATGGGATCATTTATTGTGAGCACACGCAATGTTTGCATCTTAAACTCGTGCGAAAATTGTGAGTTTCTGGACTTTTGCAAGTCTACTATTAACTTATGATGGTAGCCATAAAGATGTAATACAAATATAAAACTGGTTGGTCAATGATTTGCATGGATATGTTGAGCCCAAAATGTTACCTTGTTTATCTTTTTGCACTCATCAAATGAAAATTTCTCAAAATGCCTTATGCAACTTATGCAACTTTTCTAAAAATAGAAAAAAAAATTTAGAAATTTTCGGAAATTTTCCAAAATTTTTACTATTTTTGAAAATGTCGCATAAGTTGCATAGATTGCATAAGTTGCATAAGATATTTTGAGAAATTTTCATTTGATGGGTGCAAAAAAGGAAACAAGTTAACATTTGGGGCATTTCAAGAATTAGCCCATAATATTATTAGTAGCCTACAAATTCATGGACTTGAGAAATACATGGGGGACGCCTACTTTCTAAAGCAAAGCAAACATAGAGAGTGTAGTGTTCGTGTATTTTCCCGATAATATTTGTGAGATTATTAGACTATGTTTATTGGCAGGGACGGAGTATTGGCAGGGACGGCCAGGATTGTATCTTGGGGGGCTCTGATTTTGCGAGACGGAGCCACGATTGTATCTTAGAGGGCTCAGATTTTGCGACATAGTAGTAATGGTTTAAAGTTCTATTTAACAAACAAATGATCGAATTGATAAATCCGCCTGACCTCAATGCTGGGTGTTCGTGTATGTGTCCGGAACACATGACCCGATCCGGACCAAGACAAAAAGGTCTGAAACGCACGAACTCTTCTAGCCCAATCGGGCCAACCAAGGCCCATCACAACTCCCAGCCTTTTAGGCATTTGACTAGTATAAATACCCCCTTGGGTTCAAGATTTAGGTTAACTCTTTTACCCTTATTACTTTACTTACATTATAATATTCGTATATCTCCCCTTCGGATCTTTATCATTTACTTACTCTCACGCCTGAGCTTGGTCTAGGTTCTCACACCCGGACGAGGCTAACGCGTTTACTTTGGTTTCAGGTAATCCGAAGCATACACCACTCTAGGTCCGAACCGGTCTCACCATTCGGACCCCTGCAAGAAAGTGCACGAACATTTGGCGCCTCCCGTGGGACCCTGATATTCTATCTACAAGTTGTTTAGAATGGCAGGTCCTACTCCTCCTGTCACTCCGACAGGTCCTAACCTTCCGATCGACTTGACCTCACCGAATAATCAGAATCTCACAAAGGAACAACTCGAACAGCACATCTCGACCTTGCGGCTACTGGTCAAGGAACATAACCGAAACGCCGTATAACCCGTTCGTCTAAGTTTCAACGAGGAAGACGAAGGAAGCAGTAACACTAAGATAGTAAGAGGCAAGGTGGTGTACGATGCGGATTTAAAGAAACCTTTCAAGGAAGCAGTCAAATCTCCTCTCACTCAAAGGATCATTGACTTCTCCGGACCCGAATACAAGATGCCGGTCACTGTCAAGACATATGACGGAACGGGAGTTCCGGAGGATCATCTGAACCGCTTCACCGGAGCTGCCAATTCTGGTGAATGGCCAATGTCGATTTGGTGCAGAATGTTCCAGCAGACATTAGAAGGGGGAGCAAGGGGATGGCTTGAAAGCTTGGATGCAGACAACATTGATGAATGGGCTGAACTAAGGAAAGCATTCACCAAGAGATACTCGATCCGGAAGCTATGTCACAAGGGCCCTCACGAGATAACCAAGATTGTAAGAAAGGAAAATGAATCACTCACAGATTTTAAAGAGCGATGGAAAGTCGAAGTCGGTCTTATCCATGGAGTTTCGGAAGTCATGAAGATTTCGGCATTCATGGATTCGGTCAAGAGTCCTGAACTGGCAAAGAGGTATTCGGACAAAGTTCCTGAATCAGTGGACGAAATGATGGAAATATTGGATGATTTTGTTTGATCCGAAGAAGCGGTCGCCAACACTGAACTGCCAAAGAAGGATTTGAGCCATGCCGAAAGCCCAACCCTCCCACCCAAAGAAGGGACGATCGCAACCAAAAATACAATGGCTGGAACAATAACAAAAGAAATGATGGCGAGATGCATATAAAGGAAAAGATTTCTTCAACAATAGAAACAGGGATAAAGACAACATGGCACCATACCCACCGCCTCGAAATGACAATTACCACCGGAATGACTACAACCGAAACAATTATCATGACCGAAATAGAGTGGCCCCGGTCCTTAGTGTCAATTCCTTGACAAAGAATCTAAAAGAAATCCTGGCAACCGAAACACAGCTTTGTCTACCTCCTCCCCGTCCAATGAACAATCCGGAAAGAGGTGGAAACATGGATCGTTATTATGATTATCATCAGGACAGGGACACTTTACCAATGACTGCATCCAATTGTGAAGGCAAATTGAGCTAGCCCTAGAATCTAGAAAGTTGAACCACCTTGTCCGGGACGTATGCCAGAGAGGACGAGATAACCGAAGAGAAGAAGCTCCTAGGCAAGATAAGATAATAAACATGGTCCGAACAATACCGGAAAGGGAAAAAGGAAGGCTAGAGAAGAAACTGAAAGTTGGATGAGAGCCCCAATCACCTTTCCCCCATTGGAGGAAGATGAAATGTCTGACAATCCAATCATCATAGAGGACGAACTGGGGAGGCTATCTAATAAGAAGAGTATAGGTCGATGAGGGAGCTTCGGTGGAAATTATGTTTGAACACTGTTTCGAGAAGTTACCAATAAGTATCAAGTTAAAGATGAGAAACACACAAACGGATCTCGTCGGATTCGCTAGAGAGGTAGTTAAGCCAATAGGAAAGATCGAGTTAGAAGTAAGTTTCGGATCAGATAGTCTAGTTCGGAGAACTCACATGAAATTCTTGGTGATCAGTGCTCCATAATCGTATAACGTGATCATTGGAAGAACAGGCATCAGGATCCTTCGGGCAATACCATCAACCATTCATGCCATGATGAAATTTCCCACCCCGAGAGGAATAGCCTCGCTAGTCTCTCGATCAGTCATCGTCTCGGAAGGTAGGTAAATAGCAAAGAGACAGGCACCAACTCCTACAACCAAAGAAAAGGCCGTGAAGGCTGAGCCATCATCCGGTACGGAAAGCATCATGATCAACCCTGCTTATCCGGGACAGCTCACTACTATCGGTGGCGGATTAACCAAGGCTTGCCAAACAGCACTAAAGAACCTTTTAAAAGATAACTTGGATGTTTTCGCATGGGAACCATCAGACATGACAGGAGTGCCGAGACGAATCATGCAGTACAATTTAAATGTTAATGAAAGTTTAGATCCGGTATGTCAGAAGAGACGGATGCTAGGGTCCGAGAAGAGCAAAGCCGTAACCAAAGAAGTGGAAGATCTAGTGGCGGCAGGAATAGTCAGACCAGTAAAGTACCCAACGTACATTTCCAATCCGGTCATGGTCAAAAAGAGTGATGGATCTTGGAGAATGTGTGTGGATTTCAAAAATCTTAATTCAACATGCCCAAAGGACTACTACTTGCCACCGGACATTGATGAAAAAATTGAGTCCGTGGTAGAGTCATGCTTTATGTGTTTCTTGGACGCATATAAGAGCTATCATCAAATTCAAATGGCCCCGGAAGACGACGAGAAAACAGCCTTTTATACGGATCAAGGCACGTTTTGTTACACCAAGATGCCTTTCGGATTAGAAAATGTCGGGGCAACATATCAAAGATTAGTTGATTCAGATTTTCAAAGTCAAATAGGGCAAAATATGGAGGCGTATATCGATGAAATGGTGATAAAAAGTAAAGATGAGAAGAGCATGTTAGCAGATGTGGCAGAAACTTTTGACAACCTCAGACAAATTAACATGAAGTTAAATTCGATTAAGTGCTCGTTTGGAGTAGAAGAAGGCAAATTCCTTGGATACATCATCACTCCGGAAGGTATCCAAGCGAGTCCAAAGAAAACCAGAGCCATCGTCGATATCCAATCACCAAAAACATGGAAGGAAATGCAATCATTAAGTAGTAAATTGGTAGCTTTGAATCGATTCCTATCACGATCTACCGAAAGGGCACTATCATTCTTTAACACCTTGAAGAACATCACAAAGGAAAACAAGCATGAGTACAAGTGGACCGTGGAGGCGGAAGAGGCGTTCCAGCAAATGAAGCAGTTGATTATGAATTTACCAACCCTCACTACTCCGAGGCCAAAGGAACCACTATACATGTACTTGGCAGCATCACAAGAATCAATCAGCGCAACGCTACTTACTGAAAGGAATGGAAGACAATGTCCGATTCATTATATCGGCCGAACACTCAGTGATGCAGAAAAGAATATTCTTCTATGGAAAAACTGGCTTTAGCTTTGCTAAAAGCATCAATGAGGCTTAGAAGATATTTAGAGTCGGGGTGTCAAAACAGATTCTGATAACGAGAATAATAATAATTATTATAAAAGCGGTTGGTTAAGGTTTATTTTTGGGTCAATACGGTAGAGTGCTTGGACGACATAAGATCTGACAGTTAAGGAAGATGGCTTAGAACCTTCTTAGGTCGAGTCAGTTAACAAAAGTACCCGTACCATTGCGCTCTTGCTCACTAATTTTCTAAGCGGTCTGCACATTGTAGAATATTCTTCTGAATATCAGTCAAAAGGTTATATAAAAATTCGACCCATATGGACATCAATTATCCATATCGATTCTTAAGGTTGGGTTAACGTAAATCTACAAACATAACACATAACCTTGAACCTTCCGTAATGCTCTTTTTTCAACTATGCGACTCCACAAGTTCACTTATGCCAAACACCCTAAATAGCAAGTACGCCTTTGCTTCACGACTCTTTTTTGTTTTTATCAAGTCAAAAACTAATGCGTGAAACAGTCATTGCAGAAACGTCATTGATACAGTGATTTTGTATGGGTTCAATTTTACTCTCGATATCCTCTCGAATTGATCTAGGTCTAAAGTGGAATGATTGTTCTTGGTTACTAAATAAAGGGGTTTGGTTTTCTAGTCTAATGAAAATGGAAATGAAAATTTAAATCAAAGACAATTACTTTAATTATGATTAACAAAGACTTGTATTAATCTTAAGATTAAAATCAAGATTAAAATTAAAATTGAAATTTAAGCAAACAAACATAAAGAAACAGTAAAGTAGACAAACAGTAACCTAAATGGGAAACTTGATTCGGAACTTTTAAACCTTGATTCAGAACTTACTCATGCGGAATTTACTGATTCGGAAGTAACTGTGCACTCACTCATTCGGAAGTTGAGCTTGGTTCGGAACTTTTGGATTCATCCGGAACTTGTTGATTCGGAAGTTACTATTCATTCATCCGGAACATTCTCATCCGGAACTTACTCACTCGGAACCTACTAGTTGATTCGGAACTTTCCGAATGAAGGGGCTTGATCCGGAACTTATGCTTGACTCGGAACTTTCCGAATGAAGGGTTGGTTCGGAAGTTTTCTTCTTGATCCGGAACTTAATACTTGGTTCGGAAGTTTCCGAATGAAGGCTTCATTCGGAACTTTTTGTTTGATTCGGAAGTTCTGAATACCCAGATACAGTAGCAGTTTTGCGAAGAACACGGAACACGGATTTTAATCAAAACCAAACCAAATACTTAAAAAGGTTTTACCAAATTAAACACAAATCATTTAGACACCATAAGCAACGAATCCCACTAATAAAAACATAAATCCAAACAACTTTTGAAGATCAAATCAAGAAAATAAAAACTTAAAAACTTGAAGATAAAGATGATGATGAACAAGATGAAATGGAAAGATTAAACAAGAACTTGTATTGATTGATTGATGTTTTGACAAGATTAGACAAAGATTAAAATTACAAGATTAAAGAATTAAAGATGAAAATCACCAATCACCCTAGTGGTGATGGTGAAGCTACGAACCAGGAAGAAAGAGTGGGGAGAAAGAAAAAGCTAGTCTAAAATGTGTGAGGGGAAGGCTATTTATAGCCTTGTCCTTTGGTTGGTGAGTGGGCTTTCTCCCGTTCTTCTTGTCTTTTCGTCTTTTCAGAAAAGTTTCCGTTTTCGATTCTGATTCGGGATTTGTCGTCGATTAAATTCAACTCGTCTTTTAATTTCTTCGTTTAATAGACTTGAGTTTCTTCGACTTATATAAATCTTCCATCTTTGGTCCTTTTCTTCGATAAATCTTCGAATAGGCCCAGTGACTTCAAATCTTTTGCATCTCTTGGACAATAGACTTTATCTTGAGTCTTTTTCTTCAGTAAAACCCGTGCAATCCCATGTTTTCTTCAATATTCATCCGGTTGGCTCTGAAAACACAATAAACACAAAAACCACGCATAATTCCAAACAAATGATATTAAATACGTGTTTTGGTCTCGTTTTAGCCCGAATTAAGTGGTAAAAGGATGGGTGTTTACACACCTATCAAATCCCCTACACTTAACCATTGCCATGCCCTCATGCAATGCTTAGTGATAAAGCAATTTTACATTTTTCTCATAATTAATCAACCTTTGCCTTATTTAAAATACTACTAAACAAAAATTAAAGTACTAAAGGGAATTAAGACTTTGAAGGAAACAAAAAGATAGAAAACCATTTTCACTTGAAAATAGCTATATGGAAATAACTTGTAGAGAAATCGATAACTTACATTAGGGCTTTGGTGCTGCGAAGATTTATCACCCTCAAGTTTCACGTTCCCCAAACTAAGCTTGAAAACGAGATCATTGTTATTATAAGTTAGCAATTCAAACACTTACACACATGGCTTAATTAAATGCTTAAACTCCCTTATTCCTAGGTGTATCTCTTATATTTTATTTTTGTCTTAGAATGATCATGAAGATGCATTTTTGGACTTATTTCGATAGTTCATTAGGGCTGAAAGCAAAGTAGGACGATTTGATCAATAGTTAGCTAAAGGACAAAATCTCTTAAAACTGCTTCTCGGGATATCAAAAAGTTCATATCTTGGCATAACTTGGTTCACGATTTGAGACCTTTCTCGGGCCGATATTTGGTATGTACTTCATACTTCATATCTTCGAGAGACGTTCTTGAGATAATGGTCTTCTCATCATAATAGAGTTTCTTCACTTGGAGACTTTTGAGGGGTACTCCAACTTTGTTGACCACGACTTCATGATTATTTCTTCAATCTCTAATTGGGATTTTAAGATACAACGATCCGCCTCCTTTTCGGACTTGGATCTATTTATCCTCATACCTTGTTAGGGTCTTTTCGGATAGACTTCTCCATGATCTTTATGGGAGTTGATTGCTTTTCGTCGTGAGTCTTGATCCTTCATATTGACTTTAGGAATAATGCTTTTCACATCACTTTGGATCTTCAGCAATAAAATTGAATCCTCATGCCTTGTTAGGGCCTTTTCGGACTCGCCAATCTTCGCGCCCCGCTTCATAAGTTATGCCTTGGCTATGAACTCTTATCATTACCGAGCAACTTTTAAACGATCTTGGGCTAGAAGCTAAGTAACTTTTCAAATCGTAAGACCTTACTTATTGTAGATAAATTATTAGCAAGTGATGGGAGAATAGGCAAATAATTACACCAAGTGAGCTTGCGCAAGAATACCGACTTATAATTGACTCTATCATTTCTCGTCCTCCACAATTTAAAATCTCAAGTAATGAGACTCGTGGACACTTAGCCTAATAAACCAATTAAGGTCTACATGGTTAAGGATACTAGCTAGAGTGAACTTGGATAAGTAAACTCGGGTTGAGTCAAAATATTCACAACGGGCCTAATATATCTAAGATATCTAAACTTGCTAAAACCATTTTATTAAAATAAGAGAAAAGTAGCAAAAATAAAGGGAACTACAACTAGGCCAAAATAGATTAAGAATTTTGAAAAATGTCGAAAAATTGATTTTCCGGTTAAAATGAGGGCAAATACAAGGAAAAGGCCACTTAACTTCGATATAAGTCCCCCTACACTTAATATAAACATTGTCCTCAATGTTTAAGCATGTGGGAGTAAACTCCCCTACACTTAGGACATTGTGCACTTTGTTTAAATCTCGGTAAGGAAGAGACAACTAAAGAGATTCCTATTTTAATATTGAGAAATATAAAATAGTGAATCTAAAAGAGTTTAGGATAGAACCGGGAAGAAGGGAATACGGAATTACGGTTCGTCAAAAGTCCTCAAGAGTGTGTCTTTGAAGCTCTAATCCCTGCAATGATAAGAAAGAAAACAAGAAACACCAACGGGGCTCCCCCCTACACTTATGATGAAGATAGATAGATAATTGGGTTGCCTCCCAAAAAGCGCTTGTTTTTGTTAACCGAGTCACGAGCCTGACTCGTCCCCGAATTAAATAGTTCATGGGGAAGCCTCGAATGTGATACCGGGATCAAAGACCTTGTCCTCGTTCCCGGTGGACATCAACAAAGGAGAGGCGGGGGGATAAGTCTTGAAAGGGAGAAAGGTCCTTTCAACATACGTATAGTATGTGAATTCAAGATCCACGGGAGGTGGGTTGGGTATAGTAAGCACATTGTCCTCCCCCAAAGACAATGGATGCTGAGCAAACGGCAAAGCCGTAATGGTATTAATCATAGCATAGTCAATGTCACCTCCCGGATCAGAGCACTCATCCTCCGTGATAATGGCTAAAAGGGAGGATGGAAGGTGCTCGGGAGGGGGACTTGGGTCAATACTTTCCTGCAGCAAATTATCAAAAATAATGTCCCCCTCTGTGTCAGAGTCATCAATACCTGGAGGGATGGAGTGGATATCGATTTCTTCCTGCAATGGGTCATTATCTTCAACGGGAGGAATAGATGGAGGTAAAGACTTGGAAGGAGAAGTGAACGCTTCGATTTGAGCAATAAGAAGGTGCACTTTCCGTAATCCATCGCGAAGAAGCACGTCTTCCACCTCATCCACAAGATCATGTTCATCGGTGAACTGCTCGTAAACCGGAGAGAATAAATCGTCATTGTCTGCATCTCCCGGTGGAGATTGAGAAATTTCAAAAGTGAAATTCTCATAGCAGAGAGAAGAATCGTCATCACTAGGATCGACCTCTTCCGTAAGAGCAACGTCATCCTCATGCACCATAGCAGGTAAGTCACAAACCTCATCATCCAATACTTTGGCGAGACCAACATCACTATGCTCATTCAACGAATCTAGATCCTTAGACGTAGAAGGAACATCGAGAGTAGGAGCAGTAACTTCAGAAGATGAGTTGAAAGTGCATACAGCATCATTGTCATCATCATCATAATAGTATTGACGCACAAGCTGAGGGGTATAATCACTAAGATTAGATACTTGCTCTTGTTGCAGTCGCTTTTCCTCGTCCCGAAGTTCTTTAACCAAAACAACGACCTCTTGAAGTTGCAAAACAATGGAGTGTGTTTCTTCATTCAAGGTAGTGAGTTGTGGGTCAAGATGAATTTGCTGAGAGGATTGATGATTGAGGGTGTGATGTGGGGGTTCATAGTGTTGAAAACCTGAATTATAGCAAGGTTGTGGCTCATAGTTGTTCATCGGTTGGGAATAATTAGAAACTGGGTTTGGTTCATAATAATCCATAGGTAAAGAAAACTGAAGACACGGATTTGGCTCATAACAATTCAGTGGTTGACAATAATAGGTATCGTGAGGACCCCCACAGTTGTTGCAAACTGGGTATGGAGAAAAATCAAGTGCGTCTTGTGGATAGCTATTATCATTGTCATAATTGTACCCCGGTTCTTGCCCGTGACCAGACGGGTATCGAACCGGGCACGAAACATGCCAATGAGAATCGCTTCCACAATAGATGCACGGGGGAACAGGAGGTAGGTTCAAAAAGTACGAATTAGTCGAGTTGCACAAAGGACAAAATCCGGATTGTGTGTAGTCGATATCGTTTCCGCACCGCTCACATGTGCACCATTGGCAAGAGTTGTCCCCAGATAATTGTTTCCCACACCGGACGCAATGGACATAAAAATCCATGAAGAAAGATAGATAAGCAAGAAGAATATTTTTGGTGCAAAACTTTGAAAAAGAAATGCTTTTTATGATTTTTCAAATGTTTTTGGATTTTTGAAAATTTTTGACAAGAAAAATAACGTTCACAAGTGAACGGATCCCAAAAGCCAACGCTTCACTCACAAAAAAAACTTTGATCTTCACGAAAAGAGCCGGCAGCGGCGCCATTTGATACAGTGATTTTGTATGGGTTCAATTTTACTCTCGATATCCTCTCGAATTGATCTAGGTCTTAAGTGGAATGATTGTTCTTGGTTACTAAATAAAGGGGTTTGGTTTTCTAGTCTAATGAAAATGGAAATGAAAATTTAAATCAAAGACAATTACTTTAATTATGATTAACAAAGACTTGTATTAATCTTAAGATTAAAATCAAGATTAAAATTAAAATTGAAATTTAAGCAAACAAACATAAAGAAACAGTAAAGTAGACAAACAGTAACCTAAAGGGGAAACTTGATTCGGAACTTTTAAACCTTGATTCGGAACTTACTCATGCGGAATTTACTGATTCGGAAGTAACTGTGCACTCACTCATTCGGAAGTTGAGCTTGGTTCGGAACTTTTGGATTCATCCGGAACTTGTTGATTCGGAAGTTACTATTCATTCATCCGGAACATTCTCATCCGGAACTTACTCACTCGGAACCTACTAGTTGATTCGGAACTTTCCGAATGAAGGGGCTTGATCCGGAACTTATGCTTGACTCGGAACTTTCCGAATGAAGGGTTGGTTCGGAAGTTTTCTTCTTGATCCGGAACTTAATACTTGGTTCGGAAGTTTCCGAATGAAGGCTTCATTCGGAACTTTTTGTTTGATTCGGAAGTTCTGAATACCCAGATACAGTAGCAGTTTTGCGAAGAACACGGAACACGGATTTTAATCAAAACCAAACCAAATACTTAAAAAGGTTTTACCAAATTAAACACAAATCATTTAGACACCATAAGCAACGAATCCCACTAATAAAAACATAAATCCAAACAACTTTTGAAGATCAAATCAAGAAAATAAAAACTTAAAAACTTGAAGATAAAGATGATGATGAACAAGATGAAATGGAAAGATTAAACAAGAACTTGTATTGATTGATTGATGTTTTGACAAGATTAGACAAAGATTAAAATTACAAGATTAAAGAATTAAAGATGAAAATCACCAATCACCCTAGTGGTGATGGTGAAGCTACGAACCAGGAAGAAAGAGTGGGGAGAAAGAAAAAGCTAGTCTAAAATGTGTGAGGGGAAGGCTATTTATAGCCTTGTCCTTTGGTTGGTGAGTGGGCTTTCTCCCGTTCTTCTTGTCTTTTCGTCTTTTCAGAAAAGTTTCCGTTTTCGATTCTGATTCGGGATTTGTCATCGATTAAATTCAACTCGTCTTTTAATTTCTTCGTTTAATAGACTTGAGTTTCTTCGACTTATATAAATCTTCCATCTTTGGTCCTTTTCTTCGATAAATCTTCTAATAGGCCCAGTGACTTCAAATCTTTTGCATCTCTTGGACAATAGACTTTATCTTGAGTCTTTTTCTTCAGTAAAACCCGTGCAATCCCATGTTTTCTTCAATATTCATCCGGTTGGCTCTGAAAACACAATAAACACAAAAACCACGCATAATTCCAAACAAATGATATTAAATACGTGTTTTGGTCTCGTTTTAGCCCGAATTAAGTGGTAAAAGGATGGGTGTTTACACACCTATCAGTCATCAACAAAAATCTGATGCGAGTTATAGAGAAAATATCTTATCATGACTGTCAACTGCTGATACATGCATCTGAGAGTTCAAATATCTTTGAGGAAATAAACTGTGCAACTGCTCAAACTGGGGCTGGTCTAATTTGGTATGGAGCTGCTCAACTTACTATGAAAAGGGTCCATGGAACGACAATTTCATGGGAGTAAACCATACAACAGACATGATGTACGGTGTACAGCTAGGAACCCCACTAGAATATGAGCTAGCTGGACTTTAACCTTAAATTTTATATTTGTGAATTTATGGTAATGTTCAATGCAAAGAAGCATGCCAAATTACACAATTTAGAAGCTTTACCATTCCTTATAATTTGCACCTCGCTCCCTATTGATGTTCAGGGACGTATAGCCTACAACTTAACGCCATTTAAGAGAGTGGATGATCATATTCTTCTTAGGGAAAAAATCCCACCATGAAAATGTAGATGGTGGTATGCACAGGTTCATGTGACTTCCGATATGACACTCATTTCTGCCAAACTTTTCAGTCGTTCTTGCCACTGAGATTAGGCAGTCCATCCATGTCCACGAGGGTAAGTATAGTTTTTAAAATTTATTTTCGGCTGTAGTTTAAATTGTTTGTTGTAAACCTGCTAAGCTATGTCCTTTAGTTTTTAGCAGGATTATCGATGTCTAAATCTTCTATATGCAACTCCCGGAAATGAAAGACAATGTCAAAATCCTTTAGGAAACACACACCTTGGACGCCGCTGAAGAGAAGCCATGTACGGGTCTCTGGAAACAGTGTTGATAAAACTTCGTGAAATGTCAGCGACGATATTCCAGGACCAAGTTCTAGTGGTTGTCAAGGTATATACCTTTCTCGCATTCGTCATCTCTTAAAGTGTTCCTTTCAACAGAGTCACCACTTCTAAAATGCATGTTTTCATACGCTTAGATTACCAATGTGATATTTTTACTGAAAAGAAAAAACTCCATTACCACTGTGATATTTTACTGAAAAGAAAAAACTACCAAATGCTTTGGGTAAGGGGTGTAGGTAGTGGTAACTATCGGGTAAGGGGTGTAGGTAGTGGTAACTATTGGAAAGTCGATGATACATGTTTGTCGTTAGACTGCATTAGGTTTTAGTAAATGTTTTGAGATGACAAAATTCAGAAAAGTATATCACTTCAATCAGACTACTTTACAGCTAACCTTGCATTTTATGTGCATGTTGATCAAACGATAACATAGCCAGTAATGCAATAAAATTGTTTCGAAACATATTACGTCTAATAACGTTTTTTTTTGCTTATGCAGGGAGGTTAGCTTGCAAGAATTCAAACTTTCAGAAACATAATGTAAAAAAAACATTGTTGCTGATCATAACATATTTTCAATGTTAATTGGGTTTCGGTAATTTGCTTAGTGCATATAACCTGCTTCCATTGAACGACCTACTACCTCGTTCCACCCTCTTACTCTATGAACATCGCTCTAAAATGCCCCGCTGCGGAGCGCGGGCATTAATCCTAGTAACATTAAAAAATGAAATGCAAACGAATCTTTGACTTTTAGTCATCTTCCTCCTATGAATAGAGTCTAAAAATCTCCATTGTTGAACTAAGACATCAGATTTCTTATCAAACTACTTATTGTCTTTATTCTTATCAATTAAATGTAAGGTGCTTTTGACGTTGTTAGGGGGGCACAAAACCCTCTAGCCCCCCCTCCCCCCCCCCCCCCCCCCCCCTCCCCCCCCCCCCCCCCCCCCCCCCCCCGCCCCCACCCCCCCCCCCCCCCCCCCCTACTGGCTCCGTCGCTGTTTAACACAATGCAAAAAGTCATTCAATAACTTTTTAAAACATGGTAAAAGTCATCCAAAATACACAACGTTGTAGTTGCTCTTAGTTTGTGTTCTATCTCGCACCGGTCAAATGACTCAAATTATAAGTTTTAGCTAATACTAGTATGTGACTTCTCAAATGGTTAAGGTGACCCAATGTCTAGTTGAGTGCATGCAAAAAATGACCCATTTTGACCTGTAAACCAACCCATCTAACGCGTTCAGCTTGCCACTTCTAGTTGCAGCGACATAAATCAAAATATCAATATGCGGAAATATCATAACATTACCTTATTGCACACCAGAAGCAGATTCACGAATTTATCCTCACCACTGCATCGCTATTGTGCTTAATATCCATTTCATGAGTGGGCAAGTAGCCAGAACATATTTACATATCTAGAAATGTTCTTCATATGATAACATGGTATTTACTTATATGGGCAAGTGGGAGTATCTATCTCCTAGTACCAGATAAGCAAATACTAAAGAATTTATGACTTTATGGGAACTAGTCCAGTAAGAATCAAATCAAACATCAAACTGAGTCATTAAAAGAAAACCGAATGTTACACCACTGATATAGTGAAACATGTCATGTCTCCATCTTCCTAGAACAATAATTCTATTTCAGATTTTGCAACGATAGAACTTGGAAGCCACTCTGCGGCTTTGTACTGCAAGTCTGATTCTCTTTTTCAATATCAGACTCCTGTTAAAAAAAGTATGTATGGTTGGAATAGAAAACTTATCGTCTGAGTACATCCAGTATGTACACAGTTTGCTTGAAAAAAATTGAAGGATTCTACGTACAATAATCCGAAATATGTAGTGGCATCTTCAGTGGCGGATCCAGGATTTGGATAACGTGTGGCACGATTTTCAGCTCGCTTCGCTTTCGGTGACTATTGATTAGGCTAAAGCTAGGGGGTGGAAACGAGCCTAGTCCGATCTCGTCAGAGCTCGAACTCAGCTCATTTAAGCTTTACAAAACTCGAGGTCGGCTCGTTTCGATTCTCATTATTTAGGTTCAAGCTCAGCTTGTTGTATGATAGACATGCTCGGACTCAGCTCGTTTATACGATTTGGCAATGTGAATATAAAACTTGGATCGAGCTCGGTTCGTAATATATCTAAATTAGGTGTGTTAATAAGCTTGTTATTAAGCTCGTTAATAAGCTCGTATATAAATCATTAGGCTCATTTAGGCTCGCGAGCTCAATCGAGCTTGTACGTAAAGCTCGGGCTCGAGCTCGTTTAACAAACGTGTAACACCCCACTTTGATAAGTGGACCGTTAAGCGTAATTATGGCGTGTCATCAAAGCATGCAAGGTAATATGTACTAAAACATACATGACCATAGGGAAAACCGGAATCAAACATCGGTTCCCAAACATAAGCCCAAAACATAATAAAGTAAATGAAATGAATGAAAGACTTAAACAAGCATAAGTATATGAAGGCAAAAGGAGAAGAAGTCCATGGCAGCTTCCATCCTATGCACGTCCTCCAAATGCTCGAGTCAGTCCTTGGGTACCTACCGTTTTGGGACATGGAAAGGAAAGTAACGACTGAGCATAACGCTCAGTGCACGGATATACAAGCAAAGCATGAATAATATAAGCATATAAGCATGAAACAGCGGAAGAAACTAAGTCCTCGATAACCCGGTTAAGTCTTAGTAAAACTGGTTTATAGTTTGAAAAGCCTTATGTTTATCTTGTAAAAACTGTTTAACATATTTTACCATTAGCCAATATAGGTCATGAAGATCCACCGTGCATGAATACTTGGAGGGGTGACCTCATCATGCAAATTAGATGGGCTGCCTCTAATTTAATATACTGGTTTTTGGGTAGGAGGGATCAGCTCCTTGTGAAGGATGCAAGGCACACACCACATTCACACTGAGTAATTTGCTAAAAAACATGTAACTAGGATGCACCCATACGCCCCACATGATAAATATAATAATATGGCCAAAAGCTGAAGGGACGCCACGAGCAATCACTCCGCCGTGGGGAAGTCATAACACCAGTGCCTCTAGTGTTATGGTTATGGTACCTCCATAACTAGGTAAAACTGGTCATGCATGTATATGGCTTTAGGTATTCTAATTAAACATAAGCAATCAAACATATAAACTTATACTACGGGAAAACAGTTGGCTGCATATGGGGAATCCTAGTAAGGAAAGAATGTCCATACTGAAAGGACGGAAATCCGTACCTTATGTCCAGTGAACGAAGAAGACGAACGGAAGAGAGTCCTACTTCGGTATCACTAATGCTACATAAATACATACGTGTATAAGTATCTGATTACTAAATACGTAACTGGTTTTATATCATGTCTTAGCTTATTTTATACGTTCATGTCATGTTTTACTGTTTTAAGCTTTCTACTGTGTGTTTATCTTATATTCTGTCTATTCTAATTAAGTATTACTTGTATTTCATGTATTATTATACTTACTGTGTAATAATAAGTAACTTTCTAAAAATAGCAGGTTTCCTAAAATAGAAAGTTTCCAAAAATAGAAAGTTACAAAAAATAGAAAGTTTCCAAAAATAGAAAGTTTCCAAAATAGAAAGTTTCCAAAAATTGAAAGTTTCCAAAAATAGAAAGTTTCCAAACATAGAATTACTGCTTAAAATAGATAAGTTTCTAAAAATAGAAAGTTTCCATAAATAGATTAGCTACCTTAATTAAATAAGTTTCTAAAAATAGAAAGTTTCTATAATTAGATATAAGCTGGTTAAATAAGCTAATTATATAAGCTTAAGTCTTTTCTGATTATTATTCTAAGTCATGTAGTTATAAAGTATAGTTTATTAATTATTACATGTAAATTAAATAAACTATAGGTTAAAAGTATTTAATTAAATATATCATGATTTTAATTAAATAAGGTAAAATACTTAGGTTAAAACACGTATTATTAATTATTAATAATATAACCTAAGTCATGTTAATTAATTAGTTATAGTCATGGTTTTTAATAATTAATTAATTATAAAGTCTAGTTAAAATAAATACTTAGGTTAAAATTCATGATCTAATAATTAAATTTATAACCTCAGTTATGTTAATTAAATTAATCATGTTATGTTTTATTAATTTAATTTTTAACACATAACTATTAAAATCATAAACTTTAAAATGATCTATGAACCGGACCCGTGACTAGAAACCATGAACGGGTTCCGAAATCAACACCATACCCCGAACCAAGGTCGGGATTCCCTTTGTTTGCTGCTGCCGTGGGACCACCACCACCCTACCGAGACCATGATGTCTCGGTGGTGGTTAATAAGCCAAGCCGAGACCCCCTTGGGGCTCGATTAGGCGTCGGCCAACACAAAACACCCCTAAAAACCCTTGTTTTGATTTTCCCCATGATCATTAACATGTTTTAATAATTGTTTTTAATTATTTTTTAAAAACATCATGATTTTATGTGATTATCAAAATCAAAACATAAAAAGAAAATAGTTAAAAGTTATACCGAATACGTGAAACAAATGAGGATGAACACACACGAATCCTTGCAAAATATCCAAGATCAAAATCAACCCGAACACCCCTTTATGGTGATTTAAGGTGGCGGCCAAAAGGCGAGGAAGAAGGAGAATTAGGGTTTTAATTATTTTCAATATTTTGTAAATAATGAACATGTTTTACCCCTTTTTCCTAGTTAGCTAATTTTGCATGGGCTAAGCCCATGTCTTCTTCCTAATTTCGAGGTTATGGGGCCCACATGGGGTAACCCGAATATTTTCCGTGTCTAATCAATAAGTGTGTTCTCGTGTTCGTTTTTTACGTGTTTTAACTAGTTATAGATCGTGACTTAATATATTTATTCGTGTTCGTAATAAATATATATACATACTTAATATTAGTTCGTGATTAATTTACGTTCATGATCTCATGTTCATATGCTCGTGATTATAATTATTATTGGAGTAATTATCGTGTGTTCATACGTAGTAAATACTTATCGTGTTATAACACGTACGTAATACTAATAATTCTTGTACGCGAAACGTAAATGTGCTATAAAAGGAAAGTTCTAATCATGTACGTACTATCGTAAGGGTACTATTCATGGTAAAAGCATGCGGGTTTTACAACTCTTCCCCCCTAAAAAGAATAATTCGTCCCCGAATTATAGATAACGTAAACTGAAAAAGAAACATACCCGAATCAACTGAGAGGGTATGTAAGATAAATGAACGTGCAGGTGACATGGTAGAAGGAACGTGGAACGTGACATGTCTTGAAAGGACATGGAACGTGACGTGACTGAAAGTACATATCTAATTGATAAGAGAAAAACGGATAAGAAGTCCGGATGAACTTTTCCGTTTCCAAGTGGCTTTCCTCTTGAAACGGTTCCTTCACAGATCTTGACAAAAATGATAAATCTTGGTCCTCCTGACCTTGACTTGAAATACGAAGAAGTTCTTGGTTATAAACGTAAGGTAGATCCCCTAAATTTGATCGAGGGAATAAGAATTAACGTGTAAGGGCAATTAAAACGTTATCGTGCAAAACACTCTAACTTAACTGATAATTAGCAACGATGCGCGAGACATAAAGAAACGTAGTACGTGAAAAATTTTGAACGTGATACGTGAAAATTTTTTAACGTGATACGTGAAAAATTTTGAACGTGATACTTGAAGATATGGTGAGTGTAGTATGAGTAAACAAATCGTGATCCATGATACGTGTAACATATCTTGATCATGATATGAGGAATGTGGAATGAACATGACATGTGAAACATATCGTGAACATAGAATATAATGGCGGTAACGCCAAACGCTACAAGGTGAGACGTGGAATTTGACGTGAAACGTCTATATGAGGATAGAGAGTTATACTAAACTTGGGTCTGGTCTCTCAAGTTCTTGCAAAACTTCCCAGAACGACGATGAACGTAAAATCGTAAGCCAAGATACGATCATGAACGTGAATAATGTCATGAACGCGAGCGTGAAATCAAGTCGTGGAATTAGAATGAAGACGTGAAGTAAATAAGGAGCACAATTGAGCATCTTTGCCTGACCCGATAACTGAGGGATTGCCAAGTGATCGGATGAGCCTTGGCTAGAACATGTCCGATCAGTCTGTTGGTTCTGAAATCCTTGCGGATGTAAGGATTCTGCAGACTTGATCAAACTGTTTGCAATAACCCAGATAGCATCATGCTTCTTCTGAGTTTGCGTTAATCTGGTAACCAAAATCCATGGAGATCTTGTCCCATTTCAATTCACCATTTCAGATGGTGAAAACATCTCAGTTGTTGGTGTCCTATCTTAACCTGTTGGTATGTCAGGTACCTAGATATGAACGTAACTGTATCTTGCTTCGTAGAAACTTGATACATAGAAATTTGCGGAACTATGAGTCTCCGAATTTAGACTTCTCTTAGCGTAGGATTTTCTGGGCACCTAATGTAGTGTAGGGTTCTCATCTTTACGCATAAGCTGAGTCATGGTAAGATTAACCATGCGAATCCATGTGATTCAGCGTGTCACTGTAATCAACCAGAATTGATATTGGAAATTTCCAGGGTAACATTTCGCTTGTCATAGAATTTGCAACATAGTGCAAATATGGTCTTCCTGTCCTTCTCTAGGCTTAGAGGAAATCAGGTTATCCTCAATGAAAACATTGATGAATTTGCTATGAGTTCATGGAAACTCATTCTTATAATGCTGTTGGAGCATTGATGAGACTAATTTAAAATTATAAATCTAGCATGACCGATTCGTGCATGAATAGAAGTCATGGACATGTTCGGCTCTTTCACTCGTCACTATTGGCAGCATGATCATGAATCTGATCTTGGAAAAATGCTTAACACCATCCGGTTGATTGGACATGTCTTCAATACATGGAGGAGAATAACGGTTATGAATGGTGATTTGTTTAAATCGACGGTAGTCGACACATAATCTTATGGTACCGTCCTTCTCCTTGTAGGTTCTTCTGGAATGTATGGGAAGATTTTGGAATAATCAACTGGCTATGCGAAAAAGGACTTAAGTGGTCGTGTCTTACTGACAACTAGGAAATTTTAGCAACCATGGCTAACAAGGCACATGCTTGTAAGCATAGATAATTTGTACAGATTTTCCTGAGTGAAAATCAAGCTGAATGTATTCAGGAGCCTGAACATTACTGTACATAATCATGAATCGTAGCATGGTGTGCTGTTCATAGTCCATAATTAGGATAAAATTCAACTCGTGTCTGTCCGAGGAAATGCGTTAGCAGCTTGGATCTCATCATTAAGTTGAAGGAAAACCTTCGTATACATGGGAATACGAAAGGCGTCCTTCATGGTCATGAATCTATGAGCTATGGTTACAAGAAATGAAAGTGTCATCGGGAAACGTGATAGTTCCCACTGATGCTCCGGTAATGGTACTAAAATTCTTGTGGCATGATTAATACATGGCACAAAAAATGGATATACCCTTAGAGGGTACCCTGAATTTCTTAGAAATGTTCCATAATTAGACGTGAGTAATGTGTCTTGACTCGTGTCTTGAGAAATGTAAGCATGACATGTGTCTTGACTGTTGTCTTGACATGTGTCTTCTGAAAGCATACATGAGACATGTGTCTTGACTGATGTCTTGACATGTGTCTCTAGGTGTGAAACAAATAGAACTACAGATATTAGGTTATTATGCCAAATTGACGGATCGGTTGGAATACTGATCATTCGTACTTCTGATCACATCCGCGGCCGGATCTTCGGTTGCGATTGCTAGGATAGTTGTTGTCATAGTAGTGGTTACTATCGTCTTGTCTGTCAGTTCCATGACGGTCATTCTCATGACCGTGATTCATGTAACTATTCAGCTGAGTGGCCGACTGGTACCGGTTATCCACTCATATGACTGAAACGACAACTAAATGACGTGTGACATGTAACTAAGAATTTGGGACAATGATAGATGGAGATCGTCTGATGGTGAAGCATCTTCTCGTCCAATTGCTTTGCTTTGACGCCTTTGTCTTCGTCTTTTAGGATCTCCAGGTTGTGAACAACATCCACATCTCGTAGCGTCTCCAAAATCAGCAGGATCAACTTTTAGTAACATCTCCAAGTTATGAGCGGCATCAGCAATCTTGTAGAATATCAGCAGTTGAAGATACGCCTGAGATGTTTCAGAATTGACTAGCGAATACTCGTGAAGTATTGCAATGAAATACACATGGATTAAGGTACGTGTAATACACATGAAATACGGTACAAGGAGCACACATGGAATGCACATGAAATGATTGGTATGTGGTGGATCATTTGTCATGATTTTAAAGGAACTATAATTGGTTAAACGGTTAGAAAAACCATTATGATAACCGGGCAATGCCAGTATATACCTCATTCTGGTTGCATAGAGAAACATTAAAGTGTGGTTACACAAAATTCAAGATGTTTTGCTTGAAAGCATGATCAATGAAAACCAACCATGACATTCATGAAAGCAGGATTTACTGGAATCTTTCAATGTCTAGCATGAGGGCATGATCGACATGATGAGAACATGATCAACATAAGGAGACTTAAGACATACTTAACATGAAGATGAAATCAACATAAAAAAATCTCGAATGAAATCAATCATGAAGAAGTATAAACATAATCAGCATGAAAATGAAGTTAACCATGGTAGCATGAAAACATACTTAACATAAAAACAAAATAACTTATGAGGGGGCATAAAAACATAATAACTTATGAGGGCCAGTCATGTACCAACCATTACTTACTCATAATCCCTGCAACAATGATACATGAAACATAAATAAATGAAACTCGTCTGTCAAAACTTATCAGAGAAAATTTTTATGTGACTAATTATGAACTTACTAAGGTTCAATCCACATAGTCACAGTTCACGAGGAACTTCGTGCATGAAACCATGACACATAACTAATTATGAATGACGGTTGTCCATCCATATTAGTAAAACAATATCGATGAAAACATCAAGGTTAAAACCTCAAGGTGCTGAAAACATCATGGTTAAAACAACAATACGCTGAAAACATCAATACGTGGAATAACAAACGTTGGCTTAGGAAGCTCCTGGTGACTACCCACTAGTCACAGGTCGAGTTTTAGAGCCTACAGGTCGAAACCTTGTCTCTGATACCATAATTGTAACACCCCACTTTGATAAGTGGACCGTTACGCGTAATTATGGCGTGCCATCAAAGCATGCAAGGTAATATGTACTAAAACATACATGACCATAGGGAAAACCGGAATTAAACATCGGTTCCCAAACATAAGCCCAAAACATAATAAAGTAAATGAAATGAATGAAAGACTTAAACAAGCATAAGTATGTGAAGGCAAAAGGAGAAGAAGTCCATGGCAGCTTCCATCCTATGCACGTCCTCCAAATGCTCGAGTCAGTCCTTGGGTACCTGTCGTTTTGGGACATGGAAAGGAAAGTAACGGCTGAGCATAACGCTCAGTGCACGGATATACAAGCAAAACAAGAATAATATAAGCAAATAAGCATGAAACAGAGGAAGAAAATAACTCCTGGATAACCCGGTTAAGTCTTAGTAAAACTGGTTTTATAGTTTGAAAAGCCTTATGTTTATCTTGTAAAAACTGTTTAACATATTTTACCATTAGCCAATATAGGTCATAAAAATCCACCGTGCATGAATACTTGTAGGGTGACCTCATCATGCAAATTAGAGGGGCTGCCTCTAATTTAATATACTGGTTTTTCGGTAGGAGGGATCAGCTCCTTGTGAAGGATGCAAGGCACACACCACATTCACACTAAGTAATCTGCTGAAAAACATGTAACTAGGATGCACCCATACGCCCCACATGTTAAATATAATAATATGGCCAAAAGTTGAAGGGACGCCACGAGCAATCACTCTGCCGTGGGGAAGTCATAACACCAGTGCCTCTAGTGTTATGGTTATGGTACCTCCATAACTAGGTGAAACTGGTCATGCATGTATATGGCTTTAGGTATTCTAATTAAACATAAGCAATCAAACATATAAACTTATACTACGAGAAAACAGTTGGCTGCATACGGGGAATCCTAATAAGGAAAGAATGTCCATACTGAAAGGACGGGAATCCGTACCTTATGTCCAGTGAACGAAGAAGACGAACGGAAGAGAGTCCTATTTCGGTATCACTAATGCTACATAAATACATACGTGTATAAGTATCTGATTACTAAATACGTAACTGGTTTTATATCATGTCTTAGCTTATTTTATACGTTCATGTTATGTTTTACTGTTTTAAGCTTTCTACTGTGTTTATCTAATATTTTGTCTATTCTGATTAAGTATTACTTGTATTTCATGTATTATTATACTTACTGTGTAATAATAAGTAACTTTCTAAAAATAGCAGGTTTCCTAAAATAGAAAGTTTTTAAAAATAGAAAGTTTCCAAAAATAGAAAGTTTCCAAAAATAGAAAGTTTTCAAAATAGAAAGTTTCCAAAAATAGAATTACTGCTTAAAATAGATAAGTTTCTAAAAATAGAAAGTTTCCATAAATAGATTAGCTGCCTTAATTAAATAAGTTTCTAAAAATAGAAAGTTTCCATAATTAGATATAAGCTGGTTAAATAAGCTAATTATATAAGCTTAAGTGTTTTCTGATTATTATTCTAAGTCATGTAGTTTTAACATATAGTTTATTAATTATTACATGTAAATTAAACAAAATAGAGGTTAAAAGTATTTAATTAAATATATCATGATTTTAATTAAAAAAAGTAAAATACTTAGGTTAAAACACGTATTATTAATTATTAATAATATAACCTAAGTCATGTTAATTAATTAATTATAGTCATGATTTTTAATAATTAATTAATTATAAAGTCTAGTTAAAATAAATACTTAGGTTAAAATTCATGATCTAATAATTAAATTTATAACCTAAGTCATGTTAATTAAATTAATGATGTTATGTTTTATTAATTTAATTCTTAACACATAACTATTAAAATCATAAACTTTAAAATGATCTATGAACCGGACCCGTGACTAGAAACCATGAACCGGACCCGAAATCAACACCATACCCCAAACCAAGGTCGGGTTTCCCTTTGTTTGCTGCTGCAGTGGGACCACCACCACCCTACCGAGACCATGAGGTCTCGGTGGTGGTTAATAAGCCAAGTCGAGACCCCCTTGGGGCTCGGTTAGGCGTCGGCCAACACAAAACACCCCTAAAAACCCTTGTTTTGATTTACCCCATGATCATTAACATGTTTTAATAATTGTTTTTAATTAGTTTTTAAAAACATCATGATTTTATGTGATTATCAAAATCAAAACATAAAAAGAAAATGGTTAAAAGTTATACCGAATACGTGAAACAAACGAGGATGAACACACACGAATCCATGCAAAATATCCAAGATCAAAATCAACCCGAACACCCCTTTATGGTGATTTAAGGTGGCGGCCAAAAGGAGAGGAAGAAGGAGAATTAGGGTTTTAATTATTTTCAATATTTTGTAAATAATGAACATGTTTTACCCCTTTTTCCTAGTTAGCTAATTTTGCATGGGCTAAGCCCATGTCTTCTTCCTAATTTCGTGGTTATGGGGCCCACATGGGGTAACTCGAACATTTTCCGTGTCTAATTAATAAGTGTGTTCTCGTGTTCGTGTTTTACGTGTTTTAATTAGTTATAGATCGTGACTTAATATATTTATTCGTGTTCGTAATAAATATATATACATACTTAATATTAGTTCGTGATTAATTTACGTTCATGATTTCATGTTCATATGCTCGTGATTATAATTATCATTGGAGTAATTATCGTGTGTTCATACGTAGTAAATACTTATCGTGTTATAACACGTACGTAATACTAATAATTCTTGTACGCGAAACGTAAACGTGCTATAAAAGGAAATTTCTAATCATGTACGTACTATCGTAAGGGTATTATTCATGGTAAAAGCATGCATGTTTTACAAAACGAGCTACAAATTAGGCTCGAGCTCGGACTCGAGCTCATTTTTGTGATTTTCGTTCTTATATTAAAATAATTGTAGAAACAAAATAAATCTTTCGAACTATAGTATATTATTTCCATTTAAGAGATTTCACTTGATGAGTTTTGTCTCATGAAATGCTGAAGCTTTTTTTATAGCCTATGAGGACTTGATTTACATTTAGCATAACCAAAACTATTCCCAAAAGCCCCACTACATTAGAAGATTTAAAATAAATTCCTATATGCAACCACGTACTCCTCTATCGATTCATTTAATATTAAAACGAATATCTACATATTAAATACAGTATAGATATGTAGACCTGCCTCTACAAGTCAAACAAGATACACTATTAATATTCTCTACTCCTTTATAAAGGAAAAACATGGATGGTTGAAACTTGCTATATTTAGAAATGTTGAAACTATGATGGTTGAAAATATAGTAAATTAGGAAATATCAAAAAAAAATTAAATGCTAGCTGGCACCCAATATCTCTCACTCTCATCATCCTAAACATTAACCCTACCACTTTTAATATTGCAGCCACCACCACCGAAACTCTCCACCATACCACCACCATCATCGAACCATACCACCACCAAATACCATCCTCTACCAAAACCCTCCGCCAAAACCCACACATCCGTCGAAAGCCTAACCACCATAAAACGTCTTTTTATAGATTTAAATCTTTTCTTTCTTCAGATTTGGATTCTTAGTCAGATTGGGAAGCAGAGGTGGCGCCTTCGGTGGTGACGGTGTAACATGGTTTAATCTCAAGGTTTAATATTTTTTCCATTAATATAAAGATTCAATCTTTTCTGTTTTGATATCTATTTTAGGTTAGTAGGGGTTTTGTTTGATTATTGATTTATTCTTCTGTAAAAAATGGAAGATAAGGAGCTGTATGTATAGGTAATTAGATGTCTTGATTTAATAGAAGAAATTTGTTAATTTGTTCAAGTGCATATCATGTGTTTGTTATAATGTTTAGGTGACAGATTTGTAATGTGGCTTTGCTAATAGAAGAGATTTGTTAATTTGTTCAAGTGCATATCATGTGTTTGTTATAATGTTTAGATGACGGATTTATAATGTTTAGGTGACTGATGTTAACAAAATTTAAATATCATGTTTATTTTCTTTTACGATTTCGTTTGTTTATTTCAGGCGTACACGGAGGTTCATGTTCGAGGGTTCAATGTCACTACTGTGACTTCGGCAGTTCTCTCATATTGATGTAAGTTATGGCGTAGCAACTATTGATGTAAGTGTCAAGTTATATACATTCTCGTATAATTATCCCTTTAAAATATGTATAGAGTATTCCTTTTCGGTCGTGTTTGTTTTTATAAGTATAACTATAACAGCCTAAGCGCAACATTGCCTTGTCCCTATGGCTGTGTGTCAGAGTTGCCTATTACCAGTTAAATTTCAATTTGAACAGATTTACTTGTATTCATTGCACCACCATGTATCGTTATTTATTCTCTATGATACATTTTGGTAACGTGGCATTATGATCATTTTAATATACAATCCCAATTCCAACACATTATCAATCATCTGGGTTTTTTTTCAGTACTTGGAGATGTACACAAGGTCAATTGAAGATCCTGCTGGCTTTTGGTCTGATATCGCATCGGAATTCTATTGGAAAAAGAAATGGGGTCAACAAGTTTGCTTAGAGAATCTCGATGTCACAAAAGGGCGTATCAACATTGAGGTAAGTAATTGTACAGTCTTACAGATTCCGGTTCTGTTAGTTTATATCATACATAATCACATATAAACGAGTCGTTTGCAATTCCTATGCATTTAATCAGTGGTTCAAGGGCGGTTTAACCAAGTATGCAACGTCTGATTGTCTGAATATTTTTATCATTACACGTATTGTCATTGTGGTTTTTTTTCTAATTTTCTTTTTTATTCGTATTTGATTTGATCATATTGCAGGAAACTGGAACATATTGTACTTGTTCATTATCGTGATACTCAAGAGGTTGGTTCATCATAGAAAATATCCATTATTGTAGATATCACACATATGACATGTATGCTGAACATATCATGCAGTTGCAAGGTTCTCCGATGTTGCCTGTTGACTCTAATTCTAGCTCAGACCAACCTGCTTCATCTAATCTGTCTGAAGAAATTGATGCAGTTGACCAGGTGTACTTTACTGGTGTGTAAGTTTATCAAGTGATATAAATTTGATTTTTTATACATAAAACCTCATTTCAGTTAGAGTAGATAGATAGCATACATACTTTTGCAATAGCTTATAGTCCCCCATCCAAAAAAAAACACGAATGTATACTGCTACCTTTTGATATCATCTATCTGACTACTCTTGACACTTGGAAGTATCGATGGTATTGATTTTGGTCCATAATATTTTCCCATATTATCGTCGTGGAGGGGTATTTTTCACATTTTGTTAATAGTGGATCAGTTTTGCTAAACCATGTGTGTGGTGTTCCAATCTTCATGGTCATGGCAAGGATAGTAGTTTCTGCAAGATTTAAAAGAAACTCTTAAATAGTCATCGAATGTAAATATAATTGTTAATAATACCATTTTCACACTTTTCCTAAATGTTTTTTATACCAATTTAGCCAATGAACTGTTTGACGAGCTACTTCTCAAATGGTGATTTAAGTCTTGGATCCTTTTCATAACTAACCTGCACATTGTTACGATATTATTCTCGTAGTTCTTCTAATTTAACATTTATACTACATCATCTAACTCTTTGATGGCTTACATTCTGGTTGTAGAGTGTGACCCCTAACCTGTCTTTAGGCGGTGAAGTATTCGGCCCTGGTCAGCATTGGAAGTTCGAGCTTGGTTATGCTGCACGATATAATAAAATACAGATAAAATGGTATTTTTTTCTCAAACTTCATCTTTGGACATTTGAGACCTTGTATGGCAAGTGGCTATGTCATCTTATTCAATATGCGTGTATCCGTAATAATACTGAAACAGTTTCTGCAGAATTTTTGCTAAGAATGTGCGCATTAAATTGATTTTCTAGATAAATAGAACAAATTATATATCTAGCTATTAGTTTAAATAGAATAAGATAGTGTTTGGGTTGATTTGAAAAAAAAACCCGGGTAATAAAAGGGCTTCAAGTGGCGATAATCTTAGCCAACTTTGATTTTGTAAGAACAAATATGACCAAAAAGGTATCTGTTGTGACAGAAGAAGCGACATTTTGTGAAATACCAGTAGTAGGCGTTCTTTAATCTTGTTTGAAAGAACGGCTAAATAGGTAACTTTTGTTTAATTGTATTTCATTTGTTTTGTAGCAACTCTAACTGAGAATATGACACATTGACACCTAAGTAAATATTGGTAACAGGAGGTGTTAAAATTTTTTTTGATAACAGGATCTTTTAAATAAAAAATTAAAAGATAATGATTGGCAATGCGTATATCCGAACAATAAGAAATTATCACTTGACATCAAGTCAGAATAATCAGATAAACAATTCTAGAACATAATTCAGTTGTTTGTGTTCTGGTTAGTTCATTTAGCTAAGAGTAGCTTCAACTATAGCTGCTTTCTCCTGCTTTATGTTATTAAGCATTGCATTTGTTCTTGCAGGTTACATCAAGCCAAATTGACAGCGCCAGAATGGTGTCTCTGAGCTATTAAACACCTTTGCCCAACTGTGAGCGTTGAACTCAAGTATCAACTTATTTTCTAGCTTGGATGTTGCATTGTCAATAGCGAACAGGCATGTACAAAACCACCAAAGTAAGACTTACTTACAATTGAATATCTATAGTATGTATATTGGGTTAGTTTAATATTTGCTCCTTTGGAAGTAAAGGGTGAGATTAACAAAGGATACAATGGTTTTAAGTTTATGTCGTTAGACTTACATTTATTTGTGCATTTTACCAGTATTCTTATTGACTAATGCATTTAGTGTCCTTGAGCAAGATATGTACTAAGGGTTCTTAGTGTCTTGCGTTTGAGTAATTAGGTTGCTTGGGCTGTGTGCCATTTTCTTTTAGTTCACTCAATTTTCTGTTGCCAAATTTTAGACTGTCAAACCTGTGAGAAAGGTAAATCGGATGAAATGGTTTCAGGTTACTTATGAGGATGAAACCATCAGTTAATTGTGGTTACTCAAAACTGCTAATTTTCTGTACAATAAGTAAATAAGCAGTTTTCCATTGTTTTTTCCCACCATTCTCGATTGGTGAATCTTATTTTGTGATTAGAAAAAACAAGTAATCCCAACTACTCTAAATTGTTTATTACCACACACTTAGAGATTTAGTTGTCGTGATACTTACTTTCAATGTGCTATATGTTTTAGAGCTATTAGATATAGTTGCTAAGGTTCACAATTAAAGTTGTGTTCTTTTTGCTCAACCAACTATTTATATTACTGATTCTTTCGTCAACCTTATTGCAATATGTACAAACTTTGTATGATTAGTCACTGCTCCAACCATCCATCTGGTAGTAATGTCATCATATTATACATTTGGTAAATCATTTCATATCTCATCCATTTTTCACATAGCTTTGTTTTTCGAAGTTCGTCATTTGTAAACAACATGTTTCATCGACTTCATTTGTATATATTAATTTTTTAATGATTTTAATGTGTAATTTTCAGGTCTAATATATACAAACTTTGGCGTGGTATCGTAGGAACTTTTCACCATGGCCTGAATGAAACACGAAAGATTAGTCAGCTACTTAGGACCCGACCTTCTCATATAAACTTGATATTCACATTTCACTAGGATTGCTTAGCCTTTATTGTTTTGATATCACCAATCTTTATACTTATAAAGGTCCTGTTCTTGGATGTTGAACATGTTACTGTTTGCTGAAACGTAGGAAATCACATTAGTAGTGATAGTAACATATATCAAATGTTCGTAGGAGCTGAGCAATGTTATAAATATATACACATGGTTTTAAAGAATAACATTGAAAGAACTCGATTGGAAAAGGTTTGGCATCTAGGGGATAATTCATCAGTTCGTTTCATGTGTCTATATAAAGGTATTGTATAGTTCAATTATAATTCATGCGGATGGAGCTAGAAAATATGGTGTTAATAGGTTCAAGTTGAAGGCGTGCTTATTGAGAGTGACGAGGAAGCAAAAACCATTCTCGACCCCATTCCAATTATTAATATAAGAAATCTGGTATCCAATTACACCAGGTCGTCTGATGCCTCTGCCTATTTCATGTATTGATTCACTCCTAATGGATTCTCTATCTAAATCTGCTGCCTTTAATGACAGGAAATTCATGAGAGTAGCAGCAAGAAAGGCAGTTGGGACATCCATCAAAAAGGACATAACACTACATAGATATGTGAAGTTTATTTAAGCTTGTGACATTATATGAAGTTGTATTTGTGTTGCCACTTAAGTTTATAGTGTTTTAGATATCAAGACATAAAAGCTAACATATACGGAGTATGATGTATGTATCACCACTACATACTTCATATAAATTTGGAATTGGTTCATTTATAGACAAGATAGAATGAAATAAATATTAATGCTTTGAAAGGGTTTTCTTGTGATCTCTCTTTATAAGTAGTGTTTTTTTTATTGTGAAATGAAATAACTCGCGTCACACTTTTTAGGTAAAAATATTACTTACGATAACCTAGGAAATTATAAAGAAAGGGTAGATTAGGATATAAACTAAGAAGTTTGTTGAGCTTTTAAAAATAGACAAATGTACTAATAAAAAGATTAGGCCTATTTACATATCTCTTATCTACACCTAAATATCACAACTCTTTTATCAAGTTTATTGTTCTTTTATCAAGTTTATTGTTCTTATTTATAGATTTAACATGTTGTGTATAGTTCTCTTTTTTAATTTGGATTTGACGAGAATATACTTTTGGTGTTGAATTTAATTTTGACATGCCAATAACAATGGTATTACTTGAAGCTATTTTTAATGAACTTTAGGCATTTTTGACGAAAACTCTACATTCTTGTCGCTATGCACGACATTTGGCAATAAGATAGCATCCATCTCTTATCATTATAATCAGAATTGACTAATGCCTGTTAAATATAACGTTATCGGAAAGACACAAACACTTACCACAGTATCATATATCGTTAACTATTGGCCGCTAGAAATTTCCGCCGCTATGCGCGGGTACTCGTCTAGTAATTATAGATTACTCCTACTATTCATCATCTTCTTCAAGTAAACCTCTTCTATTTGCTTTTTTTCTTCAAGAACAAACTAAGAACACACTTTTTTCTCAGTTGTGTTCATTAGAGTGCACTTCCACACTAAACTATGTGTAGCACTTACAAAAAAACGAAAATTTTCTAAAACAATTAAACTACCTCGGCGACAATCATATGTGGCACGTGCCACATGTGGCTTGCACATATATCTGCCCCTCATCTTGAATTTATATATCCTTGTGACGTCATTGAAAAATTTTCAGCGAAATATTCAATTTGGAATCAAATGCTTTTCCGCTTTTTACGACACTTTGTTAAGAGAGGAACAATAGTTAAAACCTTTCGGTTGAGTGTCTTAACTAGCCACTGGGTAGAGAGATACTTTTATGTAGGTATGGAATAAGAAGGTCAAAGAGTTTTGGGCCCACCACCCACCCTACTAAGAGCATATGGAGTGGTCACACCACCACATCAAAAAACACCTCGTCACGTCAGGCTTTTCATTTTCACATAAAAAAAACCATCTTATCATCACACTATTTCCATAACACCACACCAATTTTCCCACTTATTTTCATAAACTACTATCAACAATTAATTTATTAAAACATAACTTACTTTATACATAAAAACACATTACATATAATTTAAAATTTAAACCATAATTTACTTTCATTTTAATTATTTAAATTCGTAAATTAAAAACGTAAACGTAAACACTTTTTATTTCAAAATTAAAACATTTATTCCAAACTTAAAACATGAAAATACTAAATTTCGAATATAATACGAAAGAAAATACACTACTAAATAAATAACATAAATATACATAATACGATTAGTCGGTTCCCGGATCTGAATCTAAAAACTGAACAAGTAAATCCGAACGCCTTATTTCTTCTTCATCTTCTTCGGCCATAATTTGGGCCTCCAGCTCCCTCCAGCTCCCTTTCTTCTTCTTCCAGACTTTCTCTCAACGCTTTTTGATCTAGGTATAGTTGATACACCTCATTGTCATTAACCAAGCCATTTGAGTCGTTTGGAATTGGAAATGGTAGATCGGGAGACACATTTCGGCTTCGGTGTTGTTGTGACGAAGAACCGATATGAGTTTGGGATGAAGAACCCAACTTATTCAGCCATTCAGTATTTTTTTCACTTATGGCTTCAAGTTTTATCGACTTTCTAAACAAAGATCTTTAAATGCTGAAATCGACATCAGCTTGAGTACTTAGATGCGTGTCGATTAAATGACGTTTCCGTGCGGAAAGATCAGTGCATTCGGCACATGCTGTGCGGAATTTCGAATTTTGTTCGGACGCGGCTTCGAAATATTCAGCTAACCACGTAAGCTTATCGTAACGATGTTGTTGTTGACTTATTTGTTTATGAATCATAGCATTAATCTCGTAATCGTTGTGTGGGAAAAAGCATGCCATTTTTTTATTTACAAAAGTGTGTGTGAAAATATTAAAAGTTGCCTGTCAAAATATGGTATTTATAAAGTTTTTTTTTTAAAAGTAGCCGTTGGCTAGAGTATTTTTAAAAAACTATATTATTTTTCTAATTGAAAAAAGTAGCCGTTGGCTACATAATAGTTTTTCGAAAAAAATTCAAATATGTGTGTGAGGGGAAAAGTAGCCGTTAGAGGGGCGTTTCCAAAATACCCTAAACAAAAAAGTTGATTTAACAAAGTGTTAGAGGGGGTAAAATGAAAATGTTTTTGTTTAATTTTTGGCTTCCATGCCCGTGGCTAAAGCCACAGCGTCTTCTACGCGACAAATCACGGTGTAGTCACGCGGAGCCACACCGTTGCCACTCCGTGCCCTCTAAAAGGCTCAAAAAGAAAAAAAACCCCGATAGCGCAGAGTTGTGCTTAGGGTAAGATATCATAAACTGGGCAAGTAGGTGTTGGCTAACGGGTCAAACATGATGTTATTAGTACCGTTTAACGGGTTACCCCCTTGCGTCTAATCATCACCCAATTCACAAGTCTAGACTCACCATCTCTCGCATTCAAGCTCTAGCGTAACAGCTAAAGTTTAGATGGTAGTGATCCTATGATTCATTAATGTTTTACTTAAATTCAAGTTTGCGTCCTCCAAACGCAAGCTCTATCGCTGGACAAACTGGGTTTAACTACCCAAACAACCGATACATTCCTGCCTGGGCAGAGTGCACACTCGATTCATAGCTATACACTTGTTTTTACTTTGCTTGTTTAATCCATCAGACTATATATCAACAAGAAGGAAAGAAATGAAAAGATCGATATCATATTGGAACACAAATTTTCTCATACAATAACGAAACATAACCACTCGGTCAAAAACAAGACTATAACCAGTACCACAAGTAACGCAAACCAGAACACGACACCAATACCTTAACTAATCATACAAACACCAAACCGCACATTTCTTAATTTCTCCAGTTACCTTCTGATGCACCACCTCCCCTTGAGTACCCACCACCGCCGCCGCCGCCATATCCACGGTCACGACCACCACCATAACCACCACCACCACCACCACCTCCGTAACCACCACCGCCGCCTCCGTAACCGCCACCACCACCATCACGCCTCCCATAACCACCACCACCACCACCGCCATCACGTCTTCCACCACCGCCACCACTTCCACGTGACTGCGCCTCATTGACAGTGATATTTCGCCCGTCGAGTTCCTGACCGTTCATCCCTTCAATAGCGTCTCTCATTGCTTGTTCTTCCTTAAATGTCACGAATCCAAATCCTCTGGATCTTCCAGTCTCCCTATCATTAATTATCTGTTGACACATTCATAAGAACAAATTTAATCCAAATATTCGATCCATAAACATAATTTACACAATATATGGAGGCATTTGGATTCATTTATTTTGTGCGATATATATCAAAAACTTACTTCTTTAGACTTTCAGCTTATAAGCTTAAGGTGTTTGAATTACCTCATTTTATGACCTTATCATGAGATTTTGGAAAGTCAATAAACTCACTATTAGATTCAGTGGTGTTTGTGTAAGCTCACTTTTTTGGCTTATAGGTTTCAATAAGCTTAATAAGCTCAAAATTTGGGGCTCATAAGTTCATCAACTGGAGTTTATCCTCCTCATAAGCTAAAAAAAATTAGCTTATTAGCTTTTCGAAAATTGCAAATAAGCCACAAAAACAACTCAGCTTGGGCTGGTTGTGATATACTATATAGATAGCCAGGGATTATATATCTATAAACTCATAAATTTCATAAAAAAAAGCTGGAAAATCATAAATGACCTAATAAAACATAAGCAAAACTACATAAACTCATAAGCTCCACAACAAGCTTAAACAAATACCTATGATAAGCCATAATATCTGATCTTTTGACCAAACACTAGCACAAACACTAAAACCAAATAAAGCTACATCATATCAATACTAAACAACCCTAATAATAAACATGCCATTTAAGGAAATATAAAAATAACAGAAGCTAGTACTATTAACAAACAAAACCTTGGATTCCAAAACATCTCCATATTTAGAAAAAGCTTCTTCAAGAGATTGATCAGTGGTGGCCCATGCAAGACCACCGACAAAACACCGGTACTCCACGTCAGCAGAAGCCATTATTACTAAAAGACACTGATTTTGAGATAAGATATAAAAGGAAAGGATGACAACCCTAGGATATCACGCCATGTGATTATATAGGTGATCAACTAGCTAGGGTATGGGTGACTATGGTTAGTTTATGTCGTAAAGTCTTATGTAAATCTAACCATGGTTTGGTTTCATGTCGAGATATTTTCTTGCTCGAGTCAACTACAAGACTACATGGGATCCTTTTTGTGAGCACACAATGTCACCATCTTAAAGAGCATCTCTAGTAGGGCTGAGCACGGCAGACCCAAAATCGACCCGGACCGGAAAATCGGACCGGACCGGACCGAACCGAACCGGACCGAGCAATTTCGGTCCGGTCCTCGGTCCATGGTTTTGGACGAATTCGGTCCTCGGTCCGGTCGGTCCGGTCCGGTCCGGTTCGGTCTTACCAAAATTACGTCAAATATGTCTAATAGGACCGGACCGGACCGAGGACCGAACCGGACCGGACCAACCCAGACCGGACCGGACCGGACTATTTCGGTCCGGTCTCGGTCCGAGGTTTCGGACCATTTCGGTCCCCGGTCCCGGACCGATGCTCAGCCCTAATCTCTAGTATATATTAATTAGAATTGTATTAAATACTAAACGCACCTTTTACATTTAACGAGGTGTTTGTGCCTCTGCGTTGTATCAGGTTTAATTTCTTTTACGCATTTTGAAATTTGAAGGGATAGTTACAATCTTTTTGCCACTAAAACAAAATATTTTAGTTAGGTAAAATGATTAAAAGAGTCCAAAATTATTTTTTCAATTCTCACAAAAACTCAAAATTCATCTCATTTCGAAAAGGATTTTTTTTAAAGCAACACGGCAAAAGAAGCCGAATTTGACACTTTGTTTTGTACTTTTAGGCAATATTGTGAATATGGGCAGTTGGTATTTTGAGCAACTGATTTATTCATCATTCCCTCCTGCGAAAAGGTACCGCCAATTTTTGGGCAGCTAAATAATTTGGGCAACCGAAGTTATTATTTGGGCAACTAAACAAATTTACCCCATTATACAATCCATTTGGTGCTGTCTTCAAACCCAAAAAAACAAATTTATTATATTCTTCTCCCGCGTTACTTCTTCTTCCTTTGTTTCTTTTCTGGCGCCGGTGCATACCAATTAAAAGAAAGGAAAAAGTAATTGAGCGTCCTAATCGTACAATGATCTTCATTAAGGTAATCTGAATTTAATGTTTACGATTTATCTATTATCATTGATCAATTAATTCATAGTAATTTAATTCAAAGTGTTTTTATTGAAATTTTAATTAAATTGTTGATTTGTGGAAAAACAATTTTTTTGGGTCATTCAAGTAATTGAAAACGCTATTCACATGTATTTATTGTGGGGATTGGCAAAAATATGTTTTCTTGTTTGATTTGTTAACTAATTAACATGATTGGGGAATATTTAACCACTACAGTATAACATGCAATGAGTATCCTTTTTCCTATTGATTGTAAATTGTAACAAAAATCGTTGATCCTTTTTACAGGTTACTTGTTCGAAGCTCATCATTAGGAGTAAGTTGAACTATATGTTTTTTGTTACAAAAGCTAAACGCAAACCGGAGATTACTATTTAGGAATACTTGTTTTGGAAGTTGGTTTGATTTACGGTTGTATGATCATGAACCACATTTGATTGAGTATATGTTGAGAAAACAACAACGAGTTGATGATTCACATTATGATATTCCCCTTATATATTATATGAAAGGTCATACTTTGCATTTTGGTCGCCGAGAATTTGCTCTTATTACTGGTTTACGATTTGGGAATGTTAGTTTTGGCTTGTATAATTCTGGTCAGCTAGACTTTCGTAATAGAATATTTCCTGAGAATCTAGGCTTAGATGTAACAATTTTAGATGTAATCGGTGTTATAGAGGATGAAGAACGTTTTTCCAAACTATGTGATCTGGATGCTGTACGCCTTTGCCTTTTGTTAGTTTTAGAGGTAATCACTACTACAAAAAAGCCCTTAGAGACTGGTCAAAAAAGCCCTTAGAGACTGGTTTTGCAAAAGGTCTCCAAAGGGGGATGTCTCTTTAGCAAATCCTAAAAAGACTGGTTTTAAAATCAGTCTCTATAATACGTATAGACACTTGTTTTAAAAACAAAAACAAGTCTCTTTAGAGATTGGTATCCATAGTATTCCTCCAGAAACTAGTCTTTTTAGCAACATCTAACCAGTCTTTTTATAGAGTAAAAAGACGTGTATTTTCTAAAAAACAAGTCTCTTTGGAAATCGTTATTTTTAAAAAAAAATTGGAATTTTTAGTAAATTCCAAATTTTACAATTTTAACCCACCAAAATGAAGAAATACAAATAGAATGAATATATATAAACTAATTTAGAAGGACCAAAACTATAAAACCAATAAACTAAAGCAACCAAACACAATTTTTATTAAAATTAAAGTCATACTAGAATTTACAACAATATAGAATATTACTAGAACTTAGCTTAATCGTCTATGTCTAATCTCGCCACAATGTGAACCATGTGCCAATGATCGCGTTTATCTCTTTGGTATCCAACGAACGCTTGTTATTCCACGGTACCTATAATTAATTTAATCGAATGTAAACATTAGGAATAAAATACATATAACTGATAAGCATCTAACAATGTACAGATGCAACATATGTCTGAACCACCTTTTTAGTAATGGCTTCACGATAATCTGCACAAAATAGTAAACCAAAATGAACACAAATCAGAAAAAAAAAATATATGATTATTTAGGATCGCGTATCAAGAGTGTATATGCCTAGCACTTGGAATTTTACAGAAAAAAAAATATAAATTTCATAAGCCGATAGAAGTACAACAAGCAGGGTACCCCTATGCAAGGCGGCGCTTTAAAAAAAGCATATAAAGAATACCACAAAAACTATATATATTTTCCTAAAATTTCTATATAATCATAAATATGATCAATAAACAAACATGCATGTATGTTTCCAGTCCCGGTGACCCATCTTCTCGAAAGTGTGGTAGCCCGAAGTCGCATATTTCCACTGCTATGCTGATAACTGCAGCAAATTATTCATGCAAAGTCAATAAGATTCCACTTGCAAGACGTAGAGGCTCATAAGGCATAACCAAGCTTTAAAAAGAATCGACCAAGCCCATACTAAGTCAAAAATTGGTAATAAAACTGATTGTTGGCAGCTTGACCGGTAACATCAGGATTTTCCTTCTTCACAATATCAAATATTAAGCATAACGAAGTTGATTTGTCAAGTCCACACATCTTCCATGCAGTTGTACCCCCTTGACCAATAGTAGTGTCTGAGCATAAAGAACCTTTCTGCACAAAAGCAAGAGTCAGTCAACAAGGTCGGATAACGTATGTAGAATCAATAGCTTAATGGAACGCTAAAACAACCTTTTCAAGTGACGCACATGGACCAAGAATGCCTTGAATTCTGATATCCTTTAAAAATTTCACCTCAAATATACCACTGCATAGAGTAAAAACTTCCTTATCGATATATATATATAAAGTAAAAGTATAGGTGTCCATTTTGACCCATTAGTGGTAAATGGGTCAATTTGGGTCATGCTCATCTCAAACAGTAGAACATCATGTGTTCTTTAGTTCTAACAGAGGAATACATTAAAGAGTAAAGTCTAATGTAGAACATCCTTCCGTTTTATTAAGATATCAAGATTATTATCGTAACAATATTTTTTTTGTAGTCTTAAATAACACACCCACTATTTATTAATAGTAAAACTGGACCATAGAATTGTTCTGGCGTCACCCCAACCCAAGCGTGCCCATTTCTACCTATACAAGAAAAACGTGTTTCTACCCGAGCCCATTATTATCTGTATAACCCGACCTGCCTAACACGCCCATCTTAACACATCTAAAGTTCCAATAACTTACCAAACAAAAATAACACATGTAAGAGTCTACCCAACCCCATGCTTATTATGCCATACAATATCTTAAATGGCATAAGTTAAATCAAAACTTACTTTGATGAGAGACCAAGGTCATTGTCATCCGACTGAAAAACACGCAGTAGAGAATCTTTAAAAACAGAATGGCCAAAGCTTTCGGCTAGCACGACAAGCCCTACTGTTTTTTCAACTGCAACTTTGAGCTCAGCTACCCCAACCTAGAGTTGATACACTGTTAGGTCAACTTAGCAATAGTTTTCTTATTATAATGTATTTGAAGAACATCCAATTTCAACTTCTTTCTTTAGGGTCAACTTAGTAACAGCTTTCTTAGGATAGCCAACCAAAAATTTGAGGAACATTTCACTCATCCAACGTGTTTTTGGCTACATATACTACTAACAATATGACAGGATGTAGATCAATGATCAACTGCATTAACAGGGTCGAGAATAAGATATCAAATAAACATCACCTGATCAAGAGCACAAGCAAACACATCAAGGACATATCCTTGATGTACGAGCTGTTTTGCAAGTCCTTCATACAGCTTCACGGCTTTGTGAAAGAAAGGAGCAACATCTTTATCCAAACCCTTGTGAGAACGGATAGGTTCAGACAAGGCTTTCGATACAATCTGAAATCAGTTTTCAAAATTTAGAATAATTATCGGATAATCTACAACATAATGAAACATAACATTCTATAATGTAAGAATTAGTGAGAAGAATACTCACAGAACCAGGCCTTCAGTTGCAGGACCACCCAAAAATGCCATAATTCTAGCACCAGAACCAGGAACACATACACCCAGGAACACATACACGCAACAGATGAGCAGCTATAGTTAATGTAGTGCCAGTGCACCTTGGTGCCCTTTGATCTGCGGGAACTGGCCAAGGATCTTTCTGAAGCTCATCCAATACCTGAATATAACATCAAGTTACACTAAAGATACACATGTTCTTTTATATAATGAAAATATACTGCTCCAACTTTATTGTGGTGTTTGGAATTGCTTCATTAGCAAACATTTGTGTGTTTTACAATAATCTTTATTGTGGTATTTCTCATATAAAAATCCTCCGAAAACTTTCCATGGCAAACATTAATTATAGTGAAATTTCGAAATTACTATAATAGCTATATGTTAAGAAGTAGATTCGTGGAGCAGCAAATATATATAACATCTATCGAGAATTTCATATCTTTGAAATGACATTTACCAAGAAAAAAAAATCTACTTGCAATTTTTTTAAGTTCGAGTTAATCATAACTATAAGTTACCTAAGTATGTCATGTTGCAGATGGAAGAATTTGTCAATAAAACAAAACGATAACTCAAGCATTAGATAAAGCGAAGTTATTTACATATCATTCTTGCATTTTTCAGATTTTGTTTAGAATGGCAAAACATCTCCCGCCACACACCACGGTTGCAAGCCATCTGCTCACTTCCCGCCACATGAAAGGTCAACAATATTCAGATTTTTAATACAAAGACGGTCAACTAAAAAATAAATCTGCCGAAAGAAGGGTCTAGTGTAGGTACCTGTTATGACTTGTGAACAACAAAATCCCGCTTAACGAAATCCTCTTTGAGTGTTCTTAAGAAGCTTTGTTCCTTTTTTCTTGCACCACTCAATGACATTCATCCCTCCTCTCGAGTCACCTAAATGTTTCGTAACCTCTCACAAAAAAACATTTTATCAAACACTTGGTATTCGACATGAACAAACTAATACTTTTCCGGCCAAATCACCAAAATCCGCCCCCATGCTACTATCAGGTTTATTTCAAAATCAATATAATTAAAACTCATAAACCCTAATTTACATATAAACCAATCAATAAATTTAAATTTTTTTCCTAATATAAAAATCAAAGAAACAATGATTCATAAAGATGGAAATTTTTAGTTCTATCCAGTTGTAGATTAAAGTAAAAACTTTTGTAAGAATACAAAACCGAATCCACATACCTGGTGGTGACAATATCTTTACGGGATGGAGGATGAAGATTGTTAAGGAAGCTGCTATTAACTGCCATATAAAAAATATATATGACAGATTGTATACGAGGCTAAGGTTTCGAGTGTGCTATTGCAAGTAGATCTGGGCATGAGTTTTGGAGCAGTGGAAAATATAAAACTAGTGATAGGATGATGTTGTGATGGTGCTGAACGGTTGTTAAATTTTAATACATTGGTTGATTTCAATGGACACGACTAACGATCGGTGGGAGGTGATTTTCAAAGATCGATGGAGATGAGGTGATTATAAAATGAAAAGATGAAAATGAAAAGTTCAAATTTGAGATGAAAATGAAATGATAAGTTCGAGATGTGTGGAGGGACAATTTAATTTTTTCTAAAAAGCAAAGGCGGGACAAGTTAATTGTCAAGTGAGGGGGGAAATTTTTACACCAGTCGGGACGAGCATCGGGGAAAAACCAGACCAGATCAAGACCAAGTTACGAAAAATAATGATCGATTACCAGATCGGACCGATACTTATTTAGTCTAAACCACGGATCAAGGATCGGAGCCAAATGGGTTTGGTTCGGTTAGTTCGGTATTTTTTGATCCGGTTATGCTTGCCCCTATTTAGATTTTATATGGAGATGTTCAATGGAGGAGTAGATATGATATCGTGATGCATAAGATGTTCGTATCAATATGTTATCCTTGTACATGAGATATTCAACGGACGAGTTAAAAACTATTGTCGACTCATATCATGTACAACGATACTCGATTGACTCATATCGTGTGAAATGCTACCCTATCTACTCATATCATGTACAACGATACCCGGTCCATTTATATGGTATACAGCGATACCCGATTGACTCATATCGTGTTGAACGATACCTTATCAACTCAAATCGTGTACAACGATACTCGATCGACTCATATAGTGTGAAACGATACCCTATAGATTCATAGCGTGTATAACGATACCCTATCGACTCATATCATGTGAAACGATACCCTATAGATTCATATCGTTTACAATGATACCCGATCGACTCATATCGTGTACACGATACCCGATCGACTCATATCGTGTGAAACAATACACAATCGACTCATAACGTGTACAATGACACCCGATCGACTCATAACATGGACAACGATACCCTATCGACTCATATCGTGTACAACGATACCCTATCGACTCATATCGTGTCCAATGACACCTGATCGACTCATATCGTGTGAAACAATACACTATCGACTCATAACGTGTACAATGACACCCGATCGACTCATATCGTGTACACGATAGCCTATCGACTCATATAGTGTACAACGACATCCTATCGACTCATATCATGTGAAACGATACCCTATCGACTCATATCGTGTACAATGACACCCGATCGACTCATATCGTGTGAAACAATACACTATCGACTCATAACATGTACAATGACACCCGATCGACTCATATCGTGTACACGATACCCTATCGGCTCATATAGTGTACAACGACATCCTATCGACTCATATCATGTGAAACAATACCCTATCGACTCATATCGTTTACAACGATTCCTTATCGACTCATATCGTGTAGAATGACACACGATCGACTCATATCGTGTGAAACAATACACTATCGACTCATAACGTGTACAACGATACCAGATCGACTCATAACATGGACAACGATACCGGATCGACTCATATCATGTGAAAGGATACCCTATCGACTCATATCGTGTACAACGATACCCGACCGACTCATATCGTATACAACGATACCCTATCGACTCATATAGTGTACAACGATATCCTATCGACTCATATCATGTGAAACAATACCCTATCGACTCATATCGTGTACAACGATACCTTATCGACTCATATCGTGTACAATGACACCCGATCGACTCATATCATGTGAAACGATACACTATCGACTTATATCGTGCACAACAATACCCGATCGACTCATAACGTGTACAACGATGCCCGATCGACTCATATCAAGTGAAACGATACCCTATCGACTCATATCATGTACAACGATGCCCACACGAAAATAATAACGAACGTAAAAAACGCGACATTTAAATAATTTATTAAATTTAAAGCCTAAAAATGCAATTTCAATTTTTCCTACATTATAAACGATAAAAGAAATTTTAGAAAAAAAGAATTATATTTTTTTGACAATTAAATAATTTTTTATGAATTAATTAAGATTAAAACTAATTAAATGATTTAAAAATATTAAATGATTTTTCAAAAATCCAAAAAATTTACAGAAAATCAAAAACGCTGTTAGAAAACTATAAAAAATAGTAAGTTGAAAAGATAAGCTCGAAATAAGCATAAAATAAGCTTTTAAGCAAATAAAGTTAAAGGAGTACAAGTAAAAGCTTTTGTAATGATAAACCAAAAAGAACACTTGGTGCAGATGGTTAAAGAGTGTATTTCTGTGTCTGTTTGTTTTATGAGGTCAGGGGTTCGATCCACCTGTTGCCCATTTTTTGGTAATTATTTGGTTTTTCTTTATCAGGAAATAAAAAACAGATTAAAAAGAAAAGAAGATGATGTATGATATAGTGTTTTTGCAACCCTTTAGGAAAAGAGAGGCAAAGTAGTGGTAAGCGTTAAGTGTCGGTTTAGGAAAACCGAGAACTAATGACCCAAATGAATGTGAGTTCGTTCTCGAGGAGGCTAGTGTGTTGTGTAATGAATGAAGATTAATGTTTGTGATTATTAACAAGAAAAGAGAAAAGAAGTGAGAAAGGAAAGAAAAGACGGTTACGAAGACGGATCGAGCTAAGACGAAAACCCGTAAACGTAAAATCGTAAAACTACAAAAATTAAAATTTTAACCTAAAAATTCCTAAAAATTTCTAAAAATCCCCAATAATATTCTAAGAGTTTACAAAAAATTCAAACTTGCTAAAACTTTTTAATTAATTCAATAATGACTTTTTAATGCTAATTAAAGCCCTAAAAATCACAATTAAATATTAAAAAGCCCTAAACAAGATCTAATAGTTTGTAAACCTCAAAAATATCCTAATTAAGCTAAAAACTATTTTTAAAAATTTTAAAACCAAATTAAGCTATTTTTAAACACTTAAAAACTATTAAAATCTATTAAATCTTAAATTAATTCTAGAAATTAAATGAAGAGTCTAAAAAACATTTTGAAAGTGACAAAACTCTTAATTAAGTGTCCTTAACCTAGGAAAAATGTAAAAACTAAAAAAAAGAAAACTTCAATTTTTAATAATAAAATAATATTAAAATATTCAAAAAAATAAAAAGTTTGTAAATAAATTCTAAAAAATTACCAAAAATCCTAAATAATGTAACTAAAACAAAAATGTAATCCAAATTTTCAGAAACCTATTTAATAATTTTATATTGAATTTTAAAGTTGCTTAAAAAACCTAAAATCCTATAAAATCAAAAATAAGCTAAATTGAAAACTTAAAAAGCTGTAAACCTCAAAAATATGATTAAAAACCTAAAAACTATTTTTTTCAGATTTTTAAATTACTTTTTTCTATTTTTAATGACTTTTTAAAATTAAAACTTAAAATAATCCTAATAAATTAAATAATAATGGGAAAAATCTACTTTTTGCTCAGAAAAGTCAATAACCCTAATACAAACCTAAGAAAATTGTTAAACAGTGAAAACCTAGGAGAAATAAGCTAGAAAATGCTTATTTAAAAGCTGTTAACCAAATAAGCTATAAAACAAACAATCCTTAAGTATTTAATGAAATGAAACATAAACGTAAAAAGCCATCCGGATCACTGGTTAACACGTTAGTCCTTGGAAAGCAAGGTCGCGTGTTCGAGCCCAGGCCAGGTGAGCTTTTTGCAAACTTTTTTTTTTTTAAAAAAAAAAAACACAAAACAGTGACCTTTTAACTCACAAAAACACAATCACAATTCAAATTTATCAAGGATTAAGCCCTACAAATCCAAAAACGTGCTCAGTTTTGCTCAACTTTCTGATGAACACAAGGGTGTGTTCATTTGATATCTTCACAAGTGCAATGATGATCAAGAGGGGCTTGATCTTGGTATATTGTTGATGATTTATGGACAATGGGGCACCCTTGTACTCTGTTGAGTACAAGGAGTCAACACAAACACAAAATCAAGGATCACTTAGCAAGAATCAAACACACAAAGTCAAGACAAGTTGCTGAATAGCTTATGTTTATGATGAACACAAATAACCCTTACTTTCTTGCACACAAATGGATTTTAAACACCAAGATCTTGCATACACTCACACAAAATAGCATACAAGCAACACACAAACCTTAAACAGCCTATAATCTAACAGCCAACAAGATATGGATGCACAAATTCAGGAAAAACAAGCAGACAATAGATTTAACTGATTTTCACCACTTAAACCAATTTTCAAGCATGCATATGGTTTAAAACCTACTCAAATTAAAAACCAAGCTAGCCTAAGACCTATTGACAACCCAAAGAGTGTGTATAACAAGTCTATAAGCAGATTCTAAACAATCTAAACTATTTAAAACACTGATCCAAACACCCCTTTATATTACTGAAATCAATTTTAACAAAGCAATCCTACTCAAATCTAATTCAAACTGAATCAAGATACTCTTAACATGCATACAATCATAAATTGAGCACATCCAAACACTTAAACCAACACTTAAACAAATATCACACAAATTCACCAAATTTCATATAAGTCATACAACTTAAAATTTTGGGAACTGAAAAAGGAACTAGGAAGCTACCTTGTTGGGCCTACATCCAGGCCCAACAGTGACTGAATAGTCACCTCCAAACAAGCCCGGGCTTGTGTTGAACTTGATTGAGATTCTGATAAAGTTTTGCTTAACAAGATGAACAAAATTCGTTCCTCTTTGAACCTGCTAAGAGAGAAAAGGGAAAAGCTGTGTAAAAAGCTTAAGGCTTGCTCCTAGCTTATAGATTAAGATAGAAGAGAGCTTTAGCTTGTGGGTAAGGATATGATAAGCTAAAAATGACCAAACAAATGGACTTTTCAAGCTTGGGTACCCAATACACCAGAACAAGCCATGGTGTCTTGGACATACCCAAACTCAAACACCATCAAAGTAACACCTTTCATCACCATTCTATCAGAATCGTATGAAAATTTTTGATATAAGAAAACTTTGAAAAAGAAACAGAAACTTTGAAAACTTGAAAACTTTTGCTGAAAATTAAACCAAACTCAAACAATGAACTTAAATCAACATGAAATGTAAAGGGAACTCAATCTTTCTCATCAACAACACTTAAACCATTTATATTCCTTAATAAACTGGATTTACAAAGCTTGTGAAAAAGGAGAAAAAATCAAGAACAAAAAACTGCTAAGTCCGATAATGCCTTTATATAGAGGCTTACAAGTGATTCTAGAAGTGAATAGAAGCTAAAAACCCTAACACTTGAACTTCCAATCTTGCCCTTGGACGATTTTGAATTTTTCAGTCAAAACTAAGCCATGTGAAGATCTTTGGCAGTTTGTGAAGATGCTAGTGATGAAAAAGAGATCTTGGACGTCCATTTAGCCTTTGGGAACACGAAATTGTTGTGGGTTGTTGATTTGCTGTCCTCATTTTGTTTGAGAGTGAATAGTGGGGCAGGGGAGGGTTGCACAAACATATGAGGTGATGGTGATGGGAGTTTAAGGGTGGTTTTAGGTTTAAGTGAGGGTTAATCATGGATCTGGAAAGAATTACCCAAAAACCCCTTGTTTTAATTGATGTTCTTCCTGGAAATATTTAGGGTTTAAGGGAGGATTAAGGGGGTTTTAATCCGTTTGTGGATTAATGACTTTTTGAAAATGTGTTTAGAAGGGAAAGGTTTAATAAATGGGTTTAATAGCTGGTGGAATGGTGACGTGGTGAAGGGAAGAGTGGGGATTGGTGGGATTTTTGGGTGGGGTGACGTGGCAAGCAAGGAGTGGAGGGTGAGAGATTGTTTGTCTGGCAGGTTTGCCCCCTCTCTTTTCAAACTTTGTTCACTTTGTATTAAATGGCTAACAACGCCCATTTAACACATAACAACTTTTGGACATTGGCAATTTTGGCACACAAAGTTTTGAAACTTGTTTTAAGGACTACAAGTGTAATTTTGGCAATCTTCAAGGGCTGTTTTTGACATGTCTTCATACTTCAAGGCTTTGACTTATTGGAGGACCATTATTGACAATTTAGTTTTGATGAGGGACTAAATTTGCCAATTCATCAAAGTTAAGGGTCCTTTTTGTAATTTTGACAAACTTTAGGGACCAAACTTGTAATTATGAAGATACAAGGGTATAAAGTGTCAATTCTTCAAACTTGGAGGACCAATCTTCATGATTCTTCAAATCTTCAAGGTTTGACTTTGGAAAATTCTTCATTAGGGCTTGGTTCATCGTGCGGCTTCGTTTCCCGTGTTCGTTTTTGCATGATTCTTGTGATCTTTTGTCATTTCTCAATATCCGTACCTAAAATACACAAGCAACAAACACAAGCATATATTTGGGTATTTTGATGATATTTAATGCATTTTAAGCCCAAAATGGACAATGAGACTATGTATAAAAGCAGTCTCATCACTCCCCCATACTAAACCATTGCCGTGCCCTCACGCAATGCTAGAATAAAGTATCATAGCACCTCCAAAATTCAATTTTTATTCACTTTATTGGAATGATAAACTAGCTATACTACTACTATTACTACTACTTGTGTTTTAGACATAATGTATGATTTTCATCGCAAAATGGGACGTTTAGGTTCATAGAATAAGAACACGTGAATGCTTCGTTAGAAATAATTTTATCGTCCTCGATTTTCACCTTAATTCCATGCCAAGCGTGCAACGAGATCATTGTCATTATAAGTTAGTAATGCTAACACTACTCATATGCCCTAATCACGTACTTATCCTCCCATTATTCCTAAGTTGTATCTCTTATATTTTATTTTGTCTTGAATGTTTCACGAGGATACATTGTTTGACTTATGCGATAATAGAGATTTAGGTCTAAAAATAGAGTCCTAACGGTGTAACTAAGACCATCAAATCAATAACCCCTCCTAATAGACAACGATGTCAAAAAATTAAGTTGACAAGAAGGATCGATAAACACGGTTTTAAAACGGTTTTGAACATGAGACTTATTACCAAGACTTTTATACGCCCCCTAACGGAAGGGCCTTATTATCTTTGGTTTACCTCCATCTTTTATTCAACTTCGCCATGAAGCTTTTATTATGACTTCGGTCTTGCCTTGCCTTTTATTATCCGCCTCATCGGTGGTTTTATTAGCCAAAGACGTATATCCTCACGCTAAAGCGAATTTTGGATCTTTAAAGCTTCGAAGATTAAGGCTTGATTCACTTTCAATTTTGCATAGATTTTAGGCCTTGTGGGGCTTCAAATTGTTTGCTTGATTTAGGTGAGCACTTGAAATCTTATTATTGGGTGAAGCTTTCGATTATTAGGGTGCCAATACTTCAAAACCGTGACGCTGGCGATACCTTAATGTCTTCCCAATTTAATTACACGGAAGCTACTAGAAAAGACTAGAAACCCAACAATCCTAACTAAACCGCTAAGTCAATATTTATTAAGCAAAAAATATTTACATGCGAAGGGAGAATAAGCAAACAACGAGAACACATGAGTTTTTGAAAGAATACGAGTACTCTACGTTTAGCATAGTAACTTATAATTAACCCTATCATTTCGCGTCCTCATTTAAGAGACTTAGCCTAATGTGTAGTTAAGGAATCAAAGCTAAGTGCTCAACACGCACGGTCGAGTAAAAAATTACTCTTATTCTCGCCATCGGAAAATCTACATTCGTGTCTTCAAACACTTATGTAAAACATGAGAAAATTTTTAAAATTTGGCCATTTTTAGCCTTATTTTGCAACAAAACGATAAACAAAAAGATAAACTTTGGAAAGCGTGAAGGTTTGGCAAGGCAAGTATCTATTCACCCCCCATACTAAAGTTAAACATTGTCCTCAATGTTTCGAGTCTAGGGGTGCAAACACCCCCATACTAGAGATGTAGTCGAATGCCTAATCTAGCATGGAAAGGGTGTAACCAATAAATTAATAGCCGTTTATGAAGTGTGCTATAAACCTATGGTTAGAACATCAAAAGGATATATCATGGATATTGAGAAATGTCTCCAAAGCAAACGATCGAGTGCTCCCATAAAACGAACACGAGAGGCTCCAGTCGTGAAGATCATGATCTAAAGTTCACAATTCACAAACAACCACGGAACAAAGGTTGGAAGGGCACAAATCCCCACACGTAAGCTACATTAGAAAGCGATAATATGTACATAGGATAAGCATGGGACTCCCCCACGAGGCTCCTCGTTTTTGATTACCGAGTCATGAGCTCGACTCGATCCCCTCAATACTAATTATCATTGGGGAAGGTGACTTGGTCGAGGTAGTTCAAGGATGGAACTTCCCCGCCAAAGTAGTGCTTCAACCTATGTCCATTCACCTTGAAGTTAGGACCATCATCTTGAGCTAGCTTGATGGTCCCATACGGAAACACTTGAGTCATGGTGAATGGACCGGACCAACGGGATTTCAACTTACCGGAAAAGATTTTCAATCTTGAATTAAAAAGCAAAACTTGATCCCCAATGTTAAAAACCCGGTTTTTAATTTTAGAATCATGCAACTTTTTAGTTTTTTCTTTGTAAATCAATGAATTTTCATAAGCAATATCCCTAAATTCATCCAATTCATTTAATTGCATTTTCTGGTGTTTTCCCGCGGTCTCCATATCGTCATTACAATGCTTTAGGGCCCAATAAGCCTTGTGTTCTAACTCGATAGGCAAATGACAATTCTTTCCATACACAAGCTTATAGGGAGTGCACCCAATGGGCGTCTTATGAGCGGTCTTAAAGGCCCATAAAGCATCGTCTAACTTATCCGACCAAGATTGTCGGTTTTCCCCAACGGATCTCTCCAAGATCCTCTTCAAAGCTCGGTTTGAAACCTCGACTTGCCCACTCGTTTGTAGGTGATAAGCCGTAGAAAGCCGATGTGTAACCCCATATTTCCTTAGAACCCTTTCAAATTGGTCGTTACAAAAATGGGTTCCACGATCGCTTATGATAGCACGAGGGGTTCCAAACCGAGAAAACAATTGCTTCAAAAACTTGACTACCACGCGAGCATCATTGGTGGGTAAGGCCTTTGCCTCCACCCACTTAGAAAGGTAGTCAACCGCAACGAGAATGTACTTATTACCACGAGATGATGGGAACGGCCCCATAAAGTCTATGCCCCAAACGTCAAAGATCTCACATACTTGAATGATATTTTGTGGCATTTCATCTTTTTGTGAGGCTTTTCCTTGTCGTTGGCATGAATCACAAGACTTCACAAGATCTTGTGCATCTCGGTAAATAGTAGGCCAAAAGAAGCCGGCATCAAACACCTTCTTAGCCGTGAGATTAGCACCGTGGTGACCACCCGTGGGCCCCTCATGGCAAGCTCTAAGGATGTTAGAAGCTTCGGTGCCAAATACACAACGTCGGATGATTTGATCCGCACAAGTTCGAAACAAGTAAGGGTCGTTCCAAAAGTAGAACTTGACGTCACGAAGGAATTTTCGTTTTTGTTGAGTCGTCATACCCTTAATGATGAAGTTACCCGCATGGTAATTTGCAAAATCCGTAAACCATGGGGTAGAAGAATCAAGCTTAGAATTCACTACACCAAGTGTCTCGAGCGGAAATGTTTCGGTGATTTCCTTGGGCTCGTAAACACTTTGGTGAGGATCTTCCAAACGAGAGAGATGATCGACCGCTAGATTCTCGGCTCCTTTTTTGTCAACGATTTTGTGATCAAATTCTTGAAGGAGGAGAATCCAACGAAGTAATCTCGGCTTAGCATCTTGCTTTGCCATAAGATACTTGATAGCCGAATGGTCCGTATACACTATGCATTTCGTCAAGACGAGGTAAGGTCGGAATTTCTCAAATGCATACACCACGGCAAGGAACTCCTTTTCCGTTGTGGTGTATTTAAGTTGAGCCTCGGTCATCGTCTTGCTAGCATAGTGAATAGGCAAGAAGTGCTTATCATGACGTTGCCCCAAAACGGCCCCTATAGCGTAATCACTTGCATCACACATTAGTTCAAAGGGGAGGTTCCAATTGGGAGCAACAAGAATGGGAGCTTCGGTAAGTTTCCTCTTAAGGATCTCAAAGGCTCGTACACAATCTTCGTCAAAGACAAAACGTGCCTCTTTTTCAAGAAGATGTGTAATGGGTCGAGAAATCTTTGAAAAATCCTTGATGAATCGACGACAAAAGCCCGCGTGGCCTAGGAAACTCCTAACTCCCTTGACAGTTTTGGGATGAGGTAATTTGGCGATGACGTCTACCTTAGCTTGATCTACCTCAATCCCCGCTTTCGAGACCTTGTGCCCAAAGACGATTCCACTCTTAACCATAAAATGACACTTTTCCCAATTGAGCACAAGGTTGGTTTCCTCACAACATTTTAACATTCTCTCTAGGTTCGACAAACACGAAGTGAAAGAATCACCAAACACGGAAAAGTCATCCAAGAAGACTTCCATCGTCTTCTCGATCATATCATGAAAAATAGCCATCATGCATCGTTGAAAAGTTCCCGGTGCATTACAAAGTCCGAATGGCATTATGCGATAGGCAAACGTTCCATATGGACATGTAAACGTAGTTTTTTCTTGATCACGAGGATCGATGGGAATTTGGAAGTAACCGGAAAAACCATCTAAAAAGCAATAGAAATCGTTTCCCGCAAGACGCTCCAACATTTGGTCCATGAAGGGCAAGGGAAAATGGTCTTTTCGAGTGGCTTCATTCAACTTACGATAGTCAATGCACACTCTCCATCCGGTCACGAGTCTAGTAGGAATCAACTCGTTGGCATCGTTTGGCACAACGGTCATCCCTCCCTTTTTAGGGACACAATGAATAGGACTCACCCAAGGGCTATCGGAAATAGGGTAAATCATTCCCGCGTCAAGGAGTTTAAGGACCTCCTTTTTGATGACGTCGTGAATTTTGGGGTTCACCCTCCTTTGACTTTGGATTGTGGGCTTGAAATCCTCCTCCATTAAGATTTTGTGGGTACAAAACTTGGGATCGATTCCCTTAATGTCGGATAACTTCCACGCAATCGCCCCTTTGTGGTCCTTAAGAACATCGACAAGTGCGGTTTTTCATCATTCGAAAGATCCTTCGCAATAATAACCGGCAACTTGTCGTCCTCCTCCAAATAGACATATTCGAGGTGAGGAGGTAAATCTTTCAACTCGAGGATAGGTGGTTCCTCAAGTGAAGATTTGGGCTCGATATTCATAACCTCCTCGGGTGGAGGAAATGGGAAATCATTGAGAAAATCCTTGATAATCGAGAAGTCCTCATCGTTGTCGAGGTCTTCGTCACAAGTACATGGAACATTACATTCTTCCAACGTAAAACCACCACCTTCGAAAGGAGTGAAGGTTGGTGTCGAATTATCAAGAATTGGATCTAACATAGTGGGATTGCCACTAGTTTCTTCATCACCAAACCCTAAAACTTCTTGTGAAAATTCCTCGCAAACCACGTCGATCATATCAACGAGGTTTATGGTAGCAACGGAATAAACATGAGAAAGTTGAGAATTTTGAGTTGCGTTTATAACAAGTTCCTCGTCGTTGAAACGTAAGGCGATCTTTCTAGCATGCACATCAATTAAAGCCATAGACGTATCTAAAAACGAACGACCTAAAATAAGAGGAACTTGAGGATCCGTGGGGATATCGACAACGATAAAGTCTACGGGATAGTAGATTTTCCCCACTTTCACAAAAACGTCTTCCGCCAAACCACATGCGAGAATCGTGGAATGGTCGGCCAACTCAATAGACATTCGTGAAGGAGTAAGATTAGGAAGATTGAGCGACTTGAAGATTGCAAGTGGCATCAAGTTAATGCTAGCACCAAGATCGGCCAAGGCATAGCATTCTTCCATATCTTGAATGGCACAAGGGATCAAAAATTTACCGGGATCACCGACTTTTTGAGGTATGCGATTAAGATAAACCGACAAACAACTAGACATTTGGTGCAATTTCTCCTTGTTGTTCAACATACTCTTAAAGTTAGCGGCAAATCGAGGCATCATGACCAAAGCATTGGCAAAACTCACATTAAGGTGCAACTCACGAAACATTTTCATAAAAAGCTCAAATTGGTAGTTGTCGCGCTCTTGTCGTTTCTCCTTCCTAAGTCTCGATGGGTAAGGCAAGGGTGGTGTGGGTTGGGGCATAGGCATATCCTTTGGAATCTCGGTTTCCAATGTTGGTAAAGGGTCGACCGTAGGTATGGCATGAGCGGTACTTTGTGGGATTGAAATATGCTCCTTTTCGACCACCACCTCGGGTTCTTCCTCAATTTCCTCCACCGTTGGAGTAATTGGTTGAGGAGTCGGTTCTTTAAGTGTCTTACCACTTCGTGTGGTAATCACTTTCATCTCTCCCTTCGGGTTTGAAACGGTGTTACTAGGTAGACCACTCGAAGTAGAGGCTTTGTTTCCCATAACGGCTTCTAAAATGGCATTAAGCTTAGCATCTTGACTATTAAACTTCAAATCTTGACTAGCGGCTTTTTGTTCAATTCTTTGTTCAAGCCTAGCATGACTTTGTTCAATCTTATTGTTTTGACCTCTAATTTGATTAGCAAAATCATTTTTCAATTCATTTCTCATGTTAAGATTTTCTTTCACAAAGTTAGCCAACTCCTTAGTGTTTTTAGCCGTGTCCCTAGCTTGACTAGCCAATTGCTCTTGAATGTTTTCCAAAATCTTATCATTTGCCGTGGCGTAATTCAAAAAGTCCATTGGAAGTTCTTTAGTGTAAACATTTTGAAGACCTTGACTTGTGTTTTGAAAATTACGGTTTTGATTTTGACTTTGCAATTGGCTACTACTACTCCCTTGATTCCCATAGTTGTTATTACCCTTAAAATTGTTCCTTTGATTGCTTTGGTAACCAACTTGATTGTTTCGATAATTGTTAGCATTTTGATTTGGTGGAAAACCTGGTGGAGTCAATTGATTAGTGCGAGGAACTTGACCGTTTTGGTTATAAGTTCCCGCGGCCGCGAAGGCACTCGAAGTGTTACCACCGTTGGTAATGCACTCGGAATAATCGTGAGCTCCACCACAATACATACAAGAAACCTCAACCGCTTTAATCGTAGCGGGAGCGGGTTGTTCACCAACTTTAAACTCAATTAACAATCCTTTCAACTTATCAAAAATTTTGTTCTCCAAATTAGCCTCGATTTGGCAAGCATCAACGGTGTGTGACAATGAAGGCGAAGACGAAGACGAAGTCTTACGAACACTCGACGTGCTACGAGGACTATACACCTTAGACCTATTCTCAATGATTAACAATGCTTCCTCGACCGTCTTACACAAAAAATTACCACCCGCGGCGGCATTAAGATAATCACGCTCATGATCGTTCAAGCCATTGTAAAACATGTCAATTTGATGCAAGTCGGAAAAACCATGATGAGGACATTCGTGCAACAATTCCTTAAACCTATTCCAAGCCGTTGAAAAACTCTCATTATACTCTTGTGAAAACTTTGAAATCTCGTTTTTCAAGTGCGTAGTCTTAGAGGGCGGAAAAAATTGGTTCACGAATTTTGAAACGAGATCCTTCCACGTCAATATAGAATTGGGTGGCTCTTTCTCTAACCAAATTTTTGCGGGCCCCGCTAAGTAATACGGAAAAAGCATCATCTTAATCGAGTCGTTTGAAACATCCTTAAACTTGCACGTGGCGGTGAGACGATTAAATTGGCGAATGTGGTTATGAGGGTTGTCCTTTTCGTCACCTCGGAACTTGTTGTTTTGAATCATGGACAACAAACCCGTCTTAACCTCAAAATTCTCCGCAAGGATAGCGGGAATCACAATCGCTTCTCCATAACCCTCGGTGGGTGCTTGAAGCAACTCCATCATAGTTCGATTAGCCATGGGTGCTTCTTTCACTATAATGGGTTCATCAATAGGAGACTCCTCACTAGTAGGAGTGATTGATTTATTTCTTCGTTTACGAGCACGTCTTGCTTTAGAGCGAGTTTGCATAAACGTCACGTACAACGAGAAGGCGAGCAAAGAAGATTCTTTTTTGTGTTTTTACTTTTTCAATTTTTTTGTGGTTTTTGATTGTTTTTACTTTTTTTGGATTTTTTTTGAATGTATTAGTAGACACAAATCTACAAATCTCCTCCTTAATCAAATCTCTCGATTAAAGAAGCCTCAAGGAATGAAGATGATCACGTGAAGTGAACGCCTTCGATGACTTTAGAACGATGGTGGAACACCAAATCGTTCAAGAGGGTTTAATCAAATGAAACCAAGAAAATATATATGATACTTAGTAATACTTTGGGCGGCAAAACCCTCGATTAGCTTTCAAAATCAAAATACGCCCAAGCAAGCGGAGGAAACGAGGCGGCGCGAAGCACTTAAGAGCCTTTTTCCTTTAGGTCGTGAAATACAACCACCTTATACCCACCTTATAGTTTGTATTTCTCAAAATCGAGCTTCACGAAAGTATTTATCTATTTTTGCCTTTTTCTTTGGTTTGAGATTCGAATACAATGATTGGGTAATGACCTCCCAAGTCAAGGTTGCGTGTTCACGCTTATGGAGTACTTGTGAATTTATTGTTCTACGTATACAATATATTAATAATATTCACACAAAAACCGAAAAACGATAATACGTATTAGTAGAGTGCTACTAATACAAATACTATTATGGCTAATATAAAAAACAACAATGGTTCAATCAAAACACAACACGCCTCCCCGGCAGCGGTGCCAAAATGATATAGTGTTTTTGCAACCCTTTAGGAAAAGAGAGGCAAAGTAGTGGTAAGCGTTAAGTGTGGGTTTAGGAAAACCGAGCACTAATGACCCAAATGAATGTGAGTTCGTTCTCCAGGAGGCTAGTGTGTTGTGTAATGAATGAAGATTAATGTTTGTGATTATTAACAAGAAAAGAGAAAAGAAGTGAGAAAGGAAAGAAAAGACGGTTACGCAGACGGATCGAGCTAAGACGAAAACGCGTAAACGTAAAACCGTAAAACTACAAAAATTAAAATTTTAACCTAAAAATTCCTAAAAATTTCTAAAAATCCCCAATAATATTCTAAGAGTTTACAAAAAATCCAAACTTGCTAAAACCTTTTAATTAATTCAATAATGACTTTTTAATGCTAATTAAAGCCCTAAAAATCACAATTAAATATTAAAAAGCCCTAAACAAGATCTAATAGTTTGTAAACCTCAAAAATATCCTAATTAAGCTAAAAACTATTTTTAAAAATTTTAAAACCAAATTAAACTATTTTTAAACACTTAAAAACTATTAAAATCTATTAAATCTTAAATTAATTCTAGAAATTAAATGAAAAGTCTAAAAAACATTTTGAAAGTGACAAAACTCCTAATTAAGTGTCCTTAACCTAGGAAAAATGTAAAAACTAAAAAAAAAGAAAACTTCAATTTTTAATAATAAAATAATATTAAAATATTCAAAAAAATAAAAAGTTTGTAAATAAATTCTAAAAAATTACCAAAAATCCTAAATAATGTAACTAAAACAAAAATGCAATCCAAATTTTCAGAAACCTATTTAATAATTTTATATTGAATTTTAAAGTTGCTTAAAAAACCTAAAATCCTATAAAATCAAAAATAAGCTAAATTGAAAACTTAAAAAGCTGTAAACCTCAAAAATATGATTAAAAACCTAAAAACTATTTTTTCAGATTTTTAAATTACTTTTTTCTATTTTTTAATGACTTTTTAAAATTAAAACTTAAAATAATCCTAATAAATTAAATAATAATGGGAAAAATCTACTTTTTGCTCAGAAAAGTCAATAACCCTAATACAAACCTAAGAAAATTGTTAAACAGTGAAAACCTAGGAGAAATAAGCTAGAAAATGCTTATTTAAAAGCTGTTAACCAAATAAGCTATAAAACAAACAATCCTTAAGTATTTAATGAAATGAAACATAAACGTAAAAAGCCATCCGGATCACTGGTTAACACGTTAGTCCTTGGAAAGCAAGGTCGCGTGTTCGAGCCCAGGCCAGGTGAGCTTTTTGCAAACTTTTGTTAAAAAAAAAAAAAAAAACACAAACCAGTGACCTTTTAACTCACAAAAACACAATCGCAATTCAAATTTATCAAGGATTAAGCCCTACAAATCCAAAAACGTGCTCAGTTTTGCTCAACTTTCTGATGAACACAAGGGTGTGTTCATTTGATATCTTCACAAGTGCAATGATGATCAAGAGGGGCTTGATCTTGGTATATTGTTGATGATTTATGGACAATGGGGCACCCTTGTACTCTGTTGAGTACAAGGAGTCAACACAAACACAAAATCAAGGATCACTTAGCAAGAATCAAACACACAAAGTCAAGACAAGTTGCTGAATAGCTTATGTTTCTGATGAACACAAATGACCCTTACTTTCTTGCACACAAATGGATTTTAAACACCAAGATCTTGCATACACTCACACAAAATAGCATACAAGCAACACACAAACCTTAAACAGCCTATAATCTAACAGCCAACAAGATATGGATGCACAAATGCAGGCAAAACAAGCAGACAATAGACTTAACTGATTTTCACCACTTAAACCAATTTTCAAGCATGCATATGGTTTAAAACCTACTCAAATTAAAAACCAAGCTAGCCTAAGACCTATTGACAACCCAAAGAGTGTGTATAACAAGTCTACAAGCAGATTCTAAACAATCTAAACTATTTAAAACACTGATCCAAACACCCCTTTATATTACTGAAATCAATTTTAACAAAGCAATCCTACTCAAATCTAATTCAAAATGAATCAAGATACTCTTAACATGCATACAATCATAAATTGAGCACATCCAAACACTTAAACCAACACTTAAACAAATATCACACAAATTCACCAAATTTCATATAAGTCATACAACTTAAAATTTTGGGAACTGAAAAAGGAACTAGGAAGCTACCTTGTTGGGCCTACATCCAGGCTCAACAGTGACTGAATAGTCACCTCCAAACAAGCCCGGGATTGTGCTGAACTTGATTGAGATTCTGATAAAGTTTTGCTTAACAAAATGAATAAAATTTGTTCCTCTTTGAACCTGCTAAGAGAGAAAAGGGAAAAGCTGTGTAAAAAGCTTAAGGCTTGCTCCTAGCTTATAGATTAAGCTAGAAGAGAGCTTTAGCTTGTGGGTAAGGATATGATAAGCTAAAAATGACCAAACAGATGGACTTTTCAAGCTTGGGTACCCACTACACCAGAACAAGCCATGGTGTCTTGGACATACCCAAACTCAAACACCATCAAAGTAACACCTTTCATCACCATTCTATCAGAATTGTATGAAAATTTTTGATATAAGAAAACTTTGAAAAAGAAACAGAAACTTTGAAAACTTGAAAACTTTTGCTGAAAATTAAACCAAACTCAAACAATGAACTTAAATCAACATGAAATGTAAAGGGAACTCAATCTTTCTCATCAACAACACTTAAACCATTTATATTCCTTAATAAACTGGATTTACAAAGCTTGTGAAAAAGGAGAAAAAATCAAGAACAAAAAACTGCTAAGTCCTATAATGCCTTTATATAGAGGCTTACAAGTGATTCTAGAAGTGAATAGAAGCTAAAAACCCTAACACTTGAACTTCCAATCTTGCCCTTGGACGATTTTGAATTTTTCAGTCAAAACTAAGCCATGTGAAGATCTTTGGCAGTTTGTGAAGATGCTAGTGATGAAAAAGAGATCTTGGACGTCCATTTAGCCTTTGGGAACACGAAATTGTTGTGGGTTGTTGATTTGCTGTCCTCATTTTGTTTGAGAGTGAATAGTGGGGCAGGGGAGGGTTGCACAAACATGTGAGGTGATGGTGATGGGAGTTTAAGGGTGGTTTTAGGTTTAAGTGAGGGTTAATCATGGATCTGGAAAGATTTACCCAAAAACCCCTTGTTTTAATTGATGTTCTTCCTGGAAATATTTAGGGTTTAAGGGAGGATTAAGGGGGTTTTAATCCGTTTGTGGATTAATGACTTTTTGAAAATGTGTTTAGGAGGGAAAGGTTTATTAAATGGGTTTAATAGCTGGTGGAATGGTGACGTGGTGAAGGGAAGAGTGGGGATTGGTGGGATTTTTAGGTGGGGTGACGTGGCAAGCAGGGAGTGGAGGGTGAGAGATTGTTTGTCTGGCAGGTTTGCCCCCTCTCTTTTCAAACTTTGTTCACTTTGTATTAAATGGCTAACAACGCCCATTTAACACATAACAACTTTTGGACATTGGCAATTTTGGCACACAAACTTTTGAAACTTGTTTTAAGGACTACAAGTGTAATTTTGGCAATCTTCAAGGGCTGTTTTTGACATGTCTTCATACTTCAAGGCTTTGACTTGTTGGAGGACCATTATTGACAATTTAGTTTTGATGAGGGACTAAATTTGCTAATTCATCAAAGTTAAGGGTCCTTTTTGTAATTTTGACAAACTTTAGGGACCAAACTTTTAATTATTAAGATACAAGGGTATAAAGTGTCAATTATTCAAACTTGGAGGACCAATCTTCATGATTCTTTAAATCTTCAAGGGTTGACTTTGGAAAATTCTTCATTAGGGCTTGGTTCATCGTGCGGCTTCGTTTCCCGTGTTCGTTTTTGCATGATTCTTGTGATCTTTTGTCATTTTCTCAATATCCGTACCTAAAATACACAAGCAACAAACACAAGCATATATTTGGGTATTTTGATGATATTTAATGCATTTTAAGCCCAAAATGGACGATGAGACTATGTATAAAAGCAGTCTCATCAATGTATTAACAAGAAGTGCCTATATATTAGATGGTTTAACAAAGAGATGCTGCGTCTGATGTTAGTTGAGAGGTCAAGGGTTCAATACCCTCTGTTGCCTTTTTTATCAGATTAAAAAGAAAAGAAGAGGATGTATTAACAAGAAATGCCTATAAATAAGTTTTACACAAGTTATGATTCTTAAATTTTTATTTATTTAAACATCCTTATAATTTAATTACATATAAAGTTTATAAAGACTAAAAACGTAATATGTTATAAAAACAAGTATATATACCGTTAAGTCCTTATTATTGTAAGTTAAAAAAAATTAAGCAAAAAATTTATTTACATAAAAAAGACTGGTTGTTAAAAAAACAGTGTTTTTAAATGTCTAAAAACACTAGTTTTTTTATATAAAACGGTGTCCTTAACATTAACACATAAAGACAGGTTGTTACGTAAAAACCAGTGTCTTTAAGTGTATAAAAGGAGTGGTTGCAGCCTACAAAACTAGTCTCTTTAGAATTCACCTTATAGAGACTAGTTTTTTTTAAGAAAACAAGTTTCTATTTATTCCCTTCCCATCATTTTTAGGTCATAGACACTTGTTTTCACGTAACCAGTCTCTTTAGGGGGCCTCTAAGGGATTTTTTGTAGTAGTGAATTTGTATGGGTAGGTTGTGGTCTTCAGAAGTAGACGATAGCTTGTTTAGATTGGCGGAAAACCTTGATAGTTGGAATACCTTTCCTTGGCTTGGGCACATATGGGTAGATTTGTATGAAGATCTAAAGGATGTAATAGGAAAGAACTGTGATGCGCAGCTTGTACTTATGGAGAAAGATTCTAATTATGTCCCTACATATATCTTAAAAAGCTTTATGTTTGTGTTTCAGGTAATTTTTTTGCTGTTATTTGTAATTCTAGTTATAAATAAAGACAATGAATCGATATGATTAAATTGTTTGCTTTTATAAATATGGATAATGGAGTCGTTCGAAAGGTGCAATAGTTGGTGGATTAAAGAAGCAAATCTTATACCAAGAGAAGTTGGTTGGTCGAGACTATCTATGCTTAAAAGATCTGATATTCCTTATGTTTTTGGCAAGGTAAACGTGATGACTTTTTTAAAACTATTGGAGATATTTGTACGACTACTGAAGTTTCAAAAACTATATTTTCAGGATGCTAAGACAACTATTGATATTAGGACCACATTAGTTGAGTACGATTCATCCGTTTGGATAGATAACAATGTTTATTTTAAAGAATACATCCCTAAAACTCCAGTCATTCGATATGATAGTCTTTTTCAGACATATCTTTCTAAGTTGGAGACTGCAGGCAAACGAACATCTAAGAACCCGGGTCTGAAACTCATAACAAGTGTTTCCAACTCTGGAAGCAGTTTACAAAAACAATCTATAAGAGATCGAGTTATTTTAGAATTAAATGCCCATGTGCTAAAGCTAGAGACAATCATTCAGGTAACTATTTTTTATTAGTTTTATGTTTGGGTTTTGTTATATATTGCATAGGTCTTTCATATATTTATCAAGTAACATTTTAGGTGCTTTGTCGTGAAAGGAACATTGGTGTATTGGTATGTTAATCCCTTATTATAATAATTTGATTTTGTAAATTTAGTCTAACTAATATGTAACAACTTTATAGGAAAGTTTGCCATGTATTGACTGCTCTTCCAGTATCTGCAAAATTTTTTGTGATTCAATGAACACTATTTTCTAATAGTTGATCAACCTAGATAATTCCGATGACGATGTTGCAAATGTAAGCATTTTCTTAAATTTTAGGTTAGGTAATTGTTTGTTTATCTGTAAGTTATTTAATAGAAGTTATTAATGTGAATGCCAGGATTATCTTCGTGAAGAAGAATTAAGATTGGCATTAGAAGATGAAGATAGATTATTGTTGGAACTGGAGAAAAATATTGTAGAGGAGAAGAGGTATCAGGAGGAAGAGTCAAAAAGGCTGCAGCTGGAAGAAGAGAAAATGTTGCAGGAGGCAGAAATAAAGAAAAGAAAGCGGATAGATTTTTTCAAAACATGTCATGCATAGAAAGCTAGGGCAAAACTACCATACACCAATGATGTAACTTTAAAGTCAAAACCAGTAGTTAAATGGGTCAAGATTCAAAATACCAACATAAAAAAAATGATCCAACTGCTTATTTGCTTACCAGAGTAAAACCGCGGGTTGAGGTATAAAGTATACAGAAATAACAAATTTCCAATTTGTCATTTCTAATTCACATGGTCTTTTAATCGATGATTTTTTTATTGTAGGAAAGTTCTCGTCGTACTAGGTCTATAGACACAGTCTGGTGTAGAGATGATATCAAGCGATTTATTACTCAAAGAGGAGAGATTAAAAGTAAATTCCCATGGAGTGATGAATGCACTGTAGATATGAACTTTTGGTGAGCCATTGTTTGCTTAGACCGTAGTCGTCTTGGTTGGCTAACTGAAGAGGTATGTGTTTCTAGCATGCATTGGTTTATTTGCAAATGATATTCGTTTTTAGTCTAACATTTATCTTTTAACAGCACATAGACTTGTGGGTCGACTATTTGTGGCACATTAGACCTAAGAAATCAAATTGGGCCATGGTTAGTTGCTACTTTGTTCAGCTACTACTCCAGAACAGAATGCCACTGTTTTATGATAATGGTGAATGGTATTGTATACCATGGACTGATGTTGAACAGGTAATAGTTAAAAACTGAATTCTTTAATGCGATATCCATTTGCCAAAGTTATATTAATACGATGTGTATTTAATCCGTTTTAGGTATATATACCAATTAACGAAACAACGCAACATTGGTGTGTTGCACAGTTTAATATCTTGTCTGGGTTAGTTACTTCTTACAACTCGGGATGCGCATATGATTATGATTTTTGGCCTTGGTATGTCCGTGTCCGGGAGTGCTTAAAGGTAAACAAAATAAGTTTATATGCATCCAATCATTGTATTTAAAGTACTTAACTATAGTGCTCTGTTTTGACATTAGTTTCTTACTAACCCAACCCCAAACTTATTTAACTTGTAGAATATTTACTTATAAATAACATACATTTAGTTACAATGTAACTAGATACAATTACACACCAATGCTGGTACCTCTTGAATTACCATAACATTGGGTTGACAAATTGGTGTAAAATATTTAGTGGCTGTAATAAGTTTGACCAATTTGTTACCATGTTAGAATGATGGCTTCTTTTCTAATCACATCAATTATGGTTGTCTTATGTCTGCAAATCTATAATGGCCCCTGAAGCTTAATCAACACTCTTGCCTCTTGGAGTAATATTATAATATTCAAATTTTTGGGTTATAAATAAGTTACCCCATACTTTGTTTTCATATCACCACCACTTTTCTATCACTATCCTTAAACACACACACTTCCTTAGTTGAATCCCCTACAATGTCTCAACTAAACCAGTTGGCTGTGGATGTTAACTCCCTCTATTTAAAATATATGATGATCAAGATATTTGAAATGGATAATGAAAAGGACTTTAAGATAATTAGTGACACATATAAGACGTGCAATGCTTTGAATGCCCGTTCAAAGGTGAGGCGTGAGCAGTTGATGGAGATGTAAATGCTTGATCCATAAACTCTCCTTCTATCTGATTCAATCAAAGTGGTTGTGGAACTTCAGAATGAGGAACTAGAGAAAGCAAGGCAACTAATGAAGCTTGTTCTTGAGACCCAAATTAGGGTTTTGAAAAAAATATCCTTCATTGCTCACTTGTACTGCTAGTGATGCATTTGTGAAGGGTTACTTTTGGTGCTCATTACAATCTTCTGTCAAAACCAGTTTAATGTCTTTTGCTAAGTATATTATGGAAGGCTAGTTTAGGTTCTTAGTATTTTGTCCTGCACAACACCCAATTTAATATTAGGTTCTTATCCCAATGTTAATGTAATCGTTGTTTTCTGTTAATGGGAAGTTGTTAGTGTTTAACATAAATTTTATTTGCTTATATCTGTTTATATTGTTTGTAGATTAACCTCCCAGTAGTATTAGGACGTGCCAATGTTTTTAATAAGAAAGCCATTGATTCAACCAAATACACTATAACGTTTGAACTCGCATAAAATGTTCCTAAACAGGGTGGTATATTTGGGGATTGTGGTTTTGGGTGTGTATAATCGTATAATGGTTGTCACATGGTGTATCTTTGGAAGTGGATGACCCCGTTAACTTTGCGTTGGCATATCGCGGGGTTTTTTTCGAACATAAATATTAGTTGATTTGTAATTTACATTGTTGTTAAACAATTTCTATAACAAACATAAGTTGTAATCATTAATCTTCCTTTATATTTATATATCCGTTTTATTTCTGGACACATTTTGGTGAATATGATAATCCACAATATATTTGGTTGCTTCCTGGCGTGGTTTGTTGTTTTTGGTGGCAAATTTCTTTATTTGAATCCTATACCAGGAGGAATTCGTTTATAAAAATATCTTTGCTTAGGTTTTGGTTTATATATTTATCTGGTTCTGTCTAGAAAATTGGGATTATCAGTCGAGGTATATGATTCGATCTAACTAATGACTGGAATCTAAGAAATCTGTTAATGCAATAATGCCTAATAACGTTACTTGCATTTTTCGGTCTCGCTTAGTTTTGATTACGACAATATGTAAAAACAAGCATTTACGAAAACAACGAAAAACGAATTCTTGAGTTCTAGTATTTTTCATTTTACCCATTTTCATTTAAGGTATGAATAAACAAGTACTAACCTTAATCAAGTGATCAAGTGATTTAATCTTTTCTTAAAACTCACTTTTTATTAAGTGTGACAAGTTTTTAATTAAACTTTCTTTTTAAAAAAATGTTTTATTAAATTAAATATTTGAAAATTTTAAAATGGCATATTCCCTTTTGATTTGGAATATCCTTTCTGGATATTTTATAATCAGATATGACCTCCACCACTAAAGGACAAAAAGGGAGCGGAGTCTAGTCCAGCGGTTCCCTAGCGCCTAGGCGGTTCCTTATCGATATGGTACCGCCGGCTGAGATAAGGAACCGCGGGCAGATATAGCCGTTGGCCCTTTGTCCTATAAATAGTGGACCTTTCTCAGATTTTCAATCCACCTCTTTTGCACACAAATTTCCAGATTCAAACATACTTCTTAAATCACTCAAATCCTTGATCATTTGATTGATTACTACTTGTTTAGAAGTGAATCTATCTCATCCATCTCTTCCTCTTCAAGTGCAAAGAGAAGAACACTATTATTGTGAAGTGTTGAGTCCACCACCAAAGATCCTTTGAAGATCAAATCTTATACATTTGTTGTTGTGTAATAGTTGTGAAGATCCAAGTAGTTGTGTCTATTTGGAAGTTGTGTATGTACTAAGTATAGTTGTGTAGATTGGTCCTAGCTACGATTAGGGCTCGACTTTTAGCTTAGAGTCGGAAATTGGTTAAACGACGTGTACGGTTTTCTCCACCACAAGGAGCTTGTTGTGTAGTGAACTCTCGAGTAAGGAGTACTCGAGGAGTGGAGTAGGAACGAGGAGTGAGCTTCGTTGCCGAACCACTATAAATCCTTGGTGTATGGTTTGATCTTTTTTTACCCTTAACTCTCTACATTCTTTATTCTTTGTGCATATATATATATATATTAGTTAGTATTATTTTAGTTACACTATCATTGTTCATATTGTGCATAAGAATATTTCACTTATTTCCTCAAGTCTAAGTTTTTGAGAAAAAGGATTTTTTGAAAACCATTATTTAACAAGTAAATATAAGAAACTATTCAACCCCCCCACCCCCCCCCCTCTAGTTTCTACAAAATCTATTAGGCATTCAATCAACGTTATAAAATGAATACATGATCAATATAAAACAAAGGAACACTTAATTGATCGAAAATTAAATTTATTGTTCAGCAGACATCAGTTTTTAATAGAAAATGGGTTGAAAATGAATGGTTTATGGGTGTGTGTGTAATATAGGTTTAGGGAAACAGTAAAGGCGGGTAATTGAATGTTACTTTATTTAAATAGGGTCACAATTGTATAATAAGGCCCATCAAATAAATTTTTGAATTCTAAACCTTGCAAATCCCATTATGTTAACCTAAATTTACAAAACATACTTTCATACAATTAAGTAAGTGATTATTGCAAGTACAATTAGATAAGGTTCTTCTTTGATTACAAATTCACACACAGTAGAACTACACACACTACAACCATGGAAGATTTACCAAATATAAAGAAGAACTTACGATGTCGGTCGGGTGTACTAACCCTGTGTTTTCTTACTTTTATAAGTACGTCATATTTGCATGTTCAATATTTGCATTGATTTTAAATACTAGTTTGCATTTTCAATTAAGTTTATTTTATGTACTTATAATCATTATTAGTATTTAAGAAGTTCCTTCCATTTACAGGACTAATGAATCCCCTGAAAAGTATTGTGTATTTGAAATCAACCACAGTGGTGTCTTTAATGATTACCCTTTAAGGTATGAGTATGGGCGAAATTACCACTTAAGTTAGCCAAGTTCAATAGGATAAGTTTTTCTAGATTGCTTGATGTCTGTTCCTACAAATTAGAATGTGATATCTAAGAGTTGTTTTACTGCATTCCCAGAAAATCTCTAGCTAACGGTTTGAAAGTAATTGATTGTGATGCTCAAGTAGACGAAATGTATGACATGGGTGACAAATATGGACTGATTGAAATGTACATTGCACATGCTCGAGTAAACTTGGCTGGATACTACTATAAGAACTTGAAGGCCAACTTTGTTGATGTTGTTTATGACCATCTGTTACCAATCCATGAAAAAAAGAAAAAACTATCGACACTCACATTCAATTATGTACACGTAGCGTGGTTGAAGCTAGAATCACGTTTACCTTTTCTAAGAACATCCCCTCTAACACCTAGGAGAAAAGTTATTGAATATCCATGCGGGAATCTGTTTGGTGATTATTTGCATGTTGATAGCGTAGTTGATGTCCTTTTTGATGAGGATTGGTACTACGAAGGCATGTCTTTGTCAGAACCCATTGATGTAGAAGGTTGTAGCCTAAGTTGTCTAAAATGTTTAGATAATTCGAGTAACAACTTGGCTACTTTACCAAAAATTGAAAATGCAAAGTTTGAAGAGGAAGTCCTGTTAGAACATAACACCTCTCCTATTGGTGTTAGTCAATGTTCACCTTTGGAATTGCTGTTAAGGGAGAAGGTCACTAGTAGAGCTAAGAAGAATGGGAGGAGATCGAGTCAGAAGCGGTTAAAGATAATCAGGTTGTGCAAAGGGTATGGAAAAAAAGTATTTGCTGGAACAAGCTCTGGAAGGATGATGAGTTACAACATGGAAAGGGAATTACAGTTGGAGGATCTCATTTCACAAAGTAGCCGCAAACCGGTCTCAGGTGATAACCAGTAACTATGTAACGGTTGTTGGATATTTAGCACATCTTTTGTATCCTTATGTATGTTGTGTACAATTTTCTGTATCTACTTAATATTTTGTACTAGGTTGATAGATGTGCACAAACTTATCATTTTGCAGTCTGCAATTTGATGGGTATGATGTGCACAATTTTATCAACCAACTATTATTGTAACAAACTATGAATCTTGATAACGGCAATTGCAGCTACCAATGAAAGTCTTCATGATTAGGTCTAAATAATGTTACAAGGTACATCAAATGAAAACAACACCTTTGAAACGTTATTGTTCAAAATAAGATGAAGGTGTGTAGTTGTAGTGACTACAACATAAATGTGGTCACCTATTAGTTTAAGAATTCGAATGGCGTTAAAAAGTCAGACAAGCTACCTGTAATGATTGAGTTGTTAACATGTGGAAACATCTTGTAGCTGCCTTCATTTTGCGTCTGCAACTGTGTTTTCCAAAGGCAGTTGCGGGCGATAAGCTTTAGCATAACCACTTGGGCCAGCAGATGCATCCTGCATAGTCTGTGCAAACATTACATGGCTAGCATTGTAACACCCCATTTTGATAAATGGAATGTCACGCGTGATTATGGCGTGTCATCAAAGCATACAAGGATAAATGTCTAAACATTACATGACCATAAAGGAAATACCGGAATCAAACATCGGTACCCCAAAAGTAGAACTCAACACACACAAACATAAGTACTTTAAATGAAAGGACTAAACAATGTCCATGGAAATGAGTATCAAAGTATAAAGAAATGCATAAAGTAAAGAAGGCCAGGAAGCTTCCAATCCCTATGCACGTACGCTTAAAGTTACGAGCGTCCCTGAGTACATGCCGTTTTGGGAACATGAAAAGGAAAACGGCTGAGCAATACGCTTAGTGCACGGATATACAAGTATAGCATGAATAATATAAGCATATAAACATGAACCAGCGGAAAAGACTAAGTCCTGGATAACCTGGTTATATCTTAGTAAAACTGGTTTTATAGTTTGAAAAGCCTTATGTTTATCTTGTAAAAACTGTTTAACATATTTACCATTAGCCAATATAGGTCATGAAATATCAACGTGCATGAATACTTGGAGGGGTGACCTCGTCATGCAAACTAGAGGGGCTGCCTCTAATTTAATATACTGGTTTTGGTTAGGAGGGATCAGCTCCTTGTGAAGGATGCAAGGCACACACCACATTCACACTGAGTAATCTGTTGAAAACATGTAAACTAGGATGCACCCATACGCCCCACCTGATAATAATAATAATATGTCCAAAATCTGAAAGGGACGCCACGAGCTATAACTCCGCCGTGGTGAAGTCATAACACTGGTGCCTCTAGTGTTATGGTTATGGTACCTCCATAACTAGGTGAAACTGGTCATGCATGTATATGGCTTTAGGTATTCTAATTAAACATAAGCAATTCAAAAACATATAAAACATATACTGGGGAAAACAGTTGGCTGCATACGGGGAAATCCTAATAAGGAAGAATGTCCATACTGAAAGGACGGAGAATCCGTACCTTATGTCCAGTGATCGAAGAAGACGAACGGAAGAGAGTCCTACTTCGGTATCACTAATGCTACATAAATACATACGTATATAAGTATCTGATTACTGAGTACGTAACTGGTTTTATATAATGTCTTAGCTTTTTTTATATGTTCATGTCATGTTTTACTGATTTAAGCTTTATACTGTGTTTATCATATATTCTGTCTATTCTGATTAAGTATTACTTGTATTTCCTGTATTATTATACTTGTTGTGTAATAATAAGTAACTTTCTAAAGATAGCAGGTTTCCTAAAATAGAAAGTTTCCAAAAATAGAAAGTTACCAAAAATAGAAAGTTTCCAAAATTAGAAAGTTTTCAAAAATAGATTCACTGCTTAAAATAGATAAGTTTTTAGAAATAGAAAGTTTCCTTAAATAGATTAGCTGCCTTAATTAAATAAGTTTCTAAAAATAGTAAGTTTCCATAATTAGATATAAGCTGGATAATTAAGCTAATTATGTAAGCTTAAGTGTTTACTGATTAATATTCTAAGTCATGTAATTAATAGTATAGTTTATTAATTATTTCATGTGAATTAAATAGACTATAGGTTAAAGTATTTAATTAAATATAACATGATTTAATTATATAAAGGTAAATATAAATACTTAGGTTAAACATGTATTATTATCTATTAATAATATAACCTAAGTCATGTAAATTAATTAATTATAAGTCATGATTATAATAATTAATTAATTATGTAGTCTAATTAAATGATAAATACTTAGGTTAAAATTCATGTATTAATAATCAAATTAATAACCTAAGTCATGTAATTTAAATTAATCATGTTCATGTTTTTAATTAATTTAATTTAAGTCTTGAAAAATATAACTTGTAAAAAAAATATTTAACCTTGTAAAAATAACTCATGAATCGGACCGTGTTTTAAATCTAAACATGTGTGAACCGGACCCGTGTTTTAACCCGTGAACCGGACCCAATACACCACCATGCCCCGACCTAGGTCGGGGTCTCCCTTCCTTGCTGCTGCCGTGACACCACCACCACCAAACTGAGACCTTAAGGTCTCGGTGGTGCGAGTTAAACCCAAGCCGAGACCCCCTTGGGGCTCGGTTTAGGCGTCGGCCAACAAACAAACACCCCTTAACACATAATTGATTATACCCCATGATTAAATAACATGTTTATAACTTGTTTTTAATTTGTATTAAAACATTCATGATTTTATGTGATTAGTAAAATCAAAAACATAAAATAAAAGAGGTTAAGGTTTATACCGATCACGTGAATCAAAGAGGATGAACACACTAACGATCCTTGCAATAAATCAAACACCAAAATCGATCAAACACCCCTTTGGTGTGTGTAGAACCCGGCGGCCAAAGGAGAACCAAAAGGAAGAACTAGGGTTTTTCTTGTTTTCTAAAATTTGTGATTATGAAACATGTTTTCCTTAAATTTCATGTTTAGTAAATTTTAATGGGCTTGGCCCTTTGGTCTTGATGCATCCGCGGGTATGGGGCCCACATGGGGGTAACCCGAACATTTTCCGTGTCTAAATTATAAGTGTGTTCTCGTGTTCGTGTTTTACGTAATTTAATTAATTATCGTTTGTGACTTAATATATTTATTCGATGATCGTAATAAATATACATAAATACGTAATATTAGCTCGTGATTAGTTTACGTTCATGATTTCATGTTCGTGACCTCGTGATTATAGTTATTATTAAAATAATTATCGTGTGTTAATACGTAATAAATACTTATCGTGTTATAAAACGTACGTAATACTTGTAATTCTTGTACGTGAAACGTAAACATGTTAAAAAAGGAAAGTTCTAATCATGTACTTACTATCGTAAGGGTACTATTCATGGTAAAAGCATGCGGGTTTTACAAGTCTTCCCCCCTAAAAATAATAATTCGTCCCCGAATTATAGATAAAGTAAACTGGAAAAGAAGAACATACCCGAATTCAAAATATGAAATGAGGGTAAGAAGCCCGGATAGACTCCTCTGTTTACCAAGTGGCTTCCCGCTCGGTATGATCCCTCCAATGGATTTTGACGAATGACATCGTCTTCCTTCTCATGACTCGTTCTTGTCTGTCAAGAACTCGTTCGGGTTTTTCTATGAAAGTGAGATATTCACGAATCTGTTCCAGTGGATACTGAACCATGTGGAGGGGATGATACTGGTACCCTCTGAGTAAGGACACATAGAAAAAATTGTGTACATGAGAAAGCTGCGGAGGTAACGCTAAACGGTAAGATACTTCACCGACTCGTTCAATGATATCAAATGGTCCGATGAATCGAGGACTGAGCTTCCCTTTAACTGAAAAACGTCTAACACCACGTGCCAGTGAAACCTTAAGGAAAACGTGATCTCCTACGTTAAAATGTAAGTCCCTACGATGCTTGTCTGCGTAGCTCTTCTGACGTGACCGTGCTTCTTGCAGTTTCTGCTTAGCTACTGCGACCTTCTCATTAGTCAGCTCGATGATTTCTGGTCCTTCAAGTGTTCGCTCACCAACCTGATCCCAGCAGATTGGGGCGCGACACTTCCTGCCATACAACATCTCGAAAGGAGCACACTTGATACTTGCGTGCCAACTGTTGTTGTATGCAAACTCAACCAAACAGATATAATCGTCCCAATCACCCGTCCATTCCAACGCACATGTCCTCAACATGTCTTCCAATGTCTCAATTGTTCGCTCCGACTGCCCGTCTGTTTGAGGATGAAAAGCCGTGCTAAGCTTAAGTTGTGTACCCCAAGCTTTCTGCAGACTTCTCCAGAATCGCGAAGTGCATCGAGGATCTCTGTCTGATACGATGCTGGATGGAGCACCGTGAAGTCTTATGATCTCCCTTCTATAAGTATCGGTGAGTTTACTGACCGAATCTTCCTTGCGGGTCGGTAAGAAATGAGCTGATTTGGTAAGTCGATCAACGATAACCCAAATTGCATCATGCTTCCTCTTTGTTGGCGGAAGACCAGTAACAAAATCCATGGTGATTTTGTCCCACTTCCACTCTGGAATATCTAACGGTTGAAGAAGACCGCCAGATCGCTGATGCTCAATCTTAACCTGCTGGTAGGTAAGACATTTGGAGACGTAAGTGGCAACATCCTGTTTCATACCACTCCACCAAAAGTACTGCTTGATGTCATGGTACATCTTGGTCGAACCATGATGTATAGAGAATGGGGAGCTATGAGCCTCAGCTAACAAGGCTTCCCGGAGTTCTTGATCATCAGGAACACAAAGTCTCGTGCCCTGCCATAAGATACCATCTGCATCTACTCGAAACTCTGTCTGCTTCTCCAAATTCTGAATTATCTCCCAGATTTCTCCATCATCTTTCTGAGCTTCCTTGATCTTAGTGAGTAACTCGGGTTCTACTCTAATATTAGCCCCGTAACCGTGCTGTCCACGTACCATGATCTCTATGTCTAGTCGCTCCAGGTCTCTTATGATTTCCTCCTTAATCTCAATGTCGTTGATCATTCCAGACTTTCTACTAAGTGCATCTGCCACTACATTCGCCTTCCCGGGATGATACTGCAGATTAATGTCATAATTCTTCAACAACTATAACCATCTCCTCTGTCTCATGTTCAATTCACGCTGAGTGAAGATATACTTCAAGCTCTTGTGGTCCGTGAAAATGTCACATGATTCTCCATATAAGTAGTGCCTCCATATCTTTAATGCAAACACGACTGCTGCAATTTCCAAGTCATGTGTAGGGTAATTTTCCTCATAAGGCTTAAGCTGTCGTGAAGCGTACGCGATCACTATCCCATGTTGCATGAGAACACAGCCAAGTCCCTTCCCCGATGCATCACTATATATTTGAAATCCACCCGTACCAGATGGGAGAGTAAGAATAGATGAAGATACTAACTTCTGCTTCAGGACTTCAAATCTCTTCACTCGTTCTTCAGTCTAGACGAATTTCTCCCCTTTCCGCATCAGTTTGGTCAATGGTAGTGCTAAGCGGGAAAAGTTCTCCACGAACCTACGGTAATAACCAGCTAAGACTAGGAAGCTGCGAACTTCAGTCGCTGATGTCGGCCTCGACCACTTAGTAATAGCCTCAACCTTTGTTGGATCCATAGTGATTCCTTCTGCTGATACAATGTGACCTAAGAATGCCACCTTGTCTAACCAGAACTCACACTTGGAGAATTTAGCATACAACTGCTTCTGGCAAAGAATATGTAGTACTGTACGAAGATGGTCTTCGTGTTCCTCCTTGGACTTAGAGAAAATCAGGATGTCATCGATGAAGACAATGACGAACTTGTCCAGAAACTCATGGAAGATTATGTTCATCAAATCCATGAAAACTGCTGGAGCATTGGTAAGGCCAAATGGCATAACTACAAATTCGTAGTGGCCATAGCGTGTACGGAAAGCAGTCTTGGCGATGTCCTGATCCTTAACCCGTAGCTGATGATAGCCCGACCTAAGATCAATCTTGGAGAAATGTTCGTCCCCTTGGAGTTGTTCAAACAGATCATCTATACGTGGTAGTGGATACCTATTCCTGATGGTAATCTTGTTGAGCTCGCGATAGTTTATGCAAAGACGCATACTGCCGTCCGTCTTCTTAACAAATAAGACCGGTGCGCCCCATGGAGATGCGCTCGGTCGAATAAAACCTCGCTCTAGAAGTTCTTGCAATTGATCCTTCAACTCCTTCAACTCTATGGGAGCCATGCGATAAGGAGCCTTGGAAATCGGCTCAGGTCTTGGGATGAGCTCGATATTAAATTCTACTTCACGTGCAGGCGGTATGCCCGAAAGTTCTTTTGGAAATACATCTGGAAATTCTGACACTATCGGCTGATTCTGAATTGATGGGGATTCAGCATCCATGTCATGAATAGTAGCTAGATAACCCTCGCAACCATGTGAAAGTAGTACACGTGCTTGCAGGGTTGATATGATTTGTACAGACCTGCCGGGTACGAACCCGTTATGAATGTACTCTGGCGCATTAACATCCCCAAAGATGACTCGATATGAATGGTAGTCAATGGTAGCATGATGCTTGGATAGCCAATCCATGCCCAAAATCATGTCAAAATCATTCATGTCCAGCGGAAGTGCGTCAACAGGACGAACCTTGTCGTCAAACTCTAGAGGAAGACTCTTGTACACATGGGTTATACGTACAGAGTCTCTCAAAGGCGTGGAAATACTCAGTATATTCTCTAGTGGCATGGGGAGTATCCTAACATTCTTGGCATAAGCAATAGAAATGATCGAGTGAGTAGCACTCGTATCAAACAGTACACATGCAGCTTGACCATACATATACAAGATTCCAGTGATGGTACCTGTAGACTTGTTGGCCTGATCGCGAGATGTCGTGTAAACGCGTCCAGTAGGAGGAGGCGGCTTGGTATCAGCATGTCCCGATGTACCCTCCATCTGGCCCTTGCGGCAATCCTTCATGCGATGGCCAGGAAGGCCATACTTGAAGCATGCGTCACTGTCGCGACGACATGTCCCTAGGTGCCTATGATGGCATGTAGAGCAAAGAGGATGAGTATATCCTCCAGCAAGTGTCCTGACTGGCTGAGAGCCTGATAAAAACAATATACATGAGACATGATAATGGGTACAAAGGACAATGAGGATAATCGTAAGATTTAATTCCAGTGATAGCTGGACGGTTAGGCTGTGAACCTCTCTGGTTCTGGTCCCTACCGTTACCATGATTCCTGGTAGAAGATTTTCTAATGTGTCAGAATTAAGAATCATAACATGTAATCATAAGAAAAATGCGTAAGTATAAGGACCTGCTGCTGTTGGAAGTGTCCAGCGTTGTTACGGTAATTATCATTACCGCCACGCTTATCTATAGCAGAACGGTCGTTAGTCTGACCGTTTCCCTTGGGCTGATTTGGTTGTTGCCGAGACCGGTCCCCAGTCTTCTGCCTGGAAGATACAATTTAAAGAGATGAAATATTGACATAACTATAAGAATACGGATTGATCACCGCTTGAATACGAATGTTTACCTCTTATCGGGTCTCTCTGCTTCCCCGAACTCATCTCTCTCTGCAGCATCTCCAGCTTACGTGCTGCATCGGCCACTTGTGCTACCGTGTTGAACGTAGCACACACCAAGTTGTTTGCGACCGATGTACGAAGAGCCCACCTGAAGTGGTGTGCTTGCTCTTCAGGAGTACCTGCTGCTGCACCAAGGAAACCAGCTAAGCGAAGAAAGCGCTGCATGAACTCGTTGCTATTCTCCCTAGCTATCTGTCGGATCCGGATGGTACTCTCTCTTCAGCTTGTCTTGCTCAGCCTTGGGAAAGAACTACTCCATGACCCTATCCTGAACTGAGCCCATGTCAAACCAGCCACCCAATCATCACCTCCCTCAGAATGCTTTAGTGCTATCCACCATGCTAACACATCACCTTCGAACCGGTAGCATGCCAACCTCGACTTGAAAATGGGGCCATAGCCCATAGCATCGAAGATCTTCTCAATGTGAGCCAACCAGCTTTCAGCTTCACTAGGGCTATCTGTTCACTCGAAAGCTCGAGGACGGAGCTTATTAAATCTCTCCAACCATGTGGCAAATGTTGCTGGAGGAGGAGGAGGAGGTACTGGTGATGCTGCTGATTGTTGGCAACTTGAACCTCAGCCCTGATTTCGTTCCTCTGCTGAGGAAGCATAGCTTGCATTATAGCTTGGATTGCTGCATTGAGTTGTTCCTGCTCGCGTGTGAGAACCATCTGACAGTATAACATAAAATACATGAATAAACTGATCAAAACATAAACTATATACATGAAAAAAAAAATTATACCAATAAATCATGAGAAAATTTTTATGCAGGAAAACTAGTACATGAATGCATGATGCAGTCTTATGAAAACTTTTGTATGCGCGATAATGAACGCCTATGGTCAGTTCACCCAAAACAAAAGACATGGCGAGGGGAAGCCTATGGGTCGGTCCCAAATTTAAAAGTTTCGATAAAACACATGCGACTAAATAGGGCCAGTCCTGTACCAACCATTACTTAGTCATAAACCTGCGACAATGACATATATATGTATGCATGAAAATAATGAATCCATGAAAACCGACTGTCAGTTCTAGGAAGACCATAGTGACTACCCACTAATCACAAGTCATGTTTTGAGAGCCTACAGGTCGAAGCCTTGGCTCTGATACTGTAAAACCCGTAAAAATAAGGTCATAATTTAATTCTATTTTCAATTATTTTGAAGTATTTTATAACGTTAAATATTATTATGTTTAACGGTTTAAGTTGAAACCGATATTAAATATTATATTTTAATATTTTGACAAGCAACGAGGACTACTAGTGATCGCGATACCGACGGATGCCAAAAATTTTATATTTTACTATCGATCGTATCGATATTTAATATTTTCGACGATATCGTTTTAATTACGTATCGAGTCGTTATATTATTATTTTTCGTGTGCGTTTAAACTTTTAAGTATTTTTACGAAACCCGAGTCTCGTAAATATTTTAAAATTTACAATTTATATTTTCTACCCTCTTAAACTATTTTATTCCATCTTAGACCAAAACTATCACAAATTGGCAAAAATTACCCTAACCTTACACTATATATAATAATTCCACTATCTCATTTTCATTTTAAAATTCATTTAACCAAAATTTCTTCCTTCCTCCTCTATTTTTCTTTCTTAGCCATATACCCCATCAACACCAATCATCAAAATTTTTGATGATCAACTTTGATCCATCCAAAAACAAAACAAGTCCCATTCCTATTTTTGAAAGGTGATTCTAATGATACCATTTTTACTTACATGCATCAAGTTTTATTTTTTTTATCGTTGTTAGGTGGAGATTTTGATCATGCATATGTTACTAGTGATGATCAAATGATGTTATTGCAATGTTTTTGTTAAAAAGTTGATTTTTAATTTTTGGGTTTTTGATTTTGATGATGATACAAGTGTTAGGAATGGTGTATGATGATATTAGAGTATAGGAATGACCATTTCTATGGTTGGTTTTGGTCAAAAAGTTGATTTTGTACAAGATTTTGGTACCCATTTTATAGCAGTAGGTAAACTGAAAAATCCGAAATTTTATGTTTTGAAAATGACTTAACTTATAGCCTAGGCTTGTAGATAATTTCCTTAGCTTCGATTTGATATAAGGTAGAGCTTCTAGCTCAAAACGAGCGCGAAGTTACACTAGTTTGATTTTCGTGTACCGGGAGACGAGTGTCGACACAATCCGAAAATTGTTGTCGATATTTGGATCGAATCTCGGGGACTATAAAATGAGTTTCAAAATTATTCAAGGGCTGTTCTCAGGCTCCAAGTTTAGCATTTTGAGTCTATTTTTAGAATCAAGTGGCGGTTTTACAAATGGAGTTGTTTAGAATTGTCAAAATGGTTTCGTAAGTCAAGGTCGCTAAACTGTCCGGATTTTGTGATCAAAAATGAGTCGGGCAGGGAACTTTAGAAGTAAAATCTTTTAATCTTTTAAGTAAGTTCTCTGAGTAGTATCATAAAAATTTGAAATGTTTAAGTATGGGAAAACGGCTTGGACATTCGATATGTTCCGACAGATTTTTATTAAAGGCATAGAACAATAAAATGAATACATAGGAGAGTATAATAGAACCACTTGCATCGTTTTCTCTCGAGTTGTCGTGATTTTATACTTGAGTTTGATTTTATTAAGTATCATTTATTTCTCGAGTCTATTATTAATGTACGCACCTTATTTGCTAGGTTGCGGTTGTCGTGTTTTTCGGGCATCTACTATCGTCGGCGATCGTCTTCAACTACTATAAGTACTAAGGTGAGTCTATAGCCTCGCTTTATACTAGTTATTAAATGATTTTAAACCCGCGAGGGGGAATACATGTTTTATAAAGTTAGAAAACAAGATATTTATGGTATGCTTTGTCCCTCTATGAATGGACCCGTGGTTGCCTTTAAATTGCATTAAGTGATTGCCTTTGTTAAAGCCTCAATTATGGACCGTTAACTAGCTTATGATGGGCTAGCCGCTAGTACAACTAATAGATCTATGGGGGAAGCCGCCCCGGTTCAGTTTTTGTGGACTTGTCATAGAAGCTTAGGCCCGACCTCCACACTGTTTGGACATATTGTATTGAGAAGTCAGGTATACGGCAATGTACCATTAATCTAGAGGTAACCGACAATTAATAAATCTCCTGTCTTATCAGACCTCTAAAGGGAGTGTCTAAGGGCTCGGTTCCATGAGCTTATTGCAATTTATGCTATATACAATTATCATTGTTGATGCAAATTATTATTTGATGCTTATAAGCATGCCACAAACTTATAATCTTTGCTTGTGTTCAAATTGATTACATAAACCTATAGATTCACTCGGCATTTTTGGTGATTGTTTTACTCACATGTATTTCAGGTAATCATGAAGTGGAAGCTTGGAGGTCACGGGAATGAAGTTGTGCACTGCTTTTGTTGTTCAAACTCTTTGATTTATTTATCGTTCCATTTTTAAAACAAACTAATATGTTGTTTTAACTTATCTTTTGGTAACGATTACTTGGGACTACGCTACTCTGATAAATGTTTTAGGAACGATAAATCTAAAACGTATCTTTTCGAGTCGTTCTTTATAAATTATGTGTTGTTGTATCATTGTTTAGCACCCAAAGATGTATTCCGCTGCGTGTAAATTTGGGGGTGTTAAAGATTGGTACCAGAGCCATGAGTTATAGAGAACTAGGTCTTTATTAAAAAAAAACCTAAACTATAACTGTCAGTTTTTATTTTTCAAAGAGTCATGTGCACCGGACTTCGCGTGACTTCAGGTTCAAGCTACTTCTGGGATTACCACTTTAGTATGCGGTATTACGTATACCTTATTGTCAAGTATTTATAAATAAATACTATGATCCCTTTATGGATATATATTTATATCAAGGATCCCTTTATCGATATATATTTATGTCGTTAAACTTTTCGATAAAAGTTTGTCATTTATTAATGATTAACTTAAATAAATACAATGAATTTTCATGATCTTTCTGTATTTATTTTTGAAGTATTTAAATTGCTTTTATTGCAAATTTTTTTTTTTATATTATGACCTTACATACCTTCATCTGCGCGCGTTACTTTTATTGCTTAACCCTTTGAGATATCTATATAGATATCCAAATCGTCTTCCGACTGTTTGTGTTTAGACGTCTTGAAGCGTAATCTCTAGACCATTGTGTAGCTCAATGTATCCTTGGAATAGACTAACCGCTATCGTGTGAGTCACACATTTTGAAATACTTCTTATAATCGTGTTGAATAATATCATGGTTTTTCATAATATTTTGTTGATTTTTATTATCGTTTTACACGACATGCGAAGATTTAATTCGTTGACATTTTTATGTATCGACATCGAAATGTATTGTTCGCTTATATCTCGGTAACGTCATCGTCATCTTATAAATCATCGTCTAGATTGTGGCGCTAGATTGGGATACGATTTTACATCTATAAACTTGTATTGTCCTCTTTCATTAACCTTCTTGCTCCCGGAACGTAACCCGTTAATGTTCAATTCTTTCCTTGTTATGTTTTGTGTTTTTGACAATCGTGCCACCAAGGAGATTTGCCTACATTGCATTTTGAAATCTAAATTACGAACGTCTTTCACCGTTTTGCTTCCTAAATTTCGTGTTGAATACCTTGAAGCATCTTATGCCATTCATTATGCTATATTTTTATTTGATGCTCATTACGAGATTTATTTTTCGTTGTTGTAAAATCCACAAGACATGTGTATATATATATATATATATATATATATATATATATATATATATATATATATATATATATATATATATATATATATATATATATATATATATATATATATATATATATATATATTTTGAGCCGTTAGGAAGTGTCGAAAAATATATTTAATGGAGAAACTGCAGGGGCAGTATAAACAGGTCAAAACTTAAAAGTAAAACCTGCGTTTTTAAAAATAAAATAGTCAAACCTGCACAGAACTTGCAGGGGTATTTTGGTCATTTTATATTGGGTTTCAGGTCTCGGGTAAAACTAGAAAGTCGTCTGAAACGTCGTTTTGCATCAAAATGCTTTAGACTCCGAGTCTTGGAGATGTCGTTTATCGGGTCAATTAATCGGCTCATATTTAAAAGTCAAATCTGATAGAAAATTCGGAACATGGGTTTTAAACGTTTCTAAGAAGTTTTGAGTTCATTTGAGATCGTAAAATTTTAACGAATATTATTTTACAATTAACTAATACTAGTTGCATGTAAAAATGTTTAAAAATAGAAACGTTACAGGATTAACAATTACCAGATTAATGGTGTAATTTAAAAACGAATAATATATTTTCTTAAAAGCATGTTGTGTCGAGTATCTTACATAGAATACACATGTGGATTGTTTTATTCTTTTCATATATATGACTCCTTTGTCATTCGATATTATTTTTATTTTCTTCTAACCTTCCACTGATTTGGGTTGAGTTTTGAAGTTTTGTCTTCACATTCTTCGTCGATATTTTTATCGCGTGTCTCATGGCGTATTCGTCTAACCTTATAACCTTTTGAAACCATAACAACTTGTAACCATTTCATTGGTTGTTTTACGAGCTACTATTTGCCACTTTTTGCAAAACTTTGACTACTTTATACGTTGTCATAATGTCATATTATAAATAAATCTAATATTGTTTTACGATTATTTTCACCAATTATTTTTACTTTGGTCTTATAAAATACTTTTCGTAACATAAAAAAAAATTTCTTATTGAGTATCTCACAAATTACTTGTATCCTATAAAATCATAAACTATTTTTTTAAATTCCATTTTTCAAATGGCATGGTTTATATATAAACATAAGAAACGTAATACTTTTCGACGAAACTGAGCACTGCATTGCTAGCCCTAAATTATACATGGCCTGATCACCTATGTCTAATTTAGAAGGAGCCATGCGGCTGAATAGTAGTCAACTTAAAAATCTTGATAATAATGAACTTTTTACTTGTATTTATGATAAAGATAAATAAAATGAAATAAAATGAAAAGTAGTTTTAAAAACCTTTATATTTCATGCAAGTAGCGCAATTGCGCATATGTTTTCTTACCTTTTCTTGAACGAATTACGCGCTTACGAATACGTTTTTACTCGACAATCGTTTTTCCACTTGTTACTTCATTTTGTCTTATAACTGATTTCTTTTGACCGTTCGTCTAATTACTAACTGTTGATAAATGACTTGAAAGTCTCAATGTTATATCCTTCCTTCTCGTCCAATCTTCTTTATGCGACCGGGTAGATCTTTGGAATGTCTCCGCACGTGAATAATGACGTATCACTAGATTGATTTCCGTATATCCGGGATGACGTCCGTCACTCTCGTTTGTCTCGAAATCCACTCTTGTGAACCGTACTTTGACTTCTCTCTTTAAACACTAACATCGTTCATTTGATTTGTTTTAATTACAAGTGATTATTAGGAATTTTCTTTGATTAAATTTTTTGTATGGATCTTATTTCCGATCATGTATCGACCACCGCTAAGTTAACAAACTGATATTGGTGAACCACCGACCGCACTAACAAAATCGACAACTTGTTTAATCTGTTATTTCTTGTCGTCTTACCATCAACGCCTTTATTTTATTATTCTCTTTAAGAATTCATATGACATTTGCTTCGTTCTCTTTTGTACCGCTGATTTCGTGCTAGTTGTTGACTATTATTTCCATTCGTATTCGTTTGTTATTTTGTCACATTTTGAAACCCGAATATATCCCATATTTATTTTGAAATAATAAACACCTTTATGTATTTCTACAACGTACTATAAACTTTTCATGGAACTTTTATACATTTTTCCAATGATTTTCAATTATCGAAATAACCATTACAAGTAAAAGGTCAAATTTATACACCATATTTTGTATAATTAAAACTAATGTTTAAAATGAAATTATGCTATAATTTTTGAACTAATTAACTTATCATACATTACTTTTAATGTAATGAAATTACCGCTTTAATTTATATTCCTAATAATGATTTAATTTGTAAATTTTATTTTCTAAATCGTAACCATCAATATGAATTTAATTAGTAAATTCATGTCATTCTTTCAAAGTTTCTTAAGACAACCAAAATAAATTATGAAGCTATTTAACCTCTATTTTGATATATCATCCTTATCAAGAAAGTACCTCAATTGAGTTTTAAGGTAATACAAATCCGGGACGGATAATTGTGACAAACATGATTTTAATGTTAATATTTAATTTATTCTTCGCTCTTATTTTTCTAGTATTGCGAATTATTATGTTTTTCGGTTACGTGAGTCGAGTTCCCTCGTCGATCGTCAACCTTAAATCATTTTACCACATCTTGTCCATTTATGCGTTTATTGAATTCATTTTTATCTCGTTCTGTTCCTCTTATTGAAGATCACTATTTTATTCTGAGTTTAAAATGAATCTCGGGAAGCAGTGTATAAGAAGAAACGATAAGTGTCACCAGGATTTATGCGTGTACTTGTGGAATGATTGAGGACCGAATCTCTTAATGAATAGAGTTAATAAATTTGTTACAACCTCAAGGAGTATGTTGAAGCCGACACCGCAAGTGGAAAGACTCTGGAGATCAAGTAGTTATTATCAAGGGTTCGTTCAAGGTTTTCTCGATGATTAACGGTGGAGATCTATACTCAATGTTTATGTTCGACCTTTTCTTTTATGTACTTATATGGTGTGTGATCTAGTCAAATGATCGTAAGTTGTGAGAACTTGAGACGGCATCATCCGATGACGTCCGATCATGTAGAACACATATTATGTAATATCTTTTTGACTTTCAACGACGATGTTCATTGAGTCTTTGAATGCACGTTGGCGAAAGTAAGATGGTGTCTTTGTATTATATTTTGAGTAGGGACCCGCGTGTGAGCACCCTCCGATGAAGAAAATGTTTTTTTTGTTAGTTCTTTTTGATGTGTGTCCATGACTATCCGACCGATGGATATCCTTTAAATTGCAACATTCTTTTAACTGGACTTACCCGAAATTCCTGTCACCTATTCTTGTCGTCGAATGAGCTTCGTGTGATTCATAAAATTTTCATGTGTCGAGCTTGACGGGTGACTGGTGGATAAGGGTTTATTTATTCCTTTATGGTGAGATACAACTTGACGACAAGTTGCGTTTGGTAAAAGAACCGGTGGAGATCGTGGATCGAGATTCACGTAGGAACGTGAAGACTTCTTTATAAGGAATGTCGTCATCCTTCCGGGTAGTGAACAACTCGTGTATGAGGCGAGTTGAGCGCCGGGACGTCGCTCCCTTAAGGTGGTGAGGATGTAAAACCCGTAAAAATAAGATCATAATTTAATTCTATTTTCAATTATTTTGAAGTATTTTATAACGTTAAATATTATTATGTTTAACGGTTTAAGTTGAAACCGATATTAAATATTATATTTTAATATTTTGATGAGCAACGAGGACTCGCGATACCGACGAATGCCAAAAATTTTATATTTTACTATCGATCGTATCGATATTTAATATTTTCGACGATATCGTTTTAATTACGTATCGAGTCGTTATATTATTATTTTTCGTGTGCGTTTAAACTTTTAAGTATTTTTACGAAACCCGAGTCTCGTAAATATTTTAAAATTTACAATTTATATTTTCTACCCTCTTAAACTATTTTATTCCATCTTAGACCAAAACTATCACAAATTGGCAAAAATTACCCTAACCTTACACTATATATAATAATTCCACTATCTCATTTTCATTTTAAAATTTATTTAACCAAAATTTCTTCCTTCCTCCTCTATTTTTCTTTCTTAGCCATATACCCCATCAACACCAATCATCAAAATTTTGATGATCAACTTTGATCCATCCAAAAACAAAACAAGTCCCATTCCTATTTTTGAAAGGTGATTCTAATGATACCATTTTTACTTACATGCATCAAGTTTTATTTTTTTTATCGTTGTTAGGTGGAGATTTTGATCATGCATATGTTACTAGTGATGATCAAATGATGTTATTGCAATGTTTTTGTTAAAAAGTTGATTTTTAATTTTTGGGTTTTTGATTTTGATGATGATACAAGTGTTAGGAATGGTGTATGATGATATTAGAGTATAGGAATGACCATTTCTATGGTTGGTTTTGGTCAAAAAGTTGATTTTGTACAAGATTTTGGTACCCATTTTATAGCAGTAGGTAAACTGAAAAATCCGAAATTTTATGTTTTGAAAATGACTTAACTTATAGCCTAGGGTTGTAGATAATTTCCTTAGCTTCGATTTGATATAAGGTAGAGCTTCTAGCTCAAAACGAGCGCGAAGTTACACTAGTTTGATTTTCGTGTACCGGGAGACGAGTGTCGACACAATCCGAAAATTGTTGTCGATATTTGGATCGAATCTCGGGGAGTATAAAATGAGTTTCAAAATGATTCAAGGGCTGTTCTCAGGCTCCAAGTTAAGCATTTTGAGTCTATTTTTAGAATCAAGTGGCGGTTTTACAAATGGAGTTGTTTAGAATGGTCAAAATGGTTTCGTAAGTCAAGGTCGCTAAACTGTCCGGATTTTGTGATTCAAAAATGAGTCGGGCAGGGAACTTTAGAAGTAAAATCTTTTAATGGGCTTTGGATAGGACTTTCTATATATAGTAAGTAAGTTCTCTGAGTAGTATCATAAAAATTTGAAATGTTTAAGTATGGGAAAACGGCTTGGACATTCGATATGTTCCGGCAGATTTTTATTAAAGGCATAGAACAATAAAATGAATACATAGGAGAGTATAATAGAACCACTTGCATCGTTTTCTCTCGAGTTGTCGTGATTTTATACTTGAGTTTGATTTTGTTAAGTATCATTTATTTCTCGAGTCTATTATTAATGTACGCACCTTATTTGCTAGGTTGCGGTTGTCGTGTTTTTCGGGCATCTACTATCGTCGGCGATCGTCTTCAACTACTATAAGTACTAAGGTGACTCTATAGCCTCGCTTTATACTAGTTATTAAATGATTTTAAACCCGCGAGGGGGAATACATGTTTTATAAAGTTGGAACACAAGATTTTTATGGTATGCTTTGTCCCTCTATGAATGGACCCGTGGTTGCCTTTAAATTGCATTAAGTGATTGCCTTTGTTAAAGCCTCAATTATGGACCGTTAACTAGCTTATGATGGGCTAGCCGCTAGTATAATTAATAGATCTATGGGGGAAGCCGCCCCGGTTCAGTTTTTGTGGACTTGTCATAGAAGCTTAGGCCCGACCTCCACACTGTTTGGACATATTGTATTGAGAAGTCAGGTATACGGCAATGTACCATTAATCTAGAGGTAATCGACAATTAATAAATCTCCTGTCTTATCAGACCTCTAAAGGGAGTGTCTAAGGGCTTGGTTCCATGAGCTTATTGCAATTTATGCTATATACAATTATCATTGTTGATGCAAATTATTATTTGATGCTTATAAGCATGCCACAAACTTATAATCTTTGCTTGTGTTCAAATTGATTACATAAACCTATAGATTCACTCGGCATTTTTGCTGATTGTTTTACTCACATGTATTTCAGGTAATCATGAAGTGGAAGCTTGGAGGTCACGGGAATGAAGTTGTGCACTGCTTTTGTTGTTCAAACTCATTGATTTATTTATCGTTCCATTTTTAAAACAAACTAATATGTTGTTTTAACTTATCTTTTGGTAACGATTACTTGGGACTACGCTACTCTGATAAATGTTTTAGGAACGATAAATCTAAAACGTCTCTTTTCGAGTCGTTCTTTATAAATTATGTGTTGTTGTATCATTGTTTAGCACCCAAAGATGTATTCCGCTTCGTGTAAATTTGGGGGTGTTAAAGATACCATAATTGTAACACCCCATTTTGATAAATGGAATGTCACGCGTGATTATGGCGTGTCATCAAAGCATACAAGGATAAATGTCTAAACATTACATGACCATAAAGGAAATACCGGAATCAAACATCGGTACCCCAAAAGTAGAACTCATCACACACAAACATAAGTACTGTAAATGAAAGGACTAATCAATGTCCATGGAAATGAGTATCAAAGTATAAAGAAATGCATAAATTAAAGAAGGCCAGGAAGCTTCCAATCCCTATGCACGTACGCTTAAAGTCTACGAGCGTCCTTGAGTACCTGCCGTTTTGGGAACATGAAAAGGAAAACGGCTGAGCAATACGCTCAGTGCACGGATATACAAGTATAGCATGAATAATATAAGCATATAAACATGAAGCAGCGGAAGAGACTAAGTCATGGATAACCTGGTTATATCTTAGTAAAACTGGTTTTATAGTTTGAAAAGCCTTATGTTTATCTTGTAAAAACTGTTTAACATATTTACCATTAGCCAATATAGGTCATGAAATATCAACGTGCATGAATACTTGGAGGGATGACCTCGTCATGCAAATTAGAGGGGCTGCCTCTAATTTAATATACTGGTTTTGGTTAGGAGGGATCAGCTCCTTGTGAAGGATGCAAGACACACACTACATTCACACTGAGTAATCTGTTAAAAACATGTAAACTAGTATGCACCCATACGCCCCACCTGATAATAATAATAATATGGCCAAAATCTGAAAGGGACGCCACGAGCTATCACTCCGTCGTGGTGAAGTCATAACACTGGTGCCTCTAGTGTTATGGTTATGGTACCTCCATAACTAGGTGAAACTGGTCATGCATGTATATGGCTTTAGGTATTCTAATTAAACATAAGCAATTCAAAAACATATAAAACATATACTGTGGAAAACAGTTGGCTGCATACGGGGAAATCCTAATAAGGAAGAATGTCCATACTGAAAGGACGGAGAATCCGTACCTTATGTCCAGTGATCGAAAAAGACGAACGGAAGAGAGTCCTACTTCGGTATCACTAATGCTACTAATACACGGCTTTTGGCTAAGTATAAAATATTGTTGTCCCAAGTCTTTTCGAATTGATTACCGGTCAAGAGTGCGACTCAATCGTCTTTTGGTGAACAAGAGAATGGTTTTGTTTTGTTTATCTAATTTTAACTAATAGCAAATAAGTAAGTGTCGTTGAGTAAAGTAGAAGTTTTAAAGATTAAACTAAAATTAAAGACTTTCAAAAATAAATGACGAGAAATTAAACTAATTAAACGTAAATATGAAAACTTAAAAAGTTAATTAAAATGAAAACTTTGAAAATTTAAATGCTTGAAAATTAAACTAAGATGAACGAGTAAAAATAACACTAAGGAAATTGGCGGGAAAAATAAATTCAAAAATCAAATTTAACTAAAACTTTAGTAAATTCGCAATATGTAAAAAAAAAGATTAAATTCGCAACTTTAAAAAGATCAAATTCGCAATACCAAATAAAGATCAAATTCGCAACTTTAAGGAGATCAAAATTCGCAACTTTAAAAAGATCAAATTCGCAACTTTAAAAAGATCAAATTCGCAACTTTAAAAAGATCAAATTCGCAATATGTAGAAAAAAAAATCAAATTCGCAACTTTAAAAAGATCAAATTCGCAATATGTAAAAAAAAGATCAAATTCGCAACTTTAAAAAGATCAAATTCGCAATATGTAAAAAAAAGATCAAATTCGCAACTTTAAAAAGATCAAATTCGCAATACCACATAAATATCAAATTCGCAACTTTAAAAAGATCAAATTCGCAACTTTAAAAAGATCAAATTCGCAACTTTTAGAAGAATTGCAAAATCGAATCAGATGTTCCTAAAAAATAGGATCCGGATATAGGACGAAAATAAGCAACTTTTTAACCACTTTTTCAAGGACAATAAGCCAAGAAAAACTCCAATAAGCTGCCAATAAGCTAGGGAGAAGATCAAAACTTATAAAAACATTAACTTTAAGCCACGAAACATCAAAAAGACATGAACTTTATGTAAAAACTTGATAAAAAGATGATGAAAACAAGATTGTGATTAACAAGAAAGATTAATAAGATGAAGATTAAGACAAGATGAAGATTAATAAGATTAAGACAAGATTAATAAGATGAAAACAAGAAAGGTAAAAGATTAAGTTTTCTAGTGAGAGAAAGTTAAGCTTTCTCTCTCTAGAATTTAAAAAACTACAAAAATGAAAGAAAAATAAAGACTAACTCCCCTCCTGATGTGTATTAGGAGGGTATTTATAGGAAAAGTGGAAGGAGTGCATGTGTTGCATCTTCTTTCTTTCTTTCTTTCTTCACGTCTTCTCGACTCGACTTCAATTCTTTGTCTTTTCTCGATGTCGTCTCGGGATTTGAACTTGTCTTTTAATTTTCTTCTTCTATTAGACTTAAGTTCTTCGACTTCATTAAACTTCCGTCTTTAGACTTTTTCTTCGATAAATCTTCAGAATAGGTCTTGGACTTCCGTTCTTTTTGTACTCTTGATCTTTTGACTTCGTCTTTTCCCGTTTTCTTCGATAAAAGCCCGTGAAAGCCCGTGTTTTCTTCCTTTTTCATATTTTGGTCCTAAAACACAATAAAAACACAAACCACGCATAATTCCGACTTTTACGACATAAAATACACGTTTTGGTCTTGTTATTATTGGAAATAAGTGGTAAAAGGATAACTGTTTTCACACTTATTAAATCCCCTACACTTGACCATTGCAATGCCCTCATGCAATGCATTAATTTTAAAGCACGGTTTACATTTTCCATCATAAATATTCCACCTTGGCCTTTATTAAGTACTAAACAAAAAAGATAAAAACAAGTAAGGAAATTAAAAACTTACATTGGGTTTTGGCAGTTATGAACGTTTATCATCCTCAAGTTTCACGTTCCCATACCAAGCTTAAAAACGAGATCATTGTTATTATAAGTTAGCAAACAAACACGAACTCATGTGGGCCAATTATTCACTTAGACTCCCTTATTCCTAGGTGTATCTCTTATATTTTATTTTTGTCTTGAATGATCACGAGGATGCATTGTTTGACTTATTTCGATAGTTATTTAGGCCGAAAATAAAGTGAACGATTTAATCAATAGTTAGCTAAAGGACCAAATCTTTTAAAACTGCTTCTCGGGACCTCATAAAGTTCATATCTTGGCATAACTCGCTTCACGATTTGAGACCTTTCTCGGACCGATATTTGGCAGCGACTTCATACTTCGAATCTTGAGAGACGCTCATGAAATAATGGTCTTCTCTTCATAATAGGAATTTCTTCACTTGAAATTTTGAGAGAATCTTCATATTTGGACCACGACTTCTTCATTTTTCTCTAATCTTTATTTTGCACTTTGATATACAACGATCCGCCTCCTTTTAGGACTTGGATCTATTTATCCTCATACCTTGTTAGGGCCTTTTTGGATAGACTTCTCCATGATCTTTAGGGGAGTATTTTCTTTTCGTCGTGTGTCTCGATCCTTCATATTGATTTTCGATAAATGATTCTTCACATCACTTTGGATCTTTAGCAACAAATGTAGCCCTCATGCCTTGTTAGGGCCTTTTCGGACTCGCCAATCTTCGCATCCCGCTTCTATAAGTTATGCCTTGGCTATGAACTCTAATCCGTACCGAGCAACTTTTAAAAGATCTGGGGCTAGAAGCTAAGTAACCTTTTAAATCGTACAACCTTATTTATTGCAGATAAATTTATTAACAAGCGAAGGGAGAATAGGCTTATAATTAACTCACATAAATTCACGAAAGAATACCAAACTTATAACTGACTATATCATCTCTCGTTCTCCACAGTTTAAAATCTCAAGGAATGAGACTCGTGGATGCTTAGCCTATTAAATCAAAGTTTTGGGTTTTCGAGTCGCCTATAGGATCTTGCAAATTCTTAGACTTTTTCAAGTTTTAGAAATCGCATTTTAAAGTTCCCTTAATAAACAACTCTCTAGGATCAATTATAGGAACTTGCGAAAAGTTCTTGTTCTTAACCCGTGAGAGTTAAGACTTTCGCGTTTTATAGCTCCCTATATAAAAGCCTAGCAAAACTTGACTTAAACACGTTAAGGATACTAGCTAGAGTAAACTTGGATAAGTAGACTCGGGTTGAGTCAAATTGTTCACGACTATGAAAAATCTAAAACCACTTTATTGAAGAATTATTCTAGAAATGGAAAGAAAATAATCATAACAAAGGCAAATACAACTATACAATAGGCTTAGATTAAAAATTTTGAAAAATGTCGAAAAATCAAATTTTCCGGTTAAAATGAGGGCAAATTCATGGAAAAGACCACTTACTTCGATAGAAGTCCCCCTACACTTGAGATAAACATTGTCCTCAATATTTAAGCATGTGGGAGTAAACTCCCCTACACTTATGACATTGTGCATGATAGTTGTGTTTTTGTATACAAGTCTTAGGAAAGACGAGTATAAATGCGGTAAGTATTAATCGACACGATTTAGGAAAACCGTGAAGACGAATAAATTCCAAGTTCGTTCTCGAAGGAGGTGTGTGAATTAATGTGCCAATATATAAAATAACAATGTTTGGATTAGTGACGTTTTTGGTTTAGAAGAGAAAAATAAAAGACGAGCTACACTACGATTTAAACTACGACGAATTAACGTAAAACGCGAACGTAAATACGTCAAACGTGACAAAATTAAAAATTAAACCTAAAAATTAATTAAAAGATTAAACTAAGTCTTAAATAATATAAATAAGAATAAAAATCCAACAAATATATTTGAAAACCTTTTATTAATTAAATATTCAATTTTTAATGCTAATTAAAGCCCAAAAATTAAATATAATTAACAAAATGCCCAAAATATAATTTTATTGAACTAATAAGTCACTTATATTATTTAAAGAATAAAAAGTATTTTTCCTAAATTTTCAAAACTATTTTTCTATTTTTTAATCACTAAAAACTATTTTTAAATTAAAATAATCCTAAAAAATAATAAAATAATGCCAAAATTAATTTGACAATTTTAAAAATCTTAAATTACCCTAATGAACAGTAGAAAATTGAAAAAGTTTGAAAATTGTAAAAATTTTCACTAAAAGACAAAACTATTTAATAATTAAACCCTAATTAACTTAAATTAATTATAAAAAAATAATTAAAAAGGTGAACAGTAACTAATTTTTAAACTAAAAATCTTAACTTAATATTCTTAATCTATAAAAAATTTTAAAACTAAAAAATATAAAATTTTTACACCAAATGACAAAATCAGATTAATTAAAAAGGAATTAAAATAACAATTAAACCTAAAAAAATTCTAAATGAACAGTAACTTAAAATTAAATTATACTGAAAAATAAGAAATTTAAAAAGAAAAATAATGCAAAAAGAACCAAATCCTAACTCCTAAAAAACTCCACAAAAGACAAAAAATAAAGAACTGATAGTGACACTTTCTTGTGTTTCTGTTTTTTAGCTAGGCAGTGGAAAAAAAAGAACCAAGCAGTGGGAACTTGGTTCCCACTGACAATACAAAAATTGAGGTCTGGTGGTATTGAAGCTTAGGAAAGCTCTTTGTGGTGACTTTTTCTTGGATACAAGGGCACCCCCACACTCATGGAAGTGTGGGGAGTCAGTTTAAACACAAAAACACCAAAGTCCAATACAATTAAACCACACAAATGGCTACAAACAGTTACTGTGAACAAGAAAGGGTCTGAGGGTTATGGTTGCTGGTGCAATTGGCAAGAAAGTGGATTTTAAAGGCCAAAATCTTGTTCAAAGCTCAACCAAATCACATACAACTAATAACCAACCCTAAGTGCTCCTAATATCTAGCAGATTACAAATTGGGTGAGCAAAATTAAGCTAAAAGCAAGCAGATTTGATGATCTTTACTGATTTTCAAGTTTTGTGTCAATTTTAACATGCAAAACTACTTGTAAATCATACTGAACTTAAACCAAATACTAAATAAACTTAAACTACCCTAATGGAGTGTGTCCAAGCTGTTTGCACCCAGTTTTGTGTCACTCAAAACCAACTACACCCTAATCCCAAACACACCCTTATATCTGAAAATGAAATTTTAACTAAGCAACAACTCACAAACCTAAACTAAACTGGTCCAAATCAATCATAACATGCATAAGACTAACAAGTGAGCAGTAACCAATCATAAAAACACACAAATGGCAACAATCACACAAGATCACTAATTATTCAAATTTTACAAAACATGGAAGGGTTCAAGCCTTTTACCTTCCTTGACCTACATCCAGGCCAAGGGGATGGCTGATGCCATCTTCCAATCAAGTAAGAACTTGAGCTATAGGCTTGTGAGAGGTTGCCAAGTAGAGGGAATGATGGGTGGGGACTACTGCAATCCCAAACACCCCAATATGTCTTCTAAAGCTTGAAGGATCTTTGAACCTGCCAAGAGAAGAGAACACCAAAGTTAACTGTTCACAAGGCCTTTAAGCTATCAAGCTAGCTTATTAGTTAAGCTAGTTTATAGCTTAAAGCTTAAAGAAAAAATGAATGGAAAACTGATTTCTTTTTGGAAATCTTTGAAACCACAAATCTTGTTGAAACCTTTGATAAAAGCTTGAATACAAGTTGAATCCAACCTCACAGTCCACTTTCACTTCATGTGAAAGAAGGATTCCAGCATTCAAACACTTTTCCAAAAACCCTTTTTTACACTAATTTTTCTGAAAATACTTTACTCAATCAAACCTTTTGGAAACCTTTTAAACTAGTTGCAAAATAAGATAAATATTATACTAAGAAAGCTTTTTAAAGAGGAACTCAGAACTTGTATAACTCAAACCGTTCATTGTCATTAATAAGTATAAATTACACAAAAATCTGGAACATTGAAAATAGGTCACAGGTCGACCTATTTATACAAGACCTAGGAAATTACTAGAAGCAAAATAAATAATGTAAAACCCTAACATGAAAAGCCCTATTCTGCCCTTTGACTGAAATTCAAACCCTTGGTCAATGTTGATCATGTGAGGCATCTGCTGGAATAATTTGGACACTTGTGATGCTTAGCTGTTATGAATTCATCCCATCCATTCATTGGTACGTGGCCACAAAGGATTTAAGCATCTTCGTTGATCTGGTCAGGTTTTGGGGATGGGGATGAAAGTGACGCAGCAGGGGAGGGCCCCACTGCTCACATGGGTATGTTTGGTGGGTAATTTGGGGTTGGGTTTTGCTTAATAAGCCATGAATTGGTATTCTGGAAAAGTAATTAAACCCAATCATCGTTAATAAATTGTGAGAGATTAGGGTTCATAATGATGAACAAGGGTGCATTTGATTTGTTTAGGATGGGAGAAAGGTGTTTGCCGCCTAATTTTATTATTAATTAGTACGTTTGAAACTAATTAACAATTAGTTAGGCTGGGAAGTGGGATCCTACGTGGGTGGGTGAAGTGGCAGCTTTGGGTGATGTGGCGGCTGATGAGTGGTGGAGGGTAGAATGGGTGTCTGGACGATTTAGCCCCCCCAAGTTTCTTCACATCTTCAGTTTGTAATAAATAGCAAAAATCTCATTTTCCTTTGTAAAAACTTTGTACCACTTGTCAAATATGGCACATAGTGTTTCTAAACTTTGCATAAGGACCATTTTTGCAATTTAAGTTATCTTCAAGGGCTTATCATGAATAGTCTTCAAACTTTAAGGATGTAACTTGTACAAATGAATAGTGGAGGGTCATTTGTGACAAGTCTTCAATAGTTGAGGGACCAATCTTGCCAATCTTCAATTCTTCAAGGACTTGATAGGAAAATCATGATTCGGGTCCGGTTCTTTGTGCGGCTTCGTTTCCCGTGTTCGTTTTTGCTTGATTCCTTTGATCTTTTGGTGAATTTACGATATCCGTACCTGAAATACACAATGAACAAATACAAGCACATATATGGGTATTTTGATGATATTTTAAGCGTTTTAAGCCCGATTTAGACGATGAGACTATGTATAAATACAGTCTCATCAGTGCACTTTGTTTAAATCTTGCTAAGGAAAGGACAACTAAAGTGAATTCAATGTGAACATATAAAATATGAAATATTAAATCACAAGAGTTTAGGATAGAACCAGGCAGATGGGAACACGGTATCACGGTTCGTCAAAAGTCATCAAGGTGGATCTTTGAAGCTTTAATCCCTGCACAACACAAGAAACAAGACAACAAACACATATGGGGTTCCCCCTACACTTATTATGAAAGCAGTAAAGGATAGATCACGGGTTACCTCCCGAGAAGCGCTTATTTTTTATCACCAAGTCACGATCCTGACTCGACCCAATTTAGTTCATGGGGAACGTGGTGAGGGATGTAATCATCTCATGGGAGATGTCCTCACCAAAGTACAGCTTCAAACGCTGGCCATTCACCTTGAATATGGGCCCATTTGGCTGAGAAAGCTCAATGGTCCCATATGGAAAGACTTTGGCGACGGTGAATGGACCAGACCAGCGGCTCTTCAACTTGCTAGAGAAGATCTTCAACCGAGAGTTAAAGAGTAAGACTTGATCACCAACGTGGAACTCTCGGTTCTTGATTTTTGCATCATGAATGATCTTGGTCTTCTCCTTGTAGATCAGCGAGTTCTCATAAGCTTCATTCCTTAGTTCGTTGAGCTCGTTGAGTTGAATCTTGCGATGATCACCGGCTTTATTGATGTCGAAGTTCGCCCACTTCAAGGCCCAGTACGCCTTATGTTCCAGCTCGATGGGGAGGTGGCAGGCTTTCCCGTACACAAGACGATAAGGTGTACAACCGATCGGGGTCTTATAAGCAGTACGGAAAGCCCACAGAGCATCATCTAACTTATCGGCCCACGCGGCACGATGCTCTCCCACAATACGCTCCAAAATTTGCTTCAATCCACGGTTGGATATCTCGGCTTGCCCATTGGTTGGGGATGATAAGCGGTGGAAAGACGATGATTAACACCATACTTAGCCATGACTCTTGCAAACTGATCATTGCAAAAATGAGTCCCGCGGTCACTGATAATAGTACGAGGAACGCCGAATCGAGCAAACAGCTGCTTCAAAAAGTTCACAACCACCCTCGCATCGTTCGTTGGGAGAGCCTTAGCTTCAACCCATTTGGAAACGTAGTCAACGGCTACGAGGATGTACTTGTTCCCTTTGGAGGATGGAAATGGCCCCATAAAGTCGATGCCCCATACGTCAAAGATTTCACATTCTTGTATGAAATTTTGAGGCATCTCATCCTTATGTGTGATCTTGCCTTGGCGTTGGCAAGCATCACAATGCTTAACCATTTCGTGAGCGTCACGATAAATGGTGGGCCAATAGAATCCAGAGTCAAACACTTTCTTAGTGGTGTAGTTGGGACCAAAGTGACCACCGATGGGTCCTTCATGGCAAGCCTGGAGAATGTCCAAAGCGGCCGGTCCGTCAACACATCGACGAATAATCAGGTCAGCGCATTGTTTGAATAGAAAAGGGTCATCCCAAAAGTAAGTCTTAACATCATTCAAGAACTTCTTCTTTTGTTGGGATGTTAACCCTTTGATGAGAACACCACCCGCTAAGTAGTTTGCAATGTCGGCAAACCACGGGGTGTCATCAAGATTGAGATTTATAGACATTAAGGTCTCAAGGGGGAAAGAGTCATTGATCTCTTTGTTCGGATGATCCCCTTGATATGGATCCTCAAGTCGACTCAGATGATCCACGGCCAGGTTTTCAGCACTCTTCTTGTCGCGAATTTCAATGTTGAATTCTTGAAGGAGTAAAACCCAGCGAAGAAGTCTTGGCTTGGAGTCGTGCTTAGTCATCAAGTACTTTAACGCGGAATGGTCCGTGTAAACGATGGTGGTGGATAAAACAAGATAGGGGCGAAATTTCTCAAAAGCATAGACAACAGCTAAAAGCTCTTTTTCGGTTGTCGTATAATGCAATTGAGCCCCCGTCATTGTTTTGCTAGCATAGTGGATTGGTTGGAAGTGTTTATTCACTCGTTGCCCCAAAACCGCACCAATTGCAAAGTCGCTAGCATCGCACATCAACTCAAAAGGCAGCTCCCAATTAGGGGTAACCAAGACCGGTGCCTTAGTTAGCTTATCCTTAAGATGATTGAAGGCTTCGAGACACTCTTTAGAAAAGATAAAAGGAGTATCTTTTTCCAAGAGGTGGGTCATCGGGCGAGCGATTTTAGAGAAATCTTGAATGAATCGACGATAGAAGCCCGCATGACCCAGAAAACTTCTCACACCCTTTACGGTTGAAGGTGGAGGTAATTTGGCTATGACATCTACTTTAGCACGGTCGACTTCAAGACCGACTTTTGAAATTTTGTGTCCTAGCACAATGCCCTCTTTTACCATAAAATGGCATTTTTCCCAATTCAGAACAAGGAGAGTGTCTTCGCACCGCTTAAGCATACGTTCCAAATTGGCAAGGCAAGAAGAGAAGGAATCCCCAAAGACCGAGAAATCATCCATGAAGACTTCCATGGTTTGCTCAACCATGTCATGGAAGATAGCCAACATGCACCTTTGGAAAGTCCCGGGGGCATTGCATAAGCCAAAAGGCATCCTTTTGTAGGCAAATGTGCCATAGGGACAAGTGAATGTTGTCTTCTCTTGATCTTGGGGATCGATGGGTATTTGGAAATAACCCGAGAAACCATCAAGAAAGCAGTAATATTCATTACCCGCTAAACGTTCAAGCATTTGGTCCATAAAAGGTAGAGGGAAATGATCCTTTCTCGTGGCATCATTGAGTTTGCGGTAGTCTATACAAACTCTCCACCCAGTAACGAGACGGGTAGGAATCAACTCGTTGTTAGCATTGGGCACAACGGTGATGCCTCCTTTCTTAGGCACACAATGGACTGGACTAACCCATGGTGAATCCGAAATAGGGTAAATCATACCCGCATCAAGAAGTTTGATAACCTCTTTTTTGATGACTTCATGGATTTTAGGATTCACCCTTCGTTGGCTTTAAATTGTGGGCTTAAAGTCGTCCTCCATGAGAATTTTATGTGTGCAGAAGTGAGGATCAATTCCACGGATGTCGGAGATTTTCCAAGCGATAGCTCTTTTATGCTTCTTTAACACGGCGATAAGTCGGGCTTTTTCTTCTTCTTTCAGGTCCTTTGCGATGATGACCGGTAACTTCTCGTTGTCTTCCAGGAAAACGTACTCAAGATGAGGAGGTAGGTCCTTAAGCTCGAGAGTGGGAGGTTCCTCAATAGATGGTGAAACTAACGATGGATCATCATTAGTCACCTCTTTAGGAGAAGGAGAAGAAAACGGGTCCTCATTGAGAAGTCTCTCAATAGTACGAATGTCTTCATCCCAATTGGTGGACGAATTATCATAGTTAATATCGAGAGGACCCAAGCTAGCTTCGAAATCATCCAAGTCACTTTCTCCAAAAGGAGTCAATGCCGGAGCAATTGAGGCAACAGTCTCAACATTTGGTAGAGAAGAGAGAGTACTTTTGCAAGCATCATGAAAATTTTCTTCACAAGCCTCATCGAGAACATCAATAGCATTAACACTCTCATATGAATAAGGTTGCTTAGAAATCTTACCCATGTTGAAGATAATTTTATCGTCACCAAGTCTCATGATTATTTCGCCCGCGGCTACATCAATGAGAGTGCGACCGGTCCTCAGGAATGGACGTCCAACGATTAATGGAACACGAGGATCCATCTCGTAGTTAACGACAACAAAATCCGCCGGGAAGGTGAATTTGTCAACGCCAACAAAGACATCTTCGGCTATCCCCACTGGATAAGCAACCGTACAGTTAGCCTAATTCCAAAGTCATTTTGGTGGGGACTAGCTCGGGGAGAGATAATTGCTTCCAACACTTAAAGGCATTAAGTTTATACTGGCACCTAGCTCGGCTAGGGCCATGCAATTCTCTACTCCCGGGAAGTTGCAAGGAATCAAGAAGCGACCCGGATCACCAAGTTTGGTGGGCAATTTCCTTAAGAGCACTGCGGAGCAGTTCTCATTAAGTTGGGTCTGAGCAATGTCAAGAAGCTTCTCCTTGTCACTTAGAAGATCTTTAAACATCTTAGCATATTTGGGCATGTGAGCGAGAGCCTCGGCAAAGGAGATGTTAAAATTCAATTGTTTAAACATTTTAAGAAAGTTTGAAACCTGAATATCATCCTTGCTCTTTTGCTTCTCTTTCCTCAACCTTGAAGGATAAGGTATATTGGATGAAGAAGAAGGCTTTAGGGGAGTAGGATCACTCACAACCACGGGTGGTGGGGAAATAGGGATAGAAGGTGAAGGTGGTGAGGAAAGTTGCTCTTTTTCCTTATTCACAATCACGGGTGGAGGTGTAGGAAGCTCGGGTTCCATATAACCTTTTCCACTACGAGTAGTGATTGCTTTCATCTCCCCTCTTGGATTCGCAACGGTGTTACTCGGAAGAGTACCCGAAGAAGAGGGTTGATTACCTTGGATGAGCGAACCAATCATATCACGAATGTTAAGCGCTTGAGTGCTGAAAGAATCTCTAATGTCGGCACGGATCTCATTGCTCTGTTTGCCATATCATTCCTTAGCTCGGCTCGAATATCGTTCCCTTGTTTCGTCATTTCGCCCTTCAAGTTGATGACTTGACTCTGAAGATTCGTCACCAGCTCCCGATTAGTCTTCATGAACGTCTCGACGTCTTGATTCACTGCCATCGGTTGATTGAGAGGTGGAGCTTGGTAAGCTTGAGAATTTCATTGAGTTGGGTATGGGTTTCTTTGGGATTGATATTGATTGGTAGCACGAGGTTGGGATTGGTTGTTTCGGTTATAGCTTTGTTGTTGGTTTTGGTTCTGAGGAGGGAAACCGGGTGGAGCAAGATAATTGTTTGAACGATAACTGAGCAAGCTACGATCTCCTTGAGGGCGAGCTTGATAGCCTCCTGTAGGATAAGTACCGTAAACCGCGTTAACGTTTTCAGAAAAATTGGCTTGGGTAGAAGGACAATCATTATAAGAATGAGGACCACCACATGTGTCACAAGAAATAGCAACGGCTTTAGCTTGTTGAAAGTGGTTTGTGGCTATGGCCATGAAATTCTTGTTCATCTCAGCGAGTTGTCGAGAAATTTTAGTAATTTTGGGATTGGAGGTAGTAGAAGAAACATTGACTCTCGAATTAGATCTTGAGGATGCGGATGAATCCCAATTCTTGTGGTGAGAAGTCATGTTTTCAATCAACTCTCGACACTCCTCCGGTCTCCTTTTCATAAAAGTACCACCGGCGGCGGCATTGATCGTGTCACGATCACGAAAAGTGAGACCATTATAGAAGGTGTCAATGAGGGTGACGGGGAGCATATTGTGATTAGGACAGCGGTCGATCAAATCATTGTATCGTTCCCAAGCATCAAAGAGCGATTCATCATTGTCTTGCATGAATCCACTGATTTGGTTACGAAGACTTGTGAGCATGGATGGGGGAAAGTAGCGCGACAAAAAGCGTTGAGTCATGTCATTCCACGTATGAATAGAATTCTTCGGAAGACGGTCAAACCATTTTTCGGCATGGTGAGAAAGCGAGTGGGGAAAAAGTTGAAGGCGAAGGTCATCCATAGAAACACCGGAGCACTTCATGCTTTGGGTGATGGTAATGAATTTGTCGAGGTGTTTGTTGGCATCATCATCCGGAATTCCGCGAAATGGGTTAGTTTGAACTTCTTGGATCATGTGATGCTTCAACGAAAACTCCTGAGCCGTGACGTGCATTGGCGCAATCGGGCCTCCGCGTCCGTTCATGGTGGGTTGACACAATTCCTCCATTGTTCGTAAATCAGGCAGGAGGACATTGTTGTTGTTGTTGTTATTCAAATTGGGTAGAGGTGGGTTGTTATTGTTGTTATTAACACCAACCATATCTAGATCTTCACGAGTCTCGGGCTCAGAATAGTTCGAACATCTAGTACGCATACACCTGCAGAAGAAAAATATACACAGAGAATATATATATAATCTATATAATCTTTTTGGTGCAAAACCTTTTGAAAAGAATTGCTTTTTATGAATTTATAATGTTTTTGTATTTTTTAAGAATTTTATATTTTTTAGGATTTTTTGAAAATTTTTAAAGCAAGGAAAATAACGTTCAAAGAACGGATCCCAAAATTCAATGCGTCTCTCACTAAAAACCTTTAATCGTAACGAAAAGAGTCGGCAGCGGCGCCATTTAATACACGGCTTTTGGCTAAGTATAAAATATTGTTGTCCCAAGTCTTTTCGAATTGATTACCGGTCAAGAGTGCGACTCAATCGTCTTTTGGTGAACAAGAGAATGGTTTGGTTTTGTTTATCTAATTTTAACTAATAGCAAATAAGTAAGTGTCGTTGAGTAAAGTAGAAGTTTTAAAGATTAAACTAAAATTAAAGACTTTCAAAAATAAATGACGAGAAATTAAACTAATTAAACGTAAATATGAAAACTTAAAAACTTAATTAAAATGAAAACTTTGAAAATTTAAATGCTCGAAAATTAAACTAAGATGAACGAGTAAAAATAACACTAAGGAAATTGGCGGGAAAAATAAAGTCAAAAATCAAATTTAACTAAAACTTTAGTAAATTCGCAATATGTAAAAAAAAGATTAAATTCGCAACTTTAAAAAGATCAAATTCGCAGTACCAAATAAAGATCAAATTCACAACTTTAAGGAGATCAAATTCGCAACTTTAAAAAGATCAAATTCGCAACTTTAAAAAGATCAAATTCGCAACTTTAAAAAGATCATATTCGCAATATGTAAAAAAAAGATCAAATTCGCAACTTTAAAAAGATCAAATTCGCAATATGTAAAAAAAAGATCAAATTCGCAACTTTAAAAAGATCAAATTCGCAATACCACATAAAGATCAAATTCGCAACTTTAAAAAGATCAAATTCGCAACTTTTAGAAGAACTGCAAAATCGAATCAGATGTTCCTAAAAAATAGGATCCGGATATAGGACGAAAATAAGCTACTTTTTAACCACTTTTTCAAGGACAATAAGCCAAGAAAAACTCCAATAAGCTACCAATAAGCTAGGGAGAAGATCAAAACTTATAAAAACATTAATCTTAAGCCACAAAACATCAAAAAGACATGAACTTTATGTAAAAACTTGATAAAAAGATGATGAAAACAAGATTGTGATTAACAAGAAAGATTAATAAGATGAAGATTAAGACAAGATGAAGATTAATAAGATTAAGACAAGATTAATAAGATGAAAACAAGAAAGGTAAAAGATTAAGTTTTCTAGTGAGAGAAAGTTAAGCTTTCTCTCTCTAGAATTTAAAAAACTACAAAAATGAAAGAAAAATAAAGACTAACTCCCCTCCTAATGTGTATTAGGAGGGTATTTATAGGAAAAGTGGAAGGAGTGCATGTGTTGCATCTTCTTTCTTTCTTTCTTTCTTCACGTCTTCTCGACTCGACTTCAATTCTTTGTCTTTTCTCGATGTCGTCTCGGGATTTGAACTTGTCTTTTAATTTTCTTCTTCTATTAGACTTAAGTTCTTCGACTTCATTAAACTTCCGTCTTTAGACTTTTTCTTCGATAAATCTTCAGAATAGGTCTTGGACTTCCGTTCTTTTTGTACTCTTGATCTTTTGACTTCGTCTTTTCCCGTTTTCTTCGATAAAAGCCCGTGAAAGCCCGTGTTTTCTTCCTTTTTCATATTTTGGTCCTAAAACACAATAAAAACACAAACCACGCATAATTCTGACTTTTACGACATAAAATACACGTTTTGGTCTTGTTATTATTGGAAATAAGTGATAAAAGGATAAGTGTTTTCACACTTATTAGCTACATAAATACATACGTATATAAGTATCTGATTACTGAGTACGTAACTGGTTTTATATCATGTCTTAGCTTTTTTTATATGTTCATGTCATGTTTTACAGATTTAAGCTTTATACTGTGTTTATCATATATTCTGTCTATTCTGATTAAGTATTACTTGTATTTCCTGTATTATTATACTTGTTGTGTAATAATAAGTAACTTTCTAAAGATAGCAGGTTTCCAAAAATAGAAAGTTTCCAAAAATAGAATGTTACCAAAAATAGAAAGTTTCCAAAAATAGATTCACTGCTTAAAATAGATAAGTTTCTAAAAATAGAAAGTTTCCATAAATAGATTAGCTGCCTTAAATAAGTTTCTAAAAATAGAAAGTTTCTATAATTAGATATAAGCTGGATAATTAAGCTAATTATTTAAGCTTAAGTGTTTACTGATTAATATTCTAAGTCATGTAATTAATAGTATAGTTTATTAATTATTTCATGTGAATTAAATAGACTATAGGTTAAAGTATTTAATTAAATATAAAATGATTTAATTAAATAAAGGTAAAAATAAATAGGTTAAACATGTATTATTATCTATTAATAATATAACCTAAGTCATGTAAATTAATTAATTATAAGTCATGATTTTAATAATTAATTAATTATGTAGTCTAACTAAATGATAAAGACTTAGGTTAAAATTCATGTATTCATAATCAAATTAATAAGCTAAGTCATGTAAATTAAATTAATCATGTTCATGTTTTTAATTAATTTAATTTAAGTCTTGAAAAAAATAACTTGTAAAAAAAATATTTAACCTTGTAAAAATAACTCATGAACCGGACCGTGTTTTAAGTCTAAACATGTGTGAACCGGACCCGTGTTTTAACCCATGAACCGGACCCAATACACCACCATGCCCCGACCTAGGTCGGGGTCTCCCTTCCTTGTTGCTGCCATGACACCACCACCACCAAACCGAGACATTAAGGTCTCGGTGGTGCGAGTTAAACCCAAGCCGAGACCCCCTTGGGGCTCGGTTTAGGCTTCGGCCAATAAACAAACACCCCTTAACACATAATTGATTATACCCCATGATTAAATAACATGTTTATAATTTAATTTGTATTAAAACATTCATGATTTTATGTGATTAGTAAAATCAAAAACATAAAATAAAAGAGGTTAAGGTTTATAGCGATCACGTGAATCAAAGAGGATGAACACACTAACGATCCTTGCAATAAATCAAACACCAAAATCGATCAAACACCCCTTTGGTGTGTGTAGAACCCGGCGGGTAAAGGAGAACCAAAAGGAAGAACTAGGGTTTTTCTTGTTTTCTAAAATTTGTGATTATGAAACATGTTTTCCTTAAATTTCATGTTTAGTAAATTTTAATGGGCTTGGCCCTTTGGTCTTGATATAGCCGCGGGTATGGGGCCCACATGGGGGTAACCCGAACATTTTCCGTGTCTAAATTATAAGTGTGTTCTCGTGTTCGTGTTTTACGTAATTTAATTAATTATCGTTCGTGACTTAATATATTTATTCGATGATCGTAATAAATATACATACATACGTAATATTAGCTCGTGATTAATTTACGTTCATGATTTCATGTTCTTGACCTCGTGATTAAAATTATTATTGAAATAATTATCGTGTGTTAATACGTAATAAATACTTATTTTGTTATAAAACGTAAGTAATACTTGTAATTCTTGTACGTGAAACGTAAACATGTTATAAAAGGAAAGTTCTAATCATGTACGTACTATCGTAAGGGTACTATTCATGCTAAAAGCATGCGGGTTTTACAAGCATCTTCGTGGGGTTGCGTCTGTAACATGTGAATTAACAGCAGTTGTATTTAGTTATTTGTTCAGGAAAAAATAATTCATTGAATACATGACATACTTACAACATAACTAGGCATTGGTACGTGACAACTTCCTCTGTTGTGTCCATTTACACCACATCTACTACACTTTTTGTTTATTGGTTCTTAACCTTTAGACCGAATTCTATCCGATTTGTTTGGGTGTCCAGGTTGTTTCTTGCGCACTAGTGGTTGTGTAACACTTTGGAAATCTCCAACATCGTGGGATTTGTAGTTGTTAGCTACGTTGAAAAAGTTGTCGACGTAAGTGGCCTTAATGGTTTTATTCAAAAACCAAGTTTTGGCTAAGTGATTTACATTATTCAAACCCTCTACTCTAGCAACATCACATACATGACCACAGGGTAATCCTGATAGTTGTCATTTGTGACATGAACACTCACCTTTCTCCAAATCGACAACATGAATTTCATTAGAATCACGTACATGATACATTTTGTATCTGTCTATACCCTTTACTTTCCAAGTTTGAGTTTTCATAAACCTGTCTTGGACCTTTTTAGCAGCCCATGGTGTGAGATCTTCATCCGGTGAATCTAGCATAAATTAATGTGATATTTGCATGAATAACTGGGCCAAGATGGGTTACTGGAAAGTACTTTATACGAAGTTAACATAGTAAACTAACCTTGGTGCTTAACTCGACGTGCGTAATACCATAGTTGTAGACATCCTTTGTTAAAGCGTTAATCGACTCGACACTATTGGAAGGCCATGTAGTTGTATTTATTTGTAGGGCAATATGCCCTAGACCAATTTTCGTATTCTGCCTCGTGAAGTTTCTTGTGTGCATGAGGCTGTACGGCATGTATTTCACCCATAAGTTGATCAAATGACTCAGTAGTGTATGCTTTGCATGTCTTCCAGTATAAACCTTTAAGCTTATCGCTTTGCATTCCCGCATTCATCATCAAATGACGACAACAAAAACCATGAAATGAGTTGGGAAAAACTTGTTTGCAGGCAAGGCTTATTGCATAATGCCTGTCTGAAATTATGGTCAAATTTGGTGGTTCACCAATGCATTCGTTTAGTTTCCCAAAAAAACAAGACCATGATTCACCAGTTTCACCATGGCTAACACCTGTGGCGATTGGAATAATCTGATTGTTCCCATCCATTCCAACGATAACCATGTTTGTTCCCTTGTGTCCCTTTAAGATGTGTCGCATCAGTTATAATCAACGGCCTCATGTAGCATAGGAAGCTCTTGATCTAAAAAAACATGTGTTTATAACAAACTCCGTTAACCAAAGTATAGTTGCAGAAAATGCTAAATGTTAAGGTGAAAAAATGTAAATATATAGCCAAACCCAATATTAGTGGACCGAAAGTTATTTGGGGCCACAAAATCTAACCATGTGCATATCTATTTTTGACCCAACACATGGGATTCCTTAAACCCTGCATAGACTAACACTTACTGTTAAGGATCTACTACTGGGACCATTTTCGACCAAACATCCTAATCAACATCCTAATCAGATTAGTTTATGAATACAATTTTTGAAACCTTCACCAGGTTCTTGGGTATGATTATGTGAGAGCATAACTGTTTATAGGTTATCAATTTCAAACAACACAATTAAAATCATAACAAGTTAATAAAATATAAGAACACATTGAAAAAAAATCTTACCACAACACCAAAGGCTATGAATAACATAGAAAACATTCCTTCATCATCTATCTCAATGTGTGTAACTGTTTCTGGATTTTCCAACTTTAAGTAATGACAATATGTTGGTAATTGAACAAATGATTTTATAGGACACCCGTGAGTTGCTGCCAATGCATTGTGTCTTCCCGCCCAAGCTACTTTGTATGAAACTGCTACACTCTACTCCATTTGAAAATCACTAACAATATCCTTAGGTTTATAAATCCTACTTGGCTTGGTGATTTTAGGAACAATGTATTTTGACAAAAACTTTGTTGTTACGTTGCGATGATAAGCATTGCATTCATACTTGTTACATGAATGAGTATCATGGATGTGTGTTATCCGAAAAGATTTGCTATTTTTTACACGGTTGGTGTATAGATCCCAAGTACGGTCTAGCGACGCACATGCTACAACATATCTGTTAGGACATGATCTAACAAATTTAAACTGTGTTCCATCATTTACACATTTCAGAGTTATTAAATACACGCACTCTTTCTTATCTTCAAATCTATATTCCTTACACCAATAAACATGTTTGGTATATCCTCCAATACTACTTTCAACAATAGGCGAATGTTAGGAGTTTGGTGGAAAACAGTTTTTGGTTTCAGGAGGTGTAAACACAGAAACATTAAGATCATTGACATTAGGGGGAAGATTAAATGTCTGGTTTACCTGTGATGGTTGTTCAGATACAAACACATATAGGTTCTTAACATCATCGGATTCGAAAATTTCATTATAGAAATAAAGAAGATCATTGTTATCGATTATGTTGATCTTGTTGGTTTCTGTTTGTAGGCTATATGTATTTTGATGTTAGGAGCCAGGTTGAACTTTTTCTTCATATACCGGAGTAGATCCAAGTAACTAGTACCACTAGGCAGAAGAACACCATATTTTTTATCTTCATAGATTAGTACCCTCGCCTTGGCAAATCTCAGAATATGAATAAGATCAGAAAGGCCATCATAAGAGTAAACAAGGCAACCACGTCCGTGAGAGCAAAGCCTAAAATGGCATAACCAAACAATTTAGTATCCAATTACGGACTCCGTGCTACTGATGAATGGATCAACGAACTGAATATCTTTTTAATTCCGACTGTAGCTCCAGCTAAAACAATTGTAGTAGTTCCAGCATCGATGACTCCTCCCTCCATAACATCTTTAAAAGTTTTCATTCCAGTCTATTAATTGGAAGCAGGGACCTAAATTTGTGTGTTATTGTTGAAGACATTTTTTGTTAATAATCTTATCCACCTACCCATCTTTTATAACTAGATGTGTTTTATCCTTTACTTTTCACCTACTGATAGTACTACTAATTCACTAACTATGTATGGTTCTAATAAATACCCTGCCAATGTAGTTGGGCTTGTAACCATTTTTAATAACTTACCAAAAAACTACACATACCTAAACTAATAACCATTGAGAACTTAGAGGGATAAGATATCAAATGAAATAAAAACTAACATCCATATTAACCTTAATTGATAATGTTTAGAATACACAAAAACAAAAAATATATAAGAACTAGATAACAAAGGTTCACAAGGAGATAATATAAGTAGATAACTAAGGTGAATACTGAAATAGGAAATTGACTAGCGTTCTTGTTTATCCAAGGTTGGATGCACTCCTTAGACTATATCTTATCCCGTCCCACCAGGTTTCACCAAGGTCTCGACATAGGTACACCATGGCCCCCTCATATACTATAAAATCCTAAAAGTCCGGGTGGTAGGGTTACACAACATTACCTGATAACCAAATGGAACTACGACACACCCGTTTCCTGTTATACAGATAGGAGAATAGTATCTTGTCCAACCTTCTACGTATTGGTGTAATGGGTATAGAGTATGCTCTGGTTTGGTAACTGACAACAACAATGACCAAGCTTGGTTGTCACCATTGTTAGTCATCACCTAAATATACGAAACAGGGTTGTTGGTGTAGGTACATAGCATGTCAACCCTTGTGGCAAAACCCCCAAGTCAACAGATTTTTCGCCTTTTGGTCTATCAGGAAGCACAACCTAAGTAATTGTTTTGTGAGTTAGATGAATACAAACAACCCTTTCTGAATCTGCTCTCTAGTCGAAATCAAAGAAGTATACCCGTCCGTCATAACCCACACCGTCTGCAAAGACACTACCTTACCCTAGATAAACGCCTATGTTTTTCTAGTTTCTATTTAGGACCGAAAACATTTTAACCTTGTTGTTGCGCTTAAAAATTGCAATCAACTTGTGATCACCATCTGTTATCTTAACCAAGGCATAACCAACCATTTTATGTTTTTCATTCACAAAACATGAGTCGATCACATATGTGTAACAGGTTGCAAGGTTGTAAAGAGATATCCCTCTCGTGTTCACCACGAGTATCAAACCGTCGCATGACCCAACAACTCTATCGAAGTTGTTATTCATAAAAGGATGAACTTTCCCCCGGTATAATATTGACGGGGTAATTATCAAGTTATCAGAAATCGAGCGAGTGCGTATACCTTCAATAGTTTTGAGTATTAATCGTGGGTGCTGAGCAGCATTGGCATGCCTCCTTACGAATGTGGCATTGGAGATGATTAACAACCATGTTTGCATGACAACAGTGATCAAACAGGAAGGTTTAGTAACACAATCATCATTAGGTCGATTGTTAAATCTTCAAAAGTAGCCATTTCTGATAATTAAGTGATAGAAAATTAGATGATATGATTATTTTCTTTGGTAAAAAATAGATTGTGTGTACTATCTATAAAGATTAAGGGAGAAGTGGGAAGATTAAGGAACAAGTGGGTGGTTAATAGTAATGGGCAGTTACCCATATGTTCAAGAATCACAAGTAGGCAATTAATTTGAATATTTGGGCAATCATGGCAACATCTAAAATGCACTCATAGTATAGGGATGTCAAATATAAAATAAGGAAATGTTACCAATTGTTTATATTTAAATTTAATCTAGATATAATATTGTTTTACGCCATATTTTCATGTGGCAATAACGATTAATAACGAAAGTTATCCACATTAACCGGTGAAGGTATCGGGTCAATGTCAAGTGTAATGGAAAACCAGTTATGTACATGCGATCTCCCAGTAAAAGTCTTAACTTCATGGAAGCCTAGTAATCCTTGCCGAAGGTTTGTTGTATGCCTAAACCGTTACAACCCAGGTAGGAAATGTGGATACTGGGATTGGTTAGATGATGAGGTTGAATCAGATTGGTACAAGATGAATTTGTATGAGATGTACACTATGTTGAATCAACAACACATGCGTGATCTAAGACAATTATTGACAAGTCAGCAAACAATTGAAGTTCTGTAAGTTGAATTGGCCAAAAAACCATTCAGCTGGAGAAGAGTAAATCTTACGGCCGTTTCTGGAAGAAAACTTGTATTTGGATTGGAATTACCTTGTGTGTGTTACTAGCCATGAACTAGAAGTTTATTGTAAGGAAAAACATGTTTCTAAGGTTTCTGTAATATTTAGGATCACGTAACTGGATTTATTCGTATCTAACTGATAGGTGTGAAAACACCCATCCTTTTACCACTTATTTCTGGCTAAAACGAGACCAAAACGCGTATTTAATATCATTTGTTTGGAATTATGCGTGGTTTTTGTCTTTGTTTTGTTTTCAGAGCCAACCGGATAAATATTGAAGAAAACATGGGATTGCACGGGTTTTATCGAAGAAAAAGACTCAAGACGAAGTCTATTGTCCAAGAGATGCAAAAGATTTGAAGTCATTGTGCCTATTTGAAGACTTATCGAAGAAAAGGGCCAAAGATGGAAGATTCTTATATGTCGAAGAACTCGAGTCTATTAAACAAAAGATTATAAGACGAGTTGGAATTATTCACCGACACTTCTCAAAATCCAAAGTCGGATACGTTTAATTAAAGAAACGAAAAGACTAAAGAAGAAAGAAGAAAAGAAGCCCAGGAACAAAGCCCATTCACAAGCCCACAAGCAAACGCCTATAAATAGGACTTCTCCTCACAGTTTTAGAGGCTAGTTAGTTATTAGTGTCTAGTTTCACTTTTCATTTTCCTCTCTAGTTTTAAAGAGAGAAAGTTCTCAACTTTCTCTCACTAAGTTTTCATCTTTCTTTCTTTTGATCTTTCAAGATTAAACCTTTTGTATTGTTGATCTCATTAATCAAGTTTAAGTTTAAGCTTTTAATCTTTCATCTCTTTCTACCTTTCTTTGATTTTTTGATTAATTTTGGTGCGAATTTCATTTGATCCGTGTTGTTCTTATTGATTTCGTGCTTAAAAAGTTAATCTTTATATGCTTACTTAAGTTTTCATACGAATAAGCTTTAAGATCTTTGTGCTTATTGGCTTGTTTTTATGTTTAGCTTATTTACTTTTTGAAAAGATTTTCTTAAAAAGTTTATCTTTTTATAGTTTGATTTAAAAGTTGCTTACTTTAAGATTGGATAAGTTGTTATTCGTGCTTATTTAGCCTTTTTCATATTTGATTCGTTCTAGTTTTGGTGTTGGCTTATTCCTATAGCTTATTACCTTGGCTTATTTTCGAATCCCACTTAAATCGGAAAAGGTATAAACCCTTTTCCGATTGGTACTTTCCGATCATCACCCCCTTATTCCGATCACTTGATTGGATAAGGGTTTTAACCCATTCCGATTGCATCTTCAATATTCGATCCTTTGATCGGATTAGGGTTTTGCGATATTCCGACAACAAGTATTTGCTAACATTCCGATTAGACCTATTTTATAAGCATTCCGATTGCCCCCTTTTTAGTTATTCCGATTGACCTTTCCGATTGCAGCATTCCGACGAGGTGATTTTTGATATATTCCGATTGCTTGGTTTTTATGATATTTCGATTGGCATTGTCTTCAAACATTCCGACAGCCTTGTTTTTTTTCAACATTCCGATTACGATTGTTCCCCAGTATTCCGATCAGGTTGTATTCCGAACATATATTCCGATCTGACTTAATTTTGCATTCCGATGGTTTAGTTTCTTGTTTTTACAAAGTTTCCAAGTTCTATATTTATTAAGTGTTTTAGTATTTTTCTAATCTTATCTTTAAGATTTCAAGCCTTTATTTTTAACTCGTCCTTTCTTTTAAGCTTTTATTTTACTTAACAACATTTACATTTATTTGCTATTAGTTTAAAATAGATAACAAACCAACCCCTTTTTAGTAACCAAGAACAAACTATTCCACTTTGAACCGTGATCAATTCGAGAAGATACCGAGAACTAATCTGAACCCATTCAAAAATATTGTATCACTAACTATCTAATCTTAATGTATGTAACAAACATTTAGTTTTTTGTAATATATTCGTAAGGCTTGTTTTTCAAGTGCAACTTTTGTAAAATTTGTAACAAAGATTTCATAAACATTAATTTTGTTACAGAAATATAAATAATAGAACCGTAAGTGTTTTAAAAGTTAACCAAATCCGCGTACAAAAGGAATTTAAAGTAAACAAAAGTTCGGAGAGATATTACAACATATTCCTAGGTAATTGCTAGTCTTAATATGCGGCCTACTGCATTGATCTTTAAAAATTGGCCATCTACCAAGCTTGCAAGGAGAGGATCAAACCTACAAAAGGCAAATGTGAAATTCAGAAAATTTGAGTATAAAAGCTAAAGGTATTCAAATATGATGCCAAATTGAACTCATACATCATGCATTGCTGCGCATATAATAAAGTGTTCCACAAGCATGATCGTGTAGAACAAGAGATTCTTTCTAGGGTTATACATATACTAAACCACGAAAACTAGTGATACCAACATTCATAAAAGTACGATCAATCATATCGTGGACTAGAAAAATATGAGCCATTGGGTTTTCAGTAGCAGATTCAACAACTGGATTGACGTTGGGAGTAAAACCAAGCAGTTTTAGTATAGAGCGTGATTAAATGTTGAAAATATCTATAAAAGTTGGTGTATTACCACCATCTAAAGAAACCTTCCAACCACATAATAGTTGGATGTCATATGCCATAAGATGACCAGACAACACAAGGGAGTCACTAAATACGGAAATCGACAGAGGGTACATCAATTCAGCTAGTAAGGTTAGTGGTATATCATGAATTTGAAACTGGTGGTTAACCATATCAAATGAAACAAGCAGATACACTTTTATCGGCTCCTCGTTGTTATACGAACGCAATTCATGCCCAATCCAAATCACATACTTACCTACAACAGCCTGACTAGACCTACTAAATCTTATAGTCTCACGGGGTAACTTATCATTGTCTACCCTATTCCAACATCTTGAACTCAAACTAAAAACCGAAGCGTACCACCTACCTATTCTAGTGACCGGGTAAGAAATCTTAATAATGGTTGGATCTATTGTATCAGACCGTACAACAAAACCTAAAAGGATTTTATCACCTATAGGTTGACTCATAAATGTTGGTATTAAAGTACCAATATAATTATTCATCGACGGGTTCCAGATAATAGCAATTTTCCTTGGGATCCAATGATAGCACTACACCCCACACGATGTGCCAATTAGATCCATATTTGTAAAAAATAGGTTAGCATTAATTCGGTTTGTGGTGAAGTTTTCAGCAACAGATAAAAGATAACCCTAATATTGATGGGTATACTTTAATAGATAACCACATTCTAACGACTTACGAACACCATATGATAACAAGAAGTTCCTTTCATCTATTGTAGCTTTGCAACTTTTTGAAACACCACGACAACGAAGTAAATACTTGACAGGGATTCTGCTTATGATATTCATTTGTAGATCGAATGGGATGTAGTCTGACATGTTTTTAGGGTTTCTTTAAAATGATAGTCAATGTATATGAGTGGATAAAGTGATAAAGTTGTATTAAGGAGGTGTGTGATAGGGAATAGAAAATGTATTTGGTATGTACATTAAAGGAACCATTAACTTAACTTGTACTTTAAAGGGGTTGCAATTAGTATGGTTCAACCACAAATATATTCTAGAAGGTTTCAATTACTATAAGGTATTTGACAAAAATTTATTGTTGAGTGTGAATATACCTTAAGCATCATCAATTGCTAACACCTTGTGCTTCCAAAAGTATCCAACAAGTTGTTCACGATAAGCTATGGCTGTTTGAAGAGGATCATCAAACGTCACTGGTAGGTTACGAGACAACCTATATAAATATATACACACCCAAATCCCATAGTCGCCATATTTTTTCTCCTGCCTTGGAACATCTACAAATGCATATGAGATTTTATAGTTATCGGGTGATATTCCCTTGTTCTCCAATATCCCATGAACATTTAGATAAAAGGATAGCTGCTTGGGCAATTTTTTTCATATTTCTCCACCAAGGTCTTCTGTTACCAACAACCCAACCTAGGATATCATAAAATGTAACCAATCCAGTTCTTATGTGAAGTTCAGCTAGACACCAGTGTTTCTTTGGTTCGTTGACGGGAAAGTACACCTATAAAATCAATTGACATGTTTTTGTAAGACTACCTTCTCAACAAATCGCCTTTAGAAATTATACGATTAACTTTTCTAGGTATAAAAAGACTACCTTCTCAACGAATCGCCAGTGGACACGATACCTAATGCCATTAGAGTAATAGTTAGGCATCGAACCAGCAAGAATTTGTTGCAAGAAGTGAGGGCTCAACATGGCCCAATCAGCATTAAGTTGTCTAAATGTCCACACTAAATCCACAAATAGATCTAGATGTCGTGTATGGAAAAAATTGATAATTAAAAACAATATTTATTAAGATTGCTAAAATTTACTATGAACACTTGCTTAACTTACATTGTCACCCAACCACCCATCTTTGGCAATATCAAGACACACTAAAGCTCGCCAGAACTTCGCAACAACTTCAATGTCTCGTTGTTCCCAGGGAAACCGATACTCTGCGGGTCAGGCAAATTAATATATGCTACAGATGAGGAAACTCTTACAGTATCCATGTTACGGTCCTTCTCTCTTGAAAGATTCTATAATAAATCACCAGTTGTAAAAATTCTGGTTCATATCTAGTACTAAAAAAATTCTGGTTCATATCTAGTACTAAAAAAACTAATAATTTCTAACCTTGAAAGCCCAAGCAAAGCCGTATAAATTATATAGAGGATTGTAACATGGGTTTTGCTTCCTCTTGGATATATGAGTATCAGCATGATTACAACCAACATTTATAGTCCTTGTTTAAAATTCATCCCACTTGTACTCACCCCAGGGATAAGAATTCCAGGCTTCAAAATCATCCACCATAGTCACTAAATGATTTTCGATGAAATTCATATCCTCTTTGCCCATAAATACCAACTCAGAAACAATTAAAAGATACACCATAACAACATCCACATCAGATAATCCTAACCACTTATCTTGATTTCTAATAATTTGCAAAAGTTCAAACCAATGAATTCTTCTAAAACCTTTTTTTTATTTTTCCCGGGAAAACACGAATGCAAAAAGAACTCTTCAAACCAGCACTAGTTGAAACATTAGCAAATCGAAATCCAGTAATTAAACAAAATTCCTTCCTACCAAATCGTAGCAAATGATCGCCAATTTTAAATATCATAGGGGGTGCATGACTAGGAATTTGTTCAACATATACCTGGTATTGCAAAAAATAATTCATCAAATGGCAATCATTATCCATAGAAGGGATATCCAACCACGAGCCAAAAACAGTACTTCTAAACAAATTGTTCCTGACGATATTTGTTTGCAATAACCCTTTGATTTCTTGAAACAATCTCACTATTGACCTAACAACAACTCTGACATCCTAAAAAACATTAAACTCACGCATGATACTATAACTTGATTTGATATTTTGATATGATGGTTTCATTCATTGAAGAGTAGAGAGGGTTGGTTTTGATTTATTTTAGGTACCTGATGTGTGTGTTTTGATTTATTAAAGGTGAATTGATATTGATATATGATGGTTTAGTTCATTGAAGAATAAAGAGTACCCGGTTTAGATTTATTTTGGGTAGATTGTGTGTGTTTTGAAAGAGGAGAGTGAGGGTAATAGAAATGATAAAATACTCTGTTGCCCTATAATTCGTGTTTCCCATAGTACAATTTCCCAAAATAATAATATATATTATTCAACCACTTTTAATAAAATGACCAAAAACTCAAGTTGCCCAATACTCGAATTGCCCATATCTGTTAGATTGCCCAAGAAACATCTCTTACACGATACGTACTTCATGTGTACTTTATACGGACACATGGCAGATTCTTCCAACATTTCCCAATTTCTCTATTTCCCTGGATTGTTTGAGGAAAAACATGTTTTTTTGGACTAAATTACATGTTGCTCTAAAAAAGTAGACTCTTTTTATCATTTTCCCTTTTAGTTATCCATGTAGATGTTTTTATAATAGTTTCATATACTTGCCCACATGCATTCTGTTATATATACAGTGAACTGTCACATTTCATTTTCTTCTGTTAGGCCGGGCACAACAACGATATTGTGCGATTTTAATTTTTTTTGTCACGTCAGCTTTTTTTTAACGATCTAATACGACTTATTTGTCACAACAAAGCCATCTACTGCGGTCTGCGGCCTAGTTGAAGAAAAAAATATTTTTTTTCAAAATATAAAAATATTATATTTAATTAAAAAAGCATCCAAAAAATAAACGACAAAGAAAAAGGGGGCAAGATTACATATTTTAAAAAATTAATCCAATAAAACTTTTAGATACTCAAAATTTCAGCCCATAATTTTTCTGCTTAAAATTCAGCTCGTGTTCAAAATTTGATATAGTCCATAACCCTACATCTAAACCTAAGTATAAAAGTCTCACTACCATCATTATACTCTATCTCATTAGCTAACTCCTCCAGTCACCATTACAATAAAACTCACTTAACAAACCAAAAGCAACACATCCCTTATACTTTTTTATTATCTTTCTTTTGTAAACTGATTTACATAAACATGCAATCTTACCTCCTTTTTCTTTTAAACCCAATGGCTAGCAAAACACACTTTTTCCCTATATTCCACTTTTCAAACTCGATCATGTGTAGAGTCGAATAAGGTCGACCGATTTGGCCGATTCGGTCGCCACAACGGGATAACCGAATGCGACCGAGGTCGCGACCGACTAAAACGACCGGCGTTACGTCCAGTCTTAACGACTAGGGACGGAATCCAAAATCAAGACATAAAATGATTAAATGTATTTAACACAATGATATCCGAAATATTTTGAATGTGAAGACACTAAAACATAAATACGAAAATATTGAGGCATGTAATTCTCACACTTTCCTTAAGACATATTCATGTTTTTTACGGTGTTTGAGAATCGTGGACGTCTATCTCACTGGATACAACAACAACGAATAATCCCGTTTAGCACGACGGATTATCTAGGCCAACCAACTTGTGTCTTCCCTCTATTACGAACCGTACATAATAACCAATAAGAACGGTAGAATTAATTAACATATAATCCTACTAATGGTAATGAACAAAGAATTAAATTTGTTTTTTTGGTAATGGGTTCCCCGGTAAATAGATTATCTAAAAAAACAGTGAAGTACAAATGGAATGTGGCTAAGGTACCACATTAACCTCAAGCTAAACAGCTTGATAAACATCTAGATCTAGTGCTTATGACAGGTCATAAACACTTACAAACACCTAGCACAAAACGAAATGAATCAAACTAACTAACAGCTGTCGTGAAGGAGTTTCCACCTGCATTTGTTTTAGAGAATAAATTAGTTGTTTCATCATACACCATTTCAACCTCGTCATCTTCATCATCGGAATCCAACACAGAATAAGAATTTGATGTAGATAGCCCAACCCCTGATGATGACTTATCAGTAGGCTTCAACTTGGGCAAAGAAATAGTTTTCGCATTAGTCACTCCCTTCGTCGGGTTACTAATTGTAGCTTTAGGAACAAATTTGACATTCGGCTGAACCGATGGACCAGTAACTTACCACCCTTTATAGATTTTGTCATCTTTTTCTTTGTTTTGGTGACCGTTTGGAAACCATCATTAGAAATAGATGGACCAGTACTAGTAGGAAGAATTAAATTTGTCGCTACATATGACCATACATTATCTTGCTCTAATATCACATTAGTACATTTGATGACATCAATTGTCAACCAAACCAATCATTTGACCATTTATTCCAACAATCTCTCACGCGTATGAAAATGATAAACGAAAATCAATATCAAAGACACGAAGTTGTAACAGATTTATGCAGTCGATATTGGCATAGGATAGGTAGGTGCTACCTTTTGAACCTTCCCTTGTAATATATACTTATCCTCCTAGCAGCCAGTAGAACTTGATGTCTTTGTATGTCTGTCATTTGTGTAGACAACAATATATATTCACATAAATATATCCTTTACACATTTTGGTTCTCATAGTTATATTCGTTTTGGTTATGAACTTTTGCTTGGTTTTATAAGAGCTTTTAGGAATTGCGTCTCCATAATTCATTTCGAAGCGACCTCACTTCTCTGTCATATAGACGATTCTTCATTATCATTAAAATCCATATGCTTAACCTCATATGATCACTTACATAGGAATGGAATAGGAAGTTCACTAACTCCCATAGGATAATATGTTATTTATTACTCCCCCATACTAATCTCAATTTATACAAGTAGTTTGTCCTATAGAACCCAGATCTTGGGATCTCCGGTCAGTTAGGTTAGGTTTTCCTTCATATAAACTTTTCAAAGCTTTAATCTCATTCCTCTACACGACTTAACAATTATTCTCTTGTTTGACTTCCGTAAACGAGTCCACGGCGTTATTCTATGACTTCATATTGTCAATAGTGATAACTCAAGTTGAGAATAATTGTCGTTTTGCTATAATATGTCTTGACACACCGTTAGGCATTATGATATTAGTTCTCCGCCAATTCTTTAATGGCTATCATAATATATAAACTGTCTTTTAGGCCACATTATAGTGGCAGTTTGTAGAGCGTATACACAACAACTCATCGGTTTCTAGTTGAGGGTTTGCTATTTTACAAGAACCGGTGGTCTAGGGTGGTGGTGGTAGATGGTAACCATGGTTAGAGAGAGATAAAGAGATTGTAGGTGTTTCTAGAGAGAGAAAGGCAAATGTATTAAATGAAAAGAGAAAAACACAATCAACAACCTCTCCTTGAAAGCCTTGGATGGGTATTTATAGTCACTTACGCACGTATACTATACATAGTTTCCTAGTCGAGTCTTTGTGTGAGTGGCTATGATAACTAATAAGAATTCTTAAATGTCGTCACATAAAGTGGATTTACAACAATCTTCCCCCATGGGACGACGTGTAGAATTCCTTACAATATTTTTCCTAACAAGTACATAATGATTAAGAACAAAAGCTTTCATGAAGCGTCCAATGCTGATGAAGTCTTTTGAGGCCTTTGACTTCAAGTATTCACTCTAAAGAGACTCATTAAATGGGGCATGATTTATTTCTTAATAATTAACTAATTAATTAACCTAAGTCTCAAATTAATTAAACAAAATTTATAACCAAACACCCCATTGGTATTTGATTCAACCGAGTCCAAATCATAGCCTATCGAGACTCCCATGTCTCGGCCGCACAAAAAACCAAACATCATAGCCCCCGCAGCTATGGCTTTTTGCCACTGTTCGGCCAAAACAACTATCGGTTGTTTCTAGTTCCCACCGGTGGCACAAACCACCCACCGAGAGCTGTGATCTCTCGGTTGCCACTGTTAAAACAAACGCCTCACTGTGGGGTTATTGGTGTTGCGACTGACCAAGGAGAACAGCCACCGAGACCACGAAGGGCTCGGTTGGCCGGCTAAAATTCCCACCGAGACCCTTGTGGTCTCAGTTTTCGTGTACAACCAAACCAAAACCCAAATTCAATCCCAATCTAGATATGTTTTAAATCATAAAATTCATGTGTTGATACTTTATATAATTAATTCATGATTAAAGGAAAATTAATAAAAGAAAAGATTGAATTGGTGATACCGAATGCGTGATGAATCAAAGATGAATGACCCGAACACGAACCCCAAAATAAATAAGATCAATAAGCTTTCTCTCCCTTCCTTTTTCCTTTACAAACCGGTGGCCAAATATCCAAGAGGATAGGGTTTTCTTAATTTTTGTTATATCTTGTTAAATGAAACTCCCTGGAATGTTTTTGTTACTAGTTAAAACCTAACGGGTCGGGCTTGACCCATTCTTGTTTCTTTTCTTTTTATGGCCGGCCAAAGAAACACACATAAGGTATATATTTCGTTTTCGTGTTTCAAATTTCTCGTGTATTAATATTCGTGACGTAAGCTCGTGTTTTAATTTCGTGTTAATTCTTGTCGTGTAATATTATTATACGTAAAATCTTGTCATTAAATAAATAAAATAATATACGTAATACTTGTATTTATTCATTTAATGTTCATGATACTTGTCGTATATTAATTAATTATAAAGTTTTAATTAATCTGTGCTTTAGTGTATTTAATGCTCCATGTAATTTATGCGGGTTTTACAAATCTTCTCCTCTAAAAAGAATAAATCGTCCTCGAATTAGAGATACTATAAGCTGAAAAGGACATACCCGAATCATAGAAGAAATCGAGGGTAAGAAGTCCGGATAGACTCCTCCGTTTTCCAAGTGGCTTCCTGCTTGGGATGGTCCCTCTAAAGGATCTTGATAAATGGAATAGTCTTTCTCCTCATGATCCGATCTTGACGATCTAGAACTGCCTCGGGTTCCTCAACATAGGATAGATCCTCACGAATCTGATCGAGTGGATACACGACAATGTGAAGATGATGATAATTGTAACCTCTGAGTAAAGACACGTGGAACACGTTGTGAGCATGAGATAGCTGAGGAGGTAACGCCAAACGATAGGATACCTCACCGACACGTTCGAGTATCTCGAACGGTCCGATGAAACGAGGACTGAGCTTGCCCTTAATTCCAAAATGCTTGACTCCACGTGTTGGTGATACCTTCAAGAAAGCATGATCACCAGGCTGAAATTCTGACGATGTGCGATGTTTGTCAGCATAGCTCTTCTGACGAGTACGAGCTTCTTGAAGCTTCGCCTTGGCGATGGCGACCTTCTCATTGGTCACCTCAATCATCTATGGACCCTCAATGATTCGTTCACCAACCTGATCCCAACAGATTGGAGCACGACACTTTCTGCCATACAACATCTCAAATGGTGCACACTTGATACTTGCATGCCAACTGTTGTTGTAAGCAAACTCAACCAAACAGATGTAGTCATCCCAATTTCCTGTCCATTCAAACATACAAGCACATAACATGTCTTCTAAAGTTTGAATAGTACGCTCTGATTGACCATCGGTCTAAGGATGAAAAGTTGTGCTAAGATTGAGTCTGGTGCCCCAAGCTTTTTGCAAACCTCTCTAGAAACGATATGTAAATCGTGGATCTCTATCTGATATGATATTTGATGGAGTACCATGTAGTCACATGATCTCCTGCTGGAATATTTCTACCAATCTGCTAACTGGGTAATCCTTGCAGATTGGAAGGAAATGTGCATATTTGGTCAAACGATCGACAACGACCTAAATAGGATCATGCTTCTTCTGAGTCTGCGGTAGTCCGGTAACAAAATCCATAGAGATCTTGTCCCACTTCCATTCGGGAATTTCTAATGGTTGTAGTAAACCACTAGCTCGTTGATGTTCTATCTTAGCCTGCTGGCAGGTCAGACATTTAGAAACGAAAGTAGTAACATCTTGTTTCATGTCGCTCCACCAAAAATGTTGCTTGAGGTCATGATACATTTTGGTAGAACCTAGATGAATCGAAAATGGAGAGCTGTGAGCCTCAGTCAATAAGGCCTCTCTGAGTGTAAGATCGTCAGGAACACATAACTTGGTACCCTTCCATACAATGCCATCGTCATCTATACGGAATTTTGTCTACTAATTGATATTCTGAATAATCGCCCATATATCACCGTCATCCTTCTGAGCTGCCTTGATCCAAGAGATTAAGTCTGGCTCAACTCTCATATTAGCCCAGTAACCATGTTGTCCACGTACAAAAAGCTTAATTTCTAAACGCTCTAGATCATGAGTAATTTCCTCTTCAACCTTGATGCCAACAATCATGCATGATTTCCTGCTTAAAGCATCAGCCACCACATCAGATTTACTAGGATGGTATTGAATGTTGGTATCATAATCCTTTAATAGCTCTAACCATCGTCTTTGTCTCATGTTTAGTTCTCGCTGAGTGAAAATGTATTTGAGGCTCTTATGATCAGTGAAGATGTCACATTACTCACCATAAAGATAATGCCTCCAGATCTTGAGTGTGAATAAAACTGCTGCTAATTCTAGATCATGTGTGGGATAATTTTCTTCATATGGCTTAAGCTGTCGTGATGCATAGGCAATCACCTTCTCATGTTGCATGAGTACACATCCAAGTCCTTTTCCCGAAGCATCGCTATAAATCTGAAATCCACTTGTGCCAGATGGGAGAGTAAGAATAGGTGCAGAAACCAAACGCTGCTTAAGTTCTTAAAGATCTTCTCTCGTTCATCATTCTAGAAGAATTTATCTCCCTCACGCATCATCTTATTCAAAGGTAAGGCTAACCGTGAAAAGTTCTCCACAAACCTGCGATAATATCCAGCTAATCGCAGAAAACTACGAACCTCTGTTGCACATGTTAGTCTTGGCCATTTTATGATAGCCTTAACCTTCACATGATCCATGATAATCCTTTCTGCTGAAACGATATGGCCCAAAATGCCACCTTATTTAACCAGAATTCACACTTGGAAAATTTTGCATACAGTTGCTTCCGGCGAAGAATCTGCAGTACCGTGCGAAGATGCTCCTCGTGTTCTTCCTTAGATTTTGAGAAGATCAGAATCTCATCGATAAATACAATGAAGAATTTGTCCAAGAACTCATGAAAAACTCGGTTCATCAAATCCATGAATATCGTTGGAGCGTTTGTGAGTCCGAATGGCATGACTAGGAACTCATAGTGACCATAACGTGTGCGAAAAGCAGTCTTAGAAATATCCTGCTCCTTTACTCGCAACTGATGGTAGCCTGATTGTAGATCAATCTTGGAAAAGTGCTTTTCACCTTACAGTTGGTCAAATAAAATCATCTGATACGTGGTAATGGATAACGGTTTTGGATCCTGATCTTGTTCAGCTCACGGTAGTCAATGCACAGTCGCATGTTGTCGTCCTTCTTCTTAAGGAACAGCACCAGTGCACCCCATGGTGATACACTCGGGCGAATAAAACCTCGCTCCAGTAACTCCTGCAGCTGGTCTTTCAACTCTTTGAGCTCAATGGGAGACATGCGATAAGGAGCCTTGGATATTGGTTCACCTTTTGGAATGAGCTCAATACCAAACTCCACTTCATGGATAGGTGGTATACCTGGAAGTTCTTCTAGAAATAGATCGGGAATTCTAAAACAATCGGCTGATCATGAATAGATGGAGCTTTAGCAGTCGTGTCATGAATGGTAGCCAAGTAACCTTGGTAGCCATGAGCTAACAAGCCACGTGCTTGTATGTCAGAAATGATTTGTACATAGTTTCCTCGTATAAAATCATTATGAATGTATTTTGGAGCTTGAACATCACCGAATAGGACTCGATATGTATGGCAATCAATCGTGGCGTGGTGTTTTGCTAACCAATCCATGCCTAAAATCATATCAACTTCGCACATGTCCGAAGGAAGTGCGTCGACAGGATGAATCTTGTCATCAAATTCTAAGGGAAGATCTCTGTACACATGGGTAATGCAAACAGAGTCTCTCATGGGCATGGATATATTTAACACATTATCAGTTGGTGTAGGTGTCTTATTAATACAAGCAGCATAAGTAGTGGATATGACTGAATGGGTCGCACCCGTATCAAAATAGAACACAGGTAGCATGTCCATACATAAATAAGATGCCAGTAATGGTACTTGAAGATTTGTTGGGCTGGTCCCTAGTAGTGGTGAACACGCGATCGGATGCTGTTGGTTTCTCCGGGGCATGTCCCGATGTGCCAACGGTTTCCCCTTTTTTACAGTCTTTCATGAGATGACCAGATTTCCCACACTTGAAGCAGACACCTGCAGCATGACGGCATGGTCCAGGATGCCTTCGTCCGCATGTGGTGCAGATGGGATGGGAATACCCTCCAGTGGGTACCCTTGCTACCTGAGTGCCTGATTTAGAAGATATGCGTGAGACATGATTATTGGGACATAAACATGACTGCACTAAAAATTTAAGATATAATACCAGATTGAGCTGAACGGTTAGGCTGCTGACCCTTGTTGTCCTGGTCACGCCCGTTACTGGAGTTCTTGTTATAATGCTGAGATGTTAGAATTTATGTCATACAGCAGCTTTACATGAAAGAGTTTAATTTAAGGGACGTGTTGTTGTTGGAGTGGTTAGCATTGTTACGGTAGTTATCACTACTACCACGCCTGTCTGATCCATAACGGTCGTTAGTCTGACCGTGTCCCTTGTAGTTTTTCTCCTGAGTGGTCGTTTAGGACCAGTCTCCACCCTTCTCTCTGAAAGATACAATTGAATAGAGCATGATATATAATTGAAAGTACTGATATGAATGAGATGGTAACGCTTGATGACTGAAATATACCTCTTCTCATGTCGATCTGACTCTTCATACTCATCCCTCTCCTGAAGAATCTCCAAACTGCATGCTACGTCAGCCACTTGTGCCACATTGGTGAATGTAGCACACAACAGACGGTCAGTAATCGAGGTACGAAGAGCCCAATGGAAATGCTTCGCTTGATCCTCTGTGGTGCCAGCAGCTGCACCCAGAAAACCAGCTAGCCTAAGGAAACACTGCATGAATTATGTGTGGTTCTCACCTACGTTTTGACGGATAGCATGATAATCCCTCTTCAGTCGTTGTTGTTCAGCTCTAGGGAAGAACTGATTGTAAAACAACTCCTTGAACTGACGCATGTCAATGTGGTAAGCCATGCCTCACCTCCATTGGATTGCTTGTAAGCCCTCCACCATGCTAACACATCACCTTCAAACTTGTAGAAAACTAACCTCGCCTTGTATACCCCATCCCAACCCATGGCGTCAAAGATCTTCTCCATATGTGATATCCAGTTCTCAGTATCTGACGGGATATCTTCCTTCTAGAATGATCAAGGCTCTTCTTGTTCAAACGTTCCAGCTATGTGTAGAGTGTGACTGGTGGAGGAGGAGAAGGATTGGCATTATTTGGTATAGCCTGATATTCTACCCAAATCTAATTGCGGATTGGGGAAGCATAGCCTGCAAAGCTGCACTGACAGCTGCAACGAGTTCCACGTCTGTGCGTGTGTTAACCATCTGACAGTTTCAAAGGAAAGTAAATGATTAATCGGTTAGAAACATGAGATATTACTGAAGGAACATGAAATAAGTATGACTGTATTGAAATAAAATCTGAAAATCGCTTGTGTGGACGACTATGGTTCAGCCCATAAAATTGAAAGAAAGACATGTGACTGAGTATGGACGACTATGGTTCAACCCACACCAGTCTAAATTCACAAGAAAACATGTGACTAAGTATCAACGACTATGGTTCAATTCATACTAGCCAAAACTTAACAGAAAACAATGATACACGAAATAAAATCAACTGTCAGTTTAGGAAGTTCCTAGGGACTACCCACTAGTCACATGTCAAGTTTTAGAGCCTACATGTTGAAACCTGGCTCTGATACCAAAATTGTAACACCCCACTTTGATAAGTAAACTGTTACATGATAATTATGGCGTGTCATCAAAGCATGCAAGGTAAATGTCTTAAAAACATAAATGACCATAAAGGAAAATCGAAATCAAACATTGGTCCCCAAACATAAGCTTACACATGCATAAAGTAAAGAATGTAGAAAAGGACTAAACATTGTCCAAGCAAGCATGAGTATGTGAAATGCAAAAGGAAAAAAAGTCTAAGGTAGCTTCCATCCTATGCACGTACTCTCAGATGCTCAAGTTCGTCCCTATGTACTTGTCGCATGGGACATGGAAAGAAAATACGGCTGAGCAATACGCTCAGTGAACGGATATAATGACGTGAAATAGAATAACTGAAATATAAGAAATGATATGAAATGCAGCGGAATTTGTGTAAGTCCTGTAAAACATGGAACATGTTTTATAAACTGTTTTATAACTGAAAAGTCTTATGTTTATATGTGAAAATATAAATTAAATGCCAAAGAGCTCATATAGGTCATGAAAGGTATCAACGTGCATGAATACATAGAGGGGTGACCTCTAATTATAATAGTCTGGGTGGAGGGATCATCTCCAATGTGACGAATGTAAAGCACACACCACAGTTACCTTGTAAACCTGCAAAACATGTACTAGGGTGCACCCATACGCCCCACATGATAATAATAATGGCAAGTAACTGAAAGGCACGCCGCGAGAAATCACTCTCGTCGCTGAAGAGTCATGACACCGGTGCCTCAAGTGTCATGGTTATGGTACCTCCATAACTAGGTGGACATGGTCATGCATGTATATTGCTCAAGCAATTTAAAATGATAGCATGGTAATTACTAAAAAGTCTTATGACATGTAAAATATTGGGAAAAACAGATGGCAGCAAACAGGGAATCCTAATCATGCATAGAAAGAGAATGTCCTTACTGAAGGACGGAATATCCGTACCTTATGTCCAGTAACGAATGAAGATGAAAGGCGGAAAGTAACTACTCCGACTTCACGAGTGCTACATAAAAACTACGTGAATAAGTTGTGTGTTCAAGTATAACTTACTGATTCTTAGTTTACTTTACTTGTTCTTGACTTGTTCTACTTGTTCTTGATTTGTTTTATGTGTTCTTGACTTGTTTTGCTGTTTCATGTTTTATCATGTATTTCTTAGTGTTTCATGTGTTCTTGATTAACGTATTTCATGTTTCATGTATTACTATACTTGATATTTCCATAATGAGTAACTTTCTAAAAATAGCAGGTTTCTATATATAGTAACTTTCCAAAAATAGTAGGTTTCCATATATGACAACTTTCCAAAAATAGTAAGTTTCCAAAAATAGAAATTTTCCATGATTAGTAAGTTTTTCAAAAATAAAAAGTTTCCATAATTATTATGTTTCCATAAATAGTAATAAGCTCGTTTAATAAACATATAATATAAGCTGGGGCTTAATAAACAAATTTTATAAGTCATGATTCATTTAAATGATAATATAGTAAAGTTTATTTAATAATTAATATAACATGTCATAATCTTATACTCCCTCCGTCCCAAAATTATAGTCCACGTTTCCTTTTCGGTCTGTCCCAAATTAATTGTCCACTTCTAAAACTTCTAAAAATAGGTATGAATTTTAGATCAAGATTACTATATTACCCTTAATTGAAATCATAATTACAAACTTTAAAAATGTTCTAAATTAATTGGTTAAGGGTAAAACTGTCTTTCTGCAAAAAGTAAGAGAGAGAAAGCTGAAAAAGTGGTACTTTTCTTAAACTGTGTGTTTTTTGTCGGGGGACAATAATTTTGGGACGGAGGGAGTAGTTAATTATTAACTAGTAATATAACATGATCTCATAAAGTAATTACTAATTAATGATAAAGCAGGGTTTATATCTTAATAAAACTTTACTATAACTTGGTAATTATATAATTAAGTTAAACATTTATTAATTTAATTATACCATGGTTTACATGTAATTATTTAATTAAGCTAAGTTCCTAATTAATTTATTAAATTGTGCCATGTATAATTCCATGAATAATTACATAAAGTAATTATTATAAGTCTATGATTAATTAAATTAAATGGGATCATGATTTGTTTCTTAATAATTAAATAATTAATTAACCTAAGTCTCAAATTAATTAAACAAAATTTATAACCAAACACCCCATTGGTGTTCTGTTCAACCGAGCCCAAATCATAGCCTACCGAGACTCCCATGTCTCGGCCGCACAAACAACCAAACACCACAGCCCCGACGGCTGTGGCTTTTTGCCACTGTTCGGCGAAAACAGCCACCGGCTGTTGCCGGTTCCCACCGAGAGCTGTGAGCTCTCGGTTGCCACTGTTAAACCAAACACCCCACTGTGGGGTTTGTGGTGTTGCGGCTGACCAAGAAGAACAGCCATCGAGACCCCTAAAGGCTCGACTGGCCGGCTAAAATTCCCACCGAGACCATTGTGGTCTCGGTTTTCGTGTACAACCAAACCAAAACCGAAATTCAATCCCGATCTATACATGTTTTAAATCATAAAATCATGTGTTCATACTTTATTGAATTAATTCATGATTAAAGGAAAATTAATAAAAGAAAAGATTGAATTGGTGATACCGAATGCGTGATGAATCAAAGATGAATGACCCGAACACGAACCCCAAAATAAATAAGATCAATAAGCTTTTTCTCCCTTCCTTTTTCCTTTGCAAACCGGCGGCCAAATCTCCAAGAGGCTATGGTTTTCTTAATTTTTGTTAAAACTTGTTAAATAAAATTCCCTGGAATGTTTTTGTTACTAGTCAAAGCTTAACGGGCCGGGCTTGACCCATTCTTGTTTCTTTTCCTTTTATGGCCAGCGAAACAAACACCCATAAGGTATATATTTCGTTTTTGTGTTTTAATTTTCTCGTGTATTAATATTCGTGACGTAAGCTCGTGTTTTAATTTCGTGTTAAGTCTTGTCGTGTAATATTATTATACGTAAACTCTTGTCATTAAATAAATAAAATAATATACATAATACTTGTATTTATTCATTTAATGTCATGATACTTGTCGTGTATTAATTAATTATGAAGTTTTAATTAATCCGTGTTTTAGTGTATTTAATGCTCTATGTATTTTATGCGGGTATTACACGAGTTCTACCCATGTGTCTATAACCACATAAGAAAATAGAATATGTTTTATATGTGTTAATCATAATGCGTATAAATCAAAGTCTAGCATCAATATTTTATTTTGATATCTAATAAGAGATCTTATATCTCTTGCTCAAAACATGTCCCTTATAACAAAATCAATTTATAAGACTCAATCATTGTCTCAAGAAAATGAACAATAAAAGATTTTAATGTGTGTCACAAAAATACGTCACATTATGTGTCTTCAAATTTTTCATTATATCATTGCTCACATGAAGCTTAATCTTGATCTTAAACCAAGACTAGCGAAGGAATATCCTCAAACTAAATTTAACATATTAACAAAAATGTCAAATCATTAAATTATATTCATGGGGTCAACAATATTGAACTCGTATCTCTTGGCATTAAGCCATTCACTATTTGATCAAATGAAGCTCAAAATTTCCATGTTGTTTTTTGGTTACGACACATAATATAAAGGTGTGATAATCAAGTAAAACAAAAAGAGAAAGAACTAATTCTTGCATAACAAAAATGTGACTTATAACACATTTATCATAGTATGATCAATCATAGAAAAATTCAACACAACAAAACAATGCTACACATTTTATTTTATTTTTGGATAAAATGTTAAAACAATATTTTTTCTATTACATTTTACATGTTTAAAAAGCTTAAACTTGGTCATAGAAAATAAGGTTGAGAAATTCCAAATATAAGTAATTTGTATAAAAACTACTTATATATCAAAATACAAAATTTATTTGTCAACTATGAAAAAAACACAGTTTCTTGTAACAACGTACGTGTAACAACAACTTGCCTAAAATGAATATCTACACGACACACTCGTTTGAGAATAAAGTTTTCAAAAAACAAGTTTAAAGTCGTACTTGCGCACAAAAAAGTGAATACAAAACTTATTTGTTTATTATGCAAGAACGTATTCCCATGGGTGCGCAATTGTGACAACAATATTTTGGAGTTCAAATAACACCAAATCTCTCTTTCCGCAAGAATGAAATGAGTTTTATTCCAACATCAAATCACGAAACGCTAGTTACTTAATTAACATATATTCAAGAAAAGGTCGCGTGCGTTGTGCTCTCGGATCAAGGTGATACTATTCTGGTTTTTTTGTTGCGTTGGCTCGGTCTCTTATTGACTCCAAAACTTTAGACGCAGACCTTACTGCTACTCATTGGATTCACTACATTCCTATCAAAGTTAATATCTTTATTTGGAGATTTATGCTTAATTGTCTTCTTCCATGGTTAACTTGGATATAAGAGGTATCGATGTTGGTTCGACTTTATGTCGTATATGTTAGGCGGATGTTGAAACGATCAACCATATCTTCTTTTCTTGTGACACGACGTTGGAGTTGTGTTTGAAGCCTCTCGAATGACTCAGCTAGTTTACTAGACCCTATATCTGACCCTAGATCAAGTAAGGAGAGCTAGGTTGTATGACTTCCTACTGGTCTTTGAAGCTATTAACTAATCTCTAGGGCAAGTAGGACTAGTCTTTATGGCCCTATTGATTTAGGAGATGTTGCAACACAGGTTGTTTACGGTTGTTAGCGAGGTACGAGCAGGAGAGTGGCTAATGTCCTTCAGCCATTAACTAACCTTAAGAGCAATTAGGGTTGGTCTCTCTCTTGGGTTAGCCCGCTTCTCTATTTTATGAGAAAGAGGGGACTCTACTAATTCTTTCTCAGTATGCTTAAGAAGCAAGGTTTTTAGGGCTGGCTAAACTGGACCGGTGGTGGGATGTTGGCATTTCCATCCGTGTTAATATGTCGGAGTAGTTCAGTGGATTGACTCTTTGTAATCATCAAATATTGTAAAATATACTTTGGAAGGTGTAACATGAACTTCTATGTGGTTTATATGGAGTTATAGAAATCGTTTGATCTTTTGTGATCACCCTCCTAAGAAGGAGGTGTTATGGGATTATATTGTTTCTCAATCGTACTTGTGTGAAATCTACTTTGGAAGGTGTAGGAGGAACTCTTAAGTGATCTATATGGAGATTTAGAAATCGTTTGATCTTTTGTGATCACCCTCCTAAGAAGGCGGTCTTACGAGATGACATTGTTTTCTCAAACGTACTCGTGAATTTCTTTTAGGGGCAATTGCATATATATCCATACAAAGCTTAAAAATTGTATATATATCCAAGCTAAACCAAAATTTATACATATATCCTTCCAAAAGAATAAAAATAACATATATGTCCTAATAAATAGTTTATATATTAAAAACAATAAAATAACTCCTCATTATCACTTAAACTACAATAGACATTTATGCCCCTGTTTTATCAGTATCCTTCAAGCGTGAATGTTGATCAAGATTTGCTCACTTGGATACGTATAAATTTGTACTATGGGTTTGGAGACATAATATGATTTTCATTTTAACTATCATTAAGTTTTAAAAAAGACACAAATTATCAATTTAATCCAGTTGGGTGTTATTGAGTGACCTCTCTCACAACTTAGATAGCACCTATGGCATTCACCACCTCCGCCGTACTAATTGTATCACAATTCAGCAATCACTGTGCATCTTTTTCCCACCATTGCCACCTACCAACATCAAGATTTATTAAAATTATGTCATTTTGTTCTCTTGTTGTCGCACCGCTTGTCGCCATATATAGTTTCTATCTAAGATAATAAACGCCGATATTATCTTTGATGTGCAACGAGTATACACATATTAGCTTTTCACGTGCGATAAGTATCGCTAGCAGATTTGCAACATTATCTTTAATGTGCGACGAGTTTGCTAGCCAAAGTATGTTAATTTGCAAAATAATAGTAACAATTCACTTTGAGGAAGATGGTTAGTAATGTGTCTTTGCTTTACATTCTGTATGGTAGAAGATAACAAAAGGAAGGGTATAATTGTCAATTCAAATTTATATAATAATTGTTGGTTTTTATTGTATATGAAATATATTGTTTCTATACTAAAATAGGGAAATCACATTCCGCTAGGAACAGTTCCCCTCTCACAAACGAAATAAAAAATTACATCCCTCTCTCACATAAGAGTGTTATGTGTGTGGGACGACACTATTCCTCCTCCGTTTCTTCCATCCGTTCTCTTCTCTTCGTTTTCAATGCTCCCTCCGCTGAGGGTGGGTGAGGCTCGATAATAATAAAAAAACAATTGCTCTCTCACACAACTCATAGTGGGTCTAACAATGAACCATGGCCGTAGATTTATATTTTGCCTTTGATATAAACAATCGGTCTTCTCACACAACTCACAAATTATTCTCACATCCCTATAATTTTGATCGGGTTTTCTCGGGTACATCGCTGTTAAATTTGATGGATTTTAGATCTAAAATCATGTGCGATTGTAGTTGATTTGTTCAACAGATGTTAAGATTTTAAGATCTAAAATCATGGGTGATTGTGGGTGATTTGTTTTTATGCTGTTTTTAGTTGTTGTTAGATATGTGAGACTACGTAACGCCTGAATCAAAAGGTATCCACAATTATTTTTGTTGGGTTTTTTTTTCTGATTTAATAAGGTCTAGGAAAATAACTACCTTTTTGTATTAATTATCTTTTTAGACTTGCCTTTGATTGAAATAGCGTGCCTTTAAGCAGTTGCTTGCAATAGTTGTTCAATTGTTATGCCTTTCTATAGTGTTTTTTTAATTAGGGTTACTCAATTCCTAATTTGGGTGCTTATAAGGAGTGTTACAATTTATTTTTAAAAAACATCCGATTAGGGTTTTAATATATTCGAAATTTGGGGGTTTTACTTTATATGTTATCAAATGGCCAATTTCAGCATCTATAATTTGTTTTTATAAAATATAGGATTAGGTTTCTTTTAATTGGGGGGTTTTGGTTCATACGTTTTACTTAGGCCTCTTTGATTCGCGAGTTACTGAGTAGTTAATTGGGTTGGACTGCAAGTTGTAGTTATTGAGCCTACGTGTTGTGTTGGTGTGCTATTCAGGTTGAACCACCCGTATCTTGGCAGGGCATCACAAGTTTGTGTCTGCAGCCATGGTGGGTTGGTCCCTCATGCGGTGCATATATCAACACATGTATGTCATACAATTTTGTTGGTCCCGGGTCCTAGGCAGCACACGTGTGTGTTTACAGCCATGGTTTCATGTTGGTTTTGATGATGACTAAATAGAGTATATGTAGATTTAGGCAGTACCATGAGACCGGTGTTTGCGGCTATGGTTGTTACATGCCCTTTTATTAGGTTATGGGATTGTTTGGATTATACCATCAAGTTACACTGGAAATATGAGGGGTTTTTAATGTGCGGTTACTATTGGTAAGGGTGTGTGAAACCTGCGAGTATCTTCGTTTGCAACACCACGAGAGGGTTTATTTTGGTAACGGTTGATTTGCTTATCCAAGTCAACCGTTGTTGATGGTGGGCAGTGATAGTGAGGGTCATGTAGTTCGTTGCCGCTCTTATTGCCAGGCGACGATTGTCACGATCGCCTTGCGTTTGTGACTCGATGTTTTATGGGGAGCATTTGTTTATTCTGTTTGTGTTGGGTTTCACTGTTCCTAATGTTATAAGGGTCAAAGAGACTCGTATCTTGGCGAGGCATCACAAAGTAGTGTTTGTAGCCACGTCTGGTCGGATACTCTTAAATATGAACTTACGGCGATGAAGAGATTGTTTTGTGCGTCTATTTTCCAGTTCCAACTACTATTAGTTTGGCGATCATGATAGGTGTAGTCGACCTGATTTTTAGCGTGGCATCACGACATCGTGTTTGTAGCCATAGCAGGTCAACCACTTGAATCGTCGGGAGGATGCCTTCAACTCTGAGCCAACACTTAGTCGCTTGCCATTTACATTCTTATCTATCTCCAAATAAGTAAAAAGGTTAATTAAATATTTGAATTGTTATTAAGGTTTCGGTGAAGCTTTTTATATATTGGGCAGACTATATTGGTGTCACATCCACAGGTACGCTTAACTTTTTTTGTTATAGCATTTCTCCTGTTTTGCTTCATCGTTATGATCTGATGGAAACCTTATATTGTCAGGTATGTGTGCGAAATGTGAGACCCAGGTTTCGGTTGATTTTGAAGGACGTGTTTGTGATACAGCCGTAGGAACAAAGGAGTGTATGCAGAGTGAATTGACAAAGACGATTTCCATACATCTTAATGGTCGGTATTTTTGATTATTACTACTTTCTGCATCTTTTTTTAGCAAAATGGTGTGGTCATAAAGAAGATGAATCTGTTGTTGTGAGGTGATGTTTCGAAAGGTAAATGAATGTGAATGGTAAACGATATCTTAAAATAATATATGTCTAAAATAGATTGCAGAGCAGCTATTGACAACTACACTACTGACGACGTCTTCTCTGTTTTACCTCTTTGTAGTTTCGGCGGAAAACGGTTTGGTACGCTAATCCCCCTCGAAGACCTAGCTAACTTAACGATGATGTTTTCAAGAGGTATGATTTGTTATAGTAGTATGTCGCTTATATATTTTTGCACAATGAGAATATAATTGATGTAAAACATTTTTTTGTCATTTTAAGGTTCTACATTCGAGCTATATTCTTCAGTGCCAAGATACGGGTCACTATCACCTTTCATAATCCGCGACTATCGGCGCACGCCTTTGTTGCGGGAAAGAAAAAAACGGTGGCATCCAAGGAGCGTAAGACGGATCCTATATTCTTGAAAAGAGATGCTATATTCTTGAAGTGTATTATCAGCGAGTTCGTTATCTTTTGATTAAAGGCGTTTAACGAGAGCAAAATAATCTGGTATGCTTTAATGCATTGCAAATTTCATGCTTGCTGTTGTATGTGTGTAGTTTGAAAAGGAAGACCTGTTGAGCGTCGAGCGTCCAACGGTTTACGAATTATAACACAGGCTGGGTTAAACATATTTTTAATTATGATAAATGTACCAGGAACTTATCAAATAGAAGTAATTTAACTATTAGCGAACATGGACACTAATGTTCGACTTATATTTTCACTCATTATTAACACTTAAACAACCAAAAAGAAGCTAAAAGCTTTATTATAAAAAGAGATATGATGCATATGCAGATTCCACACTACTTTTGGGTGATGGTAACATATAACTCTTACTTCAATCATATACACCAATAAAATTAAAACAATTCAAATAAGTACTATTAATCATAAAAGATAATTAGGATCATCATGTTCACAAACGGTATTAGATAGAAAGTATCATCTTGGATTATTGGATATACTGTGTTGAGATTTTTGTTGGATCTAATTTAAATATTTGATATTTGGACAGGTGTGAGATACGCAACTAGCAGCCATCTCGGCATCTTACTACCAGTGTGCTCTCAACTCCCAGTATCAGCAACCGAGTAGCAACAATGGACCATGTTTCGCTCTCATCGAATACGCAACCGACACCTGGAAGTGGACTGTTGCACACCACATAAACCCGCGTCGAAATAAAAAAGGTACCAACTTATTTCACCCATTATTTATCTCTAAAATGAGGTCACAGAACATAAGCCAACATCGCACAAACACAGAAACCCGCTCTGGGATAAAGGCTGTTGTTTCACAGATGTAAATGCAAATAAATTAAGCAAGCATGTTTTCCGACATATAAAAATTACTGTTTAGAGACTTATTGTTTCTCTTATATATAAAAACTTCGTATTTAGTGTTTTTTACAGAAAATGTAAAATATTTGTCAAATTGTCATACTCTTTTTGAAACCATTCAACTCATTTAAATAGAAAAAAATCAACTCAGATTGTATGTTATTCATAACTGATTATGCATTCTAGGTTGTTTACAAGTTCTCACAATGTTCAGAAAAGCGTTGCCAAGCAAGGCAAATGCGACAGACCTGCATACAGAAGTTATAGGCTTCTAATTATGATTCTTTATCCACCCGTCCTGATTCAGTCGCTTAATAATTATTCTTTGCAGCCCTTTGCAGGTTGTTCTCTCTTATTTGATTTACGAGGTTGTAAGAAAATGCTTAATGATGGAGCAATTGCAATGCCTAAAAGCGCTTATGGATAGAGCCGCTGACTATAAATATTGAACTTGGGAGAGAGGTCTATCAAAACCTACTGGTGCGGGATCCGAAGATAATACAACAACAAATATTGAGGAGAACAAGAAGGTTGTTTGACCTGTGATTCTAGATGATTTCCTTTGCCCGATTTCACTTGAACTCCAGAAAGATCCTATACATGTGTCCACCAGTCAGGTATGTTATATCTGATATAATAAGAGTGTTTCGACTACGCTTTTTAGAACATTGCAACATCTTTCCAACTTAGATAACCCTTTGTTTCACATTTGGTATGAAAGTGACTTTCCAACTTAGATAACCAAGTTATTTTAGAACATTGCTACATCTTTCCTGCTTACCATTTTAGGTGGATAGTGTAAACTATGTGTTGTGTTATATGGAATTGATGGTTATAGTTACAAAAGGGATAAAGTTATAGTTTGTGTGGTAATTGATTCGGTAATGGAATAATTATACCAATGAAATCTAAACAGATGTAAGTATGCGATCCTTGACCAACGATAGATTTTGTCTGTTTAGTTATGAACTGGTCGAACTTGGGTACTTTCAGCTATGGTTTCATGAATGTCACTAGATACCGCATCCTTATTCAGTTCCAATGTCATGATATTAGTGAATTAACATAGTTAAATTGCAGGTAGAGAAATAATGTGGGCTCATTTTTTGGTGCTACGTTAAGCGAGGAACAAGCTCAATCAGGGATCGTTGTAAGAGTTACTTCTCTTGCACATAGCATACTTTATTCACTCATCAGCAATTGGAACGCGACTTGTAATATCTACGAAAAGATGAAAACAAACCAGTCTTACTATTTATCTATGGAGTTCTTATAGATTTGTTACATTACTCAGGTAAGAAGTGTTTGTTTAGGCATATATGAATGCAGCTTCAAACATATGCCTTTTTGTCATATAACTTCGTACTGATTTTGTCATATAACTTCGTACTGATTTTGTCATATAACTTCGTATCCCTTACACTACTTTAATATACACATTTTTCTTAACTGTCGCTCGTTGTCGTTCCACTTTCGTACCATACATACGCTATAAATAATTTATTAGAACATACTGATGCTATTATTAATTTTCTGAAAAGATGTATATGCAATTTTTGGTTTAGCTTGAATATATATGTAATTATTAGGCTTTAGAGGGATATATATGCAATTTTCTTTTTCTTGTAAAAATTCAAAGTCTTGTGTTGATTCTTTAGCTCCTTTGTAATATTTTTTTTTCTAGCTTTTGTTAATTTAGTAAAATCTCGTTGTTAGAAAAATATATACATAATTAACAATTTTTGAATCAATAAAACATAACCATAAATTAACAAAAATAAAATTCTACTTAGGACAAAATTTATGAATCAAAAACTAATTAGATTTAATATATAAACTAAAAAATTAAAAGATACGAATTACAAAATACGAGAATGGATATACGAATGCGGCGCATATATCTTTTCAATTGTTGTTGTTGTTCATACGTTACAAAAGAAAAAAAATAAAATAAAATGAAATAGAAATAAAAAGATATGAAAAGAATCATTTGTGACGGGCTTTTTACTCTTTAAGGGCTAGTGGTTTATTTTGAATTTTTATATTATGTTAGGTACAATTATTTTATGGGCTCGATTTGTTGGGCGTTTTGGGCCTATAATCTTAAGTCTAATGGGTTTGGCTTTTTGAATATTTTCGGACTTCAATAATTTTTAGTAAATTTTCGAGATCTCGTAGTTTTTTCTTTTAAATTTTCTCGACGCTCCAGATAAAAGTACTTGAAATATAAAACAACAAAAATACACGATATATTGCTATACATTAAGCCGAAAATCAGTGATTTTAACATTAAATGTAAAACCCGTATTTAAAATCTTCGAATATTAAATACGCGTAGTCTCAGCTCTAAATTTAATTAAACGTAAACAGTAAATACGCAGTCACAGTTTATTTAAATACTATAACAAAATAATTATTCATAAAATAATTATTTAGTCTCAGAAAATATTACATATTTATTATTTATTATACAGAAATAATTAAACGTTAACAGTAATTACGCACTCAGTATTATTTAAATATTACAAAAGATAATTACTCATAAAATTATTATAAATATTCAGAAGAACACGACGAGCGTATTCCGTATGTACTATTTATTCACAGAAGAGTATTACGTTTTCAGAAAATTAAAACACGAGGAATATAAATATGTTACGAGATGATTTACAAGTGCCAAAAACCAAACGAGAACACGTATACATTGAAGGGTGGCATTTGGACTATTTAACAAAGAAAGAAACTTGGGCTTTTGGCCCAGCCCGGTTTACAACTAAACACAGGAAACACAAAAGTGTCCTCTCCCATTTCACATTCACGAAACAAAAAAAACCTAGGATTTAGACCCCTAGTGTGGCCGCCGGTTACAACACAAAGAAAAGGAGGTTTCAAGATTGTTTTACAGCCTTAATTCGTATGTGTTCGTCTCTCATTACCAATCCTACAACGGTAATCGTTCTCTTTTTTTTGAGTATACCACGAATTAATGATTCGATCTAAGAAGAAAAAGGAGTTTATGTTTATAATCTTGAAATAAAAGAAGAAGGGGATCGGTTTTGGAGGCTGCACGCAAACCGAGACACCACCATGTCTCGGTGGTGCCTCTTTCTTTGGTCGGCCGAGAACAGCAACCCCAACCGGGGGGTCTGTTTTGTTGAGAATGGGGCATCGGGTGTGTTGTGGTTTAAGAAACCGAGACCAAGAGGTCTCGGTGGCCTCGGTCCCTGCCCAGCCGTGACCCACACAGGGGCGGCTAGGGCTGTGTTCGACCCTAAAGCTGTCAAAAATAACCATTCGGGTGTAAGCGGTTAAAGGGGGGTGTTTGGGACTGTCTAAACAGTGGGAAACACACGAGATCAGTGGGAAAATAATAGAGGGCAGTGGGAAAGGATTTGGACAGAAAAATAACAAGTTTAAATAAGATTAGCGACGCTAATTTCTATCGCAGATTCGTTTATGACAGTTTCTATGACAGCTTTTAGTCACACTGTTTTTAGTGACTTATATTTCTGTCACTAAATCAAATAGGCAGATTTTATATTTTGTTGAATTGTTTTAGTGCGACCGAGACGGGGTATCTCGGCAGACTCGGGGTTATATTAAATAATAAAAATGAAGAATTATAATTATACCTTTTAATTACGTTATTTTAAATAAATGTTTTAATAATGTGTTTGAAAAATTAAATATAAACTAGTTTTATAAGAATTTAAAAATGGTATAATTTTATTAAATGAATTAAATTATTTTTCGAAACTTTCTTATTTAGGAAACTTTCTATTATTAGCAAGTTAATAAATATAGAAATATTATAACGTCAGAACACGTGTTCTACCGTAACTAATAATAGAACAGCAATACGTTAATCAGAAATAGTAGAACATTCAGACTTATCAGTTTATATATTAACAGTATTACAAGGATAAATAAATTAGCTAAGTACAATTGAGAAATAAAATAAACGAATATCAGTTAACTTATTTTCGCGTCCGTTATTTCTGTAGTATTTGTAAAGTCGGAGTAGATCTTTCAGCTTAAGTTCTTATTTCATTACTGGACACGAGGTACGGATTTCCCGTCCTTCAGTAAGGACTTCCATTCCTATACATGATTAGGATTCCCCATCTACAGCCAAATGTTTCCCCAGTATATGGTATAAATTATCAGAAATTATGTAAATAACTAAGATATTGCCTGAGCCTTCTATACAAGCATGACCAGTTAGTTGTACTAGTTACGGAGGTACCGTAACCATAACACTTGAGACACCAGTGTCGTGAGTCACCTACAGGAGAGTGATATCATGCAGCGCCCCACTCAGCTCAGCTTGGCCATTTAATCAGTATTATTAGTGGGACGTATAGATGCATCCTAGGTTTATCAGTTTACCGTTATCAGGTAAATGTGGTGTGTGCTCTACATCCTTCACATTGGAGCTGATCCCTCCACCCAACACAGTATTTAGAGGTCACCCCTCTACAGTATTTAGAGGTCACCCATCTACCGCACGAGGAGGTCACCCCTCTATTTATTCATGCAGCAGTTGTTACAGCACATGACCTATATAAGCTCTTGGCAATTAAGATACAGTAAATGCATGTTTTTTCAGATTTAACAGATAACAGTTCAACTTTATTATTTATAAATCAGACTTTACAGATTATACACAGATTTCTGCTGCAACTTTACTTATTAGTCTTACAGCATTAGTATTTTAGCATCTACTTCATTTCAGTAATTCCTTATCATGCTTTATATCCGTTCACTGGGCGTTATGCTCAGCCGTAGTTCCTTTCATGTTCTAACGGCAGGTACACGAGGACGCTCTTAGGATTCTGAGAGCATGTGCATTTGGATGGAAGCTATCCAGACTTCTTACTTTATGCACTTCTTACATTATTCTGCTTATTTGGACATTGTTTAGTCCTTTCCTTCAGTATTTTATTTTTCATGTTTTGAGCTTATGTTTGGATTACCGATGTTTGATTTCAGTATTTCCTTTATGGTCAGTTAATGTTTTAGGACATTTACCTTATGCTTTGATGACACGCCATAAATACACGTAATGGTCCACTTATCCAAGTGGGGTGTTACAATTGTCGTATCAGAGCCTGGTTCGACCTGTAGGCTCTAAAACGTGACCTGTGACTATTGGGTAGTCACCAGGAACTTCCCATTTCGAGCTATTATCTTTCATGTTTCTCATGCAGTTATCAGTCGGTTTTCTTCGTTCATCAGTCAGTTTTCTTAAAATTTGACTAAGTAAAAGGTTGGTACAAGACTGGCCATATTTAGTCGCATGTGCTTTTCACTCGAAATTTTTGTATTGATGAACCGAATCATAGGCATTCATCCTTACTCATGTCAGATTTATGTTTTCAGTCAATTATTACTTAGTGAACTAGCCCATTGATAGGTGTGTAAACACCCATCCTTTTACCACTTCATTCTGGCTAAAACAAGACCAAAACGCGTATTTAATATCATTTGTTTGGAATTATGCGTGGTTTTTGTGTTTATTATGTTTTCAGAGCCAACCGGATGAATATTGGAGAAAACATGGGATTGCACGGGATTTATCGAAGAAAAAGACTCAAGATGAAGTCTATTGTCCAAGAGATGCAAAAGATTTGAAGTCACTGGGCCTATTCGAAGATTTATCGAAGAAAAGGACCAAAGATGGAAGATTTACATAAGTCGAAGAAACTCAAGTCTATTAAACGAAGAAATAAAGACGAGTTGAATTTAATCGACGACAAATCCCGAATCAGAATCGAAAACGTCAACTTTTCTGAAAAGACGAGAAGACAAGAAGAACGGGAGAAAGCCCACTCACCAACCAAAGGGAACACCTATATAAAGGGTTCCCCTCACACTTTTCATTCAGTTTTTTAGTTTTTCTTCTCCCCTCTTTTTTTCCCTTTCTGTTCGTAGGTTTCACCAACACCACTAGGGTGTTTGGTGATTTTGATTCTTGTTTTTCAATCTTGTAATTTAATCTTTATCTTTTGTTTGTTAAAACCTTAATCATTCAATATATCAATCTTTCCATTTCATCTTGTTCATCTTCATCTATTTGGTTAAAAGTTAAAGTTCTTATTTGGTTGATTTGATCTTCAAGAGTTGTTGGGTTTTATGTTTTTATTGATGGGATTTGTTGTTATTGGTTAGTTTATGATTCGTGTTAGTTTTGTTTAAGTTTTTGGTTAGAAATTTGGTGATTTTTGGCTTAAAACGTATTCCCCTGTTTTTCTGAGATATTACTGTTCTGGAGTTTCCAAAGTTTCGGATGAACTAAAAGTTCCGGATGAACATAAAGTTCCGGATGAACACAAACTTCCGGATGAACACAAACTTCCGGATGAACAAATAGTTCCGGATGAATGTTATTTTCAAAAGTTCCGAGTGAAAGTATTTTTTAAAGTTCCGAATAAATTTCCTTTCAAAAAGTTCCGAATGAATTTCCTTTCAAAAAGTTCCGAATGAGTTTTTAAAGTTCCGAATCAGTTTGTTTTAAAAAGTTCCGGATCAAACTTCCGAATTAAGTTCCGACCCAAGTTCCGGATAAACTTCCGGATAAACTTCCGAACGAAAGTTCCGGATAAACTTCCGAACCAACTTCCGAATTAACTTCCGGATCAAAGTTCCGAGTGAAGGTTCCGAGTAAAGTTCCGAGTGAAGGTTCCGAGTAAAGTTCCGAATGAAGTTCCGGATCAAACTTCCGAATCAAGGAGTTCCAGATCAAGTGAAAGGCAGAAACTTCCGAATCAACCTTCTTTTGAGTATTTCGAATCTAGATAAGTGTTATTTACTGTTTCTTCATTTTATACTTCCATTTTAATTCAAGTTTTATTAATTGCTATTAAATTCATTGCTTTTGATTTAAGTTTACATTTTCAAGCATTTAAACCTTTAGTAGAATAGAAAACCACTCCCTTTTTTAGTAACCAAGAACAATCATTCCACTTAGAACCGAGATCAATTCGAGAGGATATCGAGAGAATCTAGAACCCAGTGCAAATTTCAAATATCAAATGGCGCCGCTGCCGGCTCTTCTCGTTAAGATCAACAGTTTTTTGTGAGAACTTGGATTTTGGGATCCGTTCCCCGTGAACGTTACTTTTTAATAAAAATTTTCAAAAACACAAAAAAAAATATAAATTTTTCAAAAATCCTAAAAATTAAAAAACATAAAAAACATAAAAAACCAAAAATATTTTTGCTTTGTTTTTTCCTTGTTAGTTCTTTTGCAGGTGTATGCGCACTCGATCAACGTCTTATCAAGAGCCCGAGCCTCTCGATAACTTAGACATGGCCGGTGTACAAAACAACAACAACATACCACCTCAAAACAACAATAATAACAACAACAACCCACCTTTCAATAACATGAATAATAACAACAACAATGAGCCTCTACCGGATAATCGCCCAATGATTGAACTTCTGCAAGCTCATGTAGATGGCAACACTGATCCAATTGTTATACCAGCGATTGCAGCCAACAATTTTGAGCTCAAATCCGGTTTTATCTAGATGGTCTCTGCTCAACCATTCTTGGGGCGTACCATTGATGATCCACATGACCACATCAAGAGATTCTTGCAACTCACCAATACGGTCAAATTCAATGGTGTTCCACAAGAGGTAATCAGGTTACAACTTTTTCCCTTTTCTTTAGAGAGACAAGCCCGGCATTGGCTTGCTAAGGAACCGCCACAGAGTATTCTCTCGTGGACGGATTTGGAGACCAAGTTTATTAATTACTTTTTCCCACCCTCTCGTACTACCGCTTTGCGGAATGAAATCATAAATTTTGAACAAAAGTACGATGAGTCGTTTAGTGAATCTTGGGACCGTTTCAAAGACCTTTTGAGAAAATGCCCACAACATGGTTTTACCAAAGTGCACCAAATTAACACTTTTTATAATGGTTTAAGCATGAATGACCAAGATTCACTAAACAGTGCCTCGGGGGGTAATCTTTTGGCTAAAACTTCCAATGCTGCTTGGGATATCATTTAGAATAAGTCTCGTGTGCAAACCAAGAGTGTGAGGAACAATGTTGCTAGTGCTAGTACTAGTGACAGCGATAAGCGACTTGACAAAATCACTACGCTTCTTGAATCGCTTGCTACCCAAACCGCCAGCAACACCAACAGCATCAACGCTAGAAACGCTAAAGACGCTCAAGTCAATGCTGTTAGCCAACCATGCGAGATATGCGGGGGTCCTCACTCTTACACCACTTGTACTGCCACCCAAGACTACCCTTCTGAAAATGTGAATGCAGCTTATGGCACCTATCCTCAACCTGCTTATCAAGCTAGACCTCAAGGTGACCGTAATTTGCTTAGCTACCGCTCCAACAACTACCTCTCACCACCTGGTTTTCCTCCAAACAACCCAAACCAACAACAAAACCTCAATCGCCCTCCTCAACAACAACAACAACCTCGTACACCATACATACCACCTCACAAACAGCAACAACCACCTCCAAGAAACAATCAAGTTTACCAGCAACCTGCTTATCAACCACCCGCATACAATGCTCCTCCCAACCAACCCACCGCTTTACACCAAGAAGTGGAAACTTACATGAGGACTAACGATGTGATTGTGGGAAATCTTCAGCGGGAAGTGCTCAATTTGAAAGCAGACCTGGTCAAACAAGGGAACGATCTGAGAGCTGATCTGCGAAACACCTTGGATAGTCAAACGAATGACTTAAAGAACATGATGGCTAGCTTCTTCCAAGGTAATCAACCCTCTTCTTCGGGTACTCTTCCGAGTAACACCGTTGCGAATCCAAGAGGGGAGATGAAAGCAATCACCACTCGCAGTGGCAAAGGTACCAAGGAACCCGAGCTTCCTATACCTCCACCGGTGATTGTGACTAAGGAGAACGAGTCACCTGCTCCTATTCCTCATCCTTCTCCTTCCCCAATTTCTCCGCCTCTTACTTCTACCCCTCCTCCACCCAAGGATGTGAGTGATCCTTCGATCCCAAAGCCTTCCTCTACTTCCAATATACCTTATCCATCTAGGTTGAGGAAAGAGAAGCTCAAAAGCAAGGATGATATTCAGGTTTTGAACTTTCTTAAAATGTTAAAACAATTGAATTTCAATATCTCCTTCGCTGAGGCTGTCGCTCACATGCCCAAGTATGCGAAAATGTTTAAAGATCTTCTGAGTGACAAGGAAAAGCTTCTTGATATTGCCAACACCCAACTTAATGAGAATTGCTCTGCAGTGCTCTTAAGGAAATTGCCAACCAAGCTTGGTGATCCGGGTCGTTTCTTAATCCCTTTCAATTTCCCGGGAGTAGAGAATTGCATGGCCCTAGCCGATCTAGGTGCCAGTATTAATCTAATGCCTCTAAGCGTTTGGAAGCAATTATCTCTCCCTGAGCTAGTCCCCACCAAAATGACTTTGGAATTAGCTAACCGTACGGTTGCTTATCCAGTGGGGATAGCCGAAGACGTCTTTGTAGGAGTCGACAAATTCACTTTTCCTGCCGATTTCGTCGTCGTCGACTACCAGATGGACCCTCGTGTTCCTTTGATCGTGGGTCGTCCATTCCTGAGGACCGGTCGCACTCTTATCGATGTTGAAGCCGGTGAGCTTATTATGAGAGTGGGTGACGATAAAATCGTTTTCAACATGGGAAAGTTGTCTAAACAACTTTACTCATACGAGAGTGTTAATTGTATTGACGTTCTGGATGAGGCTTGTGAAGAACACTTCAAAGATGCTTGTAAAAGTATTCCTACCTCTCTTCCCAATGTTGAAACCGTTTCCTCTATTGATTCATCACTGTCTCTATTTGGACAAAGTGATTTGTTTTGGAACGATCTTGAAGCCACCATGGGAGATGTGAACTTAGCTAATGATAATTCTCCCACCGATGGGGATGAAGACATGCATTTCTTTGAAAACCTTCTCAACGAAGACAATCCTTCTCCTCCATCTCCCACGGTTATTGCTATCGATACTCCGACTTTGAAAACGCCTCCCGTCGAAAATCCTCCGGATTTAGAACTTAAGGAGTTGCCGCCCCATCTCGAGTATGTGTTCCTTGAAGAAGAGAAGAAGTCGCCCGTCATTATCGCGAAGGATTTGAAAGATGAAGAGAAAACTCGCCTCATCGCCGTGCTTAAAGATCATAAGAAGGCTATTGCTTGGAAAATTTCTGATATTCGCGGAATTGATCCTCACTTCTGCACACACAAAATTCTCATGGAGGACGACTTTAAGCCCACAATTCAAAGCCAACGAAGGGTGAATCCAAAAATACATGAAGTCATCAAAACAGAGGTTATCAAACTTCTTGATGCGGGTATGATTTACCGTATTTCGGATTCACCATAGGTTAGTCCAGTGCATTGTGTGCCCAAGAAGGGCGGAATAACCGTTGTTCCCAATGCAAACAACGAGTTGATTTCTACCCGTCTCGTTACTGGGTGGAGAGTTTGTATAGACTACCGCAAACTCAATGGTGCCACGAGAAAGGATCATTTCCCCTACCTTTTATGGACCAAATGCTTGAACGTTTAGCGGGTAATGAATATTACTGCTTTCTTGATGGTTTCTCGGGTTATTTTCAAATACCCATCGATCCCCAAGATCAAGAGAAGACAACATTCACTTGTCCCTATGGCACATTTGCTTACAAAAGAATGCCTTTTGGCTTATGCAATGCCCCCGGGACTTTCCAAAGGTGCATGTTAGCTATCTTCCATGACATGGTTGAACAAACCATGGAAGTCTTCATGGATGATTTCTCGGTCTTCGGGGATTCCTTCTCTTCTTGCCTTGCCAATTTGGAACGTATGCTTAAGTGGTGCGAAGACACTCGCCTTGTTCTGAATTGGGAAAAATGCCATTTTATGGTAAAAGAAGGCATCGTGCTAGGACACAAGATTTCCAAAGCCGGTCTTGAAGTAGACCGTGCTAAAGTCAATGTTATCGCTAAGTTGCCTCCACCTTCAACCGTGAAGGGTGTGAGAAGTTTTCTGGGTCATGCGGGTTTCTACCGTCGATTCATCAAAGATTTTACTCAAATCGCTCGCCCGATTACCCACCTCTTGGAAAAAGATACTCCTTTTATCTTTTCCAAAGAGTGTATTGAAGCCTTCAACTCGCTTAAGGATAAGCTAACTAAGGCACCCGTCTTGGTTACCCCTAATTGGGAGCTTCCCTTTGAATTGATGTGCGATGCTAGTGACTTTGCTATTGGTGCGGTTTTGGGCCAAAGAGTTAATAAACACTTCCAACCAATCCACTACGCTAGCAAGACAATGACGGGGGCTCAATTGCATTACACGACAACCGAAAAAGAGCTTTTAGCTGTTGTCTATGCCTTTGAAAAGTTCCGCCCCTATCTTGTCCTTTCCACCACAATCGTTTACACCGATCATTCCGCGTTGAAGTACTTGTTGACAAATCAAGATTCCAAACCAAGACTTCTTCGCTGGGTTTTGCTACTCCAAGAATTTAAAATCGAAATTCGCGATAAAAAAGGAGCTGAAAACCTAGCCGTGGATCATCTCAGTAGACTTGAGGATCCTTACCAGGGGGATCATCCGAACAAAGAAATCAATGATTCTTTTCCCTTGGAGACCTTAATGTCTATTAACTCGACTTCTGATGAAACCCCGTGGTTTGCGGACATTGCAAACTACTTGGCGGGTGGAATTCTTGTTGACGGGTTAACATCCCAGCAAAAGAAAAAGTTTTTCAAAGACATTAAGACTTACTTTTGGGATGACCCGTATCTATTCAAACAATGTGCCGACTTGATTATTCGCTGATGTGTTGATGGACCGGCAGCTTTTGAAATTCTTGATGCTTGCCACAAAGGACCCACCGGTGGTTACTTTGGTCCCAACTACACCGCCAAAAAAGTGTTTGATTCGGGATTTTATTGGCCCACCATCTATCGTGATGCTCACGAGATGGCTAAACGTTGTGATGCCTTCCAAAAACAAGGCAAGATCACACATAAAGATGAGATGCCTCAAAATTTCATACAAGAATGTGAAATCTTTGATGTTTGGGGTATCGACTTTAAGTGGCCATTCCCTTCATCTAAAGGAAACAAATACATCCTTGTAGCTGTTGACTACGTTTCAAAGTGGGTTGAAGCCAAAGCTTTACCTACTAATGACGCAAGGGTGGTTTGTAACCTTTTGAAATCTCTATTCGCTAGATTCGGTGTGCCTCATGCCATTATTAGTGATAGTGGGACTCATTTCTGCAATGACCAATTCGCAAGAGTCATGGCTAAGTACGGTGTAAATCATCGTCTTTCCATAGCCTACCACCCACAAACTAATGGCCAGGCTGAAATATCCAACCGAGGATTAAAGCGAATTCTGGAAAGAACCGTGGGAGAGCATTGTGCCTCATGGGCTGATAAACTTGATGCTGCTTTGTGGGCTTTTCGTACTGCATACAAGACTCCGATTGGTTGTACACCATATCGTCTCGTGTACGGGAAAGCGTGCCACCTCCCCATTGAGTTGGAGCACAAGGCTTACTGGGCCTTGAAGTGGGCTAATTTTGATATCAACAAAGCCGGTGACCTACGCAAGATCCTACTCAATGAGCTGAATGAACTCCGTAATGAGGCTTATGAAAATTCTTTGATCTATAAGGAAAAGACTAAGCTCATTCACGACTCCAAGATTAAAAACCGAGTGTTCCATGTTGGAGACAAAGTGTTACTCTTTAACTCTCGGTTGAAAATCTTTTCGGGCAAGTTGAAATCTCGTTGGTCCGGCCCATTCACCATTGCCCAAATTTTTCCATATGGTACTCTCGAGCTCGCTCAACCTAATGGACCTAATTTTAAGGTGAATGGCCAACGAGTGAAGTTGTACTTTGGTGAGGACGTCTCTCAGGAGATGATTCCATCCCTCACCACGTTCCCCATGAACTAATTTTGGGTCGAGTTAGGCTCGTGACTCGGTTATAAAAAACAAGCGCTCCTCGGGAGGCAACCCGAGTATCTATCCCTCTTCGTTTTAACCTCCTAAGTGTAGGGGGACTTCTATACGTGTTTGTATTTGTATGGTGATGTCATTACAGGGATAGGTGCACTTTTAGAACCTTTGAAGAACCGTGCTCCCGTGTTATCCGAAATCCGGTTCTATCTCTCAACTATCGTGATTCAATTTTCTTCATACTCACATTTGAAATTGATCACTTTAGTCGTCCCTTCCTTAACTTGATTTAACCAACGTGCACAATGTCATAAGTGTAGGGGAGACTTTTCCCACATGCTTAAACATTGAGGACAATGTTTATCTTAAGTGTAGGGGGGACTTCTATCGAAGTTTTAAGTGGACTTTTCCATGAAAATGCCTTCATTTAACCGGAAAATCATATTTTTCAACATTTTTCAAATTTTTAATTAACTTTGGCCATTTAGTCGTAATTTTTAAAATTCTTATCGTTTCTTTCATATGTATATATCCCGCAATAAAGTCAAAAATATTAATAAAGTGGTGTAGCTAGTGTAGAAGTCTTTGACATATTAGGCCCGTTGCGATTATTTTGACTCAACCCGAATAGACTTATCCAAGTTTATTCTAGCTAGTATCCTTAACCATGCAGACCGTAATTGGTTTATTAGGCTAAGTATCCACGAGTCTCATTACTTGAGATTTTAAATTGTGGAGGACGAGAAATGATAGAGTCAATTATAAGTCGGTATTCTTGCACAAGCTCACTTGGTGTAATTATTTGCCTATTCTCCCATCACTTCCTAATAATTTATCTGCAATAAGTAAGGTTGTACGATTTGAAAAGTTACTTAGCTTCTAGCCCAAGATCGTTTAAAAGTTGCTCGGTAATGATAAGAGTTCATAGCCAAGGCATAACGTATGAAGCGGGGCGCGAAGATTGGCGAGTCCGAAAAGGCCCTAACAAGGCATGAGGATTCCATTTTATTGCTAAAGATCCAAGGTGATGTGAAAAGCATTATTCCCAAAGTCAATATGAAGGATCAAGACTCACGACGAAAAGCAATCAACTCCCATAAAGATCATGGAGAAGTCTATCCGAAAAGACCCTAACAAGGTATGAGGATAAATAGATCCAAGTCCAAAAAGGAGGCGGATCGTTGTATCTCAAAATCCCAATTAGAGATTAAAGAATAATCATGAAGTCGTGGTCAACAAAGTTGGAGTACCCCTCAAAAGTCTCCAAGTGAAGAAACTCTGTTAACTATGAGAAGACCATTATCTCAAGCACGTCTCTCAAGATATGAAGTATGAAGTACATGCCAAATATCGGCCCGAGAAAGGTCTCAAATCGTGAACCGAGTTATGCCAAGATATGAACTTTTTGATATCCCGAGAAGCAGTTTTAAGAGATTTTGTCCTTTAGCTAACTATTGATCAAATCGTCCTACTTTGCTTTCAGCCTAAATAAACTATCGAAATAAGTCCAAAAATGCATCTTCATGATCATTCTAAGACAAAAATAAAATATAAGAGATACACCTAGGAATAAGGGAGTTTAAGCATATAATTAAGCCATGTGTGTAAGTGTTTGATTTGCTAACTTATAATAACAATGATCTCGTTTTTAAGCTTAGTTTGGGGAACGTGAAACTTGAGGGTGATAAATCTTCGCAGCACCAAAGCCCTAATGTATGTCCTCGATCTCTTTGCAAGTTATTTCCACGTAGCTATTTTCTATCCTTTTAATTTCTCTTAGTACTTTAAGTTTTGTTTAGTAGCATGTTAATAAGGCCAAGGTTGATTGATTATGAGAAGAGTGTAAATTTGCTTTATCGCTAAGTATTGCATGAGGGCATGGTAATGGTTAAGTGTAGGGGATTTGATAGGTGTGTAAACACCCATCCTTTTACCACTTAATTCTGGCTAAAACAAGACCAAAACGCGTATTTAATATTATTTGTTTGGAATTATGCGTGGTTTTTGTGTTTATTGTGTTTTCAGAGCCAACCGGATGAATATTGGAGAAAACATGGGATTGCACGGGATTTATCGAAGAAAAAGACTCAAGATGAAGTCTATTGTCCAAGAGATGCAAAAGATTTGAAGTCACTGGGCCTATTCGAAGATTTATCGAAGAAAAGGACCAAAGATGGAAGATTTACATAAGTCGAAGAAACTCAAGTCTATTAAACGAAGAAATTAAAAGACGAGTTGAATTTAATCGACGACAAATCCCGAATCAGAATCGAAAACGTCAACTTTTCTGAAAAGACGAGAAGACAAGAAGAACGGGAGAAAGCCCACTCACCAACCAAAGGGAACACCTATATAAAGGGTTCCCCTCACACTTTTCATTCAGTTTTTTAGTTTTTCTTCTCCCCTCTTTTTTTTCCCTTTCTGTTCGTAGGTTTCACCAACACCACTAGGGTGTTTGGTGATTTTGATTCTTGTTTTTCAATCTTGTAATTTAATCTTTATCTTTTGTTTGTTAAAACCTTAATCATTCAATATATCAATCTTTCCATTTCATCTTGTTCATCTTCATCTATTTGGTTAAAAGTTAAAGTTCTTATTTGGTTGATTTGATCTTCAAAAGTTGTTGAGTTTTATGTTTTTATTGATGGGATTTGTTGTTATTGGTTAGTTTATGATTCGTGTTAGTTTTGTTTAAGTTTTTGGTTAGAAATTTGGTGATTTTTGGCTTAAAACGTATTCCCCTGTTTTTCTGAGATATTACTGTTCTGGAGTTTCCAAAGTTCCGGATGAACATAAAGTTCCGGATGAACACAAACTTCCGGATGAACACAAACTTCCGGATGAACAAATAGTTCCGGATGAATGTTATTCTCAAAAGTTCCGAGTGAAAGTATTTTTTAAAGTTCCGAATAAATTTCCTTTCAAAAAGTTCCGAATGAATTTCCTTTCAAAAAGTTCCGAATGAGTTTTTAAAGTTCCGAATCAGTTTGTTTTAAAAAGTTCCGGATCAAACTTCCGAATTAAGTTCCGACCCAAGTTCCGGATAAACTTCCGGATAAACTTCCGAACGAAAGTTCCGGATAAACTTCCGAACCAACTTCCGAATTAACTTCCGGATCAAAGTTTCGAGTGAAGGTTCCGAGTAAAGTTCCGAGTGAAGGTGAACGAAGTTCCGGATCAAACTTCCGAATCAAGGAGTTAAGGATCATGTGAAAGGCATTTACTTCCGAATCAACCTTCTTTTGAGTATTTCGAATCTAGATAAGTGTTATTTACTGTTTCTTCATTTTATACTTCCATTTTAATTCAAGTTTTATTAATTGCTATTAAATTCATTGCTTTTGATTTAAGTTTACATTTTCAAGCATTTAAACCTTTAGTAGAATAAAAAACCACTCCCTTTTTAGTAACCAAGAACAATCATTCCACTTAGAACCGAGATCAATTCGAGAGGATATCGAGAGAATCTAGAACCCAGTGCAAATTTCAAATATCACCCATATACGTTCACCAATGTTCATATCAAATTTCATGCTTTTTAGTCAAATGTGGTTTTGTGAACCGACCCATAGTTGTTCACCTTTGTCATATCATGACATTTCATAAGATCTTGACAAATATGTATTGGACTACAGACAACCATATTTAGTCCCAGATTGTACATTTCTATACATGACAGTTCTCAGAAAATTTTGACAAGTATGTATCGAAACAGAATCGCCCATACTTAGTCACATGCTTCCTACTATGAATACTGTGGATTAAACAATAACTATCCACATCAGTTGATGTTAAACCTCAGTTGATTATTCTTCTATGTTATTTGTATCAGTCAAGTTTATACTCTCACGTGAATGTCGTTTTCATGTTGACTAAGTTCATGTCTCCTTATGAGGATTATGTTTTCAGTAAAGTGATGATGTTTTCATGCTAAGATACAAAAGGGGTTATAGTAAAAGAATCCTGTTTTCATAATAATCATGTTTGATCTTCATCAGTCATGTCTTCATGCTGACCATTGTTGAAATTCCTGTTAGGACCATTGTAATAGTTAAATGTAATAGGTAGACTAGGAGGTATGTAGTTCCTCCTGGTCCTAGTAGTAGTAGGAGCAAGTCTTGCTCCTGGTCCTGGTCGAAGTCAAACTTTATTATTTACTTAATATTCTGTTAGGATATGCATGAGATATGTTAGGAAAGGATATGCATATCAGTTTTACACGTTTTCTTTAATGCTGTATTAGGGTTTCCTTGTAGTATAAAAGGAACCTTAGGCAGAAGGGTTAGACACACCTTCACAAAACGTAGTTCTAGTCATTATCAATATTAGAAATCCTTAGAAAGGATCAAGTCTTTATAGTTATTCTATTCTTCTTGATTATATTTATATTTTACATTCATATTGTGTATAGAGTCTCTTTGTGATTTGACTTGTGATTACAGAAGTCATTCACCGGTCCTGACAGGCTGCAAGATCTACTTCTAGTAGACCCAACAAGTGGTATCAGAGCCTGGAAGGGTCTCTATACAAGAAGAATCAAGTTTTCTTATTACTGACATTTTGTTTATCATGTCTGCCTCAACTTCTACTCAAACAGGAGAAGACAGCACTCCTAAAATTGTGCAACCTCAACAGATCCTTGCTACAGTTTCAAACACGAATGGTAAATTCCCTCTTCTGAAAAAGGGTGAATATGAAAATTGGGCAATGAAGATGGAATGGTGGATCACCAATACTGATCAAGATCTTTGGAAGATAATTCTGAATGGGAACAGCAGGAAGCTTACTGGAAGAGACAAGAATGGTAATATTACTCTTCTTGACCCTAAGTCTCATGAGAAATCGTAGCTATTCAGAAGGAGGTCAAAGCAAAGACGATTTTGCTTCAATCCCTTCCTGAAGATCACATGGGTGACTTCTACCATTTGGATGATGCCAGAGAGATCTGGAATGGCATAAAAGCAAGGTTTGGCGGGAATGAGGAGTCAAAGAAAATGCGAAGATCCATGCTGAGAGATGAATTCACAGAATTCAAAATCTCAGAAACTGAAGGTCTACATCAAGGGTATGATAGGTTCCAGAAGATATTGAGCCAGTTGAATCAACTACGGTCAAAGCCTGATGATGGTGATATTAATGCAAGGTTTCTTAAAGCCTTACCCTACTCATGGAATCAGGTGGTGATCTCTCTCAAAGCCAAAGGTGGGCTTGACTATCTTAACTTTGATGATCTGTTTCATAGGCTCAGAACTTTCGAACCCCATGTGAGAGGATTTTCGAGTGATTCTTTTCCCACTCCTGCTAATTCTGCCTTTGTGAGTTCTATGGCATCTAGTCCCATGTCATATGCAAGTAGCCTAAGCAATACTGTCTCCTCTCAGCATACTGTTCAGCATACTTCTGCTCCTGATTCTACTGTCAAGTCTGGTAGTATGGTAGAAGCCGTTCTTCATTCGTTTGTGGCTGATGTTAATGCTGAACAACAACTTGCTTTTGATGACTTCAAACAGGTTGATAAACTTGACCTGGATGAGATGGGTCTTAAATGGCAGATGGCCATGCTTACTCTTAGGGTTCACAAGTTTAAGAAGAAAGCAGGAAGGAAATTTAATTACAACCCTCGGGAGCCAGCAAGATTCGATAGAAGCAAGGTTCGATGCTATAACTGCCAGCAACAAGGTCACTTTGCAAGGGAGTGCCCTAGCAAGAATGAACAGGAGAAGAGCAGGTACTCCGCTTTCAAGGTTCAGGAGATAAAAGATGACAAGAAGGCATTGGTATCTGTTGACTCTATGGTCAACTGGAATGATCATCAGGCTTCTACTCTGGAATCAGCAGAGTCCTCGACTGACGTGTTTGCAATGATTGCTGGGAATCTCTCTGATGCAGAAGAAGCAGACGAGTTTGCCCTTATGGGCATCTCACCTCAGGTACAACATTGTCCTCTTGGTTGTCATGATAAATACTCAGAACTGTTGTCCCAATTTAATGAAGTAAATGATCAAAATGATAAGTATTTTTTAGAGGTTCAAGCCTATAAGGCTTCATTAAACACATTGGAACAACAAAAGAGGTGGTTACAAGATACTCAACGTGCGTATGAGGATAAAATCAGGATACTAAGCATCGATTTAGAAAAACGACAAATATGCTTAAATATACAGAAACAGTAAGAGATGCTAGTATCAAAGAAAAAGAGGAGATGCAAGGAAAATTAGATGCTACAATGCTAAGATTTGAAAAATGGCAAAAGGCACCTAAAAATCTTTCAAAATTAATTGATAGTAGCATGTCTGGTAGAACTAAGAGAGGCTTAGGATTTGAAAAATATATTGATTCAGAAGATGTATTTTATTTATCTTTTTCAAGTGTCTTTGATGCCGACAAAGAGGATGAGGGAAAACCTAGTTACAATAGGTTTCAACCAGCAGCAGAAATGCATGCTGTCCCTCCTCCTCTTACTGGAACTTTTATGCCCACTTCATGGCGTAATGACTTGGATGGATCACAGATGCTTGAGTCCCCAACAAGTTCTACTAATACTAATGACTTTGTCTCATGTACTTTCAGTGACAGGGCCGGTGACTCTGCATCTAGTGGTTCAAGTGAAGAGTCAAGACCTACAAGTTCCAAGTTGAATGAACATGCTGCTACTGGTGCTAGGAAGTGTGAAGAAAGAGTTGTTGTCAAGTCAAGTGTGTCTGGTCCTAGTTTATTGAGTCCTAGGAAGAATGTTTCTCCTAGAATTGTGTGTAATAAAGTAGGCAGTATGAAACAATCTCATTCTAATAAAAGGTCTTTCAAAACATGTTTTGTTTGTGGCAATGCCTTTCATTTAATTAAAGATTGTGATTATTATGACACACATGCTTCTGTTAATCATGCTTTTCCTGCTCCTGGTCCACCAGGAGCTGCACCATATGCCTCTAGAAGACTTGATCCTAGTGCTCCAACGTTTACTTCTTCTAGAGTGTCCTCTCCTTTAGTTTCTAATTATTGGAGAAATATTGGATTCCAAACCACCAGTAATTATTTTCAAAATTTTAATCCAATCTATCCACATAATTTGGACCACACGTATTTTGGTTTGGGAAATTTGGGAACTGCTGTTAAGCCCTCAGCAGGTTGTTCTTGGTTAAATAATAATACCCAAATGATGCATTGGCAACCAAGGAACAACGGTGGATCTCATCAATCTTCTTGGCACTCTTCTAAAGATCCACAAGGCAGGCTCAAACCTGAAAAGGTTTGGGTCCCCTTAAGACACTAACTCTGGCATTGTTATTATCTTGTTGTTGTAGGTTACTCCATACCAGGATCCTAGTCTAGGCATTGTTGATAGTAGTTGCTCCAGGAGCATGACTGGCAATAAAAGTCTTCTCTCTAACTTTGTACCATTTCATGGAGGCAAGGTCTATTTTGGTGGGGGTGAAGGCAGAATCACTGGCAAAGGAACGATAAAGACTCCCAATCTAAATTTTGAGCAGGTCTACTATGTGGAAGCACTTCAGCACTTCAACTTGATATCGGTCTCTCAGATTTGTGACAAGAAGCAGTTTGTTCTCTTCACCGATACTGATGCACTTGTGCTTTCCAAAGACTTTCAGCTTCCGGATGACTCACAAGTTCTACTCAGAATCCCTAGAAGGCACAATCTCTATAGCATCAAGTTGAATGAAGTCAACCCTACTGGTCAACTAGCATGTCTAGTTGCTAAAGCCTCAGAAGATGAAGCCACTAAATGGCATCGAAGGATGGGGCATGTGAACTTCAAGACCATTCACAAACTTGCAAATCTGAATTTGGTCTCTGGATTACCTCCCAAGACGTTTAGAAATGATATAAATTGTATTGCCTGCAGCAAGGGCAAACAGCACAAAGCATCCTTCAAGGCCATTACTACTCTGAGTCTTATAACTGAACCATTGCAGCTACTACACATGGATTTATTTGGTCCTACTTCCATTAGAAGCATTGACCACAAGCAATTCTGTCTGGTGGTAACTGATGGATATAGCAGGTTTACGTGGGTGTTCTTCATGGCTGCCAAGAGTGAGACCTACTCAATTCTTAGAGATTTTCTTACCCTGATAGAGAACCAGTTGTCCAAGAAAGTTAAAGGTATTCGTTGCGACAATGGAACCAAGTTTAAAAATAAAGACCTCATCGCACTTTGTAATAGTAAGGGCATCAAAAGAGATTATAGTGTAGCGAGGACTCCTCAACAGAATGGCGTGGCAGAACGAAAGAATAGGACACTAATAGAAGCAGCAAGAACTATGCTTGCCGATTCCAAACTTCCAACCATGTTCTGGACATAAGCTGTTAATACTGCAAGTTATGTTTTGAATAGGGTTTCTATTACCAATCCTCACAAGAAGACTCCTTATGAGCTGCTCACGGGCAAGGTTCCTAATATTGCTCATTTGAAGCCGTTTGGGTGTCCAGTCACTATTCTGAATACTAGTGATTATTTGGGGAAGTTTGATGGCAAGGCAGATGAAGGATACATTGTGGGATATTCAGCTCATTCTCGGGCTTATCGTGTCTACAATCTCCAAGCCAAGCGGATCATTGAAACTATTAATCTCAGGTATTTTGAGGAGAAGTCAAACATCCAAGGCAAGGGTCCAAAATGGTATTTTGATCTTGATTATCTTAGTGATTCGTTAGGATATTTTCGTTTCAAAACTAACCATAATGCAGGACCACAAGTGTTTGCAACTTCTAGTACTGGTGTTCCTTCTAGTCTTTCTGATTCAGATGATGAGGATGAAATTTTTGTGGTTCCATCCTATTCCACCACAGTTTCTCCTACTCCTCCTAGTGATGCAACTCCATTGGATGTACAGGATTCCCAAGTATCTCTTGACACTCTTCTCAAACAACAACAAGAAGCCACTACAGCATCTGCTCAAGGTGGTTTTGAGTTTCCCTTGGTTGAGTCTACTGACAAAGTTGCTCCTGGTACTCCAGCTTCTGCTCCTAGTGCTAGCTTATCTCCTACTGGTACTCCGGCTAGTGAGTCTGCTTCCAATACTCGTTTCTCCAGTCCTTCTGATTTGGGGAACCAACAAAAGAAGTCTTCTACCAAGCTGGATGATATTCATAAACAACCAGTAGATGGGATTTTCCACAATGCTTCATATGATGCTGACTTTGTTGGTGATCTCAATAACTTGGCACTAGAAGTGGAGGTTTCTTCCAATCCAGTCTTGCAATCCCACAAAGATCATCCTACCACTCAAATAATTGGAGACCCTGGTTCTACTGTCAAGACACGCAGAATGTAACAGAAGGCCTCATCTGATCATCATGCTCTTGTGGGCTATATTGAAGATCAAAAGCGTAATAATCATACGGACTTTCAACACTGTTTGTTTGCTTGTTTTCTTTCATAGGTGGAACCTAGGTCTGTTTCTCATGCTCTTGAGGATCAAAGTTGGGTGGAGGCTATGCAGGAGGAAATGCAGCAATTCTTGTTTCAGAATGTTTGGGTTCTGGTTGACTTACCAGATGGAAAGACAACTATCAATACCAAATGGATTCTCAAGAACAAGAAGGATGCACGGGGAATTGTCGTAAGGAATAAAGCTAGGCTTGTCTCACAAGGACACACTCAAATTGAGGGCATTGACTATACTAAAGTTTTTGCTCCGGTTGCAAGGATAGAGGCCATTCGTCTGTTTTTGGCTTTTGCCTCTTACGTGGGCTTTACGGTGTTTCAGATGGATGTAAAGAGTGCATTTTTCTATGGCAAAATTGACGAGGAGGTGTATGTTACTCAACCTAAGGGCTTTGTAGATCCACTTCATCCCAAGAAAGTTTACAAGGTGGTCAAGGCTCTTTATGGGTTACATCAGGCTCCTAGAGCTTGGTATGAGCGTCTTTCCACTTTCTTGTTAAAGAATGGCTATAGAAGGGGTACTATTGACAAAACACTATTTCTTCGGAGGAATACCAAGGACATTATCCTTGTTCAGGTTTATGTGGATAACATTATCTTTGGTTCTACTAGGAAGGAATGGTGTGATGAGTTTGAACACTTGATGAAAGGCGAATTTCAGATGAGTGCGATGGGCGAACTTTCTTTCTTCCTTGGTCTTCAGGTCAAGCAACAATCGGATGGGATTTTCATCAGTCAAGACAAATATGTTCATGAGATTCTTCAGAAGTTTGACATGGATCCTCTTAGACCCGCAGCAACTCCTTATGAAGTTGCTAAAATCAAACTAAAGAATGAGCCAGACCCCCCGGTCAATGTGCACATGTACAGGTCTATGATAGGCTCCCTAATGTATTTGACTGCATCACGTCCGGACATCATGTTTGCAGTAATTGCTTGTTCTAGACACCAGGTGACTCCAACGGTTTCGCACTTAAATGCAGTAAAGAAGATTTTCAAGTATATCAAGGCTCAACCTAAATTGGGTCTATGGTATCCTAGAGAATCACCTTTTGTTCTAGAAGCCTATAGTGATAGTGACTATGCTGGTGCTAATAATGACAGGAAGTCTACTACTGGTGGTTGTCAATTTTTGGGTCGTCGACTTATTTCATGGCAATGCAAGAAACAGACAATAGTAGCTACTTCTTCAACAGAAGCTGAATACGTTGCTGCTGCTAGTTGTTGTGGACAAGTTTTGTGGATCCAAAATCAAATGTTGGATTATGGTTTCAATTTTATGAACACCAAAATTTTTATAGACAATCAAAGCACTATTTGCATTGTGAAGAATCCTGTTTTTCATCAGCGAACGAAGCATATTGAAATTCGGCATCATTTTATACGAGATGCCAATGAGAAGAGGCTGATTCAGGTTCTTAAAGTTCATACGGATGATAATGTTGCTGATTTGCTGACTAAAGCATTTGATGGTCCTCGGTTTAACCACTTGGTGGTTCATATTGGGATGGTCAATCCTTGAGGTCTAGGATTGAGGGGAGGCAAAGCCTAAGGGGAGGCTTTGTGTACATATTCTTAGGACAGACTAACGTATTGATAGATTTTACCAAAATATTTTATTGGTTCTGGTAGTGTGTGGTACTTCTGGTGGAGGATTTTGCTCACTTCTGGTGGATATGGTCTTACATGACTGGCTTCTGGTCCTCATTGGTCAGCTTCTAGTTATAATTGGTTGGCTTTTGGTGGTTCAAAATCCTTCCCTGTCAAGTGGTAATTGGCTTCTGGTACTGGTCTGGGATACTGTTCATTCCTTTTGTCCTTTGTTAATCACGCTTTGCTCCTGGTCCGACCATTGTGTGCTTTGACTTTTGGTCAACGCTCCCAATCCTGGTATTTACATTTTTAGTTAAGCATGGTTAATTGGGAGTTGGTAATTATATTAAAAAGGGCAAGTGGTTACTATGTAATTATGGTTAAATTTGAAAGGGCAACCCCCCATTAATAGGGGTCAATGAACAGTTACCATTTTCTTTATTTATGGTCAAAATACACCCCTGACTCACTCATTACAATAAACACACACACAAAACCGCTCCTACTATCTCCACCCTAATCACAATCCTTCTTCCATCAATTCATCAAGATCCATGGCTGCTCTTGCTTACCAACCTGCTCACAACCGAGTTGCTTATCTGGGTGATGGTCCACATCGTGAACATTTTGCTGACATTCTGGATTTCATTGAAGCTTCCCACCTCAGGTTTGCATTTACTGTATGTCCCACCATATATGATAGTGTTATTCGTCAATTTTGGGCGTCTGCTCGACTTGTGGATGTGGTTGGTCGTCCACGTGCACTCCATGCTACCATAGATGGACGTGCATATGTGGTGACTGAGGCTTCTATTCACTCTTCTCTTCATCTTCAGGATGAGGGTGGTGTTGAATCCATCCCCAATTCGGAGGTATTGGAGGGGATGGCTGCTTTAGGATACGAACATGGGGGGAAGTTTAACTTCCAGAAAAATAGGTTTTCCCCCCAATGGAAGCTTCTGGTCCACTTTCTAATCCATTGTATGAGTCCCAAGTCTGGGAGTTGGGATGCTTTCCCTACTCCCTTGGCTACTGGTCTTATTTGCTTAGCCCAGGGTAGAGTTTTTAACTTTTCTCATTATCTCTTTGAGGGGATGGTTAATAATCTGTCTAATGCTGGTTCGAGAAAGAAGTTTCTTATGTACCCTAGGTTTATTCAGCAAATACTGGTTTGCATTCCTCGTGATAGGACTGAGCATGTGCCGTCTAAGCTTACAGCTAAAGTGTATTACAATATGGTCAATGGGTTTACTGGGGAATGGAGGCCCCTGACTGAGGCCATGTTGGGTTTGGCTCAGGGTCCTATGGGTGAGGAGGAGGAGGCTCCTGAGTTTGTTGTGATTGATGATGACCCCATGGAGGAGGAGGCTCCTACTGCTGGTGCCACCCATGTTGTTCAGGAGGAGCTGGTTGAGGAGGTGGTGGTTGAAAAACCATCCCCTTCCAAGGCTGGTCCTTCTTCAGTCCCACAAAAGTCTCCATTTGTGGAGACTCCACCTCCTAGTCCTGCCCCACACTCGACTGATAAACCGTTTGGTGATAGTACTCCACAGGTTGACCCATCTGTTGCATCGGGCTCCAATGACGCTTTCCCTAATCCAAGTTCTCTTGGTGGGCAGGCGGAGGAGCCTACTACACTAATGTCTTTGCTTGATCTTATGCGCAGGTACCATGAGCGGATGGTTTCATTGGAAGCTGATTTGAACCAACACAGGAAACATACTAGGGAGTTTGTTCTTCCTCTGGCTGATCGCATCAAAGCTTTGGAAACTCAGCAACGGCGCCGCAAGAAGCATGTGATCCATTCAGATTCTGATGAGGAGGGTACGGAGAATGTTGAGGATGGTTTGACATTATTGGCAAGGGCTGCCTTTGCTGATAAAGTTTATGATGATTTGTCGGTTCCTCCGACATCCTCCAGTGTTCCTTCTCCTAGTGCTATTCCCACTCCTATGGATGGTGATTCTGATCCTGCTGCTGGTTCCAATGCTGGTCCCTCTCATGATTCGAGGGGCAAGGCCCCCATGACTGATGCTCCATCCCTATCTTGCAAGCGTACCCGTCAACAGCTTGAAGAAGAAAGGCTAGGTGAGGAGGTTGCTCGTCGGATTCAAGTCGAGATTGATGCAGCTGATAGGGCTGCTGAAGAAGAGCTTCGAAAGCGGAGGCGTGACCAAATTCAACACGATGCCATGCATTGGAGTGATAGTGAATGGATGCAAGTTTTGACTGTTCTCACCCGGGATTATGCTCAGTTTACAGATCTTTTGGGTGACGATGTTGATGAACACAATTGTATTCCGAGTGCTATGGTATTGATGCGTAAGCACCAGTTAGCCCTTGCTGCACAACTTAGGGAAAAGAGAAAGAACAGACCTTTATCTCGGACTGAGGAGCGGAAGCAGATGCAACGCTATGTGAAATATCAGTCTGCTGCTCATTTTAATGCTCCTTGGAAGTGGGACCGGGTTCGGGCTTTGACCTTTGATGAGCTCAAGGCACTTTATGAAAGTATGGTTAAGCGTCAGAGTCAACCTATTCCGGAAAGATTTATTTACCATCCTCGTGGTGTGACCTCTTCTTCGCCTGCTGCTTCTACTGGTCCTTCATCTGCTCCAACTCCTGGTTCTGCTGCTAGTTCATCTGGTTTTGTTGCTACTTCCGTTGGTACTTCTACTTCTTCTTTGGTTGCTCCTTTGGGTTCTACTGCTGGTCATGCTACCACCACCTTTGATGCTACCACCACCTTTGATGCTACCACCACCACTCATGCTTCTACCACCACACCTGTTACCACCACCACCACACATGTTCCAACCACCACCTTTGCTACCACCACAACTACTGCTACTACACCTGATTTGCCATCTCCATCACCACCGGTTACGGGAACTCAATCAATTCCTACTTCTGCTGCAGCTCCTATTGATCCATTGGGTGGGCAAACTCATGAGTCTATTTCTCCTGCTCCCACTGCTGCTGTTGAGGTTACGGTAAAGGTTGAATCCACACCTAGTGATCCCACACCTAGACGTTCCCTTCGTCAGAAACAAGCTCGACGTGTTCGCCGTGGTAAGACAGTTCCTTATGAGAAGTGTGATCCTGAGAATTTGATTGATGCAGCTTCGGACAGTGATTCGGATTTGCCGTTGGGCAATGGGAACATTACTGGTTACATGGTTGAGCGTTCCACAACTCTTCCTGGTGTGGTATCCCATAGAATTACTTTGAGTGATGGGTCTGTGCGTTTGGCTTCGGGTTTGCAGGGTGTGTTATCGTGGGCTGACCGTATGGATCTTATGGCGTTGTATGGACTTGTGGATTCTAGCATGCCTTTTGACCCCATGGCTGTGTCTTCATGGCCTGGTCTGCGTATCTGGGCTGATCTTAAGCTGATGTTGGATGCTCCTCCTAATGCTCCTGTTTCGGGCATATGGAAGGATCAAATGCAATGGGTGATTCAGCGCTGGAAGCTATATGCAGGATGTGGGGTTCATATGTTGGAATTAGAATCTGGTCATATGGTTTTTATGCTGACTGATGTGGATTATCCTTTGACAATTTCTTCGATGGAGGCAATGTTGGCTACTCATTTGCAAATTTCTAATGCTCCATCAGGAAATGAGTCCTCTATGGCCACGACGTTGGTGGAAGGTATTCAGGCGCGGTTGATAGCAGATAAGAAGGCTGCTTCTGGTATGTGATGTGATTGGGTTGTAAGTGTTTATGTTTTGTATTTTTGTTCATTTGTTCATATTCTCATTCTTTTCACCAATATGTACAGTGATTGGTGAACTTCATTTTTATAGTTAAAAAAAAACATACTTTTTATATAATATCTGCTTATACTTTTAACACATCTTGGATTTTATACTTGTGAATAATATCCCTTGGCTGCTTCACATTGTGGGTTCTGGTTCCTGGTTTATGATTGTACTGATCTTTGGCTTCACTTGGTGTTGGACGTGGTCCACACGACAAATGGTTCTCAACTTACCATGTCTAATCGACAAGAAAAAGTTGATTCACCTTGAGGGTACGGCTCCTGGTGCTATTCTCAAATCCGTTGATGGTTGCCAGGTTACCCAAAACTGGATGGTTTTCACTTGCCATAGTCTTGGACTGAAAAGTGGCTAATCCAAGGGGGTACGACTCTTGGTAAAGATCTTATCAAATCCGTTGATAGCTGTAATAGCTTTCTTAAAGCTATAGGGTGTTCAACTCACCAATGCTTCATTGCTAAGAGTTGGTGAGTCCAGAGGGGTACGGCTTCTGGTAAAGACGCATCAAATCTGTTGACGGCTGTGATGGTTTTCCTAAAATCATCAGGGTACTCCCACTCACCATTGATTCACGTTCTAAGAGTTGGGCTGGGTTCTAGTCTCCCAGGGTGATGCTTATTCCACCAGAAAGACTGGCTAGCCCAAGAGCGAGCAGCTACTTGGTAAAGGCTCATCAAATCTGCTCATGTTGCTGAAAAGATTCAACACGATGCTGATTTGTTACAAGCTTTGGAGAAGCTTCTAGTGTTTCATGTTGCGGCGGTTACTCTGATTCTTATCTTTCTGATGCTGCTATTTGTTTTGCTGATACAATCCTCGGGCTTTCATTGCACGTTTTCCAGGAAACTTGAACTCAACAGGTCAAATTCAAGTTTAGGGGAGGATTGTTAGGACCATTGTAATAGTTAAATGTAATAGGTAGACTAGGAGGTATGTAGTTCCTCCTGGTCCTAGTAGTAGTAGGAGCAAGTCTTGCTCCTGGTCCTAGTCGAAGTCAAACTTTATTATTTACTTAATATTCTGTTAGGATATGCATGAGATATGTTAGGAAAGGATATGCATATCCGTTTTACACGTTTTCTTTAATGCTGTATTAGGGTTTCCTTGTAGTATAAAAGGAACCTTAGGCAGAAGGGTTAGACACACCTTCACAAAATGTAGTTCTAGTCATTATCAATATTAGAAATCCTTAGAAAGGATCAAGTCTTTATAGTTATTATGTTCTTCTTGATTATATTTATATTTCACATTCATATTGTGTATAGAGTCTCTTTGTGATTTGACTTGTGATTACAGAAGTCATTCACCGGTCCTGACAGGCTGCAAGATCTACTTCTAGTAGACCCAACAATTCCGTTTAATCATATTCTTGAAACTCTATACAACCAGCTTTAAGTCCACATAGGAATTACCAGGCTATCATGTTACTTATTTCAGTTCAGTTTACTACCGTTTAAACCAATTTATTTTCTTTGATCATGTCAGACAAGCGACACCAGTATCCCATAAAATTTCCACCAGTGCCATGTACAGTATTTCATGAGTACTCCATGTACAGTATCTCAGATATGCTCCATGTGCAGTATTCACATTGTACTTCATGTACAGTAGTCCAGGTGTACTCCAGGTACCCTACTCCATGGATATTGCTAATCGATCCTCAATCATCTCAGGCGTTTTCATTTGTCGATATTCTACCAAGTGCTGATGTTGCTCGTGAGTTGGAGATTTTACCGAATGCTGATGTTTCTAACACTTTGAAGACCTCACATATGCTGTTGTTGTTGATACTTTGCAAATTTCTCAAGATGTTTATGCTGCTTATACTATGAAGACTCTACAAAACAAGGACGAAAACTATAAATTTGAAATTTCTGACGAGAATAAATTTCAACCATCGGACACTACCATTCCATTCCATGCTTTTACCTTCTCAGCTAGATGTCACACTTCACTCAGTTAACCTTCCATTCAGAAGAGTGGGAACCGGAACCCAGCCGGCCACTCAGTAAAATAGTTACATGAATCACGGTGATGATAATGCCCGTCATGAATTGACATACAAAGCAGTAGTGACAACCTCCGTGTTTATAATTAATCAATCAGTAACCGTCGGAACTCCATAACGGACGTGACCAGAAATACAAAAGGTTAGTAGTCTAACCGGTCCACCAATCCTAGCAGTTATCAAAATTTTTCAGCCTTGTTCAGATTCGTCTACTAAAACACGTGTCAAGACATCAGTCAAGACATAGGTCTCAGCTATTATTTCGGAAGACACATATCAGGACACCAATCATGGTACACGTCATACGAATATCTCTCAGAGTACGAGTCAGAACTCATAACTCCGTATAAAATAAGATCATTAAAGATCCAGTTACCACCACTGAAGTATTAATCAGGTTAAACATGGAGTATCCATTATGTGATGTTACAGACGAACACATTCAGTGAAAATCGTCATGTTTACTTCACGTATTTCTATGACAGCTTTATTTTAAAACATGTATTTACCGACCTCCCAGCCAGAAAAGACTCCACAGTACCAACCATGGTTATTAAAGTTATCCTTTTAGTTAACGACGAGATCCGTCTTACTAAATCCCAAATATATTCATTATATCTTCTGCCAGAGAAATCATACAAGTTGTTTCTGCCTTACAAGAGCGTGACTTATCAGTCCATAGCCATGAATATTTTATAGCCACCAGTTATAATCCACTTCTTAAATTCCTTAAATTCATGACCAACAAATTACTCGAGAGTTTCCAGACATAATTTCAGAAAGTTATCAGAAATTCCTTTCTAACCACGAGACATAATTCTATATCGAGCTTGCCGCAACAACGTAACCTGTTTTCAAAACTCCTTGTTGCAGGGCTGCAACTAAGTTAAAAGAGTTGCAACATTGCTGCAAGAATTACCGGAATGAGGCTTTATTCAGCCTGGCGCACCACCAGGAAGAGCACCGTTTCTGTCCATCAGGAAGAAGGCCGGTATCATGAGATCATGTATCGACGACTGAATTTTTTTTTACAAGCTCACTATTCATAATCAATGTTCATTCCATAAATAGCAAGTCCATCTGATCTGCTATGATGTCTTAACAGTTTCCAGAACAATTACCGATCATGCTACCATCAGTGGTGAGAGAAAGAACATGATGTTTTCCAGACTGTTGTTGCGCATATTGCAGTCTCTCTAAAATTTTAATTTATACTTCTGAGCTTCCTAATTCTCCAGCTATATTATGAAATTTATGAATAAAATTTTCCATAATTCTTAGACAAAATCGTCAGTATATTCATTGATTACTTTTTGATCTGCTAGACTCTAGAGAAGAACACGAGAATCATCTTCTCAAATCTTAACAGAACCTTCGATAGAAGATAATTTTATACATAGTTTTCCAGATATGAATTCCAATTGAACAAAGTGGCGTTTCTGAACTATCCTACTTCGGCAGAAAGAAATTTCAGACAATACTACGAAGGTGAAGGCCATCACCAAATGGTCAAGACCGACGTCGGTGACAAACATACAAAACTTCTAGAACTCAGAAAACTACTACCGTAGAAATCCCGGACAGTTCTCGCGATCAACCTTCTATGACTAAGCTTACGCATAAAGAAGGGAACCTACACCGATTGTGCATTCCACAAGACCGTACGCTAGTAAAGGTCTGGTTACCAGGACTCATACCTTTCTGTAAATATTCACTTGTGGAAACCTTGGTTTCACGGATCTTTAAGCTACTAGGAATGATCATTGTTCATATGATTAACATAATCAAAGCGGAATTAGAACAATAACCATTAACAAGGTGTTTGGACACAATAACACATGAATGAATCAAAAGGGTTGCTCATTATATTAATAATAAACAACCACTAGACGTGTATACATTAATCCCACGTCTAGTGCAACACACGCTTTAGGTTTACATTGTGAATGAAAGTTATGAATAAAACCTAAGACCCTTGGTTCCTTTTATAGTGTAAGGATTAGGGTTTTACAAGAGATAATAATGAATAAACAAGTAAATCTTCTATTTAAATAAACTTATACAAAATATATCCTGCATGTTTATCAAAATAGAAGCTTCCATAAGCTTCTTTGTCTACGTTTCTATCAATGCTTACATTGTACATGACAATGCTTGGATTGTACATGACAATGCTTGAGCCATCAACGCTTAGTTTGCTCTTGTCAACGCTTGGATTGCTCTTGACAACGCTTAGACAATATCTTCATGTTTTCTTCGTTTTTGAGTTTCTGCCACATCAACTTTTTAACCCAACAATCTTCCCCGAGTTGATGTCGGCAAAACTCTTTGTGTATCTCTTGTAAGTTGTACATGATCTTCAAATTGCTTCTCCTCAAATGTAGCATGTATATCTTCCCCTTTTTGTCACATCAACAGGGAAGTAAATAATGTATGCAATCTTTGAAGATTCTCCAAATGTAGGCTCTGTATAATGATTTTGAAGAAAAATAAATAAAGTAATCTTGATGTAGAAGTAGAATAACCCAACCTTGTGTTCCATGTCTTGCACTATCCATGTGACGTCGAACTTATATGAAAACGTTAAAGTATAAGCAGACCTCGATCCCTTGTCAATATTCTCATCCTTTGTGAGACACTGAGCACGATAATGTAACTCCTTCAAGTGTTATGACAAGTCTTTGTCACCACCCATTTAAAGCACAAACAAGTTACCTTTAAAGTCCATGACTTTAAGATATGATAGAACACAAACTCACGAAAATCTTCTTCAATCATCAAACTTATCATAAGAATTCTTCCCCTTAAGCCAACACCTCTTCATGACGAATCTTTATGAAATAATAGCTTCATATCATATGTAAAAGTTTAACTACGGATAACTCTTTTACAAGGCTACCCCGATTACATAATCCAATCAAATATCACTCCAATCAAATACTTCACGAATTGTTGCTAACTCGCATTAAAATCATTAATCCCTTTTAAAAGTATCCGAGCCATAAATATCACCTTGATATTCTGAATAAAAACGGACATTCCATGTACCTTCGTGTGTAAATTCCTCCTTTTTGTGTGCTAAAAACGTACCAATTTTATCAACAGCAGTCATTCTTTTGTTGTCCAACATCTCCCTTTGTCCAATATCTTTCCACCTGTATTGTCACATATCGGACAACACCCATCAACGTTTGGACAAACCATTCCTCGGACAACACATAACAACGCATGTTCTGTCAGCGTCGATTTATTCCTTGTCAGCGTCAAAACAAAGCCTGTCAGCGTCTATTCTTCCTGAATATCATGTTTCTGTATCCAATGAATACTTTTTTGCATACTTCACGTCCTTTTCTTGCAAGTATTATTTCACTTGAATAACTTGAAACACTGATCCATATGTAACGTGAGTCTTTTTATCAACAGATATTTTAAAGATATAGAATATCACTAAGACTCAGGGAGTTAATTATTCAAAGAATCTCCCATCTCAAGATCTTTGTGATAACTCATGTTTTAAATAAAACACATACCAAATTTGCTTCCATATGATAATATCTTTTCAAACCATAAACAAAATAATATCCCACGTCTGTATCCCAAAACTCACGTCTTTTAGCTGCTTCATAATCGTTAAACGTGTATATCACTAATCTAATCCTTACAAAGCAGGGATTAACTTTGTTTCCAAAACTGATTACACGTATCACGCAGCCTCTTATCACGCAGCCACATAACAACGTATCAAAACCATATGTCTTGCATCTGACGTTGACGTGATTGACTGACTGACTAATCACGCATCCATATATCTTGCATCAAAACAACATCCCTTTCTTATCACATGGCTGACTAGTCACGTTCTTTATCACAAAGTTGTATTAGATCTGTTGCTGCTACAGTATCTGGAACCCTAGTTCGTCAATATTGAAGACAATATATCAATCTAGGGTTTCTTGAAAAGACGAACACAATGCTAGTATGATTACCACCAGAAATCAAGACCAATTTGTGACAGAAAACATAAACACCTTTGTGACCATTGTTTCTGTTTAAGAACGATCTAGGGTTTGTAAAAACCCTAGTTCATGATTTTATGTAAACTAGAAACTTGAAAATCCTTGTCTGCAGCCAACTTTGACCTTGAATAATTTCTTCATTAGGGCTCAGAGCGAAAATCATTTCGGTGAGATTCTAGACACAAGTGCCAAGAATCTACAGTTCAAAAATCACGAAGATCCAACGGTTAACGAAGGAGAGATCGTGTTTTGAACATGGTTGTCCACAGAAAACTGCATATACTTACTGCTGACTTTGACGCCTAATAACTTTTTCCTGGGGATAAAACTTGACAATCCCTCCGGTAGATGTCTAGATATATGTGTATAGAACACACACAAGAAATTTCGTAACGATCCAACTGTCCAATAAAAAGTTATGACCTTCTGAATACTGCTGCGCACACAAAAACGTTCAAAAAAACCCTAGACGGATTTTTCTTCTTTTCACCATACACGAACACCTTGTTGGTCCTAGCATCACGAGCCACGAAGCTCTGATACCAATTGTGGAAACCTTGGTTTCACGGATCTTTAAGCTACTAGGAATGATCATTGTTCATATGATTAACATAATCAAAGCGGAATTAGAACAATAACCATTAACAAGGTGTTTGGACACAATAACACATGAATTAATCAAAAGGGTTGCTCATTATATCAATAATAAACAACCACTAGACGTGTATACATTAATCCCGCGTCTAGTGCAACACACGCTTTAGGTTTACATTGTGAATAAAAGTTATGAATAAAACTTAAGACCCTTGGTTCCTTTTATAGTGTAAGGATTAGGGTTTTACAAGAGATAATAATGAATAAACAAGTAAATCTTCTATTTAAATAAACTTATACAGAATATATCCTGCATGTTTATCTAAATAGAAGCTTACATAAGCTTCTTGTCTACGTTTCTATCAATGCTTACATTGTACATGACAATGCTTGGATTGTACATGACAATGCTTGAGCCATCAACGCTTAGTTTGCTCTTGTCAACGCTTGGATTGCTCTTGACAATGCTTAGACAATATCTTCATGTTTTCTTCGTTTTTGAGTTTCTGCCACATCAACTTTTTGACCCACCATCACTCAGGTTCCACCAGAACGTACCAAAATTCCAGGCAGGATTTTGATAGAAACAGTATAACACGTTGAGGCAGCTATGTTCATATCTAATGCATGCCATTCCAACATGTTTAAGATAGAACGCCGTCATGCTAGCAAGTTATTACCACCAGGATAAATTCTGGTCCGAAAGGAGACAAGACTCCATGGAGATTGTTATCAATATACCATAGACTCAGAAAAAATATAATACTATCTAAGTCATTGTCGACCACGTAATCAGCCTACGCGTTTTCTTTCATCCGAAAGAATTACGCAGTAGTGGACCTGCAGAGAATTCAGCAGTAAATCGTACGATTTCAAGGTATTCCATCAACAATCTTGTCAGATAGAAATTAGCGTTCGCGAAATCGCGCTCACGTTCATGTTCACGATCATGTGTACGTTCACATTCACGTTCACGTTTATTTTCACTTTCACGGTTACGTCTCATTCGCAATATGATGCCGCTTCAGTTCATGTTTTATGTTTTCTCATGACTTAAGCTCACGTTCGCGTTCATAACATTGTTCATGTTTGAGTTCGTGTTCCATTCCGCGATACACGCTTCACAGTTTATTACCGAATACGGTTATAGGAAGCTTGAGAAACCAGACCCAAGTATAGCACAACTATTCCATAACCAGGCAGACGTTTCACATCTCAGGCCGTATTGTTTGGCATTCATTCCTCAATCAGCATACGTTCATGATATGTTCTAGTGTCACGTTCACAGTATGATTCACGTATCACATTCATGATATATTTCATGTCAGCGTTCCTCATATAGTTATGAACCACGTTCACAATTGCTCACGTAGTACGTTCGATATTGTTCACGCAGTTCGTCCTTATATGCTTTCAGCAGTTTGCCTAGAAATATAAATGTTATCTTTTCAGGATAATTGTACGTATCGTTTCATGTATACCACATACTATAGCTTTTTCATTCCATCAGATTCAAAAAATCCATCTTAGTTATGGAACCAGAAACTATTCAGCATTCATCAGGACAGGGTCAACAGGACCAAGATTTTTTTTATTATTATGTTAGATCTTTGAAGGAATCATCTCGAACGGGAGGCCATTCGAAACGGAGGAGTCTATCCGGACCTCTCATATTTTTTTTCCTTCAATAAATTCAGTTATATTCTTTTAGACATGTTACGTTTCATTTTCTTTTCAGCCATGTCACATTCCAGTTTCACTTCATTCATGTCACGGTTATACCCTTTCAGCAACAGTATGTTCTAAATCAAGGGAGAATGATCCTTCAGCTGATATGTTTTTCAGTTTCATGTCCTTTCAATCTATGTGTCTTCCAGCTTAAAAATTTCCCAACTTAATTACCTTCAAATTTGAGGACAAATTTTCTTTTAAAGAGGGAGAATTATAAAACACCAGCATAATCGTATCCTTAATTCGAGGACGAATTATTTTTTTAGAAGAGAAGAATTGTAAAACCCGTATTTAAAATCTTCGGATATTAAATACGTGTAGTCTCAGCTCTAAATTTAATTAAACGTAAACAGTAAATACGCAGTCCCAGTTTATTTAAATACTATAACAACATAATTATTCAGAAAATAATTATTTAGTCTCTGAAAATATTACATATGTATTACTTATTATACAGAAATAACTAAACGTTAACAGTAATTACGCACTCAGTATTATTTAAATATTACAAAAGATAATTATTTAGAAAATAATTATTAAAATTCAGAAGAACACTACGAGCGTATTTTGTATGTACTATTTCACAGAAGAATATTACTTTTTCAGAAAATTAAAACACGAGGAATACAAATATGTTACGAGATGATTTACAAGTGCCGAAAACCAAACGAGAACACGTATACATTGAAGGGTGGCATTTGGACTCTTTAACAAAGAAAGAAACTTGGGCTTTTGGCCCAACGCGGTTTACAACTAAACACAGGAAACACAAAAGTGGCCCCTGCCATTTCACATTCACGAAACAAAAAAAAACTAGGATTTAGACCCCTAGTGTGGCCGCCGGTTACAACACAAAGAAAAGGGGGTTTCGAGATTGTTTTACAGCCTTAATTCGTATGTGTTCGTCTCTCATTACCAATCCTACAAGGGTAATCGTTCTTTTTTTCAGTATACCACGAACTAATGATTTGATCTAAAAATAAGTAGGAGTTTATGTTTATAATATTGAAATAAAAGAAAAATGGGGTCGGTTTTGGAGGCTGCACGAAAACCGAGACACCACCTTGTCTCAGTGGTGCCTCTTTCTTTGGTCGGACGAGAACATCAACCCCAACCGGGGGGCCTGTTTTGTTGAGAATGGGGCGTCGGGTGTGTTGTGGTTCAAGAAACCGAGACCAAGAGGTCTCGGTGGCCTCGGTCCCAGCCCAGCCGTGACCCACACAGGGGCAGCTAGGGCTGTGTTCGACCCTAAAGCTGTCAAAAATAACCATTCGGGTGTAAGCAGTTAAAGGGGGGGTGTTTGGGACTGTCTAAACAGTGGGAAACACATGAGATCAGTGGGAAAATAATAGAGGGCAGTGGGAAAGGATTTGGACAGAAAAATAACAAGTTTAAAATAAGATTAGTGACAGATTAGCGACGCTAATTTCTATCTCAGATTTGTTTATGACAGTTCCTGTGACAGCTTTTGGTCACACTGTTTTTAGTGACTTATATTTCTGTCACTAAATCAAATATGCAGATTTTATATTTTGTTGAATTGTTTTAGTGCGACCGAGACGGGGTATCTCGGCAGGCTCGGGGTTATAGTAAATGATAAAAATGAAGAATTATAATTATACCTTTTAATTACGTTGTTTTAAATAAATGTTTTAATAATGAATTTAATAAATTAAGTATAAACTAGTTTTATAAGAATTTAAAAAGGGTATAATTTTATTAAATGAATTAAATTATTTTTGGAAACTTTCTTATTTAGGAAACTTTCTATTATTAGCAGGTTAATAAATATATAAATATTATAACGTCAGAACACGTGCTATACCGTAATTAATAATAGAACATGAATACGTTAACCAGAAATAGTAGAACATTCAGACTTATCAGTTTATATATTAACAATATTACAAGGATAAACAAATTAACTAAGTACAGTTGAGAAATAAAATAAACGAATATCATTTAACTTATTTTCGCGTCCGTTATTTATGTAGTATTTGTGAAGTCGGAGTAGATCTTTCAACTTTCGTTCTTATTTCATTTCTGGACACGAGGTACGGATTTCCCGTCCTTCAGTAAGGACTTTCTTTCCTATACATGATTAGGATTCCCCGTCTACAGCCAAATGTTTCCCCATTATATGTTATAAATTATTAGAAATTATGTAAATAACTAAGATATTGCCTGAGCCTTATATACAAGCATGACCAGTTAGTTATACTAGTTACGGAGGTACCGTAACCATAACACTTGAGACACCAGTGTCGTGAGTCACCTGCAGGAGAGTGATATCATGCAGCGTCCCACTCAGCTCAGCTTGGCCATTTAATCAGTATTATTAGTGGGGCGTATAGATGCATCCTAGGCTTATCAGTTTACCGTTATCAGGTGAATGTGGTGTGTAAATGCTCTACATCCTTCACATTGGAGCTGATCCCACCACCTAGCACAGTATTTAGAGGTCACCCCTCTACCGCACGAGGAGGTCACCCCTCTATTTATTCATGCAACAGTTGTTACAGCACATGACCTATATAAGCTCTTGGCAATTAAGATACAGTAAATGCATGTTTTTTCAGATTTAACAGATAGCTGTTCAACTTTATTATTTATAAATAACATTTTATAGATTATACACAGATTTCCGCTGCAACTTTACTTATCAGTCTTACCGCTTCAGTATTTTAGCATCTGCTTCATTTCAGTAATTCCTTATCATGCTTTATATCCGTTCACTGGGCGGTATGCTCAGCCGTAGTTCCTTTCATGTTCTAACGGCAGTTACACCAGGACGCTCTTAGGATTCTGAGAGCATGTGTATTTGGATGAAAGCTATCCAGACTTCTTATTTTATGCACTTCTTACATTATTCTGCTTATTTGGACATTGTTTAGTCCTTTCCTTCAGTATTTTATTTTTCATGTTTTGAGCTTATGTTTGGATTACCGATGTTTGATTTCAGTATTTCCTTTATGGGCAGTTAATGTTTTAGGACATTTACCTTATGCTTTGATGACACGCCATAAATACACGTAACGGTCCACTTATCCAAGTGGGGCGTTACATTAAAACATGAATAATTAATTACTCGTTATTCAATTATACAAACAGGTTTTTTAGAAGTTAATGGTTTGTCAAACTTAATAGGGATTAAGTCGTAAAATAGCAATGAACTTTACAAAATGTACCGATTTAGTACGTGTACTCTTAAAAAGTTATACAATAGCGACGAACTTTTTATAAGTGTTCCAATATACACATTTTAGCGACGTGTCATATTATAAACGGTGACACGTGTCAGCCTTTCATGAGTAACATGTCATCAAAATGTGCATAATGGAACACTTATAAAAAGTTCGTTGCTATTTTACAACTTTTTAAGAGTATACGTACCAAATCGGTATATTTTGTAAAGTTCATTGCTATTTCATGACTTAACCCAACTTAACATTCACATATTTAGGTGGTGTTTGTTTCATTAAAATGTTTTGGATCTAAATCTAATTACCTCCTTTTACTGGTAAGAGACGGTTATAAAATCTGAACCTGAATGAAATAATATTTTTGTTTTTCTATAATTGTGTGAATTGTTTTAATTAACTGTTTCTAAAACATATATATCAAAATTAAAAGTCATAAAACCATTTCAACTCATAAAACAAATTACAACCAACGTTGTACCATTATAACATTTTTTGTGATAAGTTTAACATAATAATATATCATTACATAAATATCTTAAGTTTTTAAACTATTACACTAATGATTCAACACAATAATATGTTTATATTTTAAAATATTCGAGTCCAATAATAACATCAGTATGATAACATTTGTAACTCAATATCTAACAAATACAGTAGAATTTAAGCTCACTAAAAACACTCACTAAAAATATTATCTTCAAATAGAAAAACCTGTTGAGAAATGAGGATAAGTACAAGTAAAAGAATTTATCTTTTTCACTATTTCTTTTTCTCCCTCCCTCCTCATATTCTACAACCATTATCACTATGAGCCACTGTGGCATCACTCAATACATCTTATTGTTCGATCAATCCATTGTGACTACATCACTCGTTTATTTGTTTCTTACAAAACCGTTATTATACTTCCAGTGGGGCCACTTCTGTACTTTTTATGTATATATTAAATTTTCTTTATGGTTAAGTGAGTGTTGTGGCTGTATAAAATGATTTCATTGGTTATCAAAAATTTGTTTAAAAAAAATGTTTTAATAAAGTGGTAATGTATTAAATTGTGTTAAGTTCAATGCATTGTGAAGATTTTGTATGGAAGTTGATATGTTGATGTGGAGGTGGAAGTGTATCGAACCTTTTATTGCGCTATACATTGGAGATGCTCTAAAACACTGCCAAAAATTACGGTGCTTTTTTTTGGCATTAAATTCATTACTGAAAATCACAAACAAATACACATTAAAAGCTTTAGAGGTAGTCAGAGTTGTTCACCAAGTCTGACCGCATCAAATGCGATACAACTTACGGTGTCTGAACGAAAGTAAAAAAACAAACACTCCTCATGTCTGACCGCGTCTGACGGTAAGATGTCAGAATTAACGATCAGAGGTTTTTCGAGAAAACAAACACAACCTTACTTTTTTCAACGGTTCTCAACTTCTCATTTAAGATTGTCATTAAAAGTTCTAGGTTCTCTGCACGAATATGATCATACGTATCAGTATTTTGACTAACATTCTCTGTCATTTCGTCCCTCTACTTTTGAGTTTGAGTGTGTGTCGTTTTGATGGAATCAAAGAGCTTTTTAAACTCCATTTAAACTCTTTCTTTTTGTTTAATTAAAAGAGTAAAATTCATATATGGTCACTGTGTTATGTCAATTTTGCATGTATCATACTTGTTCTTTTGAAAGAGCAAACACCCTACCTGTGAAGATAGTTTGAGTTCAATTTAATACTTTGACCTAACGAATGTTATATTAAAATGTTTTAACCACAGGACAATAATGTCTTTTTTATTTTTTAACAATCACACTTATGATTCAACATGTGGTATCCGAGTGGGAGCCCTGTATATCCAGGATCAAAGGTTTTCAGGTCGAAGAACGAAGATCAAACATAAAAATCCGTGTAGGGTTTTTAGGTTCGGATCTCTTTTCACAGCCACATTCAAACAATGATAACTCAATCGTTAACCATTGGATCGTCGTGAAATTCGAACTAGAGATTCTCTATACATGTATCAACGATCTCGCTGGAGTGATTGTCGATCTGAGCTGTCAAGAAAAAGTTAAAGCCTGTCAAAGTTGGCTGCAAAAGATGTTTTTCAAAGATTCTGTTTTTCATATTATTGTAAACCTGGAGTTTCTACAAACCCTAGCTCAATTATAAACAGAAAATATATGATACAGAAGGTTGCTGATGCTTGTCGTCATGCAAAGAGGTTGCTGATGTTGGTGGTCATCCAAAACAGCAGATCGTCATTACGGTTTACTAAAACTATAAAGTAGGTGTATCTTTTCTTGCTGATCTCATCATTATGTTCAATGTTGCTGCTGTGATTAGGGGTTCATTGTATGTTGGTGACATAACAAGAGTCACCACAAGTATTGAATTATGCAAACCCTAATCATTGAATTCATGTACTGCTTATTTAAAGGAAGTACAAAAAGCTGAAACAGATGTGAAAAGTTGTAGCAGATTTTGCATTCAGATGTATCCATTTGAATTATATGTGTCACGTGAGGTTGAATTAAACGTACACAAGAAGCGAGAAACATGGGCTGAAAAATTTGGATTGTGTGACTCAGAGAAAGAAAGAAACGTGGGCTGGTACTCTTCATATTATGGTCAGAAAATCAAGGAAAACAATATTGTGAATGTGATATATGCGTGGGATATTGTTGATGTTCTATCGATGCTATATTCTACAACTCATTCCTGATTTTTAGGTGAATAACGTGATTGTTAAAAAAAATATTGATGAAAGCAACCACGATGACTTTTGATTTCGTGAACACGATTACAAGATTGCTGAGAGAGTATAGAAAGAGAGGGCAAAGGTTGTCTGATTGTTATGAACAAGTGGGACACAACATCAAATAAAAATCAGCAGTATTGAATTATGAGGAAGATTTTAGGACCAAACAACTCTCTTATTGTTAAAAAAAAAATTTAGAAAAGACAACTTTGTTCCTTGGTTAAACCATGATAACGGTCAACATATAACATCCGTTAAATCAAGGTATCAAAATGGATTCAAACTATCTTCACAGGTAGGGTGCTTTCACTTTCAAAAGACGAGGTAGGATACATGCAAAATTGACATAACACAGTGACCAAAACTGCATTTTACTCTTAATTAAAATTTGAACACAAGATCTTAACGGCACATTCTCATTCTCAAGATTTGCCACTTTAAATACTTGATTCAATTGCTTGTTTATGTTTTTCTTTAACATTTTGCTATTTTATTTGAAAATAAATTGTTTGTTTTTCACTACATTAAAAATCATGTTAAAGAATCCGAATTCGTTATAAAAGAGATTCTATTAGACATTTATTTTTGGTATGGATCCGTTTGTGAGCACCCTGTAATATCTTTTGGGTATAGATCCGTTTGTGAGTACCCTGCAATGTCATTTGGGTATGGATCCGTGTGTGAGCACCCTCTGATGACGAAAATATTGTTCGATATGCATCTATGCAATCAAGATCGTGAACATCCTTTAACTTGCAAACTTTTCTTTGACTGGACTTATCTGAAAATCCTATCAAATATTCTTAGTTATCATGGCTTGGCTACTTAGGAAGCATGATTTAACTTGATAGAACTTATTGGATTTGGAATGGCTTGGCTATTTTGCAAGCATGTCCTAATGTGAATATATGTGCCTAATGATGGCTTTTTTATTTGATTTGGATCATAGTTCCTTCGATCGAGTAATGCATACTCCAAACGACTTCATTGTCGATGAATTCGCTTTTGATGAAATAAGTTTGCATGTTCGAGATCAATGCAATTAGGTGATTCTGTATGACTAGTACTAATTACCTCGTCTTGATATTTTGTAACGTTTCGATGGACTTATGTGTGATCCATGCGATTTTCTTCTACGACGTAATTGTTTTTATCAGACTCGTGGATGATATGTGTTTTAATTTGATCGACATGATCACCGATTGTTTTGAATTGATTGTCGCATTGGATATTTTCCAAATGCGCCCACTTCTTTCGACTTATCACTTGACATGTGGATTTTTTTTTTCAAACTTATATCCACCGCCGCATGTTTGATAAGATAGTAGTAATGTACCTTGATGCACTTTAAAAAAATTTTGACGACTTTTTAATTTTTCGCTTCAATTGGTTTCTCCTTCGAGTTATATATTATTCTTTCCTTATAAGGATTGAAGCCATTCAAACCGTTCATTTATGCCTGTTATGTATACTCATGGCTTTGAATTTTGTTCATCCAACCTTCATTGGAAACCTCGGCGATGACTTGTCAATTTCTAACCTCTTCGCCCTTTAACCGAAGATTATTGAGACGAATTAAGTGTCGGGACGTCGCTTCCTAAAGGGGTAGCTACTGTAGTAACTCGAACATTAAAATCTACATTTAGACCGAGTTCTAATACTATTTCTAATATCTGGACCAATATTTATTAATCGACTTTTATTTGTCATGATCATTTTTGTGAATAATATGGAATTCTTTGCTAACCGGGAAAGTTAGGGCTTTAACGTATCGCAAACGTGTCGTTTATTATTTATGGGTAAAGTCTATGTTCGTCATCGACCGTAAACATATTTGTTATGACATAGAAATATTTTGTATTGTCGTCGTTTTAATTTTTCATTTTACGAGCAATTTTCGTAATTTAAGTTAAACCTTTAAGCGTTGTTCGTTTATATATTGCGTTAGTCTTTATTAATTTATAAGCCCTCATTTATTTATAAAAATATCAATGTTCTCCGAATGACGATGTTTTTATTTTATATTGAGCGTTTATTTTTCGTGTTTTACGCGTATCTTTCAAATCGCGTAACTTTTAAAATATCGGATTTCGATAATACCCGCTTTTACAAATTGTGGGACAAGAATTAATATAACTCTTATCCCACTTTCTCAAAAGTTACACCAGACTCACCCTATCATGCAACTTACACGTCTCACCCATTTTTGATTTGGTGGCACAAATCATTCCAAGTACATTTCCAAGTACTAGTTAGCTAAGTTATCAATTAGCTCATTTAACCAACATAAAATATAATAAAAAGAATATGCAAAGCACACCTCTTGACTTTCCTTTTTCTTTCAGCCGTGTATACCCACAAAGCGAAAACATCAATTTATTTTGCTATATTGATTGGTTCAAGATATAAGGTCAAGTGTTAATCATACTTATTTTTGAGTCAAGTCACCCTTAACAACCTCTATGTCTACATCGTTTTGAAGTGTTGGGGCTGGAATTAAAAGGGTCTTGTATGTGGTTTGATCATGGTAATAAATAATATTTGAGTATTTGAAATGATGGTTATGAACCAAGCATCAAGTGATCATTAGTTGTTATTGAGTTTCTTCATCATCTCTCGTAAGGATCATTTTGTCCTTTTTGATATATGTATTTTTATCAATTTTCTATTAAGATTGATGATTTTAATAGTTGAACTAAGTATTTTGGACATTGTACATGATTTATGACATAAAAAGTTGGCCTAAACAAGCCCTTGATCATGGTTGTGATTTATTGATTTAAGCCAGCAGTAAAAACGTGAGCCTTTTAGAAACTCAGTAAGTTATGGGCATTAGATAAAAATATAGGGAGTTAGCCCTGTGTTTTGTGGTGATTTGACCGGGTCGCTCGTCTCATGATGATACCCGATGAATTAAATATGGCCGAAGTGGTAAAAAGTGTCAAATCTGACCACTAATTTTAAATCGACTGAGAACATGTAGAATCATACAGAACCAATTAAAAAGGTAAAACTAAAAGTTATAGATAAAATCATAAAGAATTATAATCGGTCGGATAGTTTATCAATTCTTTACAGTTTGACCATGGCGGGCAAAACGGTGGGACTGAAGTTGGCTGCGAAAAACTGCCAACTCTTCTAAGTGATAGAATGGGTAGTTGAGTTATGATAAGTATAAATTATGGGTAATTAGACTTATAATAAGTAAACTACATAAGTTAATAATGACTTTGGTAAAAATAACTCATCTATATTATTTATGGTTTAGGAGAAATGATCTAATCTACGAGGCATGTCGAGAAACTGTAAAAAAATTGGACTATATTAAATTAACGTTTAACGTGACGATTTTTATAAAACCCAAAGTGGTATGTGTTGATCCCAAACTTAGATCGATTAAGCTTTGTCTATACGAGATTAGATCAAGTAATACACGTAGAGAAACCTTTGCTTATGAATAAAGTAACTAAGTGTTATGCGGAATTAACACTTAATCTAAAACACAAAGATGTTAAACAAACTTTCACTTGTATTAGAATGATCGAATTGATTACAATGAAAGAGGTTTAACTTATGTAAACTTATGAAAACTGACTATTAACTTTAACCTAAAAGATATTCTTTTATAGATTAAGAAGTCTTGTACAATAAGCTACGAATCAACTATTCTAGGTAAAGATAAACATAGAAAATACATTGTCGTCTCTATCCTTACTAGAAGTATTCTAGAATATAATAAACGTGTAGCTCACATCTTCCATCACTGCTTGTCTTCAATCTGTCAACGCTTGACTTTAACTTGTCAACGCTTATGCTATCAGCGCTCACTTTGCTCTTGTCAACGCTTGAGTTGTTCTTGTCAGCGTTCAAGTGATCTGGCCTTAATTTATTCCCAACAATCCTCCCCTAAACTTGATATCCACTCTTATGATCAAGTTTCTGAATAAACATTAAGAACTTAGAGGAGTCTGACAAACCTTATCATATTGGTAATAAATAAATCTGATCAAATTCTTTGCCACGTCACTTGTATAGTCTATCTCCAACTGGGTGTCTTTCATCTTTTCCAAAACAGCCTTGGATATGAAATACTGAGCATCTACAAGTAAATACTCAGCAAACTTTGTAGAACTCAAATGGTATACACCAGCAGCTGAATATAACCTCCATTGAAGACCACTGAGGTCATCTTCAAGATCCTTCCATATTTCAGGATCTTCCTCTTTTGTCCCACACATTCTTTTGAATGTGGTCCAAAGTTTTATTCCATTAGCTGAAGTTGGTGCTTCAGCCTCATACTTGGTCTCTAGCAACCTCCAAAGGTCCACCAAGTCTTCTCTATCACAACTTGCAAATAAAGATATGAGAGTGGTAAAAGTGTGTACCTCCTTGCCAAATCTTCCAATTTTCCAGAATCCACATTCATCTTCATCATAACTCACAATTGGATTCCTGGAATCTAGTGGTAACACATGCACCATATCTGAAGCTTCTAATGGGGAGAGCTTAAGGCTCTTTCTAATAACTGCTTCACTTGGATATAGTTGATTCATATCTTTTGGAAACTCAAGTGTAAATCCCTTCTTCACTGGTCTGGGAACTATCGTAGCTTTCTTGATTTCCATCTCTTCTGCAAGTTGCTCCTTTCTTTCATCTGAAAGAAGTCTGAAAGTGTTCTCTTCCTGCACTTTCACCCAAATAGGATAAGCCCTATGTTCCAACTCATCAAATGTCAAAGCCTTCAGCTTCTGATGTGTCCAACCAACTCCATGACATTTGAGCAACATAAAGTAGAGCTTCCTTCTATCCCTTTTCAACTCAGAGAGAATGTTGCTTGCCTTGTGCTTCAAAATCACCTTACAATCCTTCTGAACTCTAAGAAGAATTTCCAAACCCCATATCTGATCTGAAATGGTCAAGTCTGGATTATCCATACAGCTTTCTTCCCAAGAATTGTACATCTGAACCACCTCTGGCATATCAAAATCAATCTGCAACTTTAAATCTCTCAGCTTTTCCCTAGCAAGCTCATCACCATACTCAAGTCTTTCTGGTTCAACAATCATCACACTTGAATCTGAGCTAGCTCCATCACTTTCTTCTTCAGAAGTCACAACAAATGGTGACTTTTCCTTTTCACCTTGTTCCATCATTTGCTCAGCCAATCTTCTATCAAATTCAACCTGAGCTGCATTCTTTGGAACAATTTCTTCTACCAACTTACCCTTACCCTTATCTGTTGGTGCAATTGTTGGTAGGGTAGATGATAATACCTGAGTAGGAACATCCTTGATGATAGATGATGACTGGAATACATCACCTCCATATGCAGATCTGTCAACGCCCAAATTTCCTCTATCAGCGCCCAAAATACTTCTATCAACGTCCAAACTTGTCTTGTCAACGCTCAAATATTTTCCCTCAGCGCCTTGTGTAACCTCTCTCAACATATCTGTAAATGATAAATTTAAATTGGTTGGAGAGATCAAGGACGTATCAAAACCTGTTTGTTCCTTCAAAGTAGTAAGAGCTTCAGCAACATCCAATGATTGACCATCTTGACTGCTCTTATCACTCAGATTTCTTTGATCTTCCTCCCCTTTGGAAGACTCCTCCATACCTCCCTTTGCATGAGCACTCTCCAAAACAACAATCCTCTCCCTCAATTCCTTGAGTTCAAGGCCTTGGTTACTGACAATTTGTACCAAGTCTGCATTCTGCTTTTGCAAGCTAATGCAGACAGCCGTCAATTCCAAAAGAGTCATTGGTTCCAAGCTGCCCTCTTCTGAAACGGGGATTTGACCTCCCAAGTCAGGTTCATTGGGCATGGATGAGGACTTAATTATGGTGGGACTGCCTTGGCCAGCTGCTAAGCCAGAACCAATAGTCCCAGCCTCATCCAGGTCACCAGCCACACTTGTGGTGGTGGTTCTCTCTGCTTCATGGCTAGGACCACCAGAGGAGAACACTCCAGCAGTCCTTTGGCGTTTAAACAACCTATATTCAGGTGGTGTGGAAGATGGTGTGGAAGAAGGTGTAGATGTGGGTTGGTTAAGGGGTGTTTGGGATTGTGATGGTTGGGTGTCAGTGTTGGAAATAGGCACATCAACGCCCACATTAAATGTGTCAGCGTCAAAGGGATTTTGGTCTATTTGCATTTGGTCAGGTGAGGGTAAAGGTTCAGGGATAGGTTTAAGTTGTGGGTGAGTGTCAATATGAGGTTGGGGGTCTGGTTGGGGTTGTGCTGCTGCAATAACAGCAAGCATGGCTGGGGTTAAAGGTAGGTCTCTATGAGGTGGTGAATTCATCTTGGTAAAAATAGCTTTCTTTTGTTCAGGGATTTTATAAAAATCATTGTGATCCCTTGAACAATATCTTTGAGCATCAAAAATCATTTGTAGAAAACGGGGATAAGCTAAAGTCATTTTTGTCCTCTTGTTTTTACACATTCCTTCAAAAATCATTTTAGACCAGTTATATTTTTGCCCTGTTGCAATACACACAATAGCAGTTGCAATGGATCTATTGATCTCATTGTGTGCAGTACATTTGGGACTCAAACATTGAAGGAGAATGTGAATGAGGTACTTCCAGGCTGGGGGAAATTTCTGCTTATGGTACTTATTAAGAGTACCTTCATCAGGAATAGGGTATCCCAAAGCCCTAAGCCCTTGTTCTATTTCAGATATGGGAAGAATGGTTATACCATCAGCATCATTAAGATGCAAGGCCTGGCGTACCAAGGCCTCAGTAACCACCCAAGATCTCCCATGAACAATAGAAGTTAATGTGGTCACTCCATTAACTGTTGAGGAACTAACAGTGTTCCAAAACTGTTTAATGTGTGTGACTGGAATAAGTGGTGCATGAGAAAGAGCATACCTTAATGGGGATGCGTTCAAATACTCCACCATTTGTGTGTATTTAGGGAACAAAGTATTATCAGCAACAAGATAAGCAATCATGTTGTGTTGAGACTTGAACCCCAAATCCAATTCTGCTGAGTTAAATCTTGGTGCCATTGATGAAAGCTGTGAATTTGAAGTATAAAAGATGAAGGTTGATAAGAGAAAAGTGTTAGACAAGAATTATAGATACCCTGTTTAAAAAATAGGAGCCAAATTTATAGGAGCGGATGAATGCATGTGATTGGCCCAAAAATAGGCAAAGATTTTCAAAAACTAATCATGAAAATATTGAAAAAGTTATAAGTTATCTCATGCATTTAATGAAAGTAACAACTCCTAAAATTACGGCTTGAAAATATGTCAAAAAGTAACAACTGGGTAGGTCCCATTGATTGTCAACGGTCAAATATAACCCATCAACGCCCAACGGCTATAATCTTGTCAACGTTCGCCTAAAGCCATGTCAGCGTCCAATTTGGTCACAACAACGCTTGGAAAAATCTTGTCAGCGTCCAAAAATAAAATTGTTTTAAAAAGTGAAAAATGACCTTAACATGTAATTTATCCTAGAGAAAATAACCAAAAGCTGATAATTATCATAGGACGGCAAGCACTGTCCAGTTATGCACACTTGCATAAGCAAGATAGACATAACAGTCCTCTAGTGTCCCTTGCTAACCAAAATTCTTAACAACCAAGTTACCTTATAAAATCCTTGTTACTCCCAGGTAAAACCCATATCAAAATGATTCCCAAGTCTCCCAACAGACCACAACCAATTCTAGGCAAAAAATGTCTTGGCAGCATGCAAAGTTGATATACTATGCATGCTACAGTGCCTCATGGTTTAGTAAAACTAACCCATACTCACCTGTGGACACAATCTAGAATTGTGATAAGAGTATCATATGGATACCCAAAAATCCTAAAGGTTCCTTAAACCTCCCCTTAAACTATGATACATGAGTTTCCCAAAATATATATGAACATTAAAAATTTATGTCAAGATAGGAATATAAATATTCCAACCATCATCCATAAACAAAAACATGTCCAAATAGCTCTTCAAAGATCCATAAGCAACTCTGTATCTAATGGCATAAAGCTACCATCACCTACACATTTAGATTACAAACCACAAAACTAACATTTGGTGCTGACAGCGCCCCGACAACACTTATCAGCGTTGAAGGAACTCTTGTCAGCGTTAGACAATAATATCTCTAACAACGGCAAAATAACACTTGACAGCGTTACATTTACCTTTGTCAGTGTTAGAAAAATAAAGTGGAAAAATCTAAATCATCATAAAGACCAATAACAATGCATTATCCTGTACATACTTTTACAAAAAGGTTCCAAAACACATATTAAGTGAGATTAACCATTCCAATATTTGTTACCAAATATTGAAATCTTCCAGCATCAAAAGGTTTAGTTAATAAATCAGCCACATTATCTTCTGTGGCTACCCTATCTGGTTGTATTAAACCTTTCTCAAAGCAATCTCTTATAAAATGATGTCTAATTTCTATGTGTTTGGTTTTAGAATGATGTACAGGATTTTTAATAATGCATAAAGTACTGTTATTGTCTACAAAAATCTTGGTATGCATGAAATTATACCCATAATCCAACAGCTGGTTCTGAATCCATAAGACTTGTCCACAACAAGCAGCTGCAGCAACATATTCTGCTTCAGTTGTAGAGTTTGCCACCACTGTTTGTTTCTTGCATTGCCAAGATATCAGTCTACTCCCAAGAAATTGACATCCACCAGTTGTGGATTTCCTATCAAACTTGTCACCACCATAGTCACTGTCTGAATATGCAATAAGCTCCAATGGAGAATCTTTTGGGTACCATAATCCAAGATCTGGATAACATCTTAGGTACCTAAAAATTCTTTTCATAGCAAATAGGTGACATTCTTTGGGAGTCACTTGATGGCGTGCACAAGCACACACAGCAAACATGATGTCAGGTCTTGAGGCTGTAAGATACATCAATGACCCAATCATTGATCTATAGTGCCTAACATCCACATCCTTTCCAGCTCCAATTTTTCCCCAAGGGTGTTCCCTATCCATAGGAGTAGAAGCATCCTTTTCATGTGGAGAAAAACCATATTTCTTCAAGATTTCAGCTACATACTTGTCTTGGGAGATGAAGATACCATCTTCTTTCTGCTGAACTTGTAACCCTAAAAAGAAGCTCATCTCACCCATTGCACTCATCTTGAATTTATCTGTCATGAGCTTGGAAAAGTCCTCACTCATTTTTGGATCAGTAGACCCAAAAATGATGTCATCAACATAGACCTGCACAAGCAACACATGTTTTCCTTTCTTCTTTGTAAATAGTGTCTGATCTATGGTGCCCCTCTTGAATCCATTGTCCACCAAATATGTAGACAAGGTACCATACCATGCTCTTGGGGCCTGATGAAGTCCATACATAGCTTTCTTCACTCTATAAACCTTGTCTGGATTCTCAGGATCTTCAAAACCAGGAGGTTGCATTACATATACCTCCTCAACAATTGTTCCATAGAGGAAAGCACTCTTCACATCCATTTGATAAACAGTGAAGTTCATGCAAGAGGCATAAGCTAGGAAAATTCTGATAGCTTCAATTCTTGCAACTGGAGCAAAAACTTATTCATAATCTATGCCTTCCTCTTGTGTATATCCCTGAGCTACCAAACGTGCCTTGTTTCTGACCACAATACCCCTTTCATCTTTCTTGTTCCTTAGAACCCATCTTGTCCCAATTGGTCTCACATATCTAGGACAATCAACCAGCTCCCAAACATCCTGTATAGCAAATTGGTGAAGCTCATCCTGCATTGCTTCCACCCAACTAGGTTCTTTGAGAGCATCAAAAATCTTCTTGGGTTCTTCTTGTGACAGAAAACAGGCAAACAAACATGCTTGTACAAGAGGGGTATCAACCTTCTTGTGTATATTGGCAATAAATCCACCAAGACTTTGATGGGATCTTCTTGTCTGAACTGGAGCCATAACATCACCAATGATCTGAGATGAGGGGTGATCCTTTGCTATGGAAGTGAGAACTCCTCCTTCAAAAATTCTGGTGTCCTCAACTTCACGCTCCATGTTGCCAATATCTTCTTCATCAGACTCTCTTTGATCAACAGAAATCTCTTCATGGACATTGGAAGGTCCACCTTGTTCAAAATGGGAAGAGAAAAGATGTGCAAAGGTGTTGTCAAAGTCTGAACCTTGTTTGTCAGCGCTTGGGCTAACAACGCTTGAACTGTTGGTGTCAGCGTCTGAATTGCTCTTATCAGCGCTTGATTTCCCTTTGTCAGCGCCTGAAGAACCATGCATGTTTGTATTTGGTGGTATTTGGAAACAACCATTATCTTTTCTAGCAGCAGCAGCAGCATAATACTCATCTGTCCATATAGGAAGTGTAACATATTCTTGTGTGGGAGATGACTCAACTGCTGGTGGTCCATCCTTCTTAGCAACCTGTATACCTGAAACATTACCAATTCTCTTTTCCAAAACACTTGAAGTTACCTTCACAATGTCTGGATCAGTAACATGCATATAATTTAAAGCTCTAGATAAAGGTTCTAAGTCAAACAACCAATTTGGACCACTTTCAGGATCACTAGGTTTACTCTCTAAAAACCTAACATGTACTTTTTCAAGTATACGTTTTTCCTTTTTAATGTAAACCCTATATCCTTTGCTCTGCACTGAATAACCCATGAAGTAGCCTTCATCACCTTTTGAGTCAAATTTACCTAGGGCCTCACTAGTTTCTAAAACAACTACATGACATCCAAAAGGCTTGAGAAAGCCAATATTTGGCTTCCTTCCCCAAAGTAACTCATAAGGTGTCTTATTATGTATTTTGTTGACCAATGCCCTATTTTGAACATAACAAGCTGTGTTAACAGCTTCAGCCCAAAAGGCTATAGGAAAGTGGGCATCAGCCAACATGGTTCTGGCTGCTTCAATTAGGGTTCTATTTTTCCTTTCAGCAACCCCATTTTGCTGTGGGGTTCTAGCTATGCTAAACTGCCTAGTAATCCCTTTCTTGGCACAAAAATCATCTAACAACTGATTTCTAAACTCACCCCCATTGTCACTTCTAATAATTTTGACCTCATTACCATTCTTCTTTTCAATCTGGGTAATGAAATTAATCAGACTTTGGGCAGTTTCACTTTTCTTGGCTAAAAAGAAAGTCCATGTAAACCTGGAAAAATCATCAGTGATGACAAAACAATATGATTTACCCTTTAAACTTTCTATATTAGTTGGACCAAAGAGGTCCATATGCAATAAGTGAAGTGGTTTAGAACTAGAGTGCACTTGTTTAGACCTGAATGAGACCTTGTGCTGCTTGCCCTTAAGACATGCAACACAAGAGTGGTCATTGTGGAAAGCCTTTTCAGGCAAACCATCAACTAAACCAAGCCTCACAAGTCTATTGATATTCTTAAAGTTTATGTACCCTAATCTCCTGTGCCAAAGATTACTTTCATCTACTGAGGCTTTAGCATAAAAACATGACATCATTTTATTATTTATCTTAATTCCATTAAGATTCACATTATATATGTCTTTATGCCTTGGTGTTCTAAATTCTATGTATTTCTCCTCAGGGAGCTTGTAATATTTACTTAACACTAAGCACTCAGTATCTGTGAAAAGAACCTTATTTTTGTTATCACACACTTGTGATACACTAAACAAATTATAATCCAGTTCTTTTACCAGGAAGACATTATCAAAACGTAGATTATTGGTGACAAGGGTTCCTTTTCCTGTAACGGTGCCATAGCCCCCTCCAAAGTAGACCTTATCACCATCTTGAATAGGAGTGAAGTTTGTCAGATAGTCTTCCTTTCCTGTCATGTGCCTTGAGCATCCACTATCCCAATATCCATAATCATTGATCTTCTTCTGAATGCCCTGCACATAAAGAAAACACATTAGTTTTCTTTGGGAACCCAAGCCTTGGAAGACTTGGATTCATCTGGTTGTTCAACAAGAACAGACTTGGTTCTCATAACAACCCCATTTTCATCCCTTTTTGAATGAAATTCCCAGTTAACCCCAATTGGTGTTGACATGGCTTTTGAAATATAATGAAACCTGTTGCATGTCATAGAAACACCAGTAGAATTAGAGTTTTGGTCTTGTTTTGGTCTCCATGTTAAGCTAGTAGAAGCTTTAGACCTATTTCCCTGTGGTTGCAAATACCTAGGTTTGGCAGTGTGTCTGTCAGCGCTGAAATTGCTCTTGTCAGCGCCCCGATTGCCTTTATCAGCGTTGAACCTAGGGTTTGCTACAGGAACCCATTGCCTATTGGACCAAGTGTTTGACTTTTGAAAAGGTCTTAGGCCTTGTGTGTTAGACCCTCTAGAAAAGAATGGGGCTGGTCTAACAACTTGTGAACTTTTGTTCACAAAGGTATTGGGTCTGACAGTGTTTGACCTATGTTGACTTTTGTCAGCGCTGAAATGGTTCCTATCAGCGTTGACATTGGAAGCGTTGACACATTTGTATGCCAAATGTGAGAAGCTACCACATGAGTAACAAGCTTTTCTAGACATAGTCTTAGGTCTAGAAGCAAAGAAGCCTGTTCCATGGTTACTAACTTGGCTTTTTGGTGACCTAGTATTCCTATACATTTCTGCATACTTAACACTAGGTTTTCTAGCAGTTTGTGGGCCAAGGTCAACAGCTTTGCCAGTGGTAGGGTGTGTGATTTTAATAGGTGTAGGATCAAGGCTCTTGATTGGTGTGGGCTCATTTGGACTTTCACACAACAACCCTCCCTTAACAAACAAAGTGTGGTTAGCTTTCTTCCACTCATCTAGGTCAGTCAGTTTTTGTTTGTATTCTTCAACTGGGGAAGTCACTCTAGGTGGAGGAATGAATTCCTTCTCTTGAAGTTCTGGCAAGCCAGTCCAAGATAAGTCCTTTGATTGGACACCATAGAAATCCCCAGCTGGTGGTGGAACACTAGTATAATCTTTCATCCCAATCCCACTCATGTCCTTAGAGTCTCTTTGTTTGCTAACACACTCTCCTAGGGATTGTGTGGCCTTATCAAATCTTTGGATTTTAAGACTCACATTATCCTTATTTTTGTTAGCCTCCTCTAACTGAGCTATCAAATCAAGATTAACCCTGTTTACTATATCTTGAATATCTTTACTTTGATGTAACTCATGTTTTAAGATATTTATTTGATCCTTTAAATCAAACTCCATTTTCTTATACTCAGCTACTGTCTTTTCTGTTTGGGTAAGAGCAATTTGATAATTAGATACTTTGCATCTTTCAGTACTTGCCTCATCTAATAATTTTACTATCTCTTGATTTAGTTTTTCAGTATTTAAACGACAACCCTTAGAACAGAAAGCATCATCATATACCTCATTATCTGATGAAGAGGAGGAGTGTGCCATGAGAGCATATTCAACATGCTCTTCTTTAACTTCAGCAACCAAAGCTCTGTCCTCTTCCTCATCCTTAGCCATAAAGTTCCAGCTCCAATCCCATCCTCCAACACCATCAATTTGTTGAACAGCAACCATGGCCTTGGGATCTTGGCTCTTAACCATTTGGCTTGAGGGCTTACCAGCATCAGATCTTCTTGGAGATCTACATTCCCTCATAAAGTACCCCATCCGATGACAATTGTAGCACTCAACCTTTGATTTGTCAAATCCAGCAACATCCTTAGCATTAAAGGTCATCTTCTTCTTGAACCTTTTATTAAACCTGTTTGCTCTTAAACTTACAAGAGCCATAGTCCACTTGATGTCCATCTCTTCCAATTGTTCATCACTTATCTGCTCAAGATCTTCATATGTAATCCTTGAATCACTAGGCAAAGAAGCAATGAATGCACACACAGTATCTAGATCTAAACCAGCAGGTTTAATTCTATCAGCGCCAAAGTTGTGTGTGTCAGCGCTTGAGTATACAGCGTTGACAGGATATGATCCAGCGCTGACAGACTGAGATCCAGCGTTGACACATTGAGATCCAGTGGCTGGATGTCCATAGAAGTTCATGGAATCAAATTGGCCTTCACTTTGTGAGAAGAAAGCCATGTTGTTGCTGGAAGATTTATTATCACTATCCAAAAGCCATTCATTCTCCAACAGTCTTAGTTTGTTGAAGATGTCATCAAACCTGGAGGTCTTGTGGGTGTTATTGACAAGAATGGATCTTGTCTCAATCTTCCATACATCACCAAGGCTTTTGAGAAAAGTAGCATTCAAGTCAGGGTCATCAATTTGTGTTCCCATGAAGGAAAGTTGACTTGTGATGTCAAGCAATCTACTTCTCACACTGCTGAGATTCTCATTTGGTTGAGCCTTAAAGACAGCATACTCATGCATGAGTTGCTTCTTCTTTTCATCTTTTGTGTCAGCATTGCCACCATGTGCTACTTCAAGAGCTTCCCAAAGCTCTTTTGCAGACTCAAAGCGTTTGTACTTGTGCTGATTCTCATGACCTAGGGCGTGTTTCATGATGTTCAAGATTTTCATGTCCACCCTTTTCTTGGCTATATCTTCAACAGATACAGCTCTTCCATCTTCAGGCTTTTCCTTCTTATCAGCTTCAGGACAATTAGGAAGAGCTACCCTTGCGGCAATAGCAGCAGCAATCTTTTGAGCTTTGTTGAATGTGTTCCCATATTCAACAATCTCCCAAAGAGTGTAGTCATGGATGGCTATATATTGCTCAAAATTAGACTTCCAAAGCTCGAAGTTCCTGGCATCAAACATGGGAATTTTGATACTAGGGTTTGTGGAGTTGTTTTGTAGCAAAGCAGAAGGCTGATTTGTGCCAGACATGATGTTTTTAGGGTTTTGAGAGATTTAGGGTTTTTAGGGTTTGGTGTTTTAGGGTTCTTGCGTTACTTAAAGATCAAAAGTTTCTCAACAAGCTCTGATACCACTTGTTGATCCCAAACTTAGATCGATTAAGCTTTGTGTATACGAGATTAGATCAAGTAATACACGTAGAGAAACCTTTGCTTATGAATAAAGTAACTAAGTGTTATGCGGAATTAACACTTAATCTAAAACACAAAGATGTTAAACAAACTTTCACTTGTATTAGAATGATCGAATTGATTACAATGAAAGAGGTTTAACTTATGTAAACTTATGAAAACTGACTATTAACTTTAACCTAAAAGATCTTCTTTTATAGATTAAGAAGTCTTGTACAATAAGCTACGAATCAACTATTCTAGGTAAAGATAAACATAGAAAATACATTGTCGTCTCTATCCTTACTAGAAGTATTCTAGAATATAATAAACGTGTAGCTCACATCTTCCATCAGTGCTTGTCTTCAATCTGTCAACGCTTGACTTTAACTTGTCAACGCTTATGCTATCAGCGCTCACTTTGCTCTTGTCAACGCTTGAGTTGTTCTTGTCAGCGTTCAAGTGATCTGGCCTTAATTTATTCCCAACAGTATGACCCACTTGTGTAGAGTTTTAGACTCAGTTTTATACTGATATTTAGAGATCCCAAGACCCGACCAATGTGAGATATTAAGGCGACAACGTTTGGAGGCGTTTTAGAACCCGAAAAGCTTATAAACTGGTTTTGGGCCATAAAAGCTCAACATACACTTATAATGGCTATTAGGCCATTATTGGGTCTGAGATTTATAACATGTTTAGAGTTTAATACTGAGATCTAAATGGACTAAAGTCATAATAACTTGTAATGGGCCACTTATGGGCTTTAATGGGCTTAACGGTCATAATGAGACTTTATATGGTAGAATGCACCAAAAGTCTTATGAAAAGTTTTATAAAACTTATGCAATGTCCAAACCTATTGAAATGAACTATTTACATATATGTATGATTTACTTCTCGCCTCGGACCTAAGACGCGTCTCGTCATTTTAGGTCTCGTTCGGTCATGTATCGACCGTTGGACATTTCGTTCTCGATTAATGAGCGATTGTTATCTCGTGAAGTCGTGTGTCGACTATTGGATGTTTCTTCCTTTATCTACGTGTAATAGCTATATCAGGTGAGTTCATAGCCTCGCTTTAACTGCTTTATATGTGTTTATAAACCCGCGAGGGGGAATACATGCCCTTGGCATAAAAATATGATGTTTATATATATGGTTTTGAGAGAATACATGTTTATGAATAAACATGTGGATTGCTATATGATTTGAACGAATACATGTTGTTGTAAATGAATGTAAGATGGCTGATTATATGTTTTTCAAAGATGAACACAAGCGTTGATTGTATTGATTGTGAACCGCTATTTGCTAAGTGCTGTATTGCCAAAATTTGGAAAGTCCCTATAAACTCATGAACCGTTAACTACCTATGATGGTTAGGCGCTGGTACAGACGGATGGATCCATCAGGGATGGCCCCCACCTGGGCAGGTCGCACCTGTGGGTTGGAGGCTCAGCCAGGTGTGTTGTATTAGAAGTAAGGGGGTATTCGGCAAAATACCTGACTAGGGCATTATTATACTTAAGGCTTCGGTGTCATGGCTTAGTAGAATAGCGTGGACTTTGGGTATTGCATGTGTTGCACTATCGACAGTGGATGAGATTCTTGTGTTCAAAAGCTTTACGATTTATTTCCCATTATTTTTTATTTAAAAACCTATGAATTCACTCAACCATTGTGTTGACATTTTAGCATGTATTCTCAGGTGTATAGGTTTAAGAGCAGCTGGAGCATGGAGTCGCGCAGGACAAAGTAAAGGCAAAACAAACAATTTCCATTCGATACACTTGACAAATCTTTATTTTTATTAAGGTTTGTATAAATTGTTGGGACCTCTTTTTATTGAACTCTGATTTTGTCGAATGGTTTATTTTATAAAATGTCTCTTTTGAGGTCGTTTTCTATGACTGTGTGTGATGTGCTATGAAGTAACGCCCAATGTTGATATTCCGCTGCCTTGTGAGTTTGGGGGTGTTATAGATTGGTATCAGAGCACTAGTTATAGCGAACTAGGTCATTTTTACAACCTAGACTATAACTACTCTTTCGTAAAATTGTTTTATTGCCTTACAAAGTATTCGCGCGCTCATGGCTCCTAGAAACCAATGCTTGGTTTTGATTGTGTGATCCTATGTGTATATAGGAATGATTGTATGTATATGTAGGTACATACTATGGTATTTAAAGGCATTGCGCGTGAAGCAACGGTCCTTGCGTGATTATCGTACATTTTATGATACGGTTTTATAGAGAGTTTGGCCTCGCCGCCAATCACCTTTCTTGATAATTAATTTATTATCCGAATACGATTATGGAACTCGTTTGATATTTTGGGTACATGTATATTGTTTCATAATCTATCGCATATCGACTAATTTAAGCTCGATTGTTGTCATCGCATCGTGATGTGCCATTTTAGGACATCTCCTTTTGGAACATAACTGATAAACATATTAATTTATTTATGTACTCTTTATCATTTTTGAAGAATCATTTCTTCACGGAGACATCTTCTACGTAATATAACGTTTAATTGAATTATGTTTGATTACGTTTTGTGGCGAAAAGGAGGATGCCAATGTTGGACCTAACATATATATATACCCAAATCAACTATATATAATTTGGGTACAACAAAGATATGCTCATAGTAGTCATTAGTTGAGAAATTTAATACTTTGTATTTAAATGGAATGGGACATTTAAATATAATGATTTTAAGTCGCCCAACTATGTGTCGTTTAAGGTTCTCTTATTGAAATGGATTGGGACATTTGAATAAGAAAGTTTTAAACCACTAGAACTTAGATTGTCGATGGTTTCTTTATTCAGATGGAATGGGACGTTTGAATACAGAAATCATGGATTAAGTTTGACACCCTATAATTTTCTTGGCATTTAATTTGGTTATGATATCGCGTTTTGTGACGGTATTACTGAGTAGGATGATTTATAATCGTCTTGTTGAAATAAATTGGGACGCCTTTTTATTTGAACAAGAAAGTTATAAGTTCCCGAACCATATATTTATAATTCTTGTTTACATGGATTGGGACGCCTTTAGATGTAAACAATGATTTATAAACGAGTGGGCTCAAGTGTGCTTGACTTGGTGTGTGATTATTTTGTATACGGACATATTTCTTCGACTCGTGATTCGTTGGTATGAATCATTCATTACCATCGTATTTATGGTTATTATTGATTATCGTCTATGTACGAGTAGCCCATTAGTCTTCTCTCGAGTTATGATTTGTCTTTATGGACCATTTCTAATGTGTCCCGACTATCCTGAGCTTTATAAGACAATCATTATGAACCGTTACCTGTTCCGAGAACAGACGACTTGTTTAATCAACACAAGTTGTGTACATGTGGATTGACTGAGGATTAAGTTATCAACACAACTCATCGTGAATGAAAAGATCTTGAGATTATTTCTTGTTATTATGGATGGTTCATCGAAGAATTTTTCAAACGTAACGAGAAAATATTTTTGGTATGGATCCGTTTGTGAGCACCCTGTAATATCTTTTGGGTATAGATCCGTTTGTGAGTACCCTGCAATGTCATTTGGGTATGGATCCGTGTGTGAGCACCCTCTGATGACGAAAATATTGTTCGATATGCATCTATGCAATCAAGATCGTGAACATCCTTTAACTTGCAAACTTTTCTTTGACTGGACTTATCTGAAAATCCTATCAAATATTCTTAGTTATCATGGCTTGGCTACTTAGGAAGCATGATTTAACTTGATAGAACTTATTGGATTTGGAATGGCTTGGCTATTTTGCAAGCATGTCCTAATGTGAATATATGTGCCTAATGATGGCTTTTTTATTTGATTTGGATCATAGTTCCTTCGATCGAGTAATGCATACTCCAAACGACTTCATTGTCGATGAATTCGCTTTTGATGAAATAAGTTTGCATGTTCGAGATCAATGCAATTAGGTGATTCTGTATGACTAGTACTAATTACCTCGTCTTGATATTTTGTAACGTTTCGATGGACTTATGTGTGATCCATGCGATTTTCTTCTACGACGTAATTGTTTTTATCAGACTCGTGGATGATATGTGTTTTAATTTGATCGACATGATCACCGATTGTATTGAATTGATTGTCGCATTGGATATTTTCCAAATGCGCCCACTTCTTTCGACTTATCACTTGACATGTGGATTTTTTTTTTCGAACTTATATCCACCGCCGCATGTTTGATAAGATAGTAGTAATGTACCTTGATGCACTTTAAAAAAAATTTAACGACTTTTTAATTTTTCGCTTCAATTGGTTTCTCCTTCGAGTTATATATTATTCTTTCCTTATAAGGATTGAAGCCATTCAAACCGTTCATTTATGCCTGTTATGTATACTCATGGCTTTGAATTTTGTTCATCCAACCTTCATTGGAAACCTCGGCGATGACTTGTCAATTTCTCACCTCTTCGCCCTTTAACCGAAGATTATTGAGACGAATTAAGCGCCGGGACGTCGCTTCCTAAAGGGGTAGCTACTGTAGTAACTCGAACATTAAAATCGACATTTAGACCGAGTTCTAATACTATTTCTAATATCCGGACCAATATTTATTAATCGACTTTTATTTGCCATGATCATTTTTGTGAATAATATGGAATTCTTTGCTAACCGGGAAAGTTAGGGCTTTAACGTATCGCAAACGTGTCGTTTATTATTTATGGGTAAAGTCTATGTTCGTCATCGACCGTAAACATATTTTTTATGACATAGAAATATTTTGTATTGTCGTCGTTTTAATTTTTCATTTTACGAGCAATTTTCGTAATTTAAGATAAACCTTTAAGCGTTGTTCGTTTATATATTGCGTTAGTCTTTATTAATTTATAAGCCCTCATTTATTTATAAAAATATCAATGTTCTCCGAATGACGATGTTTTTATTTTATATTGAGCGTTTATTTTTCGTGTTTTACGCGTATCTTTCAAATCGCGTAACTTTTAAAATATCGGATTTCGATAATACCCGCTTTTACAAATTGTGGGACAAGAATTAATATAACTCTTATCCCACTTTCTCAAAAGTTACACCAAACTCACCCTATCATGCAACTTACACGTCTCACCCATTTTTGATTTGGTGGCACAAATCATTCCAAGTACATTTCCAAGTACTAGTTAGCTAAGTTATCAATTAGCTCATTTAACCAACATAAAATATAATAAAAAGAAGATGCAAAGCACACCTCTTGACTTTCCTTTTTCTTTCAGCCGTGTATACCCACAAAGCAAAAACATCAATTTATTTTGGTATATTGATTGGTTCAAGATATAAGGTCAAGTGTTAATCATACTTATTTTTGAGTCAAGTCACCCTTAACAACCTCTATGTCTACATCGTTTTGAAGTGTTGGGGCTGGAATTAAAAGGGTCTTGTATGTGGTTTGATCATGGTAATAAATAATATTTGAATATTTGAAATGATGATTATGAACCAAGCATCAAGTGATCATTAGTTGTTATTGAGTTTCTTCATCATCTCTTGTAAGGATCATTTTGTCCTTTTTGATATATGTATTTTTATCAATTTTCTATTAAGATTGATGATTTTAATAGTTGAACTAAGTATTTTGGACATTGTACATGATTTATGACATAAAAAGTTGGCCTAAACAAGCCCTTGATCATGGTTGTGATTTATTGATTTAGGCCAGCAGTAAAAACGTGAGCCTTTTTGAAACTCAGTAAGTTATGGGCATTAGATAAAAATATAGGGAGTTAGCCCTGTGTTTTGTGGTGATTTTACCGGGTCGCTCGTCTCATGATGATACCCGATGAATTAAATATGGCCGAAGTGGTAAAAAGTGTCAAATCTGACCACTAATTTTAAATCGACTGAGAACATGTAGAATCATACAGAACCAATTAAAAAGGTAAAACTAAAAGTTATAGATAAAATCATAAAGAATTATAATCGGTCGGATAGTTTATCAATTCTTTACGGTTTGGAAATGGCGGGCATAACGGTGGGACTAAAGTTGGCTGCGAAAAACAGCCAACTCTTCTAAGTGATAGAATGGGTAGTTGAGTTATGATAAGTATAAATTATGGGTAATTAGACTTAAAATAAGTAAACTACATAAGTTAATAATGACTTTGGTAAAAATAACTCATCTATATTATTTATGGTTTAGGAGAAAAGATCTAATCTACGAGGCATGTCGAGAAACTGTAAAAAAATTGGACTATATTAAATTAACGTTTAACGTGACGATTTTTATAAAACCCAAAGTGGTATGACCCACTTGTGTAGAGTTTTAGACTCAGTTTTATACTGATATTTAGAGATCCCAAGACCCGACCAATGTAAGATATTAAGGCGACAACGTTTGGAGGCGTTTTAGAACCCGAAAAGCTTATAAACTGGTTTTGGGCCATAAAAGCTCAACATACACTTATAATGGCTATTAGGCCATTATTGGGCCTGAGATTTATAACATGTTTAGAGTTTAATACTGAGATCTAAATGGACTAAAGTCATAATAACTTGTAATGGGTCACTTATGGGCTTTAATGGGCTTAACGGTCATAATGAGACTGATTGCACCAAAAGTATTATGAAAAGTTTTATAAAACTTATGCAATGTCCAAACCTACTGAAATGAACTATTTACATATATGTATGATTTACTTCTCGCCTCGGACCTAAGACGCGTCTCGTCATTTTAGGTCTCGTTCGGTCATGTATCGACCGTTGGACATTTAGTTCTCGATTAATGAGCGATTGTTATCTCGTGAAGTCGTGTGTCGACTATTGGATGTTTCTTCCTTTATCTACGTGTAATAGCTATATCAAGTGAGTTCATAGCCTCGCTTTAACTGCTTTATATGTGTTTATAAACCCGCGAGGGGGAATACATGCTCTTGGCATAAAAATATGATGTTTATATATATGGTTTTGAGAGAATACATGTTTATGAATAAACATGTGGATTGCTATATGGTTTGAACGAATACATGTTGTTGTAAATGAATGTAAGATGGTTGATTATATGCTTTTGAAAGATGAACACAAGCGTTGATTGTATTGATTGTGAACCGCTATTTGCTAAGTGTTGTATTGCCAAAATTTGGAAAGTCCCTATAAACCCATGAACCGTTAACTACCTATGATGGGTAGGCGCTGGTACAGACGGATGGATCCATCGGGGATGGCCCCCACCTCGGCAGGTCGCACCTGTGGGTTGGAGGCTCAGCCAGGTGTGTTGTATTAGAAGTAAGGGGGTATTCGGAAAAATACCTGAATAGGGCATTATTATACTTAAGGCTTCGGTGTCATGGCTTAGTAGAATAGCGTGGACTTTGGGTATTGCATATGTTACACTATCGACAGTGGATGAGATTCTTGTGTTCAAAAGCTTTACGATTTATTTCCCATTATTGTTTTTTTAAAAACCTATGAATTCACTCAACCATTGTGTTGACATTTTAGCATGTATTCTCAGGTGTATAGTGTTGGAAATACGTTTTACGTATTAAGAAGGATCGGTCACTCCAATGATAGTCCATGTAATAGCTCGTAGTTTAGTTACATGTCTTTACTTAACAAACAACACCAAGCCTAGCCTACAACATGTGTAGGCCGGCCCAAATGTAAGCCCAAGCCCATGACAAGGGCTTGGGTATATAAACCCTCTCCTTTGATGGAGAGGATGTGGTTTTTCATTATTTTCACATAGTTCCTTTTAACTTTCTCTCTCTAAAGTGTGAAATCCACCATCTCTCTATCTCTTTCTCTCTCTAAAAATATAAGCATAGATTTACAAATCTACAAATGGTATCAAGAGCTTGGGATGAAATATAGTTTTGTTTTTGTGTTGAGTATTGTCTTCTTAACAATTCGTAGAGTACAAGTTGGTTTTTGCCGAAATCTTCAAAATTTTTTGGTTTGATCGTAGTATTAAGTAGTGTAACATAGGGATTTGTGCTTAAACGTGTCCTTGGTATCTTGGTTTTCATTGAAACATCAGTTTTCTTGGATCAAAAGTGCAAAAAAGGTTGTGTTCTTCATTCCGAAATTCTAGCAGAAACATCCATCGGAAAGTACAATTTGTACGTGGGGTTCCATCGCAATAACCTTACCATCGGAAAGGGTTTGGTTCTACATTGCGATCGTTGGATTTTCTTACTTATTCCGATCTGGAAATTTCGATCGTACTTTGCGATCTGGGATTCCGACGGGTATAAGGAAGTATTTTAAGTCGTTACTCTGCTCGAATTTTGTCAGCTACTTTGCGATCTGGGTATTGCGATCTGAGTATTCCGATAGTTCATTGCGATCTGAATCTTTACGATAGGGCTTTGCGATCTGAACATTTCGACAGCATTGCATTTCGATCTAGGCATTCCGATACCACCATCATTCCGACCAAGTTACATTACGATCTGGACTTTGCGATCTAAAACATTTCGACAGCCTTGCTTTGCGATCTGGACTTTCCGATCTGACATTCCGATCTGGCATTCCGATCTAGACATTTCGACAATCCAAAAATTATTCCATAAAAAAATTTCGAGAACATATTTTAAGAGATTTTAACATTGTTTCTCGACTTCAACACAAAAACACTTAACCTTATTTCATTGTTCGATCAATTTTGTAAATCTTAACTTATTGAAATGGAGTATACATCTCTTACGGATAAGTCCATCCTCTCGGGTACGGATAATCGTCCACCAATGTTGGTGAAGACTATGTATGAGGAATGGGCTTCCCGAATGGAACTTTATATGTTGAACAAGGAGAATGGACATCTAATTTGGGCATCGGTGCTCAATGGACCATTAGATTATGATACTGTGACGGAAGGTACGACCACTCGTCCTCGCACAACGGGTGAGTTGACTGGAGATATGAAGATTCAAGATAAATGTGATAAGTATGCTACAAACATCATTCTCCAAGCCCTTCCTCCAGATGTCTACAAACTCGTCAGCAAACATAAAGTTGCCAAAGAGATATGGGATAGAATTCGTGTTCTAATGCAAGGCACCTCGTTAAATAAACAAGAACGAGAGTGTAAGCTTTATGATACTTTTGATAAGTTTGCCTATGTGCCAGGGGAGACTCTCAATGATTACTATCTGAGGTTTACCCTATTGTTGAATGAGCTTAATATCTATGGCATGGCAATTCCTACCTTTCAATTGAACACCAAGTATTTGAACACTCTTCCTCCAGAATGGAAAAAATACGTGACGGATGTTAAATTGGCTAAGGATTTGCATAACACCAATGTGGATCAACTGCAAGCTTTTCTTCAACAACACGAATGCCATGTGATCGAGGCTCGGTTGTCTACACCTCAAGTTCATGATCCACTTGCAATGTATGCTTCTCAACAAAACATGGCTTATAGTTATCAAAAACCATCATACTTGCAGCAACCACCACCACACATCTATCAGCAACCACAACAACCATCTTATCAACCACCAATGATGCCACAACAAGAATATCAACAAAGTGTTCATCAACAATCTTTTCAACAGCAACCACCATATCAAACATCACCATCACAAGCCAACACTTCTCCATTGGGCTATACTCCTCAGCAAGGATATTTTCCAATAGAAGCACAACCAGCACAAGCTTTCTACTCTAATGAACTTCCACCAATCCTAGCACCGGTCTTTACCCCAAATGATACGCCAGCTGATGTTCTAAACCATCTCACCGCCTACTTGTCAAAACTTGTTGCAACTAGAGGATTTCCACCAACAAACAATCAGCTCCGCACCTCATCAAATCCTCGACAACAAGCCACTGTTCAAGATGGTCAAGTGACGGTGCAACCTATTCAGGGAAGGCAAAATTCATATGGACCTCCAACAAGGACTGGGAACAATCAAGCTGTGAATTCTCAAGCTAGTGGAAATGGGAGTCCTATTGGTCCTAAGAAGGTTGTGACTTGCTACAATTGCCGAGGACAAGGTCATATGGCTAGAGAATGCACTCAGCCGAAAAGGAGAAGGGATGATGCATGGTTTCGTGAGAAGATGTATTTGGTTGATGCTCAGTCTAAGGGGAAGATTTTGGATTCAGAGGAGTTAGCATTTCTTGTAGACCCAGGGGCAGCAGATACTGAAGGCATTGTAGTCGTTTCTACTTCTAATGCAGCTTATCAAGCGGACGATCTTGATGCATACGATTCAGATTGTGATGACATTCACTCTGCCCAAGCTGCTCTCGTTGCTAATCTCTCTCACTACGGTTCTGATGTCATCAGTGAGGTACCAACCACATCTAATAATATTGATGATAACCAACATCAAGTTGGGCATGAAAATGACAACCTCGAACAGCATTCGGGAACTAGTAACTCAAATGATGTGGTACCCAATTCTACACACTTGAGTGAACCTCAACCAAATGCTACGACGGGTATGGAATCTTATGCTCAACATGATTTGGTAATGGTGCCTAAACATATTATTGATCAAATGCATATGGCCCTCAGACAATCCGTAGATACCAATTCCACCCGAACTGCTGAGCTTGCGTTGCATAAAGAAAAGGTCAAAACTTTTGAAATGGTCCCTCAAGAAGAGAAAATAGCATGTTCTGAATTTGACCAATTTCGTTTTGAAAAGATTGAACACTTGAAAGAAATAGAATCATTAAAAGCTAATCTTTCCAATGAATTAAAAGAAAAAGAGTCGGTTGTCAATGATTTTCAGAAACAAAATAGATTTCGAAACTCTCGAGTCTAAAAAGGTTGAATCGGAAATTAATGCTACCAAACTTCTTAAATTCAAAGAACAACAGCTTTTAAAACAATACGCTTCCACAAAAAAGGTTCATCTTTTAACTAAATCATTTAAAGAATTCGAACTTAAGCGTCTTCAAGATTTACCACCTAATCCCGGTTATGCAAAACAAGCTCAGGAATAAATTCCCGGCCTTTATGACATGACCATAATTGGCAAATCGAAAGAAGCACCTTTTGTTCGTAGTACTGAGGAGACACAATCACTTGGGGATGAAACTCATTCTAAAATGCTTTCAAAATTCCATACAATTGATTATGATCAACATAACAAAGATCAATTTTCGAAAAAGACACGCATTCGCTTACAAAAGGAATTAGCAGAATTAACAGTTCTTGTGCCCCAAAGTTTGTCAAATGAAAACCTTCCTAGTACGTCTCCTACACTCGTCAAAAAGGATTTAACGAAGTTAATTCCACCGGTAAGTAAGGCGTCCGTTAACTTAAATACGGTTCACCAACACTTAGCCAATTTTGACAAGGTCATTTTGGAACGTACGACGGCCACGGCCATAACGGAAGGTGAATGGAACTTTGAGCACACTAGAGCTGCGTTTCGAGATGAAATTGTTCCGTTTGTAAACAATGTTAAAGCTTGTCTTCGTAATATTGATCAAGATTTGTTTTTGGAAATAGAAGAAGTTAGACGTGTTTTCAATGAAATGGAAGATGCTTATGAAAACAGTTTACTTGAAATAGAACGGGTTTCACGCCATAATGATCTGCTTCTGAATCAAGTGATGTCTCATGATATAGTTTCTGTCTGTGTGAATACAAGTGTTGATAATGATTCTATTGTGCATACTGTTGAATCTATGGATGCTGTGATAGATAGTACTTGTCAGGAATCTGACGCTGAATTTTTAAAGCTTCAAGATTCATATTCTTCGCTTTCAAAACGTTTTGATGAGATTCAAACACATTGTATTTCGCTTGAATGCAAGCAACAATTTATTCAAGAAATCTTTGAAACATCATTCGAAGGTGTTAATATCGATGATGCAAATTTTGAAAAGAATTTTCGATTGAATTTACAATCAAAACAGCGTCAGCCAAGTGACAAAGTTGCTAACTCTTTGCCGATAGAAATAGAGAAATCTAAGGAGCTTAACTGTGTGAACGTACTTGAGGCCGCTGAGAATTTTAGACATGATCTAGATAATCGAGTTTCCAAGATTTTGTCCAAAGTTGATAACTTAAAACAGAAAAATACACGACTCTTCGATTCAGTACAGCCCGCATGTGTTGATACCACTGCACAGAATCAATCATTGATTGAACAATTGAATCAAAAGTCAATGGAAATATCTGATTTGAGGGAACTAATTTGTGATAAGAACCTGGTCTTGGCTGAGTTAAAGGAAACACTTCGTACTCTCAAAGGTAAGAATGTTGTGGATAACGCAGCCACTATCTCAGCATCGTCCTCTAGTGCAATCAAAAGAACCCTTATTGCCGTCACACCACTTAACAAGGGCCCTAGGACTAAACCATCTCAAACTTTGGTCACTAAAGATAAGGCGGAATCAAAACCAGCTTCTAATATTCCCGTGTTGCCTTCTACAGGAGTAAGCACCACTACTAAGGCTCAAAGATCTAAGCTTAAGAGAAACAAGAAGAATGATAGGATCTTGCCCCCATCTAGTAGTCAAGTGAAGAAGAAAGTAGAAGCCCATCCTAGGAATGTTACTTCTGTTTTGAATAAAAAGAATCATGTAGCTAAACCTAAAGCCTATGCGGTTGTGCAGCGTACTAAGCCTAGTGTGAATTCTAATTTGAAATGTTGGAATTGCAATGAATGTATGTTTTCTAGTCGTCATGATTCTTGCCTTATTGACCATGTGAATGAGATGTATGCCCGGAAAAATGGATTAGAATGGAAACCGACTGGGAAAGTGTTAACCCAAGTTGGTTGGATGTGGCGCCCCACTGGTAGAACTTTCACTATAGTAGGAAATACGTGCCCTTTAACTAGGATCACTCCCACTGAAGTGAAGAAAGCGTGCCCTTTAACTAGGAGTACCAAGGCTACCGAAACACAAGCGTGTCCTTTAACTAGGAACACTAACACTACTGTAGGAACCAAGTACCCTTTAAATAGGTCTACTCCCACTGTAGTGCCCACGAATAATCCAAAACCTAACAAAGTTGGAACAGTAAAACCTGTTAGTGCTAAAACTCACATTAGAAAACGCAGGAAATCTAAGGGTCTCAAAATTGTTAGCAATTCTGATAATTCTATATATGTATCTGCTAACACTCCGGAACCAATAGTTTCCAATGCATTGTCTACTGTTGTTATTGAAAACAGGTGGTCCAAATTGTTCTCTGGTATTTGGACTCTGGTTGCTCCAAGCATATGACCGGAGATCGCTCTCAGCTCAGAAATTTCGTCAGCAAGTTTTTGGTACGGTTCGATTTGGAAATGATCATATTGTAAAGATAATGGGTTATGGTGAATATCATATTGGGAATGTTATAATTTCAAGAGTGTATTACGTGGAAGGTCTTGGTCACAACTTATTTTTTGTGGGACAATTTTGTGATGCAAACCTAGAAGTTGCTTTTCGAGATCATACCTGCTTCATTCGTAATTTGGAAGGGGTTGATTTATTGAAAGGTACTCGAGGGAATAATTTGTATACTTTGTCTCTACAAGACATGATGGCCGCTTCTCCCGTATGTCTTCTCTCCAAAGCATCGAAGACTAAGTCATGGTTATGGCATCGACGGTTATCTCATCTTAACTTTGACGCTATTAATCACTTGGCGAAAAACGAACTTGTTCGTGGTCTTCCTAAACTATCATTTCACAAGGATCATTTGTGTTCCGCGTGTACAATGGGGAAAAGCACTAAGAAATCATACAAACCCAAGACGGAAGACACCAACCAAGAGAAACTTTATCTGTTGCATATGGATCTTTGTGGACCTATGCGTATTGAAAGTCTTAGTGGCAAAAAGTACATCCTCGTCATTGTCGATGATTACTCTCGGTTTACATGGGTGAAATTTCTTAAAGCAAAAAATGAGGCACCTAAATTCATCATCAGATTTCTCAAGATGATTCAAGTGCGTCTCAACACTACTGTCCGACGCATTCGTACAGATAATGGAACCGAATTTGTGAATCAAATTTTGCGTGATTATTATGAAAAAGTTGGCATATCTCATGAAACATCCGTTGCACGCACTCCACAACAAAACGGTGTCGTTGAAAGGCGAAATCGCACACTTATGGAAGCTGCTCGAACGATGTTAATTTACGCAAAGGCTCCATTGTTTTTATGGGCAGAAGCAGTATCTACAACAGTGTACACCCAAAACCGGTCACTAATTCGTAAACGCCATGGTAAAACACCTTATGAGCTTCTCCATGGAAAAGTACCAGATTTATCATATCTTCATGTATTTGGCTCTTTGTGCTATCCAAATAATGATGGTGACAATTTGGGAAAACTTTAACCAAAGGCTGATATTGGTATTTTCATTGGGTACGCACCCGCAAAGAAGGCATACCGAATCTATAACCGTAACTCTCGCAAGATCCTCGAAACTATGAATGTTGATTTTGATGAGCTGACAGCAATGGCTTCTAAGCAAAGCAACTCTAAACCCGCACTTCATGAAATGGGACCCAGTAACATTAGTTCTGGTCTTATCCCAAATAACCCTACTTCATCATTTATACCACCTACTAGGACTGAATGGGATACGTTGTTTCAACCGTTCTTTGATGAATTCTTTACTCCTTCAAGTATTGTTGCTCCAGAACCTGAGGTAATAGCTCCGGTAACCGAAGTTGTCGCTCCAGCAACCGTTGCACAATCAGATACATCTGCACCTACAATTGGTCAAGATATACCTTCAACAAGTAATTCTCAACCAACACCTGTTTCAACTACCCATGTCATGCCTATTGATGATGAAGAGGATGATGATGATCACGATTTGGAATTCGCTCAAATGCGTGAACTTCCATTCTTTGGTGTACCAATTCCCGACCCTAATCAAGCCGGGTCGTCCACCTCAGAGGAAGCTCCTAGCACAGTTTACTCCAATCCACGGATTCATGAACATGACAGCAAGTGGACAAAGGATCATCCTATAGATTCTATTATTGGTGACCCTAATCGTCCAGTATCCACACGAAGTCAGCTACAAGAAAGTGCAATGTTTTGTCACTTTGATGCTTTTCTCACTGAAGTTGAACCTAAGACATGGCAACAAGCTTTTACTCAATCCTATTGGATAGAAGCTATGCAAGAAGAAATTAACGAATTCATACGTCTTGACGTTTGGGAACTTGTCCCATGCCCGGATCAAGTGCAGTTACTCACTTTGAAATGGGTTTACAAGGTGAAACTCGATGAGTTAGGCGGAATATTGAAGAACAAAGCTAGACTAGTAGCTCGTGGATACAAGCAATTATTGGGCATCGACTTTATGGAATCCTTTGCACCTGTTGCCCGTTTGGAAGCTATTAGACTATTCCTCGCTTATGCAGCCCATATGAATATGATCGTCTATCAGATGGATGTGAAGACGGCATTTCTTAATGGTGAACTCAAGGAAGAGGTCTATGTTCAACAACCGGATGGTTTTGTGAATCCTAATTATCCTAATCATGTGTACAAGCTTAAGAAGGCTCTCTATGGGTTAAAGCAAGCTCCTCGCGCATGGTATGATCTTTTGTCACAATTCCTCATTACGCAAGGCTTCGCTAAAGGCAAGGTGGATCCCACGCTGTTCATTCAGAAACGAGGTAAAGATATGATTATGGTACAAATATATGTTGATGATATTATATTTGCAGCCTCGACCCAAACCTTATCCGACGAGTTTGGGACACTCATGTCTTCCAAGTTTAAGATGTCGATGATGGGCAAGGTATCATTCTTCTTAGGTCTTCAGATATCTCAAAGTCCCAGAGGCATCTTTATCAATCAATCCAAGTATGCCCTTGAATCGCTTAAGAAGTATAAGATGGAATCTTGCGACCCCGTGGATACTCCAATGGTGGAACGAACTAAGCTTGATGCAGATCCACATGGAGTTGCCGTCGATCCGACACTTTATCGTGGAATGATCGGTACTCTTCTGTATATCACAGCCAGTCGACCTGATCTTCAGTTTGCTATATGTATGTGTGCCAGGTATCAAACTAGGCCTACTGAGTTACACTTAGCTACTGTTAAAAGGATCTTTCGATATCTTAAAGGAACCATTAATCGGGGACTTTGGTATTCGAAGGACTCTTCTATTGCACTAATGGCATATGCAGATGCGGATCACGCGGGTTGTCAAGATACAAGGCGTAGCACGAGTGGAACTTTGCAACTACTAGGAGATCGACTAATCAGTTGGGCATCGAAAAGGCAGAAAAGCGCTGCAATTTCAAGTACGGAAGCAGAATACATAGCTATGTCCGGTTTCTGTGCTCAAATTCTTTGGATGAGATCGCAATTAACCGACTATGGTCTAGGTTTCAACAAAATTCCGATGTACTGTGACAACAAGAGTGCAATTGCCTTATGCTGCAACAACGTTCAATTTTCCCGGTCGAAGCATATTGACATTCGCTACCACTTCATCAAGGAGCAAGTGGAAAATGGAGTAATAGAGCTTTACTTTGTCCGATCTGAGTATCAATTGGCGGATATTTTCACGAAGGCTTTAGATCGCGCTCGAATTGAATTTTTGGCCGACAAGCTAGGAATGAGAACCTTCTCGCCTGAGACTCTAAAGGAACTAGCAGATGAAGCGAAAGAATAGTCTTGGTAAAACTATTCTCCGTATCCTTGGTGATCATCTGTATATACTGTTTATATTTTTATCCACAAAAGCAAAATACAAAAATATAAAACCATATAAAAACCATAAAAATTGAAATATCTAGAAAAATCCAAAAATATTTTTACATTATTTTTCAAAGGCATGTCTTTTGGTACGATAATATTTACGGCCTTAGAAATGTTGATTAATATCGACACGGCGCCATAAATAGAGTTCGTACAAAAGTTGTAAATATTTCATAAAACATGCCTAAATGGCTTGTAGTTATTCCAGACTGCAACCCGGTTTTCACATTAAAGCCAAGTATTTCTTATGAAAGCTTTGGCTCTCAACGGGAATTAATCTTCTCGGGCAAGGTTTACTTTAAAACCTTGTAAGGGATCAAGTTTACTTTATAACTTGGTCTAACACAAATATATGTACGTTTCAGTGCATTTATTTGTCAAAACAAGAGAAGTCTTGTTTTTATGAAGCTATCATCTCTACAACCATGCTATCTACAATTGGTATCTACATACTCGACGATGCGACCACTCAACCGACGACTACAGCTCTTTCGATAGAACACGCGTCAACAATTGAGGGGGAGCAACTGTCAAGAATTCAGAATCTTCGATGCCGACCGTGCCAAGTTCACAAGTTGGTGTCAAGACAACAATACCAATCGTACATGTGGTGTCAAGAGATGACTGCAGACGTGACGAGGTGACCAACATATGCTGACAAGAACCATTTGATCTTATCATATGAGGTTCTCATCTATCAGGTCCAACCTTGTCAATTCTTTTCTAATATGGTGAATATGTGATCATGTTACAAATCGATATCATATCTCATACGTTTGATATCATGAAGATAAAATGGACGTGCATTTTTCTTCCCAAAACCTTTGTTAAAACTTCATTAAATCAATTGATATTAAAAAAAATCGATTGGGTTAATATATTTAATATGGGGGAGAAAATGTGATTTAATATGGGATATTATCACAAATGGTTTGACTTAATGTGCTGGCTCATCCCGACATGTGCGAAATGTTTTCGAATATCGTAGCATATGCTAAGGGGGGAGCAAAATGGATTTGCTATATCAAAATGGATTTTCATGGTGACATATACTTACCCAAACCTCATTTAATTCACGACGATGAATATTGTGGTGACATAAGGATGGTAGGATAGGTTAAGTCCTATGATTCTTCCAGTACCGGAGGAATCTTCCCAAGGACATTCCATAGCTAGAAATAGTCGTCCTTAGGAAAGATGTAGAAAGATTGTGAACGTAGCTGAATGCCGACCAAGTACTTAAGCTAGCACTGGAACAATCACAAAAAGGTGCTAGTTATGACGTATTGGTAAGCATTGAAGGGGTTGAAGAATGAAAAAGAATTGTAAAGATAAAGGGTATAAAGAAAGAAGCCCTCCTTACAACTTTAGGCAGAAACCGGGTCAATACATATGCTATTGAGATCATTTTAATGATTCTCGATATTGAAGACAGACATCATGGACCCAGTGATGCAATGCACAACCCATCCCAGCTAACTCAGATATCTCTTAAAAGATATTTTTTTTTAATCACACGGAGACAACACGTTATCTATTGATTTATTCACTCCGAATAAATTGGTATTGAAATGGTGGCACTCCTCTCCAGCCTCCGATCACTAAAATCCAAAATGCACGATCGAGTCTAGAGCCATTTGAGATCATCAAATATCTCATTAGGACACACTTTCTTATTTCCTTGCTTCTTCACACACTGTGAAAAGTAAGAAAGATTTTAAGAGTCCTACGCAAAATCTTCATGATCTTGCCTGAACATCCGAGTAATACGAAAGTATTTACAATGAAGATGGAAATCCTTCTTGAGCGAATATCAAAAAGCTCATGGTAGGTGACTTGTGCGATTCTTTATGAATCAAACTTGTGATAACTAGAAAGCAACAGCTGTTTAATTCTTAACTGAATTTAAACACGTTCCAGGCCTCTATGCAATATCTTAGTGATCTTGCCAGAACACTCAGAGTGATACCTTAGTGTTCACAGTGATGAGTGGAAATCCTTCTAGTGTTAACCTCAAACAGCACTTGGTAGGTAACTTGCAAGATTCTATACGAATCAAGCTCGTGATAACTGGAAAGCAACGATGGTGCGGTTCTTAATTGAATTTCACTTGTTCCAGGAACATGAATTGACGGCTTCAAATCATGCGGATATTATTATCCAAATGATTCACTCTTTATGTTCGCAGTCAGCTTTGGACGGTCGAATAAAGAGAACGGGTTTACCCTCGAAATCCTGTCAGGAAGTTACTTAATTGAAACTATCCGTCACGGGTACGATATCTAATATCGTCCACCGACCGGAGGTAAAATGCTACCGAATTAGAATGAAATGTTCAAAGCCATTTCGTTCGTGTCTACTTATGTTGCGGCATTTGAAGACGGTGGCGTTGCGGGATCCAAGAAGAAGTCGTCCCCGCATGCTTATACTTTATGCACTTAATATCTTATTTAATTCAAGAAAGCCTAAAAGTTAAGTCTTCCGCTGTATTAAACTCTAAAGCTTTCAAGAATTACGAAGGTATAAGTATGTGGGACATGGTGTCACGAAGAGGCGAAGATCACAAGTGATGGATGCACGAGAACAAGGCAAGAGATTAATGCTCAAAGATTGATATCAAAGATCACATCAGCATGTTCACCAGGAAAGAAAAAGAAAAAGAAAGACGAAGACTACAAGCTCAAGACAAGCATAGTATGCTAGGTTTATTTTATTATTGTAACTTGGGTAACGCCCTTGTTTGGAGTGACCTCCCTTAGGGGGAGATTGTTGGAAATACGTTTTACGTATTAAGAAGGATCGGTCACTCCAACGATAGTCCATGTAATAGCTCGTAGCTTAGTTACATGTCTTTACTTAACAAACAACACCAAGCCTAGCCTACAACATGTGTAGGCCGGCCCAAATGTAAGCCCAAGCCCATGACAAGGGCTTGGGTATATAAACCCTCTTCTTTGATGGAGAGGGTGTGGTTTTTCATTATTTTCACATAGTTCCTTTTAACTTTCTCTCTCTAAAGTGTGAAATCCACCATCTCTCTATCTCTTTCTCTCTCTAAAAACATAAGCATAGATTTAAAAATCTACATATAGGTTTAAGAGCAGCTGGAGCATGGAGTCGCGCAGGACAAAGTAAAGGCAAAACAAACAATTTCCATTCGATACACTTGACAAATCTTTATTTTTATTAAGGTTTGTATAAATTGTTGGGACCTCTTTTTATTGAACTCTGATTTTGTCGAATGGTTTATTTTATAAAATGTCTCTTTTGAGGTCGTTTTCTATGACTGTGTGTGATGTGCTATGAAGTAACGCCCAATGTTGATATTCCGCTGCCTTGTGAGTTTGGGGGTGTTACAAAAATAATCAAGAGCAATACACAAAGTACTACTATTTAATGGACTGGCCCCTTTTTGATAGTATATACGAATTTCATTAGGGATGATCTAAAGATGAATTACTCTTTGAGAAATCTTCCACCATTTTTAGTCTATTCATGACAAAATTAACAGACCTTCTTTTACAATTGATTGGTATTTTTTTTGTAACAATTGTGAACTTTTGATCTATTTAATTAATGTTAAATGTAACGTTTACGGGTCAGACATGTACATTTATTAAAATCCCCGATTGTTTTCGCGTAAAATATGTACGAATCCGAAATTTATATTAAATGAATACCGTTTTCACAGAACCATTTTTCTTTGTGAATTTTTATTGTTTATAGTTATATGTATAAATTGGGTCATCAAACGTTAGACACCTTACGTAAACTCGAATCGTGTTACGCTAAACTACAATCCGACAACTATAGCTTTACCCTTATACGTGATACGTTTTATCTAACGCAACACGAATGCTCCTAAGAACTAACATTTATTTAAAGTATTATCAATCTACTTAAGACATTTACCTTTTACTTTCTCTATAAAATACCTTTATCAAATAAATGGCTCATATATGCAGATCTTAATATACCAACTTGCTACGGGATTATAAACCTTCCACGTAAGCTATGAAGAGATGAAGCACCTACACACAAGAAGCAACACACGTTAACTCGCCCCGGATGTTATCCCAGGACCAAGCTTCAGTGTTAGAATGAGTAATGGTACGTGATATGGTATACGGTATTAAGTGCGTTGTTAGAGCATTCAATGTGTTTAGTAATAAATATGAGGAATATATATAGGGTACTGTTGATACCTTGATGTTGACAGTTCATACCTTATCTTCTTTCCCGAAATGGGTCTGTGTACCTTACAAGTTCTGACACTGTTCCTTTCTTCTTTGGGCATACGCCAAGACCCTAGGTGGGGCCTTGAATCAGATGACGTCATAAATGATGTCATAGTACTGTTCATATCACGTGGGTTCGTGTTCCGGCTATCTTCTCCGGTCTGTCCTCCGGTATGTGACACGTGTCATGGTCTCCGGGTACTTTCCGGGACCACACACGAACATGTCCCCCCCAGTATAATGTTATCTGGAGGGTGGCATTATACTTATCTTGGGCTTTGGAAAGTTTTGTGATTGTTGTGGGCTTGGGCCCAAAATTAATTGTCGTTTTGCTAAGTAGGCTCAAGAGGAAGCCACGTGGAGCGTACTCACGCGCGTACGTTGCTTTTGAGCGTGCCACGTGTGATGCCCATTAATGCGACTCCCACACTTCTCGAGGTTTTTCTATATATACCTGCTTTTTCCCATTTTTCACTTTCACTTTTCACTTTCTCCTTTCACACATTATTATTACTGTGCACATCTCTCGCGGCTTCTCTCTTCGTCTTTCAGGTAGGGTTTCTTTCTCGGTTATATATTGTTCCGTTCCTCTTGCATCCGACATGTCCAACGAGGAGTCTGACGGTGTAGCCTCTAGCTTTGGTCTACTAGATCCGAAGTGCGATATGCACTTCCGGTATTCTGAGACGACTACTATAGAATTAGATCATACCATTGATGAGTACCGGATACCGAGGGAGTTTCAGCCGCAGTTGCCTGATCCGAACATGACTATGGACTTGCTGAGACGCGACAGGCGTATAGGTGTTTACTTGGCCTATTTGGATCATGGTGGGCTCCGGATACCCTTCTCTTCCTTTTTTCTAGATGTGATCAAGCATTTCAGGGTACATATTTCGCAATTAGTGCCCATTGGTGTAAACCGGGTGGTGATGTTTGAGATTCGGTGTAGGAGCCTGAATATTGATTGCATTGTTGATCTGTTCCGGGTATTTTACAAGTTGGGGAAACAGGGACATTGGTTCTCCTTTGTTAGTAAGGTGCACAAGAAGGCGCTGCGGTTTTGCATAGAAACCACCTCCAGCTTGAAGGAGTGGAAGAAGAAATTCTTCTTGATTGACCGTAGGGTGATACCGAATGCTATTCCGTGGAGGGACCGTGATACATGTGTTGCGGATCCTTTCCTAAGGACTTATAGTCAGGCAGATGCGGATTTATTGGTTGCTACCTTGATTCCGCTGCGACCTCCTCACAAGGGCTTGTTATACTTGTATGGGTTGTTTAGGCCCTTGTCCCGCTACGAATGCCGTCGTGCTCTTCGAGATGCAAGGGGAAACGGTAATACTTCGTTTTTATATTTCTCTTGCTATTAACTAACCGGGTCTCTTTAATTGTTCCTCCCTCTCCCCTCTTGTTCTTCTTGAAGAGTGTACTATGGAGCAGTTTTTAAGATTGCCAAAGTGGACTGGTACAAGGGTGACCATTGAGGAACTCCCAGAAAATCAGAGAATGGTTGATCGCACTGCTCAACCTTTGGGGACCAGAGATCCTATTCCGGCTCTTACTCCGGCCCAAGAGGCGGTACAAAATCCTGACCCTAGGATTAAAGCCGCTCGTGAACGTCGGGAAGCTCTTACACTCGAGAAGAACCTTTTGCTACAAGAGGGTGATGATGCCGGCCCGAGCCAAAGTAAAAGGAAAGGGAGTGACTCCGGTGCTGGGACGAAGAAGAGTAAGGTTGCTTCGGTTGATCAGACTGGGACAGGTTCTACGTCCAACTTGACAATCTCTGTTGATCCCGTGAACGTGGCGGAGCCCACAATGGCTGAGGGCAAAGCCTCTCAACAAGAGCATCAACATGAGAGAGTGGATCCTCCCATTACTTCTCCTGTCCCTTCTCCTCACCGTGCCGGGAAAGGGCCTGTTACCGGTATGTGTTATTCCTCCTCTCGTTTCATTCGTTCCGGTTTGTTTCTCATTTTGATGTATGTGTATCTTTTTGTAGAGGAAGAGGAGAGGGAAAATCTTGACTTGGAGCATGAAGACGAGGATGATGACGAAGCAAACGACGAAGGAATTTAAACTTACATTCCCTCTTGGAGGCTATAGCACAACGTTCTTATTGATACCCATTTCGCTGCCAAGGAGATGCTAGTTCACCTCCCTACTCCTGGTGAGCAACGGTCTTTGGCTGCTTTGTCCGATCACAAGTTGATCCGTCAAGGTTATTTGGCGTTGGCCTTGACTTCTTTGAACCATTCCGAGATCATCCAAAGGTTCGAGCTGTGATAGGTGTGTAAACACCCATCCTTTTTACCACTTAACTACAATAATAACCAAGCCAGAACGTGTATTTTATGTCGTAAATGTCAGAATTATGCATGGTTTGTGTTTTTGTTGTGATTTAGGACGAAAATGTGAAAAGGGGAGAAAACACGGGCATTCACGGGCTTTTATCAAAGAAAAAGACAAAAGACGAAGTCAAGAAATCAAGAGTGCAAAAAGAACGGAAGTCCAAGACCAATTCTGAAGATTTATCGAAGAAAAAGTCAAAAGACGGAAGTTTACTAAAAGCCGAAGAACTCAAGTCTAATTTATTGAAGAAATTACAAGACGAGAGTAGAAATCCCGAGACAAAGTCGTTAAAGTCAAAGAATTAAGAAGATTAAGGACTTAATGACAATTAAAGAAAGAATAAAGAGGGGAGGAAGCTTCCTCTAAGCACCTCCCTAATCCTCCTATAAATAGTCTTCATTTTCCTTTCATTTGTTTTGTTGGCTAGAGTGACACAAGTTCTTCCATCTTTAAATTTGTGCACATTTAATTTTCATGTCAATTTAAATACTTGTCTCGCACCTTTAATTCCTTTAATTTCAAGTAAGTTTTCTTTTATTGTTATTTAATCTTTACTTTTATTGTTTGATCTCCTATCTACCTTTCTTGTTTGATCTTAATCTTTATGTTTATTGTTCAAGTTCATGTTCTTTAGTTTTTATTAAATTGATTAAGTGGGTTTTGATTATTTTGATTATTATTGTTAGTGTTATTGATTTGGTTTGATTGATATTGATTAGTAGATGTTATTTGGTTAGTTTGATTTAATCTTTTGGTTGATTTAGATTAGATTTGTTTAGATTCGTGTTATTTTTGGTTCCGTGTTCTTCGTTTCTGTTATTTCAGCAGGTTGTTCCAAATCAAAACCAGGTATTCCGGATAAAGGAGTTCTGTTGGATATTCCGAATAAAGCCTAATATTCCGGATCAGTGAATATTCCGAACCAACTTGATATTCCGGATCAGTGCCACATTCCGAACCAAAGAAATATTCCGGATAAAGGGTCTTCATTCGGAATAACTTTTATTTCGGATCAAGTCGTTTATTCGGAATAATTAATATTCCGAATCAAGGGTTCATTCGGAACATTCCGAACGAAGGGATTGAGGAATTATTCCGAGTGAAGCAGTATTCCGAATCAAGGGAGTTGATTCGGAATATTCCGAATCAAGCTGTGTATTCCGAGTCAAGGTTGTTCATTCGGAACATCTAATATTCCGGGTCAAGGAGTTCATTCGGAATATATTCCGAATCAAGGAGTTCATTCGGAACATCAAATATTCCGGATCAAGACTTTATTCCTGATCAGCAAAATATTCCGAACCAAGCTTCATATTCCGAACCAAGTGAACATTCCGGATCAAGGCTTATATTCTGAGTGAAGGATTTATTCCGGATAAGTGACATATTCCGAATAAAGAATTTATTCCGGATCAAGGTTTTATTCCGGGTGAACATTTTATTCCGGATCAAGGGTTTTGGTAAATATTCCGAGTGAAGAAGAATTATTCTGAACGAAGGTGACATTCCGAACGAATGATTATTCCGAACGAAGGATTATTCCGAATGAGCTGTTTTCAGGTTATTTTAAGTTTCTGTTTTTAAGTTTAAATTTTTAATTTTCAAGCTTTACTTTTCCCGCCTTTTTACTTAGTCGCACTTTAAGTTTACCTGCCTTAGATTTATTTTAAGCTTGCCTTAGTTTAAGTTTTAGTTGCGTTTTAAGTTTGCCTTAGATAGTCTTAAGTTTGCGTTATTTACGTTTAGTGCCTTTTAAATTTTCGTCACGCTTTTAATTTCTCGTCATTTATTTTAAATTAGATTTAGATTTTAAATTACAGCCATTTACATTAAAGTCTTGCACATTTTAATTTTACTACAACGACACAACTATTTGTTTCACCAAAGATAGCTGAGTCGCACATTAATCCATTTTTCAATTCGATTAGACCACCACAATGAACTTTAATTTTTATACTTGGAAAAAACCGTGTATTAAGCTGCTAAACTAGGATCATAGGGCTTTGGTTAACTCCAGCCGCCAAGATGCTGACAACTTCCAAAGGGGACAAGCGTTGTTGGAGCAAATCTCTGCTAACTTCAAGAAACTTGAGACGGAGCATGCCACGTGTTCCCAAGAAAAAGCTGCTTTGGAGTCTAAAGTCAAGTCTTTGGAGGATGCTGCTCAAGCCAATGATCAAAAAGTGCGGGACCTTGAATGCTCTCTTGGCTTGAAGGAGGAGGAGTTAGCTCGGGCCAACAAGCGTGCTCAGGATGCCGAAGCCCTTAACACCAAATGTACAACCAACATCCGCAGGGCTGCGTCTGACCGGACTAGGCTTGTAAAGGATTTTATCCCTCATGTTATTCGTTTACTCCATTGGAGCTCCAAGTACAAGCAACATGTGGCTGAGGTTGCAAATGTCTGCTATTCTGGAGGATGGTATGATGGGATCAAAGTTAATCGGTCCGAGGAGTCACTCGCCAAAATTCTCTCCGAGACGAAGGACTTCGACTTTGATCAAGCCAAAGCATGGGTGGCCAAGTGCAACGAATTGTTTGCCCTTTCTTACCCCTTCGTTGATAAGGTGAGCAAGTCTTTCGATCTTTCGATAGGGAACTTGATGAAGCTAACCTTGGACGACCCAGAGATCCCCAACAAGGCTCCCCCGGTTCCGACTGTCTCTACCTCATCTCTGCCGGCCCCACAATGAAGCATGTTTCTAGGGCGTCCTTTGTAATATTCAAATTTTTCACACCGGAGTATGTTCCGGTTACTCTTAATGGTGTAATAGTCTAAACTTTATTCGTACCGGAGGATGTTCTGATTCTTTTAGTGATGTAATAGCTTAAACTTTATTTGCACCGGAGTATGTTCCGGTAGATATTTACCAATGTAACAATTTTCCATGTTTTGCACCGGTTATTGCTCCGTTTATGCTTTAATGAAATGACCTGTTATTTCAAATGTTCAATAATGTCTTTATTTTTATGCAATTATGCTTACTTACATGTCCCGTATGACCGGAGCATACCTTTTGCTTCGGTTCTTTGACCAACCTTTTGCTTCAGTTCTCCGAACAATAGGCTACCGCTTGAGGAGGTTCTCTGGCCTTTACAAGCTGTGATTTGCCTCGTTGGATGAGGCTATTTTAGCCTTTGCCTACGATTGATGAGGCTCTCGGCCTTTACAACCAATATGTTTCCGCTCGATGAGGATCTCAACCTTTACGAGCGGTTATTTGTTTTGGTGGATGAGGCTCTTAACCTTTACCACGGTTGATGAGGCTATTGACCTTTACAACCAATATGCTGCCGCTCGATGAGGCTCTTAACCTTTACAAGCGGTCTTAGGATCCGGTGGATGAGGCTCTTAACCTTTACCACGGTCAATGAGGCTCTTAACCTTTACAACCATTATGTTGCCGCTCGATGAGGCTCTTAACCTTTCCAAGCGGTCTTAGGCTCCGGTGGATGAGGCTCTTAACCTTTACAACGGTCGATGAGGCTCTTAACCTTTACAACCATTATGCTGCCGCTCGATGAGGCTCTTAAACTTTACAAGCGGGGCCTCTTCCTTCGAGTTGATCAGACTCGTCGGGGGGTTGGGTGTTTGTTTCTACATTTGTTTTGTTATTATTGTTTTTACCACATGCTTGTTCCGGAAAATTTCCTCCCTTTTTACCGAGGGGGGTGTATATTATATCACAGATAAGCTGTTTACATGATTACATAAAGCAATTTCTTAAGTTCAAGGCATGCCACTTCCTCAGGATTTCCTTTCCCTCCAATGTCTCCAGCTTGTAGGATCCGTTTTGGAATGCTTCGATGACTCGGTATGGACCTTCCCAGTTGGAGGCTAGCTTGCCGGGTAATACAAAGATTTACTAAGTATCAAAGTTCGTGAGCCGGCAGCGGCGCCATTTAATACAAAGATTTACTAAGTATTAAAGTTCATAAACCGATCTTTTCGAATTGATTACTAGTAGAAAGTGCGACTCAGTCGTTCTTGGTGGAAAAATAAATGGTTTGGTTATCTATTTTAAACTAAAAGTAAATATGAAAATGTCGTTGAGTAAAATAAAAGCTTTAAAAATAAAACTAAAAAATTACTAGAAAAACAACTTGGAATGTTTGTGTCGGGATGTCATCTGAATGTTACTGTCGGAATGTATCTAAGAAGAAACCATCGGAATAAGTGTAAATTAATTCTATCGGAATGTAACTTCTATCTGAATGTCTAGTATCAGAATCCAACAACATCGGAATAAAACTATCTAAATGTCAATTCTATCGAAATACAAGTCTATCAGAATACAATATCTATCGGAATCCAAGGTTTTCTATCGGAATGTTGCTAACAAAAATTGGGCAGCGTTTCGTCTTAAAGTAACCTTAAGACCCGTCGCAATGTACGATCGCAATGAGCGATCGCAATCACGATCGGAATAAGGGAAAAAAACACTTGATCGCAAAGTAGAACCTTAAAGGTTATTGCGATCACACTGAAACCATCGGAATGTAGCGTCGGAATGAGTAAACCCCTAAGATTGTGATGGAGCACAAATTAATCCGAAAATGGAGATAAGCTAAAAACTCAATAAGCACTAATAAGTAAATACGAATAAGCACTTGTTCAAACCTTAACCAAATCAAAACAAGCATAAAATTTAAAACTTTTCTTTTAAAACACGAAATAAACAAACTTTTATAAATCAAACTTTAAAAAGACTAAATTTTTAAGAAAACTTAAAGGACAATAAGCTACATATACGAAATAAGCCAATAAGCACAACAAGCTTAAAGCTTAAACCATATAAAAACTTAGTAAGGAACAAAAATATAAACCTTTTAGTCACAAAAACATCAAAATTTAAGCAAAATCAAAGATTATAACGGATCAAAAACAACTTAAAAATAAAGAAAGGTAGAAGAAGATTAAGATTAAAAGATTATACTTGAACTTGTAGATTAAAGATTCAAAATTACAAAAGTGAATTAAAGCTTAAACATGAAAGAAAGAAAAGATGAAGTTCTAGTGAGAGAAAGTTAAACACTTTCTCTCTCTAAAATGAAAACTAAAGAAAGAAAAATAAACTAGCTAACACCCTCCTAATGTGTCATTAGGAGGGTATTTATAGGAGATGGGGAGGTGCATGTGCTTCCTTCTTTCTTTCTTTCTTCTCGACTCGATTTAAAGTCTTTGTCTTTCTCGACGTCGTCTCGGGATTTGTCGATGTAAATTGAACTTGTCTTGTAATTTTCTTCTTCTATTAGACTTGAGTTCTTCGACTTCATTAAACTTCCGTCTTTAGACTTTTTCTTCGATAAATCTTCAGAATAGGCCTTGGACTTCCGTTCTTTTTGCACTCTTGATCTTTTGACTTCGTCTTTTCTCGTTTTTCTTCGAAAAAAGCCCGTGAAAGCCCATGTTTTCTTCCTTTTTCAACTTTTGGTCCTAAAACACAATAAAAACACAAACCACGCATAATTCCGACTTTTACGAAATAAAATATACGTTTTGGTCTTGTTATTATTGGAAATAAGTGATAAAAGGATAAGTGTTTTCACACTTATTACCGGGTTTTACCACTCGGCTAGCCTCATTCTTTCGGTAGACAAAATCCCCTACCTTGAATGCCATGTGCCTCACTATTTTGTTATAGTATTGCTCCATTTTATTCTTATACTTGGCCTCTCTTATGGTCGCCATCTCTCTCCTTTCTTGGACGAGATCAAGGTTCAGTCTGAGCTCTTATTCGTTCGTCCCTTCATTGAACATGAGCGTTCGATAGGTCCTCATTCCTATCTCTGCTGGGATGACAGCTTCACTCCCGTAGGTGAGGCTGAAAGGGGTCTCTCCATTGCTGGTCTTCATCATGGTTCGATGGGCCCATAGGACGTTGGGTAGCTCATCTACCCATCTGGTCATTTCCGTTCCTAAACGTGCCTTCAATCCGTGCATGAGGGACTTGTTGGCCCTTTCGACTAGTCCGTTGGCTTGTGGGTGCGCGACTGCGGTGTTGATTTGCTTGATCTACCATTTCACGCACCATTCCTTAAACGCTTCATTTACCAATTGGGTTCTGTTGTCAGTGACGATGATGCCCGGAATGCCGAATCTGCACACTAAGTTCTCCATATGAACTTCTTCACATCCTTCCCGCGCACCTTTGCCAGTGGCTTAGCCTCAATCCATTTGGTGAAATAATCGATGGCCACTATGATAAACTTGACTTTTCCCGGTGCTTCGGGCAATGGGCCGAGGATGTCGAGACCCCATTGGTAGAAAGGCCATGGAGACATGATTGAAGTCATCAGGGTTTTTGGGAGCTTCGGCACCGAGGCGTGAATTTGGCAAGAATCACATTTCACCACCACCTCGTACGTATCCTGGTACATCATTGGCCAATAGTATCCTTGCCTCACTATTTTTGCTACCACCGATCTATAGCCGGGATGCATCCCACATCCTCCTTCATGGACCTCCCAAATGTTGTAGTTCGCTTGGAGGGGACCTACACATCACAGCATAGGGGAAAGGTATGACTTCTTGAATAGGACTCCTCCTTCGATAACGAACTGTGGTATCTTCATTCGGAGTTTCCTAGCTTCATCTGGGTTTGGGGGCCATATTCCCTCCTGTAAGCATTTGATGATCGGGTTCAGCCAGTTATCTTCCTCTTCCTCCACCACATCATTAATCTCCTTCTTTTCGATCAATCGGGATGCAAGCACCTCCACTAGCACTTCCTTAGTAAGATGGTTGAAAGCTACTGATGCCAGCTTACTCAGAATGTATGCTTTTTGATTTAGGTTCCTTGGGATGTTTTGGATTGCAAACTTGCTGAACTTAGTCACTCTTTCCATGGCTTCGGCAAGGTACTTCTTCATTCGTTCGTTCTATGCGACAAATTCACCATTTATTTGACATGCGACTAGCCTTGAGTCCACCTTAGCCTGAAGGTCTTGCACCCCCATCTTCTCGGCCAATCTTAGCCGTGCTAGCAGTGCCTCGTATTCGGCTTCGTTGTTGGAGGTTTCGAAGTCGAGGCGAAGAGCGTATGTGTATTCTGTACCAGTCGGATCGATTAAGACGAGCCCTGCTCCAGCTCCTTTTGAGTTAGCGGGCCCATCCGTAAACAGCGTCCACTTTGCTTCGACGGGTTCAGACACTTTAGTGGTGCATATTAGTGCTTCTCCCGTCGGTGTCTCGGCCAAAAAATCAGCTAGCACTTGCCCCTTTATTGCGTTCCGGGGTACATAATTTATTGCGTAAGCTCCCAATTCAATGGCATACTTGGCTAGCTTTCCCGATGCTTCAGCCTTCAATAGCACTTGCTTGATCGGTTGGTCGGTGATCACCTTGATCGGATGGGTTTTGAAGTATCTCCTCAACCTTCTTGATAAGTGCAACGGGCATAGGACTAGCTTCTCCAGTGGGGCGTACCTACGCTCCGCATCATGTAGTACCCTACTAACATAGCGAATGGGTACTTGACCGTGTTTCCTCTCTGCCATGAGAACACCACTGACCGTGTCTTTCGCCATAGCCAAGTAAATGAATAGAGTTTCTCCTTTGACTGGCGTGGTTAGCAATGGTAGGTCTACCACAACTTTATTCATCTCTTGGAAAGCGGTTTCAGCCTCCGGGGTCCATTTGTACTCATCCCGGTTTTCCTTGGTGATGTTCTTCGGGGTTTCGAAGAAAGGTAGAGAGCGTTCGGCAGACTTTGAGACAAATCGGTTTAATGCAGCCAACTTGCCGCTTAGCGATTGCATTTCCTTCAGCGTTCTTGGGGACCTCATGTCCATTATGGCCTTCGTCTTCTTGGGGTTTTCCCTTATTCCTTCCGAGGTGACCATGTATCCCAAAAACTTCCTTTCTTCGACCCCGAATGAACACTTCTTGGGGTTAAGTTTCATGTTAATTTTCCGGAGGTTGTTGAAGGTCTCGGCAATATCCGCCAGGAGATTTGTTTCTGAGACACTCTTGATGACCATGTCATCCACATAAGCTTCTAAGTTTCGGCCTATTTGCTCCTTAAAGGTTGCTTCCACCAGCCTTTGGTAGGTGGCCCCGACATTCTTGAGCCCGAAGGGCATCTTCGTATATCAATAGGTTCCTTGTTCCGTATAAAAGGTTGTCTTTTCTTTGTCATCCTCGTCCATTTGGACTTGGTGATAGCCTTTATAAGCGTCTAGGAAGCACTTGTACTTGTAGCCCATTACTGACTCTATCTTCAAATCTATCTTTGGGAGATGATAGTAGTCTTTCGGACATGCAGAGTTAAGGATTTGAAGCCAATGCACATCCGCCAAGTACCATCTGACTTCTTGACCTGAACCGGATTGGATATCCATGTGGGGTATCTCACCGGACGGACGATCCCTGCCTTGACCCATTCTTCTACCTCTTTAGCCACCCCTATGATCTTCTCTTCACCGAAGACACGTTGCTTCTGAGCGACCGGAGTCATCGAAGGGTTGACATTCAATGAATGTTTGATCAGTCTTTTGGGTACCCCAGTCATGTCGGCTGGGGTTCACGCAAACACGTCCTGACTTCGTCTGAGAAAATCAATTAGACATGCTCTTCCTTCCTTGGAGAAGTTCTTCCCGATTACCACTAACTGACCCGGATGAGCCGGGCTTACTAACACTTATTCTGTGGGTGGGCTATATGCCTCGTCCCATTGGGGCTTGACTTCCTCGGCCTTATGTTCCACGGTCCTTTCATTTGTTCTTCCTTGGTTGGTTTTCAGTTTGTCCTCCAGCATCCGACATTCGGCTATTATGGATGCTCTGGGGACCAGCGTGGCAACTCCCTTCGGGGTTGGAAACTTGAACATAGCATGAGCGGTCGATTGGACTGCCCTCAGTGCCCTAATACCGGTGCGTCCCAGGATGACATTGTAGGGAGACATGGCTTGCACGACGGTGAACTTCAAGTTGATCGTGCGTCTTAACTTACCCATTCTGAAAGACACGGCTAGTACTACCTTCCCTAGAGGTGTCAACTCCTCCCCCGAAAATCCAACCAAGTTTGACTGCGATGGTTCCAGCCTCTTCTTGATTGATGGACATAAGTGGTTAAAACAATGTTCAAACATGATCTGGACTGACGCGCTGTTGTCCACGAGCATCCGCCTTATCAAGTGTCCTTCCGCCTCTGCCTCGATGATTAGTGGTTCGTCCGAGGCATCGTTTTCGTTTAGAGGAGGGAAACTGATGGGGGCTTGCATCCAGTCCCAATCTTCCGGAGTGGGTTCTTTCCTTTTTTCCCCGGCTCTGTATGATCTTACCATGTTGATCGTTTTCATTCCTCCTCTATAGTCATCCTTGGCTTTTGGGGGGTTGTCTCGGTACCCGCCTCTTGGCTCAGTGTCCCAGATGAGGTGGTTAAGCTTTCCGGCTTCCAGCGCGACCTCTAACTGTCTTCTCAATTGGAAACAATCATTGGTCAAGTGCCCCTTTTGACCGTGGTAATCACAATGCTTATTCAGGTTCTCCCTCCTGACCATTCCTTTGGTGGGTTCCGGTCGAGGCAACCGTAAGTGAGTCTCGTAAGCCAGGATTTATTTTCGGGTTCGGACCAACGAATCAATGGCTGAGATTGGGAGCGACTTCTTTGCTTCGTAGGTTCGGGGTGGGGGATATTTCGGGTAGGGCTGGTATAGCTCCTTGCCTTTATCAGACCTTTGGTCGTAACGGCCTTGCCCCTTGTGCCCCAAGCCTCCATGCCTTTCTGTCTTGTGAAAACACTTGGCTCTTTTATCTGTATACTCCCCTCTTGGCAGTTCGGTGGACCGATAGGCTTCTTCTGACTTGACGTAGTCATCCACCCTTTTCATCATTTCGGTGATTGTTTGAGGGGTCCTGTCGGCAAACCGACGAGCCAACTCGGGACATTTATAGTTGCTCACGAATGAAGAAATGAACATCACTTCCGGAGCACCCTCAATGTAACTTGTCTCATCCGTCCATCGCTCCTTGAAGTCTAGGAGGCTTTCATGAGCCTTCCTGATTATCTTGGTCACGTCGATGGCTTCTTTGGTGCACTTCCTTCGTAGCGCAAACCTTCTGACGAATTGGTCTCAGAGGTCTACCCAATTGTCTATGCTCCCATTAGGTAAGCGGTCGAACCATCCTCGAGCCGCGTCATCTAACGTTTGTTGGAACATCCTGCACCATACCGGCATAGGCCAGTCTCCTTGTGTAGCCGCCCCGGAAAACCGTGTGACATGGTTGTCTGGATCGGTACTTTCGTCATACAATTTGAGGTGAGGGGGTAGGATGTGCTTCGTTGATGAGTACTGAATTATTCGTCTTGTGAAGGGTGAACGGGATATCTCCTTGTATGGCTTTGACAAGTCTTCTTCCGGCTCTTTCGCTGCTACGGGTTTGACCACGTTCCTTCTTGGTTCGGTTTCTTCAAATGACAGGTGGACTGGAGTGACGTTGTGTCCGACTAACCGTGTGTTATATTATGAGATGAGGGCTTGAAGGTTAGTCAAATGGGCTTCGGTTTCATTGTTAAGTGGTTCACGGTTTTCGTTATTGCCCCCCGAGCCCGAAGCCTCGGTAGGGGTGACTAGTGATTGTTGAGGACCCGCCATCAAATACTCAAGGTAGTTTGAAGTTTGGGTCCCACGGATGGCGCCAAAATGTTGATGCTAAAATCCTCCGGTAGGGCCTACGGGACTAAAAACCTTCCACGTAAGCTATGAAGGGATGGAGCACCTACACACAAGAAGCAGCACACGCTAACTCGCCCCGAGTGATATCCCAGGACCAAGCTCCGGTGTGAGAATGAGTAATGGTACGTGATATGGTATATGGTATTAAGTGCGTTGTCAGAGCATTCAATGTGCTTAGTAATAAATATAAGGACTATATGTAGGGTACTGCTGATACCTTGATGTTTACAGTTCATACCTTGTCTTCTTTCCCGAAATGGGTCTGTGTACCTCGCAAGTTCTGACACTGTTCCTTTCTTCTTTGGGCATACGCCAAGACCCTAGGTGGGGCCTTTAATCAGATGACGTCATAAATGATGTCATAGTACTGTTCATATCACGTGGGTTCGTGTTCCAGCTATCTTCTCCGGTCGGTCCTCCGGTAGGTGACACGTTTCATGGTTTCCGGGCGCTTTCCGGGACCACACACGAACATTTAACCAATATCAAATCATGTTCCCTTTATACACATGACCCTTAGATAACTAGATTGCCTTCCATGGCATCCATGAAACCAAAACTTTGAAAAACATCTTCTCCTTCTTTCCCCTACCAAACCTACGTTCCACTATACTTTCCCCTTTTCTCACTGCTTCCTCACTTTCCATGGTACTATTCTTGTTAGAGTACTAGTTAAAATCAAACTAATTTTATGGAAAACCCTAACTAAGCCATTAGAACCCTTAACTACTTACTCATTCCTATAAATAGAACAGTTATATCATCACTTAACACATTTTGCAAACTCATTTCCTTAAGCACCATCATAAGTATTCACCATCCCTTCTCAAACTTTCATTTATCCAACAAACCTACAACTCAAACATGACACAAGTAAACTAGGGTTGTAATTTATTAAAGACAAGATACAAAGAAGATCAAGTTCGGGTTATAGCTTGGGTGATTATGCCTTTGAAGGCTCGGATTAAAGGGTTCGTATACATTAGTGTTAGATGTTAGTTCATCTCATCATTTCACTTGGACTCGTGTTGCGAGTAGAGCGTTTTTGCATCGATTCACGTGTCTCGTTTTCCGTGCCATTACTATCGTTATCACTTTGCTACTTTTTTAGGTGAGTTTAATAGCCTTTGAAGGCTCGGGTTAAAGGGTTCGCATACATTAGTGTTAGTTGTTAGTTCATCTCATCATTTCACTTGGACTTTTGTTGCGAGTAGATCCTTTTTGCATCGATTTACGTGCCTCGTTTTCCATGCCATTACTATCAATATTACTTTGCTATTTCTTTGAGGTGAGTTTCATTACTAGTTTTGTATATGAGGTGAGAAAATTTCTTGTTTTTACGGATGAAGATAAGTGCTAAAACTTGATACGTTTACCTACTTGAGGTATGGGTCCCGATATCCTAGTTTCCTTTAGCCCATTATCATGAACCGTTAATTACTTGGTGTAAGCGTGAATGTTATGGATAGATCTATTGGGATTGACATTCATATCTAGTTATGACTGTGTGGTCAAATTAGATACACTTATATTTGATCCCTCACGGATGTCCCGGGATAGGCATCCGCTTTGGGCTCATATTATATATTTTCGGTTTGGTTAACACTTCGGTATCATGAGCTTCGACGTAGGGATATAAACGTATGCTATTTGATTATAATCTTGTATTTGTTATAAGATTGTATGTCGGCTGCCTGACTAAAATCTTATGGTTCATCACACTATTTAAACATAAACCTATGAACGCACCAACCTTTGTGTTGACGCTTTAACAATGTTTTTCTCAGGTATCAAGAAGGAGGATTGACGTGGTTGTTCTATGGATATTAATACCTCTCGTGACTATCTTTTGGGAATTTAGATTTTAATGCTATGCCTTCAAAACTTTGTTTAATTTATCAGAGTTATGATCAAATGAGAAGAAACCTTAAAATAAGAAGGATAAGAAGAAACTATAACCGTATATTCGAGATGCATTCACTTAAATTAGATGCATCTTTATAATCTTAGATACATTATAATGCATCATAACATGTTTTATAGCTTTTAATTAGATGCATATACGTATATTAGATGCATTTCATGATTTATCTATATTTTTGTTCCTGTACACGTGCCCAAATCATGAAAATCAATTTGTACCATCTACACATCAAACTAACTTTCGAAACTCGAGATGGTGCATCTACATGAATAGAAATGCATCTAATGCAAGTCGTTGCATCTCAAATATGTGGTTTTAGTCTCTTCTCGCCACTTCTTATTTTAAGTTTCTTCTTATTGAATTCTTACTCTAATTTATCATGTTATATTAAATGCTTCCGAACAAGTTTATTTATATTTAATGAATTAAAACGACTTTTTAGTTCTTCGTATATATATTATATGATATGATAGTCATGATAGTCGCGCCATAGTGTATTCACGCCGTGCACATAATACCCGGAATCGAAACTAAAACTGAAAAAAAAAACGAACCCGAACTTGTCATAACCAGGTATTGGCCATAACCGGTTAAGGTATTGACGTAACCGTCGGGTATTAACCGATCAAACTTTTCGAAGATGGTACCGGGTATAAGCAGGTATTATGGAACCGGGTATAAAAAACCGGGTAGTACCCTGTTTGTATTTGTGAATGTTGGCACCCTCTGTTAAGCACAGTGAAGGCTGCAAAAGCACATCTTTGAACGTTACACATCTTTTAACGTAACACAATGATTTTGTATTAGTGAATTTGGCAACATTTCGAACGTTAGTACCCTGTTTTTATTACAGTGATTATGTATTAGCAGTAGCACATCTTTGAATTTGATTACAGTGGCCAAATTGTTTAACATTGATCGATGCATACTTTCATTCGATTCAATACTTTCATTCAATTATGTACTCTTTTCGTAGTTTGCAGTAACATTTACCGATGCATATTCTTAAACTTGATTACAGTGATCTGATAGAAAAAAACCCGTTTTGTATCCGGTTAACTCTATCTTACTCGGTTTCAACCCGACTTTAACAGGTTATTACCGGTTGGGGTTTTTTACCCTCAAAACACATCCGATCATAACCTGCTATTGGGTATACCCGGTTTGCCCGGGTTTGACCAAAAAACCGGGTAAGGTAGGGTAGTAACCGGTTACTTTAAAAACTCGAAATGTACACGGCTATTCACGCTGGGGCTGAGTATGGCAGACCTAAAATCGACCCGGACCGAAAAATCGGACCGGACTGAACCGAACCGGACCGTACAATTTCGGTCCGGTCCTAGGTCCGGGGTTTAGACCATTTCGGTCCTCGGTCTGGTTCGGTTCGGTCTTACAAAAAATCCTATCGATTTTGCCTAATAGGACCGGACTGGATCGAGGACCGACCCGGACCGGACCGGACTATTTCGGTCCGGTCTCGGTCCGAGGTTTCGGACCAATTCGGTCCTCGGTCCAGTCCGGTCTTGGCCGGTCCGGTCCGGTCCTGGACCGATGCTCATCCCTATTCACGCACTCTGATAATTTGGGGGTGTGACATTTTTTATCGATGTAGGTTGTAAAATGAGTAATGACCGTCTTTTTTGGAATTTTATTCTGATTAACGCAAATAGGGATGAGCACGGTACCGTATCGATCCCGTACCGAATTAGTGGCATCGATTTTTTCCTGACTATAAGTTAATGATACGGGTACCGTACCAAACGGGATTCGGATATCGGTACCGGTACCGGAATATCGGGATTTTCCTGTTTTTCTTCGGGAATTCCCAATTTGATACCGGTCCTGTACCGAATTAATGGTACCGATTGTTTTCACCGTATTTCGTAGTACCGATACAGTATCGAACGAGATTCGGATACCTGGAATCATTATGGTTCCGGTACGATTCCCATTCAATTTCAAGATTGAGACGAAATACTCATCCCTAAACGTGAACCTCAAAGTACATTTGGTTAACTGAAAACTCCGTTTGTGGAACAAACTTGTTTGAAAGTTTAGTATTTTATTTCGACCAAACAATTTGAGTCATGATTTGACCATCTATAATCGACTCTCTTTGGCATCCTCAAGAGTTTCCTTATGTCTCGAATATCGAGCTTATAACTCGGATCATATAGCATTTTGGAACTATACAACTTAGGCAAAAGCGTGAACCATTTTCTTTGAGAAAATATTTTTTTTTAGCCCAAACCAATTTTTAAAGTTGGATCATTCTTCTTTGTAGTTTATATCAAATATCACGTTTCCTCCTTATTTTATTTTTAATACATTGATAATATCTAATTTTGTAAGTTATAACACAGACAGTCCTTATTTTAAAAATTCGAGACTATTCGTATTACAAGTTTGTGAAAATTAAAAACTCTCCATATTACACGTTTTGAAAATTAAAAACTATCCGTATTACAAGTTTAAAAAAACATTATTACACACATAGTCTTTATTTAAAAAAAATTACACACATGCATTTTAACAAACATATTTTCATAACCTTTAATTTTATTTTGTAATTAAATTGACTCATTGAGATGATCATCTTCAAGCTTTTTCAAAAATGTTTTCAAAAATGTTTTCAAAATATTTCGTTCTTTAAAAAGTAGCATTGCTTGATCTTGAGATTTTAAGAAACTTGTTGCTAACAAACTCTTGCTTCTTTAAGCTTCTTAAAGTCTTCATATAATTTTTAGTAGTGATTAATACCAATTTTCTCTCTTAATAAGTGATTTTCTGAGAATACTTAGTTTCCAACTCTTTAACTATTGTACTAAACAACCATAAAGTTTACGTCATTTTTTAGCTTAATTTTTAGCTCTTACGTATTTTAAGGATAAAAAACTAAAAAAATTCGATTCATCGAATCATCCAACCTGAATCTCCAAACCAAAATAACCTGGCTCGATAACTACTCATACCCGATTAGTTATCGAGAAATGTTACTTGCTACTTTCTCATAATAAAATATAAAAATCAATCTGACTCGATACACTTGATAAACCAACAACGCCACCAGATACACCCCTACTCGTATAGAGGTTAAAGGCCAAGTTCTATTTGTAACATCTAATTCAAACTTAAACAAAAAACCAAACATTCAAACAATATATCTATCAAAATCTCAAAAACAAAAATGGTTTGGTCCTAACTCAAAATGAGGATTATTTTTTTATTTTTTTTTAGCATAATAAGGATTAGGAAGAGATCTTTCACACATCCATATTTATCATAGTTTTGATGGACTAATTCACACCATCCATCTTATAATAATTCAATAGTTATTATTAAACCCACATTTAATATATTTTCCTTTATTTTTCAAGAAAAAAAGTATATTTATGGATCGGGATTTTCAACCCCCTCACCAGTAACAACCACAACAAACTCATCTCCCACCTTTTTCCGGCGACCACCACAACAACCTCACCTTCTTCCCGCGACCACCACAACAAACCCACCATTTTCCGGCGAGTTCCACAGCAAACCCGGTTCTCCAGCGACTTCCACAACAAATCCACCATTTTTCGACAAGATCCACAAGAATCCACCAATTTCCGGCCAGTTCCATAACAAACCCAGTTCTTCGTGGACTTCTACAACAAATCCATCATTTTTCGACGACTTTCACAACAAACCCATTTTTCCGGCGACCTCTTCACTGACTCATATATGAGTCAGCATGAATCATATATGAGTCATCATGACTCATATATGACTCATGTATGAGTCACCGTGACTCATGTATGAGTCACCGTGACTCATGTATGAGTCACCGTGAGGCATGTATGAGTCACTATTGTGACAATCCTCAAATTTCACTTATGTGTCATGTGTTATGATTGTATTAATATGAAAATTTGACTAAATATTTTTGCTTGTTTTACCTTAGTTGCTAAGATGAATGTGTTCTCCCAACCTAAACTGTCACTACAACATATTCCTATATGTTGTAAACATAATGTATATATCAAGTCTATGTACTAAAAGTAATCTAATAAGTACATTATGAATAAGAACATCTCAAATATAACTATGATGCCCTAAATTCGCTTAGAAACCCTAGAATCCCTTTAAATGAGTTGTAAACTCAAGAATGGTAAACTATGAATGAATAATACATATGAATAAGTCGTTGTGGATTATAAACAAGTTATAAAATATATTTTAAAGACATAATAATACCTAAGAACGGTAAGAACAAACTATACAAAGCTAGGTACAAATAAATGTACATAATAGTCTAAATCACCACCTAGAAACCCTTGGTAAACAATGTTTCAAGCAATATAACAACATAATATCTATGTGCAAGTATCAAATAAAATCTACTAATCATAATCTATCATATAAAAGAAAGGTAACTGATCAGAAAACTCTAATATTCATTAATCTAAAGCTAATTATAAGTTAAGACCTAGTTACCAAGATTAGCATATAAAATCCATTTCACATTGAATTAGAGTCTAATCTTTTGCAACTAATTATAAAACTCAACTAAGTATCATATTAAGATTATACATTTATTTCAGTACAAGTTACAAGTTAATAAATCATAAGGTACAAGTTATCAAAACATAGGATCTTAAGCTCCCATAATTATACCTAGATCATGATTACCCTATGTAAACCTTTAAACTAAAAATATAGAATCTCTAGAAGTCATAAATATACTATATGAGATTTAGAATAAGCCTACATTATGATATAAACACTAATCACCTAAGATAGAAAGTCATTAGACTTAATGACCTAAAATCCCTTATATTAAGAAATCTACATAGAATCACTACCTAGTCATTTAGGACAAATCTACAAACACTTGTAGCATTACATTAAGGTAGTAAAAATATATTAAGATAATGTATAAGTACCCTAAAGCACAAGGTACAACATTTCAATGCATGGCTTATAAATTAGGTCAAAATGGGTTTATTCACCCTTTAGACATGTTTACTTAGAATAACTTAGTAAAACCAATGTAGGGACTTCATGAACATATTGAGGACAATGTAAGAAGTATAAATTGAGTTTAAATCAGCAGCTAATTGAAGGATAATCACTTTTACTAAGACTTAACCATAAATCATAGAAACCATAACCCCCCTAGGTCTTCTTCCTAATTTCACCTCAAACCTTTGTTAAACATCAAACCAAAGACCCACAATTCTTAATTACAACGTCTAAACCCTAATTATACCCTAAAACATCACTAATCACATTCCTAAACCATTAATAACCAAAATTACAAAGTGTAAAGTTACAAGCCCTAATAAAGACCCGGTTTTACATTTTCCCTCTAAAAACTCATTTCAAACCTTTCCCTCCTAAGATTAAACTTAGAATAAGATATTTAGGATACCTAGAAGATATTTTCAATCCAATCAACCAAGAACATAGGTGCATAAGCTACTTGGTGGCCATTTCTCTTCCATATACCAATCCGTGGCTTAAGAACCTTCCAACACCCTTTCCATGGATTTTTTATGTACCTAGGCTCTAAAAACTTGCATAGATATTTTCTAGCCTTACTTAGTCACTACCGTAGCTGTGTTACACGTTTCAATGCTTTGAGTGGAGCCTAAGGGTCGAAATTAGTATAAATAGCAACCTAAACCTTTCATTTAATTCGCACCCCGTTTACTCTTAACCTCCATTACCATTCTGATTTCTACTTCTATATACGTCCTAGGACTCTTATAAGACCAGAAAACAGGTCTAGAAGGAAGCCATTAAAGCTATTGAAGCTTTGATAGCAAGTAGTGTTCATAGGAAGCCATAAGGAGCCCTTTTGGAGCTACCTAGGTAATCTCTATGTTAGCTATTCTGTGATCTTGTTATAATGAATTCTTAGACTTGTTATAATGCTAAAATAGTGCTATAAAGATAATCTAAAAGAAATTAGAGCATTTGATCATTTAAAATAGAAGTTATAAGTTAAAGATGCCTTAATACCCTAGTTTTGTAATTTACATGAAATAATATGCAAAAACTCATTTCAAAAGCTATAATTCTGGAGAAATGTTGTTATTATGATTATAAACATGTTTGAAACTTTGTATTAAAATCATAGATCATTTGGTCCATTTTTGAGGTTGTTATGTGATTTTTACAAGTATAGTGACTAAAACTGTCATTTTTGAAACTATTTAACATTTTGGGCCAAAAGTGTCATTTTGTGAAACTTATTTATTGGAAAGTTTGAGGCCCTAAGATTACATATTGAGGGTTTAAAATGTAAATAATTGAAACTATATACTTTAGGGGTTAAAAGTGTAATTAAGCTAAAGTATATCCAAGAGGGCTATTTTTGCCAATTTTGAAACTAAAGAAGATTAATTATAAACATGAGGAATTAATGAAGGTATCATGTAGTAGGGAGCTTTGTACAAAGATGTTCCATCTCGATATTACGTTCTGACTGAGTGGTTGGGTTTACAATTTAAAGTTCCCTTGCTCCCCAAACGTTTATAGAATGGCTTCCGAGCATGATGGCCCGAACAATAGTGCTAGAATTATAACCAAATATTAATTAAATAATATGTAGAAACTAGAAGGGGGGGTTGAATAGTTTCTCTTCGATTGGTGACCAAATTAAAATTACTTTCAATTTGGTTTGTATCACAACTATCTTTTGTTTGAAGCTAATTTGCATAATGATTAGGTTCAATTCAAGTGCACTAGCAAAGATAATAGGTAAGTGTAATGATAATGAAATAAGTAAAGAGTAAGGAAGGAGACAACATAGTGGGAAGACACCAAGATTTATAGTGGTTCGACAACGAGGCTCTATCCTCGTTTCTACTCCACTCCTCGAGTACACCTACTCGAGATTTCCACTATATCCACAAGCTCCCTTCTCGGCGGAGAAACCCTTACATCGTTGCTTACATTATTTTCCGACACTAAGCTAAATGTCGAGACCTAATCTTTAGCTAGGACCAATCTACACAACGTTGCCTACTTCACAATTTAACGACACAAGGCTAGATGTCGAGTTCTAATCTTAAGGTAGAACCAATCTTCACGACGTTGCCTACTTCACCATTTTACGACACAAGGTTAGATGTCGAGTTCTAATCGAAAGCTAGAACCAATCTTCACGACTCTTCACTTTGAAGCTAAGTGAGAACTTCACACAACACAACTACTAATCACTTTCAAGTTTAGTGAGAACTCACAAGACACAACCACATCACTTTATAGTTTAGTGAGAACTACTAATCAAATCTATTACAACTCAACTAGACTTATCCAAGTACACACATGTAGCTTGGATTTACACAACACAAATCCAAGCAAACACATATGCAATGGATGTACACAACAAATCCAAGTATTCTCAAATAACTTGGATGAACACAACTAGTCCAAGTATTCATAAATACAATGGATTGACCTAAAACAAAAAGGGTATCAGATGAATATGACTAGCTCATAGATTCATCTTTATCACAATACTAGTGAGTGAGTGATCTTCTCATTGGACAAGGTAAAGGAGGGGATCAAGAGGATAATCATATGTAAACATCCTTAACACTTTAAGTGATCATTTACTAATGATTATGCTATAGAAAAGAGAAAGGGGGCTGAGAAAAACGTCCAAGAGGCTTGTTGGAAAATGAGATTTGACCCACTATTTAAAGGAGACAAAGTATAACAAATATATAACGGCTATCTGGGCGTGGTACCTTATCTAGCCCGGCGGTTCCATATCGCTAAAGAACCGCGTAGCTACTTATGGTATCGCCACTAGAGTACGCTCTGTTTTTTGTCTTTTAGTGAGGTAGGAATATCTGAGGTATTTGAAGCCTTCAAAGGATATTCTAACAGCATTTGGAATATCCTATTTTTAAGTTTTCATTTTCCATTTTAATAAAACATTTTCTAAAAAAGAAAGTTTTTTAAAAAGTCTTTTGTCATATTAACAAAAGTGAGTTTTAAGAATAATCATTTTGGTGATCACTAAGTATGATTAAGAAAGATTAGTGATATGATTATTACCTTGATGATAGTGTTAGTTAAATAATTCGTTTTGTGTTTTACACTAAATGTGTTGTATAGTTTGTTGTGATCAAAACTAAGAAAGATTAGTTAACACTAATAATTTTTTTAGGCATCACTTGCATTAACAATCTCCCCCTTTTTTATTACGACAAACGATAAACTCATTTACGTAGAAACACAAAATATCGAATTATTAACGAGTTTATCACTATCATTTCTCCCCCTTTGTCGTAGCAAAAAGGTTAGCACAAGTCTTTGAAGAACATCAAACTTTGCTAGTAGCTCCCCCTTGGTGGTTGCTCCCCCTTGCTTGGGGCACCAAGTATATGAGCTAAGGTGACATGCTACACAAAGGTTAGTAGAAAGGAAAGAAACACCAATGTATATATGATCACTACCTACTAAGTAACTTGAGAGGGAGAGAGAGAAGAAATCTCAAATTAGAAGCAAGTATTTTGCTAAGTATGTCCAAAGAGGTAATTGACAAAATCAAGCTTCAATCCAATGAAGATGATAAGCTTGTCAATGGGTTAAAGTTTAGAATTGATGGAATCACCCATAAGCAATTGTAAAAATTAACCATGATCAACTCAAAATATAACTAAAGGGAATGCCACACAAACAACACAAAGGTTACATAAAAGAAAAGACCCAACAAAGTAGATAGTCATACACACAATATGAGTATCTAAAGCAAGAAATATGGAAAATAAACCACTAAGCATAAGCTAGTCTAATAATGATAATTTTCCAAGATTGCAAAAAAAATAAAAAGACTCTAATAAGACGACGATGCATCATTCGAAGTTTTGTCCACCGGAACGAAAACTTGAATAGGAGGTCGAGTGAGGAGGAATTCAAGAAAATTTATCTTCTCATACACATGAGCAAGTTCAATTTGTTGAAATCGACAACAAGCACACGAGGATCCATGATGCAACACAAAATCGTTTGACGGGGGTATGGCATCAAACCTAGGGTTTGGTGGTGGAGGGGTAATGGGTTTGGAAATATTTTCACAATGCCTTGTGAGGTTTGGGAAGGTTGAAAGGTCATTGAGTTGAGGGGTGTTGAAGGATTGAGGTGGTGGAGGAACATTTTCTTTTGCTCCAGTGATGGGGTTAATGGTATAAGTCTCATTCCAATACTTGATTGGAGAGAAGGTAGGGTTTTTGTGTGGTTTGGAAGAAGATGGTTCGTTCTTCTTAACCCAAATAGGTCGAAATGAGATTTTCGGTTTCTTTGAAAGCTTGGATGAGGAAGCTTTGGGTGAGTGGGGTTGTGACAAAGAAACGTCAAGGTTAGGAATGGAGGAGTTAGGCATTGTGAGGGTGTGAGAATGAAATCTCAAGGTTGTGTGAGAATGAATTCTCAAGGTTGGGAAGGTGTGAGAATGAAATCTCAAGGTTGTGTGAGAATGAATTCTCAAGGTTGGGAAGGTGTGAGAATGAAATCTCAAGTTGGGGTATAAGTAAAATGTAATCAAGGTAAGAATTTGAATACAAAATGTGAAGTGTCAAGGAATGTTTAGTCAATTTGAGTAAACAAGGAATCTTGACAGGGTATAGGGTCTTAAAAGTTTTGACCAAAAAATTCGTCAAAAGTTGATTTCTGTCCGTGGTACCTTAAAGGGACCGGCGGTTCCTTATCACTTAAGGAACCGCGCGACTTTTAGTGAGCCGCGTCCAATGGACATGAAACCATATTTTTCCAGGGTTTTGGAAAAAACTAAGACTTTTTCAAAAAGTTGCAAATCTTGGAATTTTACCTCTATTAGCACCAAATTATGCTAGGGTTGCATAAAGCAACACATTCACAAAGAATGTCTTTACAAAGGGTGACAAAATATTTGAATATCATTTTGAACCAATTTTAGTCAAGTTTTTAGAGGTTGTGATAGATTTAGGTTCAATTTTAATTTCAAATTAAAGTTGATTAATGTGCACATATGAATAGGAACACATAAAGCTAAATCCATAGAACAACTTCATGAGACACTCATGAGGGAAGCAAATACAATGACAAATGAAAAAACTAACTAATACAAAGCTAGGTTGACATTAAATCTAGATGAGTAGTTTTCTTTGGCTTGGTTTTGTTGAAAACACTTATTAAGAAAACTCATCATTCATCTCCTAAGAGGAGGCATGGAAAACAAGGCAAGCGAACTCTTGCAACCTCCTATGTAGTCCAAACATATCCATCCTAAGGTTATGGATGATGTAGTGGTTGTAAAGACAACATGGACAACTAGGACCATGTGTTTGTTGAAACCCATAGTATGGATCACCCAAAAGGAGGGAAAGTGGAACACCCAAAATTGGAATGTTTGAGTTGGATGGAGGTGGAAGAGGCATGTTCTCCAAGGGTGATGTGGGTGAGAGTGGAGGCATGTTCCCTAAAGGGGAAATGGGTGAGTGTGGAGGTATGTTCTCCAAGGTTGGTGAAATGGGTGAGTTAGGAGGGGTAAATGGTGAAGTCACCAAGGTGTCATCAAAGTCATTCACAAAAGGAATGCTTTGGATTGGTTGGGGTTGTGTGGTCACATCCAAGGGTGCACTTGGAGTGAAGGGTGAAGATAGCTCATTCATTCTTGAGTTGAATGAAGAGGAGGTAGAACCAATGGAGTGGTTAGTACCATGGGTGGATGTTGTCTTGCATGGTGCAAGGGGTGGTGAAGGTGATGAAGAAATGAGGATAGGAACCATCTCATTCTTAGGTGTGTGAAAGGGTGATGAGTTAGGCTTGGGTACCTTAATCCTAATCTTAAGTGTTTTCCTTGGGGTGTTTGAGGTTTTTGTAGAAACCATGGTTGACAAGGGTGGTTTAAGGGTTAGGGAAGGATGTTTTGATGTGTGAAGAACATGACTAACAAGGTGGGTTTAAATAGGTGAGGGGATGATCCAAACTAGTAATGGGTTAAAATCATTTTAGGTGAATATTGAATTTAGGTAACCTAGTTTAGGAAATATGCAGGTTTTTGCAAAAAATCATGCAAAGTTTACACAGATTTAAGAAAATAGTGTAAAGCAAAAGATGCTGTCGGACACAGTGGGCGGCGGTTCCTTATCTAGGACCGGCGGTTCCTTATGGATAAGGAGCCGCTGGTCCATATGGAACCGCGACCAGAGGTCTTTCAAAAATTTCTCATCCCAAATTTTGGTTAACCCAGATTTTTACCAAAAGATTTACAAGCCAAAGTTAACTACAGATCATAATCTAATAAGCTAACTATCACAAAGATGCACAAAGCTATGTAAATCACAAACATCATTGCATAAGCAACATTTAGGATCAAAATAAATAATAACCCAAACATTTAGCATACGTTAGTAGACAACCAAACCAAAGTAATAATAAGCAAATGTTTAAAGCATCACAAGCAAGTAAACTTTTACATAATTCAAAGTCTTCACCTCCGTTTCTTCCCTAGTCCCTCAATCATTTTTCCCAAGTACTTGATTCCCTTTCTTGACTCAATCCGGTGTTCATGCAAATCACCTTGGGTTCGAAGATTTTGACGGTAAAGTTCCTCTAAATTGAGATTATTAGGAACTTCACTAGAGGAATGGTGAGGAGGGGAAGCAATGTCATCTAAACCATCCACGAATGAGTTTGTGGAGTGGTGAGAAGAGCTCGAAGAGTAATGGGAGCACTTGTGCCAATGCCATCACCATCACTTATTGGCATGTCCATGTCCTCATCATTGAACTCTTGTTGGTCGGATTTACGATCAGATCTTGTCTTTCTCTTATATACCTCTCGAATAGGTAGCATGACCCGTTTGACCGGTTGAAACTGAGAAAGATCAAGATTTGGAAAATCACGGCCAACCCTTTTAAAAAGGCGAGTGAGAAGCATTGCTTAAGGGAGGTTTGTTTTAGGCTTGTGAATAGCATAATTGATCCGTTGAGCGATAAAATATGCCAAATTGTAATTGGTGTTGGTAAAGATGCAATATAACATATGCACTAAACACGCCGGAACATGATCCCGGTTTCCATCAAGACAAAACACATTTTCCCTAAGAATATTGGTCCATTTAACCATATTATCATTAAGGTCGCTTAAGAGAACCTCATGACGTTTCACCGAACGTACCTTAGTATGAAGGCTTCTCTTAACGGGTCGATTACGCTTTTTGGAGACAATGTCGACAATGAAGTCAAGATCAATTTCCTCATGATCATTTGGAGGACAAATGTAGGATTCAAGAAGAGCACTAAGCTTCCATTTATCCGTGAAGCGACAAGTGCCTACAAATGGGACATCAAGAATTTGACCAAAAACTTCGAGAGAGTATTGAATGAGTTGATCTTTCAAGATGAACCTAACAAATATTCCATCGTTGTTTTCAATGACGGAGTATGTGCTAAAGAACTCCAATAGGAATCGAGGATAGATGTCTTCCTTAATGTTCAACAAACAATCAAATCCAATGTTTTCAAACATGGACTTGAGGTAGACATAATCCTTGATATCCTTTTGGACAACTCTACCCTCATGAAAGCAACAAGATTGAAGAGAGGAAAAAGTATGGGCAAGGTGAGTTGAGTGACAAAAGTCGGATAGGTTTGGCATATACTGTTTAGTGAGTTGATGATCCTTTTGGTATTGTGAAGGCATGATTAGTACCTAAATAAACACAAGAAAATATTTCTCCAATCACTCATATGAAAAATAAAATTAAAGATCAAAAATATGAGAATGTGTTATATCAATTTCTTGACTAACAAAGGATTGAATCCATATCATTCTCATGTTCACAATGTAGCTATTCCATTATTTACCAAGAACATATGAACTATGTTGGATCAACAATGGACTTCGAACATTGGTTTTTCAAAACAAGGTTTTTAGGTAAGCATTAACAATGTCATTACCTGTTTGTTCATGGGTTTATCTCAAATCCATCTTTTAACCAAAATCATTTAGCCAAAATTCGGATTTGTTCTACAAGTGGGTTTTAGTGAAATCTTAATTAATATGAACCTAAGGAATCATAGTAAAATAACCATGTCAACCCACATTCCTATTAAGGTTTTAATTCAATTTCAATTTTAATAATCCTCAATTATGAAAGGATGAACCCTAGAACAAAATAGATGAAATTGAAAGAAAATACTTACAATTAATTGATGTTAGATGAAGGATGAGTGAAACCCACAACTTGGAATCAATTAATTTGAGTGATTGAAGATTTTGGAAGCTTCAACAATGGTGGAAAAAGGATAAACCGTCGGCTGTGTGTTTTTGGGAGAGAGAGATAGTGGTTTGAAAAAGAATAAAATAATCAAACTGGCGCTCTAACACACTTTACTGCCCGCGGTACCTTATCGATAAGGAACCGTGGGTTTGAGCCGCCGAGATAAAGAACCGCCTACAGAGGCAGGTTTTTATCAATGAAAAACGCCAAATTTTAAAAACCAAGTTTTTCTAAGATACTTAAAAATATATCATGAACCTTTTAGAATAACATTGGATCATCAAGACACTAGGCAATATGTTTTAATGAAGGATTACGAGTTGAATCAAGATCGAAAAGAACCAAAACGGACAAACGACTACTCGTAGCAAAACGGCAAAGTGGAGAGAAGTCAAGGGAAGTGAATCAAGACTAGGACCAATACTCAAGGGATTAATGACAATCTTCAAATAGTGGTAACGAAGAGCTTGTGTCATATATAGTGGTTTAAGACGTGCCTTTCTGGCGAAACGTTAAACGGCTTTGGTAATGAATAAACACAAAGCAATTATTCATGTATAGACTAAGATCACTTTGAATAATAGTCTTAGTCTAAACCAAAATATGAGCAAGGTATTAATTCACTTTCTCTCCCACAAAGGGCCTACTAACCGTATGGGTGCAAACCATAGAAATCATGCTTGATACTTTAAGCTACTACTAACTCACTCTACATCACCATAGTGAGTCAAGTATCCAAGCAATGAAGGTTTGAGAGGATAAAAGGAAAGAATCACAAACCACAAACAAATGTCAAGGCAAGGATGCCAAGAACAAGCACATAGTCAAGTAATGATCAAAAGAATGATCAAAGGGAGTGTGGAAGAACGAAAGCGTACCTTGGCCACAAAGAGCAATCCATCAAGGAATCAATGCTATGCCCAACAATGACTATGATGAGTACTAAGTCTTCAAGGACTAGTATCATTCCCAATCATCTTGGTATCTTCATTCAAAGATGTCAAAGATCAATGAAGATGAGTCTTCTGCAAGTGCAAGTAACTCAATCCACAACCAATTAAATGATTGATCTTCATGAGTACCTACACAAAGCAAGATGCAAACTAGTAGATACATTTCAAGAGTAGATGTAAAATGCATAAAGACTACTAATCTTAAGTGGGATGCAATATTATCAATTAAAAGACCTATTTTTCAAAAACAAAATAGTTTTGACCAAAGAGAAACTTTATACAACTTGACCATCTAATTTGAGGAGACAATGGATCGATCCAAGTTTCAAAGTACAATATACTTCAAAGATCTTGAGTGACCATCGCTCTGATACCAATTGTAGAAACTAGAAGGGGGGGTTGAATAGTTTCTCTTCGATTGGTGACCAAATTAAAATTACTTTCAATTTGGTTTGTATCACAACTATCTTTTGTTTGAAGCTAAGTTGCATAATGATTAGGTTCAATTCAAATGCACTAGCAAAGATAATAGGTAAGTGTAATGATAATGAAATAAGTAAAGAGTAAGGAAGGAGACAACCTAGTGGGAAGACACCAAGATTTATAGTGGTTCGACAACGAGGCTCTATCCTCGTTTCTACTCCACTCCTCGAGTACACCTACTCGAGATTTCCACTATATCCACAAGCTCCCTTCTCGGCGGAGAAAACCTTACATCGTTGCTTACATTATTTTTCGACACTAAGCTAAATGTCGAGACCTAATCTTTAGCTAGGACCAATCTACACAACGTTGCCTACTTCACAATTTAACGACACAAGGCTAGATGTCGAGTTCTAATCTTAAGGTAGAACCAATCTTCACGACGTTGCCTACTTCACCATTTTACGAAATAAGGCTAGATGTCGAGTTCTAATCGAAAGCTAGAACCAATCTTCACGACTCTTCACTTTGAAGCTAAGTGAGAACTTCACACAACACAACTACTAATCACTTTCAAGTTTAGTGAGAACTCACAAGACACAACCACATCACTTTATAGTTTAGTGAGAACTACTAATCAAATCTATTACAACTCAACTAGACTTATCAAAGTACACACATGTAGCTTGGATTTACACAACACAAATCCAAGCAAACACATATGCAATGGATGTACACAACAAATCCAAGTATTCACAAATAACTTAGATGAACACAACTAGTCCAAGTATTGATAAATACAATGGATTGACCTAAAACAAAAAGGGTATCATGATGAATATGACTAGCTCATAGATTCATCTTTATCACAACACTAGTGAGTGAGTGATCTTCTCATTGGACAAGGTAAAGGAGGGGATCAAGAGGATAATCATATGTAAACATCCTTAACACTTTAAGTGATCATTTACTAATGATTATGCTATAGAAAATAGAAAGGGGGCTGAGAAAAACGTCCAAGAGGCTTGTTGGAAAATGAGATTTGACCCACTATTTAAAGGAGACAAAGTATAACGGATATATAATGGCTATCTGGGCGCGGTACCTTATCTAGCCCGACGGTTCTATATCGCTAAGGAACCGCGTAGCTGCTTAAGGTACCGCCACTAGAGTACGCTCCGTTTTTTATCTTTTAGTGGGGTAGGAATATCTGAGGTATTTGAAGCCTTCAAAGGATATTCTAACAGCATTTGGAATATGCTATTTTCAAATTTTCATTTTCCATTTTAATAAAACATTTTCTAAAAAAGAAAGTTTATTAAAAAGTCTTTTATCATATTAACAAAAGTGAGTTTTAAGAATAATCATTTTGGTGATCACTAAGTATGATTAAGAAAGATTAGTGATATGATTATTACCTTGATGATAGTGTTAGTTAAATAATTCGTTTTGTGTTTTACACTAAATGTGTTGTATAGTTTGTTGTGATCAAAACTAAGAAAGATTAGTTAACACTAATAATGTTTTTAGGCATCACTTGCATTAACATAATACATAACTAATACTTAAAAGTATTAAACTAAAGATCAAAGACTTGATACCATACATAATATGTTAATCCAGGTTTGTGTGAGACCAAGTTGTGGTTTGTATGACCAATTGGTTATCTGTGAATGATATATATCTGATTAAAGCTCGGATTTTATGGACATAAGGTGAGTTCATAGCCTCACTTTTAAATGTTTTGTAAATGTTTTGAAAACCTGTGAGGGGTGAATACATGTGTTTTTTAACTATATGATTATACTGAAATATATTATTGTACGAGTGTCCAAACTGTTACTTGTTTCCCAAATTTCATGAATCATTAAATACATCCGTGTGCGCTAATGGGGTAAATAGATCTATTGGGTTTAACGAATCATGTTTGTGTTACCTATACATGGGGTAATCGAGCATACATTATTAGAAATAATGGGTAACCTAGGACATGTAGGTTACTTGCCATGAGTTCATGTCATGTCGGTCACTTCGGTGAATTTCGTTAGTTTTGATGTCATGAGCTTAATGTAATAAAAAAATTGAATGTTGTATGTGAGCAAATAGCTCGAGGTGGTAGACATGTATTCAAAACTGTTATTATAAACATATGAATTCACTCAACCTTTGTGTTGACTTGTAAGCATATATTTCAAGAAAACTGTGACTGATAGCATAGAGCAGCATAAGGATGGCATGAAGAGGCACAAGCTTGAAATTATTATCTTAGATTTTGGGAACCTCATATTGTAAAACTATTTTCTGTTGGAAATATAGTTCAATTGTGGGTTCAATTCATACTGGTGAATGGGTAAGGAGGTACGGAGTGTACACCCATAAGTCCCTAAACACCCAGACTCTTATAGCGGGTTACATGTTGTTCAACATTACTGATGATGTTCAGTGAGTTAACTCTTCAGTGAGTTGAACTCTGGACTGAAAGTATTCATCAGGGAGTAACACCACTGAAGACATGTCTTCAGTGTTTACACTTTAGCAAGTCTTGTTCAGTAATGAAGGCTTCAACGGGAACACTCTTTAGTGTTTGTTGATGCTTCATTGGGACTGAAGAATAGACAAATGTTGGAGCTGAACATGGATGTTTGTAACGGTCTTTGACCAATTCAAGTGCTTTAAAGACCACGTTTAATTGGTCTTGTAACCACTATGACCTGGTATTATGGAGCATATTAAGAGGAGTTAATGGGCCGTTAAATCCTCTTAATACTATTGACTAGGGTTTGAGTAATACACCTATAAATAGATGATCATAACTTGCATAGAAGATACACAGAAACATATACACATAACAACAAAAGGGTTAGAGATTTGTGCCTAAATCACTAACTGCATTTGGTCTTATCCCAAGTAGGTATTCATGATACCCAGGCATTAGGGTCGAATAATTTACTTTGGAAAGTGATTACACGATTCCAAGTGATATCCAGTAACCATTATTTTGGTACGTAGCTAGGATTGATTATCTATACCCTGGTTGGGATGAAGTAAACACCAACAATCAAAGTAAATTATTTTGTGATAATCAATGGCGGCTGATATGAAGCATATGGTGGCTAACTTCTCCAAGCTGGATAAGTTTGAAGGGGTGGATTTCAGAAGATGGAAAAAGAAGATGCACTCTCTTCTTTCTACCATGAGCGTGGTATATGTGCTGACTACTCCCATTCCTGATGGTGGTGATGATGCTACTTTGGAGGAACTGAGGAAAAGGAGCAAATGGTAGAATGACGACTATGTGTGTCGTGGTATTATTTTCAATGGTATGTATGATTCCTTATTTGATATTTACCAAAATTTTGAATCTGGTAAAGAACTATGGGATTCATTGGAAGCCAGATATATGGCTGAGGATGCATCAAGTAAGAAGTTTCTCGTGAGTGATTTCACAAATTAAAAATGACTGATTCAAGACAAGTCATGGAACAATACAATGAACTTCTTGGAATACTTGGTAGATTTACACAACATAAAATGAACATGGATGAGACCGTTCAGGTCTCTTGTGTCATTGAAAAATTACCTCCTTCTTGGAAAGAATTCAAGCATACCTTGAAACATAAGAAAGATGAATTAACTCTTGTTGAGTTGGGCAGTCATTTGCGCATTGAGGAATCTCTCAGGGTGCATGAAAATGATAAGCCCAAAGAGAAACAATGTTGCTGGTTCATCAGTTGTCAATATGGTGGAGCATAACAACTCCATCAGGTACAATGACAACAAGGGCAAACGTAAGCATCAGGATAACACCAAAGCAAACCTAACAAAAAGTCATCAATGACTTGTTGGAAGTGTGGGAAACCTGTACACTTCAAAATGGATTGTAAAGGTGTTAGTACTGGCAGCAAAGCTAGTGGATCAGGCACAAATGGTTCAGTGATTGGTTCTAACAACACAACACTGAAAAGATGATGATGTTGCGTGGTGGGTTGATTCTGGAGCAACTGTTCATGTGTGTAAAGATAGATGTTGGTTTAAGACTTATGAGTCACTGAATGATGGATCTATTCTTCACATGGGAAATGAGTCAACAACCCTAGTGCATGGACGTGGTTGTATAGATCTTAAGTTTAGTTCTGGAAAGATTGTTATCTTGTTTAATGTTTTGCATGTTCCTAATATTAGGAAGAATTTGGTTTCTAGTAGTGTTTTGAATAATTGTGGTTATAAACAAGTGATTGAATCTAATAAATTTGTTTTATCCAAACATGGTGTGTTTATTGGTTTTTGTTATTTGAGCAATCAAATGTTCAGGCTTAATATTGAAACAACCACTAGTATTAACTCAATTAATGCTGGTAGTGCAAATATTTGTTCAGCCTCAGTGTCCACCAGTAAACTAAAGGATTCTTCACTATGGCATGCTAGGCTGGGGCATGTCCACTTTAAGAGGATACAAGAGATGTCTAAGGATGGGTTAATCCCAGCATTTGACATGGACACTGAAAAGTGTCAAACTTGCATGCTGAACAAAATAACTAAGAACCCATTTCAAGGTGTAAAACGAGAAACTACAGTTTTGGAGCTAATCCATAGTGACCTATGTGATTTGCATGCTACTCCCTCATTAGGGAATAAGAAATACTTGGTAACATTTATTGATGATGCTTCAAGGTTTTGTTATGTTTATTTATTACATACTAAGGATGAAGCATTAGATAAATTTAAAGTATTTAAAACTGAAGTTGAATTACAACAAGGAGCCCAAATCAAAAGATTTAGGACTGATATGGGAGGTGAGTACATGGACACTCAGTATTTTCAGTCTGTTGAAATAATCCATGAAACGACTACTCCTTATACCCCACAACAAAATGGTATATCTGAAAAGAAGAATAGAGTACTGAAGGAAATGGTTAATTCCATGTTGTCTTATTCAGGACCGAGTCAAGGGTTTTGGGGTGAAGCTATGGTAACAGCTTGCTATTTATTAAATAGGGTTCCCAACAAAAAGAACAAGATTACCCCTTATGAACTCTGGACTAAAAGGAAACCAAACTTGAACTATCTCAAGGTTTGGGGTTGTAGGGCTGTTGTAAGACTCCCTGATCCAAAGGTGAAAACCTTGAGTGAAAGAGGCATTGAATGTATCTTTGTTGTATATGCTGAGCATTCCAAGGCTTATAGGTTCTATGTTATTGAACCTAATGATTCAGATGCTATAAACTCAATCATTGAATCAATGGATGTTAACTTTGATGAGACTAGGTTCTCATCAACCCCTAGACTAAGCCTTAGGACTCCTACTGGAGCTGAGGACATTGGTGCTTTAGTGGAACCTGAAAGGGTCACTGATGAGGTTGTGGTTCAGCAACCTGAGCCTGAGCTTAGAAGAAGCACAAGGCATAGGACTCCAAGGAATTTTGGGCCTGAGTTTCAACTATACTTGGTTGAAGGGACAAGGGATGAGGTCTTTGATCAATACTTCTATTGCTTCAATGTTGAGGATGATCCCAAAACATTTGATGAAGCAATGAAGTCCCAAGATGTTGCTTTCTGGAAAGAAGCAATCAATGATGAGATGGATTCCACCATGGGAAACAACACTTGGGTGTTGGTTGATCTACCTCCAGGTTGCCATCCACTTGGTAAAAAATGGATTTTCGAAAGGAAAATGAAGGTAGATGGAACTGTTGAAAAGTTCAAGGCAAGGCTAGTCATTCAGGGCTTTAAACAAAAGTCAGGGATAGACTATTTTGATACCTATGCTCCAGTAGCACGTATCAGTACTATAAGAATGATGATTGCTCTAGCAAGTATTTACAATCTGATTATTCATCAGATGGATGTGAAGACAGCATTCTTGAATGGTGATTTAGATGAGGAGGTTTATATGAACCAACCTCTTGGTTTCATCATGCCTGGTCATGAAGGCAAGGTGTGTAAACTGATTAAGTCCTTGTATGGACTGAAGCAGGCACCTAAGCAATGGCACCAGAAATTTGATGAAGTGATTTTGTCTAATGGTTATTCACTTAATCAAGCTGACAAATGTGTATATAGCAAATTTGAAGAATCTGGTAAAGGAGTCATCATTTGCCTATATGTTGATGACATGTTAATCTTTGGTACTGACCAAGCTAAGGTTGATCAGACAAAGGATTTTTTGTCATCAAAGTTCTCCATAAAAGACATGGGGGAGGCTGATGTTATCTTTGGCATAAGGATCAAACATGAAAGTGATGGTATTGTAATTTCTCAGTCTCAATATATTGAGAAGGTACTAAAGAAATTCTATCACTTAGATTGTACTCCAGTGAGTACACCAATGGATACAAGTGAGAAATTGATGCCTAAAATGGTCAGGCTGTCTCCCAGCTTGAGTATTCGAGGGTGATTGGTTGCTTGATGTATGCTATGACTAGTACTAGGCATGACATTGCATTTGTTGTGGGTAAACTGAGTAGGTATACTAGTAATCCTAGTACTCAGCATTGGCAAGCAATTCAGGGAGTACTGAAGTATTTGAAAGGAACAATGAATTATTGTTTGTCATATACTGGATATCCTTCAGTGTTGGAAGGTTACACTGATGCAAGTTGGATCAGCAATACTGAGGATAATTCATCTACAAGTGGCTGGGTATTCCTTCTTGGTGGTGGTGCAATTTCTTGGGCATCTAAGAAACAAACTTGCATTACTAGCTCTACTATGGAATCTGAGTTTGTGGCTCTAGCAGCTGCTGGTAAAGAAGCTGAATGGTTGAGAAACTTGCTTCTTGAGATTCCATTGTGGGTCAAACCTATGGCACCCATTTCTATCCGTTGTGATAGTGCTGCTACATTGGCTAAGGCATACAACCAAATGTATAATGGTAAGTCTAGACACTTAGGTGTTAGACATATAATGATTCGTAAGCTAATCATGAATGGGGTGATTTCAATAGAGTTTGTAAGGTCTCAACAAAATTTAGCTGATCACTTGACGAAGGGATTGGCTAGAGACTTGGTTATAAAGTCTGCTGAAGGGATGGGTTTAAAATTCCACTCTAGACACTGAATGTTAGGACACCCAACTCCCTTCTGAGGAAACTTGGGAGCTGAGTTCAATGTGGAAAGCTGAACATTCAGGGGACTAAAGCACATGTATATCATCCGAAGGATGTGCTTGTACCTGCTGAAGGAGGATGAAGTTATAAACTTCTCAATGGTTAAAGTCTTTGAAAAAGTGCTGAGGCAGGAGCATGAACTAAAGAGGAACCACCTATGTAAATGTTGAGGTTTCGCCGCCTCAGGGAGCATGGACTTGGCTCTTACAACATTTTTTAATTTGGATATGGACACATGGCTAGTAGTGTCAGGAGTTGTTATGTATTTGAAAAACTTGTGTGTATTTTATCTTTAGGTATTCAAAGTGGTTGAAGGGTTCAATTCTTAGAACATCCTGATTCTTGAATGTTTGAAGTGATGTACTAAGATGGAAATTCAATCCTTAGGATATTTTCATTATTCACTAGTTTTGTTAATGTTAATTTTAATGCAAAAGGAATTATACTATATTGGGGAGTATTGTTAGAAATACAGTTCAATTATGGGTTCAGTTCATACTGGTGAATGGGTAAGGAGGTATGGAGTGTACTCCCATAAGTCCCTGAACACCCAGACTCTTATAGTGGGTTACATGTTGTTCAGCATTGCTGATGATGTGCAGTGAGTTAACTCTTCAGTGAGTTGAACTCTGGACTGAAAATATTCATCAGGGAGTAACACCACTGAAGACATGTCTTCAATGGTTACACTTTAGCAAGTCTTATTCAGTAATTAAGGCTTTAGCGTGAACACTCTTCAGTGTTTGCTGATGCTTCAGTGGGACTGAAGAATAGACAAATGCTGGAGCTGAACATGGATGCTTGTAACGGTCTTTGACCAATTCAAGTGCTTTAAAGACCACGTTTAATTGGTCTTGTAACCACTATGACCTGGTATTATGGAGCATATTAAGAGGAGTTAATGGGCCGTTAAATCCTCTTAATACTATTGACTAGGGTTTGAGTAATACACCTATAAATAGGTGATCATAACTTGCATGGAAGATACATAGAAACATAAACACATAACAACAAAAGGGTTAGAGATTTGTGCCTAAATCACTAACTGCATTTGGTCTTATCCCAAGTAGGTATTCGTGATACCCAGGCACTAGGGTCGAATAATTTACTTTGGAAAGTGATTACACGATTCCAAGTGATATCCGGTAACCATTGTTTTGGTACATAGCTAGGATTGATTATCTATACCCTGGTTGGGACGAAGTAAACACCAACATTTTCAATGATATATAAAGAAAGTTGATTTAATCACTCTTTAAGCTGTTTTCTATCATTATGACTTGTGTTCTATGAAGTAATACCTCAAAAATTAGCTTCCGCTGCTATAAGGTAATAATGGGGGTGTTACAACCGTGACTCATGTATGAGTCACCTAGATGACTCATACATGAGTCACGGTGACTCATACATGAGTCACCATGGATCTGTTACAAAAGTTCTTACCTGTATTGCAAACAACCATATCTGCATTGGCATTTACATTTTCAGTAAAGTCGACATCGACAACTAAATTTTTCAGTAACATCGTCATCGTCATCTATATTTTTAGTAACATGAAAGATGGTGGCTTGTTGTGGAGGTCTCCGAAAGATGGTGGTTTGTTGTGGAGGTCGCTAAAAGATAGTGAAGATGGTGAGTTTTCTTATATCATTAGGATTTGGGTTGAATAAAAAATAAACACCAAATATATACAACAAAAATAAAATGAACTGATATGATACATTTTGTTTATTTGCTAAAAAATATCTCAAATAGATGACAAGATACAAATCAAAACCATAAGTTTCATAGAAGGAAACAATGTAGGAAATGATGAAGAGGCATTATTAGCGGGCCTGGCTCCTAAAATCAATCTGTTAAGAGATAGGAAATGGTACGAAAAGGTAGTAGCATATCTCGAGCCGGATATATTATCAACATTAAGCTCGAAGATATTGTTCTAGCTGGTAATGATGGGTTTTGTGGATCTCGCCGAAAATAGGTGTTGTTTTGGTTGATCGGATCGAAATATGGTGGTGGGTGGTGGTGGTTGGTGTGTGAGATCTGTGGTTCTGGTAATGGGGGTTTTGTGGATCTCGTCAGAAATAGGTGTTGTTGTGGTTGATTTGATTGAAAGATATAGTGGTGGCTGGTGGTGGTTGGATGAGAAAGAAAAAGAAACGGTTGTGGGATATAAAGGGCAGAGGGAGTTTGTTTAATTATAATGTTTTAATCTGGGCTCTTTGATGTAATAGGTTGGATGATATGAATTAATTCATCGAGACTTTGTAAAAAAATAAGACCTTAATAAACTTTTGACAATGAGGATTAGTTAAAAAAAAGGAAAAAAAACTCTAAATAAGGACATAGATTTAAAAAAAATCCACCAACCATGAAGGCATTAATCACACATTTTCAGCAGCTCTTTCCCCTTCACCAATAGCCAAGGACCAAAACTGCAAAACACCAAATACCATAAGGACCATTCAAAAAACTAATCACATATCTATCCAATTCAAACGTTGACCTAATCAGACACTTAGGAGATAAGTACGGTAATTGCACGTTCAACTGCCCTATTGTACTTACAACCAGATCTCACACATATTCACATCCAACGGTCCAAATTCAATCTCAGTTGCCACGTGTCATTCATCCTTTGAAATATAAATAGAAACCTTCAACTCTAGCTGCCCAATCATTTCTTCTTCATGAATCGTACCTCCGTACTAAAAACTCAACTCGCCGTTAAAATGACCTACTTATATTTTTGTGCCCTAGTTTTAAATTTGTTAAAAACTTTTTATTTTTGTTAGATTTTTGCTAAATGCAACTAGTCGCTGAAAATTATGTTTGTACTTTTTGGTTTGTATAATTTATTGTAACTGTATCTGGTCGTTTGAGGGCGTCTGTCGTTAACTCCATACGACGTCGTTCCGTCTTGAAATTTTTTTTGGAGAACGGTAGTTTTTTCACGCGTATCTGCAGCGAGCGAGTTGGTTTTTTAATTTAAATTTTATATGTAATGGATTTGAGTTTAGTATTGAATTTACTGACCGATGATCTGTTGACACGTGTACTAGATTGTTTACCTGACGATATCGACCGTAAGTCGTTTCGAGCAACATGTAAGTCGTTTCACAGAGTTGAGTCAACTCATCGAACACATATCAAGTTCCTACGTCCAGAGTTCATTCCACGTCTTTTGAGACACTACACACGCTCTCACGTGCTAGATTTCTCGTCCTGTCCGCGGATACATGACAGGGCGATTAGCGCGCTGTTAAACGATGATGTCGTATGTGGAAACTGGACTGTTAGGGTTAGGAAGCTGGTGTTAAGTAGAACCACGTCTTTGAAATGGTTAGGGTTAGAGATGTTGGTTAAAGGATGTGTGAATTTGGAAAGTCTTGACGTGTCGTATTGTTGTGAGTTTGGTGATAGGGAGTGTGCTGCGATATCGTGTGGGACCGGGTTGAAGGAGATTAAGTTGGATAAGTGTTTAGGTGTTACGGATGTTGGTTTGGCGAAAATTGCGATTGGGTGTGGGAAGATGGAGAAGATTAGTTTAAACTGGTGTTTGGAAGTTACTGATTTGGGGATTGATTTCTTGTCCAAAAAATGTTCCGGGTTGAAGTATCTTTCGGTTTCATACCTTCAGGTACTTTTTTTGTTTTTTGTTTTTTGGCTTTGCTTTGATGACATGTTTAATTGTTACTTAGTTTCGAGTTTAGGGAATTTAGGTGGTATGTGTTTTCCAAAAGTTTTGTTATCTTACTAGCAGAGGCGGTGATTACCCCGTGCAAGTGGGGTGGCTGTAGATTCCTTCCCCCCCGGAAGGAGTGAGGAGTCTACCAACTCTCGATCGGGTTTTACCTTGGGCAAGGGTATAATGTGTATAAGTAGCCATGAAAAGATTGTAATTGATTATGTGATTATTCCGGATCGTTTACATGTAAATCGTTATTATAGGCAAAAGTTAGGAACTGAATTTGATTAATACCTATGATATTATTACTTTGAAATGTAGTGCAAAGAATGTTGGATTTAATTGGTCCATTTACTAGTTCATGTATGCATGGGTTATGGTTCCAGTAGTACTAAGAATAACTAAGTTTTGAATTGGTAAAATATTTGACCGAATACTAAGTTACTGCATTTGCACGTTGGGAAGAATGGTCACATTTACCTGTTCTTTAGGAAGTAGGGTTAGTGTAGAGTTTTTCATGCAAAACAGTTGTATTCACAAGGCTATATATAGGCCTTCTATTAGTATGAATAAAGTGTACTTTTCCTTTCTATTATCTCCACACATCCCTGTTCATACAGAAAAGTAGTTTGCTCCATTTTCAGCAAGTGTTTCTTCCATATCAGTAAGGTGCTACTGAAAGTTGTAATACTTGCAATCTACATTTGGTATCAGAGCTGGTTCGAGTGAAGGGGGTGTGTCACTGATCAGAGGTTGAGCAGTCACAAAAACAGCTTCGACTCTTGATCAATCTGTTCGTTCCGGAAAAGAGACTTACCGAGGTGCGGGAGAAACAAACGGGAAGGATCCGTCAAAGCAGGTGGCTGTTGGAATCAAGCTGCACAATTGGTAATGAACAGTAGATACAGGGAAAGATATCAGGAAAGGGATGCTTTATTCATATAATATAAGGCCTATATATAGCCTTGTGAATACAACTGCTTTCCAAGAAAATAGCTACACTGCCACTACTATCACCTAAAGAACAGGAAACATATGACCTTTCCCCAACGTGCATATGCACTCAGTCAATTGTTTTACCAATTCACACTCCTTATTAACCTAATTAAAACATAAACCTATTAACTTAAACTCTTAGTAACCGATTAACCCAACAATCACCCCCTTAATCGGTTATTATGGCACCCCGAACACCTTCTTTTGAAACATCTCTTTTCTCGACTTTTCCCGACACATCCTGATTCACACCACCTGTGGTGAAGTCTCTCCGGTCATCCGCAAAACAAACCAAAACAAAGCCTCCTGCCTTTGATGTCCTCGTACTCCACGAGACTTGCTCTTGATGTATTCTTCTTTCTCTTGCCATCTCCCCTTTTTCTCGGTTATTCTTTTTTTTTTTTTGCTTTCTTTCTCGTTCTTGTTTTCTCTTGAGAGAAAACTTTGTTCGGTCTTTCTGTGAATCTTCGGTCCTATGATTCAACAGTATTCGGTCTTCGGTCTTTGGCCTTCACGGTCATTGACCCTCGGTCTTCGGTATTTGAATCAACAGTATCTTTCGGTCTTCAACTGTTGAAACTTCGGTCTTTCTTTCTTTCTCGGTCTCACACTTTCTTATTCGAGTCACGGCACCTCACTTTCTTTCTCTTTCTCAAGGCACCTGACTTTACTTTCTTCTTTCTTTACGGCATCGAACTTTCTACGACACCTGACTTTCTTTCTGTCTTTCTTTCTTTCTGTCTGTCTTTCTGTCTTGCTTGCTGGCTTGCTGCAGACGTGACAACTTTCTTTCTTTCTTGCTGCCACTTTCCTCTTTCTTGCTCTTGCTTTCTTTCTTTTTCTGCCTAATTACATAGGTTGCAACCAGACCCTCTTTCTGCTTCTTCCCTGCAGCGAAGGGCTGCACCCTTCTCTTGAACCGACTCTCAAACCTGCCCTTTGATCGAACTCCGCTCTGATACCAAATGTTGGAATCAAGCTGCACAATTGGTAATGAACAGTAGATACAGGGAAAGATATCAGGAAAGGGATGCTTTATTCATATAATATAAGGCCTATATATAGCCTTGTGAATACAACTGCTTTCCAAGAAAATAGCTACACTGCCACTACTATCACCTAAAGAACAGGAAACATATGACCTTTCCCCAACGTGCATATGCACTCAGTCAATTGTTTTACCAATTCACACTCCTTATTAACCTAATTAAAACATAAACCTATTAACTTAAACTCTTAGTAACCGATTAACCCAACAGTGGCTTTGGATTTGGTTTGTTTTGCAGGTTTAAGAGAACGGGAAAGCAGGTAGCTAGTTCTTCTTAGTCGGTGGAATAGTACTCTTGGAACGGGGTTGATCGGAAAAGGGTTGAAGTTGTTATAAAGGGATATTAGAATGGCGTTGGTACCAAAAGAAGGAGGTTCGATGTCCTATCAAATACCGGTCTTGACCTCGGTGAATTATCCGGTGTGGTCTGTGAAGGTCAAGTCTATTATGGATGCATATGGCTTATGGGGGACGGTTGAACCTAGAGCGTTAGGTGAAGAACCTGATGCAAAGAAGACAAAACAAGCTTTAGCTTTCTTGTTTCAAGCAATACCAGAGGACATGGTGTTGCAAATGGCGAGTTACACCGACCCAAAGCAAGTGTGGGATGGTTTGAAAACACGGTTTTTGGGTGTGGATCGGGTGAGGACGGCTCGACTTGCAACCTTGAAGAGAGAGCTTGAAAGCTTGCGTATGAAGGAGGGCGAAACGGTTGACGATTTTGCAACCAAGTTGACCGGCTTGGCTTCAAAGGCAAAGAGCCTTGGATATGAGCTTGAAGAAGTAGACTTGGTGAAAAGGCTACTTGATTCTATGCCTAAGTCATTTCTCCAAATTGTGGCTTCTATTGAGCAATGCTTTGAGTTGGATTCAATGTTATTCGATGAAGCCGTTGGAAGGTTGAAGGCGTACGAGGAACGTATCAAAGGAGCTGAGAAGATGGAAGGCATTCAAGGTGGTTTGTTGTTGGCAAGTGACGGGAAGTCGCACGGGTGTAAGCATTGTGGCGGAGGAAGCTCGAACCGAGATGACTTTGGGCATGGCCGGGGAAGAGGCAGTGGGTCCGGGAGAGGTCGAGATGGTAACGAGCGGGTCCGGGATAAAAGTCACGTGAAATGCTATAAGTGTGGAGACTATGGTCACTATCAAAACAAGTGTCCGGAAAATGAAGAAGCGAATTTAATTTCAGAGGAGCCGACGTTGTTGTGATGGGATGAGTAAATTACCAATTAAGGGGGTGATTGTTGGATTTAATTGGTCCATTTACTAGTTCATGTATGCATGGGTTATGGTTCCAGTAGTACTAAGAATAACTAAGTTTTGAATTGGTAAAATATTTGACCGAATACTAAGTTACTGCATTTGCACGTTGGGAAGAATGGTCACATTTACCTGTTCTTTAGGAAGTAGGGTTAGTGTAGAGTTTTTCATGCAAAACAGTTGTATTCACAAGGCTATATATAGGCCTTCTATTAGTATGAATAAAGTGTACTTTTCCTTTCTATTATCTCCACACATCCCTGTTCATACAGAAAAGTAGTTTGCTCCATTTTCAGCAAGTGTTTCTTCCATATCAGTAAGGTGCTACTGAAAGTTGTAATACTTGCAATCTACAAAGAATATGGACTCATCAGCTTTATGATGTTTGAAATGAGACTGATTTCTAGATTTCGCTGATTTTAGTGATTGAACTGATGGCGATCTTTTTTTGCAGCTAAGTAATGAGTCACTGAGGTCAATAAGTAGCTTAAGAAAACTGGAGACATTACTAATGGTGGGGTGTGGATTAGTTGGTGATGAAGGCTTGCGTTTTATTGGAAATGGTTGCTTGTCACTTAAGGTTTTTGACCCTTGTCTCTTTTGTCTAGTTTTCGTACATTTAATATATTTGATCAAGTTATGGTTTGTTTCCTCGTACCCTGCTCCGGCTAGATTGAGTATTGTTGATATTGTACATTATGGTTTGTTTGGTATTGCAGTGGAAGTTTTATCTAGCTAGGCAGAGTTCTGATCATTAGAAAATGTTGCTATGTGAGTCGTAGTTCTCAAATAATTAGTTACAATCAACAAATTCTTATTAGGGATCAAGAATAAAGAGCTACGAGCCTATACAACAGATCCTGTTCAGTTATGGTCGTTAATCGACAAATCCTAGTTATAATTATAGTTTATGGCTGCAGGTATTAGATGTATCGAGGTGTGAACATGTGAGTTCTGCTGGCCTCATCAATGTCAGTAGAGGTTGCAAAGGCCTTCAAAAGCTCAATGTTGGTTACTATTTTCTCGTGAGTCAATTTGATTCATTCCTCTCTACACTCTGCTATGGTTCTTGTGCATATAACCTTTCTCCCAATCTAAAGTGACATATTTTTTTATTTTTTTTTTGCATTAGGAGCTTTCCACCGCTGTTTTTCATACCCTTAAGGACTTGAAGCAGCTGAAAACAATTAGAGTTGATGGAGCTCGGGTTAGTGACTCCTTCTTTAAGACAATAAGCACTAATTGCTTGTTTTTAGTTGAAGTTGGTTTGAGCAGATGTGAAGGCGTGAATGATTTAGGTATTGTCCAGCTTGCATATGGGAGTCCCAACTTGAAGATACTCGATTTAACATGCTGTAATAACCTCACTGATATTGCAATATCAGCCGTCGCACACTCATGTACCAAACTTTTGTGCCTCAAATTGGAGTTTTGCACTTTGCTCACTGAAAAAAGTTTTACTTATCTGGGGTCGTCATGCCGTTCACTTGAAGAACTCGATCTAACAGAATGTTGTGTAAATGACATAGGTTAGTGATCCAAAATCCAGTTTCTCTATAACAGAGCTGACAACCCGTTTACTTATAAGTGGGTCAATTTGGATTATGGGCTTTTTCTAACTATTCCTATAAAAAAAATTAGCTAAAGAAAGTTAGCTAAAAAGGAAAATTTTCAAATGGATTGAACAACCAAACACTTTGAAAGTTGCCAAAAGTGTATTTCTAGTACTTGCAGCATCTTAAATTGGTGATTTCCAAAAATAATTTATTTTCGCCTTTTATAAATGCGGTTTTTGTATTATGCATGAAATATTTAATGTGTGCTGACCAGTGACCCAGCACGGCGTCCTGCCCATTTGGTGACTTCTACTTCAAATAGTAACCCGACTTCATGAAGCCGTCTCTATATTTTATTATTCATATTTCTTGTTCAGGACTAAAAAATCTGTCTAAATGTTTGGAGCTCCGGTGCTTAAAATTAGGGATTTGTCATGATGTATCAGACACGGGATTGTCCTATATAGCTTCAAAGTGCAAAAACCTTCAAGAAATTGATCTATACCGGTACCCACTTTTTTTATTTCCATGGTTTTTTACCTTTGTGTTGTGTGTCCTCTTATAACTCAAGTTTTGGTTTGTATGTAGGTGTTTAAATGTTGGTGATGATGGATTAGGTTTTATAGCCAGTGGTTGCAAAAAGATCCGGAAGCTAAACTTGTGTTATTGTACTAAGATTACAGATAAAGGCTTGATGTATTTAAGCCAGTTGGAGGAACTATCTGATTTAGAGATGCGTAGTATTACCCAAGTCACAGGCACTGGCCTGTCTACTCTTGCATCGGGATGCAGGAAACTCTCACAGTTGGATATCAAACAATGTGCCAACATTACGGATAGCGGCTTCTGGTCGCTTGCATACTACTCATGGAATCTGCAACAGGTACAAGATATTGATTTCTTTTGCTGTTTTTCCAAGTTCGCCACACCTTCGTGTGACTAGTCAGTTATCCCTTTTTATGAGGATGTTTGGATGGGCATTTGAATATGGATGACGACAGTAATCAGAATGAATAAACACCTGTTTGGATGGCCATTAAAGACAACTTTAAAAGTTGCTTTTTGTTTTCATTTTGACCGTATGATTTCTCTACCATTTTAGCAATGATTTTTGTATTGGTCGTATTGTTCTGTTGCTAAAAGCGATGGTTATACGTTGGTGCAGATCAATTTAAGCTTTTGTGCAATATCAGATGTGGGTCTGTGCATGATGATGGGGAACTTGACACGCCTGCAGGATGCAAAGCTGTTGAACCTTACAAATGTGACAGTAAGAGGGTACGAACTTGCTCTTACGGCTTGTTGCACTCGAATAAAAAAGGTAAAGTTACTTGCTTCCCTTAGACCACATCTTTCTGCTGAGCTACTCGAGACTCTTCGAGCAAGTGGTTGTAGAATCAGATGGGAATAAGTCAAGGTGGTGTTGGATATAACTGTATGATTCAGTATGCTATAAATCAAAAGTACGTTGGTATTGTATAGCTATTACCCTCATGTTTATGTGGTACTAATTTTTGAAGATATGTGTTAATTATCTTTAAAATGGTTCAATTCCAACAAAAAAGTAGTCGCATAATAAAAAAAATCACTTGATCTCTAATTCACGCCACTGTCTTCAGCATCCACTTCATGTTGTTGAGTAGGGTCTGATTTATTCGGGCTAAGGGATTGTGACCTTGTGATCGGGGAAGTCGTCTAGCAGACTTATGGTACGCTTTTTGGAATTTTCATTGTTTGCTTCGAAGTTAATATCTTGAATATCGATGCCACTACAATCGATTTGCTTTTCCAAAGTACCCTTTTCCATCTCGCTAAGGACAGCTAGTATTGAGTTTCTGTATATAAAAGAAGCTATGAATTGTATTGCTCCTAGCAATATCCCTAATGCATTTGACACCTGCAGTAATGTTCACACGTTAGATATTAGTATCTCTAGAATGATTTAGGTCATATATGTTCATGGCCTTGCTGACCGTCTTTTGGGTTAATGACTCGGAAATAACCTCAAGATCCATAAAAGAAGGGCTAGCCATAACCTACCAGTGCAGGTGCAACATACATCATTGTTGTGAAAGTTGCTCACAAAATTCCTGTAAATCGACGGCGCGCGCCTTCTTTAAATGAAACTAAAAGTTTATGGACTTTAAAATCGATAGTCGTGTGATAGGATCGAACTCGAGATCACGGGATTGCACACATTACGTGAAGAGTTAATTTATTTATTAAATATATTTATTATATTTATTAAATCAAACTGTAGCTAACGATCGTTAAGTAATTAAAAGTTAAGTATTAAACGATTGTTATAGAATGTTAAAGAAGCTAAAAGAAGGTGTCGGAAAGTTCCGGAAACCTCCTTTTGAGCACATGTATATCCGGCCAAATAAGAGGCAAAGATAGGGATGAAAAGTTTTAGGCTTTATCTTGTTTAAACCTTGGAAGATAAGTTTCCAAGGTGTATATAAACAAACCTTAAGGCCTCATAATTTTTCACTCCATTATTCATCTTTCTAGCTCTATACCGCCGGCCAATATACACCCTTTAGGGTTCATCTTTGATTTTCTAAAAGCTATCTTAGATCTAGTCCTAGCCCCTCTCTAGGGTTGTTGGGTAGATCTTCCATAGGCTTGGAAGGCTCGGTTCTGTTCGTGCTAGACTCACGATTAGCTCATTGTATCACGTGTGTACAAGATCGTGGTGTGATCTTATTTTAGATTACATCCTGGTGGTGTTCTTGATTTATCTTTACCGGTGATCGTTCTGCTTGGATAAAGGTATGTAACCCTAGCCTTGATTAATTATAATTGTGTTATATAAAGATCTTGTTAATCTGCTTCCGCTGTATGCTCTTTGATTTATTTTAGGGTTTTTATAATTGTTATGATCATAAACCTTCAGTGGCATCGAGCGCCGTTTTAACATGATTTTAATTATCAAGATCTAAAGTTTTTTTTAACTAATATTGATTTGTGTTAAAAAAAATTACATGTTGTTTTTTAGGTTTTATAAAAAAATTAGGGTTTTGTTTTTTTATTGTTTTTAAGAATCGGCTATAGCCGAATTTTATAAAAAAAAAATAAAATTTGTAAACCCTAAAATTACATGGTAATTAACATTAGATGTGTGCATGAATTAATTGTTATGTCATGTGTGGTTACGATCCGTAGTAGTTTTTTAATTGTTAAGAGAATATGGAAGATCCGTAATAAACATGCATGTTTTTTATGGATCATATAATTTTGATTGCTATTTGCTTTATTTGATTCAAAGTTTTAAAATTAGGGAAGACTTTTTATGTTCATAAAAACCCTAGATTTGATGTTCTTTGAATAAATTGTTTTGCATGTGGCTATTTGATTTAGTTTTTTTTTGTACTACTTGTTTTCATGCGTTTTTTAATTGTATGTTGTAAAACAAGGGTAATTTTTTTAAGAAAAATAATATGGACTAAATCTTATCAAAATTAATGAATTGTTTTGAGGTCTAAATTACATATGATTTGTGTTGATTAGAATTGCAATAGCAACTTAACGGCTTACTCAATTTTGACAAACTATAAAGTGGGTATAACGCACCGCTGGTCAAGTACCCGGTTAAGGAAGGAGGTGCTATGCTTTTACGCTGACCAAATTCCCGGCTCGCCTGTGCGTCAAAATTGGAATTACCTACGGTTGTTATTGGTATAATTCTTTAAGGTTGTACCTCAACTTGCAAATATATGATGAACTTTTAGTCTCACAAAAAAGTTTACTAAACGTTTTATTAAACTTATGCTATGGAGATGTATGCATGCTTCTCCATACATGATTTTGACACCAAAATCTATACCCTAAAATTTAAGTCATATGCCCTCTAATTGACGAACAGTTAAAGTTACAATTGTCGTCATATAAGATATCGGACAATGTTGTAATGAAGAGAAAACTTCATGACTGAATAAGATTGCACATGAAGGTTTTACGTTCTTTAGATTAGTCGACTTAATTGAGTTACTCAGTGAGAACTGGAAACTTAAGGCATAAAGAAGGGATAAAACATGTTTACAATGCAAAAGTTTTTGGCAATGTAAATCCCTAACATATCTAGAAATTGCAATATGATTTGGCAATTATTGTTCGACAAGTTACTGTGTTGAATACATTTGTCACTAACAGATCAACTGATGTGATAAATCTATGTCAATATGGATTCTAGTTTTTCAAGGAAAATACTATGGTTTTACTACCGGGGTAATTTTATTTTCTTGAATTTTATTATTGAAAATACTAATGTTTGAACTTATTTCTGTAGAAATGGCTCAACCCGAAAACAATCTGACAATAAGCTCGGCGTTCAAAGCATTTTTTGAACGGCCTGAACTTACTGGCCCTAATTTCAATGATTGGTACCGCTCACTAAGAATTGTTCTGAGAGCAGCGGGTACCATCAATATCTTGGAAACTCCTTTTCTGAAGGATCTTGCTGAAGGAGCAACTGATGCGGAAAGGCTTCAACACGCTACTAACGTTAAGAAGCACCATGAGGTGGCTGCTGTAATGTTAGGGAGAATGGCTCCATCACTTCAAAGGAAGTATGAGCTAGCTTCTCCTCAGCAAATGCTTGATGAAATCAAGGCTGTGTATGAAACGCCGCAAGCTGTGGAGATCTATGATCTGGTTGATGCTCTACATAGTTGCAAGCAAGCTCCTGGTAAGTCCGTAAGTGACCATTATATGGAGATGAGGGGTTATATGGAACAACTCATCGCACTAGGACAACCCTTTGATAATAATATGGCTATTAACTTGATCAATAGGTCCCTTAATAAGGACTTCAATGATTTCGTTCGTAACTATAATATGCATTGCACGGGGAAGACAGTTAATGATTTGCATGCAATGCTCATTGACTTTGAAAAGGGTTTGAAAGATAAGGCACCCACTGCTACTCCTCAAGTACTTTATGTACAAAAGGGTAGAGTGTCAAAACCAAAACCGCAAGTGAATAAGAAGCAGAAAGGCAAAGGCAAGGTTGATAAGAGCAAGCAAGTTGCGACTACATCAAAACCAAAGCAAAACTTTGCTAAGAAATCTCTGAAAGATGAGACTTGTCACTACTGCAAGATGACTGGACACTGGAAGAGGAATTGCTCTCTCTATCTCCATGAAATGGCAGAACATAAGAAGAAGGCTGAGCAAGTTGCTGCAGCACCATCTTCAGGTAACTTATTTATGATAGAGTTATTTAATCTTTCATACAAATCAAACTCCTGGGTATATGATACGTGATATGGTATTAATATTTGTAATACCATGCAGGGATTTGAGTTGAAGAGGAGACTTACCTATGGGGAAAAATTTCTGCAAGTGGGCAATGGCGCACAAGCAGCAGTTGAAGCTATAGGAATATTTAAATTAGTTTTACCTTCGGGTTTAGTACTGTCTTTAAATAATTGTCATTATGCACCTACAATTGTTAGGGGTGTTATTTCCTTTTCTAGTATGTTGGATCTTGGGTTTACTCACACGATTGATAATAATAGAATTTCTATTTTCAAAGATGGTTTATTCTATTTTGATGCAATTTCTGTGAATGGTGTTTTTGAAATTAACATGCATGATAAAAATCCCAAGAGGAAAAATAATTCTGTTTTTAGCATGAATAAGAAGAGTAAGTTAGACAAGAACTCTTCTTATCTTTGGCATTGTAGACTTGCCCACATTGGGAAGACTCGCATACAAAAGCTTCAACGTGATGGGCTTTTGGAAAGTATCAATGATGAATCATTTGATAAATGTGAATCTTGTATCTCTGGGAAGATGACCAAAAAACCTTTTAATAGCAATATTGAAAGGGCTACTGAACTACTTGGTCTAATACACACTGATGTGTGTGGACCACTTAGACATGTGTCAAGGAAAGGTGCTAGCTACTTCCTGACGTTTACGGATGATTATAGCCGTTATGGTTATGTTTATTTACTTAAACATAAACATGAGGTATTTGAAACATTCAAAACGTTTAAAGCCGAAGTAGAGTTACAACTAGGAAAGAAGATTAAAGCTCTTCGTTCTGATCGTGGTGGTGAATATTTAAGTCAATAGTTTAAAGATTATTTAAGTAAGAATGGAATTGTTCAGAAACTTACTTCTCCCTATACTCCACAACAAAATGGTGTATCTGAAAGGAGAAATCGTACATTATTGGATATGGTACGATCTATGTTTAATCTTACAACTTTACCATTATCTTTTTGGGATTATGCTCTTGAAACTGCTGTTCGTATTCTGAATATGGTTCCCACAAAGAAGGTTGATAAGACACCATATGAACTATGGCATGGCAAGAAGCCATATTTGTCTTATTTGAAAGTCTGGGGTTGTGAGGCGTATGTGAAACGTGACTCTGGAGATAAACTCCAACAACGCTCAGTAAAATGTATCTTTGTAGGTTACCCTAAGGAAACTATGGGTTACTACTTTTATTAGAACAAAATAGTTGTGGCTCGGTATGGAGACTTCCTTGAAAATGATCTTGTAAATCAAGAATTCAGTGGGAGAAATTATGATCTTGAAGAAATTCAAGAAGATACATTGTCTTCCGAAAATACTAGCGATGAAATTCCTGTAGAACCAGAAAGTCTGAGTGTTCCACCGGAATTAATTCCTCCACGTAGGTCTCAAAGGGCTATACGTGCGCTGGACAAACTATGTCTATACATAGAGGATGATGAGGAGGAAGTAGGGGATCTTGGTGAACCTGCTAACTATCGATCCGCAATGTCTGATCCAGAAAAGTCAAAATGGATAGTTGCGATGAATGAGGAAATGAAATCCATGGAAATCAATGATGTTTGGATTCTTGTGGACGCGCCTAAAAATGCTAAAGTAGTGAAAAATAGGTGGATCTATAAGAAGAAAACTGACATGGATGGTGATGTACAATCCTACAAAGCACGTTTAGTGGCTAAAGGTTTTACTCAAACTTTTGGCATACGAGGAGACATTTTCTCCTGTAGCAGACTTACGAGCTATTAGGATTCTCATAGCTATAGCAGCATACTATGACTATGAGATATGGAAAATGGATGTTAAAACTGCCTTCTTGAACGGTCGCTTAGATGAAGACATCTATATGCAACAACCGGAAGGGTATGTTGATCCTAAATATCCAAAGCGCGTGTGCAAACTTCAAAGATCCATTTATGGTTTGAAGCAAGCATCACGTCAATGGAATAAGCGATTTGATGAAGAAATCAAAAAGTTTGGATTTATTCAAAATCGTGATGAGCCATGTGTATACCGCAAAGCTAGTAGGAGTAATGTAGTGTTCCTAATTCTATATGTCGATGACATATTGACCATGGGAAGTAACATTCCAAGACTTAAGGAAGTTAAGGATTATCTTGGTAAATGTTTTTCTATGAAAGATTTGGGAGATGCTGCATATATTCTGGGAATTAAGATCTATCGAGATAGGAGTAGACGGTTAATTGGTCTTAGCCAAGATGCTTATATTGATAAGATATTGAAGAAATATAACATGCATAACTCTAAGAAAGGTTTCTTACCAATGGAGGTTAAGCATGAGTTAAGTCATGAGAAAGATGCATCATCACCTGAGGAGGTGGCTTACATGAAGAAGGTGCCTTATGCTTCGGCTGTAGGATCTATTATGTATGCTGTAAGATGCACAAGGCCTGATGTGGCATTTTCTCAAAACTTGGTCAGTAGATACCAACAGAATCCAGGAAAGTCCCACTGGACTGCTGTTAAGCATATTCTAAAGTATTTGAGAAGTACGAAAGATATGTTTTTGGTATTCGGGGGTAAACCAGACACAGAATTGAATGTAACAGGATTCTGTGATGCGTCCTGGCAATGTGATAAAGACGATACGAAGTCTCAGACGGGTTACGTGTTTGTCATCAATGGAGGAGCAGTTGACTGGAAGAGCAGTAAGCAGAAAACCATTGCTATGCATGCGACTCAATCTGAGTACATGGCCGCTTCAGAAGCTGCAATGGAAGCTGTTTGGATTAGGAAGTTTATTGGAGATCTTGGAGTGATGCCTTCAATTAAAGAACCTATTGATATATATTGCGACAACTCTGCGGCAATAATATTCTCCAATGACCCTGGAGTCATGAAGGGCGCCAGACACTTTAAACGTAGATATCACTACGTTCGAGAACAAGTGGAAGCTCGAGAAATAAAATTAATAAAAGTTCACACAGATGATAACGTAGCTGATCCTTTTACTAAGGCTTTGTCTAGGCCAAAGGTAGTTAAGCATGCCAAGGCAATTGGGCTGCAACTAGCTAGCGAATTCATGCAATAAATCTGTTGATTAGTATTTGGATAAAGGATGTAAGACATTATTGAATTGATGAAATAAAGATTGGATTTCGTTTATTTTTCTGTTATTTGATTTTGTATCCTATTTTACATGTTTTAATCCATGAGCATTATGATGTTTCTAAATGTCCGTTGTCGATTAATAATATGGGAGTATTATTAAACTAAGACAATTCAAAATAGTGACAGAGTATACTTGAAAGTATATTAGTCAATTTTGGATGATATTTGATGGATCAAATATTGGACTTATCCCAACTATGTGATTTTACTTTATGGATCTTTGTCATTAAGTAAATCATAAATAGTTATTCTTAGACCTGAGATGCCAGAAAACTGCATTGAATATAGTGCATTTCTGTAAGGTAACCTAACGCTAAACGTAACTGGTAGTCATAAGGGTTATTTTCAGAAGTTTGCGAAGTTCATGTGTTTTGCTTGTAGTCGAAATGGGATCCGTTTCCTTTAAATTATTATTTGAAGTATAAATACAACTGGGCCCCTCGGGGGAATAGTAAGATGTTTGTGTGGCCACACCCAAATGTGTTTTGGTAATCTTGCTATATCCGTAAACGAGAAACAGAATAGTTAATGAAGGAATGACTAAGATCCATATCCTTATTAACAATGTATTTGAAATGAGAGGATAATAATAATGATTATATATCATTAAAAGGTTTTGTCCAGGAAGCCTTACTCGAGTTGTACTAGTGACATTGTTAGTGTAACTAGACGCTAATCAATGTGATCACGATATTCGAATTTTGTCCAAGTGGGAGCTGAAAGTTTATGGACTTTAAAATCGATAGTCGTGTGATAGGATCGAACTCGAGATCACGGGATTGCACACATTACGTGAAGAGTTAATTTATTTATTAAATATATTTATTATATTTATTAAATCAAACTGTAGCTAACGATCGTTAAGTAATTAAAAGTTAAGTATTAAACGATTGTTATAGAATGTTAAAGAAGGTGTCGGAAAGTTCCGGAAACCCCCTTTTGAGCACATGTATATCCGGCCAAATAAGAGGCAAAGATAGGGATGAAAAGTTTTAGGCTTTATCTTGTTTAAACCTTGGAAGATAAGTTTCCAAGGTGTATATAAACAAACCTTAAGGCCTCATAATTTTTCACTCCATTATTCTTCTTTCTAGCTCTATACCGCCGGCCAATATACACCCTTTAGGGTTCATCTTTGATTTTCTAAAAACTATCTTAGATCTAGTCCTAGCCCCTCTCTAGGGTTGTTGGGTAGATCTTTCATAGGCTTGGAAGGCTCGGTTCTGTTCGTGCTAGACTCACGATTAGCTCATTGTATCACGTGTGTACAAGATCGTGGTGTGATCTTATTTTAGATTACATCCTGGTGGTGTTCATGATTTATCTTTACCGGTGATCGTTCTGCTAGGATAAAGGTATGTAACCCTAGCCTTGATTAATTATAATTGTGTTATATAAAGATCTTGTTAATCTGTTTCCGCTGTATGCTCTTTGATCTATGTTAGGGTTTTTATAATTGTTATGATCATAAACCTTCAGCAACAAGTGAGAAAGCCAAGACCATTGCGAGAAACACAATGTCCAATATCACAAACCCGAAATATTTAACCTGCAAATATGATATCATCATTAGAGAATAGAGACACCACCTACGAGCGCTTATTTACTGATAATTTGATTGCTATTAATAAATGATAAGGTTGGCAAGCCTCGCGAGCCGAGTCTTATGAGGCTTGAACTCAACTCGGATTTCTTCTCGAGTAGCTCAAGCTCGAGCTATACTCGATTAAATTTGAGTCGCTTTCGAGTATTTTCCTAGTCAATCTCGTATAGCTCGTGATGAGACTGCTTTTATACATGGTCTCATCGTCCAAATCGGTCTTAAAATGCATAAAATATCATAAAACATGCCAAATATATGCTCGTGTTTGTTACTTGTGTATTTTTAGGTACGGATATTGAGGAATTGGCAAAAAAACACAAGAATCAATCAAAAACGAACACGGGAAACGAAGTCGCACAATGAACCGGGCCCAAGTTTGGATTTTGCAAAAATGACCCTTGAAGAATTAAAGATTGTCAAGTTTAGTCCCTCATCTTGGAAGAACTTGTCACAATTGACCCTCCAAATGTCAATTGTACAAGTATGGACCTTAATATTTGAAGATATTACAAGACCAGTCCCTGGAATATGAAGAATATACATTTAATACCCTTTGGAAAAGTTTTGGAATTGATTGTGCCATTTTTGACAACTTGTGCAAAGTTGACAAAGGCAAATTGGGCGCTGATAACCTTTATTTACAAAGTGAAGAGAAGTGAGAAGCTTGGGGACCTAATCTGCCAACTACCCAAACCTTCCCACCCACTCAGGTCGTGACACCTCAGCCCTACCCACCCATCAACCCATATAACCTACCCATATCCTAAATCAACCCGTCCATACCCAAACCCTTTTAAACCCGGTTTTAGCTACGGTCAAATGGTCAACCTACCCTTTTTCCCACCAAACACTTTATTTAAAAAGTTAATCCCCAATTAAGATTAAACTCTCACCTTCTAAAAACGTTTTACCCCATAAACCCTAGTTTAATCCATCCACTAAACCATAGGGGTTTTACCCATATCATTCCAGATTAACAATTCACCATCCCCTAAACCTATCCCACCTCACCCAACAAGCTCACATGCACTGTGGACCCCTCCCCAGACCTCCCCTGTCCATCTTTTCACCCCAAATTCCCAAACCCGACCAGATAAACGACCCATGTTTATTCCTTGGTCCCCAATACCAAACCAACGTCCAAGATCAATTCTAAGCTAGCTGGCATCACATGGGCACACAATTGACCAAGATTCGATGAAGACTTCAAAGGGCTTTTCTGGAAATCCATCTATTAGGGTTTAAGTTTATTACTTTTTTATTTCTAGGCCTAGAATGTTCTATTTAGCCTATAAAAGGAGAATGCAACCTGTGCATATCCCTTTGTTCCAGTTTTTAGCCAAAAACCTTGTAATTCCTTTTTTAATTAATAAAGTTTGGTATTTGTGTTTAAACAATTGTAATTCCTTTTATTATGTTAAAAAGTTGTGTGTTGTGTTAAAAAGCTAAAACTGAGTTCCATTTTCAAAAGTGTGTTTGATTTCCAAAAGTTTTTGAAAGTTTTCAAATTTGATTCAAATCTTATAAACCAAATTTCTTTGAAGTGAAAGTGGAAAAGGATTGTTGGTTTGTGAGTTTAAGGTGTTTTTAAAACGTGTGTGTTAAGTTTTCAAAGTTTTTAGAAAAGAATTTTAAGAAAGTAAAAAGTAAACAGTGGAATAGAGTTGTGCCTGTTTTCTCTTTTTTTCTTAGCAGCATTTGGAGAATTGTTGATCATTGTTCTGCATACACCCGGGTGTATTTGGAGGTGGTATTGCAACCACAAAGAACCCTGGATGTGGGGTTCTTAGGTAAGGAATCTATTTCCTTTTTGAATTTTCAGAAAAAATGAAGTTTGTGTGATTCATATGCTTAAGTGCTTATATGTTGCTTAATTGTTGGTAATTGTCTAAATGTTATGTGTATGCATGTTAGATACTATATGAATCAGTTTGAATGAGTTTTTATAAGTTTTGATTTGAAAAAGTTGTATTTTAAGTTTTAAAGGACTGTTTGGATTCGGGTTTTAGCAGGGGTAGAACTCTTTGATTGTGTTTAAAATCTTGTTAGAACCATTCATTAGGATTGATTAGGTTATTTGCTAGACTTGTTGTCAGATTGAAAGAGTTTTGAAGCTAAGTGTGTGTTTGAAAAGTGAAAAGGATAGCATATAATCTGGTTGGCTATTTTTCTGCTTATTTGTTCTTAATTATGCTTAAATCTCTTGGAATCTGTTAAGTGATAGGGATATATAGGATTATAGTTCATTTGTGTGTTAGTAGGTGAGCCTGTATGCAAAAGATTGAAGGTTGAATTTCATTTGAGTGCAAATGGTGGCATAATCAAACCACCAGACCTTAGCAAAGACCTCAGCAACCTTAAATTGCTTGTTGTGCATCATTTTTGTGAGTTTTTGTGCTAAGTTGTTGTTGCTTTCTGCTTATATTGACTCCCTACACTCAGAAAGAGTGTAGGGGTGCCCTATTTGTTCCAAAAACATCACCAAGTAAGCAAGCCAAGCCCTCTTGGCATTTTTTTGCACAAGTGAACACAAGCAAACCTGCTTGTGTTCTTAAAAGTTGAATCTGTCACGTTTTTACTTTAATCCTGTTAAACCTTGGTAAAAAGTGAAGTTGGATTCGTGTTTTCAAAGCTTAAAGTGTCAGTGTTGGGGTTAAAGTTTTTTTAAAAAAAAAGAAAAAAAATTGCAAAACAACACCCGTACCGGACTCGAACCCTCGACCTGCAGCTCAGGAGTAAAGGGCTCTACCGGTAATCTAGATGTGTTTTTCTGTTATAGGTTGAAAACAAAGGGGATTTAACCCCTTTCTTCTTTTGACTTTTATAAATAAGCCGTAGCTTATTTCGTGTGTTTTGGGCTTATTTTATAAGCTATTTTGTTTCTTTTTATTTTTCATAGGTTTAATATAGGGTTTAAGATTTTTCTAGCTAGATTTTATATTTTTCACTTTATTTAATTAATTTTTATGCATTTTTTATTAGACGTATTTTGTTAATTCACTAAAAAATAGTTAAAAGAGTTTTAATTTTTAGGAAAAATAGTTTTTAGGTTTTAATTTGTATTTTTGAGGTTTACATATCAAAAAGTTTTCAAAAACTTTAATTTTTAATTTTATTTAATTTTAGGGTTTTTAGACAACTTTAAAAATTAATATAAAATTAATTAAAAGGTTTTAGGAATTTTAATTTGCATTTTCTTCTTAGTTAGAATGTTTAGGATTTTTGAGAATTTTTTAGAATTTATTTGAGAACTTTCTATTTTTTGGATTATTTTATTATTATTTTATTCATAAAAATTCAAAGTTTTATTTTTAACTTTTTTTCATTTTTCCTAGATTCTAGACATTAAAATAGAACCTTTGTCACTTTCCAATTAATTTTTAGGCTTTTCAATTAATTTTTAGAATTAATTTAAGATTTAATAGATTTTAATAGTTTTTAGGAGTTTAAAAATAGTTTAAATTGGTTTTAAAATTTTAAAAAATAGTTTTTAGCTTAATTAGGTCATTTTTAAGGTTTACAAACTATTAAATCTTGTTTAGGGCTTTTTAATATTTAAAAGTGATTTTTAGGGCTTTTATTAGCATTAAAAAGTCATTATAAAATTAATTAAAAGGTTTTGGCAAGTTTGGATTTTTTGTAAACTCTTAGAATATTATTGTGGATTTTTAGTAATTTTTAGGAATTTTTAGATTAAAATTTTAAATTTTGTGCTTTTTACGTTTCTACGTCGTAACTTTCTAGTAGTGTTTTTGCCTTATTTTTCTATATTTTCGTCTTCGTCATTTTCTCTTCTTTTTCTTCTTGTTAATAATCAAAAACATAAATCAATCATTCATCACACAACGCACTAGCCTCCTCGAGAACGAACTCACTTTTAGGGTCATTCACACACGGTTTTCCTAAATCGTCGTGCACGCTTACCCTATTTTAGTTGCTTGTTTTTCCTAAAGCAAGTATCTAATTTTACAACTATCATTTTGGCGCCGCTGCCGGGGAGGCGTGTTATGTTTTGATTGAACCATTGTTGTTTTTTTTATACTAGCCATAATAGTATTTGTATTAATAGCACTCTATTAATACGTATTATCGTTTTTCGGTTTTGTGTGAATATTATTACTATATTGTATACGTAGAACAATAAATACACAAGTACTCCAAATACGTGAGCAATCACAACCTTGATTCGGGATTTCATCACTCGATCATTGTATTCGAATCTCAAACCAAAGAAAAAGGCAAAAATAGATAAATACTTTCGTGAAGCTTAATCTTGATAATACAAACTATAAGGTGGGTATAAGGCGGTTGTATTTCACAACCTAAAGGAAAAAGGCTCTTAAGTGCTTCGCGCCGCCTCGTTTCCTCCGCTTGCTTGTGCGTATTTGATTTTGAGAGTGAATCGAGGGTTTTGCCGCCCAAAGTATTATTAAATATCATATATATTTTCTTGGTTTCATATTGATTAAACCCTCTTGAACGATTTGGTGTTCCACCATCGTTCTAAAGTCATCGAAGGCGTTCACTCCACGTGATCGTTTTCATTCCTTGAGGCCTTTTTAATCAAGAGATTTGATTAGTGAGGAGATTTGTGGACTCATTGTCTACTTAATACATTCACCAATTCCAAAAAAGTTAATACAATCAAAAACCACAAAAAAAAAATTGAAAAAACACAAAATACCAAAAAGAATCTTCTTTGCTCGTCTCCACGTTGTACGTGACGTTTATGCTCACTCGTAATCAAGCAAAACGTGCACGTAGACGCAAGAACAAAACTCCTACTAAAACTCATTCTAGTGAGGAGTCTCCAAGTGAGGAACCTATTGTAGAACAAGAAGCTATCATGGCTAATCGTACTATGATGGAGTTGCTTCAAGCACCCACCGAGGGTTTTGGAGAGGCCATTGTGATTCCCGCCATCCTTGCGGAGAACTTTGAGATCAAGACGGGTTTAATGTCTATGCTTCAAGCAAACAAGTTTCGCGGTCACGAAAAAGACAACCCATATTACCACATTAGGCAATTTAATCGTCTCACCGCGACAAGCAAGTTTAAGGATGTACCACATGATGCCATTAAGATGATGTTGTTTCCTTACTCGTTAGATGGACCCGCCAAGATTTGGCTTGAAAAAGAACCACCGAATTCGATTTTGACATGGGCCGATCTCGTGTCTAAATTTGTGAATCAATTTTTTCCACCATCTAAGACAACACATTTGAAAAACGAGATTTCACGTTTTACACAAAGACCAAATGAAAGTTTTTCAATGGCTTGGGAAAGGTTTAAAGAAATGCTACATGAATGTCCACACCATGATTTTTCCGAATTGCATCAAATTGACACTTTTTATAATGGGCTTAATGAACATGAACGAGATTATTTAAATGCCGCCGCGGGTGGTAATTTTTTGTGCAAAACGACCAATGAGGCTTTGAAAATCATAGAAAATAGGTCTAAGGTCTATAGCCCTCGTAACACACCGAGTGTTGCCAATTTGGGCTCGTCATCATCTCGTTCCATTAATGCCTTGCAAGATGAAGCAAATGAGGAGAATCGGTTTTTCGATAGGTTTTCGACTCTTATGTCTCATTGGAAAGCTCAAGAAGCTTCAAATTCCGCTTCGGTTAAAGCGGTTGCTAAGAGTTGTATTTCATGTGGTGGAGCTCATGATTTTTCCGAGTGCATTACCGCGGATGGTAACACTTCGAAAGCTTATGTAGCCACGGGAACTTATAACCAAATCGGTCAAGGTTCCCGCCAAAATCAAGCTCCACAAAATCAAAATGCTAATAACTATCGAAACAACAATCAAGGTGGAAATTACCAAGGAAATCAAAGGAATTATAACAAGGGTAATTATCAAAATGGTAACGGGCAAATTTCAAACCAAAACCAAAACCGTGATTTTCAAACTCCTACTCAAGGTTTTCAAAACGCTCACACTAAAAATTTGCAAGGAGAATTTTTAGATTATGCTAAGGCTAATGATGCTAAGTTTGATAACATGCAACGTGAGATGATTAGCTTAAGGTCCGAGTTGAAAAACGAGCTTAAAAACGAACTTGCTAATGAACTTAAAACTCATGCTAATAAAATGGAAGGAAATGTCACACGACTCCAACAAAATCAACAATAAATGGAGCAAGGACAACATGAGATTAAGCAAGAATTGTTAAAAGCGGATGCTAGGCAATCTAAGTTTGAAGACCGAATGGCTAAAATGTTTTAAGCTATCATGTGTAAGCCCTCTTCTTCGGGTGGTCTTCCTAGTGATACCATCGTAAACCCGAAAGGAGAATTGAAGGTTATTACTACTCGTAGTGGTAAAACTTTCAAAGAACCCATTTCTCGTCCAAGTACTTCTATGGAGAAGGAAAAAGAGAAAGAACCCGAGGTTGTGGTTGAAAAGGAGCACATCTCAAGCCCACGAAGTACCGCTCAAACCACACCTACGGTTGAACCAATACCAATCATGGAACCCGAGATTCCAAGGCCGATGCCTATGCCTAATTTGCCCCAACCCACACCACCTTTACCCTACCCATCAAGACGAGATAAGGAAAAGGCACAAGAACGAAATAATTATCAATTTGAACTCTTTATGAAAATGTTTCGTGACTTGCATTTCAATATAAGTTTTGCCGACGCCTTAGTCATGATGCCTCGATTTGCCGCGAACTTCAAAAGTATGTTGAATAACAAAGAGAAATTGCAAAAATCGTCTAGTTGTTCTTCGGTTTTTCTAAGCCGCATACCTCAAAAAGTCGGTGATCCTGGAAAGTTTTTAATTCCATGTGCAATCCAAGACATGGAAGAATGCTACGCCTTGGCCGATCTTGGTGCTAGTATTAATTTGATGCCTCTTGAGATTTTTAAATCGCTCAATCTTCCAAATCTCACTCCTTCAAGAATGTCAATCGAAATGGCCGATCATTCTACGATTCTAGCTTGTGGAGTTGCCGAGGACGTCTTTGTGAAAGTTGGAAAGTTCTACTACCCTGTAGACTTCATTGTTGTTGATATTCCCATCGATCCTAAAGTTCCGTTAATTTTAGGTCGATCTTTTTTAGATACCTCGAGAGCACTTATCGATGTGCATGCAAGAAAAATCACTCTTCGTTTCAATGAGGAAGAACTCGTCATTAATGCAACCCAAAACTCCACGCTTTCTCATGTTTATTCGATCACATCTTTGTACAATGTCAATCCCATCAAAAACATTTGTCAAAAGATTTCCAATAGAGTTTTAGGAGTTGTTGATAAAAATGAAGTTCCGTCCCCTCCGCCGATGGAGGTTAAGAGTGTTAAGCCTATGATTCCAATCTCGAGTGATTCTTCGGATGATGAATACGTTGATCCCGATGGGGAAGTTTTCTTTGTTGACAAAAGATTTGAAAACTTGCCACCACCTAAACCAAAAAGATTTCAAAATGTAAGAATTTTTAGTGTGACTAATATTGTTTTAGATACACCAAATATTTTTGACATAATTAAATCGGGTTTTCACAAGGAGAGTTTTAAAGATGAAAAAGGAAAAGATTTTGAATTTAATTTAAAAGATTTTTCTACAATTCTAACTCCGTCATCACCGCGTTTATTGAGTACTACAAGCTCGTCTTCTCCTTTTGACGATGCTTTGTGTGGACCTAGTGTGGGGGAAGCCCCTTATGTTCCCTCCCCTTTCTCCACCAAGGACGAGATATTTGATCCTGGAATTGCTTATATAGGGAAATCTCGGTCTTCCACCGATGCAATAAATGGAAAATCTTTTCATTTGATTGGTGCGAGTCTGCCTCGAGTAGCTCAATGTTTTGACTTACCCATTGTCTCACCCTTCTATTTCTTCTCTCCTATTTTCTTATATCCCATTGGGATTTGTGTTGGAGTAGTGTTGCTTCGTCTTTCATCCGAAAACGAGGACGCTATCTTTGACCCCGGTATACGTTTATCGGATTTTTAAAGTACTCCACGTGCTTTTGGGCCTTGTTTATCATGTAAGCCCCACCAAAAATTGACCAAACCATGATTATCCCTAAATGATCACATTTATGGGGATTCGAGTCGAGCTTTTGACTCGGTTATCAAAAACAAGGTGCCTCGTGGGGGAAACCCATGCTTATCCATGTACATATTATTGCTTTCTAATTAGTGTAATGTGAGGGGATTTGTGCCCTTCCAACCTTTGTTCCGTGGTTGTTTGTGCATTGTGATTTTTAGATCATCATCTTCACGATTGGAGCCTCTCGTGTTCGTTTCATGGGAGCACTCGATCGTTTGCTTTGGAGGCCTTTCCCAATATCCACATCATGATATATCCTTTTATGTTCTAACCTTAGGTTTTTAGCACACTTCATAAACGGCTATTAATTTATTGGTTACACCCTTTCCATGCTAGATTAGGCATTCGACTACGTCTCTAGTATGGGGGTGTTTGCACCCCTAGACTCGAAACATTGAGGACAATGTTTAACTTTAGTATGGGGGGGTGAATAGATACTTGCCTTGCCAAACCTTCACGCTTTCCAAAGTTTATCGTTTTGTTTATCATTTTGTTGCAAAATAAGGCTAAAAATGGCCAAATTTTAAAATTTTTCTCATGTTTCATAAGTGTTTGAAGACACGAATGTAGATTTTCCGATGGCGAGAATAAGAGTAATTTTTGACTCGACCGTGCGTGTTGAGCACTTAGCTTTAATTCCTTAACTACACATTAGGCTAAGTCTCTTAAATGAGGACGAGAAATGATAGAGTTAATTATAAGTTACTATGCTAAACGTAGAATACTCGTGTTCTTTCAAAAACTCATGTGTTCTCGTTGTTTGCTTATTCTCCCTTCGCTTGTAAATATTTTTTGCTTAATAAATATTGACTTAGCGGTTTAGTTAGGATTGTCGGGTTTCTAGTCTTTTCTAGTAGCTTCCGTGTAATTAAATTGGGAAGACATTAAGGTATCGCCAGCGTCACGGTTTTGAAGTATTGGCAACCCGAATAATCGAAAGCTTCACCTAATAATAAGATTTCAAGTGCTCACCTAAATCTAGCAAACAATTTGAAGCCCTACAAGGCCTAAAATCTATGCAAAATTGAAAGTGAATCAAGCCTTAATCTTCGAAGCTTTAAAGATCCAAAATTCGCTTTAGCGTGAGGATATACGTCTTTGGCTAATAAAACCACCGATGATGGCGGATAATAAAAGGCAAGGCAAGACCGAAGTCATAATAAAAGCTTCATGGCGAAGTTGAATAAAAGATGGAGGTAAACCAAAGATAATAAGGCCCTTCCGTTAGGGGGCGTATAAAAGTCTTGGTAATAAGTCTCATGTTCAAAACCGTTATAAAACCGTGTTTATCGATTCTTCTTGTCAACTTAATTTTTTAACATCGTTGTCTATTAGGAGGGGTTATTGATTTGATGGTCTTAGTTACACCGTTAGGACTCTATTTTTAGACCTAAATCTCTATTATCGCATAAGTCAACAATGTATCCTCGTGATCATTAAGACATAATAAAATATAAGAGATACAACTTAGGAATAATGGGAGAATAAGTATGTGATTAGGGCATATGAGTAGTGTTAGCATTACTAACTTATAATGACAATGATCTCGTTGCACGCTTGGCATGGAATTAAGGTGAAAATCGAGGACGATGAAATTATTTCTAACGAAGCATTCACGTGTTCTTGTTCTATGAACCTAAACGTCCCATTTTGCGATGAAATCATACATTATGTCTAAAACGCAAGTAGTAGTAATCATAGTATGTAGCTAGTTTATCATTTCAATAAAGTGAATAAAATTAAATTTTGGAGATGCTATGATACTTTATTCTAGCATTGCGTGAGGGCACGGCAATGGTTTAGTATGGGGGAGTGATGAGACTGCTTTTATACATGGTCTCATCGTCCAAATCGGTCTTAAAATGCATAAAATATCATAAAACATGCCAAATATATGCTCGTGTTTGTTACTTGTGTATTTTTAGGTACGGATATTGAGGAATTGGCAAAAGATCACAAGAATCAATCAAAAACGAACACGGGAAACGAAGTCGCACAATGAACCGGGCCCAAGTTTGGATTTTGCAAAAATGACCCTTGAAGAATTAAAGATTGTCAAGTTTAGTCCCTCATCTTGGAAGAACTTGTCACAATTGACCCTCCAAATGTCAATTGTACAAGTATGGACCTTAATATTTGAAGATATTACAAGACCAGTCCCTGGAATATGAAGAATATACATTTAATACCCTTTGGAAAAGTTTTGGAATTGATTGTGCCATTTTTGACAACTTGTGCAAAGTTGACAAAGGCAAATTGGGCGCTGATAACCTTTATTTACAAAGTGAAGAGAAGTGAGAAGCTTGGGGACCTAATCTGCCAACTACCCAAACCTTCCCACCCACTCAGGTCGTGACACCTCAGCCCTACCCACCCATCAACCCATATAACCTACCCATATCCTAACCCAACCCGTCCATACCCAAACCCTTTTAAACCTGGTTTTAGCTACGGTCAAATGGTCAACCTACCCTTTTTCCCACCAAACACTTTATTTAAAAAGTTAATCCCCAATTAAGATTAAACTCTCACCTTCTAAAAACGTTTTACCCCATAAACCCTAGTTTAATCCATCCACTAAACCATAGGGGTTTTACCCATATCATTCCAGATTAACAATTCACCATCCCCTAAACCTATCCCACCTCACCCAACAAGCTCACATGCACTGTGGACCCCTCCCCAGACCTCCCCTGTCCATCTTTTCACCCCAAATTCCCAAACCCGACCAGATAAACGACCCATGTTTATTCCTTGGTCCCCAATACCAAACCAACGTCCAAGATCAATTCTAAGCTAGCTGGCATCACATGGGCACACAATTGACCAAGATTCGATGAAGACTTCAAAGGGCTTTTCTGGAAATCCATCTATTAGGGTTTAAGTTTATTACTTTTTTATTTCTAGGCCTAGAATGTTCTATTTAGCCTATAAAAGGAGAATGCAACCTGTGCATATCCCTTTGTTCCAGTTTTTAGCCAAAAACCTTGTAATTCCTTTTTTAATTAATAAAGTTTGGTATTTGTGTTTAAACAATTGTAATTCCTTTTATTATGTTAAAAAGTTGTGTGTTGTGTTAAAAAGCTAAAACTGAGTTCCATTTTCAAAAGTGTGTTTGATTTCCAAAAGTTTTTGAAAGTTTTCAAATTTGATTCAAATCTTATAAACCAAATTTCTTTGAAGTGAAAGTGGAAAAGGATTGTTGGTTTGTGAGTTTAAGGTGTTTTTAAAACGTGTGTGTTAAGTTTTCAAAGTTTTTAGAAAAGAATTTTAAGAAAGTAAAAAGTAAACAGTGGAATAGAGTTGTGCCTGTTTTCTCTTTTTTTCTTAGCAGCATTTGGAGAATTGTTGATCATTGTTCTGCATACACCCGGGTGTATTTGGAGGTGGTATTGCAACCACAAAGAACCCTGGATGTGGGGTTCTTAGGTAAGGAATCTATTTCCTTTTTGAATTTTCAGAAAAAATGAAGTTTGTGTGATTCATATGCTTAAGTGCTTATATGTTGCTTAATTGTTGGTAATTGTCTAAATGTTATGTGTATGCATGTTAGATACTATATGAATCAGTTTGAATGAGTTTTTATAAGTTTTGATTTGAAAAAGTTGTATTTTAAGTTTTAAAGGACTGTTTGGATTCGGGTTTTAGCAGGGGTAGAACTCTTTGATTGTGTTTAAAATCTTGTTAGAACCATTCATTAGGATTGATTAGGTTATTTGCTAGACTTGTTGTCAGATTGAAAGAGTTTTGAAGCTAAGTGTGTGTTTGAAAAGTGAAAAGGATAGCATATAATCTGGTTGGCTATTTTTCTGCTTATTTGTTCTTAATTATGCTTAAATCTCTTGGAATCTGTTAAGTGATAGGGATATATAGGATTATAGTTCATTTGTGTGTTAGTAGGTGAGCCTGTATGCAAAAGATTGAAGGTTGAATTTCATTTGAGTGCAAATGGTGGCATAATCAAACCACCAGACCTTAGCAAAGACCTCAGCAACCTTAAATTGCTTGTTGTGCATCATTTTTGTGAGTTTTTGTGCTAAGTTGTTGTTGCTTTCTGCTTATATTGACTCCCTACACTCAGAAAGAGTGTAGGGGTGCCCTATTTGTTCCAAAAACATCACCAAGTAATCAAGCCAAGCCCTCTTGGCATTTTTTTGCACAAGTGAACACAAGCAAACCTGCTTGTGTTCTTAAAAGTTGAATCTGTCACGTTTTTACTTAATCCTGTTAAACCTTGGTAAAAAGTGAAGTTGGATTCGTGTTTTCAAAGCTTAAAGTGTCAGTGTTGGGGTTAAAGTTTTAAAAAAGAAAAAAAATTGCAAAACAACACCCGTACCGGACTCGAACCCTCGACCTGCAGCTCAGGAGTAAAGGGCTCTACCGGTAATCTAGATGTGTTTTTCTGTTATAGGTTGAAAACAAAGGGGATTTAACCCCTTTCTTCTTTTGACTTTTATAAATAAGCCGTAGCTTATTTCGTGTGTTTTGGGCTTATTTTATAAGCTATTTTGTTTCTTTTTATTTTTCATAGGTTTAATATAGGGTTTAAGATTTTTCTAGCTAGATTTTATATTTTTCACTTTATTTAATTAATTTTTATGCATTTTTTATTAGACGTATTTTGTTAATTCACTAAAAAATAGTTAAAAGAGTTTTAATTTTTAGGAAAAATAGTTTTTAGGTTTTAATTTGTATTTTTGAGGTTTACATATCAAAACGTTTTCAAAAACTTTAATTTTTAATTTTATTTAATTTTAGGGTTTTTAGACAACTTTAAAAATTAATATAAAATTAATTAAAAGGTTTTAGGAATTTTAATTTGCATTTTCTTCTTAGTTAGAATGTTTAGGATTTTTGAGAATTTTTTAGAATTTATTTGAGAACTTTTTATTTTTTGGATTATTTTATTATTATTTTATTCATAAAAATTCAAAGTTTTATTTTTAACTTTTTTTCATTTTTCCTAGATTCTAGACATTAAAATAGAACCTTTGTCACTTTCCAATTAATTTTTAGGCTTTTCAATTAATTTTTAGAATTAATTTAAGATTTAATAGATTTTAATAGTTTTTAGGAGTTTAAAAATAGTTTAAATTGGTTTTAAAATTTTAAAAAATAGTTTTTAGCTTAATTAGGTCATTTTTAAGGTTTACAAACTATTAAATCTTGTTTAGGGCTTTTTAATATTTAAAAGTGATTTTTAGGGCTTTTATTAGCATTAAAAAGTCATTATAAAATTAATTAAAAGGTTTTGGCAAGTTTGGATTTTTGTAAACTCTTAGAATATTATTGTGGATTTTTAGTAATTTTTAGGAATTTTTAGATTAAAATTTTAAATTTTGTGCTTTTTACGTTTCTACGTCGTAACTTTCTAGTAGTGTTTTTGCCTTATTTTTCTATATTTTCGTCTTCGTCATTTTCTCTTCTTTTTCTTCTTGTTAATAATCAAAAACATAAATCAATCATTCATCACACAACGCACTAGCCTCCTCGAGAACGAACTCACTTTTAGGGTCATTCACACACGGTTTTCCTAAATCGTCGTGCACGCTTACCCTATTTTAGTTGCTTGTTTTTCCTAAAGCAAGTATCTAATTTTACAACTATCAGCTCGCAAATTGTATCATCTTATTTACAGCCCAAAACCCGCCTAACAGACAATTTGTAACGCCTCTACCTTAACATTTAACAATGATTAGCCTTTTTTCATTGGATTAATAGATGACCAATGTTATAAGATATAGCGCCTGCATGGCTATACCAGCCGCGTTAACTGTGACAATAAGAACGCCATCATCAGGGTCATGCCAGCCGTACAGAATCCACAAAGAACAACTCATCAATGTTGTCATATGGTGTTCCATTGTAGTTTGCAGCAGATTTTCCCTTTCCAATATGCCTAAATTGCGGTCTGCAACATTTAAAAAGTCATTGTTCATTTCTAGTTCAGAGAGAACAAACATTTCCTGCACGAATAAACAAACATTCAGAAAACAAAGTGTATTAGCATCTGAAGCATAAGACTTAAAAGGCTGATACCGACAACCAAATCTGCTGTAACCATTATGTGTCACCTGGCATTTCATAACCTGACCGGGTGCACAAATGTTATAAATATACTTAAAAAATGAATTAGGACAGAGAGTAGAAATATTTTTCAATGAACGGGTGCACTTTTGATTCATTTGGAAAAAATCGATGTATTTTTTAAACATTAACACTACGTCAAAAAATCTATAGGTGTCTCGGACACCCGCGGGACACCGGCTCCATCCCTGATTCGACCTGAATGTGCTATAACATATTGGGCTTAAACTTATATTTCATAATCAACTCATGTATATTATTAATGACAAGGTACTAGTTAGTGACATTCAAGCTTATAATAATATTTAATTTGGTAGTATGCAAGACTCGAATGTTCGTTTTACAGGATAATTAATACGTAAATTTTTTATTTTTTTTAAGTAACATTCAATTTGACAGTATGAATTTTTGTGTGATTTATTAGTTTGTACAATATATAGTAATACGTTCCACGGCAGTATTCGTGAGAAATAAAAGGGTTATTTCTCACGGAATTATCCCGTCTATAAAAATCCCATGGGTAAATATTTTTCCACGGAACGTTGACTTTTTTTCACGAATTTCTTACGGTTTTTATCAACCATATTTCACACAAAAAGGAGTGGTTTTTTGCCACAGATTTCCCACAAACATTTCTCACATATTTTTCTTGAACATTTTCCCACGAATTTTCCACAAGTTCTAACAACCTTTTCTCCATATGTTTCCACGGAATTCAAACAGATTTCCCATGGATATATTCCTACAAATTTCCCACAACTTTTAGTAACCATTTTTCATATGTTTCCCACAGATTTCCCATAGATATTCTCACAGATTTTTCACAGGCATATTCCCACATTTTTTTCACACGAACATATTCTCACGAATTTTCCATAATTTTTAGCAACTGTTAATCCGTATAAAACATGTGGCTAAATTTGGTTATATCCGAATTCTAAAATCTATAAATATCAAAAAATATTTGAAATAATAAAACCATTAATAAATCAACGAAATATACAAATCTGAAACCCCGGGATACATAAATGTGTTGCCCCTAAGGCGAAAAGACATAGGGTAGCAATGATTAATCGAACAACTCAACATCAAAAGTGTTTTCGACGTACTACAACGAAATAGTTATAACACAAAAATTAAAAATCTCTTTCCGTAATGAACACCTGATAAAATTCGTTTGTTTCAGCATAGTCGGTCTCAGCAGCATCAGAAATGTTGGCTTGATTCCCACCTTCATTAGTGATAGGTTTTGATGCTCCTATATTAGTCATCAATCTGAACCAATGTTTTAAAACCTAATTCAACTCTACCGGTTGAACCCGTGACCGGTGCCATTATCGGGTCGCTGTAAGGCGTTTTTATGAGGGTTTAACACCCGGATCGAACCAGCGGGTTTCAGCTAACCCGGGTTGAATCAGTCCGTTGGAACCACCCGGTTTTCACTTTTGAAGAAAACAAAGTTGATGACACAATGACGTAATAGTTACATAAATGGAGTTATGAGGAAGACGAAGCTGTAAACTATTGAAAAGAGTGTGAGTGGGCCAGTGAGGGTTTAAATTTGTGCATTTTTTGTTAGAGAAATGTTAAATTCACATAAATATTACAAAAATAAATTACACAATGATTTGTATGTTATTAGTGGATACAATATGTGAAAACACAAAAAGTATGAAAGAGAGTACAAATAGTGTTCATGAGACATCATTGTATAGATTTGTTTTTGTAAAATTTATCTGGATATAACATTTCTTTTCTTCTTAACTATGGCTGACTGGGATTTCCACTAAAGTCGTGTGTGGTGAGAACTTGTCAGTAAAGACTTTACGGAGTTTGTTAAAAATTTTGTATTGGTGTTTGTGTCATTCAATAGCTGAGATATTTTTACTAAGATTTTTCTATCTGTGCCCTATGAGCACATAATAAGAAGGTAAAAATTACACAGGATCTCATAGAAAAGTACATATGGATCCACATTTTACGAATTCATGTGTACTTTTTTATGAGACCCTGTGTACTTTTTATGTACTTTGGACCTTATTATTATGTGCCCCTGTGGCACAAAATAAAAAAAACTCCTTTTTACTATGTTAAATATTTTGTTTTATTCGATAGTATCTAAGTGCTACGTTGTAATATTCATAAGTGTGGAGTTTAAAACAGATATTCCTTGATGTTAAATTGATTGTTTTGCGCATTACCTATATGTTTAGCATTTGATTATTCGCGTTTTTTGTGTGTTTCGAATTGAGCTAACACATTTTAGAAATGTTTTGGACATACAATTACTATATGGCTTTAAAGCGGAAATCGGTTTGATCCGGTGGTTCAACCAGTTGAACCGATGACCCGGTGACATGACCGGGTCAATAAAATAATAGTTTTTAAAATATTGATCCAAATTGTTAAAAGACAAAACCAGTTTTTACCATATCGTTATACAACTTTGAGAGTTACATGTACTATCTTCATATGGAAAAAACAACAATCAACCACATAGAGACATCACTAAGACCTGAAAAATAGCAACCAACAATTTTGACTTTTGTTTTGACAATTGTGTCTATTGCATCCTTTGTTGGGGTTCTGGCGTTCTTCATAGAGTGGGAGGTTAATATTATTGTGTAATTGTTTCAAATATTTAAGTTGTAGAAACTAGAAAGAGGGTTGAATAGTTTCTCTTATTTAAGGTCTTAATTAAAAATCATTTCAATTAGGTTGTCCTAAAATTACACTTTAAAAACAGTTTCATAGTTATTAGTTCCAATTCTAATACATTAACAATATATAGTGACATTGAAATGCAATGTAAGAATGAAAGCATAAGTAAAGAGTAAGGAAAGAAACAACCTAAGGTACGACACTAAGATTTATAGTGGTTCAGCAACAAAGCTCTCTCCTCGTTCCTACTCAACTCATCGAGTACACCTTACTCGAAATTTACACTATATCCACAAGCTCCCTTCTTGGCGGAGAAAACCTTACAAAGTTGCTTACATTATTTTCCCGCGCTAAGCTAAATGTCGAGACCTAATCTTAGCTAGGACAAATCTACACACGTCGCCTACTTCACCATTTTCCAACACAAGGCTAGATTTCGAGTTCTAATCGAAAGCTAGAACCAATCTTCGTCGCCCATCTTATTTTCGACACAAGGCTAGATGTCGAGTCCTAATCGAAAGCTAGAACCAATCTTCACGACTCTTCACTTTCAAGGTTAGTGAAAAGTCACAAGACACATACACACATCACTTTATATTTTAGTGAGAACTAACACACAAGACTTATTACAACTCAAAACACATATCCAACTATACACATGTAACTTGGATCTACACAAGAAAAATCCAAGTATACACATATACAATGGATTTACACAAGACTAATCCAAGTATTCACAAATACCTTGGATCAACACAAGACTAATCCAAGTATTTACAAATATATTGGATCTTTACAAGACTCAAATATACAAAATGATGAACATGACTAAATCTAAGGAAGGATGATCTTTATCAAGGCTTCATCTTTAATCACATCACAAATGTGTGAGTGATCTTCTCTATGGACAAGTAAAGAAGAGGATCAAGAGGATAATCATAAGTAAACATACTTAACAAATTAAGTGATCATTTACTAATGATCAGAGAACATAGAAAGAAGATAAGAAGCAGAAAGATTTGTCCAAAAAGGGTTGTGGGAAAATGAAAATATGATCCACTATTTATAGGAGACAAAAACCAACGGCTCTCTGAGCGCGATTCGTTAAATGGTACTGTGGTTCATTATCACTAAAGAACTGCATACCTATATATGGAACCGCGGCTCATAGAGTCCGCTCTTTTTTGTTTTTTAGTGGGGAAATGTTATATGTGGTAGTTTAAACCCTCAAATGATATTTCTATGGCATTTGAATATGTCATATTCAAATTTTCATTTTTTGTTTTAATAAAACATTTTCTTAAAACTAAATTTTATTAAAATCTTTTGTCACATTTGTATAAATGTGAGCTTTGAGGTTAATCACTTTCTATGATCACTAAACATCTATAAGATATTTTTATGTAAGACTTAAATGATTATTACCTTGATGATAGTGTTTGTTTAAATAATTTGTCTTTCGGTTATCTTTGACGATAAATGTCTTTACACTTTGTCGTGATCAAAATTAAGAAAAATTAGTTAATACTAATATTGTTTTTAGGCATTGGTTGCATTAACATAAGTAATAGTGTGAGAACACAAGTCAACAATCGTTAGGTGTTAAAGAAACTACTAATTTTTAGAGTATTGATTAGAATGCCTAACGGATGAGTCCAATCATATGTCTAAACTTATGTGTCATCATCTTATTGGAGACAGTAGAAGGCTCTGCTTCTTTACAAACAAATAATATATAATCATATCTAACGTCCAACAATTCTCAACTCTTCAAACAGATTAATAAGTTAATTCAGTACCATGATAAGGGATATGAAAAATGTGAATAACAAAATAAGCCATGGCTTACATAATCCAACAAACCACGTACATGTCAAAGATGCATCCAAACAGTTACATTATGAAAAGAATCAAGATCGTGTTATGAACTACCAACTTAATTACCAGACTATCAGCTATAATTTGTTCAAAAAAAAGACTACCAACTATAATATAATAACATAAATTCATAAAAGATTGCTTCTATCTCAGGACATGAGATGTTCTACAAATACTATACAAATTACTATGTAAAATGAGATGCACCACTAATAAGTAACTTGCCTTAAAAAAGTAGTTGCAAATCAAAAGTGAAAAACACAACTTATTGTTAGAGGTTAAATATTGGCCGAAGCCCGACTTGTGGGTTGGGTCCATTAGGGTTTGTTATTATGTGTACTATATATATTGTGGTGAAATAATACAATGGGAGACACGGTTTCCAATGTAATCCTACGGGTTTATTCATCTTCCTACATGGTATCAGCCATGGTAGATCTATCCACAATAAAAAACTTCCGCTGTTATTTTCAGAACTGCTGTAACCCTAAAAACACTGCCACTGCTTCAAACACAAACCCTAAAATCAGAACATGTCAACAACTTTTCTTCTTCATTGTCCTTTTACCAATACACCAACTGTTCTTACAAAGATCAAAACCCCGTAACCACCATTGTTGCGTAACAGATCTGAATTTTTGTCGGCCATACCACCGGTTACTTTATGTGTTAATAAAACATCAAAGATCTTGTGGGACACGGAAGGATCATTCGGTAAGAGTCAGCAGAAGGCCCTTGAGGATGCGACATACGAAGTGAAAAGTGTCGCTGGTAATGGTTATGGGTAGTAGAGTATATCTTCTATTGATATAATTTTTGGGTAGTATTATGTTTTTCATTTAATATTTTTTTTCTTTCCTAATAAAAAAATAAAATCTTTTATTGGTTGGGATAATTTGGTTATCCGTAAAAAAATAAAAATATGGGATACTTGGTTATCCTTCGGATACTTTGGTTATCCGTAAAAAAAATATGGGATACTTGGTTATCCTTCAGATACTTTGGTTATCCATAAAAAATTGGGATACTTCGGTTATCCTTCAGATACATTGGTTATCCGTAAACAAGTAGGAATAGGGGATACTTTGGGTTATCCTGTTTTATTTTGGTTCCTCGTTTTATGTTATTTCTTAGTTTTCTTCTCCAGTCCGAGCTTTCGCGATTTCGCCGCTCGGACTGCGGGGGAGTGTTAGCGGTTAAATATTGGCCGAAGCCCGACTTGTGGGTTGGGTCCATTAGGATTTGTTATTATGTGTAGTATATATATTGTGGTGAAATAATACAATGGGAGACACTGTTTCCAATGTAATCCTACGGGTTTATTCATCTTCCTACACTTATAACCAGTCGACTCGAATACTGATCATTGCAAGTTGGGCAACATATTACCATGGTTACACCTTCGAAAGAAATAGTACTCAACCTTAAGCACTTATAAACATGGTATGAAAACATATTATCTTCAAATTTACTATACAAAAAAAATTTCAAGCCATTTTGGCTAGTCCCTTATGCAGGGGTGTTATCGGGTCATGCCGTGTCATGCTGAATCAGGTTTTTTTTTAACTCACTCGAAACTCGGTCCGATAAGGATTCGGGTTATCAAATTATCGGTTTCGGGTGGTATTCGGGTCGGATTATGTCGGTTCGGATAATTCGGGTTGTCAGGTCGTAGTACAGGCAGCTAATTTGATAAAGAACAACCAATAGTAACACTAACAGTGCTACATAATTTTACTTTACTAACCGTTGATTGCACTAACTTTGGCCTTTGTTACCAAAATATGCAACTTGTAACAACAGCGCCGGATTTAAGCATGTGCAGGGAGTGCGATCGCACAGGGCCTCCGTTTTTACAGGGGCCTCCAATTTTTAGAGATTAACGTTTCCTATAGAGTCGATTTGGATGATCGTATCATTTTTTCTCTTTTTTACGATAAAAAGGGATACATTTAACAGTTAAAAGTAAAAAAAAATGATGCTCAAATTTGTTCTTTAATGGAGTTTTGCGTATGTGATGTTGATGGATGAAGAATATGAATAGAAGTACTATAGTGGACCCACTAATTCTTCTTATTTTAACTCTATTTCTATTTTTTACCATAAATTTTATTTACTTTTCAACCCTTTAGCTTTTCATAATTGTTAAAGTTTCAACTTTGGATATATGTATAATTCGCAAGTATTAAAGAGAGACTAGCACAATAATTATATCTTCAAATTTCTGAAAATCACATTAAAAACCAAATGAATTTTAGTAGTTGAAAATTAGGTACATACATATACATATCCAAAGTGTAATGCAGAAATAATCAAAGTGAACATCTGGCGTTACAAATTACGTTACCATTACTTCTCCGTGATTAAGGGCCTCATTAATAATTTAGCACAGGGCCTCCAAAATCCATGGGACGGCCCTGTGTAACAAGTTAGGGTAAACTACAAAAAAACACCCTTGAACTTTTCCATCATCGCAAATTTGCCACTGAAAGCAAACTTCAGCAATATTACCACTATACTTCAAAATCTCATGCATTTTTACCCCTGAGTTGATGATTTATACTTTTCACCAATTTTCTTCGTTAACTCCAATACGTGCCTGGCACGTAAGGGTATATTTGTATTTTCCACTCGCCATGATTGCTTCCACTTTTCATTAGATGCATAAAACGTCCTCGAATAGATTTTCCACCCAAAACTTCTACGCTCCCACTCTTCCACCTTTACCTTCGGGCAAAAACGTCCCTAAAATATTATTAAACCTTTCAACGACGTCATTATTACACTGACATCTTTTCTTTAAGGGACGTTATTTGCATGAAGGTAAACTTTTCATCATCTTTATAACGACACTATATTAGCTTCAAACGCGCGCACACAGATACACACACACAAAACTTTTCATCTTCATAACGACACTATATTAGTTTGAAACGCGCGCACAAATACACACACAGAAACGCACACACATACATAAATGGATCGACTTGTTGAACTAGTTGGTATGTCTGCGTCATTTCACCATGGTGAGATGATGGTAGCCTCGTATCAATCAGATATTGACGAGGACATATGACAGGCAAGAGAGTTGATGAATAACTCTCAACGGCTGACCGAACAGGTCATGCGTAGGGGGAGTTGATGCTCGAGCTCCAACATAGAAATCATTCTTGATATGCTACAACAAATCTCACAAAGCTCAAGGCACTCCAAACTGCCGACATGCGCAAGGCAAGGTTGTTGATGAAAATGGTGACCCATATTCACAGCAAGGTTATTGACAAGATTGATTTTTCAGCGAGGCATAGGGAGATGTGAACCGGTTGGATCATGAAGGGTTGTTGTTTATCGATAGGGGTTGCTAGTGACTAGTATTTTGGGTTGTTTAATGTTAACCGAATGTAAACTGCTATGTTTTAATTTCAACTAAGGTGTTATGTTTTTTGTTTAAAGGTTTAATTAAGATGTTTTCTGTTCGATTGTTAATTGTTGATCTAACATCATTTTTATTTGGTGTGATGTTTTACTTTGAACTCTAACCAGAAACGAAAAAGCCCAAGGTTAATATCTAGAAATGAAAAAGCCCAAGGGCGCTAACGGTAACAGAAATAAGCAGTAAAAAAAGCTTTTGTGAATAACCAGTTAACCAATCAATAAACAAATATGTAGCGCATAAGTTACGCATTCCTTGTTTTGAATCATTGGATAAGCGCTAATAACAAGACAACAATAAGCAGATTATGAGTTCCCTAGGGGTTATCTAGTTACAAAGTAGTCAGAATATTCATATTGGTACCCTAATCATATACATTATCCCAAACACTCCTTGTAACAGCCATATTCTGTTCACTAGTTTCCCACATATGTTGGTGCTCTAAGACCAAGTACGCAATTCGTGATCTTAAAATCTTGATACTCGTATAACTTGCTAGGAGCTCTTACACCAAGCACAACAAACCTTTTTTATGTGACCTTTATTTCTGGCCACATTATCAACAGAAGAACCCCCTACATTCAACCTGTTTTTATACCTACTCCTATCATTCACATATATATGCACCCTCTCTATTGACTAAACCAGTAAGGCTTCGTATAGCACCAACATTCGGGTTACAACTCGAATCCTCTTCAACCATGATCCCTTTACCCTTTTCTGAAGCTCTCTTCTTCTTCAACAATGAAGTCTGAGGCTCAGTCTCACTAGCTCCCTGATTTTCTTTCCCTTTTCTAGTACTCGTTTGTTTCCCCTTTGTGTTATTCTCTTTTCCTTTTCCATCACTTTTTTTCTTTTGTTATGACAGCCGCTCTCTTCAATCTTTTCTTTTTACCACCTTGATGGTTGCCATTGTTCATCTTCCTTTTTTGAAAAGATTGTTCAGTTGTAAAAGGAGTTGAACTATGACAACGCCACCTAGCATCATCTTCTACCCATCCCAAATAATCTCATCTTAATCCTCTAAATCTAAATCAAGGTTCTTGAAATAATATTGAGCTAGTCTCTATTTCTTGTGAACAACATACAAATCAATGAACCATTCCTACAAGCCAGTTCCAACATTGTATGTACATCATTGTCAGTGTAAATCAACTTTAAACCTTCTTTTAGTGATTTGTTAGGCAAAGAAATGAACAGAGCCCATTTTTTCACATCGACAAGCCTTTTCAAGATATAATGCAGGCCAATTGTAAATATCCTAACCTCGGAACTAAACCCACAAATTTGGCTACGATTGCCATTTACATACCTCAACGGACCATGAACAAAAACCCATTATTGTACATTCTGAAAATGACTTCTTTCTGATACACCATTAGAGCTAGTTGATAATCAATTGAATTGAGTTTTGGGTTGGTAATATGAATTTAAGTTGAAATTGGTAGAGTATCGATAGTATTTAGGGTATTTAATGTCGAGATACTTGTGAAAGTTTTAATGTTGATGTTTCAAATTTAGTCCTTGAAGTGTTAGCGGGAAGCTACAGTGAAAATAAGGTCTTACTAATGTTTCGAGGACGTTTTTTGCCCGAATGTAAAGGTGGGATAGTGGTAGTGTCGTTGGTGGCAGTGGAAAAGACGAGTTTACCCACACGTGCCAGGCACGTGTGGGAGTTAACGGAGAAAAACGGCGAAAAGTTAAAAATCGTCAACTTAGGGGAAAAATTCACGAGATTTTAAAGTATATAGTGGTAATATATTGCTTGAAATTTTCTCTTAGTGATAAATTTGTGAAATTGAAAAAATTCAGAGACGTTTTTTTTGTAGTTTACCCAACAAGTTAATACATGATACTTGACCTATTAATATAACTAATTGCATACTGTCTTTATGCATCGTAAGTAATACGTTCATAAAAAAAGTACGTTACATATCATATATCAGCCAAAAATTGCGTCTAACTGAAAGAATTAAAAAATGGTTGAGTTTATCAGTTACGAATCATATTTGAAACCAGAATAGAGAAACTTAGGGTCCATTTGGTTTGACATCGGGTTTTACTTTAGGTGTGGGTTTATAAAGTTGGTGGTTTAGAATTGAATAGTGTTAAATGAAAAGTAATGTTTGGTTTGAATTTGAGTTTAGATTTTGATTTGATGTAAGAGAGAGAATATATATTATTAAATGTATTAATAATTATTTAATATTAAAAAAATATTTTTATTTTAAAATAAGTTTAAAAATATTTTGTGTAGGTTATATTACAGAAAAAGACAAAAACAAGAATCTGGCCCACACAATTACCCCAAAACCCCCCATTCCCCCTTACTTTTACGACAGCAAGAAAATTAGTCACTAATATCCAAAATATTTGACTTGATATTTCAACCAAACAAAGGTTTCATGTTATTTTAATAAAACCCAAGCCCAAGGTGGGTAACCAAACGGACCCTTATTCCAGCAACTTTGTTTCGAACAGGCATTTTGACACAGTGACTCGTGAAGTAAAGTTCAATTTCTTTAACCCATAAAGAACGAATGTCTCATTAGTGGTAGTGAGTTTGTATGGTGAGTGGGAAATTTACACATGAGTTGCCACCACTAGTACAAAAAAGTCCATGGAGAGTGGTCCAAAAAGGCAATGGAGACTGGTTTTGTAGGACGTCTCTATGTGGAGGATCTCCTTGCTCGAAACATAAAGAGAATGGTTTTTAAACCAGTCTCTATTAAAAGAATCGACACTGGTTATCTTCATAAAAACAAGTCTCTTTAGAGATTGGTCTCCATACTAATCTCCAGAAAGCAGTCTTTTTAAGAGCATCTAACCAGTCTTTTTATGGAGTAAAAAAATGTGTTTTTTTTCTAAAAACCGGTCTCTTTTTAATTATTTTTTAAAAAAAAAAATTGGAATTTTTATTAAATTCCAAATTTTACAAATTTAACCCTCTACAATGAAATAATGTAAATACAAGAATTCTATAAAAAAACTAAATTAAAGGACTTGAATTGTCATAAACAACAAATGTATGTAAATAAAGACAAATTTATTAATTGGAAGGATTAAAATTGTCAAATACATATTTCGAATCAAAATTGTTTTTATTTAACTTGTCGCGGGTAAACCAAGCTCCTACAATCGCGTTCAACTCTTTCTTATCCAATGAACGCTCGTTATTCCACGGTACCTACAAGTAATTTAATCACATTAACACAATAAGCTAGATAAAAGCAACATGCAAATCAGACCAACGAAGGGAATTAAAAGCTAAAACATTGGCTTGTGGAAAAGAGTTGTTAAGGCTACTAACGGATACTAACACAACTACTATAGCTTATTGATACTAAATTTTATCTTAAACTAACCGCAAGAATGAAAAGCTATTTAATAAGTACTTACAATTTTCATTGAATTTTGGTTATGCTATTTGAGTAAAAACTCAGTTATTCAGTTCATCAAGTAAAATCCACACTCCCAATTGTTCAATTGATGATTTACAACATTTTCCACCTCAAACTACACAAACAAACTAGAAAGAAAAATAAGTAGTGTTTGTGTTGATACCTGCATACGTTGACCACTTTCATCTTTTTTCATGTAAAACTCAAACAAGTTTTTTCGACATCAGATACCATTTCCAGATTCACCTATTTCATAATCAATATATTTTGAAGTCATTAACATGGTAAGAAGACATGCATAGGATTGTGTGTGCACTTGGATGAGCTGTATAAAATTTGATTTTAAACAAATGATCTGCTTTTTGATGTGGTATTTATCAGATAAAATCAGTTGCATGATTTTTTAAAATGATTGCGTTTGGGTGATAATCGGGCTGGTTAAATCGGGTTATTGCGGTTGGGTGATAATCGGGCTGGTTATATCGGGTAGAGTGATCGGGTTATCAGGAATAAACTTCAACAAGGCTAAAACATTTTCATACAAAGTTTGGAGCATTTAAACTTTTGTATGATCATCTTACGAGATGTTTGTATAACAGAATCTATATATTGATCCCATGCATGTACTAATGTAAGGAATAAAAAGTAATATCATATGCATTATGTCTAAATACAAAATATCAACGTAAAACACTACTACTACTTGACTAATTAAAAGAGCTACAAGGTTATGTTTATTGATCGTTATCTACATATAGAAAACAAATGATCATTTAAGTCAGATGAAAACATACACTTATTCATGCATGTCTTTAATCATGTGGTATTTGTTAATTAGTATAATTTATTAGTATTTCTTAACATTTAATACTATGCTCCTTATCAAATGCATATCAATTTTTTGGGGGTATTATGGGGTTAACCCGATAAATTAATTATTTAACTCGAACCCGACCGTGTAACAATGTGAGATTATCGGGTTCGGTTCAATACAACCCGATAAGACTTTTTGACCCGATTTAACCCGGCTTGATAAGCTTTATTGGGTTCGGACTTTGGATTTAGGTTCTAGTCGGGTCAACTTGGCCCTACTGACACCCAAAAGTGTGACTAATCTGATAATATAATAAACTTAAAATGATCAAAGAGTACATTCTCCTATATTTCTCAACAATTTTGGTTTTGGAAGAAACATGAATAATGAAGCATATTTGATTTGAATATTCTATTCTTGATATTACTTGATATCAGGGTTTGCTACAATCATAAATTATCATTTATGAAAAATCTCCACAAGATCATATTAATAGGAATAAGCAAGTAATCTAAGTTTTCCTTTGAACATCAAACTACAATTCTCTATTTAAAGTAAAGATAAGAAGATAAGCAGCTTGAAAAACCATATCCAAACACCCCTAAATGTTGAACAATAAAAAGTCACATGCGTCATATAGATGAGAATGTATCTCGTCAATATACCTTTCACTACCATAACTAAAATAATACAAAACAAAACAAAAATCCATTACCATAAGAACCAGAATCTATGCGTAAAGTGATGGGAAATCATACTTGCAGTTGTTAACCTTTAAATTCGTACACTTGGAAATATGTCCTCCTGGATCCAAGCCGCATAGTACAAATCGTATGAGTTTTTGAACCCTGTTGACTCAATATTATTAGTAAATCATAGATGCTAACTAGGAAGGGTTTTAAGAAATTTAAACTTTGTAGAAAACCTCGGGCATAAATATAACACAAGGGCTCTTAGTGTTTGGATCAAACTGAGTGCTATTTGCATAGATAGGTTGTGGTTGATTTTGCATAATTTAAAAACTCGTAGGAATTATTAAATATCTTGTTATTGGTTTTACGGATGGTGGTGGATTCATTGGTTAAGGTTTTGATTTGGAGTTGTGTTTTTTACTCAGGGGATTACAATGAGATCTCAGATCGAATAAGGGTTTTTCTCTTTTATGAGATGTGATTATTTTGTAGATGGAGATTTTTTTAGGAAATCTTTTTTTCAAGTGAAATATATTGTTCCAAAATTGATGGTTGAGACGGAAATTTTGGGAAATCTTTGACCATATTTTATTTTTATTTGGTTGAGAGGGAAATTTTAAAATTTTGAGGTTTTTATGAAGCGGATTTTAATTTCGCAATCTATAGCGAGAGCAGTTTTACTTACAACACCAGTTCCTGTGTAACTTTTATATCATGGAGACATGTTTAAAAAGAATTTAACCACAATCTATTAAAATAAAAACAAGACTGGTTTTTTAAAAACCAATGTCTTAAAATGTGTAAAAACATTGGTTTTTTTATAAAAAATGGTGTCCATAAAACAAACACATAGAGACATGTTGTTACGTAAAAACCAGTGTCTTTACTTTTATAAAAAGACTGGTTTCATCTTAAAAACCGGTTTCTTTAGAATTCACATTGGAGACTGGTTTTTTCAAGAAAACCAGTTTCCATGCATTCCCTTCCCACTATTTTTGGTCATAGAGACATGTTTTTTCATAACCAATCTTTTTAATGGGGTCTCTTTAGCGTTTTGTGTAGTAGTGCACCCTTATCATAAAACTCACGCGTGAGTTGTGTCTCACCAGGTGAAGATCTCAACTAGGTGAGTTACTATTTTGTGGGCTCATTTTCTTTTTCTTTTTCTTTAATTTAGCTTATTTTATTAGTTTGTGAGTGTGTTGAGTATTTACTTTAGTGGGATATGACGTTACGGTGAGTTAATAAGGTTGAAATGTAAGTTGAGTAAGTGTAAAGAGAAAGCAAAGCTCGCGCTGAAGTGACGATGAGTTTTCCACCTACCATTCCATCTAACCTAAGAACTTTTTATGAATTGTATAATGAAGCAACCAAGAGTGACACTGTAGTACCGCACAATTTTACCTTGTGGTCTATGTCTAACATAATAAGTTTAATTCTATACTTTTTTCATTTGATTTTTTAAGCATGGGTTTGGCAAAATGCAATTTTTGGTTTAATTATATACTATATATGATATTCAACATGATGCAAAGTTCACCGAAATTCAGATACTATCAAGACATAAATAAGATACTACATGTGTAATAACTTATAATTGATGATTTTGATTGTCGCACCTTTAATTTGAAGATTTTAGTGTTAATTAAGATATTGGATTATGTTTATCGATGTTCGATTGCAGGGTCGGATTTAAGCATGTGCAGGGAGTGCGATCGTACAGGGCCTCCGTTTTTAGAGGGGCCTCCAATTTTTAGAGATTAACGTTTCCTATAGAGTCGATTTGGATGATCGTATCATTTTTTCTGTTTTTTACGATAAAAAGGGATAGATTTAACAGTTAAAAGTAAAAAAAAATGATGCTCAAATTTGTTCTTTAATGGAGTTTTGCGTATGTGATGTTGATGGATGAAAAAGATGAATAAAAGTACTATAGTGGACCCACTAATTCTTCTTATTTTAACTCTATTTCTATTTTTTACCATAAATTTCTATTTACTTTTCAACCCTTTAGCTTTTCATAATTGTTAAAGTTTCAACTTTGGATATATGTATAATTCGCAAGTATTAAAGAGAGACTAGCACAATATTTATATCTTCAAATTTCTGAAAATCACATTAAAAACCAAATGAATTTTAGCAGTTGAAAATTAGGTACATACATATACATATCTAAAGTGTAATGCAGAATTAATCAAAGTGAACATCTGGCGTTAAAAATTACGTTACCATTACTTCTCCGTGATTAAGGGCCTCATTAATAATTTAGCACATGGCCTCCAAAATCCATGGGACGGCCCTGTGTAACAAGTTAGGGTAAACTACAAAAAAACGCCCTTGAACATTTCCATCATCGCAAATTTGCAACTGAAAGCAAACTTCAACAATATTACCACTATACTTCAAAATCTCATGCATTTTTTCCCCTGAGTTGATGATTTTTACTTTTGACCAATTTTCTTCGTTAACTCCCATATGTGCCTGGCACGTAAGGGTATATTTGTATTTTTCACTCGCCATGATTGCTTCCACTTTTCATTAGATGCATAAAACGTCCTCGAATAGATTTTCCACCCAAAACTTCTACGCTTCCACTCTTCCACCTTTACCTTCGGGCAAAAAACGTCCCCGAAATATTATTAAACCTTTCAACGACGTCATTATTACACTGACATCTTTTCTTTCAGGGACGTTATTTGCATGAAGGTAAACTTTTCATCATCTTTATAACGACACTATATTAGCTTCAAACGCGCACACACACATACACACACACACAAAAAATTTCATTTTCATAATGACACTATATTAGCTTGAAACACGCACACACACACACACAGAAACCACACACACGTAAATGGATCGACTTGTTGAACTATTTGGTATGTCTGGGTCATTTCACCTTGGTGAGATGATGGTAGCCCCGTATCAATCAGAGATTGATGAGGACATATGACAGGCAAGAGAGTTGATGAATAACTCTCAACGACTGACCGAACAGATCATGCGTAGGGGGAGTTGATGCTCGAGCTCCAACATAGAAATCATTCTCGATATGCTACAACAAATCTCATAAAGCTCAAGGCACTCCAAACTGCCGACATGCGCAAGGCAAGGTTGTTGATGAAAATGGTGACCCATATTCACAGCAAGGTTATTGACAAGATTGACTTTTCAGCGAGGCATAGAGAGATGTGAACCGGTTGGATCATGAAGGGTTGTTGTTAGTCGATAAGGTTTGCTAGTGACTAGTATTTTGGGTTGTTTAATGTTAACCGAATGTAAATTGCTATGTTTTAATTTCAACTAAGGTGTTATGTTTTTAGTTTGAAGGTTTAATTAAGATGTTTTCTGTTCGATTGTTAACTGTTGATCTAACATCATTTATATTCGGTGTGATGTTTTACTTTGAACTCTAACCAGAAACGAAAAAGCCCAAGGTTAATATCCAGAAATGAAAAAGCCCAAGGGCGCTAACGGTAACAGAAATAAGCAGTAAAAAAAGATTTTGTGAATAACCAGTTAACCAATCAATAAACAAATATGTAGCGCATAAGTTACGCATTCCTTGTTTTGAATCATTGGATAAGCGCTAATAACAAGACAACAATAAGCAGATTATGAGTTCCCTAGGGGTTATCTAGTTACAAAGTAGTCAGAATATTCATATTGGTACCCTAATCATATGCACTATCCCAAAAACTCCTTGTAACAGCCATAATCAATTCACTAGCTTCCCACATATGTTGGTGCTCTAAGACCAAGTACGTAATTCGTGATCTTAAAATCTTGATACTCGTATAACTTGCTAGGAGCTCTTACACCAAGCACAACAAACCTTTTTTATGTGACCTTTATTTCTGGCCACATTATCAACAGAAGAACTCCCTACATTCAACCTGTTTTTAGACCTACTCCTATCATTCACATATGCACCCTCTCTATTGACTATACCAGTAAGCCTTCGTATAGCACCAACATTCGGGTTACAACTCGAATCCTCTTCAACCATGATCCCTTTACCCTTTTCTGAAGCTCTCTTCTTCTTCAACAATGAAGTCTGAGGCTCAGTCTCACTGGCACCCTTATTTTCTTTCCCTTTTCTAGTACTCGTTTGTTTCCCCTTTGTGTTATTCTCTTTTCCATTTTCATCACTTTTTTTCTTTTGTTATGACAGCCGCTCTTAAATCTTTTCTTTTTACCACCTTGATGGTTGCCATTGTCCATCTTCCTTTTTTGAAAAGATTGTTCAGTCGTAAAAGGAGTTGAACTATGTAAACGCAACCTAGCATCATCTTCTACCCATCCCAAATAATCTCATCTTAATCCTCTAAATCTAAATCAAGGTTCTTTAAATAATACTGAGCTAGTCTCTATTTCTTGTGAACAACATATAAATCAATGAACCATTCCTACAAGCGAGTTCCAACATCGTATGCACATCATTGTCGGTGTAAATCAACTTTAAACCTTCTTCTAGTGATTTGTTAGGCAAAGAAAAGAACAGAGCCCTTTTTTCACATCGCCAAGCCTTTTCAAGATATAATGCAGGCCAATTGTAAATATCCTAGCCTCGGAACTAAACCCACAAATTTGGCTACGATTGCCATTTACATACCTCAACGGACCATGAACAAAAACCCATTATTGTACATTCTGAAAATAACTTCTTTCTGATACACCATTAGAGCTAGTTGATAATCAATTGAATTCTGTTTTGGGTTGGTAATATAAATTTAAGTTGAAAATGGTAGAGTATCGATAGTATTTAGGGTATTTAATGTCGAGATACTAGTGAAAGTTTTAATGTTGATGTTGCAAATTTAGTCCTTGAAGTGTTAGCGGGAAGCTACAGTGAATATAAGGTGTTACTAATGTTTCGAGGACGTTTTTTGCCTGAATGTAAAGATGGGATAGTGGTAGCGTCGTTGGTGGCAGTGGAAATGACGAGTATACCCACACGTGCCAGGCACGTGTGAGAGTTAACGGAGGAAAACGGCGAAAAGTTAAAAATTGTCAACTTAGGGGAAAAACACGAGATTTTGAAGTATATAGTGGTAATATAATGCTTGAAATTTGCTCTTAGTGATAAATTTGTGAAATTGAAAAAATTCAGAGACGTTTTTTTGCAGTTTACCCAACAAGTTAATACAGGATACTTGACCTATTAATACAACTAATTGCATACTGTCTTTATGCATCGTAAGTAATACGTTAATAAAAAGTACGTTACATATCATATATCAGCCAAAAATTGCGTCTAACTGAAAGAATTAAAAAATGGTTAAGTTTATCAGTTACGAATCATATTTGAAACCGGAATAGAGAAACTTAGGGTCCGTTTGGTTTGACATCGGGTTTTACTTTGGGTGTGGGATTATAAAGTTGGTGGTTTAGAATTTAATAGTGTTAAATGAAAAGTAATGTTTGGTTTGAATTTTGAGTTTGGATTTTGATTTGATGTAAGAGAGAGAATATATATTATTAAATGTATTAATAATTATTTAATATTAAAAAAATATTTTTTATTTTAAAATAAGATTAAAAATATTTTGTATAGGTTATATTATAGAAAAAGACAAAAACAAGAATCTGGCCCACACAATTAACCCAAAAACCCCCCATTCCCCCTTACTTTTACGACAGCGAGAAAATTAGTCACTAATATCCAAAAATTTTGACTTGATATTTCAACCAAACAAAGGTTTCATGTTATTTTAATAAAACCCAAGCCTAAGGTGGGCAACCAAACGGACCCTTACTTCAGCAACTTTGTTTCGAACAAGCATTTTGACATAGTGACTCGTGAAGTAAAGTTCAATTTCTTTAACCCATAAAGAACGAATGTCTCATTAGTGGTAGTGAGTTTGTTTGGTGAGTGGGAAATTTACGCATGAGTTGCCACCCTTATTATAAAACTCACGCGTGAGTTGTGTCTCACCAGGTGAAGATCTCAACTAGGTGAGTTACTATTTTGTGGGCTCATTTTCTTTTTCTTTTTCTTTTTCTTTAATTTAGCTTATTTTATTAGTTTGTGAGTGTGTTGAGTATTTACTTTAGTGGGATATGACGTTACGGTGAGTTAATAAGGTTAAAAAGTAGTTTGAGTAAGTGTAAAGAGAAAGCTAAGTTCGCGCTGAAGTGACGATGAGTTTTCCACCTACCATTCCATCTAACCTAAAAACTTTTTATGAATTGTATAATGAAGCAATCAAGAGTGACACTGTTAGGGGTGTCAATATTTCCGACCCGACCCGAACCCGACCCGACCCGAGCATATTCGGGTCGGGTTACTCGGGTTGAAATTTCAATTCGGGTTAGTCGGGTCAATCCGACTAACCCGAATTCAAAATCGGGTCGGACATCGGGTAAAATATTTATGCTTAATTCGGGTTCGGGTCAACCCGATTGACCCGAATAAGAAATTTTTTTATTTTTTTTATTTTTAAAATTAAAATTAAATATAATTTCTATTAAAAAATTAAAAAAAAAGTTTTTTTTTTATATTTTACCCGTAGTCGGGTTGACCCGAACCTGAATAGACCCGCCCCGAGTAGACCCGACCCGAATAGACCCGAACCCGACTAACCCGAGTTCAACTCGGGTCGGGTTCGGGTAAAATATTTTTACCCTCAACCCGAATTCAACCCGACCCGAATAACTCGAACCCGACCAACCCGACCCGATTCCCACCCCTAGACACTGTAGTACTGCACAATTTTACCTTGTGTCTATGTCTAACATAATAAGTTTAATTCTATACTTTTTTCATTTGATTTTTTAAGCTTGGGTTTGGCAAAATGTAATTTTTGATTTAATTATATACTATATATGATATTCAACATGATGCAGTTCACCGAAATTCAGATACTATCAAGACATAAATAAGATATTACATGTGTAATAACTTATAATTGATGATGTTGATTGTCGCACCTTTAATTTGAAGATTTTACTGTTAATTAAGATATTGGATTATGTTTATCGATGTTCGATTGCAGGGTCGGATTTAAGCATGTGCAGGGAGTGCGATCGTACAGGGCCTCCGTTTTTAGAGGGGCCTCCAATTTTTAGAGATTAACGTTTCCTATAGAGTCGATTTAGGTGATCGTATCATTTTTTCGTTTTTAGAGGGGCTCCAATTTTTAGAGATTAATGTTTCCTATAGGGTCGATTTGGGTGATCGTATCATTTTTCTGTTTTTACGATAAAAAGGGATACACTTAACAGTTAAAAGTAAAAAAAAATGATGCTCAAATTTGTTCTTTAATGGAGTTTTGCATATGTGATGTTGATGGATGAAGAAGATAAATAGAAGTACTATAATGACCCACTAATTCTTCTTATTTAACTCTATTTCTATTTTTAACCATAAATTTTTATTTACTTTTCAACCCTTTAGCTTTTCATAATTGTTAAAGTTTCAACTTTGGATATATGTATAATTCGCAAGTATTAAAGAGAGACTAGCACTATATTTATATCTTCAAATTTCTGAAAATCACATTAAAAACCAAATGGATTTTAGTAGTTGAAAATTAGGTACATACGTATACATATCCAAAGTGTAATGCAGAATTAATCAAAGTGAACATCTGGCGTTACAAATTACGTTACCATTACTTTTCCGTGATTAAGGGCCTCATTAATAATTTAGCATCCAAAATACATAGGACGACCCTGTTCGATTGTAGTTTAAACAAGAAAATTAATCGAAACTAGCAATCAACGAAATTTAAAGAAAGAACACAACCATCCAATATTGCAAAGATCATATCATAACACCATCATGCATGCAAGTCGAAAACAAATAACCATAAGGTCCCGATAATCTAACTCTCAATTAATTAATAAACGGTTTCACGAGGGCCGTAGCCACCTCCCCTCCTTCCACCACCATATCCGCCTTCACGACGACCACCACCATATCCACCTTCACGACGGCCACCACCGTAACCACCACCACCACCATATCCGCCACCGCCACCTTCACGACGACCTCCACCACTGCCACCACCACCGCTCCTCGATTGAGCCTCGTTAACAGTTATGTTACGCCCGTCAAGGCTTTGGCCATTCATTCCTTCGATGGCGTCACGTAGTGATGACTCGTCTCTGAATGTCACGAACCCAAAGCCTCGTGATCTTCCGGTTTCGCGGTCATTGATAATCTACAACAACATAAAACAAAACATTAATAAAAACCATAAAATTATTTTAATCTCGTTAACTAATATTGTTTCTAATATTTACATGTATCATGCAATATTTTCGGGGCATAATGTACGATGTTGTTTAACCACATATGCGATTTTTAGTGGTTCATGCATGATAAAAGTAGCACATCCTGTGTACTAATTTCACTGCATGCATGCAAGGCTAGTAACACATTTTTAATCATTAACGTGATCATTCGCGTAAAATAAATCGATAGTCACCGTAAAAAGGATGAACATACCGTGTTAGATCGATAATGAGTAAAAAAGTAACAATAGTAACACAAGAGAATCGATCAACGATCAGATGACACAAAAAAGACCTTAGAATCAATAATCTCTCCATATTGAGAGAAAGCTTCTCCGAGTGACCGGTCCGATGTAGCCCATGCTAGACCTCCAACGAAACACCTAAACTCAACATCAGCTGCTGCCATTTTTTTGTATGAATTTTTGTTAGATAAAAGGAAAGAAAGGTGTGAAAAATAATGAGATGAAAGTGAGTTTATATAGAAATAATGAAATTAGGGTTTGTTAGTTTGTTCCGAATGCGTAGTGTCCTCCTGTTGATTAGGTCAAGTTTAATTTGTGGTTAATATTTTTTCTATAACGTGAAAGATCATTTGTACATTTTGTTATCATTGATTCATTATGTTTATGAGTTTCTTAAAGTTATACTTGTGTTACAAATGTTAAATGCGAAGAGTATGTCTACGAGCTAGGCCATCTTCAGCAATGTACTATAAATAAGATAATATTTCACTTACAGCAATAGCTTTTAGTTTTTACTTTCTCATCCATAATGCGATGGTTTTCAAATGACTTTTTACTATTTGAATTAGTCATTAATGTGTTTTTATGCATTGTAATAAAGACTTTACAAATGACTTGTTTGCAAAGACTTGTAATCTATCAAGTCTTTGACATAAAATGTGAAAAGCTATTTGGCATCAAATGAGTAAAGCATTAATTGTGAGACAAAGAAGCTAGTTAAATTTTTTTTACATTAAATGTACCAAGTCTTAAAAACTTGGTACCATTGTAGATGCATAAGGCTAATACAATGAAGTATTAATTGCAAAAGTCATGTTACAACCACTTGAAGATCTACAAGCTTTTGAGAAAAGTTATACAAAAAGTCATATGTTGCAATAATGAAAAGTCATTCAAAAGCTTTTCAAAACGGTGAAAAGTCGTTCAAAAACACTTGCATTACGGTTGCTCTTAGGCTTTGTATCAAAGTAGGACTAAAAAGAGTCTAACTGACCACCCACGCCCCACGCCCCACACCCCTCGCGGCGGGGTCTTAGCTCTAAGATTTTAAATCGAAGAGGTCGGTGGTCCCTGTCCGACCTGATCCTTACTGATAAAACCAAGATATCTTTTATATATTTAGGATATATGTTTATGTTTTATGTTTATCTCATAACTAGTATTTAATGTCTCATAATGTAATCATATTTTCAATCAATCAAGTTAAAAGATAAACAATTCCCTGGTCTTCTCATCTCAAGTTCTTATGAAGCAAGCACACGCTTGAAGTGGTGTTAGAGCATCTACAATGCTCAAGTCTTTCAAAGACTTGGAACATTTAAGGCATTCAATGCATTACATATCAATGTTCAAAAGATTTGAAGAAAAGCTTGGAGTTTACCAAGTCTTGTGAAAAAGCTTATTAAAAAGCTATTCTTGCAATGCCAAAAAACTACTCAAAAGACTTTACAAAATGCTAAAAAGCTTTTGTACATTTGAGCCATAGTACATGCTCTTATATATCCTCATACATCCTAACCGGGTCGTATCAATTGGTGAAATATACATATATATCTTAAATGAAAACACCAATTGATACAACCCTCTTGGGTAGTATCGGGATAGGGCACCCCTTCAAGCGTGATGCTAACTCCTTAAGAACGAGAGATGAGAAGACCAGACGTTTATTGAACTTTAACTTGATTGAATACATTGATAACAATGACACTGTATTTATAAACCTAACAATGAAACCCTAAAACATAAGATAAATACTAATGGCCCATGTTTGGCCCGCCCTCATCCGAAGCCCGGGCGTATCATTCCCCACTCCTTCAAATTCACCTTGCCCTTAAGGTGATGTTTTGAAAAATACTATCGGTCCAGGGATCCCATATCTTAATCATACCGCAATCCCGTCTTCCATTCCCTAGTTCTTCACCCAAATACTTCTCTAGTCCAGTTGTTCTCCACCTAGAAAGTTCTCCAACGCACAATACTCCAACAAAGATAGTTGTCCAACACACTTTCTTCTCCAACCCAGTTTGTTCTCAAACCTTCTACTACCGCGACCAACACCCTTTTTCCTCTTTCGCCTTCCGTTGCCTTGGACAAAACACAACATCCTTCTTCCACCTTTCAATGCCTATGTCGTAACACTCCCCACTCCTCCAAAAATCAATATGTCCTCAAGTTAATACGACAAATATCTCATAAGCCCGTGATCATCACCGATACCCATTCTTTCCCATAGGTGGCGAACTTGAAGACCTTCACGATCGACCAAACAAGAGAGTATAGGAGTAACCCCGTCGTCAGCTAATTCATCTTCCTTCGCTAGCGTTTCCAGACCAAAAGCTTTTGAATCGTCGTCATCATCCTTACGTAGCGATATCACTTTATGCAACTCAGCATCGTCAACCCCACGCGCTTCACAACTATCCATAAGAACCTCTTCCACACTCCCCTTATTTTATGAAAATTCGCAAAAGTCTCTACAAACTTTCATACTTTCCACATTACTCTCACCAATATCGAATACATCATCAATCATGCTACTAACCTCAACAACACCAATATCTTTCTTAGCATCGAAAGACCCTTTAACTATAGGTGGAGGTTTTTCGATTGGCCATGATAGAACGACATCTAATTTATCTTTAATGCTAAGATTTTTCCCTACAATTGTCTCAAAACGAACCTCCATTATACGAGCTAAGCAAAAGGCTTCTCCTAAAGTTGTAGGTGATGACATTAAGAGTGCACATTGTAGGAGTGGTTTAAGGCCACATATATAAAAATATATTAATAAATCATCAGACATCCATGTAACTCGATCTGCAAGTATCATAAACTTACTCTCATAATCGGTCACCGTATCTTTATGCAAGAGCTTAGATAGCACGTCCCGATCGCTATTGCCCGGTGTCATAGCAAACGAAAAACAATTATTTTTTTTGGATGAATAGTACCCGATGAACAGTACGTCGATGAATAATAATCGGGTGAACAATATCTTCGGATGAACATTGTCAGTTGATGAATAGTGGTCTCGATGAACAGTAAAAAAATTCCTTGAATGAATCGAAAAAAATAAAAATAAAAATAATTTGTTTTTTTCGGCTGATGAACATTACCCCCGATGAACATCACTGATGAATAGTACCCTCCGAACAGTACCACTGATGAACTGTTTTTTTATTGGAACCCTAAGTCAAAAACCGTCAACGAGTTGAGGCTCTCAATGAAAGCACCAATTGATACGATATGGTTAGGGTGTATCGGGATAGATAGCACCACTTCAAGCGTGTGCTTGCTCCATAAAAACTTGAGATGAGAAGACTAGAGAATTATTTATCTTTTAACTTGACTGGTTGAAAATATGATAATATTATGAGACCTTAAATACTAATTATGAGATAAACATAAAACATAAAACATAAAAGATACTAAACAGATAAACATAAAACATATACATATATCCTAAATATATAAAAGATATATTGGTTCTATCATTCCCCACTTCTTCAAATTCACCTTGCCCTCAAGGTGATGTCTTGAGAAGCTCGTGACTCTGGGATCCCACAATCTTCTTTGAATCGTACGGCACTCCAGTCTTTCACTCCCGCAGTTCTTCACTTATATAGTTCTCCAACCTAAATACACAAGTAGTACTCCAACATAAATTGTTTCCAACACATTTTGTTCTCCACCCAATTTTGTTCTCCATTATCCATGAGTCCGTGATCCTCAACATTATTAACAACCTCGTTAATATTCAATTCCGTCACTGACCCATCAATGGATGTGGCGTCAAACACACAAAACCCTTTTGTCCCATTATCACCATCATCATTCACATTAGGATTTTTCATAACTTCTTGATGACAAACAATATTAACGACTTCCTCCTCCTTAATGGCCTGTACATTCTACTCAATTGACTCAAAACGAGCCTCCATTATATGGGCACGAAAGAAAGTTTCTCCTAAAGTTGCAGGATTCGACCTCAATAGTTCTGAGAGTTGTAGGTTCGTGAAGCCTGCTTCCGATGTACGGGCTAATGAAAAATCTTCGTATAAAGTTATGGTCTTTGATCTTAAGAGTAAACATTGTATAGACGGTTTAAGTCCAGTGATATAATATGTTGGTCCCTAGTAATTCGTTATTACTTATTATCTTATGTAATAACTCTTTACTTCGACTCAAGTGTGTTGTTTTAACAATAGATAAGAACTATGAAAGATTAAAACAACAATACCAATATACTTTTCAACGTCTAGAGTTTTATTAGAATCAAATAAAAAATCTATAACCCACTTTGTTTGCGGAATAACAAAGTGGTTGAATGACAATGGGTTTTGATCTCCTCTACTTAAACGTCTAACCAAAGTTAAAGTCTAAGCTCCAATCTAAACGTTCATATGAATCTTGGCTATATGGTTTAGTTGGTATCGAGAGAGAAAGGTTTTCCAGAGTTTAAGCTCTTGTATTGGTTAACCTTTCTCTCCTAATGTACACTCCTTATATAGGCAATGTAAATTAGGGTTTGCATTTTGCATGTGTCAATGCATGGGTTTATCCAGTGGGTGGTTGATGCCCATGCTGGATAAACAGTACAAAGTACATATTAAACTATTCTAGAAAAGATAAAGGTTGTACTTATATCTAAGTATACAAGCAACCTACTTTGACTTAAAGTTATCTTTTCTCGCCTAATGCAAACCATCAGAATACTGAAGAGTCTTCAGTATCCTAGAGGTGATCGACATCATTCAGTTTGGTATTTTCAAACCAAACTGAACTAAAAGCCCTTCTTCAGTCCTTGTTCTTCAGCAACTAGACCGCCTAATATTTGAAGCGAAGACTCCTTTGTCTTCTAAGTTCACTGGAAGGGGAGTGTTGAACTTTCTTCAGCTATAAAGTCTTTAGTAGGAACTTTGTTCCTCTGGTCATCCTTCAGCAGACTGGCCTTACTGCTAAGCATGAAACACTTAGGGGGATTTTATATTCAAATCCTAGAGTTGCTTCAGGTCAGTAAATACTGACCCAACAATCTCCCCTATTTGGATATACAAATAGCCTAAGTCTAATTTCAGTTGTAAGTGAGCATAACAACTTCTTCTTACTTGCACTGAACAATTAATAACTTATAAACATCAGATAATCATTTATACAATAATATTACAAATTATAACAAAATCAATACAAATGATTATTCAATTCTCCTTAGGCCTAAGTTCTTCAATAATGGAAGTCTGAGTTAATGGATCTGAGTTTCTGTGGTCCAATATAGCAAGCAAGCACATGCTGAAGGTTTTAGCAGCATCAGTAAGTCCTGGACCACCATGAAGAGAGTAAAAGATCCTTAGAACATTCGAGAGAAGTTCATTGTTCATTTCATCAAGATCACTTATGCCCACAAAGTCTTGACGTTCTTGATGATTGAACATAATCATTCCTAGTTCTGGTTCGTCCAGTACATGACCAGGGAGATGATCTTGAAACTGAACAAAGCCTTTGTATTTCTTTGTAGTGACAAAGATGTCACCAACTTCAGGTTGTATCAGATTTTCTCTTTTGTTCAGCTCCAGTATTGGATCTTGATCTTCCAGAGAAACTTGAGTTTTGATGTTCAGAATTTCACATAGTCTTTCATGATTTCTCATATAGTGCTCGATTCTGGTGCGAACTTCATCCCATCTCTTGGATTCTCTTTTCTCGATCATCACAGTCATTTCCATCTATTCAGTGTAAGAAAATTCTTTTCCTTGAAAGTTTTCAAGTACCTCATCAGTTCCATCACCCTTATAGAACTTGAGATTGATGTCACCTTTGCTGGTCAACATGTCAACATTGGTGATTGGTGAGATATTTCTTCTGTTAAGCCGTGTTATACAAAACTTTTCATATAACACTTTCTTTTTTAAGACACTTTCTACTTCAACTTTTCTAATTTGTTCATACAAGCTTAGCTTCAGATCTCTTAGATTTTCTTCTTGCTGAAGCTTGTATAACTTGTCAATTTCTTCCTGGGTGGCCACTCTAGCTTTAATTAAACGATCATTCATAGTAAAGTCTCCTTTTTTTGGGGTATAAAGGGAGGTAAACCACTATCAGTTGTTTCCCCGCTTGTGGTCAGCCCTTGCATATGATCATCTTTGGCTGATGACTCCCCTCACCCTTTGTTGGGCTCTTTTCAGTGATAGGTGACTCAATGGATTGTTTCTGACCCTTTTTTTGGGCATGTTTCTGAAAGAGCTGCTGGATTGTGTTTTTCTCCCCCTCAACAGAAGATTGCCCAGCGGCTTCTGATGACCCACCAGCAGGGAAGAGACCACAAAGATGATTAAGAGTGGTAGTTACCTTGGCCAGCATGGCTAGAACAGTATCAAGGGCTTGTAGCTTCTGCTGAGCCTCATCAGAAATGGTCAGCTTCTGTTTCTCCAGCAATGCCACTCTATCTTTAATTTTTGACACATAATCACACAAAGTATTAACTTGGCCAGGAACTGGTGTGAATTCTAGTGGAAAATCCATAGAAGCACCGTTGATGGAGTTCATAAGAGAGGACATCTCGTGCTTTAAGGAAGTGGTGGTGGCCACATCTTGGACTAAGGGCTTCAAAGCAGCAATGATGACATCCTTGATTTGTTCAGCAGAAGGAGGAGGTGGTCTTGCTTTGAGAGTTGAGATTTCATTGTCAACAAGCACCTTTTCTTCCTTCAGTCTGTCCACATGTGATTGAAGAATCAACACTTGATTTGTTAATTCTTTTACCTACTCAGTTCTGGGGGCAGGTGGCTTTTGTATTGCATCAGCATTCTCTTCATCACTATCATCTAGATTGACTGGAATTCTTTCACTGAACCCAAGTTCTTTCTCCAAATCATCTCTAGACATGCTGACAACAAACGTAGGAAAGTGTCCCACCTTGGCTCCAGTGGTGAGATGCACTTCCTTGGGAATATTTAGAGCATCATCATGAGTGGGTGGATCAGTTTCAAGCCCTTCACCACCATGGTTGGTTTGACTTGATGGATCCTAAGAAATAGTCCCTGATAAGTTTAGATCAATGATAATGTTTTTGGTTCCTTCAGTAGAACCCTATTGTGGGGGAGCTACATCATTAGAAACAGATAGGCCAGGGTCAGTATCAGCTGTTGGATTTGCTGACACATCATTCCCTGATGCAGACTCAGAGTGACAAGTGATAGAAATTGGTATTGAAGTATGACTTGTATTCAGAATGAAAGTACTTACCAATGCTGACTCCACACTACTGAGTTGAGGGTGAGCTCCATCTTCACCCTTATCTCCTAAATAGGTTGAGAGATGGGTTGCTTGCTGGGCCTCTTTATGCATATCACCTCCAGCAGAGACTGAAGGTGACGGCTGGTTGGGGTTCTTGTCCTTGGACAGGGACTTGGTCTTCTTCAAAGCATGGCCTTGGGAATCATCATCAATCTTATTTGAGGAAGATTGTGTGAGGGTTTTCCTCTTTCTGGACTCGTGTCTAACCTTCTTGTTATTAATTGACGTTTGCTTCTAACGAGGTCCAGATGAAGCTCCAGGCTTTTTGCCTTTTAGATCCCCTTCTCCAGTTGGAGAAGTGTCTTTGGGAGCTTTGTACACTACTGGACCATCTGCTAAGCAGATCTCCAGCATGGGCTGTGTAAGAGGAGGATCAATGGTGCTGACTGGAATGTTCCAGCGAGTGAGATCAAATGTCTTAAAAATTAATTTCTCTCCATTGATTTTTGAAAAGTCATTTCCAAGATGGTCAGCAAAGAGGAGAGATATAAATCTGGTGTACACAACGTTTTTCTCTTTAGTCTTTTTCTCCAGCTTCCCATTAAGATCTTCAAAAATAAGCCTCCCAAAATCAGCTTTGACACCCTTGGCCAGACAGTAAAAAATAATAGCATCTTTTTTGTTGATATGGTCAAGGCCTCCAGTTTTCCCCCCTAAACATTCAATGAGAATGGACATCAGCAATTTCCATCTTGGTGGCAAAGAACTTCTTTTTAACACTCCCCCCCCCCCCCTCACCCCCCTTTTTAGTAATTTCTTCAGTATACCCAATCTATTTAAAGAAATTTTTGACAACCATAAAATCATCAGGTACTGCTTCATACTCATTAGGGTTTTCCAAATAATCTAACCCCAAAACTTTTCTAAATAACTTTAACCCAAATCTACCATGAATCTCAATCGTGGTAGAATCAAACTCAATGGACTTCTTGTTGTTAGAAGCCTCTGCTGTAAACCAAAATTCTTTTAGCATATTTTGAAACATCATACCAGGATCCTCAAATAAAGCATACCTTAGAACACTTTTGGATAGATAAGTCAAAACTTGTTCCCCAGGAACAGACTTAATGTATTCAGGTTTGAGCAAGGTGATGTTGTTAGGTTTGAAAATGATATCATCAATGGGATAGTTCACATGAGTGGATGGTTTAAGGGTGATTTTGGCAATCTTGGGGGTGGAAGATGATTCAGCCATTGATGTTTCTGTGTGTGTTTTGAAAGAGAGAGAGTTTGTGTGTGTGTTTTGGATAAAAAGATTTGTAAGCGTGGAATGAACTCCAATTGTTAGGGATTATATAAAAACTTTAACTGATTTGTAAAAAGTTTTTAAAACCATTTGAAAAAATTATAAATCTTTTAGGGTTTCTTTTGAACATTTGGCACAAACTTTCTCATTAATGTTCTGCAAAAAGGTATGATTTTCTGTTGCTTTGAACAGTGAAACGCCCCATGTGTCAGGGAGTTGTTGACTGTGGATGGAGACGTTTGAAATTTCCTTAATTAACAAATGACACCTTTTTGAAAGAATGTTTGTTTTATTCACAAGAAATTTAATGCCATTAACTCTTTTTGAATCACATGATTGATAGGTTTTAAATGTTGTTGCTCATATATGCTGAACCTGATGGCAATACTTGTGAGCTTCAGTGCGTCAGATGAGGCGACAAAACCCCATGTACATGTTCACATAAGTGAACAAGACATATGACGTTGCACGCTCCTCTACTCAGGCCTAGCTACTCAGTTGTATTAAAATTTTATTCAGCATTGCTGAAGGAACCTTTTGATGACTGGTGATTATTTGTTCAGCTTCAGTGAATCAGATAAGGCGACAAAACATCATATACACAATCACATAAAGTGAAATAGACATATGACATTGCACACTCCTTTACTCAGACAATGCTACATAACATTAATCAAAATCTTTTAAGAAATGTTTAACCTTCAAGCTTCTTTAGTGAATGCTGAAGGTTCAGTTTTTTGTATCATCAATGTTCAGCATACCAAGCTCCATTATCAATCTTTTGAAAGTTGGTTCATCCAATGGTTTGGTGAAGATATCATCCAATTGATATTGAGTGGGGATGAAATGTAATTCAATGTCCCCTTTCACAATGTGATCTCTGATAAAGTGATATCTGATATCAATGTGTTTTGTTCTTGAGTGGAGGACTAGATTGTTGGATATTGAAATAGCACTAGTGTTATCACAAAATATTGGTACCTTTTCATATTCTATGTCATAATCAGCCAGTTGGCTTTTCATCCAAATAACATTGGCACAACATCCAGCAGCTGCCACATATTCAACTTTTGCTGAAGACATGGCAACTGCTTGTTGCTTTTTAGCACTCCAACACACAAATTTGCCACCTAGCAATTGGCAGGCACCAGAAGTTATTTTTCTATCCAAATTGCATCCAGCATAGTCAAAATCTGAATACCCCTTTAGATCAAAACTTGAGGATTTAGGGTACCAAAGACCTAGACTTGGTGTACCTTTTAGGTATCTGAAGATTCTATTTACAGTAGTAAGGTGTGATTCCTTTGGATCTGCTTGGTATCTTGCACAAAGGCATGTAGAGAATTGAATGTCAGGCCTGCTTGTAGTTAAGTACATGAGTGACCTAATCATACCTCAATACTGAGTCTCATTGACTGATTGTTCATTGAGATCAGGCCCTAAGTTGTTAGGGGGTACAATTGGAGTTTTCCCGGAAGCACAATTGATACCATACTTCTTCAGCAGATCCTTGACATATTTTTCTTGATTGGTGGAGATGCCTTGATAAGATTGTTTAATCTGAAGACCAAGGAAGTATGTGAGTTCTCCCATCATACTTATCTCAAACTTGTTGGTCATAAGTTTGGCAAATTGTTTGCAAAGTTTCAAGCTTGTAGAACCAAAGATTATGTCATCCACATAAATTTGTACCAGAATGGTGTCAGTTTTAGATTTATAGATAAACAAGGTGCTATCAATTTTTCCTCTGACAAATTATGTTCAATGAGACATGTTGAGAGAGTTTCATACCATGCTTTTGGAGCTTGCTTCAGTCCATACAAAGCTTTGTAAAGCTTGTAGACATGATTTGGGTATTTACTACTCTCAAAGCCAGGAGGCTGAGTAACATAAACTTCTTCTTTTAGGTCACCATTTAGGAATGCACTTTTGACATCCATTTGGTAGATGGTGAAGTTCATGTAAGTGGCATATGCAAGGAAGATTCGTATGGCTTCCATACGTGCAACTGGAGCAAAGGTTTGATCAAAATCAACACCAGGCTCTTGATTGAATCCTTGGGCCACCAGCCTGTCTTTATTTTTGGTCACTGCATTGGTTTCATCTCTTTTAAGCTTGTAAACCCATTTGGTGCCAGAGGTTGATTTACCATATATAAGAGGAACCAATTTCCAGACTTTGTTTCTTTCAAATTGATTGAGTTCCTCTTGCATGGCATCCACCCATCCAGGGTGTGTGAGTGCTTCAGAACTTTCATTAAATGTGATGTGATAGGTTTCTTCTATACATTGTCTTCTTGTGTTGAAGACTCTGTATGCTTTAGATACTAGGGAGTATCCAATAAAGTAACCATCGTCAGATTTTTCATCAAACTTTTCAAGGTGATCCTTGTGATTGTGAATGAATACTGGACACCCAAACACATGTAAGAATGAAATGTTTGGAATTCTCCCCCTGAAGACTTCATAGGGAGTCTTCATGTGTCTCTTCACAATGATGGATCTATTTTGAGTGTAGCAAGCAGTGGCTACATCGTCAGTCCAAAAATGCTTAGAGAGAGCAGATCCAGCAAGCATTGTCCTTGCTACTTCAATCAAAGTTATGTTCCTTCTTTCAGCCACGCCATTTTGTTCAGGCGTGTAAGGAGATGAGAAATTTTAAGAAATTCCTTTGTCATCACAGAATTTGATCAGTGGGTGATTTCTGAATTCAGTGCCATTGTCAGTTCTGAGTTGTTTGACATGAGTGTCATTTTGATTTTTAACTCTTTTGATGAATGACATGATGGCATCTGGTGCATGGCTTTTCTTTGTCAGAAAATATACCCAGGTGTACCTAGAGTACTCATCAACAATGACAAGTATATATTTTTCATGACAAATGGCCCTAGGTGATACTGGGACAAATAAGTCCATGTGAAGCAAATGAAGACTTTCTTTAATTGAGAAAGTTTGCTTTGTTTTGAAACTGGCCCTATGGTGTTTCCCTTTTTCACATGCTGAGCATGGTTTGTCCTTGGAATGGACAAGTGAAGGAAGACCAATAACAAGATTTTGTTTTGCCAACCGAGTTATTGTTTTGAAATTGAGATGTGAGAGCCTCTTATGCCAAAGCCAATTGGTAATATTGGAAGCTTTAGCAAAGAAGTACGTTTCTTGAGTAGAGTTCATGTTCATGACATAAACATATTTGACTCTGGGAGCAATCATCACAATTTCATGATTGGAGTTGAAGATCGTACCTTTTTTGTCATCAAACAACACAAGATACTTTGCATCACAAAGTTGACTTATGTTGATGAGGTTGCGCTTCAATCCATTCACAACATCCAACAGCTGCCACATATTCAGCTTCTACTGAAGACATGGCAACTGTTTGTTGCTTTTTAGCACTCCAACACACAAATTTTCCACCTAGCAATTGGCAGGCACCAGAAGTGCTTTTTTCTGTCCAAATTGCATCCAGCATAGTCAGAATCTGAATACCCCTTTAGATCAAAACCTGAGGATTTGGGGTACCAAAGACCTAGACTTGGTGTACCTTTTAGGTATCTGAAGATTCTCTTTACAGCAGTAAGGTGTGATTTCTTTGGATCTGCAATGCTTGCAAAATCTCTTCCAGTGAGTCAGCAGATTTAGTAGATTTTGACTTAGCAGTACTTGCAGATGAAGTACCGCTAGGTATAGTATGTAATGCTGAGTGTTATGATTCAAAAGACTCTTCTCCTGAATGCTTATTAGCAGATGTAGCATTCTTTTCTTTTCTTGATCTTTAAGCCTCTGAAGCTCCTGGGAGGCTTGATCATCATTTGATGGCATGGTTTGCTTCTTGGGAGTTGCAGACATGGGAGTAACAGTAGGCATGTTGGGCACATAGATATGAATATCATCATTTGATGAAGAAACATCTTCTTGAGTACCTGCATTAGTTGCACTTGACTCCTCACATGCATTGTTAGTTTGACAATCCTTTTGTAAAGAGTAGTAATCCATGGAGTTAGTTAGATAATCTAAATAAAACATCCAAGCATAACCTATTCCTGGAATATTGGGTCTATTTTCTAAGAAATTGACATGAGCATTTTCTTCAACTTTCTTAGTTTCCAAATTATAAACCCTATATGCTTTACTTTGCAATGAATATCCTACAAGATATCCTGGATCAGACTTTCCATCAAACTTTCCCAAATAATCAAGAGTATTTAGTATGGACACATGACACCCAAAAGGTTTTAAATGACTTATGTTTGGCTTTTACATTAGTCAAGAGTTCATAAGGTGTTTTGTTTTGAGGCTTAGTTACTAGGACACTATTCAACACATAACATGCAGTATTGATTGCTTCTGCCCAAAAGGTATTTGGTAAAAGTGAATCAGCCAGCATAGTTCTATCAGCCTCAATTAATGTCCTATTCTTCCTTTCAGCTACTCCATTCTGTTGTGGAGTTCTAGGATTACTAAATTGTCTCTTAATTCCTTTAGACCTACAGAATTCATCAAAATCAGCATTCTTAAATTCTGTTCCATTATCAGTCCTAATGATTAAAACCTGTTTAGTGAACTATTTTTCAACTAAAGTGATAAAATCCTTTAGTAATTCACTTGTCTCACTTTTAAGGGCTAAAAAGAAAACCCGACTGAATCTACTATAATCATCAGTTATGACTAGACAAAAGGTCTTATGACTAATGCTTCTGATAGAAACTGGACCAAATAAATCCATATGCAAGAGATGCAAAGGTTTTGTCACAGTTTTTACAGTCTTGGTCTTACAAGAGGCTCCATGTTGTTTACCTTTTTGACAAGCAGCACATGTGAAATCATTTTGAAAAGATTTGTTAGGTAGACCTCTAACTAAATTTCTTTTTACCAATCTATTAAGATTCTTGAAATTCACATGACCTAACCTTATATGCCATAAGTTTGACTTATCTAAAGAAACCTTATCTAGCAAACATATAATACCACCTGTTGGAGTAATAGTATGAAGATTAAAGGTGTACGTATTTTCTTGCCTAGGTACTTTAAGCAGTATTTGAGATTCCTTGGGCATCTCAAAGTCTTTGGACAACACCAAGCAGTCTTTGTCTGTGAATAGCACCTTGTTCTTCTTATCACACATTTGTGATACAGAAAAGATATTGAACTCATTCAATTCTTTTACAAAGAAGACATCTTCAAATTCTAACTTTCTTGTGTTGATTTTCCCTTTGCCAGTGATTCTGCCTTTACTACCCCCAAAGGCTACTGGACCTCCTCTGAATACTTCAAATTCAGCAAGAAAATCTTTGTTCCCTGTCATGTGTCTTGAGCATCCACTATCTATAATTCCTTTATCTTTTAATTCATCAATGAGATGCCCCTGCACACAAATAAAACTCATTAGTTTTTAACAGGGACCCAAGCCACATTTGGCTCGGATCTAGTGGGACCTACACATTTAAGAGTTTGTACTGAAGCATTTCCAGTAATGCTACTTTTACTCTTATACTTCATGGTTTCATTTATGTAGTCAAATTCATAGGGTGACTCTATGTGCTTTGACTTTTTTGACTTAAGTACTGCTTTAGCGGTACTTGCTTTAACACATGGTATATCTCTTTTAGGAACCCACATTTGTACTGGTTTGTTCTTGTCCTTGCTTCTAGGTGTTTTAACTTTTTCAAAAACTTTCTTAGAAGTCTTGGAGAACATTGGTTTTACAGACTTGAAACCAACAGTACTTGAGTTTGGTCTAGCAGTACTTGTAGGTTTAGACTTGCCGGTACTTGGTTTACCACACTTTAAGGATACTATCCCTTGCTTCATAAGTACTGCCCTAGGAACAAAACTTTTGGTAGGATTATTTTTAACCTGTTTAACTACCCTTGTGTGATCAAACTTAGGTTTGTCATCTTTAAGTTTTTGTTTCCTATAAACCTGTGCATTTTTACCATTACTGTTTTTCATGACCCTTTGTGTAGCCCTTTGTTTCACAATTTTATCTTCATGTAATGTACAGTCTTTGATAAAATGATTTAGACTACCACAAACATAACATCCTTTTCTTCTTAAAGAAGATCCAAAATTTTGTTTTGACTTTACTTTTTCAAAACCTAGCCCACCCCTTTTGGTTTTAATATGTTGTTCATTGTTTTCCAATATCTTGCTAGGAGTTTTTACCTGCTTGGGAGCAGAACTAGTCTTAGATTCCTCAGAAACAAAGTTGTTTATTAAAGGTGGATAAACAATATTCTTGGTCACATCAGTATTTTCTTGAGACACAGTACTAGAGTTAAAGACATTATTAATCTTAGATTCTTCTGACTCTATACTAGTATCATTACAAGAGGGCATGAAAATTCTTGATACTGGTGGAGGAAATGCCTTCATTCCTTCAACATATCTATCATTTTCAGGTGTATCATCTACCTCACTAGAACTATCAAAAATCCCTTTTGATAAGTCTTTGTTAGTTAAGGTTATCCCAGGTTGATCCTCAATATATACCAGGCCTGTTTTATCATAATACCCCATTTGTGAATTAATCAATTTTTCCAATCCCTTAGAGGATTGTTGCCAATGACTAATCACTTCCCTCTCATTACAAAGACTGGTTTTTAAAGCTTCATTTTCTGAATTTATTTTTAAAAGTTGTCTTTCAAAAGCTTTTATTTCCACATCTTTTTCCCTCATTTGAAGAGTCAAAATCCTTATTTTCTCTTCATAGTTTTGTTGAGACTTTTTGTACAAAACTATATTTTCTTCTAATTTAACAACACCCTGTTTGAAAGCCTCTACTTCTACAGTGCATGTGTTAACCTTTTGATACTGTTCCTCTAGTTCTACTTTTAGACTATTAAATTTAAGAATACAATCTTTAGAACAAGGATGTACCTCAGTATCTTCATGTGAGAGAGCCATTAATCCAAGCTCTTCTTCTTCTTCTTCTGCCCAATTCACCACTCCATCTACAGTAACCAATGTTGGTTCCTTTAAGACTCCTGCTGTTTCCTTTTGGAAAGCTTTCAGTTATTCTTGGACTGGTTCTATAGCTGTTCTTGGACTTTAGATTGCTAGTCTCAGCTTTATCTCTAGAGCATTCTCTTTCAAAGTGTCCATTCCTTCCACAATTATAGCATTCAACTTTAGACTTGTCATATCCTAATGGCTCATTAGGATCAACAGTCATTTTTCTTCCAGTCTTCTTGAAGAACCTATTAGATCTTACTAACACCATAGCAGCTTGCCATTTAAGATCCATCTCTTCAACATCAGCATCATCCATTTGGAACAAGTCACTGAGAGTTAATCTTGGCCTGTTGTCTTGTCCAACAAAGAATGAGAAGGCATCATTGTCACTAAACAATGGTGAAGACCTTCCATGTGTATTTTGAGAGACCATTGGACTGCTTTCAATACTTTGTGGGTAAGTACTGCTTGTAAGTCCTCCAGCGGTATTTGTGAAGTATATACCGCTGCTAGATCCACTATCGGTATTTTGAAAGTAAGTACCGTTGTTCCCATCTGACACAAAAGCCAAATTAGACTTTGAAGTAGTTGCTGTCTTTACTTCAGTGCCTTTCACATCCATCTCATATGCTCTAAGATTGTTGTAGAGATGATCAAACGGAATTGTTTCCAAATCATCTCTTGTGATGAAGTGCATAGCCATTGCTTTCCACTCTGGTGGAACACTTCTTAAGAATTTTAGATTAGCTTATTCATTAGGAATTACTTGTCCATAAACTGCTAACTGAATAAGCAACTTGCTAAACCTTCCATATCCACCATGTATTCCCTCTATACTGGTAATTGAGAAGTTATCAAATTCTTGTTTAAGAACAATCTTCTTAATTTTATTAGATTTGTCATTGCCTCCAAATCTAAGTTTTATAGCATCCCACATAGCTTTGGCATCTTTATAATGATGAAAGCTTGGTAGGATGTCCTCAGAAAGAGCCATAGCCAAAGCAATTCTGGCTTTTCTTTCTCTGATCTCTGCTTGTATCTGCTCAGCAGTCACAACAGGTAGAGCATAGCATGTACCGTCTGGCAACCAGTGTAGCTTATTTGGTGTGTTCACATTCTTGATAACTTGCCACACAGTATGATCTGTGTGATTCAAGTAATATTCCATCTGCATAGCCCAAGTCTCATAATTGTCACCTTTGAGAACTGGGAGTTTAACAGCAGACAGAGTATGAGAAGGTGTTGGTGTAGAGGTAGCTACAACATTCACGACTTGAGCACCTTGTGCTGGTGCAGGATGCACAACTTGTGGTTGTCCCTGTGGAATAGGATCAGGGATCTGAGCATCATCCAAGTGAGCATTATCACCATCTGGTTGAGACATTGAGACTTGGTATGTGTGGAGTGTATGGGGTCGTGTTCTTCTTTTTCAGATTTTCTCAACAAGCTCTGATACCACTTGTTGATCCCTTTGGTTGGATCTATATTCTGTTAAGAATTAGTATAATAGTTTGTAATCAAACTAAAATACTTTGAGCACTCTTACTAACACTAAATAAGTTATGCGGAATCTAACTTATAAAGCACAGAAGAACATAATTACTTTTAACTATTCGATTCTCTTATTAATCGACTTGAATGAGGTATATGAAAGACATTGTACCTATGTTCCTTTTATAGAGTAAGGAACCCTAGAAACCTTAGAATATTCTATAAAGATAACTATATCACAGACGATATATTATCAATATTCTAACTATTTAGGTATATCACATAAGATATACTCTAACTATAACTATGACATATCTTATACAAAGATATATTCGTCCTAATCATCATAGCAGTACTTACTTTATCAGTAGCAGTACTTACTATGTACCGCGTTAACACTAACGGAACTTACATAACACTAACAGTACTTGGAATATACTAACGGTACTTGACACTTAACAAATAATTCCCAACACTTATTATCTTAAGTAATAACTCTTTACTTCGACTCAAGTGTGTTGTTTTAACAATAGATAAGAACTATGAAAGATTAAAACAACAATACCAATATACTTTTCAACGTATAGACTTTTATTAGAATCAAATAAAGAATCTATAACCCACTTTGTTTGCGGAATAACAAAGTGGTTGAATGACAATGGGTTTTGATCTCCTCTACTTAAACATCTAACCAAAGTTAAAGTCTAAGCTACAATCTAAACGTTCATATGCATCTTGGCTATATGGTTTAGTTGGTATCGAGAGAGAAAGGTTTTCCAGAGTTTAAGCTCTTGTATTGGTTAACCTTTCTCTCCCAATGTACACTCCTTATATAGGCAGTGTAAATTAGGGTTTGCATTTTGCATGTTTCAATGCATGGGTTTATCCAGTGGGTGGTTGATGCCCATGTTCGATAAACAGTACAAAGTACATATTAAACTATTCTAGAAAAGATAAAGGTTGTACTTATATCTAAGTATACAAGCAACCTACTTTGACTTAAAGTTATCTTTTCCCGCCTAATGTAAACCATCAGAATACTGAAGAGTCTTCAGTATCCTAGAGGAGATCGACATCATTCAGTTTGGTATTGTCAAACCAAACTAAACTGAAAGCCCTTCTTCAGTCCTTGTTCTTCAGCAACTAGACCGCCTAGTATTTGAAGAGAAGACTCCTTTGTCTTCTAAGTTCACTGGAAGGGGAGTGCTGAACTTTCTTCAGCTATAAAGTCTTCAGTAGGAACTTTGTTCCTCAGGTCATCCTTCAGCAGACTGGCCTTACTGCTGAGCATGAAACACTTAGGGAGATTTTATATTCAAATTCTAGAGTTGCTTCAGGGTCAGTAAATACTGACCCAACATAAACATGTAAGTATAGATTCAGAAATTCCTATCACTCGACTTGCAAGTATCACAAACTCACTCTCATATTTGACCACTGTACCCATTTGCAAGAGCTTAGATAATGCATCTCGATCGCTAGTGCTCGATGCCATAACAATAAATCGAAAAAAATAATATTTTTTTCGATAAACAGTACTCGTGAACAGTACCCTGTGAACAATGCGCGATGAACAGTACCCAGTGAACAATGCAAGATGAACATTCTGATGGGAACAGTACCTCCTCCGATGAACAGTAACCCATCGATGAATAGTTTTTATTTAAGATTGGAACACCAAATCAAAAACCCTCAACGAGTTGAGGCTCTTAATGAAAGCACCAATTGATACGACCCGGTTATCGTATATCGGGATAGATAACATCACTTCAAGTGTGTGCTTGCTCCATAAGAACTTGAGATGAAAAGATCAGAGAATTATTTATCTTTTAACTTGATTGAAAATATGATTACATTACGAGACCTTAAATAATAGTTATGTATTATAAACATAAAACATAAAAGATACTAAACAGATAAATATAAAACATAAACATATATCATAAATATATAATTGATAGAACCAAGATATCTTTTATATATTTAGGATATATGTTTATGATTTATGTTTATATTTTTAGTATATTTTATGTTTTATGTTTATCTTATAACTAGTATTTAAGGTCTCATAATATAATCATATTTTCAATCAATCAAGTTAAAAGATAAATAATTCTCTGGTCTTTTCATCACAAGTTCTTATGGAACAAGCACACGCTTGAAGTGGTGCTATCTATCCTGATACACCCTAACCGGGTTGTATCACTTACTTTGCCGAATTAGTACACTGCCGTGCTCCTTACCGATACCCCAGGCGCGCCAGGTTTAATTACAAAGATGTTTATGCTTACATTTTATAATACTTCATTCCGCATACAAAAGCTAAAACATTTTTGCAAAGGTTATTGTCCAATGTAGTTTTGTGCGTTCTAATTTTGTTAGTAGTTTTTTTTTTTACACAATGGCGATGTTGATAGCATCCACACCTCTTAATCTTATTATTCTGGGTGCAAATATACTCGTATTTTTTTTAAACGACTATTGATTAAAACTAGCAAAAAGTTAGAGCAAAAATTACAAAGACATTAGGTTGAGGCTCAAAAATCATAAGACATTTGCCTATAGCCTCTATTCTTACACCAATGAAAAGAAAGAGAAATTACATGAAAATAAAGTTTTTCAATACCACGTTCATGGTTAGTGGTTACATATGAAAGTAAAGTTTTTTTAGTGTCAAGGGTGTTTGTTTTACTTTATATAGTGGGCTTATAAGCTTATTAGCTTATATAAGTTTATAAATCGAAATTAAATGTTTGATTAAACTTATATAAGTAGGTTTATAAGCTTATATAAAGGGTCTTGATAAGTCAAAAAAACTGTAGCTTATATAAAAATAGGTAGACTTATATAATAATAATATATGAAAACATTTATATCTTTATTTAATAATTATATTTTTTTATTTTTTATATATTTTTTTGTCATTTTATCTTAGTAACTATATAAGTTAAACCAAACACTTAAACAAAACTTATAAGCTTATTATATAAGCTATAAATGGCTTATATAACATTATATAAACCCAATACATAAGCTTAACCAAGCAACCTTAGTGCGCAAACACGCACATCTACTACTACACACAATAATAAAACTTTAACCAGCTCCATAATTAGTATTATTGGACAAAGTTATAGTTTTGGATTTTTTTTGTAGGGCGCATATATGTTTACTACTTAGGCTTATGATATATTGGGCCTAATGAATATAAAACTTTATTAGGAAAAGTTGGGCCAAATTATTTTGTAGGGCCAGTATATGTTTACTCCTAAAACGTGAACGAAAATTCCTAAATTTGCAAATTTTGTAAAAGAAAATTGTTATGTTTTTATTTGTTTAAAAGAGGCACTTTTTGTCAAGTGTATTTTGAAAAAAATAATATATCTATATTAGTATATACCACATTTTTTTATAAGCATCAACTTATAATTACCACACATTTTTATAACTTATATTATCTATAAAATGCCACTAATATGCATGATCAAATGGCATATTTTATGAACAATATTTTTTGAAAAAATGTATTTATATTAATAACTAACACAATTTTGTTTAAGTAATACTTTAATAGATTAAACAAATGGATCAATATTCAAGATTATATATACCAAATTGTTTTTCATCGTTTGCATTTTTCTTGCTTTTTTTTCTATAGAAAATTGATCATCTGTTTTGGTAGTTAATCAAACTAAAGTATATATTTGCAAGTAAGTGATGTAGCAATACTAAAGAATAGGTTGCTTGTTTATATTATATGCTTTTACCCTAAACTCCAATTTTTTTCATTAATTGGACTTGTTCAAAAGTCAAATATTTTGAAACAAATACATATAAATGCAAAAAAAAGTCATCATCCTTTGTTTTGAAAATTTATTTTGAAAAGCCAGCATAAAATAAGTTAGACAGTACTATTATATAGTACAAATCAAAGATGAGTTTAAAATACAAATATCTGAAATTTAAACCATTAGTTGCTTAGATATTACGTATATGTTTTTTTTTTATTTTGTTTTTTTTGTTTGTCTACCAAATCTAACTTGTTTTGAATAGATTAGTTAAATCAAATGGTATTTGTTAAATTAGCTCTCAAGTTAAGTCACAATCACATTTTCAATTTCTTTATCATATCATATACACAAAGGTTTTATAGTTTTCCTTTGATCACTTTTGTTATAAAAGCTCTCGGACCATATGGTTATTAATTATTTTTTAACGGTAAGTTAGGACAGTTACCTACCTCAAATATTAATTTGTGATATGATTTTACAGTATTTACTCAGAAGGTAATCCCTGACAGTCTCGAATCAACGCATTTATGAGGCAAACCCATAGATTCTCATCTTGAAAGAAAACAGAAAGACTTAAACTTAAGACCTCTCGTATAACAACCTCTCCAAAGACATTTTTAATGGTCAACTGAGCTAACCCAGTTAGTTCATACGGTTATTAATTAGTAGTATTATTTTTTAGGTTTTCAATAAATAAATCAAAGACATTAAACAAAAACATTACATGATTTAGATAAATTAAACTAACCAAATAAAAACATTATGCATACTTTGTTGTTGATAGCTGAAAAAGACATGAACAATATGTTTGAGAGTTTATGTATATTACAGAAAGCATTTATAAAACAACATTTAAGATTTGCCATATTAGCCTTTGTGATGATGTCCTTTTAAGTAGGTATTCCTACTCTTCTTTTCTTCCTATATTTTTGAAGTTAAGTTGTTTAGCTTTTTTTAACTTGTTAGGTGCATGCAATCTTAGAGCAAACGGTGTCACGGCGAGGACCCTCGCCGGTCTGAGGTGGCACTCTCGTCGGTGCTTGTCGTGACACCCACCCCTTCGCCGTGAACCATTCGCTAGAAATCAACGAGAGAAAAGGAGAGATTTTTGGGCCCTACTATTTTTAAACCGTTTCACAACGGTTATATTTTAAATTTATTTTTTTTCTTAATCTTTATATAAACTCTCATCCATTTAACCATTTTAACAATCATATTCATTCTCTAAAATAAAAAAAAATACTACTAGAATAGCTTGTTCGGCTCCACACACTTATGATCAAATCAAAAAATTAGTTGTTAAACTAATTAATGAAGACAACATTCGACAGAAAGCGATTATGGATTTAGCCCTCAAATTTGAAAGTGCATCCTCTTCAAAATTTGAACTGCATGAGGCATGCTAAAAATGCAAGGATATTCCAAAAGAGTGGCGTGATCAGATAATCGAATTTTTGAAAAAAAGAATCGAACAAAGACGATGAAATACATGATGCTTTGGTTGAAGAAGGCGTTAAAATCGAAAAACAGATGGATTCTAAAAAAGAATGGATTAGAGAATTTAATTTTAAATAATGTTATTTTAATTTCAGTAATGTTATTTTATTTTCTATGTTGTAATTTTAATTTCAGTAATGAATTTTCCAACGGCTATGTTTAAATTTAAATTTTCCAACAGCTATATATAACATGGGTTCCAACGGCTATATTTTCACTATAAATACTACTTCTATTTAGTTTTTTTTTTCTCACACAAAACCATACTCTAAAATATGTCTCAAGAAAACACTTCTGCAAACAAGAAATAAAACAAACGAAAAGCTACTCGAAACAACCCATCGACACCGGAAAAGGTACAAGAGACAATCCCTCCACAACCTTACCATCCACAACCTTACCCTCCACAACCTTACCCAAACATGATGGGTGAATCATCCGTTCCTATTCATCAACTAGAGAGCCCTGTTGAAGAATACCAGGTACTTGCTGAGTTCCGTCTTACTGAGGCATAAGAATATCAACTGCTTAATGATGAAGAAGCATTACGTGAAGCATTAGCAAAAGAAGAACGGGAGAAACAAGAGTTGGCGAAGCAGATCAAGTGGGAAAAGACACGCGAATTCATTAAGAGATCGTGGGGTATTTCATCGGAATCTGATTCGGATCCCGAAACCGATTAAATTCCGTCAAACTGTACCGTATTGTATCGTATCGTTTTTAATTTTATTCCGTATTTGTAATTTTTATTTCCGTATTTGTAATGTTTTATTTAAGTGAAATAAATTTTATTTTGTGTGAAAAATGAAAAAAGAAATAAAAATATAAGTGGTGGGACCCAAGTGATGAGGAGATAGACTAGTTGTGAGTGAAGGGGTGTTTACTTGGTTTTTTGTTTTGGTTTGTTGAGATGATGTGACACTAAAGTAGCACAAGTGAAGATGTAATTCCTCTTCGTAACACCTTTTACTCTTAACACTTCTCTCATTATTCAATTTCACCTTTTATGAAACTATACGAATTTATAGTTAAGTGGTTGCAATTTGTTTACCTTAACAACTACTTTACATTTTACTAAACCACAATCATGCTTACTTAATTGTGTCCAAGTGATGATCACCAAAACATCCAATTTTTTAAGAGAAATATTGTTGAAAATTTAAAATATCTTCACTTAATAAAGTAATAAACAAAGAAAGATAGGCACACCATAACCAAAAAACATCGTTTGAAGAAGAAGAAGAATACTATTAACATGTTATTGCTCATTCAACGTGGAATAATTTGATGCATGTTACTTGCATTAAATTTGTACTAGTTTTTAAGGCACAACCTCAACTTTCAGTAGCTAAAAAACAGCTACTACGTAATATATATTTCCCCAAAGCCAACTCAACTAGATTGATACAATTCATGCTACCAAAATGAATGTAACCCAATCAAACATAAATACAAGTTCTATAAAAGTAGATTGATTATGGAGTTGTTGTTTACCAAATGGAACATAAACAATTGACTGCTTCTTCTTTCAGGGCGAGCTAAAGAGGTTTCCGGGATGCATGAGAATCCGATGGAATTTTTTCACGTAGTGTATATATTATTTGTTAAAAACTTTTTTTTTTTTAAATGAACCCGATCTTAAAATTATATGCGATATAGATACTTGTACTAAAAATTTTATATACCCGATGACTTTATAGTCTGACTCCACCATGTCTTCTTTCCGAAGGAAAACTAAGAAATAATCATCTATCAATCATTGAGTAGTTATGTAGATATAAAATGCATAACCTTGACTAGCATATCTTAGTGAAAGTGGATCACATTGCATGTTATATCACACCGAAGTGAACTAGTCATAGAATCTTTCTTTTGATGTATATACACTAATACACACACATATAATAAGAACAATATTTAAAGAAAAAAGTCATGTATATTATTCTAGCATAGGGTGTTTTTTTCTGCAATGATACTCTTTGTATCAAAATACAAACCAATCAACTCAAGTAATCAAATTTAGTACTACAAAACATGTCCAAAATAGTTAAATAGACATTATATTTACTCAAGAAGTATTATTTTGTAACTCTATAATATACAATACAGTTATAGTTAACCTAATATTCCTAAACTAATTAAAAACCATTAATAAGAAACTAATATTCCTAATGGTGTAAGAAAATTGATTACACAATCAATAAGACGCATGTGAGTATTGAGACACTACTTACAAATCCAACTTGGATTTAACATTATAAGTCCATGACAACTTATGATACTTATCCTAATGTACTTTTCTACTATATTGACAGGTTGTATTTACTATACAACTTAAATTTGACACATTCTAAAAGAAAAACAAAGAAAATAAACTAAAGGTTCATTAGATAAGAAGAGATGAAATGTCAAATGAAAAAATAAACGTTAGAATGAAATAAATGATGTAATCTAATATTACCTCCGTCTCATAATAAGTGTTCGCTTTGACTTTTCTCGGTCTTTTTATTCAAATTTGACTATAAATATTTTCATTTATGTTATATAATACTTGATGAAAAATTCATGTATGCATTGAGTTTTAAATGTATTTTTATTAAATATATTTTTCATCCGGTATTATATAGCACAAATAAAGATATTTATGATCAAAGTTGAATAAGAAAGACCGTAAAAAGTCAAAATGAACACTTATTATGGGACGGAGGGAGTAGTCATTACTCTTATTAATGATGTATGTTTAATTAATGGTGGATTGTTATGTAATTTTATTCTATTAGAGCGGAAGGTGTCGTAGAGAGGGATACCTTCTCCATTTTGTCACCACAACTGTAATATCAGCGTCACATCATCACAAAACAACTAATTAAAACATTATTTCTGTAATGGAGAGTCAACCCCTCTATACTTTGGTCTCACCACTATCTTTTATTATATTTTATGTTTTTCACACAAATTACAAATCATTTCATCCAAATAAAAATTACAAATACTTACATAAAAATACACTACGAAAATAAAAGTATAATCCTAAACTAAAAACGTTTTAAGAAATTACGAAAATTAAAATATTTTAACCAAAAAATTACAAAATACCAAACCATATGAATAAAAATTATAAATATATATTAAAAAAACATTAAATTGAATCCATCTTCATTTTCATACAAACACACACACTCTGATAAACACACAACACTCTATTTAATTTTTAAAAAATAAAACAAATTGAAGAAAAAAGAGAAAGAATAGAAAGATTCACTCTCTCTCCTCTTTGCTACCTCGTCGGCACAACAACAGGAGAACGAAGAAAAGAATGTGGATGTAGCAGCGAACACCAACGAAGTTCGGCGAGCAAGCCACCTCAGCTCGGCGTGTCACTTGTGTTTTCAAAGCTTGAACACAAGATTATTTATTATATAATTGTACTACGTATTAATCTTTTTGCTTAATCAATTCAGATTATCGGTTATTAACATTTTTGCACCCACTTATATAAGTTGATTGAGCATTGTTATATCTTTTTACACGTATAAAAATTACAAGTGTTATTCACTCGTTATCTTTGAACATCAAGTAGGAGGAAATATCATTTCTTAATTTTTTTATTTTTTTTTCTTTTGATTTTACATAAAAGCGGACTCACATGAGTATCGGGTGTAATACAAGTTATACTTTATTTTATATTATAAAAATAAATTTTATTAAAAAATAGGTTTTTTCTTATGATGTTCAACACTCATTTTTTAATAATGTAAGGTAACTTTATTAGTAATAATCATTAAAAATATTATGCAATACTTTATTATAAATTTTAACTCTGCTTCTGATTTTATATGTCATAGTTAAGGATGAGTATGGTACCGGTCCCGTCCCGGACCCGTCTTGAATTAATGGTACATAATATTTCTCGAGTATAAATTAGTGGTATCGGTACCGAATCGAACGGGATTCGGGTATCTGTACCGGGACCGGTACCGGGAAATCAGGTTTTTCCTGTTTTTTTGGGAATTTCCCGATTTGGTACCGGTCCCGTCCCGAATTAGTGATCCCGAATTCTTTTCACCTTATTTTATAGTCACAATACCGTCCTGAATAGTATTCGAGTAATGAAATTCAGTACGGTTCCGAGACGGTTTCGATTTGATTTTAGGATTCGGATAGAAATACTTATCTCTAGTCATAGTATATCTTTGACGGGGAAAGAAATATAATTCTGATGAAATGTACATTAGTGGAATTCATATTTTAATGGGGGATCCAGAAAGTGATACAGATGCATAAAATAGAAAATGAGAATATAGAGAAAGTGATACGAATACAACGTTTCATAATATAAAATATACTTCAGATATAACGATTTGTTACATCAAGGTGTTAAGATTTATTATCCAAAATTGAATATTCTTGTATAACCTTAGGTTTCATTTAGTTAGCAAAAAATAAAGTGTTCCTAATATATTTTCTTCACGAAACTTTTACTAAAAGTTAGTAATAAGTATGGAAACATTAGTAGCTTTATCGGTCTAACAAATGACTGTCTACTTTTCAACTTCTGCTTACACTATTTCGACGTAGTTGAGTATTGTTGTCAGTGGCGGATCCAGAGATCTTAAGTATGTGTGGCACAAAATTTTTTTTTACCCTCGTACTTTAAGTTATACAAAATTAAAGGCGAATTAAACACACTCATAATATATCAATGTATAAAACAAAGGTTATAAATTTGTGTATTGTATTTGTAAATATATAAAATTGCTAATAGCTTTATAATGTTTTATACTTGTTATAATTTCTTTTTATATGTATCGAACAAATTTTTTTTCTATTATATATACTAAATTTTTATTTTTGGTCATTTTAGTGTATTTTATAACGATTTTGCTTTCCATTTTACCACCTTTGAAAGGGAAAAATGATTATAAAATATAGTAAAAAAAAATGAAAGTTTAATAAATAAATTAAAAAAAAATTGTTCGATACATATAAAAAGAAATTATGACAAATATCATATGTTTAGAGATCATTAACTCTATAAAAAAAGTTAAAGAAACATTTCAAACTCGTATGAGTAATCACCATTTATAGGACTTTATTAAATGTACTATTAAAGTACCAAATTATATGAACGTTTCAAATGTTTGCACTATTAATTATTAAATCCTTTCAGTGATATAGTATTAATTCAGTGCTCAAGCTCATATTTCAAACGTTTTTTGCACATGTTGAGAAATATAACTAAATATAAGGATGCTTGTGTAAGAAACTATAAACTATAAGGTGCAAAGTGAAATTCGCTAAGAATATCATCATCTTCCTCATCTATACTTCTTAGGTTTCATACATGAGTAAAAAGTGAGGCGCTTGTGCACTTGATCATGCTGCTCTCGTTAAAATCCGGCCCTGCACCTGGCCAACCCATGTGTGGCACGTGCCACAGGTAGCCAGGCCTTAGCTCCGCCCCTGATTGTTGTTGTAAGCTTAAAAGCCTTAAACACCACATTTATAGTATCATGTTATAATCAATGTTTCGAAATTCGGTTTTTAAATCGATTCGGATCAACTCGAGTTAACTTGATTTTTTTTTATATAATTATTTTTTTAATAATTAAAAAAAATGTTAAAAAAAAAATCATAAAAGCTTTCGTATATTAAAAATATAAATTTTCATCAACTAATATAATATGTAAAAATAAAATTTCATCGTAAATACGTAAAAAAAATTAAAAAAAAAACCCGGAAGAAATCGAAACCCGTCCGGGTCTCGAAAACCGAATTTACTTGAGTCACTCTAAACCCGACGTGTGTAATCAGATTTCGAAAATATAAAACACAGGTCAATATGACCCGTTTTTTTATCGGAAGCAATTAACCGATTAATTTGATCAGATCAATCCGAGCGGATCGACTCGAGTCTGAAAACATCGGTTATAATCAATGAAAAATATTTGTAACATCACAGATACAATCCCAAACACAGTTTAAATGTCAAACATGTAGGGGATTCAGGATTGTTTGTGTTTGTATGTATGAATGTCAAACATGATGTGGTCCTATTAAGGTTTGGTCAAGATTTGATCTGGGCCTTTGTCTTTATGTTTTTTAGTGACTGAAAAGTGAAGAGAGTGACAAAACATGTCTTGATGGTGTAAGGTACTGTTTCTCATGACCACCACCTGATTATTATAACCCCACTTTGCTTACTGTTAAAGGTGAAGTTGTGGTGACTTTGGACTTCTATTATTGCTCACAATCTTTTTTTCTTTCTATGTTAGTGGACGTTTGGGATTGTGTTTTTAATTAGATTATCTATTTATTTCATTTTAAAAATAAAGATAAGATAAAATAAGTGTTTAGATAATAAATAGAGAAAAGTGATTATTTGCGTTTTGAAGCTTGCAAAATAGAGTTTTGAAAAAGTAAGTGGGGAACTATTTATTTCATTTTAAAAATGGAGAAAAACTAAATTTAGTTTATTTTATTCATTTTACTTATAAAAAAAATCGAATAATCAAATTTGCCAAACAACTCAAAAAACTAATTGTCTGATTATTGCGATTTCAAACAGGATAATTATATTCAAACACTATTTTCTAGAATAACGTTTTTATTAAGTGTGAAAACACTTATCCTTTTACCACTTAATCATAATAATAACCAAGTCAAAACGTGTATTTTATGTCGTAAATGTCGAAATTATGCGTGGTTTGTATTTTTGTTGTGATTTAGGACCAAAATATGAAAAGGGAAGAAAACACAGGCTTTCACGGGCTTTTATCGAAGAAAAAGACAAAAGACGAAGTCAAAAGATCAAGAGTGCAAAAAGAACGGAAGTCCAAGGCCTATTCTGAAGATTTATCGAAGAAAAGTTTAAAGACGGAAGTTTAATTAAGCCGAAGAACTCAAGTCTAATTAATGAACAAAATTACAAGAAGAGTTTAATTAATCCCGAGACAAAGTCGTAAAAGTCGAAGAATTTAGAAGACGAAAAGACGAGAAATAAAGAAAGAAGGAAGCTTCCAACACATGTTTACCTCCCTAATCTCCTATAAATACCCTCCTAATATCACATTAGGAGGTGTTGGCTAACTTGTCAAACTAGTCTTCCACCATTTTTCATTACTTGCACCTTTAATTTTCATGTCATTTATGTAATTGTCATTTAATTACTTGTCTTGCACCTTAAATTTCTTGCCTTTAATTTCAAGTAAGTCTTTTAATTTTGTTACTGAATCTTTTCTTTTAATCAAGTTCTTATTTTTAATCTCTCATTATACCTTTCTTGTTTTGCTTAATCTTTATGTTTATGTGCTTATTGTTATGCTTATTTGATTAAGTGTTATGTTTTTTTGTTTTTGATCGTTTTGGATTATTGATTTTTATAGCTTATTTGTGCCTTTCTTAAATTTACTTAAGTTTTTATAAAAGTTATTTTTATTAAAAAGTTGTTTTTAAATATTTTTGTTATTTAGTGTTTTTAAAAGTTTTAATATTTTTGCTTATTCGCTTTTTCTTATACGTGTTTTGATTAAGTTTTTAGTCGTGTGCTTATTTAGCTAATAGCTTATTTGATCTTGCTTTTTACGTTTTGCTTACTGTCTTCCGACCAACCATCGGAAAGGGGTTTTGTCATTCCGACCAACATTCCGATTGCTGGATCGGAAAAGGGTTTAGGATTCTTATCAGGATTCCGATCTGGATTCCGACAGGAGTACTTTTGGCTGCATTCCGATTTGATATTCCGACGGAGGTGTTGGTTTGGTATTCCGATTAGGCTTGTGGTGACAGCATTCCGACCAGGATTCCGATCCTCGTTCCGATCATCCCAAGGTTTGTCATTCCGACGGTGTATTCCGATTACATTCCGACGAGGGTGTTTGTTTGGTATTCCGACAGGTAAGTGACCATTCCGATCGGATTCCGACGGGATTCCGATTAGGTGTATTCCGACAGGTTTGTTTTAATATTTTGTCTTAGTTTTATTTTTAAGTTTGCTTTATTTTAAGTTTTCAAATTGTCATTTTTATTAATTTGTCAAATTTACTTTTCGTCACGCTTTAATTTTAAGTCATTTAACTAATTACTTTTTAAAGTTTTAATATTGCACCATTTACGTTTTAACTAGTTTTAATTTTAATTACCGTCATTTACTTTAAAGTTTTGCAAATTTAATTTACTACAACGACCAAATTTATTTTATCCACCAAAAGACGACTGAGTCGCACGTTAACCAGTAATCAATTCGAAGAGACTGGAACAACGAATCCTTTTATTACAAGGAAAAATCTTGTATTAAATGGCGCCGCTATCGGGGATCGAAAAGACAAATCTATTGTTTTCCACCAAAAGACAGCTAAGTCGCACTTAAACCAGTAATCAATTCGATTAGACCGATTTCAACGAACTTAACTTTTTAAACTGAGTAAAACCCAATTATTAAATGGTGCCGCTTCCGGGTCATTTCGTGAAGATTAACGGTTTTCTGTGAGAGATGCGTTGAATTTTGGGATCCGTTCACTCGTGAACGTTATTTTTCTTGCTTAAAAAATTTCAAAAAATTCATAAAAATTAAAAATTGTTAAAAATCCATAAAAATAAAAAAAATTCAAAAATCCAAAAAGATTTTTATTTTTATATTTACACGTACATATATATTCTCTATTTCTTTGGTATCTTTTGCTTTTGCTTTTGCAGGTGCATGCGTACTAGATTTTCAACTTATTCAGAGCCCGAGACTCGTGAAGATTTAGATATGGCTGGTGTGCATAACAACAATAACCCACCGCACCTCAACAATAATAACAACAACAATGTTCTTCCACCACCCGATCTTCGAACGATGGAGGAGCTTTGTCAACCCACAATGAATGGACGAGGAGGACCAATTGCGCCGATGCAAATCACGGCTCCGGAGTTTTCGTTGAAGCATCACATGACCCAACAAGTTCAAAACACTTGTCCATTTCGCTGATTGCCGGATGATGATGCCAACAAACACCTCGACAAATTCATTATCGTTACTCAAAGCATGAAGTTGCCCGGTGTTACTATGGATTTTCTTCGCCTTCACCTATTTCCACACACCTTATCCCACCATGCCGAAAAATGGTTTGATCGTCTTCCGAAGAATTCAATTCATACTTGGGATGAGATGACTCAACGCTTTTTGTCGCGCTATTTTTCACCATCCATGGTCACGAGCCTTCGAAATCAAATTAGTGGATTTACTCAAGAACCGGATGAATAACTTTTTGATGCTTGGGAACGATATAATGTTTTGATCGATCGATATCCAAACCACAACATGCTCCCCGTCACCTAAATTGATACTTTCTACAACGGTCTAACTTTTCGTGATCGTGATACGATTAATGCAGCCGCCGGTGGCACATTTATGAAAAGAAGACCTGAGGAGTGTAGAGAGCTTATCGAGAACATGACTACTCATCACAAAAATTGGGCCGCATCTTCAAGGAATAACCCGAGAGTCAATGTTTCTTCTACTTCTTCAAACCCTGATATCACCGAATTGACCCGCGCAATGGTCGAAATGAGCAAAAATATGCAACTCTTGGCTACAAATCAACAACAACAAGTTAAAGCTGTCGCAACTTCTTGTGAGATCTGCGGCGGTCCTCATTCATACACTGATTGTCCTTCTACTCATGACAATCCGAAAAACGTGTATGCAGCTTATGGTAACTATTCAACGGAAAGCCATCAAGCTCGACCTCAAGGTGATCATAACTTGCTAAGTTACCGTTCTAACAACTTTTTTTCACCCAGGAAACCACAACCCCAACAACTACAATAGAAGCAACCCGAACCCACCTCGAGCTTCTAATCCTTATCACCCACCCGCTCAACAAGCCCCACCTATTAATCAAGATGTTGAAGCTTTCATGAGGACCCAAGGAGAGCAAATCAAGAATCTGCAAAGCCAAATTATCAACTTGAAAGGAGATATCACTAAACAAGGTAATGATATTAGATTCGAGCTTCGACATGATATACAAACCTCTTTTAGCAATCAAACAAATGATTTGAAGAATATGCTGGCTAGTTTCTCACCAACTACTCAACCCTCTACTTCGGGCTCTCTTCCTTCAAACACCGTCACCAACCCGAGAGCAAATGTGAGTGCTATTACTACACGCAGTGGAGCAACCTTAGTAGGACCATCTATCCCTCCTCCAGTTACTCCATCTACACCTCCTCCACCACCATTTATCCCTCCTACTCCCATGCCTAGTATTAGTTCTCCATTACCGTCTCTACCTCTTACTGAAGTACCCAAGAAGAACCCTTCACCAACCCCACCTTCCACCTATAAACCTAATATTCCTTATCCTTCTCGCTTAGACAAGGGCAAATTGCTAACCAAGGATGACATTCAAGTGTCGAACTTTTTGAAGAAAATTTCGGGAGTGACCATCACCCTTAGCCTTGTTGAAGCTCTTGCCCAAATGCCGACATTCGTTAAGATGTTTAAGAAATTGCTTAATAAGAAGGAGAAGATGGCCGAGTTTGTTAATACTCGATTGAATGAAAACTGTTCTGCAATCCTTCTTAAAGAACTTCCGGAAAAACTTGGAGATCCCGGTCATTTTGTGATTATCATGTACTTTTAACCAAACCGAAGAATTTACTGCCTTAGCCGATCTTGGGGCAAGTATAAATTTGATGCCTTTAAGTGTTTGGAAAAAGTTATCATTACCCGATCTTACACCAACAAAGATGACTCTTGAGCTTGCAAATCCCACTCTCGCTTACCCCGTTGGTATTGCCAAAGATGTGTTTATTAAAGTTGGCACCTTCACTTTTTCGGTCGACTTTGTTGTTGTTGATTATGAAATGGACCCTCGTATTCCGTTAATACTTGGTCGGCCATTCTTGAGAACCGGAAAATCATTAGTCGATGTTGCCGAAGGTGAGTTAATCTTAAGAGTCGGGAATGATGCACAAGTTTTTAAAATGGGGAAGATCACAAACAAATCCCATGGAAGAGAATCAACAAATATGATTAATGTGCTTGATGATTTTGTCGTCTACAATAATCCTCTTTTCGATTCTTGCTATGATAATCTACTGTTCACAGATGATGTGGATGATTCTCTCTCCAATTTAAATCCTCCACCAATTTATGATTCTCCACCGATCTATGATGATTATGATAATGATTCTAGTTCCGATGGGGATGATTATGATAATTTTGTTTCAGAGTATCCAGACATGCCAACTTATGATGATTTTGATGATGTTGTTACTCTCTCGAGTGATTCTTCTCATGATGACCTTACTCCTACTTTTGATGAAGATCCTCCGCCAACAACACTTGATCCTACTTTGGATGACTACTCATTTGAGGAAGACTTTGCTACTTTTCTCAACACTTACTTCCCAAATGAGAGTGATGCTCATCCTTTGGACTCTGATGATTATGGTCTGTATCCTCCTTTGGATATGAAGAAACCCGTTTCAAAGGAGAAGAAGCCGGAAGACACCGATATCCGTAGCACCTATGTCTTGACACCTCTCTATCCCCCTTATGAGGATGAGATTGTGCGATTTATGAGCGGATCTTCTTCAAGGTCTACTGAGCCTGAGTGTTATTTTCCCCTAAAGAAAAAGGTGTTCGATCCCGGTATCGCAATTTCTAAGCCATCTCAGTATCCATCTGATGAAATAAAAGGAAAGATTTTTGGAACTTATGGAGATAGGCTTGCACCTCATCACCCTTGCTACCACCGTGCACCATCTTTGCTTAAGGGAACCTTGCCTACTCTTCTTTGACTTGCCTTGTTTGCCTTAAGCTTGTGCTACTTGATGGATGAAAACCATGTCTTTGATCCCGGCGGATAGCTGATATGTTTCAAGCTTCTCCCTATGCTAATCAAGGTCGAGTCAGGCTCACGACTCGGTTAACAAAAACAAGCGCTTCTCGGGAGGCAACCCGTAGTATCTATCCTTTTTCTTTATTTTTATAATAAGTGTAGCGGGAGACCCTAGTATGTGTTTGTTGTTTTCTTTCTTATCATGTGCAGGGATTCGATCTTTCAAAGATACATTCTTGATGACTTTTGACGAACCGTGATCCCGTGTACCCGTCTTCACGGTTCTATCCTAAACTCTTTTGATTCTCTATTTTATATTCTTCAATATTAAAATAGGAATCACTTTATTTGTCTCTTCCTTAGCAAGATTTAAACAACGTGCACAATGTCCTAAGTGTAGGGGAGTTTACTTCCACATGCTTAAACATTGAGGACAATGTTTATATTAAGTGTAGGGGGACATCGAAGTTAAGTGGGCTTTTCCTTGTATTTGTCCTCATTTTAACCGGAAAATTGATTTTTCGACTTTTTTCAAATTTTTTTATCTATTTTGGCCTATTAGTATTTACCTTTGTTATAGTTATTTTCTTTCTTTGCTAGAATAAATTTTAATAAAGTGGTTTTAATTTTTAAACGTCATGAATCTTTTGACTCAACCCGATTTTACTTATCTTAGTTTACTCTAGCTAGTATCCTTAACGTGTTTAAGTCAAGTTTTGCTAGGCTTTTATATAGGGAACTTTAAAACGCGAAAGTCTTAACTCATACGGGTTAAGAACAAGAACTTTTCGCAAGTTCATATAATTGATCCTAGAGAGTCGTTTATCAAGGGAACTTTAAAACGCAAATTCTAAACTTGAAAAAGTCTAAGAAGATGCAAGATCCTATAGACGACTCGAAAACCCAAAACTTTTATTTAATTGGCTAAGCATCCACGAGTCTCATTCCTTGATATTTTAAATTGTGGAGAACGAGAGATGATAGATTCGATTATAAGTTTGGTATTCTTTCATGAATTTATGTGAGTTGATTATAAGCTTTTTCTCCCATCACTTGCTAATAAAGTTATTTTCAATAAATAAGGTTGTACGATTTGAAAAGTTACTTAGCTTCTAGCACAAGATCGTTTAAAAGTTGCTCGGTATCAATTAGAGTTCATAGCCAAGGCATAACTTATTGAAGCGGGATGCGGAGATTGGAGAGTCCGAAAAGGTCCTAACAAGACATGAGGGCTACATTTTGTTGCTAAATATCCAAAGTGATGTGAAGAATCATTTATCAAAAATCAATATGAAGGATCGAGACACACGACGAAAAACAAATACTCCCGTAAAGATCATGGAGAAATCTATCCAAAAAGGCCCTAACAAGGTATGAGGATAAATAGATCCAAGTCCTAAAAGGAGGCGGATCGTTGTATATCAAAATCTCAAATAAAGATTGGAGAAAAATGAAGAAGTCGTGGTCCAAATATGAAGAATCTCTCAAAAAGTTCAAATCAACAAATTCCTATTATGAAGACAAGACCATAATTTCAAGTACGTCTCTCAAGATTTGAAGTATGAAGTAAATGCAAAATATCGGTCCGAGAAAGGTCTCAAATCGTGAAGCGAGTTATGCCAAGATATGAACTTTATGAGGTCCCGAGAAGCAGTTTTAAAAGATTTTTTCCTTTAGCTAACTATTGATTAAATCGTCCCACTTTATTTTCAGCCTAAATAACTATCGAAATAAGTCAACAATGCATCCTCGTGATCATTCAAGACAACAATAAAATATAAGAGATACACCTAGGAATAAGGGAGTCTAAGTGAATAATTGACCCACATGAGTTTGTGTTAGTTTGCTAACTTATAATAACAATGATCTCGTTTTTAAGCTTGGTATGGGGAACGTGAAACTTGAGGATGATAATCATTCATGACATTCCAAAACCCTAAGGTAAGTTTTTGATCTTTTTACTTGTTTTCTTCCTTTAAATATTTTGTCTCTTTAATAAAGGCCAATGTGGATTGATTTTGATGAAAAATGTAAAACTTGCTTTGTAAATAATGCATTACATGAGGACATTGCAATGGTCAAGTGTAGGGGATTTAATAAGTGTGAAAACACTTATCCTTTTACCACTTAATTATAATAATAACCAAGCGAAAACGTGTATTTTATGTCATAAATGTCGAAATTATGCGTGGTTTGTGTTTTTGTTGTGATTTAGGACCAAAATATGAAAAGGGAAGAAAACACGGGCTTTCACGGGCTTTTATCGAAGAAAAAGACAAAAGACGAAGTCAAAAGATCAAGAGTGAAAAAAGAACGGAAGTCCAAGGCCTATTCTGAATATTTATCGAAGAAAAGTTTAAAGAGGGAAGTTTAATTAAGCCGAAGAACTCAAGTCTAATTAATGAAGAAATTACAAGACGAGTTTAATTAATCCCGAGACAAAGTCGTAAAAGTCGAAGAATTTAGAAGACGAAAAGACGAGAAAGAAGGAAGCTTCCAACACATGCTTACCTCCCTAATCTCCTATAAATACCCTCCTAATATCACATTAGGAGGTGTTGGCTAACTTGACAAACTAGTCTTCCACCCTTTTTCATTACTTGCACCTTGAATTTTCATGTCATTTACTTAATTGTCATTTAATTACTTGTCATGCACCTTAAATTTCTTGCCTTTAATTTCAAGTAAGTCTTTTAATTTTGTTATTGAATCTTTTCTTTTAATCAAGTTCTTATTTTTAATCTCTCATTCTACCTTTCTTGTTTTGCTTAGTCTTTATGTTTATGTGCTTATTGTTATTCTTATTTGATTAAGTGTTATGTTTTTATGCTTTTGATCGTTTTGGATTATTGATTTTTATAGCTTATTTGTGTCTTTCTTAAATTTACTTAAGTTTTTATAAAAGTTATTTTTATTAAAAAGTTCTTTTTAAATATTTTTGTTAATTAGTGTTTTTAATAGTTTTAAAATTTTTGCTTATTAGCTTTTTCTTATACGTGTTTTGATTAAGTTTTTAGTCGTGTGCTTATTTAGCTAATAGCTTATTTTATCTTGCTTTTTACGTTTTGCTTACTGTATTCCGACCAACCATCGGAAAGGGGTTTTGCCATTCCGACCAGCATTCCGATTGCTGGATCAGAAAAGGGTTTAGGATTCTTATCAGGATTCCGATCTGGATTCCGACAGGAGTACTTTTGGCTGCATTCCGATTTGACATTCCGACGGAGGTGTTGGTTTGGTATTCCGATTAGGCTTGTGGTGACAACATTCCGACCAGGATTCCGATCCTCATTCCGATCATCCCAAGGTTTGTCATTCCGACGGTGTATTCCGATTACATTACGATGAGGGTGTTTGTTTGGTATTCCGACAGGTAAGTGACTATTCCGATCGGATTCCGACAAGATTTTGATTAGGTGTATTCCGACAGGTTTGTTTTAATATTTTGTCTTAGTTTTATTTTTAAGTTTGCTTTATTTTAAGTTTTCAAATTGTCATTTTTATTAACTTGTCAAATTTAATTTTCGTCACGCTTTAATTTTAAGTCATTTAATTAATTACTTTTTAAAGTTTTAATATTGCACCATTTACGTTTTAATTAGTTTTAATTTTAATTACTGCCATTTACTTTAAAGTTTTGCAAATTTAATTTACTACAACGACCAAATTTATTTTATCCACCAAAAGACGACTGAGTCGCACGTTAACCAGTAATCAATTCGAAGAGACTGGAACATCAAATATTTTTATTACAAGGAAAAATCTTGTATTAGTTTTCAAAATGATGATTATCTGATTAAGCATTTTCAAAATGAATAATCTGTTTTCAATAAGCAATCCCAAAACCCCCTAAATTGAAACTACTCCTTCGGCTAGAAATTTATCATCGGCGTTAACTTTTCATTTCATTCATACTACCCATTTTTTAACCTTACTAAACATAAATAAAAACGTAAACGTAAACACTTTTATTCAAACATTAAAACTTAAAAACAATACAATGAAAAAAACAGAATACTTGGAAAATTTTAAAACGATACATAAATAAATGAAAACTATAATGATAAATCACGTTTCATCTTAACCTGAGTTTGTTTCCATTTTATTGCAGTTCGTACATTCCCAGTTAAATAATCATATGACAGCACATAAAAAGTTGATGTCCTCTTGTTGTTGCTTGTTTTTAGCTATTACCAACTCTTCCGCACGAATTTGCATCTCTTGCTTTTAAGATTTATGTAGGTTGTGCGTTCTTATTTCTATAATTCGATGGCATGCTCAGTTTGTAAAATATCTCGAGTACCATCTAACCTAGCCAAAACATCGTCATTTGTGCTGTTAGACGATCCCGATGCTTTTCCTCTCCTCGCTCTGCTCTTCCCCATTGGTCGAGGAATTTCCTCCACCTCTTTTCCATCCTTATCATCAACGACCCGATTAATACTAGCTTCCCCAGACTTTGCATTCAACGAAACAGACCCGGATGACTTGTTTTAGCCTTAGCTGCTTGCTTTGCTAAGAAAGATAGAATTTCAACATCCCTCCATTTTGGATAGTCTTTCAAAACCTCCCAACAGTGACGAAATCGAAACTTAGTACTAGTTTCAACTTCATAGTCAAGAAGTGCCATGTTAATGTAATCTTCATCTTCGGCTTCACACTCTTGCCATCTATGCATAACATTATTGTAGACTATCGAAAAGCAAACTGCTCCCGGACGAATCGTCTTTCATTTGTCGTTAATGGAATTGTACGTCGCTTACCGAAAGTATTTGTTTGCTCTCAAAGTATTACAAGATTACAGTCTAAACGCCATCTTCATTCTTGTCGTTTCCCTTCCCGCTGATCTAGGAAATAAACACCGATGCTTTAGCCAAAATAATTTATTCCTCGGTGTTCCATGGCAATTTTCGGGGAGCATCAACGTTTACAGACAACTTCTTTTGGCGGGATCTGCTCGCCCTTGATTTCGACGTTGGACGTGGGGCAATAACTTCCTCCACGTTTTCTTGAAAGGATTCGGTTTGCTGGAAAGATTAGGTTTGTTAAAAAGAGATCGAGAATTCGGTTGTGTACAATTCTTCGTTTAGAAATGGATTCAATGGAGACATGGACGAATTTGCAGGTGGTTGTGATGAAGAACCACCACCTTGAGTTTACGAGATGTAGTTGATGTTCATAAATGGAAAAGAACTCGATTGCAATGCAAGGTCGTGAAACGCGTTTGTTGAATATTGGGTAAAGTGGTACGCGTTTGGTGTCAGGAACAAACATGTTTGATGTCGAGTGTCGGTAAACTTGACTTTGATACATATCCGGTGTCAGATTACGGTAGGTTGGGTTTTGGTAAGGGTTATGGGCATAGAATGTTTGTGGTCGTAATAGGTTTAAGTTCGAAGATGGATTTTATAGATTAAGCGTCCCATAGGGTGTCGTCGGAGAGTTTGAGTTGCAGGTTCATTGACGGCATTTCGTATTTGAGGTGTTTTTTGAGACATATTTTGAATGTAATAAGATTGAGGTTTAGATGTATGATAATGGGAAGTCTTTGAAAAATGATAAGTTGTGTTAGTATTTATAGGAAAAAAAATTGGAGAGAATATTTTATTTTAAATATGTGATTGTTTAAACGATCGAATAAATGTTATACATAATTAGCATGACTCACGCATGGTGAAAAAATGACTACTTTACACTGAGTGAAGCTCACGCGTGAGTTTGCCACACTCACAGGCAAGACACCCCTCCCCCCTCCTCATTAGATACTCCTTTTATTGTCCTAAACAGAAAATACACAATTTCAAATAATTATTGTTTTAGTTTTTACGAAATAAACTTTTTTACCTTTAGATAGTCAATTAGTGTTTTATTTTATGTTTATAAATAACAATTTGAACTAAAGGTAATATGATAAATTTAAACAAATCAAACTATTATTATCAAAAGTGTCAAATTATTTTGAAACAACCCAAAAAAGGTGGATAATAGTTTTAGGACAATATTTTTATAATGTTAGTGCAAGCGGGGTTCACACATAAATTAAATTTATTTAACTTTTTTAGTTTAGATAAATTATATAAATTTTATATATCTAAAATATAAAGTTCTAGAGAATAAAGTTTAAGAGATATTTATTTTTCTTTTTAATTTATTGAAAAATATGTAAAATTAAAAGTTTCACTTAACATCATATAATTTACTTAAATTTTAATCACTAAAAATAACTTTTTTTTAAGTTTTTTTTATTTACAAATTCGACACATGTATTTTTCTTTTCTCTATCAAATTCTTCCACCAACTTTTTTAATAACAAAAATGAATTCACAAAACTTTTTGCCAAATGAATTTTTTTTTGTTTTAAAGCATTGAAAATAAAAATACACTCCATCCGTCCCAAAATTATAGTCCAATATACTATTTTCGGACATCCCAAATTAATGATCCAGTTCCCAAAGTAAATAAAGAATGTACATTATATTTAAATATCACCCTCACTTAAAGGTATTATTAATAAAGAATTTGTAAATTAATTTATTGATAATATAATCATATAATTATAATTGTGTAAAAAGTAAGAGAGAAAAAAATAAAAAATGATAATTTTATTAAACTGCGTATTTTTTTATCAGTAAACAATAATTAAAAACGGAGGGAGTAACTTATTAAGAAAATATTCTCTCTTTTGAAATACAAAATTTCCATTTGTAATTTTTCTTTATTATATAAAAGATTTACAAATATACTGACAGTAGCCTTATAAAATCCATTATTTATGGTAGCATTCGGTTCAGGTTTAGGTTAACGATTTCGAAGTGACATGTTTGCAAGTCAAAATCAATCATTCGAACACGGGTTGTGATAAATTCGTGTAATTAGTATTTTATAAAGTGATAAGAGATACTAAGATGAATACATTTTAGAGAGAAATGCAGAAATGCTCCCTGTGGTTTTCTCAAAATGCAGAAATGCTCCCTACTTTTATGAAAGTGCAGGCAACCTCCCCAGCATTAAAGGAAAGTAAGCAGGCGGCCTCCCTAGCGTTAACATTGACTCGTTAGCTAACTTGGACTAAGGGCAAGACTGTCATTTCCTTAATAAACTATTATTAAACCCATTGTTATGTTGACCCATCCCAAATTACACGGGTTTGACCCGTACGAAATGATACCCAAATTAAACGGGTATACCATTTCTTCCCCAAACACAAAAATCATCCATATTCCGCCATTAACAAAAGCTTCGTTCATCACACAAATGAGTGACCCAGAGAACCATTTTCAAACAAATGAAATGTACAAAAACTTTTCAATTAGGCCAGAAGGAGAGGATTTTGATATTGCATTATATGATAATTCAACATCTTCGATTATTTTTTGATTTTTTTTTTCAATTGACTAATTCAAGGTTTGTACTATGTTTCCAGAAACATACAACGAGTTTATTTTCTTTTTAGGTGCATTACTACGGGAAGTTCACATATTCGCCCAATAAGCAGTATGTTGATGGTGAGGTTTGGTTTGTTGAAATGATTGAGGAATCAACATTTAAGATTGATATTTTTTTATTTTGTGTTAAATAGTCTAGGTTATGAAATGCAAACTGAGGTGCGTTTTTACTACAAGTTACCATTGAAAAACCTAGATATAGGCATTAAACCTTTGATCAATGATAAAGACTTTATAAGCCTGTTAAGTTATGTGAATATTCATAAGATAATGTATGTGTATGTTGAGATTGTTGAAAAGGAAGATGGTAACTCTGATGATGATTCTGAGTCTGAAAGTGATAATGAGGATGAGCTGCAAGATGAGGATCACATAGTTGATGAGGTTGAAGTGAATATGGATAATTTTAGGTTTGAAATAGGAGATGATTTGAATGAGCCTGTTGAACCTCCTATTCAACCTAATGTTAATGTCATAGAGGATGATGCTTTAGAAGTGTTAGATTTTGATAGTTTAGATAGTGATTTAGAGGATGATACACCACAAAATGCACTTAGTTTAGGTCTTAGAAAGTTAAAAAAATAAACACAAGTCCTCTTGTTCCAAGATTAGCTTTTATGTTGGTAAGGAATATCCAAATAGGGATATAACAAAGGACTTGATAAGAACACATACTGTTGAAACAAGGAGGAATCTGCATTTCCTTAGGAATGATAAGAGAAGAATTAGAGTCATTTGCAATGGTGTTGTGCCTATTTTAAACAATTCCAATGTCCAAGAACCAGGGGCAATTGTGAAAAGGGAAAAAAAGTTGTTGGTAGTGCAGAAGAAGACAAAATTAGCTGCCCATGGGTATTATATTTATCTATTAGTCATAAAGGGAAGTGGCTGGTCAAAACTTTAAAAGATAAACACAAATGCCTTCAATCCAGAAAGAATAAATTATGCACATCCACTTTCCTTTAGAAACATATCACAGATCTACTATCCATGAATCCAAAAATGCTTGTAAAAGCCATTCAAGAACAAATGCACAAGAGATTTCATGTTACTATTTCAAAAGATAAGGCTTTTAGAGCAAATTCAAAGGCACAAGTTTATTTGAAAGGAGATGTCCAGGTTCAATACTCTTTGCTAAGAGATTACTGTAATGAGCTACAAAGATGTAACCCAGGCACCAAAGTCAAAATAGATTTTTATGGTGAAGAAAATCTTGAGGTTAGCACTAGGATGTTTAGAAGAATATATGTATCCTTAGGGCCACTGAAAAGAGGTTTTAGAGCAATTGGTAGGGAACTGCTAGGACTAGATGGAGCTTTTATGAGAGGGCATTATCTTGGACAATTGCTAACAGTTGTTGGGGTGGATGCCAATCATGATATTTACCCTTTGGCATATGGGATTGTAGAATCAGAAAACCAATAATCATGGACTTGGTTTTTAAAGTGTTTGGGTGATGATTTGGAACTCTACAGCAATTCAAACTTCACTTTCATTTCAGACAGGCAAAAGGTAACTAATTAATTACATTCATTATATTTATTCTATCCAAAGTAGTAGTTCTAATCTAATGTATGTACTCTGTATGTATGTAAGGATTATTACCAGCACTTGCTAAGCTTTTTCCAGCTGCTGAGCACAGATATTGTGTGAGGCACATCAATGAGAACATGAACCAAACCTGGAAAGGGGCTGAGTATAAAGAAAGGCTTTAGAAGTGTGCAACATCAACAACAGTTGTTAGGTTTGAAAGAAATATGGACGAGTTGAAAAAATACAACAAGAACTGTTATGAATGGTTAAGCAAGATAGCACCTGAACATTGGTGCAGAGCATACCTTTCAGGTATTTACATCTCTAAATATTAACACTATATATTTTGTACATTGACTACTTTCTAAAATTTTCATATGACCATTTGTTTAGGAAGAGCACACTGTGATGTCTTGATAAACAATGTATGTGAAGTCTTCAATAGGCAATTGCTAGATGCGAGGGATAGTCCCATCATAACTGCTCTAGAATATGTAAGAGAATACTTAATGTAGAGAATTGTCATTGTACAAAAGGTGATTGAGAAGTGTGATGGTCCACTTACTCCAGCTATAGCTAAGATTTTTGATAAGATTAAGTTGGCTGCCACACAGTGTTCAGTTGATTGGAATGGGTCAGAGTTAGATCAGGTTAAGGGTCCAGTCACAGGTCCAAATCAAGAGCAGTATGTAGTAAAATTGGTCCAAAAGACTTGTATTTGTAGGAGGTGGGAAATTTCTGGCATCCCTTGTAAGCATGCCATTGCCGCCATTCATGATATGGCAGACAATGGTTATGAAGTTGGTATACCTAAAGATTGGGTACATGAATCCTATAAGCTTCAAACCTGGTTGAATGTATACTCTCACAAGATAAATCTAGTCAATGGAAGGGATATGTGGGCTAAGTTTGACTGTCCAACAACATTGCTACCACCCAAAGTTCACCCACAAATTGGAAGGCCACCAAAATTAAGAAAGAAGAGCAAAGGTGAAATTGAAATGGTCAAAGAAGGTAAGCTCACTAGAAAAGGTAAAAGTGTTACTTGTAGCAATTGTCTTGGTACAAGTCACAATAAAAAGGGGTGAAAAGTATTTCAAGTAATGTAGGGCATAGTGCACAAGCTGATGGAGGTCAAACTTCACAACATGTTGGAGGTAAAAGTACACCAGTTGCTGGAGTGCAAATTTAAACACCTGCAACTCAAAGTACACCAGCTGCTGGAGTGCCAAGTTCACAACCTGCAACTAAAAAGACACCTGCTGCAACTCAAAAAACACCAGCTGATGGAGGTCACCTGTCACATCCTGCTACTCAAGGACAAAGTTCACAACAAGCTACTCAAGGAGAAAGCTCACAAGCTGTTACTAAAGGAAAAAGAAACAAGAGAACTTCAAGTGCCGCTACTCAAAGTTCACAGCCACTACTTACAAGGGGCAAAAAGACTAAAATGACTGCAAGAAGAATGAAATGAACGTGTTTCTTTTGTGTAATGTTTCCAAGGATAATGGTTTGTGTGTTATGACTTTTATTCCACAACTTGTTACTATGCTACTATGTTTGGTTCAAACACTTGTGTTTCAATGTTTTAATTATGAATGTTATGTTGACTTTTGTTTTACTATTATAAATGGTAAAAGTCTTTATGACTTTTGTGTTACTGTTATGAAGGTAGTAATTTGTGCAATGTTTCTTTATGAGTTTTAGTTCACTGTCCATACTCAGTCATAACAATTCATGGTTGTGTTGATCCCAAACTTAGATCGATTAGCTTTGTGTATACGAGATTAGATCAAGTAATACACGTAGAGAAACCTTTGTATATGCTTTGTAAATCTAAGTGTTATGCGGAATTTAACACTTAAACAAGAACACACAAGATATAAACAAACTTTCAGTTTGATTATCAATGTCGAACTTGCTTACAATGAAAGATGTTTATGAACGAAAACTTATGTAAAAACTTATATCAAACATTAACCTAAAGGCCTTCTTTTATAGATACAAGAAGCCTTGTACAATAAGCTACGTATCAACTATTCTAGGTAAAGATAAACATAGAAAATACATTGTCGTTTCTATCCTTACTAGAAGTATTCTAGAATATAATAAATGTGTAGATTATATCTTCCATCAGTGCTTGTCTTCAATGTGTCAACGCTTGACTTTAACTTGTCAACGCTTGAGCTGTCAGCGCTTACATTGTTCTTGTCAACGCTTGTTTTGTTCTTGTCAGCGCTCAAGTGATTCTGGCCTTAATTTATTCCCAACAATCCTCCCCTAAACTTGATATCCACTCCTATGATCAAGTTTCTGAATAAGCATTAAGAACTAGGAGGAGTCTGACAAATCTTCTCATATTGGTAATGAATAAATCTGATCAAATCCTTTGCCACGTCACTTGAATAATCTATCTCCAGCTGAGTGTCCTTCATCTTTTCCAAAACAGCCTTGGATATGGAATACTGAGCATCCACAAGTAGATACTCATCAAACTTTGTAGAACTCAAATGGTATACACCAGCAGCTGAATATAACCTCCATTGAAGACCACTGAGGTCATCTTCAAGATCCTTCCAAATTTCAGGATCTTCCTCTTTTGTCCCACACATTCTTTTGAATGTGGTCCAAAGTTTTATTCCTTTAGCTGAAGTTGGTGCTTCAGCCTCATACTTGGTCTCCAGCAACCTCCAAAGGTCCACCAAGTCTTCTCTATCACAACTTGCAAATAAAGATATGAGAGTGGTAAAAGTGTGTACCTCCTTGCCAAATCTGCCAATCTTCCAGAATCCACATTCATCTTCTTCATAGCTCACAATTGGATTCCTGGAATCTAATGGTAACACTTGCACCATATCTGAAGCTTCTAATGGGGAGAGCTTGAGGCTCTTTCTTATAACTGCTTCACTTGGATATAGTGGATTCATATCTTTTGGAAACTCAAATTTAAATCCCTTCTTCACTGGCCTGGGAATCATCATAGCTTTCTTGATTTCCATTTCTTCTGCAAGTTGCTCCTTTCTTTCATCTGAAAGAAGTCTGAGAGTGTTTGCTTCCTGCACTCTCACCCAAATGGGATAAGCCCTATGTTCCAACTCATCAAATGTCAAAGCCTTCAACTTCTGATGTGTCCATCCAACTCCATGACATCTGAGCAACATAAAATAGAGCTCTCTTCTATCCCTTTTCAATTTTGAGAGAATATTGCTTGCCTTGTGTTTCAATATTACCTTACAATCCTTCTGAACTCTAAGAAGAAGCTCCAAACCCCATATTTGATCTGAAATGGTCAAGTCTGGATTATCCATGCAGCTTTCTTCCACAGAATTGTACATTTGAACCACCTCTGGCATGTCAAAGTCAACCTGCAATTTCAATTCTCTCAACTTTTCCCTAGCAAGCTCATCACCATACTCAAGCCTTTCAGGTTCTATAATCATCACACTTGAGTCTGAGCTAGCTCCATCACTTTCTTCTTCAAAAGTCACAACAAATGGTGACTTTTCCTTTTCACCTTGTTCCATCATTTGTTCAGCCAATCTTCTATCAAATTCAACTTGGGCTGCATCCTTTGGAACAATTTCTTCTACCAATTTACCCTTACCCTTATCTGATTGTGTAATGGTTGGTAAGGTAGATGGTAATACCTGAGTAGAAACTTCCTTGATGATAGATGATGACTGGGATACATCACCTTCATGTGCAGGTCTGTCAACGCCCAAATTTATCCTATCAGCGCCCAAAATACTTCTATCAGCGTCCAAATTTGCCTTGTCAACGCTCAAATATTTTTCCTCAGCGCCTTGTGTAACCTCTCTCAACATAGCTGTAAATGATAAATTTAGATTGGTTGGAGAGATTAAGGACGTATCAAAACCTGTTTGTTCCTTCAAAGTTGTAAGGGCTTCAGCAACATCCATTGATTGACCATCTTGACTGCCCTTATCACTCAGATTTCTTTGATCTTCCTCCCCTTTGGAAGACTCCTCCATACCCCTTCTAACATGATCACTTTCCAAAACAACAATCATCTCCCTCAATTGCTTGAGCTCAAGGCCTTGAGAGCTGACAATTTGTACTAAGTCTGCATTTTGCTTTTGCAAGCTAATGCAGACTGCCGTCAATTCCATAAGAGTCATTGGTTCCAGTCTGCCCTCTTCTAAAATGGGGATTGGACCTCCCAAGTCAGATTCATTGGGCATGGATGAGGACTTAATAATGGTGGGACTGCCTTGGCCAGCATCTAAGCCAGAACCAATAGTCCCAGCCTCATCCAGGTCACCAGCCACACTTGTGGTGGTGGTTCTCTCTGCTTCATGGCTAGGACCACCAGAGAAGAACACTCTAGTAGTCCTTTGTCATTTCATCAACCTATATTCAGGTGGTGTGGAAGATGGTGTGGAAGAATGGGTAGATATGGGTTGGTTAAGGGGTGTTTGGGATTGTGAAGGTTGTGTGTCAACGTTGGAAATAGGCACATCAACGCCAACATTTGATGTGTCAGCGTCAAAGGGTTCTTGGTCAATTTGCATTTGTTCAGGTGAGGGTAAAGGTTCAGGAATGGGTTCAAGTTGTGGTTGAGGGTCAATTTGAGGTTGGGGGTCTGGTTGGGGTTGTGCTGCTGCAATAACAGCAAGCATGGCTGGGGTTAAAGGTAAGTCTCTATGGGGTGGTGAATTCATCTTTGTAAAAATAGCTTTCTTTTGCTCAGGGATCTTATAAAAATCATTGTGATCCCTTGAGCAGTAACCTTGATCATCAAAAATCATTTGCAGAAAACGGGGATAAGCTAAAGTCATTTTTGTCCCCTTGTTTTTACACATCCCTTCAAAAATCATTTTAGAATAGTTATATTTTTGCCCTGTTGCAATGCACACAATAGCACTTGCAATAGATCTATTGATCTCATTGTGTGCAGTACATTTGGGACTCAAACATTGAAGGAGGATGTGGATGAGGTACTTCCAGGCTGGGGGAAATTCCTGCTTATGATACTTATTAAGAGTACCTTCATCAGGAAAAGGATATTCCAAATCCATAAGCCCTTGTTCTATTTCATTTATGCGAAGGATGGCTACACCATCAGCATCATCAAGATGCAAGGCTTGGCGGACCAAGGCCTCAGTAACCACCCAAGACCTCCCATGAACAATAGAAGTCAATGTGGTCACTCCATTAATTGTTGAGGAACTGATAGTGTTCCAAAACTGCTTAATGTGTGTGACTGGAATGAGTGGTGCATGAGAAAGAGCATACCTTAATGGGGATACGTTCAAATACGCCACCATTTGTGTGTATTGAGGAAACAGAGTATCATCAGCAGCAAGATAAGCAATCATGTTGTGTTGAGACTTGAACCCCAATTCCAATTCTGCTGAGTTAAACTTTGGTGCCATTGATGAAAGCTGTTAATTTTAAGTGTAGAAGATGAAGTTGAGAAGAGAAAAGTGTTAGATAAGAATTATAGATACCCTGTTTAAAATAGGAGCCAAATTTATAGGAGAGAAAGAATGCATGTGATTGGCCCAAAAATAGGCAAAGATTTTTCAAAAATCAATCATGAAAATATTGAAAAAGTTATAGTTTATCTCATGCATTAAATGAAAGTAACAACTCCTAAAATTACGGCTTGAAAATATGTCAAAAAGTAACAATTGGGTAGGTCCCATTGAGTGTCAACGGTCAAAAATAACCTATCAACGCCCAACGGCTATAATCTTGTCAACGTTTGCCTAAAGCCATGTCAGCGTCCAATTTGGTCACAACAACGCTTGGAAATTTCTTGTCAGCGTCCAAAAATAAAATTATTTTAAAAAAAAATGAAGGATGACCTTAACAAGTAATTTATCCTAGAGAAGATAACCAAAAGCTGATAATTATTATAGGGCGGCAAGCACTATCCAGTTATGCACACTTGCATAAGCAAGATAGACATAACAGTCCTCTAGTGTCCCTTGCTAACCAAAATTCTTAACAACAAAGTTACCTTATAAAATCCTTGTTACTCCCAGGTAAATCCCATATCAAAGTTATTCCCAAGTCTCCCAACAGACCACAACCAATTCTAGGCCAAAAATGTCTTGGCAACATGCAAAGTTGATATACTATGCATGCTACAGTGCCTCATGGTTTAGTAAAACTAACCCATACTCACCTGTGGACACAATCTAGAATTGTGATAATAGTATCATATGGATACCCAAACATCCTAAAGGTTCCTAAAACCTCCCCTTAAACTATGATACAAAAAGTTTGCTAAAATCATGCATGAACATAAAAAATTTATGTCAAGATAGGAATGAAACATTCCAACCATCATCCATAAATAAAAACTTGTTCAAATGCTTCTCCATTGATCCATAAGCAACTCTGTATCCAATGGTATACTGCTAACACCATCTGCACATTTAGATTGAAAACCACAAAACTAACATTGTTGCTGACAACGCCCCGATAACACATGACAGCGTTGAGGGAAGCTTTGTCAGCGTTAGACAATTATATTGCTGACAACGTTGCAAACACACTTATCAGCGTTCAAGCAACCTTTGTCAGTGTTAGAAAAATATAGTGGAAAATCTAAATCATCAATAAGACCAATAATAATAATGCATCATCCTGTACATACTTTTACAAAAAGAATCCAAAACACATATTATGTGAGATTAACCATTCCAATACTTGTTACCAAGTATTGAAATCTCCCAGCATCAAAAGGTTTAGTTAATAAATCTGACACATTTTCCTCAGTGTCAACCCTATCTGGTTGTATTAAACCTTTCTCAAAGCAATCTCTTATAAAATGGTGTCTAATTTCTATGTGTTTAGTTTTAGAATGATGTACAGGATTCTTAATGATGCATAAAGTACTATTATTGTCAACAAATATCTTAGTATGCATGAAATTATACCCATAGTCCAATAGCTGGTTCTGAATCCACAACACTTGACCACAACAAGCATCTGCAGCCACATACTCAGCTTCAGTTGTAGAATTAGCCACCACTGTTTGTTTCTTGCATTGCCAAGATATCAACCTACTCCCAAGAAACTGTCATCCACCAGTTATGGATTTCCTATCAAACTTATCACCTCTATAATCACTATCTGAATATGCAATCAGCTCCAAGGGTGAATCCTTTGGGTACCACAAACCAAGACTGGGGTAACATCTTAGGTACCTAAAGATCCTCTTCACAGCATAAAGGTGACATTCTTTGGGAGTCACTTGATGGCGTGCACAAGCACACACAACAAACATAATATCAGGTCTGGAGGCAGTAAGATACATCAAGGATCCAATCATGGATCTATAGTGCCTGACATCAACATCTTTCCCATCTCCAATCTTTCCCCAAGGGTGTTCTCTATCCATAGGAGTAGTAGCCCTCTTTTCATGTGGAGAAAAGCCAAACTTCTTCAAGATCTCAGCAACATATTTGTCCTGGGAGATGAAGATACCATCTTCTTTCTGCTGAACTTGTAAACCAAGAAAGAAGTTCATCTCCCCCATAACACTCATCTTGAATTTGTCTGTCATAAGCTTGGAGAAATCCTCACTCATTTTTGGATCAGTAGACCCAAAAATGATATCATCAACATAGACCTGAACAAGCAACACATCCTTGCCTTTCTTCTTTGTAAATAGTGTCTGATCTATGGTGCCCCTCTTGAATCCATTGTCCATCAAATAGGTAGACAGAGTACCATACCATGCTCTAGGGGCTTGATGAAGGCCATACATAGCCTTTTTGACTCTATACACTTTATCTGGATGCTCTGGATCCTCAAAACCAGGAGGTTGCATCACATAAACTTCCTCAATAATAGTTCCATAGAGGAAAGCACTCTTGACATCCATTTGATAGACTGTGAAGCCCATGCAGTATGCATAGGCTAGAAAAATCCTAATAGCCTCAATCCTTGCAACTGGTGCAAAGACCTCCTCATAGTCTATCCCCTCCTCTTGTGTATAACCTTGAGCCACTAACCTTGCCTTGTTTCTGACCACAATACCTCTTTCATCTCTTTTGTTCCTGAGAACCCATCTTGTCCCAATAGGTCTGACATATCTAGGACAATCAACCAGCTCCCAAACATCCTGAATTGCAAATTGGTGAAGCTCATCCTGCATTGCTTCCACCCAACTTGGTTCTTTGAGAGCATCAAATATTTTCTTGGGTTTTTCTTGTGATAGAAAACATGCAAACAAACATGCTTGCACAAGAGGGGTATCAACCTTCTTGTGAATATTGGCAATAAACCCACCAAGACCTTGATGAGATCTTCTAGTCTGAACTGGAGTCATAATATCACCAATGATCTGAGATGTGGGGTGATTCTTCATTGTGGAAGTGAGAACCCCTCCTTCAAAAAGTCTGGTGTCCTCAACCTCATGCTCCATGTTGCCAATATCTTCTTCATCAGACTCTCTTATATCAACATAAGGATGACCTTCTTCATAAGAATTGGAAGGTTCACCTTGTTCAAAAGTGGAAGAGAAAAGATGTGCAAAGGTGTTGTCAACGTCTGAACCTTGATTGTCAGCGCTTGGGCTAACAACGTTTGAACTGTTGTTGTAAACGTCTGAGCCATCAACGTCTGAATTGGTCTTGTCAGCGCTAGATTTGCCTTTGTCAGCGCCTGAAGAACCATGCATGTTTGTATCTGGTGGTACTTGGAAACCATCATTATCTTGTCCAACAGCAGCAGCAAAAGCATCTGTCCAAATGGGAATTGTGACATATTCAAATGTAGGAGATGCCTTTTCTGCTTGTGATCCAACCTTCTCATGAACCTGTGTACCTGAAACATTAACAACTTGTTCCTCCACAACATTTGAAGTTACCTTCACAATGTCTGGATTAGTGATAGGCATATAATTTAAAGTTCTAGATTAGGGTTCCAAATCAAACAACTAATTAGGACCACTCTCAGGATCACTAGGTTTATTCTCTAAGAACCTAACATGTACTCTCTCAACTATACGTTTGTCCTCTTTAAGATAAACCCTATAACCCTTGCTCTGGACTGAATACCCCATGAAGTAACCCTCATCACCTTTTGCACTAAATTTCCCTAAGGCATCACTAGTATCCAAAGCTACTACATGACAACCAAAAGGTCTAAGAAAACCAATATTAGGTTTTCTTCCCCAAAGTAACTCATAAGGTGTTTTGTTCTGAATTTTGTTAACCAATGCTCTATTTTGCACATAGCATGCTGTATTAACAGCTTCAGCCCAAAAGGCTATAGGAAAGTGAGCATCAGCCAACATTGTTCTGGCTGCTTCAATTAGGGTTCTATTTTTCCTCTCAGCAACCCCATTTTGTTGTGGGGTTCTAGCAATAATGAATTGCCTAGTAATTCCTTTCCTGGCACAAAAATCATCTAGCTTCTTGTTCCTAAATTCTCCACCATTATCACTCCTAAGCATTTTAACTTCATATCTAGACCTTTTCTCAATCTGAGTGATAAACTCAATAAGAACATCAGCTGTGTCACTCTTCATGGCTAGAAAGAATGTTCAAGTAAACCTAGAAAAGTCATCTGTGACAACAAAGCAATATGACTTACCATTCAAACTCTCTATATTTGTTGGACCAAAGAGGTCCATGTGAAGCATATGAAGAGGTCTGGAACTAGTATGCACCTGTTTGGACTTAAATGAGACCTTGTGCTGCTTGCCTTTAAGACATGCAACACAAGAGTGGTCATTGTGGAAGGCCTTCTCAGGCAAACCATCAACTAAACCAAGCCTCACAAGCCTATTTATATTTTTAAAATTTATGTGCCCTAGTCTCCTGTGCCACAAATTACTCTCATCTACTGAGGCCTTAGCATAAAAACAAGACATATTTGTATTCATTTTAATCCCATTTAGATTCTCATTATATATGTCCTTATGCCTAGGTGTTCTATACTCAATATATTTCTCATCAAGGATCTTAAAATCCTTGCTTAACACCAAACACTCAGTATCAGTAAAAAGAACCTTATTTTTGTTATCACAAACTTGTGATACACTAAACAGATTATAATCCAGTTCTTTTACCAGGAAGACGTTCTCAAAATGCAGATTATTGGTGAGAAGGGTTCCTTTGCCTGTGATAGTCCCATATCCACCTCCAAAGTATACCTTATCACCATCTTTAATAGGGGTGAAATTCGTCAGATAGTCTTCCTTTCCTGTCATGTGCCTTGAGCATCCACTATCCCAATATCCATAATCATTGATCTGTCTTTGAATGCCCTGCACATAAAGAAAAAAAATTAGTTTTCTTTAGAACCCAAGTCTCAGAAGACTTGGATTCATCTGGTTGTTCAATAAGAACAGACTTAGTTCTCACAACAACCCCATTCTCATCCTTTTTAGGATGAAATACCCAGTTAACCCCAATAGATTTTGTAATGACCTTTGAAATGTAATTAAATCTATTGCAAGTCATTGAAATCCCATTATCATTAGGGTTTTGATCTTTCTTGGGTCTCCATGTTAAACTTGAAGAAGCTTTAGACCCCTTACCTTGTGGCTGCAAATATTTAGGTCTGGTCACGTTTCTGTCAGCGTTGGATTTTGTCCTGTCAACGCTGAAATTACCCTTGTCAGCGTTGAACCTAGGGTTTGCTACAGGAACCCATTCCCTATTTGACCAGGTGTTTGTCTTTTGAAAAGGTCTTTGTCCATGAGTGTTAGACCTTCTAGAAAAGAACGGAGCAGGTCTAATCACTTGTGGACTTTGCTGCACACAAGGTTTGGGTCTGACAACGTTTGACTTCCTAACAACGTTGACTTTCTTCCTATCAGCGCTGAAATTGTTCCTGTCAGCGCTGGCTTTGGGAGCATTGACACACTTGTATGCCAAATGTGAAAAGCTACCACAAGTGTAACAGGCTTTCTTAGACACACCCTTAGGTCTAGAAGAGAAGAAACCTGTTCCATGATTGCTAACTTGGCTCTTGGGTGACCTATTATTCCTATACATCTCTGCATATTTAATGGTAGGTCTTCTAACAGTATTTGAGCCTAGGTCAACAGCTTTACCAGTGATTGGGTGAGTAACCTTAATAGGTGGTGATTCATTGGGACTTTCACATAGCAAACCTCCCTTAACAAATAAAGTAGGGTTAGCTTTCTTCCACTCATTTAGGTCAGTCAGTTTTTGTTGATACTCTTCCACTAGAGTGACAACTCTTGGTGGAGGAATGAATTCCTCCTCTTGGCATTCTGGTATACCAGTCCAAGACAAGTCCTTTCTAAGGACACCATAGAAGTCACCAGCTGGTGGTGGAACTAGAGAGTAATCATTCATCCCAATCCCAGTCATGTCCTTAGGATCCCTTTGTTTAGCTACACAGTCTCCTAGGGTTTGGGTGGCTCTATCAAATCTTTGAATCTTGAGGTCAACATTATCTTTATTCTTAATGGCCTCATCTAACTTAGCCTGTAGATCTCTATTAACCTTTGTCATGATGTTTCTAACATCCATACTACCCTCTAGCTCATCTTTTAAGATATTGATTTTATCTTTTAAGTCAAATTCCATTTTCTTGTATTCAGAAACGGTTTTCTCAGTTTCAGTAAGAGTTAGTTGGTAATTGGACAATTTACACCTTTCAGTGCTCATATCATCTTTTAGTTTTAACACTTCTTTTTTAAGTCTTTCAGTGTTTAACCTACAACCTTTGCTACAAAAAGCATCATCATATACCTCATTATCAGATGAAGAGGAGGAGTGTGCCATGAGAGCATATTGAACATGCTCTTCTTCTTCAATATCAGCAACCAAAGCTTTATCCTCTTCAACATCCTTAGCCAGATAGCTCCAATCCCATCCTATACCATCAATTCCTTGAACTGCAACCATAGCTTTGGAATCCTGAGCTTTAACAACCTGACTTGAGGGTCTACCAGCATCAGATCTTCTAGGAGATCTGCATTCCCTCATGAAGTGCCCCATACGATGATAGTTGTAGCATTCAACTTTTGATTTATCAAATCCAGCTGTGTCTTTAGCATTGAAGGTCATCTTCTTTTTAAACCTTCTATTCCACCTATTTGCTCTTATACTAGCAAGAGCCATGTTCCACTTGATGTCCATCTCTTCCAGGTGCTCATCACTTATCTACTCAAGGTCCTCATATGTAATCACTGAACCATTGGGCAAAGAAGCAATGTAAGCACAAACAGTATCCATGTAAAACCCGCATGCTTTTACCATGAATAGTGCCCTTAAGATCGTACGTCCTAGATTAAAACTTACCTCATTTAGTATTGATCACATTCATGTGCTAATAATCAAGCAAGTGCATACGTGTATGACATGACAAGTATCGATTACGTACGAACTCATGATAAACAGTTAATAAATATATCACGTGAACATAATTAAATCATGATCACCATTTAAAATACAAATTAGAATACTTACGTAAATACATATAATATAATTACGAGTGATAAGATTACGGTAACTACATGATAAAATAAACAGAAACGCTTCAGACACGAACACGTTTAACCACGAACGAACACGAAACATCGGGACACGAGAAAGGTACGGGTACCCCATGTGGGGCCCCCATACCCACGGCACAACCACAAGGAATGGGCTAAGCCCATGGACTTTTACAAGTAAAAGGGGGTTATGTAACCTTTTCATTTCATTTCACTTTTACAAGAAAATAAACAAAAACCCTAAAAAGAGTTTTTCTCCTCCTCCTTTTCTCCTCTTTGTGCCGCCACTTAAACATCACCATAGGAGGGTGATTGGTTGATTTTGATCTCAAAAACTATTGTTATAATAAGTGTTTGTTCATCCTTTTTCCAAGCTACATAGTGGTATACCTTTCTAACCCTTCTTTTTAATTCTTTTTAATTCTTTTAATCTTTGATTATTTTCATGAACATGTTATTATTTTTTTTTATTTTAACATGACAATTAATCATTGATCTAACATGTTTTGGGGTTAATTAAAATCAAAGAAGGATTTATAAGGGTGTTTGTTTTTAGCCGCCTAGCAAAACAAACCCGAGGGGGGTTTGGTTTGCTATTGCCGCCACCACCAAGACCATTTTTGGTCTTGGTTGGCTCATGTGGGACCCACGGCAGCAAGGAGGCACACGTGCCCCGGGTTTGGCTCGGGGTACGATGTCGAATTCATGCCCGATTCATGGTTCGTTGGTTAAATCATGATTTATGCTACATGTTAATTTTTATGAATTATGAACTTAGGATATAATTAATTAATAACATGTAATATTAATTAAATCATGACTTAGGTTATTTTAATTATTAGTTTATCATGACATTAATTTAACCTAAGTATTTTATGTTATAAGTTATAATTAATTAATTATTTAAAACATGCCTATAATTAATTAATTTAGACATGACTTAGGTTATATTATTAATAATAATAATACACATTTTAACCTAAGTATTTTCATTTCATTTTAATTAAAACATGTTATACTTTAATTAAAATGCTTAACCTATAGTTTAATTAAAATACATGAAATAATAATTAAACTATATACTATATCATATGACTTAAGAAACAAGCTTATAAACACTTAGACTTATATGTTAGCTTATGTAACCAGCTTAATTCTAAATATGGAAACTTCTATTTATAGAAACTTAATTAAATAAGGCAACTAATCTATTAATGGAAACCTTCTATATATGGAAATCTATCTATTTCAGGCAGCTAATCTAATCATGGAAACCTTCTATATATGGAAACTTATTTAATTAAGGCAGCTGATCTATTTTTGGAAACTTTCTATTTTTAGAAACTAATCTATTTTAAGCAGTAAATTCTATTTTTGGAAACTTTCTATTTTTGGAAACTTTCTATTTTTGGAAACTTTCTATTTTTTGGAAACTTTCTATTTTTGGTAACTTTCTATTGTTGGAAACTTTCTATTTTTGGAAACTTTCTATTTTTGGAAACTTTCTATTTTTGGAAACCTGCTATTTTTGGAAAGTTACTTATTATTACACAGTAAGTATAATAATACATGAAATATCAGTAATACTTAAACGGATTAATCAGAATACAAGATAAACACAGTTTAAGGCTTTAAACAGTGAACCATGACCTAAAACATACCAAGTCAGCTAAAATGAGACATAAAACCCAGTACGTAATCAGTGAATCGATACTTATACACGTGTGTATTCATGTAGCGTTAGTGATCCAGAAGTAGGAGTCTTTCTTCCGTTCATTCACTGGACTTGAGGTACGGATTCCCGTCCTTTCAGTATGGACATTCTTTCCTTATTAGGATTTCCCCGTATGCAGCCAACTGTTTTCCCCAGTATTTGTTTTATTGTTTTGAACTGCTTATGTTTAATTAGCATAATCTATAGCCATATACAAGCATGACCAGTTTCACCTAGTTATGGAGGTACCATAACCATAGCATTGGAGGCACCGATGTTATGACTTCCCCACGGCGGAGTGATTGCTCGTGGCGTCCCTTTCAGTTTTGGCCATATTATTATATCATGTGGGGCGTATGGGTGCATCCTAGTTACATGTTTTATTCAGTATTTCATGGTGAATGTGGTGTGTGCCTTGCATCCTTCACAAGGAGTTGATCCCTCCTACCCAAACCAGTATATTAATTAGAGGCATCCCCTCTAATCAGCATGATGAGGTCACCCCTCCAAGTATTCATGCACGTGACCTTTTCATGACCTATATGGGCTATGGTATATTTATGTTAAAACAGTTTTCATAAGAGTAACATAAGGCTTTTCAAACTATAAAACCAGTTTTCTTAATACTTAACCAGTTTACTCAGAACTTAGTCTTCCGCTGTTATATGTTACATGCTTATCCTATTTCATGCTATATTGTATATCCGTGCACTGAGCGTTTTGCTCAGCCGTTACTTTCCTTTCCATGTCCCAAAACGACAGGTACCCAAGACTCGAGCATTTGGAGGACATGCATGGGATGGAAGTTGCCATAGACTTCTTCTCCTATTTCCTTCATATATTTATGCTTGTTTAGTGTTTCATTCAGTTCATTTATTTATTATGTTTTGGGCTTATGTTTGGGAACCGATGTTTGATTCCGGTTTTCCCTATGGTCATGTATGTTTTACTACATATTACCTTGCATGTTTTGATGACACGCCATAATTACGCGTGACATTCCATTTATCAAAATGGGGTGTTACAATTATGGTATCAGAGCCCAAGGCTTCGACCTGTAGGCTCTAAAACTCGACCTGTGACTAGTGGGTAGTCACCAGGAGCTTCCTAAGTCAACGCTTGTTATTCCACGTATTGATGCGTTTAGCACCTTTTTATTTTAATCATGACGTTTTCAGCACCTTGTTGTTTTAACCATGTTGTTTTCACCAGTATCGTTTTACTAATATGGAATGAACAACCGTCATCCATACTTAGTTATGTGCCATTGTCTATGCACGATGTTCCTCATGAACTGTGATTAGGTGGACTGAACCCTAGTAGTTCATATTTTTCACATAAAATTTTTTCTGTTAAGTTTTGACAATGACTTTTAATTATTATGTTTCATGCATTCATGCAATTATATCATATGTCATCTGTTGCAGGAATTTTGACTAAGTAATGGTTGGTACAGGACTGGCCCTATTTAGTCGCATGTGCTTTTATCGAAACTTTTAACTTTGGGACCGACCCATAGGCGTCCCCTCGCCATGTCTTTTGTTTTGGAACCGACCCATAGGCGTTCCCTCGCACATATAAAGATTTTATAAACTACATTACGCATTCATGCACTATTTTTCATGCATAAAATTTTTCTCATGATTTAAATTGGCATAAATTTTTTTCATGTCCCCTCATAAGTTATTATGTTTTTATGTCAAGTATGTTTTCATCCTGTCATGTTTAACTTCGGTTTCATGCTGAATATGTTATACACTCCTTTATGATAGATCGTTTTATGTTCCTTCATGATAATTCCATTTTCATGTTGATTATGTTTCACGCCTCTTTTGTTATTTACGTTGTCCTGCAAGACATTGTTAGATTTCTTAAATCATGCTTTCATGATAGTCATGGTTGGTTTTCATTGATCATGTTGTCAGGAAAATCATCGTTGAATTTTGTGTAACCACACTTTAGCGTTTCTCTATGCAACCAGAATGATGTCTATGCTAATACTGCCAGGTTATCATGATGGTTTTTCTAACTGTTCAACCGTTATACTTCCCTTAAATCATGATAAATGACCGACCCCATACCGATCATTTCATGTGTATTCCATGTGTACTCCACGTACCGTATTTCATGTGTATTACATGTACCTTAATCCATGTGTATTCCACTTGCAATACTTCACGAGTATTCGCTAGTCGATTCTAAATCATGTCAGGCGTAGGTTCACTTGCTGATATTCTACAAGATTGTCGATGCCGCTCATAGCTTGGAGATGTTACTGAAGGTTGACGCTGCTGATGTTGGGAGACGCTACGAGATGCTGATGCTGATGCTGTTCAAAACCTGGAGATCCTAAAAGACGAAGACAAAGGCGTCGGAGCAAAGCAATTGGACGAGAAGATGCTTCACCATCAGATGATTCCCATCAATCATTGTCCCTCATTCATAGTTACATGTCACACGTCATTCGGCTGTTATGTCAGCCATATGAGTGCAAACCGGTACCAGCCGGCCACTCAGCTGAATAGTTACATGAATCACGGTCATGAGAATGGCCGTCACGGAACTGACAGACAGGACTATAGTAACCACTACCATGACAGAAAATATCCTAGAAATTGCAACCGAGGCTCTGGCCGCAGACGTGAACAGACATACAAATGATCAGTAGTCCAACCGATCCGCCAATTCTGCCATATTAACCTAATATTTGTAGTTCTAATTGTTTCACATCTCGAGACACATGTCAAGACATCAGTCAAGACACATGTCTCACGTATACTTTCTGAGGACACATGTCAAGATACCAATCAAGACATATGTCACGCTTACATTTCTCAAGACACGAGTCAAGACACATGACTCACGTCTATTTATGGAGCATTTCTAAGAAATTCAGGGTACCCTCCAAGGGTACATCTATTTGTTGTGCCATGTATTAATCAGGCCACAAGAATTTCAATACCATTATCAGCGCATCAGTGAGAACTGTCATGTTGCCGATGTCACTTTCATTTCTTTCACCATAGTTCATATATTTCCTGACCAGGAAGGACACCTTTCGTATTCCCACGTATACGAAGATTTTCCGTCAGCTTAATGATGAGATCCAAGCTGCTAACGCATTTTCCTCGGACAGACACGAGATGAATTTATATCCTAATTATGGGCTATGAACAGCACACCATGCTACGATTCATAATTATGTACAATAATGTTCAGGCTCCTGAATACTTTCAGCTTGATTTTCCATCGGAATATCTGTGCAAATTTTCTACGCTTACAAGCATGTGCATTGTTAGCCATGGTCGCTAAAATTTTCTAGCTGTCAGTAAGACACAACCACTTAACTCTTTTACGCACAGCCAGTTGATTATTCCCAAGTCTTCCTATACATTCCAGCAGAACCTACAAGGAGAAGGATGGTACCATGAGATTATGTGTCGACTACCGTTGACTTAAACAAATCACCATTCATGACCGTTATTCTCCTTCACGTATTGACAACATGTCCAATCGACCTTATAGTGTTAATCACTTTTCCAAGATCGAATTCATGATCATACTGCCAACTGTGACGGGTGAAGGAGCAGGACATGTCCATGACTGCTATTCGTGCACGACTCGGTCATGCTAGATTTATGATTTTGATTCAGTCTCATCAATGCTCTAACAGCATTATGGACTTAATAAATTGAGTTTCCATGAACTCCTAAACAAATTTATCAGCGTTTTCATTGAGGATAACCTGATTTCCTGTAAGCCCAGAGAAGAACAGGAGGACCATATCTGCACTATGTTACAAATTCTATGACAAGAGAAATTTTACCCTAGAAAATTTTCCAATATCAATTCTGTTTCATTACAGTGACATGCTGAATCACATGGGTTTCTATGGTTAATCTTACCATGACTCAGCTTATGCGTAAAGGAGAGAACCCTACACTACATTAGGTGTTCTTTAAAGTCCTACGCTAGGAGAAGTCTAGATTCAGAGACTCAGAGTTTCGCAACATTCTATGTATCAAGTTCTACGAAGCAAGATAAAGTTACGTTCATATCTAGGTACCTGTCATACCAATAGGTTAAGATAGGACACCAACAAACTGGGATGTTTTCATCATATGAAATTGTGAATCGAAAAGGGACAAGATCTCCATGGATTTTAGTTACCAGATTTCAGCAAACTCAGAAGAAGCATGATGCTATCTGGGTTATTGCAAACAGTTTGATCAAGTCTGCAGAATCATTACATTCGTAAGGATTGTAGAACCGACAGATTGATCGGACATGTTCCAGCCAAGGCTCATCCGACCACTTGGTAATCCCGCAGCTATCGGGTCAGACAAAGATTCGTAATTTTACTCCTAACTTACTTCACGCCTTCATTCTAATTCCACGACTCGCTTTCGCGCTCACGTTCATGACACTATTCACGTTCATGATCGTATTTTGGCTTACGATTTTACGTTCATTTCTTTTCTCATTCTGGGAAGTTTGCAAGAACTTGTGAGACCAGACCCAAGTTTAGTATAACTCTCCATCATCAGATAGACGTTTCACGTCATATTCCACGTCTCACCTTGTAGCGTTTGGCGTTACCGCCATTATATTCTATGATCACGATATGTCTCACATGTCATGTTCATTCCGCGTTCCTCATATCATGATCAAGATATGTTACACGTATCATGGATCACGATATGTTTACTCATACTACACTCGCCATATCTCCACGTAGCACGTTCAAAATTTTTCACGTATCACGTTCAAAATTTTTCACGTACTACGTTTCTTTATGTCTTGCGCATCGTTTCTAATTATCAGTTAAGTCAGATTGTCTTACATCGTAATGTTTCAGTTACCCTTGCACGTTAACTCTTATTTTTCCTCGATCGAATCTCGGGGATCTACCTTCCGTTGATAACCAAGAATTTCTTCGTATTCCAAGTCAAGGTCAAGAGGATCAAGATTTATCATTAGTGCCAGGATCTTCTGAAGGAACCGTTCCAAGAGGGAGGCCACTTGGAAACGGACAAGTTCATCCGGACTTCTTATCCATTTTTCTCTTATCAATTAGATATGTCCTTTCAGTCACGTCACGTTCCATGTCTTTTCAAGACATGTCACGTTCCACGTTCCCTTCTACCATGTCATCTTCATTTCCGTTATTTTTGCATACCTTTCCAGTTTGATTCGGGTATGTTTCGCTTCCAGTTACTTTATCTATAATTCAGGGACGAATTATTCTTTTAGGGGGGAAGAATTGTAAAACCCGCATGCTTTTACCATGAATAGTGCCCTTAAGATCATACGTCCTAGATTAAAACTTACCTCATTTAGTATTGATCACATTCATGTGCTAATAATCAAGCAAGTGCATACGTGTATGACATGACAAGTATCGATTACGTACGAACTCATGATAAACAGTTAATAAATATATCACGTGAACATAATTAAATCATGATCACCATTTAAAATACAAATTAGAATACTTACGTAAATACATATAATATAATTACGAGTGATAAGATTACGGTAACTACATGATAAAATAAACAGAAACGCTTCAGACACGAACACGTTTAACCACGAACGAACACGAAACATCGGGACACGAGAAAGGTACGGGTACCCCATGTGGGGCCCCCATACCCACGGCACAACCACAAGGAATGGGCTAAGCCCATGGACTTTTACAAGTAAAAGGGGGTTATGTAACTTTTTCATTTCATTTCACTTTTACAAGAAAATAAACAAAAACCCTAAAAAGAGTTTTTCTCCTCCTCCTTTTCTCCTCTTTGTGCCGCCACTTAAACATCACCATAGGAGGGTGATTGGTTGATTTTGATCTCAAAAACTATTGTTATAATCAGTGTTTGTTCATCCTTTTTCCAAGCTACATAGTGGTATACCTTTCTAACCCTTCTTTTTAATTCTTTTTAATTCTTTTAATCTTTGATTATTTTCATGAACATGTTATTATTTTTTTTATTTTAACATGACAATTAATCATTGATCTAACATGTTTTGGGGTTAATTAAAATCAAAGAAGGATTTATAAGGGTGTTTGTTTTTAGCCGCCTAGCAAAACAAACCCGAGGGGGGTTTGGTTTGCTATTGCCGCCACCACCAAGACCATTTTTGGTCTTGGTTGGCTCATGTGGGACCCACGACAGCAAGGAGGCACACGTGCCCCGGGTTTGGCTCGGGGTACGGTGTCGAATTCATGCCCGATTCATGGTTCGTTGGTTAAATCATGATTTATGCTACATGTTAATTTTTATGAATTATGAACTTAGGATATAATTAATTAATAACATGAAATATTAATTAAATCATGACTTAGGTTATTTTAATTATTAGTTTATCATGACATTAATTTAACCTAAGTATTTTATGTTATAAGTTATAATTAATTAATTATTTAAAACATGCCTATAATTAATTAATTTAGACATGACTTAGGTTATATTATTAATAATAATAATACACATTTTAACCTAAGTATTTTCATTTCATTTTAATTAAAACATGTTATACTTTAATTAAAATGCTTAACCTATAGTTTAATTAAAATACATGAAATAATAATTAAACTATATACTATATCATATGACTTAAGAAACAAGCTTATAAACACTTAGACTTATATGTTAGCTTATGTAACCAGCTTAATTCTAAATATGGAAACTTCTATTTATAGAAACTTAATTAAATAAGGCAACTAATCTATTAATGGAAACCTTCTATATATGGAAATCTATCTATTTCAGGCAGCTAATCTAATCATGGAAACCTTCTATATATGGAAACTTATTTAATTAAGGCAGCTGATCTATTTTTGGAAACTTTCTATTTTTAGAAACTAATCTATTTTAAGCAGTAAATTCTATTTTTGGAAACTTTCTATTTTTGGAAACTTTCTATTTTTGGAAACTTTCTATTTTTTGGAAACTTTCTATTTTTGGTAACTTTCTATTGTTGGAAACTTTCTATTTTTGGAAACTTTCTATTTTTGGAAACTTTCTATTTTTGGAAACCTGCTATTTTTGGAAAGTTACTTATTATTACACAGTAAGTATAATAATACATGAAATATCAGTAATACTTAAACGGATTAATCAGAATACAAGATAAACACAGTTTAAGGCTTTAAACAGTGAACCATGACCTAAAACATACCAAGTCAGCTAAAATGAGACATAAAACCCAGTACGTAATCAGTGAATCGATACTTATACACGTGTGTATTCATGTAGCGTTAGTGATCCAGAAGTAGGAGTCTTTCTTCCGTTCATTCACTGGACTTGAGGTACGGATTCCCGTCCTTTCAGTATGGACATTCTTTCCTTATTAGGATTTCCCCGTATGCAGCCAACTGTTTTCCCCAGTATTTGTTTTATTGTTTTGAACTGCTTATGTTTAATTAGCATAATCTATAGCCATATACAAGCATGACCAGTTTCACCTAGTTATGAAGGTACCATAACCATAGCATTGGAGGCACCGATGTTATGACTTCCCCACGGCGGAGTGATTGCTCGTGGCGTCCCTTTCAGTTTTGGCCATATTATTATATCATGTGGGGCGTATGGGTGCATCCTAGTTACATGTTTTATTCAGTATTTCATGGTGAATGTGGTGTGTGCCTTGCATCCTTCACAAGGAGTTGATCCCTCCTACCCAAACCAGTATATTAATTAGAGGCATCCCCTCTAATCAGCATGATGAGGTCACCCCTCCAAGTATTCATGCACGTGACCTTTTCATGACCTATATGGGCTATGGTATATTTATGTTAAAACAGTTTTCATAAGAGTAACATAAGGCTTTTCAAACTATAAAACCAGTTTTCTTAATACTTAACCAGTTTACTCAGAACTTAGTCTTCCGCTGTTATATGTTACATGCTTATCCTATTTCATGCTATATTGTATATCCGTGCACTGAGCGTTTTGCTCAGCCGTTACTTTCCTTTCCATGTCCCAAAACGGCAGGTACCCAAGACTCGAGCATTTGGAGGACATGCATAGGATGGAAGCTGCCATAGACTTCTTCTCCTATTTCCTTCATATATTTATGCTTGTTTAGTCTTTCATTCAGTTCATTTATTTATTATGTTTTGGGCTTATGTTTGGGAACCGATGTTTGATTCCGGTTTTCCCTATGGTCATGTATGTTTTACTACATATTACCTTGCATGTTTTGATGACACGCCATAATTACGCGTGACATTCCATTTATCAAAATGGGGTGTTACAATCCAAATCCAAACCAGCAGGTTTAACTCTTGGAGTGTCATTCTTGAATGTGTCAGCGTCTGAAAAGGAGACGTTGACAGGACTTGTTCCAGCACTGACATATGATGATCCAGTAACTGGATGCATATAAGAGTCCTTCTGATTGAATTGACCTTCACTATGAGAGAAGAAGGCCATGTTGCTGGAGCTAGATTTGCTTCCATGATCTGAAAGAGTTTCATCTTCCAACAGTCTTAGTTTGTTGTAGATGTCATCAAACGAGGAGCTCTTGTAAGTATTGTTGGCAAGAATAGATCTTGCCTCAATCTTCCATGCCTCACCAAGACTTTTAAGAAAGGTAGCATTGGTGTCAACATCACCTACTTTTGTCCCCATGAAGGACAACTTGCTTGTGATGTCAAGCAATCTGCTTCTCACACTACTCAGTTTCTCATTGGGCTGAGCTTTGAAGACAGCATAATCATGCAGAAGTTGCTTTTTCTTTTCTTCCTTAGTGTCTGCATTGCCACCATATGCAACTTCAAGTGCTTCCCAAAGATCCTTAGCAGATTCATAGCCTCTATATTTGTGCTGGTTTTCTTGTCCCAAAGAGACTTTCAGAATATTTAGGGCTTTCATGTCAACCCTTTTCTTTGCAATATCGTCAGCACCTACAGCTCTACCATCTCCAGGTTTTTATTTCTTATCTTCATCAGGGCATCCTTCAACAGCTGATCTTTGAGTAATGGCATCAAGAATCTTTTGAGCCTTATTGAATGAATTTCCATATTCAATAATCTCCTAGAGTGTGTAGTCATAGATCCCTAGATATTGTTCAAAGTTGAACTTCCATAAGTCAAAGTGGGTTGCATCAAGCATGGGAATCTTGATATTAGGTAAGGCTGAGGAGGAGGAGGTTATTTCTTCAGACATGATGTTGTTAGGGTTTCTGAGAAAATTAGGGTTTTGGTGTTTTTAGGATTCTGGTGTTCTTCAAAGATCAAAAGTTCCTCAACAAGCTCTGATACCACTTGTTGATCCCAAACTTAGATCGATTAGCTTTGTGTATACGAGATTAGATCAAGTAATACACGTAGAGAAACCTTTGTATATGCTTTGTAAATCTAAGTGTTATGCGGAATTTAACACTTAAACAAGAACACACAAGATATAAACAAACTTTCACTTTGATTATCAATGTGGAACTTGCTTACAATGAAAGATGTTTATGAACGAAAACTTATGTAAAAACTTATATCAAACATTAACCTAAAGGCCTTCTTTTATAGATACAAGAAGCCTTGTACAATAAGCTACGTATCAACTATTCTAGGTAAAGATAAACATAGAAATACATTGTCGTTTCTATCCTTACTAGAAGTATTCTAGAATATAATAAACGTGTAGATTATATCTTCCATCAGTGCTTGTCTTCAATGTGTCAACGCTTGACTTTAACTTGTCAACGCTTGAGCTGTCAGCGCTTACATTGTTCTTGTCAACGCTTGTTTTGTTCTTGTCAACGCTCAAGTGATTCTGGCCTTAATTTATTCCCAACAGGTTGGATAGCCCTTTCATTCATTTTGACCCATTGTAAATTGTGTCAACATTGGTCTTACCATTTGGTTTGACCCATTTATAATACTGACTAACTAGTTGAACAGATGGAATAAAGACTTACAATTACTTTCCCACTTACCACACAAGTTAAATAGGACTCACTAGACCTATTAGATTACTATTCCTTTCATAACACCTTTTTCTATCAATGGAAAGCCTTCCACCTTTTGGATCACCACAAAGACCTAGGCCTATTGTCACACCAGGTGTTGTAAAACGATTTAAGGATGGCAATGTTACAGATGAGTTTGTGGCTTGGTATGGATATGTGGAACACTATGAGTATCTGGATGATGATTACTGGTATGAAATATCTATTGATGCTAGTGAATCCAGTGAAGAAAGCTTAGAAGATACTGACAACCAAGGCCAATCCTCAAATCCAATCATAGCTACAAGATCCTAACCCAGTCAACCTGCTAACTTCATACCTGTATGCAAAAGTACCTCTTCAAATGCAATTACCAAAAGCCCTGTAGCCATAACTGGGGTTGTGCTTGGACTTGCTAGTCAAAGGACTTGGTCTTCTATTCAAGACAAACTAAGGAAGATGGTTGTGACAACCAACAAGGATGGAAAGGACAAGGGAAAGGGCAAAATCTAAGTGCTATGGTCATTTTATGTGCTTTCATTATTATCTTTATGTTTTACTGTTATGTATGCTAGTGTTTTCTATTTTGGGACTTCATGTAATGGTTTTTTACCATAAAATGAATGGAAGCATTAGCTAATATTGTGAACAAGAACATATAACTTATTTGGTCTATTAAGAAGTTCATTCAAATCTGGAAAAATGACCATTACATAATTATGTGGTCTATTAAGAAGTTCATTAACATTACTTGGCGAATTCCATTGAAACTAAAAACCAGACCAAAAAAACAACCAGCTGCACATTAGGAATTTCTTGAGGCTTTTGTTTGCAGCAACAAACATCTCCATATTTGCTTCCATTGCGTTTCTAGCCCTTAGTAATCCAGGGATGATAGCAACTGCACGAGCACACATTGGAGGATCTACCCAAGAGAAAAATGGACAATAAGATGTTGAACAAGAGCGAAATGACGTCCTGGGTTTATATCAGTCCAAGATGTACGGACAATGGATTGATTACCACAAAAACAACTCATGTTCCCTCAATCGTGTTGTGAAAAAATTAAGGTTTATAGTTTTGGGGATTTCTGGAAAATAAAAGCATGGATCGCTGGTACTTATAAAAGAGAAAGGGGTAGACTGTTTATAGTGAAAAGACAGTCCTACCCTCACATAACGAGTCAAAATTAACAGCAGTTAACGTTGGGGAGGCCGCTTGCTTACTTTCCCTTAATGTTGGGGAGGTTGTCTACACTTTCGTAAAAGTAGGGAGGCCGCCTACATTTTGGGAAAACCACAGCGAGCATATTTGCATTTCTCTCTACATTTTATGTAAGCCTTGTATATGTTTGTGTAAGTTAAGATGATTCTTAACACGCATATTTAATGCAAGTCACCCCCAATACATCCTTCTGAGTATAATCTTTTTAATTTTCTTTTAATTTTCTAGTTAATTTAGGTTATTATGAATAGCATTATATACACGCCACTAAACCAAATCGCCTAAACCAACGTGCATGCACTCATTTAAGTGCATTACTATGTCATCCTTTATAAACCCTAAGTTAATCATGTTTCTTAGTCAAGAAAGATATTTGTACACAGTTTTAGATTGATCGTGAATTATGGTGTTCAATATCATTTATAAAACTTACAAAAGATGTGTTTCTCACCGTTCGTGTATTGTAAGACCAAACTCACGCGTGAGTGTGGCTCAATAGAGCAACAACACACACGTGGATTTTAACTTGCCACATGATCTATTCGTTACTCCATTTAACCCTAGTATAAGTTGAAAACTCAAAAATTTTATTCTCGAATATATGTTTGGCAAAATAGTCAAAGTAAAAGTCCATTATCATGAAAATGACATAAAAAGAGACAAACATGACTTCAAATATATGCCCTCTTTTTTGGTGAATGGTCAAGATTAAATGCTAAAAGTCTTCTTTCATATTCTTAAATTCTTCGAGTTGGCCTTTGATCTTAAAGTCAATATCACAAAGAGTTGATATATGGGTGTTGGGGTGTCTAATGTTGATACTGCTACAGTTGCGTCCTCTCTCGGGTGCAACCTTGGGTTTTCCTTGTGCACCTATCTTGGCCTCCTAGTTGGTAGTAAGATGCGTTTTGTGAAGGTTGGATTGTAATCATAAACCGGTTCTGTGAGCGCCTCTCGTCTTGAAAAGCCAAGTCAATTTCGGTTGGTGTTAGACTGACTCTCATTAATTTGATTCTTGGAAGTCTTCCAACGTATTACCTCTCCCTCTTTAAGGCTCCCAAATAAGGGCTCAATCTTTTAGAATCTTTAAGAAGTATATTCTTTTGGAGATTTAAAGATTTAAACCAAGGTATTAGTTGGATCAGGTGGAAATCTGTTTTTCTTAATAAAGAGCTTGGAGGTTTGGGTGTCGGATGCCTACAAGAAAATTTTTTGGGGCTTTTGGGAAAGTGGAAGTGGAGGTTCCTCACCAAGGATAAGGCGCTTCTACGTGCTATGATAATATATTTCTATGGAGAGGATGGGGGTTTTAATTCTGGTTCAGTCTCAAGCCACTCTACACTTGGAGGAATATGGGTTGACATCTATAAGTTGTGAAGCATATTAAAAGCACCGATGGCTCATTCAAACATTCTTTTAAGCTTAAAGTTTCCAATGGTTCCAACATCCTTTTTTGGAAAGTCCCTTGGTGTGGAGGCGAATCTCCTCTCAAATAGATTTTTCCCAAGTTATATGCTCTTGAAAGTAATAAAGATGGCACTATCGTTGATATATGGTGTTGTGCGAATAACTCTTGGTGTGGTAACTGGTTTTTGCGCTTTGCTCTTCGCGGAAGATATCTGGATGACCTTTCTTCGCTCATTAGTATGATTGGTAACCGTTCCTTCTCGAAGGATGGTAATGATCATTTTCTTGGACGCGAGACATATCGGGTATGTTCAAAGTTAAATCTCTTTCATGATATATCCAAAACCTCTCCCTCAACGATTTTCTAATTGGCAAACATAATCGGTGGAACTCTTGGATTCTGAAAAAAGTAAACATTTACGTGTAGAGATCCTCGTTAAATAGGTTGCCAACGCGTCTTAGTATTCTATCTCGTGGAGTTAATACCGATTCTTCCGTTTGTCATTTGTGTGAGAATGAAGCGGAAAGTATTGACCATTGCCTTATTCATTGCCCGAGTGTGCTTCATGTTCGGAGAAAAGTTTGGGGAGCTGGTGGAATCTACTTGCCCCGGTTTCCTTCCCCTCGTTTTCCATAGTTGATGTAACACCCCACTTTGATAAGTGGACCATTACGTGTATTTATGGCGTGTCATCAAAGCATGCAAGGTAATATGTACTAAAACATACATGACCAAAAAGGAAAACCGGAATCAAACATCGGTTGCCAAACATAAGCCCAAAACATAAATAAAGTAAATGAAATGAGAAGGACAAAACAAGTGTTCAAACAACCATAAGTATATGAACGCAAAAGGAGAATAAGTCTAAGGCAGCTTTCCTCCTATGCACGTCCTCTAAATGCTCAAGTATTTCCATGAGTACCTGCCGTCTTGGGACATGGAAAGGAAAGTAACGGCTGAGCAATACGCTCAATGAACAGATATATGACATAGTATAAATGACATAACATAATAAAGATTGATTAGCAGCGGAAATGTATAAGTCCTGGAAAACCTGGTACATATTTATAAAACTGGTTTTATAGTTTGAAAAGCTTATGATTAACTTATGATAACTGTATTTTAAATTTAGCCAAGAGCCCATATAGGTCATGAGGTATCAACGTGCATGTATACTTAAAGGGGTGACCTCATCATGCAATTAGAGGGGTTGCCTCTAATTATACTGGTCTGGATAGGAGGGATCAACTCCTTGTGAAGGACGCGAGGCACACACAACAATCGCCATGAAAATCCTGAAAAACATGTAACTAGGATGCACCCATACGCCCCCACATGATAATATATATATATGTCCAAAACTGAAAGGAACGCCACGAGCAATCACTCCGTCGGGGGGAAGTAATAACACTGGTGCCTCCAGTGTTATGGTTATGGTACCTCCATAACTAGATGAACTTGCATGTATGTATATATAGCTCAGGCATTTAAAATAAAACATAAGCATTCAAAACATATAAAATAACTAAGGAAAACAGATGGCTGCAAATGGGGAATCCTAAATAAAAGAAGAGAATGTCCATACTGAAGGACGGAATATCCGTACCTTATGTCCAGTAGTGAAGCTAGAATAGAAGCTGAACGATCTACTCCGACTTAGCGGATACTACATAAATAAGGGACGTGCATGAGTTGTATGATTACTGAGTGTGTTACTGGTTCTGTGTGTTCTTAACTTATTTTATATGTTCTTGTCATGTTTTACTCTTTTAAGTGTTATATTGTATTTATTCATGTTTTACATGTATTCTGATTATGTATTTCATGTATTCTTGTATTACTATACGTGTAGTATCATAATAAGTAACTTACTAAAAATAATAGGTTTCCAAAAATAGAAAGTTTCCAAGAATAGAAAGTTTCCAAAAATAGTAAGTTTCCTGAAATATAAATTTTTTAAGAATAGAAAGTTTAAAAAAAATAGTAAGTTTCCTGAAATATATATAAGCTGGATTAATAAGTCTAAAAATATAAGCTAGTGCTTATTAGTCATAAGTTATAAGTCATGATAATTTATTAGTAAAATCTATTAAATAAAATACTTAGGCTAATATGATTATTAATTAATAATATAATGCATAGTATTAATATGAATTATTAATTAATAAAATGACATGATTAATTTAATAAAACTTTACTTTATATAAATAATTAAATTAAAGTATGGTTTTTAATTTAATTATGCCATGATAAAATACTTAGGCTAACTTCGTGAATTATTATACTAATAATTATAACCTAAGTTCATGGTTAATTTAATTAATTAATATCACATGTAAAATTAAATTAATTAACAAATTAACTAAAAATGATTTAACCAAAAGCCTTAATGTACCCGAGCCCCAAAACCTGAGACAAAACCAAGCCAAGCACCAACAGCCGGCGGCTGTTGGTTTTGGTCAGTGGCTACGTAGCCAATGCTGTTGTCGTTCCACTGTTTGGCCGCAGGCTCCCACCGGCAGTGGTCGGTTCCCCCTGCTGTGCTCAAAGTTCCCATCGGCCTAGGTCGGTTCCCCCTGCCTTCACCCCCCCTGTTGGGTGTTTGGACCCTGCTGCTGATCGAACCAACGGCCACCGACCCTTATGGGGTTCGGCTGGCAGATTAACAAACACCACCGAGAGTCAATGACTCTCGATTTTCGTGAAAAACGAAACAAATCAACATATAAACCAGATTTCCCATGTGTTAAATCCTTTATTAACATGTTTATTAATTAGCTTTGCTCGTCATGAACAAAATAAAGATGATAAAAGATTAGGGATTCAAGAATTACCAATTTCGTGTATAAATTAAAGATTAGATGCCACGAACATAACCTGAATTAACAATGGTCCAAAACACTTTTTTCTCCCTTTGTGGTGTTCTACAGCCGGCACCCCCACAACATAAACCCTAGTCTTTTAAAAAAAACATGTCTAATGGAAGAAAGTGAAACTTTGTGTTGTTAAATTTTCATAACGGGCCGGGCTTGGGCCTTTTCCTTTCCTTCTCTTTTTGCCGACTAGCCCACACACACACATACATATTCCATCTTAATTTTTCGTGCATAAATATTTATCGTGTGTCTTCGTATTCTAAGTTTCGTGTTTTATTTCTTGTCATGTTATAAATATTATACGTAACTATTTATCGTGTATTGATAATATACATAATACTTGAAATTTATATTCGTGACGCGTGTCGTATATCATTAAATGTTAAGTTTTAATTTAATCAGGTTTCATGTATTTAATATTCTTGGGTATTTTATTATGCGGGTTTTACAACTCTTTCCCTCTAAAAAGAATAATTCGTCCTCGAATTAGAGATACGATAATCTAGTAAAGGACATGGACGTACATGACTGTAAAGGAACTGGAACATGACGTGACAGAAAAGAACATATCTGAATTATGGAAGAAAAATAATAAGAAGTCCTGATGGACCCCTCCGTTCCATGTGGCTTCCCGCTCGAAACGGTTCTTCCAAGAGATCTTGACAAAATTGCAAATGTTGGTCTTCATGACCCTGACTTGACGATACGTAAAAGTTTCTAGTTCATCAACGTAAGATAAATCCTCATGAGTATGATCGAGTGGGTAAGGAATAACGTGCTAGGTTAGATGAAACGTTATGATGCAAAATAACCTGGAATAACTAACATTAGTAACGTCTGAGCAATGATGCACGAGACATACTGAAACGTAGTACGTGAACAATTATGAACGTCACGTGAACAATTGTGAGTGTGATACGTGAAGATATGGTGACTGTAATATGAGAGCACATAGTGCATGAGGATACGTGCAACATATCGTGAACGTGATATGAGAACGTGGAATGAACATGACATGTGAAACTATCGTGAACATGAGATAACTGAGGAGGTAACGCCAAACGATATGAAGTGAGACATGAAATGTGACGTCAAACGTCTATCTAAGGATGGAAATTTTATTGAAGTTGGGTTTGGTCTCTCAAGCTTTCTGTAAAACTTTCCAGAACGAAAAGTGAAACGTAAATCGTAAGCTAGAATACGATCATGAACATGAACAGTGTCATGAACGTGAGTGCGAAAGAAAATCGTAAATTTGAACAAGGACATGAACATAAATAATAAACACGAACATGAACCTTTATTTGGTTCGATAGCTGAAGGAGTTCCAGTGATCGTACGATCCTTGGCTGGAAGATGTCTGATAATCTGTTAGCTATGAAATTCTTGCAGATGGAAGGATTTTGTAGACTTGGTCAAACGGTTGAAGACAACCCAGATAGCATCATGCTTCTTCTGAGCCTGCGGTAATCTGGTAACAAAATCCATGAAGATCTCGCCCCCATTTTCGTTCAAATTCCTACTGGTCGAAAATAAACTGCTAGCATGTTGGTGTTCTATCATAACCTGTTGGCATGTCAGACATCTAGATATGAACGTAACTGCAGCTTGGTTCACTAGGAACTGGATACATAGAAGTTTGAAAAAATAAATTATGATTCTCTGAAATTAGACTTCTCTTAGCGTAAGATCCTCTGGAACACATAATTTAGTGTAGGATTATCTCCTTTATGCGTAAGCTTAGTCATGGTAAAACTAGTCGTGAGAAACAATGTGATTCAACGTGTCACTGTAATCAACCAAAATTCGTACCTGAAAAGGGTTCAGTGTACTACTTCTCCTGTCTTATACTTTGTAACATATTATGAAGATGGTCTCCGTGCTCTTCTCTGTACTTAGAGGAAATCAAATTATTGTCGACGAACACAATACTGTCTTGTCTATGAACTCATGGGGAAATTCCGTTCATCAAGTCCATAAATGATCCTGGAGCATTCGTGAGACCAAAACAAAATCATGAATTTAGCATGACCAAATCGTGTACGAATAGAAGCCATGGAAATGTCCTCCTCTTTCACTCGTCACTGTTGTCAGCATGATCGTAAATCAATTTTGGAAAAGTGCTTAACACCCTGTAGTCGATCGTATACGTCATCGATACGTGGAGGAGGATAACGGTTATGAAGGGTAATTTGTTTTAATCGACGGTAGTCGACACATAATCTCATGTTACCGTCCTTCTCCTTGAAGGTTCTTCTAGAATTTATGTAAAACCCGCATGCTTTTACCATGAATAGTGCCCTTAAGATCGTACGTTCTAGATTAAAACTTACCTTATTCAATATTGATCACATTCATGTGCTAATAATCAAGCAAGTGCATACGTGTATGACATGATAAGTATCGATTACGTACGAACTCATGATAAGCAGTTAATAAGTATTTCACGGGAACATAATTAAATCATGATCACCATTAAAACACGAACTAAAATAATTACGTAAATACATATAATATAATTACGAGCGTTAGGAATACGATAAACTACATGATAAAATAAACAGAAACACTTTAAACACGAACACGTTTAACCACGAACGAACACGAAACATCAGGACACGGAAAACATGTGGGTTACCCCTTGTGGGCCCCATATCCACGAAATTAGGAAGAAGAATGGGCCTAGCCCATCATTTTACTAAACAAGGGGGTTAAGGGAAAGAAATGCATTCATTTTCACTTTTCAAGGAATAAACATAAAAACCCTAAAAGAGTTTTCTCCTCTCCTTTTCTCCTCTTTGTGCCGCCACATAAACACCACCATAGGGGGTGATTTGTTTGATTTTGATCTTAAGAACTATTGTATAATCAGTGTTTGTTCATCCTCTTTCCAAGCTACATAGTGGTATACCTTTCAAACCCTTCTTTTTAATTCTTTTTAATTCTTTTTAATTCTTTTGATCTTTGATTATTTTCATGAACATGTTATTATTTTTTCTTATTAAAACAAGGTAATTAATCATTGATCTAACATGTTTTGGTATTAATTAAAATCAAGGAATGATTTAAAGGGGTGTTTGTTTCTAGCCGCCTAGCAAAACAAACCCGAGGGGGGTTTGGTTTGCTATTGCCGCCACCACCAAGACCACTTTTGGTCTTGGTTGGCTCATGTGGGACCCACGGCAGCAAGGGGACACATGTGCCCCGGGTTTGGCCCGGGGTACGGTGTCGAATTCATGCCCGATTCATGGTTCGTTGGTTAAATCATGATTCATGCTACATGTTGATTTTTATGAATTATGAACTTAGGATATAATTAATTAATAACATGAAATATTAATTAAACCATGACTTAGGTTATTTTAATTATTAATGTAGCATGATATTAGTTTAACCTAAGTATTTTATGTTATAAGTTATAATTAATTAATTATTTAAAACATGCCTATAATTAATTAATTTAGACATGACTTAGGTTATATTATTATTAATAATAATACACATTTTAACCTAAGTATTTTCATTTCATTTTAATTAATACATGTTACACTTTAATTAAAATGCTTAACCTATAGTTTAATTTAAATACATGAAATAATAATTAAACTATACACTATATCATATGACTTAAGAAATAAGCTTATAAACACTTAGACTTATATGTTAGCTTATGTAATCAGCTTAATTCTAATTATGGAAACCTTCTATATATGGAAATCAATCTATTTCAGGCAGCTAATCTAATCATGGAAACTTTCTATATATGGAAACTTATTTAGTTAAGGCAGCTGATCTATTTTTAGAAACTTTCTATTTTTAGAAACTAATCTATTTTAGGCAGTAAATTCTATTTTTGGAAACTTTCTATTTTTGGAAACTTTCTATTTTTGGAAACTTTCTATTTTTGAAAACTTTCTATTTTTGGAAACTTTCTATTTTTGGTAACTTTCTATTTTTGGAAACTTTCTATTTTTGGAAACTTTCTATTTTTGGAAACCTGCTATTTTTGGAAAGTTACTTATTATTACACAGTAAGTATAATAATACATGAATCACCAGTAATACTTAATCAGATTAATCAGAATACAAGATAAACACAGTTTAAGGCTTTAAACAGTGAACCATGACCTAAAACATACCAAATCAGCTATAATGAGACACAGAACCCAGTACGTAATCAGTGAATCGATACTTATACACGTGTGTATTCATGTAGCGTTAGTGATCCAGAAGTAGGAGTCTTTCTTCCGTTCATTTCACTGGACTTGAGGTACGGATTCCCGTCCTTTCAGTATGGACATTCCTTCCTTATTAGGATTTCCCCGTATGCAGCCAACTGTTTTCCCCAGCATTTGTTTTATTGTTTTGAACTGCTTATGTTAATTTAGCATAAACTATAGCCATATACAAGCATGACCAGTTTCACCTAGTTATGGAGGTACCATAACCATAGCATTGGAGGCACCGATGTTATGACTTCCCCACGGCGGAGTGATTGCTCGTGGCGTCCCTTTTCAGTTTGGCCATATTATTATATCAGTCGGGGCGTATGGGTGCATCCTAGTTACATGTTTTATTCAGTTTATCATGGTGAATGTGGTGTGTGCCTTGCACCCTTCACAAGGAGTTGATCCCTCCTACCCAAATCAGTATATTGATTAGAGGCATCCCCTCTAATCAGCATGATGAGGTCACCCCTCCAAGTATTCATGCACGTGACCTTTTCATGACCTATATTGGCTATGGTATATATATATATGTTAAACAGTTTTCACAGGTTAAACATAAGGCTTTTCAAACTATAAAACCAGTTTTCATGTTACTTAACCAGTTTACTCAGAACTTAGTCTTCCGCTGTTATATGTTACATGTTTATCCTATTCCATGCTTTATTGTACATCCGTGCACTGAGCGTCTTGCTCAGCCGTTACTTTCCTTTCCATGTCCCAAAACGGCAGGTACCCAAGACTCGAGCATTTGGAGGACGCACATAGGATGGAAGCTGCCAGAGACTTCTTTTCCTTTTTGCCTTCATATAGTTATGCTTGTTTAGTCTTTATTCAGTTCATTTCCTTTATTTATGTTTTGGGCTTATGTTTGGGAACCGATGTTTCATTCCGGTTTTCCCTATGGTCATGTATGTTTTACTACATATCACCTTGCATGCTTTGATGACACGCCATAATCACGCGTGACATTCCATTTATCAAAATGGGGTGTTACAATTATGGTATCAGAGCCAAGGCTTCGACCTGTAGGCTCTAAAACTCGACCTGTGACTAGTGGGTAGTCACCAGGAGCTTCCTAAGTCAACGCTTGTTATTCCACGTATTGATGTTTTAGCGCGTTGTTGTTTTAACCATTATGTTTTCAGCACCTTTTTGTTTTAGCCATGACGTTTTCAGCACCTTGTTGTTTCCACCATGATGTTTTCACCATGATGTTTTCACCAGTATCGTCTTACTAATATGGAATGAACAACCGTCATCCATACTTAGTTATGTGTCATTGTCTATGCATGATGTTCCTCGTGAACTGTGACGATGTGGACTGACCCCAGTAGTTCATAATTTTCACATAAAATTTTTTCTGTTAAGTTTTGACAATGACTTTTAATTATTATGTTTCATGCATTCATGCATTTATATCATATGTCATCTGTTGCAGGAATTTTGACTAAGTAATGGTTGGTATAGGACTGGCCCTATTTAGTCGCATGTGCTTTTATCGAAACTTTTAACTTTGGGACCGACCCATAGGCGTCCCCTCGCCATGTCTTTTGTTTTGGAACCGACCCATAGGCGTTCCCTCGCACATATAAAGGTTTTATAAACTACATTACGCAGTCATGCACTGTTTTCTGGCATAAAATTTTTCTCATGATTTAAATTGGCATAAAAAAATTTATTTTTTTTTTTCATGTCCCATCATAAGTTATTATGTTTTATGTCAAGTATGCCTTCATACTGTCATGGTTAACTTCAGTTTCATGCTGATTATGTTATATACTTCTTCGTAATAGATGGTTTCATGTTTCCTCATGATAATTCCGTCTTCATGTTGATTATGTTTCACGCCTCTTTTGTTATTTACGTTGTCCTGCAAGACATTGTTAGATTTCTTGAATCATGCTTTCATGATAGTCATGGTTGGTTTCCATTGATCATGCTGTCAGGCAAATCATCGTTGAATTTTGTGTAACCACACTTTAGCGTTTCTCTATGCAACCAGAATGATGTCTATGCTAATACTGCCAGGTTATCATGATGGTTTTCCTAACCGTTTAACCGGTTTACTTTCCTTAAATCATGACAAATAATCGAGCCCATACCGATCATTTCATGTGCATTCCATGTGTACTCCACGTATCGTATTTCATGTGTATTACATGTACCTTAATCCATGTGTATTCCACTTGCAATACTTCACGAGTATTCGATAGTCGATTCTAAATCATCTCAGGCATATGTTCACTTGCTGATATTCTACAAGGTTGTCGATGCCGCTCATAGCTTGGAGATGTTACTGAAGGTTGATGCTGCTGATGTTGGGAGACGCTACGAGATGCTGATGCTGATGTTGATGCTGTTCATAACCTGGAGATCCTAAAAGACGAAGACAAAGGCGTCGGAGCAAAGCAATTGGACGAGAAGATGTTTCACCATCAGACAATTCCCATCAAACATTGTCCCAAATTCATAGTTACATGTCACACGTCGTTCGGCTGTCATTTCAGCCATAGGAGTGCAAACCAGTACCAGCCGGCCACTCAGCTAAATAGTTACATGAGTCACGGTCATGAGAATGACCGTCATGGAACCGACAGACAAGATGATAGTAACCACTACTATGACAGCAACTATCCTAGAAATCGCAACCGAGGCTCCGGCCACGGACGTGATCAGACATACTAATGGTCAGTAGTCCAACCGATCCGCCAATTCCGGCATATTAACCTAATATTGGTAGTTCTAATTGTTTCACATCTCGAGACGCATGTCAAGACATCAGTCAAGACACATGTCTCACGTATACTTTCTGAGGACACATGTCAAGATACCAGTCAAGACATATGTCACGCTTACATTTCTCAAGACACGAGTCAAGACACATGACTCACGTCTAATTATGGAACATTTCTAAGAAATTCAGGGTACCCTCCAAGGGTATATCTATGTTGTTGTGCCATGTATTAATCAGGACACAAGAATTTCAATACCATTATCAGCGCATCAGTGAGAACTGTCATGTTGCCGATGTCACTTTCATTTCTTTCACCATAGTTCATATATTCCTGACCATGAAGGACGCCGTTCGTATTCCCACGTATACGAAGATTTTCCGTCATCTTAATGATGAGATCCAAGCTGCTAACGCATTTTCCTCGGACAGACACGAGATGAATTTTTTTTTATCTTAATTATGGACTATGAACAGCACACCATGCTATAATTCATAATTATGTACAGAAATGTTCAGGCTCCTGAATACTTTCAGCTTGGTTTTCCATCAGGAAAATCTGTACAAATTATCTATGCTTTTCAAGCACGTGCTTTGTTAGCCAGAATTGCTAAAATTTTCTAGCTGTCAGTAACACACAACCACTTAACTCTTTTACGCATAGCCAGTTGATTATTCCAAAGTCTTCCTATACATTCCAGGAGAACCTACAAGGAGAAGGATGGTACCATGAGATTATGTGTCGACTACCGTTGACTTAAACAAAGCACCATTCATGACCGTTATTCTCCTCCACGTATTGACGACATGTCCAATCAACCGTATAGTGTTAATCACTTTTCCAAGATCGAACTCATGAACAAGTTGCCAATAGTGACGGGTGAAAGAGCAGAACATGTCCATGACTGCTATTCGTGCACGACTGGGTCATGCTAGATTTATGATTTTGGATTAGTCTCATCAATGCTCCAACAGCATTATGGACTTAATAAATTGAGTTTCCATGAACTCCTAAACAAATCCATCAGCATTTTCATTGAGGATAACCTGACTTCATTTAAGCCTAGAGAAGAACAGGAAGACCATATCTGCACTATATTGCAAATTCTTGACAAGAGAAATTTTACCCTAGAAATTTTCCAATATCAATTCTGTTTCATTACAGTGGCACGCTGAATCACATGGGTTCCTACGGTTAATCTTACCATATCTCTGCTTATGCGTAAAGGAGAGAACCCTACACTACATTAGGTGTTCTAGAAAATTATATGCTAGGAGAAGTCTAGATTCAGAGACTCCGAATTTCGCAAACTCCTAGGTATCAAGTTCTACGAAGCAAGATACAGTTACGTTCATATCTAGGTACCTTACATACCAAGAGGTTAAGATAGGACACCAACAAACTGGGATGTTTTCATTATATGAAATTGTGAATCGAAATGGGACAAGATCTACACGGATTTTGGTTACCAGACTTCAGCAAACTCAGAAGAAGCAGGATGCTATCTGGGTTATTATCAACAGTTTGATCAAGTCTGCAGAATCCTTACATCCGTACGGATTTCAGAACCAACAGATTGAACAAACATGTTCCAGCCAAGGCTCATCCGATCACTTGGCAATCCCTCAGCTATCGGGTCAGACAAAAATTCGTAATTGTACTCCTAACTTACTTCACGTCTTCATTCTAATTCCACGACTTGCTTTCGCGCTCACGTTCATGACACTATTCACGTTCATGATCGTATTTTGGCTTACGATTCTACGTTCATTTCTTTTCTCGTTCTGGAAGTTGCAAGAACTTGTGAGACCAGACCCAAGTTTAGTATAACTCTCCATCATCAGATAGACGTTTCACGTCATATTCCACGTCTCACCTTGTAGCGTTTGGCGTTACCGCCATTAGATTCTATGATCACGATATGTCTCACATGTCATGTTCATTCCACGTTCCTCATATCATGATCAAAATAGGTTACACGTATCATGGATCACGATATGTTTACTTATACTACACTCGCCATATCTCCACGTAGCACGTTCAAAATTTTTCACGTACTACGTTTCTTTATGTCTCGCTCATCGTTTCTAATTATCAGTTAAGTCAGACGGTCTGGCATCGTAACGTTTCAGTACCCTTGCACGTTAACTCTTATTTCCTCGATCGAATTTAGGGGATCTACCTTCCGGTAATAACCAAGAATTTCTTCGTATTCCAAGTCAAGGTCAGGAGGACCAAGATTTATCATTAGTGTCAGGATCTTCTGAAGGAACCGTTCCAAGAGGAAGGCCACTTGGAAACGGACAAGTTCATCCGGACTTTTTATCCATTTTTCTCTTATCGATTAGATATGTCCTTTCAGTCACGTCACGTTCCATGTCTTTTCAAGACATGTCATGTTCCACGTTCCCTTCTACCATGTCACCTTCATTTCTGTTATTTTGCATACCTTTCCAGTTTGATTCGGGTATGTTTCGCTTTCAGTTACTTTATCTATAATTCGGGGACGAATTATTCTTTTTAGGGGGGAAGAATTGTAAAACCCACATGCTTTTACCATGAATAGTGCCCTTAAGATCGTACGTTCTAGATTAAAACTTACCTTATTCAATATTGATCACATTCATGTGCTAATAATCAAGCAAGTGCATACGTGTATGACATGATAAGTATCGATTACGTACGAACTCATGATAAGCAGTTAATAAGTATTTCACGGGAACATAATTAAATCATGATCACCATTAAAACACGAACTAAAATAATTACGTAAATACATATAATATAATTACGAGCGTTAGGAATACGATAAACTACATGATAAAATAAACAGAAACACTTTAAACACGAACACGTTTAACCACGAACGAACACGAAACATCGGGACACGGAAAACATGTGGGTTACCCCTTGTGGGCCCCATATCCACGAAATTAGGAAGAAGAATGGGCCTAGCCCATCATTTTACTAAACAAGGGGGTTAAGGGAAAGAAATGCATTCATTTTCACTTTTCAAGGAATAAACATAAAAACCCTAAAAGAGTTTTCTCCTCTCCTTTTCTCCTCTTTGTGCCGCCACATAAACACCACCATAGGGGGTGATTTGTTTGATTTTGATCTTAAGAACTATTGTATAATCAGTGTTTGTTCATCCTCTTTCCAAGCTACATAGTGGTATACCTTTCAAACCCTTCTTTTTAATTCTTTTTAATTCTTTTTAATTCTTTTGATCTTTGATTATTTTCATGAACATGTTATTATTTTTTCTTATTAAAACAAGGTAATTAATCATTGATCTAACATGTTTTGGTATTAATTAAAATCAAGGAATGATTTAAAGGGGTGTTTGTTTCTAGCCGCCTAGCAAAACAAACCCGAGGGGGGTTTGGTTTGCTATTGCCACCACCACCAAGACCACTTTTGGTCTTGGTTGGCTCATGTGGGACCCACGGCAGCAAGGGGACACATGTGCCCCGGGTTTGGCCCGGGGTACGGTGTCGAATTCATGCCCGATTCATGGTTCGTTGGTTAAATCATGATTCATGCTACATGTTGATTTTTATGAATTATGAACTTAGGATATAATTAATTAATAACATGAAATATTAATTGAACCATGACTTAGGTTATTTTAATTATTAATGTAGCATGAGATTAGTTTAACCTAAGTATTTTATGTTATAAGTTATAATTAATTAATTATTTAAAACATGCCTATAATTAATTAATTTAGACATGACTTAGGTTATATTATTATTAATAATAATACACATTTTAACCTAAGTATTTTCATTTCATTTTAATTAATACATGTTACACTTTAATTAAAATGCTTAACCTATAGTTTAATTTAAATACATGAAATAATAATTAAACTATACACTATATCATATGACTTAAGAAATAAGCTTATAAACACTTAGACTTATATGTTAGCTTATGTAATCAGCTTAATTCTAATTATGGAAACCTTCTATATATGGAAATCAATCTATTTCAGGCAGCTAATCTAATCATGGAAACTTTCTATATATGGAAACTTATTTAGTTAAGGCAGCTGATCTATTTTTTGGAAACTTTCTATTTTTAGAAATTAATCTATTTTAGGCAGTAAATTCTATTTTTGGAAACTTTCTATTTTTGGAAACTTTCTATTTTTGGAAACTTTCTATTTTTGAAAACTTTCTATTTTTGGAAACTTTCTATTTTTGGTAACTTTCTATTTTTGGAAACTTTCTATTTTTGGAAACTTTCTATTTTTGGAAACCTGCTATTTTTGGAAAGTTACTTATTATTACACAGTAAGTATAATAATACATGAATCACCAGTAATACTTAATCAGATTAATCAGAATACAAGATAAACACAGTTTAAGGCTTTAAACAGTGAACCATGACCTAAAACATACCAAATCAGCTATAATGAGACACAGAACCCAGTACGTAATCAGTGAATCGATACTTATACACGTGTGTATTCATGTAGCGTTAGTGATCCAGAAGTAGGAGTCTTTCTTCCGTTCATTTCACTGGACTTGAGGTACGGATTCCCGTCCTTTCAGTATGGACATTCCTTCCTTATTAGGATTTCCCCGTATGCAGCCAACTGTTTTCCCCAGCATTTGTTTTATTGTTTTGAACTGCTTATGTTAATTTAGCATAAACTATAGCCATATACAAGCATGACCAGTTTCACCTAGTTATGGAGGTACCATAACCATAGCATTGGAGGCACCGATGTTATGACTTCCCCACGGCGGAGTGATTGCTCGTGGCGTCCCTTTTCAGTTTGGCCATATTATTATATCAGTCGGGGCGTATGGGTGCATCCTAGTTACATGTTTTATTCAGTTTATCATGGTGAATGTGGTGTGTGCCTTGCACCCTTCACAAGGAGTTGATCCCTCCTACCCAAATCAGTATATTGATTAGAGGCATCCCCTCTAATCAGCATGATGAGGTCACCCCTCCAAGTATTCATGCACGTGACCTTTTCATGACCTATATTGGCTATGGTATATATATATGTTAAACAGTTTTCACAGGTTAAACATAAGGCTTTTCAAACTATAAAACCAGTTTTCATGTTACTTAACCAGTTTACTCAGAACTTAGTCTTCCGCTGTTATATGTTACATGTTTATCCTATTCCATGCTTTATTGTACATCCGTGCACTGAGCGTCTTGCTCAGCCGTTACTTTCCTTTCCATGTCCCAAAACGGCAGGTACCCAAGACTCGAGCATTTGGAGGACGCACATAGGATGGAAGCTGCCAGAGACTTCTTTTCCTTTTTGCCTTCATATAGTTATGCTTGTTTAGTCTTTATTCAGTTCATTTCCTTTATTTATGTTTTGGGCTTATGTTTGGGAACCGATGTTTGATTCCGGTTTTCCCTATGGTCATGTATGTTTTACTACATATCACCTTGCATGCTTTGATGACACGCCATAATCACGCGTGACATTCCATTTATCAAAATGGGGTGTTACAATTTATATGGGAAGATTCTGGAATAATCGGTTGGTTATGAATAAAAGGAACTTCAGTAGTCGTGTCATAAATGATAGCTAGAAAATCTTCACAGCCCTGTATAACAGACACGTGCTTATAAAGCATAAATGACTTGTACATATTTTCCTAATGGAAAACCATGCTGCATGTATTCAGGAGCCTGGATATCGATGTACATAATTTGATATGAATGGCAACCATTCGTAGCATGGTGTGATGTTCATATTCCATAATCGGAATCATATTTAACTCGCATCTGTCTGAGGTAAGCGTGTTACCGGATTGGATCTTATCATCCAACTGAAAGGAATACCTTCGTACATATTAATGATACGAATGGTTTCCTTTATGGTTGTAACACCCCATTTTGGTAAATGTAATGTCACGCGTGATTATGGCATGTCATTAAACATACAAGGTAAATGTCTTAAAAACATTAAATGACGATGAATGGAAGTACCGGAAATAAACATCGGTAGTTCAAGTATAAGCTCATCACACACAAACATAAGTACTGTAAAGGAAAAGGACTAAACAATGTCCAAAGAAATAAGTAGCAAATGTATAATGAAATGCATAAAGTAGAGAAGGCTAGATAGCTTCCAATCCATATGCACGTACGCTTAAAGTCTACAAGCGCCCTTGAGTACCTGTCGTTTGGGAACATGAAAGGAAAACGGTTGAGCATAACGCCCGTGAACGGATATACATGTATAGCATGGAATAACATAAGCATAAAAGACTAAATAGCAGCTGAAATGTATAAGTCCTAAGTAACCTGGAACATGTTCATAAAACTGGTTTTATAGTTTAAAAAGACTTATGTTTTTATGTAAAATCTATATTAATTAGCCAATAGCCCATATAGATCATGAGGTTCCACCGTGCATGAATACTTGGAGGAGAGACCTCGTCATGCAATTAGAGGGGTTGCCTCTAATTAAATAATCTGGGTAGGAGAGATCAAATCCTAGTGAAGGATGCAAGGCACACATGCATTCACTTAGGTATTACTGGTAAAACATGTAACTAGGATGCACCCATACGCCCCACATGATAATATAATATAATGGCCAGAACTGTAAAGGGACGCAACGAGCAATCACTTCGTCGTGGGGAAGTCATAACACTGGTGCCTCCAGTGTTATGGTTATGGTACCTCCATAACTAGGTGACACTGGTCCTGCATGTATATGGCTTAGGCTCTTAACTAACATAAGTAATCAAACATATAAAACAATATTGGGAAAACAGTTGGCTGCAAACGGGGAATCCTAATAAGGAAAGAATGTCCATACTGAAGGTACAGGAAATCCGTACCTTATACCAGTGAACGAAGAAGTCGAAAGAATGAAAGTCCTACTCCGGTCTCACTAATGCTACATAAATAGGTGAAAGTCCCTAATCAATGCTAGAAACACTAAACTTAACTAATCAACACAAGTTATTACTTTTCAAACATAATCTTATTATTGCATAATAAAGAATTACAAGTGTTATGGATAACACCATTTGATGACAATGTGTTGTGCACACTTTGAACAACTATAAACCCTAACTTATGAATACAGTCACAGCCGTTTGATTCAATAAGTTCTAAGCATTAATGGTGTGAATATTCTCAAAGTGTTGAACATTAATGTTGGGATACACATCCTATTTATAGTGATACAAGGTTGACCTAAGTACTAGTTGATGGTGACTACACAAGACATTCACTTTTCAGACATCTGTCACAAGATGCTCTTCTATTCTTGGTAGTCTGCCATAATGCTTTAAGGAAACAGATCTTGAAACAGTTTCCTTTTTCTTCATTGTCTCGAACACACAAATGGCATGTCCAAAGTGTGCTGAGTGTTAACAGGGTATTGCCACCCCTGTTAACCCTCAACCCCTCAGAGTCCTTGATACATCTTGGATGTTATCCATCACAACCAATGAGTATGTCTTCAAGTAATCTTTGACTTCCTTGACAATGTCTCTGACATGGACTCCTCTAAGGTTACTCACAGAGACTTGGATCTCTGTGAGTCTTGCGATACTTGCCTGTCTCCTAGGCACATGCGAGGGACTATCTAACAGCTTAATTGTGTTTAAATCTATGATCAGGGAATCTAACAAACTTAGATTCCCAACAATCTCCCCCTATTTAAACATAAATATAGCTAGATCTATCTAAGTTAAGGTAAGTGAGATAACAACTTCTTCTTACTCATAACAGATCTAAACAAACATACCTCATGATTTTATTCATACTAAAAGAAAATTACAAGTACATTACAAAAGTGAAATAAAATGTGAAGGTAAAATTGAGCTGTGAATTTCTTCAATAGTCATCATTTTTTTATCTTTTCTTCAACTTCAGCTATGTCAGTTCTAGTATCCAATTCTGCCTGCAAAGCTTTTGCAAAAACTTTGGAATACTCTGAGTTAATCTTGCCTCCCTTTTTGAGACAAAGTAGCTGAATTGTTGATGCTAAGCCAAGCTCATCTTCTCTTTGAAATGCATACTGGCAAGCTCTGTTCATGAATGCCATACCTCTTTCAGGCTCTGTGTAGGTCTGACCATCAACAGGGCCAACGATTCCATTTGGTAGGATCAAATCCCTGTGCATTCCATCCACTTGAACATCATCTATGACAAAGGTTTCCTTAACAAATTGAGAAACCCTTCTTCTTTTCTTGCCAGGCTTTGAGGGTTCTTATTCAAACAGTTGTGGTGGGGGATCTATTTTGAGTTTGGCTGTTGTTTCTTTGATCCAGGTGAACTTAGCCTTAAGAGTTTTAAGCAGAAGGAAATTTGCCTGACCAGTTCTTTTGGCAGCCAAGGCTTCAAGTTCAAACCATTCAGATAACCCAAGTTTCTTTAGCCTAAAGTCCTCAAATACATTCATATTACCCTGTTGGTTTTCTCTCCACAAAATCATCTATGGTGTGTTGGTGGACTTGTGAATTGTGTATTTGAACTTGGTTATCTTGCCAGGTGCATACCTGTTGTTAACGCAGGCATCATAATAAGCTTTTACTTTTCTTAGTGACTCTACGCGTTTAGCTTCCATTTCCCTCAACCTTTGTCTCTGCTTCTCCCTTTTAGGTGGAGTCATCTTCCTTATGGTTGCCTCATTTAGCTCCTTGGCTTTCTTGATTTCATTTAGTCTCTTGAATTCCTCAGCCTGTTTCTCTATTTCTTCAGGAGTTAAGGGATTCTCATTGGAAGGTGTGAAGGTTGAAAATTGGGAAAGGTCTGTGGTGGATCCTCCTGTCTCTAGCATCGCAGCTATTTTCTTTAGTTTTGTGTTTGTGTCAACCAAAACTATCTCCTTTCCTTTCTTCGAGACAGAGGATTCCATACTCATATTTTTCAATACCTCAGCTCTTTTGATAAACGTTGTCTGAGCTTGAGTTTGTATTGCTTTAGGAAGGGAGCTAACAGTGAAGTTTAGCTTCTTGGCAGCTGGTTCACCATCATCCCCAGACTCGCTGGTGTTAACTAAAGTTAGGGACTTTGATGAATCAACTCCATCATTATTCTGTTGCTCCCCCTTAGTGTTATCCTCATCATCAGGTATGATAACACGTGTGATGACTTGGAGGGGGAAAGGTGAGGAAATGGTGTTATCAGCAGATGTTGAGCCCTGTTTGGCAGATTCAAGGTTAAGTACCTTTTCCTTCTCCCCCTCACGTTCAGCCTGTCTCTTTAGACGTTTGGATGAACGTGTTTGAAAGTGCCTTGCAATCTGTTCAACAGAGGCAGCCATAGCACGTTGCCTTGTCCTTGAAGCTCTAGCAATCTTCAGCAGAAGGTTGCAGTTTCCATTTGTATTGCCGTGAAGACGATTAATGATGAAGTTTGTATGACGATATTGCCTGCTTCGAACAGATTCAAACTCTCTGTGCATTGTTAACTCATGTTCATGAAATAGAGCAGGGACCTCTATGTCAATGAAATCTTTGATTCTTGTGGACAGATGACTAAGTCCTTGTGCCTTGCAATCTGTCTCTTTAGACGTTTGGATGAACGTGTTTGAAAGTGCCTTGCAATCTGTTCAACAGAGGCAGCCATAGCACGTTGCCTTGTCCTTGAAGCTCTAGCAATCTTCAGCAGAAGGTTGCAGTTTCCATTTGTATTACCCTGAACACGATTAATGATGAAGTTTGTATGACGATATTGCCTGCTTCGAACAGCTTCAAACTCTCTGTGCATTGTTAACTCATGTTCATGAAATAGAGCAGGGACCTCTATGTCAATGACATCTTTGATTCTTGTGGACAGATGACTAAGTCCTTGTGTTACACCTTTTCTTGCACCATCCTTGATGGGTTCAGTGATTGCATCCGCGACTGCCTTCTTGATGATCCCTGGAAATGTGACAGTGAAGTTATGCATCTCAGACTTGATAACATCCAGCTTTCTTGATAGGCGTTCAATATCAGATTGATGATGAACAGGCTGAAGATTATGGATGTTCAGGCTTTGTTGAGCATAATCATCCCCCCTTGGCAAAAGATCAAAGTTGGTTTGGGCAGGATGATCAAACATAAGGAATTCAGCAGTTGGATCATAAGCAGGTCTTTGGAAGACTGTTGTGGTGGAGGTAGCAAAGGTGGGAGTGACAACAGCTTCCTTGGGAGGAGGAGTGTTATTATCAGCTGGTGTAGACACAGTTATTTCTTTGGGAGGAGAGACAGATTGTTGATCATCTTCTTCTTCATCATCCTCCTCAAACATCCCCACAGGGATTTCATCCTCAGGCATCGATTCAGGATCAGAGACATCATCAACTAATGACAGCACTTCTTCTTCAATATCAAGCAGGGGCTCTTCGTCATTTGGTTGATCTTGAATGATTGTATCAGCCTCTTTATCTTGTTGCTCCAGGGATTCTATGTCTGGCTGTACAATTTCAGCCTGCAAGTTGTTTTGATTAGTAACAGGGAAATAAGTAAGGGGAATGGTCGCCATTTCGCTGTCCCAGAGAGGCTGAGGATGATTTCTCGGCCACTCTAAAGGATAAATCCTTGGGATTCTTTTAAGGGTGAAAATTATATGGTTAATGATCGCCATTCACTGCCCCTAGGAAAGCTGAGTGTGATTATTCAGCCCCCCAAAAGGTTAAAACCTTTGGGACTCTTTTGATTGTGAAACATATGTTGTTAAGGATCGCCATTCGCTGCCCCTAGGAAGGCTGAGGGTGATTATTCAGCCCCCCCCAAAAGGTTAAGAAACCTTTGGGACTCTTTTAATAATGAAACATATGTGGGTGAAGGTCTCCTGTTACGCTGTCCCTAGGAAAGCTGAGGGTGATGATTCAGCTCCCCCTGAAAAGGATAAATCCTTTGCGATTATTTTAATGGTGAAAAAGATGTGGGTTAAGATCATCTTATTACGCTGTCCCTAGAAGAGCTGAGGATGATTATTCAGCTCCCCTAAAAGTAAAACTTTTAGGATTCTTTTTCTGAGGGAACCAAGAGGCTGTGTGAGGTACAGCTGGTCAAGGTCGAGACATATATGTATTCAGGTTGTTGTTATCCTGAATATTGTCTAGAGGGTGCAGGGTCATCGGGGTGCTTTATGAACACAAATGAATCATTCCCTGGTGCATAGACAGGGTGTACAGAAGTCTTAAAGAGTTCTAAGTGCATAGACAGACTTCTATGGGTCGAGGATTACCCTAACTTTACCAATCTCACCTACAGACATTTGAGAGTGGCTGCTTGTGGACCTCTAAAAATTTACACTGATTACTTGTGTGATATCAGCAGAATTCGGCTGGTTCCCTGTTGTCTCGGCTGACATCGAGACGCTAGACCCTTGTTGTTGGTCAGCTGAAGTCTCTGATTCCACATGAGTATTTGGAACAGAGGAGGTGTCGAGGTTCATAGTCTTCTTTCCCCTGGCCTTTGCAACAGATTTGGTGTGGGAAGAAGATGGGGTTTTCTTCTTCTTACGTTGTTGGCCAGTTGAAGCCTTGGACGTCATGGTGTGCTGCCCAGAGGTCAAAGACTTAGACTTGCCAGACACACCAGAGGTAATCACCTTCTCTGATGAAGGGAGCAAGGACTTTGTACCTGAGGGTTGTTTGTAAGAAATGTTCATCATGTGGGAGGTGACACGGACATCTTCACCTCCAATTTTCTTGTAGATGGCACCTGTGATGCAATAGGGTTTCAGAGAAGTGAGTGCAGAGTTATGATAGCTGTCCCCCAACAGGCTTTCGAAGATCAGCGATAGAAAGCGAACGTAGCAAATGTTCTTTTCCCTGACTTGGTTCCTTCCTTTCAGCTGTTCAACTAGATTAGAGAAGAGAATACTTCCTATATCAACATTAGCTCCCCAGATCAGCCCATAAGCAATAGATTGGTGGTTGAAGGACATCTGATCTTGGGATCCATTCATTCCTCCCAGGGATTTGACTATATGGGTGAAGAGGACACGCCACATAGGGGTAAAATACTTGATCTTCAGAGGAGACTTAGAGAGGACCTCAGCGGGTGTAAGAGCAGGGTTCACATCATGAAAGGGTTTAAGTGTGGCCAGGGCATCCTTAACAGCCTTTTTTTCAACCACCTTTAGGCATTCATCACCATGTTTTAACCCAGCCACACTAGAGAAATCTTTGAGTGAGAAGGCAAATGGGTGTTCGTTACAAGAGAGGCTAAAGGTAATGGTGTCATCAACGACTTCAGCAGAGTACCAGAATTACCTAAGGTATTCTTGGTAGAAGGTGGTTGGGGATTTTGTGAATGCTTCACTTGCATCACAATTTTGCATGAAGTTAACCAGATCTGAGTAGGATTCGTTTGGAGCCTTGATCCATCCAATAGAGTTGTTTGATGAAAGAATGCTTTCGTTGAGTTCAAAGTTGACGTTTGCTGCCTTGGGAACTGGGAATGTCATGGATTCAAGGTCGAAGAAGAACGAAAATAGAGGATGGGTTTAGAGAGAGAAAACTTAGAGAGGAAGAGAGAGATTTGTGAAATGAGAATTGTGGTAGGTGAGGAGAGACGAGAGACAATATATATATTCAAATATGAAAAGAGTTATTCAACCGCATTTAATGCAAAGTGGGAAAATGACTGCTCATGTGGGTCCCTTGACCTTTCAAAACTTATTTGTCTCCTTGTTTTTCGAAAATAAATGATTAAATATTGAGAATGTTTTTTAGCATTTACTTGGAAAGTAACTACCTAGTTTCATGTGAAAAATATTTAATATAGAATCAGTCATTTAATGAACACATTTATTATCAAGCCATAGGATTTGAGATATTGAGCATCCCTAGCTCAGCAACTAGCCTGTTGAACGAAGGTTCAACCAAAGGCTTTGTGAAAATATCAGCTAGTTGCAGCTTTGTGGGAACAAAGTGCAGCTCAATATCTCCCTTCATTATGTGATCCCTGATAAAATGATACCTAAGATCAATGTGTTTGGTACGTGAGTGAAGAATAGGGTTGTTGGAGATGGAAATGGCACTGGTGTTGTCACAAAAGATTGGCACTTTGTCATATAAGATTTCATAGTCAGCAACTTGACTTTTCATCCAGAGCACCTGAGCACAACAGCTGGCAGCAGCGACATATTCTGCTTCAGCTGAAGACATGGCCACAGTGTTTTGCTTCTTAGCACTCCATCCAACCAATTTTCCTCCTAGGATTTGACAGCTACCTGAGGTGCTTTTCTTGTCAATACAACATCCTTCATAGTCTGAATCTGAATAGGCCTTGAGATCAAAGCCTGATTCCTTGGGATACCATAGACCTAGGGAGGGTGTTCCTTTGAGATACCTGAAAATTTTCTTAACAGCCACTAGATGGGATTCTTTTGGGTTAGCTTGGTACCTTGCACAGAGACATGTGGAGAATTAGATATCAGGACGACTAGTTGTTAGATACATGAGTGACCCAATCATGCCTCTGTATAAAGTCTTATTAACAGAGACCCCTGATTCATCGTGACCCAAGTTGTTGGTTGGAAGCATGGGGCATTTCACTGATGCACAATCAGCTAAGTCATATTTTTTAAGTAAATATTTAACATACTTTTCTTGACAAATTGAAATTCCCTTAGGACATTGTTTAATTTGAAAACCCAAAAAGTAAGTTAATTCACCCATCATACTCATCTCATATTTCTTGGTCATTAATTTAGCAAAACGTTTACTAAGATTAACATTTGTTGACCCAAAGATGATATCATCCACATAAATCTGCACAATGATGAAATCACTTTTATCCTTGAAGGTAAAGAGAGTTTTATCAATAGAACCCCTGGCAAAATTTTTTTCAGTTAAGAAATTAGAAAGAGTTTCATACCATGCTCTTGGAGCTTGTTTTAACCCATACATGGCTTTGTGTAATCTGTACACATGATTGGGAAACTCGCTGTTCTCGAATCCTTCAGGTTGTTCAGCATATACTTCCTCAGCCAAATCTCCATTGAGGAATGCACTCTTAACATCCATCTGATACACAGTGAAGTTCATATAAGCAGCATAAGCCAGGAAGATTCTGATGGCTTCACGTCTTGCTATAGGAGCAAATGTTTCATCATAATCAATTCCTTCAGTCTGAGTATACCCCTGTGCCATCACCCTGACCTTGTTTCTGATGATGTTTCCAATTTCATCCATTTTATTTCTATAGATCCATCTAGTGCCTGTGATATTCTTTCTAGGTGGAGCTGGCACTAGTGCCCATACTTTGTTCCTTTTGAACTGATTGATTTCTTCCTGCATAGCAGCTACCCACCCATCTTCTACAAGAGCCTCAGCTACTCTCTTAGGTTCAATTTGAGAGAGAAATTCAGCAAAGAGACATTCATTGGCTGAGGCAGACTCTGAGTCATGAATTCGCTGTCTAGTAGTAACCCCTGCATTAGGTTCCTCAATGATGTTGACAAGAAGAATGTGTTGATCTCTTGACCACTTGGTTTGAGGAGCTGGGGAATCATGGACAGGAACACTTGTGGGGATAGCTGGTACTAATTGAGTTTCATCCTGCTGACTAGGAGGGCTTTCTTCAAAGACTACTTCAGTGTCTGAGTCTACTTCAGCCATATCAAGGGGTATAAGTTCATTATCAGCAGGAGATTCTTCAGGGATTTGAAGAATTGGTGAGTCATCAATAGAAGTAGAGGAAGAAGGACTACAAGAAGTCTGTGGTTCTTCTTCATCAAGTTCCTGAGAGGTAGGAACTTCAATGTTGTGTGTAGACAGAGGGTCAAAAGCAGGAACATAAGGAGTGAGAGTGTTGGAGTGATGATGGTGATGACTGGCAGGTCTAGGTTCGGAGAATTCATCACTTGGGAAAGACACATTTTCATTAAAATCAATTTCATCACCCTCTGTTCCAGTTCTCTGTATGACATCATCATCTTCATTGAATTTGACATGAAAGGTTTCTTCTACTTCTTGTCTTCTGATATTGAATACTCTGAAGGCTTTGGTTGTTGGAGAGTGTCCCAAGAAGAAACCATCATCAGCTTTTTCATCAAATTTTCCAAGTTTATCCCTGTAGTTATAAATGAACACAGGGCATCCAAAAACATGAAAATAGCTGACATCTGGAGATCTGTTTCTGAAAACTTCATAGGAAGTTTTACCATGTCTTTTGACAATGATTGATCTATTTTGTGTGTAGCAGGCAGTGTGAACAGCTTCTCCCCAAAATTGCTTTGGTAGGGCTGCACCATTCAACATAGTTCTGGCTGCTTCAATCAAAGTCCTGTTTCTTCTTTCAGCCACACCATTTTGTTCAGGGGTGCCAGTTGAAGAGAAGTTTTGTGAAATACCCTTTTCATCACAAAAAGATTCAAGTTGATGATTCTTGAACTCGGTACCATTATCACTTCTTAGAGCTTTGACTCTAACATCATTCATATTTTCAACCTGTCTGATGAAGGACATGATGGTATCAGCTGCATCACTTTTCCTTCTGAGGAAGAACACCCATGTATACCTTGAAAACTCATCAACTATGACCAAGGTGTATTTGTTGTGATTAATGGTCTGAGGTTTGACATGCCCAAACAAATCCATGTGAAGGAGATGTAAGGACTTGTCAATAGAGAATGATTGCCTGGTCTTGAATGAAGACCTGTGATGCTTTCCCTTGACACAGGTTGAACAAGTCTTGTCTTTAGAAAACATCACTGAAGGTAGACCAGCAACCAGGTTTTGTGTGGCTATCTTGTTGATGTTCTTGAAGTTGAGATGTGACAGTCTTTTGTGCCACAGCCAATTGACACTTTCAGAGGCTTTAGCAAGAAAACAATTTGAGCTGTCTTCAGAGCAAACAACCATGTTTATGACATAAACATCTCTCCTTCTTGGTGCAATAAGCACAACATCATTGTTCTTGTTGAATATGGTTCCCTGAGTCTTAGTAAACAAAACCTTGTAGTCAGCATCACACAATTGGCTGATGCTAATAAGATTGTGTTTAAGACCATTCACATATGCAACCCTCGTAAAAGTTATCCCATTGCAGTTCATTGAGCCGTATCCCTCTGTGTCGCCTGAAGAATTATCTCCAAACACCACTTTAGGGCCTGGCTCCCTTGAGTATCTGTGCAGGTATTGTTGAATCCCTGTCATGTGTCTAGAACAGCCACTGTCTAGATACCATACCGATTCCTTAAGATGTTTCTGCACAGATACATAGAAACAAGTTAGTTCCTATGGTGAACCCACTTTCCAGTGGGTTCCCTGAATTGCTGATTAGCAATTCTTGTGCTCCTATAGAACTTTTGGTGATGGGAAGGACAATTAGCTGTCTCATGGGTAAAACTTCCACAGATATCACAACCTGGGAAGTCACCACACTCATCTGAGTGATGGTCTGTGAATCCACATAATTTATAGGGAGGATAAGGTCTGTAGTTTCCTTGTTGTCTTTTAGAACCCTGTTGTCTTTCCTTAGAAGGTGTCTGAGCTCTCTTAACAGCCATTTGTCTATCATGATCTAAGGTCATGTGGTGAGAGTTCTTACAGATATTGCAATAAGGTTTGACTAACCTTTCCCCCTTGGGTACACCTAGGACTGACTTAGGTTCACGAGAAGTAGAGCATTCAGCGGAAGGCTTAATGTGTTGTTTTAAGAGTTCTACTTCTTTCATTAGAGACAACAGTCGTTCTTTAGTTGAGGAGTTAACTTTGTTCACAGCTTTTGTTGAGACAGGCTTAAATGAAACTTGCTTACCAGATTGTTTAGCAGGTACAGAAAATATTTTAGCTGGTGGTTTCTTAACATCTGTTTTAAGTTCACCCTTAGCTGCTCGTGAGGAACTGTTGGGTTCAACTCCAGAGAGTTTGGGTAAAGGTGGTAATTCAGCCACATCTTCAGAGACAGGGTCATCAGTCAAAATAGGATCTGACATATGAATAGTCTCTGTAGATTTAAGAACAATCTCTTTGGGTTTGGTGAGAATTTTCAACTTATTTTTCTTAGTAGATACATCCCTTTTAATATCAGCAGGCAGTTCATCATTAAGCAATTGATCTATAGTGAACCTACTACACAGCCATTTTTCAATAACCTTGTTTAATTCAGATACTTGATCATTTAAGGCACTATTTTTAAAGGTTAACCTACTGACTTCATTTTGAAGGGATATTTTCTCTAAATTAACCCGTTTGAGAGTTTCACATTCAGATTTAGCAATCAACAGTTCATTTTTAACAGAGTGAAACTTATCAAGTAGGTTCTTTCTTTGTTCCTTAACAAAGTGCAAATCAACAATGGTGTAATCAAGGACATGTTTGCGTTCATCACTATCAGACATAGATAAAAGCCTGTGTACCTTTTTCATTGTGATGTCAACCCATTGTCCTGATCTTGCATCACCTTTCCCAACAGTTGGTTCATCCTCAGCTATAGTCATGAAAGCCCTGACTCTAGTAGTATCTTCCTCATCTGAAGTCAGTGGCTCATCATTCCAATCATATGCTTCAGCTACCAACCCTTTCTCTGTCTTTTTATCACCTCCTTTCTTCTTAGACAGAGCTTCAAGCTTCAAATTCATCTGTTCTAGCTCAGCTATAAGTGCCTTGTACTTGTTCTTGTAATCCTTCTTCTCATTGTCCGATGAGTTGGATTGGTGAGATGAGTTGTTATGTTGTGGTTTGAACTTATAAGGTTTGGTGGAAGATGATGGATAGGAAGGCGAGGATGTCTTGGTGGAAGGACAGTCTTTTTGGAAGTGTCCAAGCTTTCCACAGGCAAAACAAGTTTCTTTTGATCTGTCAGTTTGTTTACTAGTTGATCCTATTCTCCTTGCTCTTTTGAAGAATCTTCTTTGATTGGCTAGTAAGGCTCTTTCATGAAACTCAGCATTAAGGTCTGTCAAGAACTCTTGGCTGATGCAGGTGTCTTCTTCAACATCAGAGTCGCTGTCATGAGGATGTGGTGCAGAGATCAAGGCTTTGGAAGTTGCTCCTTGAACTACAAGTCTTTCAGTCTCTGACTTGTATATAGTATCAATCAGCCCTTCTTCATAATTATACTTTCCATAAAGCTGAGCTAAGGTGTCATTCTTGATTGAGTTATTGGCTCTCTGAGTCTGATTCATACTCAGCCACTTTCTTGGAAGGCTGTTGACAAATGTGGCATTAATCTTATCTTGTCCAATGGTGACATCATTCATAGCTAGGTCATTGAGAAGAATCTTCAGCCTTGTATAGGTTTGTTGAACCTTTTCACCTTCAAGTGACTTGAAGGCATTGAACTGAAGTCTGAGTGCCTGAATCTTGGGTTCTCTGGTTTCAGAGGGTCCTTCATGGCCAAGGATGAGGTCTGTCCACATTTGCTTGGCTGTGGGACTATGAATGACAGACTTCATGATGTGTTTGGGTAGACAAGATATGATGATGCTTTTGAGACGTTTATCTTGGTTTGCCAATTTTCTATCAGCTGGAGTCCATTGTTTGAGAGGTTTGGGAAGAGGGTTTTCTTCAGTGGAGGTAAGCGCCATGGGAACATAAGGACCATTTTCTAAAATTTCTAGAAGAAATGGTTCAAGTCCATCGAGATACACAAGGAATTGACTCTTCCAACTAGCAAAATCTTCTTCATCAAAGACTGGGACACTAGTGACATATGATCCGCCTCTTGAGTCAAGAAGTTGGGGTAGATCATCGTCATTAGGAGGTGGAGGGTGAGTCTTGGTGAAGATAGTGATGCATTGTTTTTGTTTCCAAAAGGTGATTGTGGTGGGTTAGAATTTTCTGGCATGGTGGATCTTGATTATAAAACTGAGAACGATGTTTCTTGAAGGTTTTAATATCAAACACCACTCTGATACCAATTGAAAGTCCCTAATCAATGCTAGAAACACTAAACTTAACTAATCAACACAAGTTATTACTTTTCAAACGTAATCTTATTATTGCATAATAAAGAATTACAAGTGTTATGGATAACATCGTTTGATGACAATGTGTTGTGCATACTTTGAACAACTATAAACCCTAACTTTTGAATACAGTCACAGCTGTTTGATTCAATAAGTTCTAAGCATTAATGGTGTGAATATTCTCAAAGTGTTGAACATTAATGCTGGGATACACATCATATTTATAGTGATACGAGGTTGACCTAAGTACTAGTTGATGGTGACTACACAAGACATTCACTTTTTAGACATCTGTAACAAGATGCTCTTCTATTCTTGTAGTCTGCCATAATGCTTTAAGGAAACAGATCTTGAAACAGTTTCCTTTTTCTTTATTGTCTCGAACACACAAATGGCATGTCCAAAGTGTGTTGAGTGTTAACAGGGTATTGCCACCCCTGTTAACCCTCAACCCCTCAGAGTCCCTGATACATCTTGGCTGTTATCCATCACAGCCAATGAGTATGTCTTCAAGTAATCTTTGACTTCCTTGACAATGTCTCTGACATGGACTCCTCTGAGGTTGCTCATAGAGACTTGGATCTCTGTGAGTCTTGCGATACTTGCCTGTCTCCTAGGCACATGCAAGGGACTATCTAACAGCTTAATTGTGTTTAAATCTATGATCAGGGAATCTAACAAACTTAGATTCCCAACAATAGGAACATGTATAAGTATTCTGTCTACTGTGTACGTAACTGATTATATCATGTCTTAGCTTGTTTTATATATTCTTGTCTTGTTTAACTGATTTTAATATTATGTTGTGCTTATCATGTATTCAAAGTATTATGGTTAAGTATTACTCGTATTCTTGTATTATTATACTTGTTGTGTAATAGTAAGTAACTTTCTAAAAATATCAGGTTCCCTAAAATAGAAGGTTTCCAAAAAATAAAAAGTTTCCAAAAATAGATTAACTTCTAAAAATAGATCAGTTTCTAAAAATAGAAAGTTTTTATATTTAGAAATAAGCTAGATTAATAAGCCAATAATATAAGCTTAAGTTTACTGATTAAATAACATAAGTCATGTAATTATTTGTATAATTTATTTATAATATCATGTTAATTAAATAAACTATAGGTTATACGATTTAATTAAATATAATCATGATTTAATTAAATTAAGGTGTATAAAATACTTAGGTTAAACATGTATTAATAATATATTATTTTTTACCTAAGTCATGTCTATTAATTAATTATATTCCATGTTTTAAATAATTAATTAATACTATAGTCTAAATTAAATAAATACAATACTTAGGTTAAAACATGTATTATTTCATAAATAATAATAACCTAAGTCCATCATTAATTAAATTAATTATTAGTCATGTTTTAATTAATTTAATTTTCTTGTTAAAGTAATATAACTTGTAAAAACTAATAACTTGTAAAAATTAGTCGTGAACCGGACCCGTGATTTTAATTTAGACCCATCGTGAACCGGACCGAACTCCCCCTTGAACCGGACCAAACAAACACCCCCTTAACAGTGGCGAACCGGCTCAGCCGGTTGCCACTGTCTGTGCAAAACCGCCACCGGCTTAAGCCGGTGGTTTCCCCTAGTCTGCCTCGACTAGCCACTGCCTCAACAAAGTTCCCACCGACGTTTAGCCAGTGGTTCCCCCTTGCCGAGCCATGCGTTCCCCCTGCTTGACAAAAACAGCCACCGGTCTTGGACCAGTGGTGTTTCTTGCTGCTGCCGAGACCAAGAAAACCACAAGGCCACCTCGACTTACGTCGGTGTCCCTTGTTTTACCCTGTTGCCGAACCACAAAGGCTACACCGAGACCCCAAGGTCTCGGCTGTGGTCACACGTGAGACACCGAGAGCTTTGGCTCTCGGTTTGTGTGTGTCGGTTGAACCAAACCAACCCCAAACCCGATTCTTTTTCCATTCTTTTATTTATCCCATGATTTTAACATGTTTGTTTACTTGTTTTTATTAATCCCCATGTTTACATGTTCTTGATCTAATAAAAGAATAAACGAAAAAGGATTTAAGGATTTACCGAGTGCGTGAAACAAATGAGAACCAGTAACACGAACACTATACTTGTTTTTAATTCACCAAGATCAATCAAACACCTCCTTTGGTGTGTTGTAGCCGGCGGCCAAGGAAGAAAGACAAGGAGGCTAGGGTTTTTGATTTTTTAGAAAAACTCTGTATAATGAAAATATGTTTTCCCTTTTTGTTTATTTGGTAAAAATAACATGGGCTTGGCCTTCCTTGTCTTGGTGTCCGCGGGTATGTGGGGCCCACAAGGGGAAACCCGAACATTTTTCATGTTTAATAAATTACGTGTTCACCGTTAATGTTTTCGTGTGAGTTCGTAATTAATCATAATCACGAACTTGTAATTACGTACGTATTTATTATAATACGATTAATATCGTTTACGTACAAGTATTTATTATGACACGATAACGTTCATGATTTCATGTTCGTGATTATAATTATTATTGTTAATAATTATCGTGTACTATCACGTACTTAATACTTATCGTGCAATAAAACGTACGTAAATTCTGTAATTAATATTCGTGACACGTGTTCGTGCTATAAAAGGAAAGTTTTAGTTTGTATATACGTTTACTAAGTGTACTGTTCATGGTAAAAGCATGCGGGTTTTACAACTCTTTCCCCCTAAAAGGGATAGTTCGTCCCTGAATTATAGATAAAGTAAACTGAAAGAGAAACATACCCGAATTCAAAACTTGAAATGAGGGTAAGAAGCCCGGATAGACTCCTCTGTTTCCCAAGTGGCTTCATGCTTGGTATGATCCCTCCAAAGGATTTTGACGAATGGAATCGTCTTATTCCTCATGACTCTTTCTTGTCTGTCAAGAACTCGCTCGGGTTCCTCTATGAAGGTAAGATCTTCACGAATCTGTTCCAGTGGATACCGAACCGTGTGAAGGGGATGGTATTTGTACCCTCTAAGTAAGGACACGTGGAAAAAGTCATGAACGTGAGAAAGCTACGGAGGTAATGCTAAACGGTAAGATACTTCACCGACTCGCTCGATGATATCAAACGGTCCGATGAATCGAGGACTAAGTTTCCCTTTGATTCCAAAATGTCTAACACAACGTGCCGGTGATACCTTAAGAAAGACATGATCTCCGACGATGAAATGTAAGTCCCTACGATGCTTGTCGACATAACTCTTCTGACGTGCGCGAGCTTCTTGTAGTTTTGCCTTAGCTACAACAACCTTCTCGTTGGTCAACTCTATCATCTACGGTCCTTCAAGTGTTCGCTCACTAACCTGATCCCAGCAGATTGGGGTGCGACACTTTCTGCCATACAATGTGAGAACCCGTACTTTCTCAACATTATTTTATTCTTTTTATTCGTGTTTCTGAATTTTATAACGTATTTCGTTTTCTTGTATTGTTATATGTAAATCTTGAGATTCTTAAATTTTAATAAATTATACCTTTCAAGTATTTTCTGATCGTTCATAAATGCTTTACATGGAATTATAAATTTTTTTATTTTATTTTTCCATATTTATTTAAATCAAAGTTTTTGATTTAAAATCATCCGCGTGTGTTTTACAACGAGTTTATACAAAATCAATGAACAACGAGAATTCCTAGTGATCGTGATACCGACGGATGCTCAAAATTTTACATTTATTTACCGATTGTGTCGAAAATTAATATTTTTGATGATGTCGTTTTAATTACGTATTAAGTCGTGTCGGGAAATCATATAATCATTTTATGATGCATTGTAACTTTTGAAAAGTATTTTTACGAAACCCGAGTCCCGTAAATATTTTCAAAATTTACTAATAGTCATTTTCTACCATTTTGACTATTAAATTGCTTCTAGGTCCAAAACTATCCAATATTTGTAATTTCTACCACCATCAAAAAACACACACAAAAATTTGTCCATCTCTACCCTTTCCTCTCAAACATTCCGCCACCCCCTCACCACCTAAAACATCCATAAAATTTGATTTTTGAGTTGAATCTCTTAAAACTAAATTAAGACCACCTCCTAAAATCTTGTGGTGATTCTAATGATATCAAAATCATGTACATGCATCAACTTTTGAAGATTTTATAATTTTGTGATTGGATTATGTTTAAATCATCTTGCATGTGTTATTTTTGGTAAGATCATCTTATTTTGCTCACAAAATGTTTGGATTTTGATCTTTGATTTTTGGTAGATTTTGCATGCAAGTGTTTTTATGAGTGTTTGGTTGATGAGAATGATGGTATAGTGATCCTAGAGGTATGGGCATGATTAGCTTTGGTGGGAAAATTGATTTGTCATGTTTTCTAAAAGTATATTTTGGGACAGCAGGTCTTTAGCAGATTTTTCGTGGGTTTAACTTCTGAGATAGGCTGAGATTATTTGATATTATTGTAGAGTTTTCCGAGACGCTCGTTTTGGTATAAGATAGAGCTTCTAAGTCATTACGAGCCAAAAGTTATGCTAGTTTTAGTATTCGTGTACCAGGAGATGCAAGTCGGCACAATCCGAAATTGTGGCTGATTTTGGGTCGACTCTCGGGGACTTTAGGCTTGGTTAGATAATGTGTACTACTGGTTTTTAAAGTCTATAAACTTAATTTGATGATTCTAGTAGTGGTTTTAAAAGACGGATTGTCAAGTTAGTACTTTTAAAGCGGTGTGAACGGTTTTATAAAACAAGTATACAATATGTCCCAAATTTGGAGTTGAGTAAAGTGTCGAGCTGATGGGTTTTAAAGTGTGAACTTTTGCTCAAACTTTGGTGAGGTCTTATACAGGTTATAAGTGACCTTGACACCAATTTTTATCTAAATCGGACAAGTCTAGATAGGGTAGATCGGTGTGTACATTCGGGGTGTACTTGCTTATTTTAATTTTGGACACATAGTTCAATGTTTGTGTTGCATGAGTTTGAGTATTCACCATCAGACATGGTGATTTACTCAAGTTCTTAGTCATTATATAAATTACTTAGCTACTGGTCCGAATAAGGTTAAAGAATAGTTTGACTTGCGTTGACTTGGCGTCGTATGACGGGTCAATTTCAAGTGTACAAGTGTTTTAACGTGTAGTGTTGGAATAAATGGTTAGTATGAATTCATTTGGCTCATGTCTTTGGTTTTGAAATACAAATACTTTGAAAACATTTAAGTCATATTACATTTGGTGTATATCGATATTTGAGTTCGAGTCTTAACGCGCGCCTTATTGTGATAGGTTGCGGTTTTCGTGTTTCCCGGGCATCAATATCATCGGTGATCGTCTCACTACCATTGTTTCTAATCAGTTGCTGAGTACCGTGATTGACTTACCTCGTGGCTAAGGTGAGTTCATAGCCCCTTTTTACTTATACCTGGTTTCTAAACACGGGGTGAGATTTTACATGGTGGAACACAACCATTTAAAAATTGTATGCTATCTAGAACTTGTATGCTATCCAGAACTTGTATGCTATCCAGAACATGTATGATTTTCAGCTTTTCAATATTATTATTGCTTTTTAGTCTAGCCTTGAGTTTTCTCTCCTGATCATGAACCGTTAATTATCCTGGTGCATTGCGCGAAGCGCGAATGTTGTGGGTGGATCCATCAGGATTGACTATCTCCGTCCCGATTACCTTGACGCACTAATATTCGTTTATACTTGAGTATTTAGGCTGAATACTCCCTAGAGGAACTTACACTGAGTTAAGCTTCGGTTCATGAACAGAACAGCAATAATAATGATTTCGGAGTATGGTTGACGTATATAACCATACTCCATACTACTTGTTTTACAAATGAATGTTTGTGTTCCACATCCTTATTGCTAAACCTATTAATATCACTCAACTTTATGTTGATGATTTTACATGTTTAATCTCAGGTATTATTAATTAGCTTTGCTTGGATGGGAGCCCGCAGGATATTATCGCAGCTTGGAGATTTCTGTGATGCTTTTAAAAGACTGTTTTTAGTAAAACTGTTAGGAGTTTATTCTATCTTTTGGGCAACTTTATGTTATAAATCGAGACGAAATAATATAATTTTCTGCTTCTAAAACTCTCGGACCTATGCTTAAAAATTCTGACCTTTTATGATGTAATGTACATGTTTTTATTTCGTCAGCTTTGTATGAACTGTAATTCATTGTTTCTTGTACTATGACGTGTTACCCCCTCGTTGCCTAGTTGTTCCATGTCAGATTTTGGGGTCTCACAGATTGGTATCAGAGCGATGGTTATAGGGAACTGATTCGTTTTCAAAAACTTAGTCTATAACCGAAAGTTCAAATATTTCATGTTTTAAGTGTCAAACACAGAATCTGCCATTGTTGTTCGATATCTGCGCGGGTAACTCTCTAATCCTTATTATTTACTTTTAATTATCGTTATAGTATTTCATCTCTTGATTACATGTTGAAATATTATATTACCTTAATGGGATAATTACTATGTGTTTTCAAAGCCTTTGTGCTTCATGAACTATCCTTGGATATTACTTGATTACATCTGCTTCTACTGTATTTCTAGAATTCTTGTTCTTGTGAACTGATCTAGTTACGATGATATTATATTGTTATGACGTTACATACTTGTATTCAGAGCGCGTATGCTGCCGACTTTTCATACTCATTTTTCTGAGTACTATTGTTATTTCATTTATGCGTGATACGACTGACTTCATATACTCGTTCGTTTTGAATCATCTGTTTTACTCGACACGCTGCTACATGTTGTGCATACTCTCGATATGCCATTGTTCGGGATTAAGAAGTGTTGTTTTCGATGAAACTTCTGATTTTCATTCTACTACCGTGCATGTTGCTTTCATTGTTTATTTCCTTTAAAATATCCATACGCAGATTTTCTTTCTGACCATTCGTAATTGAATGTCTAGTCTATAGACCATTGTGTAGCTCAATGTGTCTCCGGAAAAGACTAAAGGACACCATGTGAGTCACACATCTCGAAGCATTCGTTGAATCAGTACCTGAATAATATTGTGGGTTTTCATAATCTTGATTTACCTTTACGCCACCGTTTTACACGACACTTGTACATGGATTACATCTTATTTCATTGACCATTCTACGTTTCGACTTCGACTTATAACATCTGTTGTACCTTGAACACATGATCGTCATTTATTATGTGACGATTGTTTGGAATACGATCCTACTTGTATCCTCCCTTTTTCATTAAACCTCCGCCTCAGGAGTGTGACTTTTTAATATTTGTTTCTTTCTCGATATGTCTTGTGATTTTGAAAAATCATACCGCCTAGAGACCTTCATGCCTTGCATTATGATATCTAAGACACGGTGTCATGCGTTTTTTTATTTCTTAGATTTTCGTTGGTATTCTTGAACCACTTCTATACTGTGCTTTCTTTACATGATTAATTATGCAGTTTTTATTCTCTTTCGTCTTTATGGAATCCACAAGTTTTGTGTGTACATTAATTATGAGTTATTATGAAATTTAGATTTAATTTCAAGTTGTGTCGAGAAAATATTTTTATAACTTTAGACATAAAAATATATATTTCTACTTGTTGAGACGTCCGTTTAGGACATAAAATTTGGCCAATAAACATTAAAATCGAGCAGGTTACGCTCATTTGAGATTGTGAAATTTAAAAACTTATTTTTGCGTAGTTCTAAAATACCGTTTTGCTCACAGATATAATGCAAGGGCATTTTCGTCCATTTTTTGCCCGTTTCAAGTCTCGAGTAAAACTAGAAAGTTGTTCAAAATATCGTTTTACACCAAATTACTCTAGACTTCGAGTCATAAAATGTCATTTAGTGAATCAATTGGTTTAGTCAAACTCAAGAGTCAAACCCAAAAGTCAAAGTTGACTACAAAGGTCAAAACTTATATAATTTAAAAATATGTTTTGAAGCGTTTTTGAGTTTGTTTGAGCTCGTAAAATTGTAACTAATAATATTTTACAACCATGAAACATTGATTTTGTTTGAAAACGTTTACAAATAGTAACTTGAGCTCGGTCATACATAAATCTTGAACTTTTAGGAACCAAGTGACTTGAGAAACTGATGTTCTGCTTTCTTAAAAGTGTATTTTTATCAAATAAATTACGATGAACACATACGGATTCCTTACTCCTTTCTTTTATTTATGACTTAATTGTCATTCTATTTTCTTTCTCTGCTTCTATCATACCACTGATCCGGGTCGAGGTTGAAGTGCTTATTTTCATCGTTCGTTATCATCTTGGCACGTGTCTCCTGACGATTCTTGCTAAACCTCTTGAAACCTTAGCACCTTGTAACCATTTCATTGACTGTCTTGAACTATCCTTTATTACCCTCATATAACTCACTCGCTATTTTATAAGTTACCATATAAACTCAAACAAATATTGTTTGCAAACCATTTACAAAATAATTTACTTGGGCTTTTCTAGGTACTTGAACGTTACTCAATAAAATTAAATGACATTAATTTTACGATGAATTTTCATAAATTATTTTGATTCCTGTTTTACAAATGGCATTATATGCATATTTTAAATAATATGACCTGTAATACTAGTTTGACGAAGCTGAGTATCGCATTGCTAGTCCTAAATTATGCATGGCCTGATCACCTATGCTTAATTTAGAAGGAGTCATGCAAGGCCGAATAGTAGTCACCTTAAATATTTAACCAATAATCAACTTTTTAACTATGTTCCTTAAAAAGTTTGATAAAATAAAGTTTTGAAAACTTTTACACCTTATGCGAGTAGCAACAATTCACGACATACACATATGAACCGTTATCTTTTCTTGAACAAAGTACATGCCTCAAGTACGTATTTCCTTACTCAACGACCTTTGTTTTACCTGTTACCTCATCATCCTCATGATAGATTTTCGTTACCATTTGCCTAAATTCTTACCATTGATACCAGACTTGAAATTTTCAATGTTATTATGCTTCTACATCAATCGATCTTCTTTATCTATTTTGGTAGACCTTCGAAACATCTCTGGACGCGAATAGTGATTTATGACTGGAAGTGACTAATGATTACATGTATCCGTCATTATGTGTGTTAGAATTCATCGTCTTGAAATTCATTCGTGTGAATTATGTGTTGATTTCGCATTTCATTGCTAATGTTGTTCATTTTACTGGAATTACACTCCAGTAACTTCTTAATAATTTTCTTTGATTCGAAAATTTATTGTATGGCCTTTCTCTTTCGATCGTGTATTGACCAGTGAGAACTTAATAAGCCGTTATTGGTGTCAGCAACTGCACTCAAGAAGCGATTACTTGTTATAATCCTTTGTTTCTTATTTTTTTATTAACATCGACGCGTCTATTCCATCATGTTTGTTAAGAATTGATACGATTTTTGTTTTATTCCTTTGTGTTATTGCTCGTATACAAATTATTGACCTTTATATGATTCATATTCATTGTTATCTTGTCACCTTTTGGAACCAGAAAATGTTACGTGTTTATCATTTGATACCTTAAACATTTTCTGGAATTTCTAAAAATTATTATTAATTTTTAAGAAGATTTTATACATTTTATCAAATATTTAAATTACCAAAATAATTGTTTCAAGTTAAATACAAGATATATATATCATCTTTGGGAAATTTACCTAGTGTTTCAAAGGATATCAAGCTGTATCTTTTAAAGTATTTGATTATATCATACTTTACTGTCAACCTAATGAAATTGTTAAATTAAATTATAATTTCTAAACAATGCTTCTAAATTACTTGGAAAATCTGATTTTCTCTAATGGTAACGATAAACCTGAATTTTTTACGATAATTTCATGTAGTCACCCAAAAGTTCTTAAGCCGATCAGGATAACTATTTTGAACTGTTGTACTTTTATTTTGAAAATCTTGATCAAGGAAAAGATATAGCAACATCATGCTCACTAAATACAGATAGTTTAATTTTAAATCACTACACCTTGTAAAATTTTCTTTTAATCAAGAAAATATATAAACTGAGTTTTAAAGTAATACCAAAATCCTAGACAACTGATTGTGACAGCTTGTATTTTAAATGATCATATGTTATTCATTTTTTTCCCTTCTATTTCGCTTGTGACTAGATTCTTACATTTTAAGATTTTCACATTTTACAGTTGCACGACTTGCGACCCCTTGTTGATTTACAATCTTGGTTCATTTTATCGCACTTTGCCTGTTTAAGCGATTCTTGTGTTCATTCTTGTTAGTTTATCGCACGTATTTCCAACAATTCTATCTCTTGATGTATCTCTGTATTGAAAGATCGTTATTCTAATCCAAGACTGAAAAGTTATACAAAAAGGAGTTAAGAAACTGAATCATAGTGAATTCTAACCGTTAAGATTCGTCGTGGTACGGTGGGAAGCAATGAATTTTGTTCTACACTTTGTACCTCCTCTTGTTTGCATCTTCTACTGTTTTTAGGAGAACTCTGGGGACCAGAGTTCCTTTAGGGGGGAAGACTGTGAGAACCCGTACTTTCCTAGCATTATTTTATTCTTTTTATTCGTGTTTCTGAATTTTCCAACGTATTTCGTTTTCTTGTATTGTTAATGTAAATCCTGAGATTCTTAAATTTTAAGAAATTATACTTTTCAAGTATTTTTAGATCGTTCATAAATACTTTACTTGGAATTATAAATTTTTTTATTTTATTTTTCCATATTTATTTAAATCAAAGTTTTTGATTTAAAATCACCCGCGTGTGTTTCACAACTTTACACAAAATCAATGAACGACGAGAATTCCTAGTGGTCGCGATACCGACAGATGCCCAAATTTTTACATTTATTTATCGATTGTGTCGAAAATTAATATTTTCGATGACGTCGTTTTTATTACGTATTAAGTCGTGTCGGAAAATAATATAATCATTTTATGATGCATTGTAACTTTTGAAAACTATTTTTACGAAACCCGAGTCCCGTAAATATTTTCAAAATTTACTAATAGCCATTTTCTACCCTTTTGACTATTAAATTGCTTCTAGGTCCAAAACTATCCAATATTTGCAATTTCTACCCTAACCATGCTATATAAACTATATTTTTTACAATCCACCTCATTCCACCATCAAAAAACACACACAAAATTTTTGCCCATCTCTCCCATTTCCTTTCAAACATTCCGTCACCCCCTCACCACCTAAAACATCCATAAAATTTGATTTTTGAGTTGAATCTCTTATAACTAAATTAAGACCACCTACTAAAATCTTGTGGTGATTCTAATGATATCAAAATCATGTACATGCATCAACTTTTGAAGATTTTATAATTTTGTGGTTGGATTATGTTTAAATCATCTTGCATGTGTTATTTTTGGTAAGATCATCTTATTTTGATCACAAAACGTTTGGATTTTGATCTTTGATTTTTGTTAGATTTTGCATGCAAGTGTTTTTATAAGTGTATGGTTGATGGGAATGATGGTATAGTGATCCTAGAGGTATGGGAATGATTAGCTTTGATGGGAAAATGGATTTGTCATGTTTTCTAAAGGTATATTTTGGGACAGCAGGTATTTAGCAGATTTTCCGTGGGTTTAAGTTCTGAGATAGGCTGAGATTATTTGATATTATTGTAGAGTTTTTTGAGACGCTCGTTTTGGTATAAGATAGAGCTTCTAAGTCATTACGAGTCAAAAGTTATGCTAGTTTTAGTATTCGTGTACCGGGAGACGCAAGTCGGCACAATCCGAAATTGTGGCTGATTTTGGGTCGACTCTCGGGGACTTTAGGCTTGGTTAGATAATGTGTACTACTGGTTTTTAAAGTATATAAACTTAATTTGATGACTCTAGTAGTGGTTTTAAAATGCGGATTGTCAAGTTAGTACTTTTAAAGCGGTATGAACGGTTTTATAAAACAGGTGTACAATCTGTCCCAAATTTGGAGTCGAGTAAAGTGTCGAGCTGATGGGTTTTAAAGTGTGAACTTTTGCTCAAACTTTGGTGAGGTCTTATACAGGTTATAAATGACCTTGACACCAATTTTTATCTAAATTGGACAAGTCTAGTAGGGTAGATCGGTGTGTACATTCGGGGTGTACTTGCTGATTTTAATTTTGGACACATAGTTCAATGTTTGTGTTACGTGAGTTTGAGTATTCACCATCGGACATGGTGACTTACTCAAGTGCTTAGTCATTATATAAATGACTTATCTACTGGTCCGAATAAGGTTAAAGAATAGTTTGACTTGCGTTGACTTAGCGTCGTATGACGGGTCAATTTCAAGTGTACAAGTGTTTTAACGTGTAGTGTTGGAATAAATTGTTAGTATGAATTCATTTGGTTCGTGTCTTTGGTTTTGAAATACAAATACTTTGAAAACTTTTGAGTCATATTACATTTGGTGTATATCGATATTTGAGTTCGAGTCTTAACGCGCGCCTTATTGTGATAGGTTGCGGTTTTCGTGTTTCCCGGGCATCAATATCATCGGTGATCGTCTCACTACCATTGTTTCTACTCAGTTGCCGAGTACCGTGATTGACTTACCTCGTGGCTAAGGTGAGTTCATAGCCCCTTTTTACTTATTTCCAATAATAACAAGGGAACTTTAAAAAGCGAAGGTCTTAACTCTCACGGGTTAAGAACAAGAACTTTTCGCAAGTTCCTATAATTGATCCTAGAGAGTCGTTTATTAAGGGAACTTTAAAAAGCAAATTTTAAACTTGAAAAAGTCTAAGAGTTTGCAAGATCCTATTGATGACTCGAAAACCCAAAACTTTGATTTAATTGGCTAAGCATCCACGAGTCTCATTCCTTGAGATTTTAAATTGTGGAGAACGAGAGATGATATAGTCAATTATAAGTTTGGTATTCTTTCGTGAATTTATGTGAGTTGATTATAAGCCTATTCTCCCATCGCTTGCTAATGAATTTATCTGCAATAAATAAGGTTGTACGATTTGAAAAGTTACTTAGCTTCTAGCACAAGATCGTTTAAAAGTTGCTCGGTATTAATTAGAGTTCATAGCCAAGGCATAACTTATTGAAGCGGGATGCAAAGATTGGCGAGTCCGAAAAGGCCCTAACAAGGCATGAGGGCTACATTTTGTTGCTAAAGATCCAAAAGTGATGTGAAGAATCATTTATCGAAAATCAATATGAAGGATCGAGACACACGACGAAATGAAAATACTCCCCTAAATATCATGGAGAAGTCTATCCGAAAAGACCCTAACAAGGTATGAGGATAAATAGATCCAAGTCCTAAAAGGAGGCGGATCGTTGTATATCAAAGTCCAAAATAAAGATTGGATAAAAGTGAAGAAGTCGTGGTCCAAATATGAAGAATCTCTCAAAACTTCAAGTGAAGAAATTCCTATTATGAAGAGAAGACCATAATTTCAAGAACGTCTCTCAAAGATTTGAAGAATGAAGTCGCTGCCAAATATCGGTCCGAGAAAGGTCTCAAATCGTGAAGCGAGTTATGCCAAGATATGAACTTTATGAGGTCCCGAGAAGCAGTTTTAAAAGATTTTGTCCATTAGCTAACTATTGATTTAATCGTCCCACTTTGTTTTCGGCCTAAATAACTATCGAAATAAGTCAAACAATGCATCCTCGTGATCATTCAAGACATTATTAAAATATAAGAGATACACCTAGGAATAAGGGAGTCTAAGTGAATAATTCGGCCACATGAGTTCGTGTTAGTTTTCTAACTTATAATAACAATGATCTCTTTCTTTAAGCTTGGTATGGAGAACGTGAAACTTGAGAATGATGAACATTCATGACAACCAAACCCAATGTAAGTCTTTGATTTCTTACTTATTTTGTTCTTTTAGTTTTCTTAGTGTTTAGTATTTAATAAAGGCCAAGGTGGGTTATCTATGATGAAAAATGTAAACCGTGCTTTGAAATTAGTGCATTGCATAAGGACATTCCAATGGTCAAGTGTAGGGGATTTAATAAGTGTGAAAACACTTATCCTTTTACCACTTATTTCCAATAATAACAAGACCAAAACGTGTATTTTATGTCGTAAAAGTCGGAATTATGCGTGGTTTGTGTTTTTATTGTGTTTTAGGACCAAAAGATGCAAAGGGAAGAAAACATGGGCTATCACGGGCTTTTATCGAAGAAAAAGACTAAAGACGAAGTCAAAAGATCGAGAATGCAAAAAGAACGGAAGTCCAAGGTCAATTCTGAAGATTTATCGAATAAAAAGTCTAAAGACGGAAGTTTAATGAAGTCGAAGAACTCAAGTCTAATTATAGAAGAAAATTATAAGACAAGTTCAATTTATATCGACAAATCCCGAGACGACCTCGAGAAAGACAAAGAAATTAAGTCGAGTCGAGAAGAAAGAAATTAGATAGCTTAAGCATGTAATCTCCCCACCTCCTATAAATACCCTCCTAATGAGTCATTAGGAAGGTGTTAGGTGTTTTAGTTTTCAATAGTTGTAGTTTAATTTTTATATGCTTTTTATTTCTTCTCTCTAGTTTTTCCTTTCAAACTTATTAATCTTTCCATTAATCTTGTAATCTTTTTACATTCATCTTTAATCAATCAAGCTTATTTTCTTAATTCTCATTCTATCTTTCTTAATCTTGATAATCATGTAGTTAATCTCATCTCTTTGATTATGTGATTGATTTGTTCATGTGATTGATCTTGTAGTTTTGATGTGGTGGATGTTTTGAGCTTATTGTGGTTATTAATCTTTTAGTGTGTGGCTTATTTTTGATTAAGTTGTTTTAATAGATTTATAGATTTTCTTATTAGTTGATTTTGAATGTTTTGATTATTTAAAGTTTTTATAGTTTTTAATTTGTGGCTTATTTAGTTCTTCTTAAAATTTATTTGGTAAAAGTTTTGGTTAATTGCTTATTTGGTTCGTGCTTATTAGTAGCTTATATCTTAAGTTTCGTTGTTTTTGTTCTTCTGTTTCTGAGTTTTAACATTTTCGGATTAGGGTTAAATTTTCCGAAAAGGCCATTTTTCTGAATTGAACATTTCTATGAAATCTTCCTTTTTTCTGAAATTGCTGTTATTCCGAAATTCCTTTTCTATGAATTCATCATTTCTCTGAAAAGTCATTTTTCCGAAAATCCACTTTCTCTGAAAATCTCCTTTTACCGAAAAAACCATTTTTCTGAAATTGTCATTTATTCCGAAAAATCAACTTTTCTGAAAACACAATTTTTCCGAAAAACTTTTTATTCCGAAGAAGTAAATTTTTCTGAAAACACAATTTTTCCGAAAAACCTTTTATTCCGAAGAAGTAAATTTTTCTGAAAACACAATTTTTCCGAAAAAGCTAATTATTCTGAAAACCCTTCATTCCGAAGATACCTATTTTTCTGAAAAGTCAAGTATTCCGAAAATGCTCATTTTTCTGAAAAGGTATTTATTCCGAAGATCCTAGTTTTACTGAAAACACCATTATTCCGAAGAAACCATTTTTCCAAAATTTTCTTTGCCTTATTTCCAGACTTAGTTTAATTAGTAGTTTTCTAAATTGTTTCTATTTTCTAAACTTTAATTTTTCCTGCCTTTTTACTTAGCATTGTTTTAACTTGTTTTATCTTAGATTAAATTTTCAAGCTTTCAACGACATTTTTATTTTTAGTTTAAAATAGATAACTTTTCCCCATTTATTATTCCACCAAGAACAACTGAGTCGCACTTTCTTCCAATAATCAATTCGAAAAGATTCGGACGATAACTCTTTCATACTTAGCCAAAAGCTTCGTATTAGAATGCTTGTGTTCCACATCCTTATTGCTAAACCTATTAATAGCACTCAACTTTATGTTGACGATTTTACATGTTTAATCTCAGGTATTATTACTTAGCTTTGCTTGGATGTGAGCCCGCAGGATATTATCGCAGTTTGGAGATTTCTGTGATGCTTTTAAAACTCTTACCTATGTTTAAAAACTATGACCTTTTATGATGTAATGTACATGTTTTTATTTCGTCAGCTTTGTATGAACTGTAATTCATTGTTTCTTGTATTATGACGTATTACCCCCTCGTTGCCTAGTTGTTCCATGTCAGATTTTGGGGGTCTCACATACAACATCTCAAACGGTGCACACTTAATGTTGGCATGCCAACTGTTGTTGTATGCAAACTCTACCAAGCAGATATAATCATCCCAATATCCTGTCCACTCCAATGCACATGCTCGAAGCATGTCTTCTAATGTCTGAATAGTTCGCTCCGACTGTCCGTCTGTTTGAGGATGAAAAGTCGTGCTAAGCTAAGTTTTGTACCCCTTTCTGCAGACTTCTCCAAAATCGCGAAGTGAACGAGGATCTCTGTCCGAGACGATGCTGGATGGAGCACCAAAAAGTATCATGATCTCTTTCTTGTAAGTATCGGCAAGTTTTCTAACCGGATCCTCCTTGCGGATCGGTAAGAAATGAGCTTACTTAGTAAGTCGATCAACGATACCCAAATCGCATCATGCCTCCTCTTTGTCTACGGAAGACCGGTAACAAAATCCATGGTGCTCTTGTCCCACTTCCACTCTAGAATGTCTAACGGTTGTAGTAGACCACTAGACCGATGATGCTCGATCTTAACCTGCTGGCAGGTAAGACATTTGGAGACATAAGTAGCGACATCCTGTTTCATACCACCCCACCAAAAGTACTGCTTGATGTCGTGGTACATCTTGGTCGAACCAAGATGAATGGATAATGGGAGCTATGAGCTTCAGCCAATAACACTTCCCTGAGTGGAAGATCGTCAGGGATACAAAGTCTGGTGCCTTGCCATAAGCTACCGTCGTCATCTAACCGAAACTACGTGTGCTGCTCCAAGTTCTGAATGATTGCCCATATTTCACCATCATACTTCTGAGCTTCCATGATCCTAGAGAGTAATTCAGGTTCCACTATAAGATTAGCCCAGTAACCGTGCTGCCCACATACCATAATCTCAATGTCTAGTCGCTCAAAGTCTCTTATAATCTCTTCCTCTATCTTGATGTCGTTGATCATACCGGACTTCCTACTAAGTGCATCTGCCACTACATTCTCCTTGCCGAGATGATACCACAGATTAATGTCATAATCCTTCAACATCTCTAACCATCTTCTCTGCCTCATGTTCAGTTCACGCTAAGTGAAGATGTATTTCAGGCTCTTGTGATCTGTAAAGATATCACATGATTCTCCATACAAGTAGTGCCTCCATTGTTGGGAATAAATTAAGGCCAGATCACTTGAGCGCTGACAAGAGTAAAACAAGCGTTGACAAGAACAAAACAAGCGCTGACAGCTCAAGCGTTGACAAGATAAAGTCAAGCGTTGACACATTGAAGACAAGCACTGATGGGAAGATATACTCTACGCGTTTATTGTATTCTAGATTACTTCTAGTAAAAATAGGAACAACAATGTATTTTCTATATTTATCTTTACCTAGAATAACTGATACGTAGATTATTGTACAAGGCTTCTTATGTCTATAAAAGAAGACCTTTAGATTAATGTTTGATATAAGTTTTCATTCGTAAACTACTTTCATTGTAAGCAAGTTTGATATTATTAATCTAAGTGAAAGTTTGTTTATACTATTGTGTGTTCTTGTTTAAGTGTTAAATTCCGCATAACACTTAGATTCATAAGCATATACAAAGGTTTCTCTAAGTGTATTACTTGATCTATTCTCGTATACATAAAGCTAAATCGATCTAAGTTTGGGATCAACAAGTGGTATCAGAGCTTGTTGAGAAACTTTTGATCTTAAAGAACACAAGAACCCTAGAAATCACCAAAACCCTAATTTTCTCAAAAACCCTAACAACATCATGTCAACTCCAGAAATCACCAACTCAAACTCCTCACCCTTACCAAACATCAAGATTCCTATGCTTGATCCAACCAACTTTGATTTGTGGAAATTTAACTTTGAGCAATATCTAGGGATCTATGACTACACACTCTGGGAGATTATTGAATATGGAAACACATTCAATAAGGCTCAAAAGATTGCCAATGCTATTGCTGCAAGAACAGCTGTTGTTGTATATTCAGAAGCTGATAAGAAGGAAAAACCTGATGATGGTAGAGCTGTGTCTGCTGAAGACATAGCAAAGAGAAGGGTTGACATGAAAACCCTAAATATTCTGAAGCTCTCTTTGGGACAAGAGAACCAACATAAATATAGAGGCTATGAATCTGCTAGGGATCTTTGGGCAGCTCTTGAAGTTGCACATGGTGGCAATGCAGACACTAAGGAAGAAAAGAAAAAGCAACTCATGCATGATTATGTTGTCTTCAAAGCTCAACCCAATGAGAAACTGAGTAGTGTGAGAAGCAGATTGCTTGACATTACAAGCAAGTTGTCCTTCATGGGGACACAAGTTGGTGATGTTGACATTAATGCTACCTTTCTTAAAAGTCTTGGTGAGGCATGGAAGATTGAGGCAAGATCTATTCTTGCCAACAATACTTACAAGAGCTCCTCGTTTGATGACATCTACAACAAACTAAGGCTGTTGGAAGATGAAACTCTTTTAGAACATGGAAGAAAGTCTACCACCAGTAACATGGCCTTCTTCTCTTATAGTGAAGGTCAATTCAATCAGAAGGACTCTTACATACATCCAGTTACTGGATCATCATATGTCAGCACTGAAACAAGTCCTGTCAACGTCTCCTTTTCAGACGCTGACACATTTAAGAGTGACTCCCCAAGAGTTAAACCTGTTGGTTTAGACTTGGATACTGTTTGTGCTTACATTGCTTCTTTGCCCAATGGTTCAGTGATTACATATGAGGACCTTGAGTAGATAAGTGATGAGCACTTGGAAGAGATGGACATTAAGTGGAACATGGCTCTTGCTAATATAAGAGCAAATAGGTGGAACAGAAGGTTTAAAAAGAAGATGACTTTCAATGCTAAAGACACAGCTGGATTTGATAAATCCAAAGTTGAATGCTACAACTGTCATCGTATGGGGTACTTCATGAGGGAATGCAGATCTCCTAGAAGATCTGATGCTGGTAAACCCTCAAGTCGGGTTGTTAAAGCTCAGGATTCCAAAGCCATGGTTGCAGTTCAAGGAATTGATGGTATGGGATGGGATTGGAGCTATCTGGCTAAGAATGCTGAAGAGGATAAGGCTTTGGTTGCTGATATTGAAGAAGAAGAGCATGTTGAATATGCTCTCATGGCACACTCCTCCTCTTCATCTGATAATGAGGTATATGATGACGCTTTTTGTAGCAAAGGTTGTAGGTTAAATACTGAAAGACTTAACAAAGAGGTGTTAAGATTATTAGATGATATGAGTACTGAAAGATGTAAATTGTCTAATTACCAACTAGCTCTCACTGAAATAGAGAAAACCGTTTCTGAATACAAGAAGATGGAATTTGACTTAAAAGATAAAATCAATATCTTAAAACATGAGTTAGATGCTAGTATGGATATTAGAAATATCATGGAAAGGGTTAATGGTGAGATACAGGCTAAGTTAGATGAGGCTATTAAGAATAAAGATAATGTTGGCCTTAAAATTCAAAGATTTGATAGAACCACCCAAACCCTAGGAGACTGTGTGGGTAAACAAAGGGATCCTAAGGATATGACTGGGATTGGGATGAATGATTACTCTTTAGTTCCACCACCAGCTGGTGACTTCTATGGTGTCCAACAAAAGGACATATCTAGGACTGGTTTGCTAGAGCTCCAAGAGGAGGAATTCATTCCTCCACCAAGAGTTGTCACTCCAGTTGAAGAGTATCAACAAAAATTGACTGACCTGAATGAGTGGAAGAAGGCTAACCCTACTTTATTTGTCAAGGGTGGCTTGCTATGTGAAACTCCAAAATGAGTCAACACCCATTAAGGTTACTAACCCAATCACTGGTAAAGATGTTGACCTAGGCTCAAACACTGATAGAAAACCTAGCATTAAATATGTAGAGATGTATAGGAATACTAGGTCACCCAAGAGCCAAGTTAGCAATCATGGAACAGGCTTCTTCTCTTCTAGACCTAAGGTTGTGTCTAGGAAAGCTTGTTACACGTGTGGTAGCTTTTCACACTTGGCCTACAAGTGTGTCAACGCTCCCAAAACCAGCGCTGATAGAAACAATTTCAGCGCTGACAGGAACAAAGTCAACGTTGTTAGGAAGTCAAACGTTGTCAGACCCAAACCTTGTGTGCAGCAAAGTCCACAAGTGATTAGACCTGCCCCATTCTTTACTAGAGGGTCTAACACTCATGGACAAAGACCATTTCAAAAGACAAACAACTGGTCAAATAGGCAATGGGTTTCTGTAGCAAACCCTAGGTTCAACGCTGACAAGGGTAATTTCAGCGTTGACAGGACAAATTCTAACGCTGACAGAAACGTGACCAGACCTAAATATTTGCAACCACAAGGTAAGGAGTCTAAAGCTTCTTCAAGCTTAACATGGAGACCCAAGAAAGATCAAAACCCTAATGATAATGGGATTTCAATGACTTGCAATAGATTTAACTACATTTCAAAGGTCATTACAAAACCTATTGGGGTTAACTGGGTATTTCATCCTAAGAAGGATGAGAATGGGGTTGTTGTGAGAACTAAGTCTGTTCTTATTGAACAACCAGATGAATCCAAGTCTTTTAAGACTTGGGTTCCCAAAGAAATTAATTTGTTTTCTTTATGTGCAGGGCATTCAAAGACAGGTCAATGATTATGGATATTGGGATAGTGGATGCTCAAGGCACATGACAGGGAAGGAAGATTATCTTACTAACTTCACTCCCATTAAGGATGGTGGCAAGGTTTACTTTGGAGGCGGATATGGCACTATCACAGGCAAAGGAACCCTGCTCACCAAGAATTTGCGTTTTGAGAACGTCTTTCTGGTAAAAGAACTTGATTACAACCTTTTTAGTGTATCACAAGTTTGTGATAACAAAAATAAAGTTCTTTTTACTGATACTGAGTGTTTGGTGTTAAGCAAGGATTTTAAGATCCCTTATGAGAAATATATTGAGTATAGAACACCTAGGCATAAAGACATATATAATGTGAATTTGAATGGGATTAAAATGAATAATAATATGTCTTGTTTTTATGCTAAGGCCTCAGTAGATGAGAGTAATTTGTGGCACAAGAGACTAGGGCACATACATTTTAAAAATATAAATAGACTTGTGAGGCTTGGTTTAGTTGATGGTTTGCCTGAGAAGGCCTTCCAAAATGACCACTCTTGTGTTGCATGTCTTAAAGGCAAGCAGCACAAGGTCTCATTCAAGTCCAAACAGGTGCATACTAGTTCTAGACCTCTTCATATGCTACACATGGACCTCTTTGGTCCAACCAATATAGAAAGTTTGAATGGTAAGTCATATTGCTTTGTCATCACAGATGACTTTTCTAGGTTTACTTGGACATTCTTTCTAGCTATGAAGAGTGACACAGCTGATATTCTAATTAATTTTATCACTCAGATTGAGAAGAGGTCTGGCAATGAGGTTAAAATGCTTAGGAGTGATAATGGTGGAGAATTTAGGAATAAGAAGCTAGATGATTTCTGTGCCAGGAAAGGAATTACTAGGAAATTTAGTATTGCTAGAACCCCACAACAAAATGGGGTTGCTGAGAGGAAAAATAGAACCCTAATTGAAGCAGCCAGAACAATGTTGGCTGATGCTCACTTTCCTATAGCCTTTTGGACTGAGGCTGTTAATACAGCTTGCTATGTGCAAAATAGAGCATTGGTTAACAAAATTCAGAACAAAACACCTTATGAGTTATTTTGGGGTAGAAAACCTAATATTGGTTTTCTCAGACCTTTTGGTTGTCATGTAGTAGTGTTGGATAATAGTGATGCCTTAGGGAAATTTAGTGCAAAAGGTAATGAGGGTTACTTCATGGGGTATTCAGTGCAGAGCAAGGGTTATAGGGTTTATCTTAAAGAGGACAAACGTATACTTGAAAGAGTAAATGTTAGGTTTCTAGAAAATAAGCCTAGTGATCCTGAAAGTGGTCCTAATTGGTTGTTTGACTTGGAACCTTTATCTAGAACTTTAAATTATATGCCTGTCACTAATCCAGACATTGTGAAGGTAACTTCAAATGTTATGGAGGAACAAGTTGTTGATGTTTCAGGTACTCAGGTTCATGAAAAGGTTAGATCACAAGCAGAAAAGACATCTCCTATCCTAGAATATGTTTCCATTCCCATTTGGACAGATGCTTTTGCTGTTGCTGCTGCTGCTGGACAAGATAATGGTGGTTTCCAAGCACCACCAGATACAAACATGCATGGTCCTTCTGGCGCTGACAAAGGCAAATCTAGCGCTGACAAGACCAATTCAGACGTTGATGGCTCAGACGTTGACAACAACAGTTCAAGCGTTCTTAGCTCAAGCGCTGACAAACAAGGTTCAGACGTTGACAACACTTTTGCACATCTTTTCTCTTCCACTTTTGAACAAGGTGAACCTTCCAATTCATATCAAGAAGGTCATCCTTATGTTGATTTAAGAGAGTCTGATGAAGAAGATATTGGCAACTTGGAGCATGAGGTTGAGGACACCAGACTTTTTGAAGGAGGAGTTCTCACTTCTACAATGAAGAATCACCCTCCTTCCCAGATCATTGGTGATATTATGACTCCAGTTCAGACTAGAAGATCTCATCAAGGTCTTGGTGGGTTTATTGCCAATATACACAAGAAGGTTGATACCCCTCTTGTGGAAGCATGTTTGTTTGCATGTTTTCTGTCACAAGAAGAACCCAAGAAAATATTTGATGCTCTCAAAGAACCAAGTTGGGTGGAAGCAATGCAGGATGAGCTTCACCAATTTGCAATTCAGGATGTTTGGGAGCTGGTTGATTGTCCCAGATATGTCAGACCTATTGGGACAAGATGGGTTCTAAGGAACAAAAGAGATGAAAGAGGCATTGTGGTCAGAAACAAGGCAAGGTTAGTGGCTCAGGGATATACACAAGAGGAGGGGATAGACTATGAGGAGGTCTTTGCACCAGTTGCAAGGATTGAAGCTATTAGGATTTTTCTAGCCTATGCATCCTGCATGGGCTTCACAGTCTATCAAATGGATGTCAAGAGTGCTTTCCTCTATGGAACTATTGTTGAGGAAGTATATGTGATGCAGCCTCCTGGTTTTGAGGATCTAGAGAATCCAGATAAAGTGTATAGAGTCAAAAAGGCTATGTATGGCCTTCATCAAGCCCCTAGAGCATGGTATGGTACTTTGTCTACCTATTTGGTGGACAATGGATTCAAAAGGGGCACCATAGATCAGACACTGTTTACAAAGAAGAAAGGCAAGGATGTGTTGCTTGTCCAGGTCTATGTTCATGACATCATTTTTGGGTCTACTGATTCAAAGATGAGTGAGGATTTCTCCAAGCTTATGACAGACAAATTCAAGATGAGTGCTATAGGGGAGATGAACTTCTTTCTTGGGTTACAAGTTCAGCAGAAAGAAGATGGTATCTTCATCTCCCAGGATAAATATGTTGCTGAGATCTTGAAGAAGTTTGGCTTTTCTCCACATGAAAAGAGGGCTACTACTCCTATGGATAGAGAACACCCTTGGGGAAAGATTGGAGATGGGAAAGATGTTGATGTCAGGCACTATAGATCCATGATTGGATCCTTGATGTATCTTACTGCCTCCAGACCTGACATCATGTTTGTTGTATGTGCTTGTGCACGTCATCAAGTGACTTCCAAAGAATGTCACCTTTATGCTGTGAAGAGGATCTTTAGGTACCTAAGATGCTATCCTGGTCTTGGTTTGTGGTACCCAAAGGATTCACCATTGGAGCTGATTGCATATTCAGATAGTGATTATGGAGGTGATAAATTTGATAGGAAATCCACAACTGGTGGATGTCAGTTTCTTGGGAGCAGGTTGATCTCTTGGCAATGCAAGAAACAAACAGTGGTGGCTAATTCTACAACTGAAGCTGAGTATGTGGCTGCAGCTGCTTGTTGTGGCCAAGTCTTGTGGATTCAGAACCAGTTGTTGGACTATGGGTATAGTTTCATGCATACCAAGATATTTGTTGAAAATAACAGCACATTCTGCATCATTAAGAATCCTGTACATCATTCTAAAACTAAACACATAGAAATTAGACACCATTTTATAAGAGATTGCTTTGAGAAAGGTTTAATACAACCAGATAGGGTTGACACTGAGGAAAATGTGTCAGATTTACTAACTAAACCTTTTGATGCTGGGAGATTTCAATACTTGCTAACAAGTATTGGAATGGTCAATCTCACATAATATGTGTTTTGGAGTCTTTTTGTAAAAGTATGTACAGGATGATGCATTGTTATTGGTCTTATGATGATTTAGATTTTCCACTATATTTTTCTAACACTGACAAAGGTTGCTTGAACACTGATAAGTGTTTTTGTAACGTTGTCAGCAATATAATTGTCCAACGCTGACAAAGCTTCCCTCAACGCTGTCATGTGTTATCGGGGCGTTGTCAGCAACAATGTTAGTTTTGTGGTTTTCAATCTAAATGTGCAGATGGTGTTAGCAGTATACCATTGGATACAGAGTTGCTTATGGATCAATGGAGAAGCATTTGGACAATTTTTTATTTATGGATGATGGTTGGAATGTTTCATTCCTATCTTGACATAAATTTTTGTGTTCATGCATGATTTTAGCAAACTTTTGTATCATAGTTTAAGGGGAGGTTTTAGGAACCTTTAGGATGTTTGGGTATCCATATGATACTCTTATCACAATTCTAGATTGTGTCCACAGGTGAGTATGAGTTAGTTTTACTAAATCATGAGGCACTGTAGCATGCAAAGTTGATATACTATGCATGCTGCCAAGACATTTTTGGCCTAGAATTGGTTGTGGTCTGTTGGGAGCCTTGGGAATAATTTTTTTATGGGATTTACCTGGGAGTAACAAGAAATTTTGTAAGGTAACTTGGTTGTTAAGATTTTTGGTTAGCAAGGGACACTAGAGGACTGTTATGTCTATCTTGCTTAAGCAAGTGTGCATAACTGGACAGTGCTTGCCGCCCTATAATAATTATCAGCTTTTGGTTATCTTCTCTAGGATAAATTACTTGTTTAGGTCATTTTTCATTTTTAAAACATTTTTATTTTGGACGCTGACAAGAATTTTCCAAGCGTTGTTGTGACCAAATTGGACGCTGACATGGCTATAGGCAAACGTTGACAAGATTATAGCCGTTGGGCGTTGATGGGTTATTTTTGACCGTTGACACTCAATGGGACCTACCCAGTTGTTATTTTTTTTGACATATTTTTAGGCCGTAATTTTGGGAGTTGTTACTTTCCATTTAATGCATGAGATAAACTTATAGTTTTTCAATATTTTCATGATTGATTTTTGAAAATACTTGCCTATTTTTGGTCCTATCACATGCATTTTCTTCTCCTATAAATTTGGCTCCTATTTTAAAAACAGGGTATCTATAATTCTTGTCTAACACAATTTTCTCTTATCAACTTCATCTTCTTCACTTAAAATTAACAGCTTTCATTAATGGCACCCAAGTTTAAACCATCAGAATTGGAATTGGAGTTCAGGTCTCAACACAATATGATTGCATATCTTGACGCTAATGATACTCTATTTCCTTAATACACACAAATGGTGGCGTATTTGAACGCATCCCCATTAAGGTATGCTCTTTCTCATGCACCACTCATTCCAGTCACACATATTAAGCAGTTTTGGAACACAGTTAGTTCCTCAACAGTTAATAGAGTGACTACATTGACTTCTATTGTTCATGGGAGACCTTGGGTGGTTACTGAGGCTTTGGTACGCCAAGCCTTGCATCTTGATGATGCTGATGGTATAGCCACCCTTCCCATTAATGAGATAGAACAAGGGCTTAGGGCTTTGGGATATCCTTTTCCTGATGAAGGTACCTTAAACAAGTATCATAAGCAGGAATTTCCCCCAGCCTGGAAGTACCTCATACATGTCCTCCTTCAATATTTGAGTCCCAAATGCACTGCACACAATGAGATCAATAGATCCATTGCAAGTGTTATTGTGTGCATTGCAACAGGGCAAAAATTTAATTATTCTAAAATGATTTTTGAGGGCATGTGTAAAAACAAGGGGAACAAAATGACTTTAGCTTATCCCTGTTTTCTCCAAATGGTTTTTGATGTCCAAGGTTACTGCACAAGGGATCATAATGATTTTTATAAGATCCCTGAGCAAAATAAAGCTATTTTCATGAAGATGAACTCACCACCCCATCGTGACCTACCTTTGACCCAAGCTATGCTTGCTGTTATTGCAGCAGCACAACCCCTACCAGACCCCCAACCACAAATTGACCCTCACCCACAACTTGAACCAATACCTGAACCCATACCTTCACCTGACCCTATGCAAATTGACCAATCTTCCTTCAACGCTGACACATCTACTGTTGGCGTTGATGTGCCTATTTCCAACGCTGACACACAACCTTCACAATCCCAAACACCCCTTAACCAACCCACTTCCACCCATTCTTCCACACCATCTTCCACACCCCCTGAATATAGGTTGATGAAACGCCAAAGGACTACTGGAGTGTTCTCCTCTGGTGTTCCTAGCCATGTAGCAGAGAGAACCACCACCACAAGTGTGGCTGGTGACCTGGATGAGGCTGGGACTATTGGTTCTGGCTTAGATGCTGGCCAAGGCAGTCCCACCATCATTAAGTCCTCATCCTTGCCCAATGAATCTGACTTGGGAGGTCAAATTCCCATGTTAGAAGAGGGCAGACTGGAACCAATGACTCTTATGGAATTGACAGCAGTCTGCATGAGCTTGCAAAAGCAAAATGCAGACTTAGTACAAGTTTTCAGCTCACAAGGCCTTGAACTCAAGCAATTGAGGGAGAGGATTGTTGTTTTGGAGAGTGCTAGTGCAAGGAGGGGTCTGGAGGAATCTTCCAAAGGGGAGGAAGATCCAATAAATCTGAGTGATAAGGGCAGTCATGATGGTCAATCAATGGATGTTGCTGAGGCCCTTACAACTTTGAAGAAACAAACAGGTTTTGATACGTCCTTAGTCTCTCCTACCAACTTAAATTTATCATTTACAGCTATGTTGAGAGAGGTTACACAAGGCGCTGAGGGAAGATATTTGGGCGTTGACAAGGAAGAGTTGGACGCTGACAGAAATATTTTGGGCGCTGATAGGACAACATTGGGCGTTGACAGACCTGCACATGAAGGTGATGTATCCCAGTCATCATCTATCATCAAGGAGGTTTCTACTCAGGTATTACCATCTACCTTACCAACCATTGCACCATCAGATAAGGGTAAGGGTATTTTGGTAGAAGAGATTGTTCCAAAGGATGCAGCTCAAGTTGAATTTGATAGAAGATTGCCTGCACAAATCATGGAACAAGATAAAAAGGAGGAGTCACCATTTGTTGTGACTTCAGAAGAAGGAAGTGATGGAGCTAGCTCAGACTCAAGTGTGATGATTATAGAACCAGAAAGACTTGAGTATGGTGATGAGTTGGCTGAGGAGAAGCTGAGAGAATTGAAATTGTAGGTTGACTTTGACATACCAGAGGTGGTTCAAATGTACAATGCTTGGGAAGAAAGATGTATGGAGAATCCAGACTTGACCATTTCAGATCAAATATGGGGATTGGAGATTCTTCTTAGAGTTCAGAAAGATTGCCAGGTAATTTTGAAACACAAGGCAAGTAATATTCTCTCAGAGTTGAAAAGGGATAGAAGGGAGCTATACTTTATGTTGCTCAGATGTCATGGAGTTGGATGGACTTATCAGAAGTTGAGGGCTTTGACATTTGATGAGTTGGAAAGTAGGGCTTATCCCATTTGGGTGAGAGTGCAGGAAGCAAACACTCTCAGACTTCTTTTAGATGAAAGAAAGGAGGAACTTGCAGAAGAAATGGAACTCAAGAAAGCTATGTTTGTTCCCAGGCCAGTGAAGAAGGGAATTTCATTTGAATTTCCCAAAAATATGGATCCACTATATCCAAATGAAGCTGTCATCAGAAAGAGCCTCAAGCTCTCACCTTTAGAAGCTTCAGATATGGTGCAAGTGTTACCATTAGATTCCAGGAACCCAATTGTGAGCTATGAAGAAGATGAATGTGGGTTTTGGAAGATTGGCAGATATGGCAAAGAGGTACACACTTTTACCACTCTCATATCTTTGTTTGCAAGTTGTGATAGAGAAGACTTGATGGACCTTTGGAGGTTGCTGGAGACCAAGTATGAGGCTGAAGCACCAACTTCAGCTAATGGAATAAAACTTTGGTCCACATTCAAAAGAATGTGTGGACCAAGAGATGAGGATCCTGCTGTTTGGAAGGATCTTGAAGATGACCTCAGTGGACTTCAATGGAGGTTATATTCAGCTGCTGGTGTTTACCATTTTAGTTCTACAAAGTTTGTTGAGTATCTACTTGTGGATGGTCAGTATTTCATATCCAAGGCTATTTTGGAGAAGATGAAGGACACTCAGCTGGAAATAGATTATTCAAGTGACGTGGCAAAAGATTTGATCAGATTTATTCATTACCAATATGAGAAGGTTTGTAAGATTCCTCCTAGTCCTTAATGCTTATTCAGAAACTTGATCATAAGAGTGGATATCAAGTTTAGGGGAGGATTGTTGGGAATAAATTAAGGCCAGATCACTTGAGCGTTGACAAGAGTAAAACAAGCGTTGACAAGAACAAAACAAGCGCTGACAACTCAAGCGTTGACAAGATAAAGTCAAGCGTTGACACATTGAAGACAAGCACTGATGGGAAGATATACTCTACGCGTTTATTGTATTCTAGATTACTTCTAGTAAAGATAGGAACAACAATGTATTTTCTATATTTATCTTTACCTAGAATAGCTGATACGTAGATTATTATACAAGGCTTCTTATGTCTATAAAAGAAGACCTTTAGATTAATGTTTGATATAAGTTTTCATTCGTAAACTACTTTCATTGTAAGCAAGTTTGATATTATTAATCAAAGTGAAAGTTTGTTTATACAATTGTGTGTTCTTGTTTAAGTGTTAAATTTCGCATAACACTTAGATTCATAAGCATATACAAAGGTTTCTCTAAGTGTATTACTTGATCTATTCTCGTATACATAAAGCTAAATCAATCTAAGTTTGGGATCAACAAGATCTTCAATGCAAACACGACTGCTACAAGTTCCAAGTCATGCGTAGGGTAGTTCTCCTCATAAGGCTTAAGCTGCTGTGATGCGTAAGCAATCACTTTCCCATGTTGCATGAGAACACAACCAAGTCCCTTCCCTGAAGCATCACTGTAGATTTGAAATCTACCTGTACCAGATGGGAGAGTAAGAATCGGTGTAGATACCAGCCTCTGCTTTAGGTCTTCAAAGCTCTTTTCTCTTTCTTCAGTCCAGACGAATTTCTCCCCTTTCCGCATCAGTTTGGTCAATTGCAGTGCTAAACGGGACAAGTTATCTACGAACCTGCGGTAGTAACCAGCTAAGCCTAGGAAACTGCGAACTTCAGTCGCTAATGTCGGTCTTTGCCACTTGGTAATAGTCTCAACCTTTGCTGGATCCATGGTTATTCCTTCTGCTAATACAATGTGGCCTAGGAACACCACCCTGTCTAACCAAAATTCACAGTTGGAGAATTTGGTGTACAACAGCTTCTAGCGAAGTATCTGTAGTACATTACGAAGATGGTCTTCGTGTTCCTCCTTTGACTTTGAGAAAATCAGAATTTCGTCAATGACGAACTTATCCAGGAACTCATGGAAGATACGGTTCATCAAATCCATGAAAAAAGCTGGAGCATTAGTAAGGCCAAATGGCATGACTACAAATTCGTAGTGCCCATAACGTGTACGGAAAGCAGTCTTGGCGATGTCCTGCTCTTTAACCCGTAACTGATGATAGCCCGACCTCAGATCAATCTTGGAGAAGTATTTGGCCCCTTGAAGTTGGTCAAACAAGTCATCAATACGTGGTAACGAATATCTATTCCTGATGGTGATCTTATTAAGCTCACGATAATCTATGCAGAGACACATACCGTCGTCCTTCTTCTATACGAATAGAACAGGTGCACCGCATTGAGAAGCACTAGGTCAAATGAAACCGCGTTCCAACAGTTCCCGCAGTTGTTCCTTTAACTCCTTCAGTTCTATGGGAGCCATGCGATAAGGAGCCTTATAAATTGGCCCAGCTCCTAGGATGAGCTTAATATTAAACTCCACTTCACGAGCATGTGGTATGCCCGAAAGTTCTTCTGGAAACACGTTTGGGAATTATGACACGATGGGTTGATTCTAGATAGATGGAGATTCAGCCTCCAAATCATGAACAGTAGCTAGATAGCCCTCGCAACCATGTGACAGTAGTGCACGTGCTTGCAAGGTTGAAATTATTTGTACAGACCTTCCGGGTATGAAACCGTTGTGAATGTACTATGGTGCCTTTACATCACCGAATATGGCCTGATATGAATGACAGTCAATGGTGGCATGATGTTTGGATAGCCAGTCCATGCCTAATATCATGTTAAAATCGCACATATCCAATGGAAGTGCATCAACTGGGCGAATCTTATCGTCAAATTCGAGGGGAAGACTCTTGTACCCATAGGTTATGCGTACAAAGTCTCTTAAGGGTGTGGAGATGTTTAATACATTTTCTAATGGCATAGGGGATATCCTAACATTCTTGGCATAAGTAGTAGAAATGACCGAATGAGTAGCACCCGTGTCAAATAAAACACATGCAGCTTAACCATACATATACAAGATTCCAATGATGGTAGCTATAGACTTGTTGGCTTGATCACGCGAGGTCGTGTACACCCGTCCAGTAGTAGGAGGTGGCTTGGAGTCGACATGTCCAGATGTGACCTCTATCTCACCCTTGCGGAAGTCCTTCATGCGATGACCTGTCGGGCCATACTTGAAGCAAGCATCGCTGTCGCGGCGACATGGCCCTGGGTGCCTACGGTTGCAGGTAGTGTAGAGAGGGTGAGTATACCCTCCAACAGGTGCCCTTGCTGGCTGGGAGCCTGTTTAGAAAAGTACACATGAGAAATGGTTTATGGGTACAAATGGGACAATGCAAAAAATCGTAAGACATAATACCAGTGATAGCTATACATTTGGGCTGTGAACCATTGCGGTCCTTCTCCCTCTCGTTGCCATGATTCCTGGTAGTAGATGCTAAAGTGTCAGAATTATGAATTATAAACAGGTAACATAAGAAATGAGTAAGTTTAGGGACCTGCTGTTGTTGGAGTTGCCAGCGTTGTTACGGTAATTATCATTACCGCCACGCCTATCCAAAGCAGAACGGTCTTGGGTCTGACCATTACCCTTGTGCTGAGTAGGCTGCTGCTGAGTAGCCGGTTGAGACCGGTCCCCAGTCTTCTGTCTGAAAGATGCAATTTATATAGAAAGATAAATATTTGGATATTACTGAATGAATTTAAATGATCACCGCTGAGTGATGAAAATTTATACCTCTTCTCGGGTCTCTCTGCCTCTCCAAACTCATCTCTCTCCTGCATCATCTCCAACTTACGTGCTGCATCAGCTACCTAGGCCACCGTGTTGTAGATAGCACACACAAAGTTATTGGCGACCGATGTACGAAGAGCCCAACGAAAGTGGTATGCTTGCTCTTCGGTAGTACCTGCTGTTGCGCCAAGAAAACCAGCCAAACAAAGAAAGCGCTGCATGAACTCGTTGTTGTTCTCCCCAGCTCTCTACCTAATCCTGTGGTAATCTCTCTTCAGCTTGTCCTGCTCAGCCTTGGGGAAGAACTGTCCTATCACCAACTCCCTAAGTTGAGCCCAAGTCAAGCCAGCCACCCAATTGTCACCTCCCCCAGACTGCTTCACTGACTTCCACCATCCAAGCACGTCACCTTCAAACTTGTAACAGGCCAACCTTGCCTTGAATACAGGGTCGCAGCCCATTGCATCAAATATCTTCTCGATATGAGCTAGCCAGCTCTCAGCCTCATTGGGGCTGTCAGTTTTCTCGAAGGATCGAGGACGTTGCTTGATGAATCGCTCCAGTAATGTGATCAGTGTAGCTGGAGGAGGAAGAGGAGGATTCTGATGTTGGTGCTGGTGCTGATTGTTAGCAGCTTGCACCTCGGCCCTGATTTCATTCCTTAGTTGAGGAAGCATGGCCTGCATCGCAGCTTGAACTGCTGCATTGAGTTGTTCCTGCTCGCGTGTGAGAACCATTTGACAGTATAAAACAAAATGCATGATTAAACTGATTAAAACATAATATATATACATGAAAAAAAAAATTATGCCAATAACTCATGAGAAATATTTTATGCATGAAAACATTGTATGAATGCATGATGATGAAATCACATGGGTTTGGGTGAACGCCTTTGGGTCGGTTCACCTAAACAAAATGACATGACGAAGATGAACGCCTATGGGTCGGTTCATCAAAACAACACGATATATAAAAGCACATACTTAGTCAAAATTCCTGCGACAATGACATATGATATAAATGCATGAACACAAACTGTCAGTTCTAGGAAGACCATAGTGACTACCCACTAATCACAGGTCATGTTTTGAGAGCCTAGAGGTCGAAACCTTGGCGCTCTGATACCATAATTGTAACACCCCATTTTGGTAAATAGAATGTCACGCGTGATTATGGCGTGTCATCAAAGCATATAAGGTAAATGTCTTAAAAACATTAAATGACCATGAATGGAAGTACCAGAAACAAACATCGGTAGTCCAAGTATAAGCTCATCACACACAAACATAAGTACTGTAAACGAAAAGGACTAAAAAATGTCCAAAGAAATAAGTAGCAAAATGTATGATGAAATGCATAAAGTAGAGAAGGCTAGACAACTTCCAATCCATATGCACGTACTCTTAAAGTCTACAAGCGCCCTTGAGTACCTGCCGTTTGGGAACATGAAAGGAAACAGCTGAGCATAACGCCCAATGAACAGATATACAAGTATAGCATGGAATAACATAAGCATAAAAGACTAAATAGCAGCGGAAATTTATAAGTCCTAAGTAACCTGGAACATGTTCATAAAACTGGTTTTATAGTTTGAAAAGACTTATGTTTTTATGTAAAATCTGTATTAACTAGCCAATATCCCATATAGGTCATGAGGCTCCACCGTGCATGAATACTTGGAAGGGAGACCTCGTCATGCAATTAGAGGGGTTGCCTCTAATTAAATAATTTGGGTAGGAGGGATCAACTCATAGTGAAGGATGCAATGCACACATTACATTCACTCTGGTATTACTGGTAAAACATGTAACTAGGATGCACCCATACGCCCCACATGATAATATAATATAATGGCCAAAACTGTAAAGGGACTCCACGAGCAATCACTTCGCCATGGGGAAGCCATAACACTGGTGCCTCTAGTGTTATGGTTATGGTACCTCCATAACTAGGTGACACTGGTCATGCATGTATATGGCTTAGGCTCTTAACTAACATAAGTAATCAAACATATAAAACAATACTGGGAAAACGGTTGGCTGCAAACGAGGAATCCTAATAAGGAAAGAATGTCCATACTGAAGGGACGGGAAATCCGTACCTTATGACAGTGAACGAAGAAGACGAAAGAACGAAAGTCCTACTCCGATCTTACTAATGCTACATAAATAGAAACATGTATAAGTATTTTGTCTACTGTGTACGTAACTGATTATATCATGTCTTAGCTTGTTTTATATGTTCTTGTCTTGTTTAACTGATTTTAATATTATGTTGTGTTTATCAGGTATTCAAAGTATTCTGGTTAAATATTACTTGTATTCTTGTATTATTATACTTGTTGTTATAGAAAGTTTCCAAAAAAAGAAAGTTTCCAAAAATTGATTAACTTCCAAAAAAAGATCAATTTCTAAAAATAGAAAGTTTTCATATTTAGAAATAAGCTGGATTAATAAGTTAATAATATAAGCTTAAGTTTACTGGTTAAATAACACAAGTCATGTAATTATTTGTATAGTTTATTTATAATATCATGTTAATTAAATAAACTATAGGTTATACGATTTAATTAAATATAAGCATGATTTAATTAAATTAAGGTGTATAAAATACTTAGTTTAAACATGTATTAATATTATATTAATTATAACCTAAGTCATGTTTATTAATTAATTATATTCCATATTTTAAATAATTAATTAATAATATAGTCTTAATTAAATAAATACAATATTTAGGTTAAAACATGTATTATTTAATAAATAATAATAACCTAAGTCCATGATTAATTAAATTAATTATTAGTCATGTTTTAATTAATTTAATTTTCTTGTTAAAGTAATATAACTTGTAAAAAACTAACAACTTGTAAAAACTAGTCGTGAACCGGACCCGTGATTTTAATTTAGACCCATCGTGAACCGGACCGAATTCCCCCTTGAACCGGACCAAACAAACACCCCCTTAACAGTGGCGAACCGGCTCAGCCGGTTGCCACTGTCTGTGCGAAACCGCCACCGGCTTAAGCCGGTGGTTTGCCCCTGGTCTGCCTCGGCTAACCACTGCCTCAACAAAGTTCCCACCGATGGTTAGCCGGTGGTTCCCCCTTCCCGAGCCATGCGTTCCTCCTGCTTGACCAACACAACGACTTGTCTTGGACCGGTGGCGTTTCTTGCTGCTGCCAAGACCAAGAAAACCACAAGGCCACCCCGATTTACGTCAGGGTCCCTTGTTTTACCCTGTTGTTGAACCACAAAGGCTTCACCGAGACCCCAAGGTCTCGGTTGTGGTCACACGTAAGACACCGAGAGCTTCGGCTCTCGGTTTGTGTGTGTCGGCCGAACCAAACCAACCCCAAACCCGACTCTTTTTCCATTCTTTTATTTATCCCGTGATTTTAACATGTTTATTTACTTGTTTTTATTAATCCCCATGTTTACATGTTCTTGATCTAGTAAAAGAATAAAAGAAAAAGGATTTAAGGATTTACCGAATGCGTGAAACAAATGAGAACCAATAACACAAACACTATACTTGTTTTTAATTCACCAACATCAATCAAACACCTCCTTTGGTGTGTTGTAGCCGGCGGCCAAGGAAGAAAGACAAGGAGTCTAGGGTTTTTGATTTTTTAGAAAAACTATGTATAATGAAAATATGTTTTCCCTTTTTGTTTATTTAGCAAAAATAACATGGGCTTGGCCCTCCTTGTCTTGGTGTCTGTGGGTATGTGGGCCCCACCAAGGGAAACCCGAACATTTTTCATGTTTAATAAATTACGTATTCACCGTTAATATTTTCGTGTGAGTTCGTAATTAATCGTTCGTGTCATAATAAATACTTGTACGTAAACGATATTAATCGTATTATAAAAAATACGTACGTAGTTACATGTTCGTGATTATAACGTTCATGATTTCATGTTCGTGATTATAGTTATTATTGTAAATAATTATCGTGTACTATCACGTACTTAATACTTATCGTGCAATAACACGTACGTAATTTCTGTAATTAATATTCGTGACACGTGTTCGTGCTATAAAAGGAAAGTTTTAGTTTGTACATACGTTTACTAAGTGTATTGTTCATGGTAAAAGCATGCGGGGTTTACAATGGTCTTGGATATACAAAATATGTAATCAAAAATTGAAAGTGCCATGTCAATACCTGAAGTAAACGTGGCAGATCTCACAGAATGCGTTTCACCTGCCTCACGTAGAATGAACATTGCGTGACCAAATGTGAACAATGCGGCGGTGATGTTACTAGAGTTCTTATGGCCTGATTAATACATGGCACAACAGAATGGGTATGCTTCTTGGGGTACTCCGAATCACTTAGGAATTATTTCAGATTATAGACACGAGTCATGTGTCCTGACACGTGCCTTGAGAAATATACGTGAGACGTATGTCTTGACTGATGTCTTGACATGTGTTCCGAGATGTGAAACGAATAAGATTGAATATCTTAGGTTGTCATTCAAGAATTGGCGAATCGGTTGGACTGCTGACCTTTAGTATTTCTGACCACGTCCTTTACCGAAGTTTCTGTTGTTATAGTCAGAGTGTTTGATGTCACGGTAGTTGTTACTATTCCCTTGTTTGTTAGTTCCATGACGGTCATTATCATGACTGTGCTTTATGTAACCTCCAGCTGAGTGGTCGGCGGATGCCGGTTCCTACTCATATGCTGGAAAGACAACTGAATGGCATGTGACATATGACTGAGAATATAAGGATATGGAATGAAATGGTAACGTTTAGTGGATGAAGTATAAATTCTAGTATGGTTGCTCTGATCTGTAGCCTTCGTCATGGTTTTGTAGAATCTCCAAGCTGCGAGCCGCATCATCTCTTGAACAACATTGGTAAGTGGAAGAACATCCGAGAAAGTAGAGAATCGAATAGTATCACACATGGATTTCGGTGACTGGAAAACATCTGGAATGTGGTACATGAAGTACACATGTGGTTCGGTACGTGGAGTACACATGGAATACGGTACGTGGAGTACACATGAAATTCACGTGAGATGATTGGTATGGGTGTCAACCATCTGACATGATTAAAGGAAGGTAAAAGATTAAATGGTTAAAACCAAGCTGAACAGGACAACGTAATAGCCCAGCTAATTTAGCGTAGACATAGTTCTAGTTGCATAAGAAGCACAAAAGCATGATTAATCGGAATCGAATGATGGCCAGCATGAAAACATGATTAATGAAAACCAACCATGACTATCATGAAAGCATCATTAAATACAATCCATCAATGTCTATCATGAAAGAAAAATCTATCACGAAGAAACATGGAACAAAATTAATATGAAAGAGCATAAAAACATAATTAGCATGAAAACGAAGTCAAACATGAGAGTATGAAAACATAATTGACATAAAGAGACATAACAATTAATGAGGGGACATGAAAGAAATATGAATGTAATGAAATGAAATCTGAAAATCGTTGGTGTGGACGACCATGGGTCAGTTCACAAAACAAGATTGACATGAGTAAGGGTGAACGCCTATGGGTCGGCTCACTAAACAAAATTGACATGAGCAAGGGTGAACGCCTATGAGTCGGTTCACCAGAACAAATTTGACATGAGCAATGGTGAACGCCTATGGGTCGGTTCACCAAAACAAAATTGACATGAGCAAAGGTGAACGTCTATGGGTTGGTTCACCAAAACAAAATTCGAATGAAAAGCACATGCGACTAAATATGGCCAGTTCTGTACCAACCATTACTTAGTCAAAATACCTACAACAATAATACATGAAAATAAATAAATGAAAATCAACTGTCAAAACTTAACAGAAAACGTGTGACTAAGTATGAACTACTATGGTTCAGTCCATACTAGTCAAAATTCACAAGGAACACCATGCATAAAAACAATGACATGTAACTAAGTATGAATTGACTATTGATCAAGCCTTCTTAGCAAAACAAAATTTCGAGAGAAAACATCATGGTTAAGAACAACAAGATTATGAAAATATCAATGCGTGGAATATCAGACGTCGGCTTGGGAAGATCCTTGTGACTATCCACTAGTCACAGGTCAAGTTTTAGAGCCTACAGTTCAAAACCTTGGGCTCTGATACCATAATTGTAAAACCTCACTTTGATAAGTGGACCGTTACGTGTATTTATGGCGTGTCATAAAAGCATGCAAATACATGACCAAAAGAGAAAAGCAGAATCAAACATCGGTTCCCAAACATAAGCCTAAAACATAAATAAATTAAATGAAATGAGAAGGACAAAACAAGTTTCCAAACAAGCATAAGTATATGAAGGCAAAAGGAAAAGAAGTCTAAGGCAGCTTTCCTCCTATGCACGTCCCCCAAATGCTCAAGTCTGTCTATGGGTACCTGCCGTTTTGGGACATGGAAAGAAAAGTAACAGGTAAGCAATACGCTCAGTGAACGGATATATGACATAGTATGAATGACATAACATAATAAAGACTGATTAGGAGCGAAAATGTATAAGTCCTGGAAAACCTGATACATGTTTATAAAACTGGTTTTATAGTTTGAAAAGCTTATGATTAACTTATGATAACTATATTTTAAATTTAGCTAAGAACCCATATAGGTCATGAGGTGTCAACGTGCATGAATACTTAGAGGGGTGACCTCATCATGCAATTAGAGGGGTTACCTCTAATTATACTGGTCTGGGTAGGAGGGATCAACTCCTTGTGAAGGACGCAAGGCTCACACCACATTCACCATGAAAATCCTTAAAAAACATGTAACTAGGATGCACCCATACGCCCCCACATGATAATATAAATAAATGTCCAAAACTAAAAGGGACGCCACGAGCAATCACTATGTCGTGGGGAAGTCATAACTCTGGTGCCTCCAATGTTATGGTTATCGTACCTCCATAACTAGATGAACTGGCATGCATGTATATATAGCTCAGGCATTTAAAATAAAACATAAGCATTCAAAACATATAAAATAACTGGGGAAAACAGATGGTTGTAAACGGGAAATCTTAATAAAGGAAGAGAATGTCCATACTGAAGGACGTAATATCCATACCTTATGTCCAGTAGTGAAGCTAGAATGGAAGCTGAACGATCTACTCCAACTTCGCGGATACTACATAAATAAGAGACGTGTATGAGTTGTCTGATTACTGAGTGTGTTACTGCATTTATGTGTTCTTAACTTATTTTATATGTTCTTGTCATGTTTTACTGTTTTAAGTGTTATCTTGTATGTATTCATGTTTTACATGTATTCTAATTATGTATTTCATGTATTCTTGTATTACTATACTTGTAGTGTCATAATAAGTAACTTTCTAAAAATAGCAGGTTTCCAAAAATAGAAAGTTTCCAAAAATAGAAAGTTTTTAAAAATAGTAAGTTTCTTGAAATAGAAAGTTTCCAAAAATAGAAAGTTAAAAAAAATAATAAGTGTCCTGAAATAGAATTAAGATGTATTAATAAGTCTAAAAATATAAGCTAGTGCTTATTAGTCATAAGTTATAAGTCATGATAATTTATTAGTAAAGTCTATTAAATTAAATATTTAGGCTAAAATAATTATTAATTAATAATATAGTGCATGGTATTAATATGAATTAGTAATTAAAAAAATGACATGATTAATTTAATAAAACTTTACCTTATATAAATAATTAAATTAAAGTATGGTTTTTAATTTAATTATGTCATGATAAAATACTTAGGCTAACTTCGTGAATTATTATACTAATAATTATAACCTCAGTTCATGGTTAATTTAATTAATTAATATCACATGTAAAATTAAATTAATTAACAAATTAACTAACAAAATGATTTAACCAAAAGCCTTAATGTACCCGAGCCCCAAAATCCGAGAAAAAACCAAGCCAAGCACCAACAGTCGGCGGCTGTTGGTTTTGGTCAGTGGTTACGCAGCTAATGTTGCTGCCGTGTCACTATTTAGCCGCAGGATCCCACCGGCAGTGGCCGATTCCCCCTGATGTGCTTAAAGTTCCCACCGGCCTAGGCCAGTTTCCACTGCCTTCACCAACCCCCCCCCCCCTGCTGGGTGTTTGGACGCTGCTGCTGATCGAACCAACAACCACTGACCCTTATGGGGTTCGGCTGGCAGATTAACAAACACCACCGAGAGTCAAAAGACTCTTGGTTTTCGTGACAACGGAAACAAATCAACATATAAACCAGATTTCCCATGTGTTAAATCTTTTATTAACATGTTTATTAATTAGTTTTGTTGATCATGAACAAAAGAAAGTTGATAAAAGATTAGGGATTCAAGAATTACCAATTTCATGTATAAATTAAAGATTAGACGCCACGAACACAACCCGAATTAACAATGATCCAAAACACTTTGTTCTCCCTTTTTGGTGTTCTACAGCCGGCGGCCCCCTCCAACATAAACCATATCCTTTTTAAAAAAAACATGTCTAATGGAAGAAAGTGAAACTCTGTGTTGTTAAATTTTCATAACGGGCCGGGCTTGGGCTTTTTCCTTTCTTTCTCTTTTTGCCGACTAGCCCACACACACACATACATATTCCTTCTTAACTTTTCGTGCATAAATATTTATCGTGTGTCTTCGTATTTTAAGTGTCGTGTTTTATTTCTTGTCATGTTATAAATATTATACGTAAATATTTATCGTGTATTGATAATATACGTAATAATTGAAATATATATTCGTGACGCGTGTCGTATATCATTAAATGTAAAGTTTTAATTCAATCAGGTTTCATGTATTTAATATTCTTGGGTATTTTATTATGCGGGTTTTACAGTTGATGTTACATCTAGCAACATTAACACTCATGGTTGCCATAAGACTATTAAGGTCATCCACGATGTTTTTCAATGTACATTGTGGTCTATTTGGAATTGGAGAAATAAGATTGTTTTGCTGCCTTACGACGATTCTAGTTCGAAGTTTAAAAATGAAGACATTTTCCCGGCTATTCAACGGATAACTAAGACTTGGTTCTCGGCCCGTCTCTCATCGAACTTTGCTAACTGGAGTTGTTAGGTAGATATGCCTTTTGACCTTTTTATGTAATTTTAGTTTTGGCTTTGGTTGTAGTTTATTTCTTATTTGGTAGTTTGTATTCTTTTTCTTGAGGCCTCCCCTTTGGAGCCTCCTATTATAATATTATTAGTTTTTTTAAAACAAATATCGCAAACTATTTTTTGTATATTAGAAACAATTTAAAAAACATTCGATGTGTAGTTTTACTAAGTATAAGTTCTCACAATCTAAATTCTACTTAATTTAAAACCCCACTTTTATTAGTTTGAAATAATAAAATTTTATTATTTTAGGATGTGTAGAAATTAGAGGGTTGGGGGGGGGGTTGAATAGTTTCCATAATCAAAAATATGTTCGTCACTAGAAGTGACTATTACTTGAAAACTTGTTTCATAATAGTTAGGTCAATTTCCATTGTTTCAAAACATTTGATATATCATGTGATTATGATGATGGAATGCTAAGTGTAAAGACAAGCATAAGTAAAGAGTAAGGAAAGAAACAACCTAAGAAAGACACCAAAGATTTATAATGGTTCGACAACGAATCTCTCTCTCGTTCCTACTCCATTCCTTGAGTACATCTTACTCGAGATTTTCACGATATTCACAAGCTCACTTCTTGGCAGAGAACACCTTACAACATTGCTTACAATGTTTTTCGACACTAAGCTAAATGTCGAGTTATAATCCTAGCTAGAACCAATCTTCGTCGCCCATCTTCTTTTCCGACACAAGGCTAGATGTCGAGTTCTAATTTTTGCTAAAACCAATCTTCGTCGCTCATCTTCTTTTCTGACACAAGGCTAGATGTCGAGTTCTAATCTTAGCTAGAACCAATCAACACTCAACTCTCACACTCACATCACTTTCTAGTTAAGTAAGAACTCAAACACTCAAACTCACAATTACATCACTTTGTATTTTAGTGAGAACTTACACACAAAAAACTAACAAGTACATCACTTTATAGTTTAGTGGAGAACTAATACAAAAGACTCATCTAAATATACACATACCTTGGATCTACACAAGAAAAATATAGGTATACACATATACCTTGGATCTACACAAGACAAATCCAAGTAAACACAAATACCTTGGATCTATACAAAACTTAAATAAACAAATATGATGAACATGACTAAATTTAAGGAACTGCTAGGTGAAAACAACCTTGAAGTGGCCACACCAACCTCCTGAAAAGGGAGGGCTTTACCTGGTTGAGTCTGTGTGGTGGTGGGCTCAAATCCCGTGGATTAGTCGACCAATGTGTCGGAAATCATGGTTACCAAAAAAAAGACTAAATTTAAGGAAGGAATGATCTTCATCAAGGCTTCATCTTTTATCACATCACAAGTGAGTGAGTGATCTTCTCTTGGACATATAAAGAAGGGGATTAATAAGTGTGAAAACACTTATCCTTTTCCCGCTTATTTCCAAAAATAACAAGACCAAAACGTGTATTTTATGTTGTAAAAGTCGGAATTATGCGTGGTTTGTGTTTTTATTGTGTTTCAGGATAAAAATATGAAAAAGGGAGAAAACACGGGATATCACGGGCTTTTATCGAAGAAAACGATAAAATACGAAGTCAAAAGATCAAGAGTGCCAAAAGAACGGAAGTCCAAGGCCTATTCTGAAGATTTATCGAAGAAAAAGTCTAAAGACGGAAGTTTAATGAATTCGAAGAACCAAATCTAATTAAAGAAGAAAATTATAAGACGAGTTCAATTTATATTGACAAATCCCGAGACGACGTCGAGAAAGACAAAGAATTTAAATCGAGTCGAGACGTGAAGGAAGAAAGAAGGAAGCATCAACACCTTAACCTCCCCACCTCCTATATATACCCTCCTAATATGTCATTAGGAGGGTGTTAGTTAGTTTATTAGTTAATTTTTCTAGTTTTATTTTTAAGTGTGTTTTTATTATCCTTCTCTCTAGTTTTTCAAGCTTATCAAACCTTCATTAATCTTGTAATCTTGATCTTAATCCTCAAGTTAATCAAGTTTATTTCATAATTCTCATTCTACATTTCTTAATAATCTATTGATTTTGATTAATTAATCATGTAGTTGGTTTTATTTTGTTGATGGTGTGATTGTTTTGCTTATTTGATTGAGCTTATTGAGTTGGCGTGTTTAGAGTTTTTAGATTAAAGTGCTTATTTGCTTAATTTTTATGTTTAATAGTTTTTAAAATAAATTGATATTGATAGTTTAATATTTTCATAAAAAGTTGATTTTAAATTTTTGCTTATTAAGTGTTTTTAAAAGTTTTTAAATTGTGTTTTATTAGCTTTTTCTAAAAGTTGATTTGGTAAAAGTTTTGGTAAGTGCTTATTGTGGTTTTGCTTATTTGTCTTAATTCGGGTTTTAGAAACCCTAACTTTCTGAACTAAATAGTTTACCAGCTTATTCCGAAATACGTTGAGTATCCATTTCCCGAATTGAGTTCATAGTTTAATATTCCGAGTTAAGTGTCTGATTGTATTCCGAGTTACATTAGAATCTTCAACATTCCGAACTAGCTTCAAATTCTGATATTCCGAACTAGGTTCGGGCTGCCTTATTCCGAGTTACATCCGGATCATCATATCCCAAATTAAGTCCATCATTACTCCATTCGAATTACATCATTGATGAGTATTCCGAACTATGTTTAAGATGAGTATTCCGAACTATGTTTAAGCCTAGTATTCCGAACTACGTTCTTGTTGTCATTCCGAGTTAGGTCAGTAATTCCATATTTCGAGTTATATCAAAAACCCATATCCCGGATTGTGTGTGACTGTTTTCCGAATTACGTGTGAACTCAAGTTTTCCGAACTACGTAAAGGACTCTACATTCCGAACTGTATCAAGTTTACATATTCCGAGTTGCACTAGGAATTCAGGATTCCGAACTAGGTTCTTGGTGATCAGATTCCGAATTAATTTTCAGTTCTTTATTTCTAGATTTCAAAAGCTTTATTTTTCCCGCCAATTTTACTTAGTTTATTTTCAAAAGTGTTTTGTCCTAGTTTAAGTTTTTATTAAAGTTTACATTTTTATAAGTTTTAAGTTTCAAATTTACTTTCAAAGTTTTAATTTTTCTTCATTTATGTTTAAGCCTTAATTTTTAGTTTAACTTTTAAAGCTTTAATTTTTACTAAACAACGTTTACTTTTAGTTTAAAATAGATAATCACTCCCCTTTATTTTCCACCAAGAATGACTGAGTCGCACCTTCAACTGGTAATCAATTCGAAAAGACTGGAATAACGAATCTTTTTCATACTAGGTAAATTCTTGTATTAAATGGCGCCGCTGCCGGCTCTTTTCGTGAAGATTAACGGTTTATTGTGAGAGACGCGTTGGATTTTGGGATCCGTTCACTCTTGAATGTTATTTTTCTTGTCAAATTTTCAAAATTTTCAAAAATCAATAAAAATTAAAAAAATTCATAAATTCAAAAAAAAAAGAAAAACATAAAAAAACCAAAAATAGTTCTTGTCTATCTTTCTTTTCCTTTTGTAGGTGTGTATGCGTACCCGTGCTCGTAATAAGAAAGCAATTCAAGCCGAAGTCGTAACTCAACCTATTGTCGCCATGGACAATAGACCAATGATCGAGCTTTTGCAATCGCAAGTAGAGGGCAACACCGATGCTATTGTCGTACCCGATATTGGAGCCAACAACTTTGAACTCAAATCCGGTTTCATTCAAATGGTCTCTGCTCAACCATTCTTGGGGCGTACACTTGATGATCCTCATGGCCATATCAAAAGGTTCCTTCAACTTACTAATACGGTCAAGTATAATGGAGTTTCACAAGAGGTAATTCGCTTGCAACTTTTTCCTTTCTCCTTAGAGGGACAAGCCCGACATTGGCTTGATAAGGAACCACCACAAAGTATTCTTACGTGGACGGATTTAGAGACCAAATTCATTAACTACGTTTTCCCACCCTCACGTACTAGCGCTTTGCGGAATGAAATCATTAACTTTGAACAAAAGTACGGTGAGACATTTAGTGAATCTTAGGACCGTTTTAAGGAACTTTTAAGAAAGTGTCCACAACATGGTTTTACAAAAGTGCATCAAATTAATACTTTTTACAATGGTTTAAGCGTGAATGACCAAGATTTACTAAATAGTGCCTCGGGGGGGTAACATTTTGGTTAAGTCATCGAATGCCGCGTGGGATATTATTGAGAATAAGTCTAGAGTGAAAACTAAGAGTGTTCGGACTAATGTGGCTAGTGCTAGTACTAGTGACGCCGACAAGAGAATTGATAAGCTTACTTCGATTGTTGAAGCACTTGCTCTACAAACCGCTAACAATACCAAAAACATCAATGCGCAAGTTAATGCTTTGAGTCAGTCATGTGAAATATGTGGGGATCTCATTAATACACCGATTGTCCTTCGACTCATGACAATCCGGAAAATGTGTATGCCGCTAACGGTAAGTTTTCTACGGGAGGCTATCAAGCACGTCCTCAAGGTGACCGCAATTTGCTCAGTTATCGTTCAAACAACTTCCTTTCACCACCCGGTTTTCCTCCTCAAAACCAAAACAACCTCAATCGCAACAATCAAAACCAAACTCGAGCTCCAAATCAATATCAAACCCAAAGAAACCCATATCCACCTCAAGGAAATAACCAAGTTTACCAACAACCCGCTTATCAACCACCTGCCTACCATGCTCTCCCTCCCAACCAACCCACCGCATTTAATCACGAGGTTGAAACTTACATGAGGACTAGTGACGCGCTGGTGCAGAATCTTCAGCGGCAAATCATCAACTTGAAAGAAGATATGGCGAAACAAGGGAATGATCTTCGAGCTGATATGCGAAACTCTTTGAGCAGTCAAACAAATGACTTAAGGGATATGATGGCTAGTTTCTTCCAAATTAATCAAGCCTCTGGTTCGGGTTCTCTTCCGAGTAACACCGTTACTAATCCAAGAGGGGAGATGAAAGCAATCACCACCCGAAGTGGCAAAGGTTTAAAGGAAACCGAGATTCCTACACCTACACCGGTGATTGTGACAAAGGAAAACGAGTCCCCTTCTCCAATCCCTCCACCTTCTACTTCCACCCCTCCACCACCCAAGGATGTGAGTGAAAATTCCATTCCAAAGCCTTCATCTCAACCTAATATACATTATCCCTCAAGGTTGAGGAAAGACAAATTGAAGAACAAAGATGATATTCAGGTTTCTAACTTTCTTAAAATGTTTAAACAACTGAATTTCAACATCTCCTTTGCCGAGGCTCTCGCTCACATGCCGAAGTATGCTAAAATGTTTAAAGATCTTCTCAGTGACAAAGAAAAGCTTCTTGATATCGCTCAGACCCAACTTAATGAGAATTGCACCGCAGTGCTCTTACGAAAATTACCAACCAAACTTGGTGATCTGTGTCATTTTCTCATTCCTTGCAACTTCCCCAGGGTAGAGAATTGTATGGCCCTAGCCGATCTAGGTGCTAGTATAAACTTAATGCCGTTAAGTGTTTGGAAACAATTATCTCTGCCCGAGCTAGTCCCCACACGAATGACCTTGGAATTAGCTAACCATACGGTTGCTTATCCGGTGGGGATAGCCGAAAATGTCTTCGTCGGTGTCGATAAATTCACCTTTCCGGTGGATTTTGTTGTCGTTGACTACGAGATGGATCCCCGTGTTCCATTAATCGTTGGACGTCCATTCTTGAGGACCGGTCGCACTCTCATTGATGTAGCCGCGGGCGAATTAATCATGAGAGTTGGTGACGATAAAATGGTCTTCAACATGGGTAAAATTTCTAAGCAACCTTCTGAACACGAGAGCGTTAATTTCATTGACGTTCTTGATGAGGCTTGTGAAGAGCATTTCAAAGACGCTTGTAAAAGTAGTTCTTCTTCTCTACCCATTGTTGAGACCGTTGCCTCTATTGCTCCCTCACTAACTCCATTTAGAGAAAGTGAGTTCCTTTTGAAAGAATTTGAAGCAACTTTAGGGGATGTGGACTTAAAATATGACGATTCTCCCTCCAATTGGGATGAAGACATTCGTACCATTGAGAAACTTCCCAATGAGGACCGTATTTCTCCCCCTTCTCCTAAGGAAATCTCTATCGATGATCCGAGTTTAACTACGCCTTCCATCGAAAATCCTCCGGATTTAGAACTTAAGGATTTATCGTCTCATCTCGAATACGTTTTCCTTGAAGACAATAATAAGTTACCCGTCATCATCGCAAAGGACTTGAAAGAAGAAGAAAAATCTCGACTTATCGACGTGCTGAAGAATCATAAGAAAGCAATTGCTTGGAAAATTTCTGATATCCGCGGAATTTATCTGAACTTTTGTACTTATAAAATTCTCATGGAGGATGACTTTAAACCCGCAATCCAAAGCCAAAGAAGGTTTAATCCTTGAATTCATGACGTCATCAAGAAAGAATTTGTCAAACTTCTAGATGCCGGAATGATTTACCCTATTTCGGATTCGCCTTGGGTTAGCCCCGTCCATTGTGTGCCTAAGAAAGGCGGAATAACCGTTGTTCCCAATGAAAACAACGAGTTGATTCCTACTCGCCTTGTTACGGGTTGGCGAGTTTGCATAGACTATCGCAAGCCCAATAACGCCACTCGCAAGGATCATTTTCCTCTTCCTTTCATGGATCAAATGCTCGAGCGTTTAGCGGGTAATGATAAATATTGCTTCTTAGACGATTTCTTCGGGTATTTTCAAATTCCCATCGATCCTAAAGACCAAGAGAAAACCACATTCACTTGTCCTTATGGAACATTTGCTTACAAAAGAATGCCATTCGGCTTATGTAATGCTCCTGGGACTTTCCAAAGGTGTATGATGGCTATCTTCCATGACATGGTTGAAGAAACTATGGAAGTCTTCATGGATGATTTCTCGGTCTATGGTGATTCTTTCTCTACTTGCCTTGCCAATTTAGAACGTATGCTCAAATGATGTGAAGACACTCGTCTTGTTCTCAATTGGGAAAAATGCCATTTCATGGTAAAAGAAGGCATTGTTCTTGGTCATAAAATCTCCAAAACCGGTATTGAAGTAGATCGTGCTAAAGTTGAAGTGATTGCTAGGTTACCTCCACCTTCAACCGTGAAGGGTGTGAGAAGTTTCCTTGGTCATGCGGGTTTCTATCGTCGTTTCATTCAAGATTTTTCTAAGATTTCTCGCCCGATGACCCACCTCTTGGAAAAACATACTCCCTTTATCTTTTCTAAAGAGTGTATTGAATCTTTTAATCCTCTTAAGGATAAATTAACTAAGGCACCGGTCTTGGTTACCCCTAATTGGGAGTTACCTTTTGAATTGATGTGTGATGCTAGCGATTTTGCTATTGGAGCGGTTTTGGGCCAAAGAGTGAATAAACATTTCCAACCAATCCATTATGCTAGCAAGATAATGACGGGGGCTCTATTGCATTATACCACTACCGAAAAAGAGCTTTTAGCTGTAGTGTACGCTTTTGAAAAATTCTGCCCCTATCTTGTTCTTTCCACCACCATTGTCTATACCGATCATTCCGCGTTGAAGTACTTGTTAACTAAACAAGATTCCAAGCCAAGACTTCTTCGTTGGGTTTTGCTCCTACAAGAATTTAAAATCGAAATTCGTGATAAAAAGGGAGCGGAAAACCTAGCCGCGGACCATCTTAGTAGACTCGAGGATCCTTATCAAGGGGAGCTCCCAAATCAAGCAATTAATGACTCTTTTCCCCTTGAGGCCTTGATGTCTATTAACTCCAATGATGAAACCCCATGGTTTGTGGACATTGCAAACTATTTGGCGGGTGGAATTCTTATGGAAGGGTTAACGTCCCAACAAAAGAAAAAGTTCTTCAAAGACATTAAACACTATTATTGGGACGACCCTTACCTTTTCAAACAATGTGCAGATCTCGTCATTCGTAGGTGTTTTGATGGGCCGGCAGCGTTACTAATTCTAGAAGCTTGCCACAAAGGACCCACCGGTGGTCACTTTGGTCCTAATTACACCGCGAAGAAAGTTTTCGACTCTAGATTTTATTGGCCCACCATTTATCATGACGCTCATGAAATGGTTAAGCGTTGTGATACTTGCCAAAGATAAGGCAAGATCACACATAAAGATGAGATGCCTCGAAATTTTATCCAAGAATGTGAAATCTTTGACGTATGGGGCATCGACTTTATGGGTCCATTTCCATCATCTAAAGGGAACAAATACATCCTCGTAGCCGTTAACTACGTATCTAAATGGGTTGAAGCAAAGGATTTACCTACTAACGATGCGAGGGTGGTTGTGAACTTTCTGAAGCAACTATTTGCTCGATTCGGTGTTCCTCGTGCTATCATCAGTGACCGCGGGACTCGTTTTTGCAATGATCAATTTGCTCGAGTCATGGCTAAGTACGGTGTCAATCACCGTCTTTCCACCGCTTATCATCCCCAAACAAATGGTCAAGCCGAGATTTCTAACCGTGGATTGAAGAGAATATTAGAGCGTACTGTGGGAGAGCATCGTGCCTCGTGGGCCGATAAGTTAGATGATGCTTTGTGGGCTTTCCGTACCGCATATAAGACACCGATTGGTTGCACTCCATATCATCTTGTGTACGGGAAGGCATGCCACCTCCCTATTTAATTGAAGCATAAGGCGTATTGGGCCTTGAAGTGGGCTAATTTTGACATCAACAAAGCCGGTGATCTTCGGAAGATTCAACTCAACGAGAACTAAGGAATGAAGCTTATGAGAATTCATTGATCTACAAGGAGAAACCCAAGATCGTCCATGATGCAAGGATTAAGAACCGAGAGTTTCACGTTGGTGATCAAGTGTTACTCTTTAACTCTCGGTTGAAGATCTTCTCGGGCAAGCTGAAGAGCCGTTGGTCTGGTCCATTCACCGTCGCCAAAGTCTTCCCTTATGGCACCATTGAACTTTCTCAACCAAATGGGCCGAATTTTAAAGTGAATGGCCAGCGTGTGAAGCTGTACTTTGGTGAGGACATCTCTCATGAGATGATTCAATCCCTCACCATGTTTCCCTTGAATTAGTTCTGGGTCGAGTCAGGCTCGTGACTCGGTTATCAAATACAAGCGCTTCTCGGGAGGCAACCCGTTGATCTATCCTTTACCGTTTTCATAATAAGTGTAGGGGGAGCCCCGTAGGTGTTTGTTGTCTTGTTTCTTATGATGTGCAGGGATTAAAGCTTCAAAGATACACTTTTGATGACATTTGACGACCGTGATCCCGTGCACCCGTCTTCCCGGTTATATCCTAAACTGTCGTGATTCAATATTTCATATCTTATATGTTCACATTGAAATCACTATAGTTGTCCTTCCCTTAGCAAGATTTAAACAAAGTGCACAATATCCTAAGTGTAGGGGAGTTTACTCCCACATGCTTAAACATTGAGGACAATGTTTATATCAAGTGTAGGGGGACTTCTATCGAAGTAAGTGGTCTTTTCCATGAATTTTTCCTCATTTTAACCGGAAAATTTGATTTTTCGATATTTTTCAAAAATTTTAATCTATTTTGGCCTAGTTGTATAGTAGTATTTTCCTTTGCTATCGTTATTTACTTTCTTTGATAGAATAAATTTTGAATAAAGTGGTTTTAATTTTTCAAAGTCATGAATCTTTTGACTCAACCCGAGTTTACTTATTCAAGTTTACTCTAGCTAGTATCCTTAACGTGTTTAAGTCAAGTTTTGCTAGGCTTTTATATAGGGAACTTTAAAACGCGAAAGTCTTAACTCTCACGGGTTAAGAACAAGAAATTTTCGCAAGTTCCTATATTTGATCCTAGAAAGTCGTTTATCAAGGAAACTTTAAAATGCAAATTCTAAACTTGAAAAAGTCTAAGAAGTTGCAAGATCTTATAGATGACTTGAAAACTCAAAACTTTGATTTAATTGGCTAAGCATCCACGAGTCTCATTCTTTGAGATTTTAAATTGTGGAGAACGAGAGATGATAGAGTCAATTATAAGTTTGGTATTCTTTCATGAATTTATGTGAGTTGATTATAAGCTTATTCTCCCATAGCTTGTTAATAAATATATTTGCAATAAATAAGGTTGGACGATTTGAAAAGTTACTTAACTTCTAGCACATGATCGTTTAAAAGTTGCTCGGTATTAATTAGAGTTCATAGCCAAGGCATAACTTATTGAAGCGGGATGCGAAGATTGGCGAGTCCGAAAAGGTCCTAACAAGATATGAGGGCTACATTTTGTTGCTAAAGATCCCAAGTGATGTGAAGAATCATTTATCAAAAATCAATATGAAGGATCGAGACACACGGCGAAAAGCAAATACTCCCCTAAAGATCATGGAGAAGTCTATCCAAAAAGGCCCTAACAAGGTATGAGGATAAATAGATCCTAGTCCTAAAAGGAGACGGATCATTGTATATCAAAATCTAAAATAAAGATTGGAGAAAAATGAAGAAGTCGTGGTCCAAGTATGAAGAATCTCTCAAAAACTTCAAGTGAAGAAATTCCCATTATGAAGAGAAGACCATAATTTCAAGAACGTCTATCAAGATTTGAAGTATGAAGTCGCTGCCAAATATCGGTCCGAGAAAGGTCTCAAATCGTGAAGCGGGTTATGCCAAGATATGAACTTTATGAGGTCCCGAGAAGAAGTTTTAAAAGATTTTGTCCTTTAGCTAACTATTGATTAAATCGTCCTACTTTATTTTCAGCCTAATAAACTATTAAATAAGTCAAACAATGCATCCTCGTGATCATTTAAAACAATCATAAAATATAAGAGATACACCTAGGAATAAGGGAGTCTAAGTGAATAATTGGGCCACATGAGTTCGTGTTAGTTTACTAACTTATAATAACAATGATCTCGTTTATAAGCTTGGTGTAGGGAACGTGAAACTTGAGGATGATAAACATTCATGACAACCAAAACCCCAATGTAAGTCTTTGATTTCTTTACTTGTTTTGTATATATTTCCATCTTTTTAGTTTCCTTAATGTTTAGTATTTAATACTGCAAAGGTGTGTTAATTATGATGAGAAATGTAATATGTGCTTTGAAATTAATGCATTGCATGAGGGCATTGCAATGGTCAAGTGTAGGAGATTTATTAAGTGTGAAAACACTTATCCTTTTACCGCTTATTTCCAATAATAACAAGACCAAAACGTGTATTTTATGTCGTAAAAGTCGGAATTATACGTGGTTTGTGTTTTTATAGTGTTTCAGGATAAAAACATGAAAAGGGGAGAAAACGCGGGCTATCACGGGCTTTTATCGAAGAAAACGAGAAAAGACGAAGTCAAAAGATCAAGAGTGCAAAAAGAACGGAAGTCCAAGGCCTATTCTGAAGATTTATCGAAGAAAAAGTCTAAAGACGGAAGTTTAATGAAGTCGAAGAACCAAGTCTAATTAAAGAAGAAAATTATAAGACGAGTTCAATTTATATCGACAAATCCCGAGACGACGTCGAGAAAGACAAAGAATTTAAATCGAGTCGAGACGTGAAGGAAGAAAGAAGGAAGCATCAACACTTAACCTCCCCACCTCCTATATATACCCTCCTAATATGTCATTAGGAGGGTGTTAGTTAGTTTATTAGTTAATTTTTCTAGTTTTATTTTTAAGTGTGTTTTTATTTTCCTTCTCTCTAGTTTTTCAATCTTATCAAACCTTCATTAATCTTGTAATCTTTGATTTTAATCCTCAAATTAATCAAGTTTATTTCATAATTCTCATTCTACCTTTCTTAATAATCTATTGCTTTTGCTTAATTAATCATGTAGTTGGTTTTATTTTGTTGATGATGTGATTGTTTTGCTTATTTGATTGAGCTTATTGAGTTGGTGTGTTTAGAGTTTTTAGATTAAAGTGCTTATTTGCTTAATTTTTATGTTTAATAGTTTTTAAAATAAATTGATATTGATAGTTTAATATTTTCATAAAAAGTTGATTTTAAATTTTTGCTTATTAAGTGGTTTTAAAAGTTTTTAAATTGTGTTTTATTATCTTTTTTCTAAAAGTTGATTTGGTAAAAGTTTTGGTAAGTGCTTATTGTGGTTTTGCTTATTTGTCTTAATTCGGGTTTTAGAAACCCTAACTTTCCGAACTAAATAGTTTACCAGCTTATTCTGAAATACATTGAGTCTCCATTTCCCGAATTGAGTTCATAGTTTAATATTCCGAGTTAAGTGTCTGATTGTATTCCGAGTTACATTAGAATCTACAACATTCCGAACTAGCTTCAAATATTGATATTCTGAACTAGGTTCGGGCTGCCTTATTCCGAGTCATGTCCGGATTATCATATCCCGAATTAAGTCCATCATTACTCCATTCTGAATTACATCATTGATGAGTATTCCGAACTATGTTTAAGATGAGTATTCCGAACTATGTTGAAGACTAGTATTCCGAACTACGTCCTTGTTGTCATTCCGAGTTAGGTCAGCAATTCCATATTTCGAGTTATATCAAAAACCCATATCCCGGATTGTGTGTGACTGTTTTCCGAATTACGTGTGAACTCAAGTTTTCCGAACTACGTAAAGGACTCTACATTCCGAACTGTATCAAGTTTACATATTCCGAGTTGCACTAGGAATTCAGGATTCCGAACTAGGTTCTTGGTGATCAGATTTCGAATTAATTTTCGGTTCTTTATTTCTCTATTTGTTTTCAAAAGCTTTATTTTTCACGCCAATTTTACTTAGTTTATTTTCAAAAGTGTTTTGTCCTAGTTTAAGTTTTTATTAAAGTTTACATTTTTATAAGTTTTAAGTTTCAAATTTACTTTCAAAGTTTTAATTTTTCTTCATTTATGTTTAAACCTTAATTTTTAGTTTAACTTTTAAAGCTTTAATTTTTACTAAACGACATTTACTTTTAGTTTAAAATAGATAATCGCTCCCTTTTATTTTCCACCAAGAACGACTGAGTCGCACCTTCAACTGGTAATCAATTTGAAAAGACTGGAATAACGAATCTTTTTTCATACTAGGTAAATCCTTGTATCAGGGATCAAGAGGATAATCATAAGTAAACATACTTAACACATTAAGTGATCATTTATTAATGATTGGAATGTAGAAAAGAGATTTGAAGCAGAAAGTTGTCCAAAAAAGTTCATTGGAAAATGGAGAAATTATCCACTATTTTTAGGAGAAAGGGTCCAACGGCTATCTGAGCGCGGTTCAAGAAATAGGTTGGCGGTTCTATATCAATAAGGAACCGCAAGTACCTATATTGATCCACGGGCTCTAGAGTCCGCTCCTTTTTTAACATGTAGTGGGGAAATTCCATCTCGTGAAAAACTTATCCAAAAAGAATATCCTTTGGCTATTTGGAATATCCTAAATTTAAATTTTCATTTTCAATTTTAATAAAAATGTTCTTAAAAATAAAGTTTATTAAAATATTTTGTCACATTTGAATAAATTTGAGTTTTAAGGTTAATCACTTTTAATTAGGCCTAAACATGTATAAGATATGTTTGTGTAAGACTTAGATGATTATTATTTTAATGATAGTGTTCGTTAAATAATTCGTCTTACGGTTATCTTTGACGATAAATGTTTTATACTCTGTCGTGATCAAAACAAAAAAAAAATTAGTTATTACAAATAATGTTTTTAGGCATTGGTTGCATTAACATGATGGACGGAAGTTATTCACCGAGTGATTACCATTCTACCTACTCAAGTCACGCGTGAATTTGTGATTGAAGGATGAGCCACTCATTAGGGGCGGAGGGATGTTAAAAGATATGGAGACAGTACCCTTAACATCATGTCGAATATTATTAATTTATATAGTGGGTTTTGCTAACCACCACCGTATGAGTGGTTTTTTAGTTTTCCACAATTAAACTCATTGCCAAATTTGAACTCATAATTTCTCTAAATACATTATTTTTATATATAGTTAAAGTAGGTTACTTTTAATAACGTATGCATTAATATCAAGTAATTTCATATTTAAAAATATTTTTAATTATAAAAAGGTAAAAAAACACTCATATAATGGTAGTTAGCAAAACTCATTTATATAGTATAATTTGTAGTTTTATAAGTTGGTTTTAGAGATGCCTTCAACCTATTTATGAAATTACCCTCGATGTTTAACTTGTTCAACATAAAAGCTCATTTAACAAACAAAAATACTTATCCTTATTCTCTTTCTCATATATTTTGGAATCAAGCACAAAACTATTCGATCACTTATAAATCTATAATTGATCATTTTTAGACTTAAAAAATACAGCAAAGTACCCGTTCAAAGAGGCGGAAACCACATAATATAAGATTGTATTTTTCTTGGTGTATTACTAGGCATAAGTTGCAATTTTGCTTTTTTACATTGTATAAGATTATAAGCTGCTAATTTAATGTAGTCTTTTTTTAATCATGATGTTTTTCATAAAGTTTTTTTTTTATAATATGGCAAAAAAAAAATTTCTTTAATAAATGTGGCATTAATTTTTTACCCTCGATATTTTGATATCTTGGCTCTGCCACTGCCACTCATCAACGGTGAACGATTAAAAGTTGTGGGTTCGAGTTTTTTGTTTAATGCTTTTATTTGGTATATGAGTGTGTATGTGTATTTATCTGAATATATTTTGTATAAAGCGAGTATTTTAAAAAACGGTGAGTTAGTGATGACTATTACGGTTGAATGTTAAACGCGAGTGAGTTGAAGTGAGAAGAGAGAGAAAAGTAAAGTCGAGAGGGAAGAGAAACTCATGAGGTCATTGCTATCATGTCTATAGTGGTAAAGTATCATTGTTTTTCTTTTGATTGTGAGTGTAAATGAGTGTTTAGTATGATATATTTTATATGAAATGAGTATTTTAATGAAATGTGTATTTAACGTGAAAAGAAACCAACTGTCTTAGCACAGTTGACCACCAAAATATTATTGGGGAAGTATATTTGAAGAGGTCTCGGGTTCGAGCTTCAAGAAATATCTTTGAAGAGGTCTCGGGTTCGAGACTTGCATACTACCTAATTAGATGTCACTGCGAGCTCAATTACTAATAACTAACTAGCCGTTAAAAAAAATACTTATAACAATATTTTATAAAATAACTTATTAAGTCATCTCTACTCTTTGATATGGTAAATTCTGCAAATCATCATTCATCTTAGACAGCAAGAAAATCTCCTTTATATAGTAAAAATCATTTTCAAATTACACAATCATACATCCCAAAAATAGCTATGTTTTGTGAATTTATTATTTATAGATATAGTAAACGAAGCCAAAACAATCACCAATCCCATTAAAACCCATTATGACAACCTAACCAACTTTTTCACCTAGGTTTTATTATGTCATATTTATAGCCTAAATTATTCAAATGTTAGTACAATATCATTATTGGTTCATTATAAAATAAATTATTAATTTCATATATTATTGAACTTTTCAAAATATATCGATTTGGCACTTGTACTCTTAAAAAGTTATACAATAACGACAAACTTTCAACTTTGAATTTTTTCGGTCTTTCTTACTCAACTTTGACCAGAAATATCTTCATCTGTGTTATATAATACCGGATGAAAAATATATTTCTTGAAAATGTATTTAAATTTCAATCCATACATATATTTTTCATCAAATATTATAGAAACACAAATAAAATGTATATAGTTAAAGTTGAATAAGAAAGACCGAAAAAAGTTAAAATGGACACTTATTATGGGACGGAGGTAGTAACATGTCACGTTATAAATGATGTTACGTGTCAGCCTTTTGAGGGTAAGAAAACACTAATAAAAGTTCATTGTTATTATACAACTTTTTAAAAGTACACATACTGAATTAATATATTTTAAAAAGTTCATTGCTATTATATCACTTAAGCCCATGTTTTTAATATTATTTTGTTGAATAAATTTGTTTAGAGACTGACATTAGCAAAATGTGACTGGCGTTAGTAAAGTGACAGACACTTTTAAGATTTTAAAAAGGTATTAAAGGATTTGCTTTGAATAATCGAAGTTGTGGACCATTGGACTTCCACCAGTATCTGTCCTATTGGCCAAGGAAACAAAGTTTGTAAACTAATTATGTCAAAAATAATAGATGCATGTCATGGATTAGGGGCGGTAATTTCTGACACGACACGAAATCCGACCTGAAATCGACACGAAAATTAATAGGTTCAGGTTGAATATATTGAATCTTAGGTCAGGTTTGGGTCGGCCTATCTGACCCATTTATTAAACAGGTTAAGTTTTGGTTGGAAAAAAATTAAGTAGGTCGACTCGACAACCCGTTTAAGATTTTTTTCCTTATATTAAAAATGATTAATATTTTACCATACGTATTAATTAGGTTAAACAGAGCGAACATAAACACATTTAACATGTTTAACACGTGTAATGTGCCTACTTTTATATATAAAACTTGTTAAATATATTAATATATAAACCCGTTTAACCTATTCAACATATGTAACATATTTATCGTCAACCCAAATATATACATGGGTTAAATGGGTTAGGTTTGGGTTATGTGTAAACGGGTTATGGTTGATATAACTGACCCGATTATTTAAATGAATTAGGTTTGGATTAGAATTTTCTGACCTGCCAACCTAACAACCCGAAGCCGCTAACCCGAACCCGACACGAATTACCACCCCTATCATGTATTGATAATAAGTTGAGTCATGTTTTTTTTTTCTACATTATGGTTCCACCTTCATTTTCAAACTATACGTTAGCTTTTGTAAAAGTTGACTTTTTTTACACAAGTTGTCTTGAATAATTGTTTATAATTTATTTTTTTATAAAAATTCGATATTTTCATGTCTTATTTCTTTTTTATTTCGGATGTAAACAAGTAAAATGACATTAGTTTTTTTAAAATAATCTTAAAAATAAAACCTTTTTACCCGATTAAGTACGTGTATCATATCTATATCTATATATATATATATATATATATATATATATATATATATATATATATATATATATATATATATATATATATATATATATATACTATCTATAAAAGGTGCATATAAGCGACCTAACTCCAAACCAAAAATTAAGATAAACATATTAACAACTTAACATTAGATCATTTGTAATCCAAACTTAACTTTAAATCTTGATCATTCAATTATTTTGTAACAAACTTTTATAATAACTTCTTAACAACTTATTAAAAAATCATTTTTATTTTTAAATTGTAATATCTTTTAACACATTTATATTGTTCGTACTCTAATTTCACCATATTTTTTAAAATTTTGTTCTCTTTAATTCAACATCCATTTTGATATATTTACAAATTTTTTATTTTTTTTCGATTTCAGTGATTTTATTTATTTTAATTCAACTTTTTTACATTTTAACGTTAAATCAACTGTTAAAAAAGGTCACTTATTACCCGTCGCTGAATTACGCAAGTACTATGCTAGTTTAATAAAAAAAATCACAAAAATACAAATAACCAATGAAATAAAGTGGTCCCTTTAAATGCTAGGTACTTTCTCTTTTCACAATTACAATAACTTTTCAATTAAAAATCTTTTTATACTTACATTTTTTTTTAATTTAGTACTAGTATAATCTCATTTTACAAATTTACAAGGATATAATTACAGAATTGGTTTAATTTATTAGTGTAATTATGTATTGTATGATTACAAGAAAACATTTATTGCTTTGACATATTAGCTGTACAATACATCTAAGGTATGTATGCATTAAATTTCATTTTGAGTATGACTATATCATTGCAAATGAGAGAGTATAAGACTAAAACTCATTTGATCTTTTTTATTTTAAAAAGAATATTTGACTTTAAAGCAATTTTATCATAATTCTAATAACTAAAAATAAAAATCATTGGACTAGTATACTTGATTGTTTTTAACGGGAATCAATTATCTCATAGATACACACACAAAATCTATTTAAATATTTTATTTAATAAAACTAAATAATTTATGGGAATTTTGTATATTTCAAAAATCAATTCTTCCTTTAATTTTCTTCAGTTTCTTTTAATTATAATATTTTTTACGAATATTTTTATTATTTTTTAAAAATTATAAAAATTAAATTATTTAAAAAAATATTTCACAAATAGTAAATTATAAAAATTAAATTAATCACATTCATTCAAATTAATAAATATCTTACAAACAGTAAATCCTTAAGTGACAAAAATGCATCATTACAACGAAAATTAAATTATCTTTCTATCGAGGGGCAATATATATACATACTTTCGACGAACTTTTTTCTAAAAAAACATATATGATTCGTATTACGAATTATTTATAATTTTCTAAAGTCATATATGATACATAATACAAATCATATATACTATAACTTGCTCAGAAAAAAGTTCGTCGAAAGTATATATATGTGTGCCACTCGATAGAAAGATGATTTAATTCTCGTCACGATGGTTCGTTTCGTTTTACGTAATGATTAACGGTTTGTTAGGTATTTCATTTTAATTTTTTTAGATGAAAAAAAGAAATTGACTATGATTAGTTGATTTGGCTCAGGGATGAGCACGGTATCAGCCTTTATCGATTCCGTATCGAATTAGTGGTACCGACTTTTTCCCGAGCATAAACTAGCGGTACCGGCATCGTACCGAATGAGATTCGGATACCGGTACCGTTATCGAGAAATCAGGGTTTTCCTTTTTTTTTGGAATTTTCCGACTTGGTACCAGTCCCGTACCGAATTAGTACTCCTGAATTTTTTTCGGATTTCGTAGTTCTGATACCGTACCAAACAAAATTTGAATACCGAAAATCACTACAGTTCTAGTACAGTTTAGTTTCGAGATTCAGGTCCAGATACTCATCTTAATTTTGTTTATGTTAAAAAAATTCAAAATTAAACTTTTACCATAATATCCCACATTTAACCAAATGCAATATTTTGTAACAATATTAATGAAATCACATATTGACACAATAATATGTCAAAATAAAAATAAAAAAATCAAATATTTGGACAGATGCACAAAATAATAAATATATGTACATCTAGAGAGAGAAACATATAAAATATAACATATAGCCTTTTTAGTGAGAGAAAAAAACAAAAACAATAGTAGTAGTACTACTTCTTAACACAGGTTTTAGCTTCACAGTCAACGTGTTCCACCGTACCACCGGATCTTTCCCTTCCCAACCAACCACCCACCGGAAAAAAAAAACCAAAAAAAAAAAAACATTAAAAAACATATATTTATTCATTAATGTTTTTTTTTTTTTAAGGTTTTATAATATCTTTGTATTTTTTTTTAAGGTTTTATAATTTGGTGGAACATATATTGTTGCATTGTTAATTTAGTTATTTTATGATAATGTTGTGGGGTGGTGAGACTTAGTGAGATTTTAAGGTTGTTGTTTTTTTTGATATGGGGAGGGGGAATCTTTTTGTTGTACTTTTTATGTTTTTGTTTTTGTCCTTGTTGTTTAGCGGACAACAAGGACAAGTGCAAGGACAACAAGTACAAAGGCCGTCCGTTCTGTGGTCAGAACGGACGGCTTTGTTACAGCTTAGGTCATCATTAGGTTTGAGATCAAAAGAGTGGCCTATTAAATCTAGCCCTTGTGTGAATTGGGTTGGGATTTTGTGTCTTAATGGTAGTGTTATTGGGGTGAATATTTCCGGGTTTAAGAGGACTCGTGTTGGGAGTAGGAACCCGCGGTTTGCGGTTGATTCGTTGGGGAACTTGACGAATTTGGTTTCGTTTAATGCTTCTAGGTTTAGTCTTCCTGGTTCTGTTCCTGATGGGTTAGGGTTTCTGTTAGGGACAGTTCAGGTTCTTGATCTTAGGTTTTGTGGAATATCGGGGTCGATTCCTTTTAGTATTGGGAATATGTCCAATCTTAGGGAAATGTATTTATCGGATAATGCGCTTACGGGGACTGTTCCGTCTAGTTTGGGTCAGTTGTCTCGGCTTTCGGTTCTTGATCTGTCAAGAAATTCGCTCACTGGGTTAATCCCGTCGGCGTTTGGGTCTTTACAGAATCTTTCTTCACTTGATTTGTCGTTGAATTACTTATCTGGGGTTGTTCCTGAATCTTTTGGGAACCTTGGGAATCTTCGGTTATTGAATCTCTCTTGGAATAGTTTAACTTCATCGTTACCTACACAACTTGGAAACATTAGTAGTTTGGCTGCTCTTGATGTCGGTTCGAATTCATTTTCGGGTAATCTTCCTGATGCATTATGGTTGCTTCCTAGTTTGAGTTATCTCGACGCATCAAGGAATAATTTCACGGGTGCGTTACCGAATGTTGGTTTAAATGGTAACTTGACTAATCGGGTGTTTAATCTCTCGAATAATATGTTTTATGGAGCCGTGACGTCGGTACTGAGGAATTTTAGGACAGTGGATTTATCGAATAATTACTTACAAGGCACGGTTCCTGGATATGCACGCGGGGTTGCGTCATTAAATAGAAACTGTCTCAGAAACATAACTAGTCAAAAAAGTGTGCCCGAATGTGCAAACTTCTACTCTTTGATTGGTTTACCTTTTGATAATTTTGGACTTCCAAACGGTACTATGCCGCCTCCCAGACCTGGTCATAAAAGTAACAAACGTTGGATTATATTATCAGCAGTTTTGGGTGGTCTTGGAGTGATTGTACTTCTTGCAGTTGTGGTTATTCTGGTGATTGTATGTTGTCGGAAGAGCCGTACAAGTAGTCCACGAAGGACAGGGGTGGGACCAGCCCCGACAGGGACTGCCGCCGTGCCACCGCCTACAGGGGTGGCGTTGGATCTTTCTAGTTTGGGAGAAGCATTTACATATCAGCAGATTGTTGTAGCGACTGGTGACTTCAACGATGAAAATTTAATTAAAAAAGGTCATTCGGGTGATTTGTTCAGGGGTATTATTGACGGTGGCATACCTGTAATCATTAAAAGAGTTGATGTTAGTTCGGGGACGAAGGATAGTTATATGGCGGAGTTAGATTTATTAAGCAAGGTGACGCATCCTCGGATGGTGCCTCTTTTGGGACATTGTTTAGGGAATGAGAATGGAAAGTTTTTAATTTATAAGTATATGCCAAATGGCGATTTGTCGAGTTCGTTGTATAGGAAAAGTGATTCAGATGATGATAGTTTACAGTCTTTGGATTGGATTACAAGATTGAAAATCGCGTTAGGAGCTGCTGAAGGGCTTTCTTACCTTCATCACGAATGCACTCCACCCCTCGTTCACAGGTATAATATTATATCTTTCAATAGTCAAATCAGAAATTGAAAACTATGTACGTCACGACTTTTGGCATTTATAAAATTGCCATTTCTGCATGATATGGTTAGGTAGCCTTTTTCTTTCGTGATTCTATCTTCTGTATGAAGCTCGTAGTTTTAGCATAAAAAACAGAAAAAACACAATGTATCATGAGCAATATTTTCTGTTACAATACAATGCCACTTTCTGTATGATAAATTTAATCCTCTTTTCGTTCTGTCTTCTTTTGCAAATTGAAGAGATGTGCAAGCTAGCAGTATACTTCTTGACGACAAATATGAAGTGCGGTTAGGGAGCTTAAGTGAGGTTTGCACCCAAGAAGGGGACAGTCATTCGAATCGGTTCACTAGGTTGCTCAGATTACCTCAGTAAGTAACCGACACATCTAACTTAAATATCTCTCTTTTTTTGTACTAGAATCATAAAGAGTGTTTTTATATGTCACATGGATTTTGTTTAGGTTTAGGGTATAAATTGATATCGAGATCTATAATTAGAAAGTTCTTGTTGTTATGTGTCGTCATTAGCTCCAAGATATGATATGAGTGATCTTGTCCTTATTTGGTCTAATCATATGAAAAACATGTAAATCATGTGACATAGAAATAACATCCTTTTAGGGCACGCTGATACTGAATATAAGTCTTGATGATTTCCATACCAAAATAGATGCAACTGAACAAGTGAAGTCATCCGGTCAAAGGTTGCTTGGTTGCTATAATTATGTAATACTTTTTTTAGAAATGCATACGGTAGAGTTCGGAAATGTGTACCCACAAGTTTGATTCGCTTTAATCCAGCTTCTATAACATGGAATACGAATCTACAGTAATAAATAAACACGTCATGAAAATAAACCCTATTGATACCATCCTCACTCAGAACGTCACATTTACATATTTGTATGACCGATCTTTATCAATGTGAGGTTGATCTCATGTAGGTTCGTCTTTCATAGTTTTTATGAGACATGTCCGAGTTAAAATCTGATAATTTCTGATGTGGTTTAATATCCAAGTTGTTAAGTAGAATTGTTATCTAAAGACAAGTGATATTAAGCTACTTTATAAGCAAAGAGAAACAGACAATTATCTGCAATCACTATGCAAATTATTGAGCGTTTTGCTGCAAATTATATCAATTCGTGGTTTTAACAGAATATTTCTCTTGATTTCGTGCAGGACATCTGAACAAGGTGCTTCTGGTAAGTTTTTTTTTTTTTTTTTTTTTTTTTAATCTCTTTGTTGTCTTTTAATTCATTTACCAAAACGTGTTGATGTATATGAAAATATAGCAGTTTACTCTTGCTTTACTAATCGTCTTTCGATGGTCTAAACCTTTTTTGGAACTATAATCAGCTTGAGATATTTTAGTATTCTGGAACGTTTTCTCCGGACCCACTGCTGATGACTTTGAGACTAAAGTTTTCTTGTACCTAACTTTAGGTGTAGCCACTGCGACATGTGCTTATGACGTCTACTGCTTCGGAAAAGTTCTACTTGAGCTTGTAACGGGCAAAATGGGAATTAGTGCGTCGAATGATCCAAGCACAAAAGATTTATTAGAAGAGATAGTTAAGTATATCAACATATATGACAAAGAACTCGTGACAAACATCGTGGACCCCACCTTGATCATAGATGAGGATTTATTAGAAGAAGTGTGGGCCATGGCTGTTGTTGCAAGATCTTGCCTCAACCCGAAGCCTGCAAGACGACCCCTTATGAGATACATTCTTAAAGCATTGGAAAATCCGTTGAAGGTAGTAAGAGAAGAAAGTGGCAGCTCAGCTAGGCTGCGGACCCCATCCTCTAGGGGTTCTTGGAATGCTGCATTGTTTAGTAGCTGGCGACAGAGTTCAGCTGACGTGGCAGGAATGGGGGGACCTGGACCGAGTAGCCTTAAGCGTTCGGGGACGAGTGGGTCCCATTCAGGGAGTGGTCACAATGGTGGCGGAGATCATTCTTCTTCAAATAGGAAACAATCAAAAGATGTGTTCCCTGAACCGTTGGATGTGCAAGACGAGGAAAGATCGAATGATGAGTATTAATTGACAGATTGATTCTTTGTTAATAACGCACCCTCACCCACCGTACCCCACCCGTTTAGCTTCATGTACAATCGATCGCAGGTAAAAGTTTAAGTTATTGATGATACAAAAAAAGGATATGCTTTGTTTTTTCTTGGTATACAGAGATAGAAAACGCGGGTTGAACCGTGAGTTAACTTTTCTTTTGGTTTTGTTTGTGCTTGTTTTGTTGTTTATGGTTGAAAGCAAGCATTTTTTTTCCGTTGTAATTTTGGTGGGCGTTTTTGTGGGATTGTAAATTGTAATGAATTTTGTTTTGATCCGAATTCTGGAGAAAAACAACTCGAGATAATCACCAGTTCTTTCGTTCTTTTAGAAACAGCATTTTGCCGTGTTTTGTTCTTTTGTTTCAATTTTTTGGTATAGCTTGTGACCTGCACAAACCTTTCTCCGGTCACGTTGCTAATAAACTTACTTGCCACATAGATCCTGCACCCTTTTGTGTTGTATAATAGATCGGAGACCGGGACTTGTTATATTTCAGTGTTCACATGTTACGCAAAACCAAACTGTTATGCTTTGTTGGACCAGGCTAGATCAGTGAACCAGACCGACCCGAACATGAATATACCGAAAGATCAATGGACCGAACATTTTGGTCCAGTGTTTTGAGGCGAATCAACTTTTGGTCTCGAAAGATCAATGGACCGAACATTTTGGTCCAGTGTTTTGAGGCGAATCAACTTTTGGTCCGTTTCGAGACCGTGATCTAGGTGGCATAGCCGCCACCACCACCACCCGTAGCTGTGCGACCACTACAATTATTGCCAGTCAATGTCAAGAACCATCACGCAATTCAAGCCATAACCAGAAGAACGATCGAGTCTCATTCTTTTGATTTTCCACAAACCATCTATAACATAGTCCCAAAACATAACTCACTTTTTTCCATATCCAAATCTGGTTAGAAACCTAGTTCCAAGTTTGTGCAAAACAAGAAAATTGGACAATTTAACTACATTTTATGTGATTATCCATTCTTAAGCAACACGTGTTGCATATAGAAACGTGCCAAATAAAAGGAAACGTGTTTGTACAAAGTCGATATCAATCACTATGAGAAATCAAACAGATGTGACAAGTTACATACATTTAGATCTATTATCGTCTCTGCCAGCCAGATGTGGCGTTGGAGCTTGAATGAGAGAATTTGTTCTTCTCTTGCCTGCACAAAATATGTAGTTTAAGATCAGTCTAGCGTGTGTTTGAATCTGTGTGTGAGAGAAAAGGAAAGAGAAGGAGCAAGAGATGAAACCATGATATCTCGTCGACTGCCTTGACAACTTCAGCAGAACTCATTTCTACAACTTGACCTCCCAATATGATCTCATTGAGGATGGTATGTACCTGTAAGATTGATCAAACATTCAGTACGAAGTTGAGATATTGTCAAAAGCATAAATCATGGAACGAAGGTCGTTACAAGAAAAGGACGTATAAACAGATGAACAATCGTGTTGTAACTGCAATCTAACAACAAGGGATCATTACTCAGAATGCCAAAGTTTCAAAGGCCCCGAGTGAGTATGTAAATTACCAATTAAAGGTGAAAACATCAGCAAGGTATCATTTTCTCTAATGCATCAAACATAGTAAGCTGAAAGATTTAACTAAAAAGAAAATGTTACCTTGCTGAAATTGAACACAATATCGAGCTCACAAACATTACTAAAACACTTGTCCAACGTCTCCACAAATACTGAAAATAAAGATATTCAAGAAACATTACCACAAGATATATAAAAAGCACATAGAGAAGTGTTCTAGCATCTCATTTAGCATCACCCAGGTAACCCCCACCACCAGGATTGCAGAATACAAACTACTCGATTAGCACACCAATATACCATATCGATTCAACTGTGGGTCTACAGTAATTTGCAAAAAAATGAATTCACTTGAGTGGAAGAGTATGATTTCATGCGAACAAGAATCCACAAATCACAAAGTCTGAATAATCAGCACAAATACAGTGTATTATTTCTTTGGAAAACATATAGCTTTCTCTTATCTAAGCTTTGACAATTGACTAAAAATCTACACCAACTCAAAAACTAGGAGATGGCGGAAATGGTCCACATGTATGATCTATATTAAACTTAAACTGGTTCGCTTTTGGTCAAGCGGGTTCTTGTGCTTCTTGCATATATATCAGTTGCATTAAAAATGCATATACGCTTTGTCCGAGTATTTTAAGTAGAACTGTGGAATTCGTTGTCTTTCACTGCGTATACACCTCTAACCTCACAAATTTAGGCTAGCGTGTTATATTACGTCCTTTAAAAGTAGGTACAAGTGCTCATTTGTCAACTAGGCTTAGCACAAAGTGGGTGGTCGCAAATTTGTTTCTTCCTGCTCCTCTTCATAGCATTACATGTACATTGAAAACGGAACCAAATTACAGTGCTAAACATACCTTGCATAAGATCAAGAATGGCAAGCTCGTTTTCAGACTCATCAAATATAACAATGAAGTACAGTGTGGCAAAAGTCTTGTATACAAGTCGTGTATCCTGCAGACAGAAGACCAAATATTCTGTAAACATTGCAACAATATAGATTTTATAATCACATTTAACACATTAATTTGCATACAGAAAGAAGCGCCACATACCGGTCCAAAAGTGGAATCGGCTTGAACAAAGTTGCTCACATTCTCCGCTCTATTGCATAGAACTGCATTGATAATTTACAAACAATTTAACCACAATACTAACCACCCATATAGAAGATAAACCCATTCTATGCACCAGTTCAATCAAACAACATATGATTTAACAGAACTTCGTTAAACAAGTTTCGGTAAAACCAACAGCAACCCACATAATCTATAAATTTTCATAATTAGAAATATTAAACCTTCAACTAGGACTAAAATTTAAAACTTGGTCCATCTAATTTCACATATAAGCAGTTACAATTTTTGAAATCGATGTGGTATGGTTTTCTCAGTTTAATCCTAGGCAAGGTTTTATCCTATGGTTAGCTGTTCATGGAAAACTGATGACTCAAGTCAAGACAGGATCAACGCATGGCAAAAAAGTGCTGAGTGAAGGTGCTCTCTATGCAAAAGCTGTGAAGATAGTCATGAATATGCCCCTTCAAAGATTTGGAGCAAAGTGAAGAATAAAGGCAAAATGCAGGGAGTTTACAGTTCTTTAAAAAGGGCGTTGGATCCGAGGCTATTTCAAAATGTTATGAGATCAGAGGAAGAGTTGGTGAAAATAATTACTGATGATGTGGGAGAAATGCTAAGAAGCCTTAAAGTTAAGACGTCAGCTTCTGTGCTCCCAGTGTATGGCCTTGTATTCAGTGTCATAGAGATGGCAAAAAACTCCGAACCCGACGGAGAATCCGATACCCGAATCCGATTTGACCGGAGATTCCCCGAGTTGACCGGGTATGGGGATGGGGGTGGGGATTCCCCGATAATAAAAAGCGGGTATGGAGGCGGGGATGGTAATACCCTTGGTTCCCCAAACCCGTCCCCGAATATCTTTACTCTACATATACATCTATATATCTTGTATGTTTCAAATATCTATTAGATATTTGAAACACTATCAATCGATGGTTAATATCTCCTTTGACACTAACCTTTTAAGATGAGCTCTTGCGTGTTAATTTTGTTATTATTAATACTGAATATGATCGCATGAATGTTAGTCTCGTTAATGTTGTTTATTATTACCGTATTATGTTATTTGTAATGGTTGCGTCATTTGAAACATAGTTTAAATGTTAATTGTCTAACGGGGAAAAAAATCCCCGATTCCCCATTGGGGATCCCCGTTCCCCGCTGGGGATGGGGATGGTATGTAGTTTGTAATCCCCGATGGGGATGGGGACGGGGATGAGGATAGATATTTAACTTTGGGGATGGGGATGGTAGCAACCATTCCCCGCAAACCCGGCCCCGTTGCCATGTGATTGGTAGACGTCTGTTGTATGGCAGATTGTATTGGTGGAGTATTTGTAAAATGTCTGCGCCTAAAGGGGTGTTTGGGATAGCACATGTCAATTGGTTGCCCATAGAATTTTGTACAGTTTATGGTGATGCCTTTCTTACTTATGAATCTCTGATCTTATGTTGTGATGCTGGAGATGAAATATGGGATTTGAGGGAGATACTATGCATAGAAATGTAGTCATAGCATAGCATTCTGGTGCCATAGCCTACGTGGCAGCACTGTACCCTGTGCTCTTAGTTGTTTAATTGTTGTTCGAGTGTTCGTAAGGTATTTTGTCGCGTTGTGGTTTGTGTTTTTGAATAATGAGGAGCTTGGATGCTATCAGTTAAATTTTGTAGCGTATTTAGGAATCTGGAGACAGTGCTTGTTTTGGATAATTTTGAAATTCTATAAATGGTACTACGTAGTTAGTTTGTTGTGTAAAATTGACATTCAGCTAAAAAATAATAAAGTTATAGTTAGCTTGTATTTTCGTCGGGGGACAATCATATTCGGTCGGTGGAGGAGTAAGGGTTAGCGTGGCCACTAGTGAGTTTGTTTTTTGCACATAGCAGAAATTGAATTTGAGACCACTTTCATATTTTAGTGAACGATAGTCGCAAGCTTTTTGCCACTAGACGAGTGGTTAGTTATATTTTAACCTTAGGTGAAGCTTTCACTCTTCTCACTAGGATAAATATTTCCGGGTAACCATGGTCAGCAGGAATTAAAGTTGAGACCTGTGACGTAGCTTTTTAACTATAATAAGCTGAGCCAAACACTATATAGTCTATGTGCAGAACCTCCCTCACACACAGAACTACACCGTACAAAGCACAGAAGACCTCATTCCTCCATTTCTATCCTGCCATTCTCCTGTTAATATTGCTATCATATAATGACTACACTTCCTTTCTCTTTACTACTATCTAAGTCGCAGATAATAGCAAACTAAAAGGCATCATCACCATATGAGCAGTGCCACTCCTCCATAGGATTCCCGTAACTGCTAACTATACTGCTTTAACTTTATTATTTTTTAGCTGAATGTCAATTTTACACAACAAACTAACAAGGTAGTGCCATTTATAGAATCTCAAAATTATCCAAAACAAGCACGGTCTCCAGATTCCTAAATACGCTACAAAATTTAACTAATAGCATCCAAACTCCTCATTATTCAAAAACACAAACCACAACGCGACAAAACACCTTATGAACACTCAAACAACAATTAAACAACTTCTAATACACAAAAACCTCAAATCAACTATACCAATACACAAAAACCTCAAACTTGTCGAATACACGCACTATCTTCGGATCCTTAATTCACAACAATGAAACAAAATCACAACCTAAAGGGTATGTTTGGCGTAATGGGCTGGGGCTAAGGCTGAGCTTATATTATAAGCCGAAAGCTGAAGCTCGTAACTTTATAAAGCTGTTTGGCGTAGTTGGAGCTGAAACCTATTAATGTAAAATCCCATAAAAATACATCAATTTATATTCACATATATTTTCCGGCTTTTCATGATGATACATTATATATTGATGGGATTATAATTACAGTAACTTGACTAGGGGGTGTTTGTTTCGGCTTATGAAACATAAGCTAGATTTCGGCTTATACTTCATAAGCCTCAATTTTGTGGCTTATTTTGAGACTCATGGGCTTATATAAGTTTATCATATCATAATAAATTCATACACGCCTATAAGTCTCAAAATAAGGCACAAAATTGGGGCTTATGATATATAAGCCGAACTTTGGCTTATTTTCCGGCTTATATTTCATAAGCCCCAATTTTGTGGCTTATTTTGAGACTTATATAAATTTACCATGTCATAATGAACTTATATAAGCACACGAGTCTCAAAATAAGCCATAAAATTGGGGCATATATAAAAAAAGCCGAAATGAGCTCAAGTTTCATAAGACAAAACAAACACCCCCTAGCTATAAGCCCCTTTCTACGGTGGGTTTAGGCTTATGAAGGCTTGTGGCATATAGAAACATCCTAAAGCCCACTTATATAAGCCACGTGCCAAAACATAATTTTTTTTTGAACAGTAATCTCATATCACTCCTCACTAAGGAAGTAAGTTGAACAGAACAAGTTACATGGAACACAAAAATGCAAAATCGAAACCGATTTGCCAAACAAAATACACGAGACGAGGTAACAAAACATAATTAGAGAGGTGGGAGGCGTGGTGCCAAAGGGGTTCTCGTTCTCGTGCCAATCCTACATTGCACTCACTTTTTCTTTGGCACGAGCCTTTGGGGCCCAACCGCTCCCAGTGCTCTTATAGTATAACTGTTTTACTTTTAACTATAATTAATTAACATTAACTAACGTCTATTAACAATAATTTCAAGCTATGTTGCACGGAAACGCCCCTCGGGTGCCGTGCCCGTCCCGGAAACGTTTCGGAAACGGCTGGAAACGCCCGGGAACGCGGCGGAAACGTTTCCCCAAAAAGGGAAACGTTTCTTGAAGATAGGAAACGCCGAGCCTCCCGCAGAAACGCGAAAGGAAACGTTTCTCGGGATTTTAACACGTTTCTAGGCTAGTTTTTGGGCCACGAAACATTTTTTGGTCCATTTATATCGTATATAGATATGGTAGGTCGACATATCTTTTAACAAACCTCTAAAAATTGACTATTAGTATTTGTTTAATGTTAAGTATATGTTATGTCTCACTATCAGTATTGATTTTTTCTTGCTTTATCTGTTAAAAATTCATGTTTATTTAATTTATTAATAAATATATATAAAATACAAAAACGTTTCCAGCCGTACCCGTCCCTGTCCCGTTTCCGTATCCGTATCCGTGCAACATAGATTTCAAGTAAGGGTAATATGATAAACTCGGACAAAAGAATAATAATAAAAAAATGTAACCTGAGTAAATGTTGCGAATGATATCGTGTTGTTTCTGAATAGGCTGCATTTATTTATTTGATAAGTAGTAAATTAATTAATTAATTTAAATGAAATTTAATGAAAATTAAAAATTAAAAAAAAAAAAAAAAAAAAAAAAAACCTGAAAATCGTAGAATTTGATAAGGCGTGGTTTGCCTTGGTCGTTTATTATGATTACTGCTCTTATCATCTTCTTCTTCCCCGATGATGATGATCACTTTCTTTTCTAGGTGGAAGATATAAATCTCAAAATTATTTTATTTCCCAAAGCTTGCTTACTTTTTTCACCTCCGATTTTATGGCTGTGTTTTTGAGAGAAAACATTTTAACTTTTAATGTTGGGTAAAAGTTATAAAATACCATCTTATTTATTGATTTGTGTCGACTTTAAACAGTTACTATTTTATCTCGTTACTTTACATTGTACTTTCAAATTTATTCTGACTATACTAATATAAGCGTGAAATGATTATATTACCCTTTTAAATGACGAATATACCCTTTGACTTTTTCTCCTTCATATTAATTAATGATTAAAAGCAATGTTTTAAAACCCGGTTCGACCCGGCCGGTCAAACCGGTTGAACCGCGAACCGGAGCATTAGCCGGTCCGTTGTGAGCCGGATTTTTGTTGAAATTTAAACCGGATTGAACCGCCGGGTTTTGATCAAACCGGTTTGAACCGGCGGACCGGAACCGGATGGTTCAACAGATATGAAAGAAAAAGAACAATAAAAATGTATGTAGATAGATGATGGATGTATGTAGACAGACGTTGTAACACATGTAGGGCTATGCAAATGAATCATTCATATACTTGTTAAAGATCTATCGACGGCGGCTTCGGATCTATGTGCAGCGGCGATACATGTTTCAGTGGTGGTCCTGAAAATGATGATAAAATGATGGGTGTATGTACGTGAAAGGATTTAGGTTTTGTGGCATTTTATTTGGCTAAAAATGAAGGTATAAGAAAGAAATATATTGAAGTTTGGTTTGAGGGAGATGACCAAATATGAGATAGATCTATTTGTGAGATAATGCGATATGTTCTGAAAACAGTAAATGTCCTTTTTGAACAGTGGTGGGTCAGTAGAAATAATTCCCCTTTGTTTTATATAAATATAAGTACTGGTATGTAAAGTGTTTGTCTTCATTTTGACTACCTTCTTTTAATTATGTTTAACATTTTTCTCAGTACATTTTGAACAAGGTATTTTTGTCTTTAAAGTAAAACCGGTTTAACCTGTCGGTTCAACCGGTTGAACCGGTGACCCGGTAAACCGGCTACTCAACCGGGTCAGTTAAAAAACCGGTTTTTAAAACATTGATTAAAAGACCCTCTTTTATTGTCCCCATATTATGACCTTCAGTCATATCAATCATCTCTTCACTAATCCTTTCCCGATCAAAGCATTGTATAAGCAACCCCAACGCCAGCACAATCATTCGCATAGCCAAACCATCCTCGGGACAAATTCTCCTTCCGGATTCGGACCCAAATGGCATGAATCGATACCCGTCACTTGTGACTTCTGGCTTTTCGAACCTTTTTGGGTTAAACCTTTCAGGGTCACTCCAAAAGTTGGGATCATGATGTATGGCCATTGATTGACAAAAATCATGGTTCCGCGTGGGACGTGGTACCCTCCAACTACACAATCTTCTGCTGACTCGTGAGGTAATAGCAACGGGGTTGGAGGATACATTCGCATAGTCTCATTCACAATACGTTACGAGTTCGACTGACATGGAGAGAGAATGTTCATGGGATAATGTTGCGGTAGAGTCGGTGTTCATGGATCCATGGTCAAGAGAAACTCTCATGCTGACACACTCTTTTAGCTACATGGTCATTAAGCTGCGATCTGATCTAATGAGATTTCCTAATTTTAGAGTTTTGGGTGAACCTACCGGTGTAAGATCAAGGTAATCTGTATAATTTGAAATTAATTATGTTAGCAAAACGCGGTGAATACTATGGATGTAAGACGCATAATCGTGTTTCTAGTACAATGGAGTTCAACGGCTATTCGATCTTGAATTTTAATGAAACAATGGTTTTTAGAGAGAGAAAAACTAAAATAGAGAGTAAGAAGCAGATTTTATGGCAATAAATGTAATTATATTAAAGAAGACAAGGCTAATATAGTCATTTCACGCTTATATTGGTATAGTCGGAACAATTTTGAAAGTACAATGGTAAAGTCACGAGATTAATTAATAAGTGTTTAAAGTTGGCACAAATCAATAAGTACGATGATATTTTATAGCTTTTACCCCTTCTTTAAGGAAGCAACGATCGTTATGATTTATTTTATAGTTTTTTTTAATCGTTTGACAAAGGAACAGTAAGTGGTGTATATTTTCTAAAAACACTTATTTTTTAACGCTTCTTTTAAGAAACAGTGATAAATAAATAATGAGCTATGATAGTTATTGCTGCTGTCCAGAGCTACTGCTCATTTCAAGAAATACAACCTATATATCATGAAATGATCTATGAAAAGTGGGAAGGAATAAAAAGTATGAAAAAAATTTCTTTTTATCTTTTATTTTTTTTTACTATTTCTTTTATTTATTCATCATTTTTTGTTAATACTATATGTTTTTTCTTTTCTCAAATCTAAAATTTAAAATATATCTTTATTATAAAAGATTATTGATTTTTTTATTCGTACCTTTTTTCATTAACAAACAATGTTTTTCTAAGGAATAACTATTTTTATTTCTAAACATGCATGAAAATTTGTTGTATAAGTGACGAAATTTATTCATTTTCATTTTTAGATAGATTGATGAATCGTACTGAGTGCTTTTTTTCGAAAATTGATGAACAAAATAAAAAATAATTAATGAACATTTATTTTTTTGCACAATTAATGAAAAACATAACTTTTTTTCGAGAATTGTTAAACATCGATTTTTATTGATAAACAACTTTTTTTGTTATTTCACTTTTAAATCGTAAAAGTGGTATGAATAACGAGGATGTTATCGAAGCTGTAAATGACGAATATATTTCTTTGTATAAGGGAAAAGTCCGCTTACGAACATGCGTGGAATATCCTCAAACAACATCTAAAATGAGATGGGGCGGAAAACATTGATGTGGATGATCACACGGAAATATTCGGCCTCGATGCTCGTCCTCGACCCGCCAGAAAAGCTTGACCCCTATAAAAATCAAATCGAAAACAACTGAGAGCACAGACGAAAGTGTCCCGGGGTCTATGAAGGACATGCTCAACGATGCATTACATAAAAATTGGGTCGCTGGTAAATCCACCTACGAGGCAAAAAGGCAAAGAAATTAAAGATGTAGGACCTTTACACACGGCTAACCAAACACGAAATCTATATGATCTAGATGACGAGATGAATTAGGACGAGATCATGATGGACACGAAATGAGAACAAGATTATAGAATATGAAGAACACGATTAAAACAAGAATGGAGGATTAGATTAAGAAGAAGAAGAAGAAAGAAAGAACAAGGAAGAAGAATGTGTAATCCTAGTGAGAGAAAGACAAGAACTTTCTCTCTATACAAACTAACACACTAGAAAATATAGAAAAGCACACACACAAATGAGGGGTTTGTTTCCTTTTATACTAAGAAGGAAACTTGACAAAGGCTTTCCTCATTTGTGTGTTCGGGACTAATTCCAGTTACATACATAAAAATAACGTAGAACTCTCGACACCATTGAATAGCATTTTCCACGAGCTTCGCAACGGTATATTATATGACCATCACTTTAAATACTTCTAACAATCTCCCCCTAAGGGGTGGTCATATAATATGTGACTTCACTTCTTTGACCATCACTTTAAATACTTCTAACAATCTCCCCCTAAGTGGTGGTCATGTATTATGTGACTTCACTTCTTTGTTGTTGCACACTTTGAAGCTCGTTATCTTGAGAGTTCTTTCATAGTTCCTTTCATGAGTTGTGATCTTGGATCTTTGAGCTTTGCCTTGACTTGATCTTGTAACTTTGCCAGCTTGTGTTCTTGTGTCTTTACCCACATACTCATGTTTTGAGTTGACATGAAAGCTTGTTAACAATCTCCCTTGATCATCAGAGTAGCGGAAGTCTTTGTCTTCAGATGTTCTTGAGCTTTCTTCATTTAAATGAGCATGTGATCTTGAATTACGACGCCACCGTTTGCATTCCTCCGGTTTCCCGTTATACAGTAAGAATATTGTACCTATGATTAGGTAAGTTCAAAGAACTTCCTTGACAGGGTTTCCGTCTGTGGTAGCCGTTCTCAATACTTGAATATATCAAAAGATAATTCAAAGTAAGGAGTGAATCATGCAGTTCCATTCTGCTGATTAAGTCGTCAATTCAATTTCCTGGAACAAGTTTGAATCAATTAAGAATCAAACCATCGTTGCTTTCCAGTTGACACAAGCTTGATTCATATAGAATCGCACAAGTTACCTACCGCAGTGCTGTTTGATGATGACACTGGAAGGATTTCCATTCGTCATTGTAAATACTGAAAAGTATTACTCTGAATGTTCTGGCAAGATCATAAAGATATTGCGTCGAGACCTGGAACGAGTTTGAATCAATTAAGAATCAAACCACTGTTGCTTTCCCGTTAGCATATGTTTAATTCAAACTGAATCGTACATATGACCTACCGCAGTGCTGTTTGATGTTAACACTGGAAGGATTTCCATTCATCATTGTGAATACTAAAGAGTATCACTCTGAATGTTCTAGCAATACCACAAGGATAAAGCGTAGGACTCTGTAAATCATCGCTTGTGTTCTAATGATGAACAACAATTGATCTATGGAATAAGTGTCCTAATGAGATTTTTTGATGAATCACGTTGGCTCTAGACTCTATAAGTGCACATTTATTTGGTAATCGGAGGCTGGAGCAGACTGCCACCTATTCAATATCTACTATCTCGGAGTGAGAAAGTCGATAGAAATAAGTTGAACTCCGTGACAATAAAACAAACTTCTTTTGAGAGAAGCTTGAGTAGGCTGGGAAGGGTTGTGCATTGCATCACTGGGTCCATGATGCTTTGTCTTCAATACCAGAAATCATCAACATGATTCTGATAGTAGATGTATTGACCCGGTTTCTGCCTAAGTTGTATGGAGGGCTTCTTTCTTTACACCCTTTATCCTTACATTTCTTTTTCATTCTTCAACCCCTTCAATGCTTACCAAGACGTCATAACTAGCACCTTGTTGTGATTGTTCCAGTGCTAGCTTAAGTCATTAGTCGGCATTATTCCCGTACACTCAACTACTCCATCTTTCCTAAGGACTTCTATTTTCTAATGGATTGTCCCTGGGAAGATCCCTCCGGTTCTGGTTGGATCATAGGACGAATACCTAACCACCTTTTGACACCAATACCATCGTGAATTTATGTGTTGAAGGGTATAGATATCGTAACCAGAAAAATCAATTGAAAATGCAGTCAAGGTGTTGATGAAATCAATGTTTACACCTTGAAAGTTTTCTATATCACCAAAAACGCTCCCCCTACATATGTGCATCATAAAAGGAAAGATTTTTGCACATATTAGGAAGAGAATGCACTTATATCAAAGATCTTATTCAAGATAACACATTTTAATCACTATTCTCCCCCTCAAAAATTGCATGAAATTGAAATTTTTGTGAAACTAGTGATGAAACATGGAGAGAATAATGTGTCATGAAACTTTGAAACAAATGTTTATGAAATCATTATACTCCCCCTCGAAAAGAGATTCTATTTAAATAGGGGAGTATATGAGCACATTGTTTTGAAATACTTTGAAAAATTATGCTCAAAAGTTCGAGGAAAATTGTGTTCATGAGCTTAAAACTTTGAATGTTTTGATATAAGCTCATGACCGAGAAAAATGAATTTCTCGTTGTTGAGGATAAGTCAAAGACTTTCCTTTATTTAGGGACCAGGTTATAGTCTGACATGTGACTATAAGCCATTATGTTGAGCTCAAAACGTTGAATGTTTTGTGACAAGCTCAACCCGTGATAGATTGCTCTACCCGTTATTAGGATAAGTTATCTTTAAAGATACACTCTCCTTTATTTGAAGATCGAGTTACAGTCTGACATTTAACTGTAAGTCGTCAATTCATGAGCTTAAAGACATGGAATGTTTTTATGGAAAGCTCAGGACCGAGAAAATTTGATTTTCTCGTTGTTAAGGATAAGTTATCATGTAGGATCAACTTTCCTTTCTTTGAGGCACGAGTCGCAATCTGAGGTAATTGTAAATCATTAAGAAAAAAATGACATGTTTTGAAAACATTTGAACTTTCATTCGAGCTTTATGTACACACCCGTGTCGTTATTGAGCGACATTTCTAGGCACGTCCATATTATCGAAACTGAAAGACATGTCGAGAAGAATATTTTTGGTATTTTTGAAAGATTTTCACATTTTTTATTTTGTTTTTATAGGTTTTATATTTTTGTATTTTGATTTTCAATGTTTTCGAAAATAATCTAAAATAGACCTTTGTACAACAGAAGAGGGTGATGTCGAATGTACAGAATTGGAACCTTTTGAAGAAATTGATTCAGAATCCGCTGAAGTACCTGCAATGACAGAAGAAGAATTTTCACAAATACTAGTGTTAGGAGTAACAAATGTATTTTCTTCATTCAGTACACTCGCGTTAGTGCTGGAGCCGGTGTCATCACACTTCTTGATGAGAATCCACTTAAGACCAACTTCCTTGAAGATCCTACCCGTTGGTTTCCACTAAAGACTAGATCTAGGAGTAGTGTTTTCTTGCACAGCGGAAGACTTCTTAGGAGATAAACTAGTTCCTGCATTGATCCGCTTGGAAGATTTCTTGTCATTGCTTTTCTTTGTGATAGGTGTGAATCTCCTTGTTGTCTTATGGGATTCTGCATTCTTTCTCTGTGTGAAGGCACAAGAGTTTACCTCATAGAGGTATTGCAGAATGCAATGAGCATGGTTTCCATGGTGAATGCCCTTTTTGCACGTGGGGCATACATGGAGTTTGAGATTCTCGAAAGTTCTTGTGTACCTAGGGTTTGCTGACCGTTCAGGCACCATGTTCGAAACACGACTACTCATTGGTGATTGCCAATTCCTAGGTTGTTGGGAAGGGGTCCTAGGTTTTGGTTGATTACCATTAGGTGTGTGTTGAACTCTAGCGGTTGTTGGTTTACTAGGTTTTGAATACACATGGTTTACTTTCTGAATGTTCCCTTTTTGCTTACCATCCCCTAGGTTTTTGGTTTGACCAACGTCATTTGAACCTTTAGATTCCTTTGTGGGTGTAAGATTCACACACTTGGGAGTACTCTTAGAAGTAGTGCAAGGTGCATTCACAGAGTTGTGTTTAGCAAGAGTGGGTTTTCTAAATGGAGGAACATAGGGTGATATGGCGGGTTTTGGTACATTCGATGGCACATCGGTATTAGGAGGTAACCTAGAAACATTAGAAGGCGGTTTTCCTAAGATAGATGGCTTTGGTACTTTGTACGCATTGGGTTGTCTAACAACTGGTTTTACAACCTTAGGTTCCACGGTTTTTCCACCCATCTTTTCAACAAGTTTCTTCAACTCAGCAATCGCGATGTCCTTTTCTTGCAACTGCGCTTTTAGATCAGAATTATCCTTACTCTTTTCATTCAATTCGCGAAATGATTCAGAGAGTTTTACTTGTAAATTACTGTCATCGGGAACTTTTCCAACTTTGTTTTGCAGAGCAAGTTCAAGAGAATGACAATGTTTCTGAAGAAAATCATATCGGTGTTGAAGAATCGTGAACTCTTTTTGATTAACATTTGTTGAAGGCTCACTATCGCGACATTTGCCTCCTAACTGAGCTTGCAGCTGTTCGATTGTTTGTTGCAGTTCATTGTAAGCTTTATCATACGAGAGTTTGTCATCCTTACATTCATCATATTTTTTGACATATTTATTCCAAAGATCGGTGAATTCATTATCCTTTTTGATGACATAAGACTCCATTTTTTCTTTCGTACGATCAAGCTCATTTTGGAGGGTTGCATTGTCTGACCCAGAGTTGTTTACCGCAATGGGGTTACTATCAACACAATCACCACTGTCACTTGATTTCGAGAGACATGCAAGGTCGCTTTCCAAAACTTTAATTCTATCAAGAGATTCATCAGCCTCCTTCGCCAAAGATTTAAAATCGTCGACAAATTTGGTTAGTTCTGTTAGAAAAGCGTTCTCAAGATTGCCTATCCTCGCATCAACTTGATTAATAATGGGATTGATTTCAGTATGAAGCACTTTTTGTAACTCAACATGAACGGGTGAAGTAAAGTTTCCTCCAGTCATTTTGGCGTTAACAACCCGTTTGAGAATGACAAAATTATCTTTGAGTTCGTTTAGATACCTACGTGTGATACTCGGTTTCGGAGGGTCATCAGACAATTCCTCACTTGGTAGCAAAAGCATTTCAGAACTCGTTTTAGACCGAACAAAAACAGTTGGAGGATTAACTTTCGAATAATAAACAGGTGTCACTTCTTTATCAAGTTTTTTTCATTCTTAAACGAGTCTCTACTGCAAGTTCAGTAGTTTCCTCGGAATCATGCACACTAGGAGGATCATGCTCATCAGACAAAAGCACATTACCATTATATAAGGTTTCATTAGTGGCCTGAACTTGTTTAAGATATCCTGGATTAGGAGGAAGGGGAAAACCTAAGGCCAATTTGTATCGAGTGTAGTTTATCTCATTCACTTTTGGTGCGAGCATATTTATTGTCTGCATAGTTTGGCCACGTTTTACCAAAAGGTTGTCTAATTCCCTAATCCTATCCTGGGCTTTGCAAAAATCCTCAAGAAGCCCATCTTCTCGAATTTTGAAATCATGTTTTAGCTTTTTTCGTTCTTCTTTTAAATCCAAAATGATAGATTTTTCAGTTGAAAGCTGTTTATTAAGAGAGGTGATTTCATCATTCAATTCGCTTATCTTTTTAGCACTACTTAAATGTAAGGCATTTAATTTCTTTGTGGTGCATTTTTCTTGATAAACCGATGTAGCATGAGCTTGTTCAAGTTCCTTGATTTTAGCCTGATGAATTTCAAAGCTTTTCTCCCTTTCCTTATAACCGGCAAGCTCAGTGGTCAATTTAGCATTAGTTTCTCTAAACTTATTATTAACCACATTCGCATGAGCAACATCCTTAGCAAGCTTATCAAATAATGATTTATAATATGCATGCGTCTTGTCAGGAAGGGTTGTAGGTTGGGCTACTTGATCTCCACTAAGGTCCACACTGGGCGCATTAGAAATAATATTGCTATTATTCGTTTGATCCCCGTGTGTCTCAGTGGAAGGCTCAAGTGACTCAGTATACTCTTCCTCCTGATTAGACATATTATATAACTCATTATCATTGAGACGTGGGTGTACCTCAGATGAACCGTCTGAATCATACACAGGAGCTCTGTCAGGTTGAATTACAGATGTTGATGCTTGCTGTGAATTAGCCATCAAGATGGAGTTGGTAGTCACCTCTTCTTCCTCATCATATGTTGCTGCAGATGCCATGAGATCAAACTCTTCAGCTAGAAGTGGAATTCCTGCTTCTTCCTTTTGAGCTAGACGAAGCTAAGTCTGGAGATAGGCAGCATCCCTCTTCTTTTTGGTAGTACAATCACGATTCTCAATACCCGCAGAATGAATGTCTTGTTGAGATGTCATTGTAGAAGTCGTGTGTAAATCAGGTTCTCAATTCGTAGAAAGCGCGTTTCAGATACTCAATAAATCAAATTTTGCCGAAATTTTCCAGTCCGACAAAAAAATACCTCAGTCCGATATAAAATAAACTGGAAAAAAATTGCAAAATGCCAAATTTTGAAATCGAGTTAGAAATAGCAAAAAACAAGTAGGGAAAAATCTGAAAATTGAAAAATTTTGACAAAAATTAAAACCGAAAAAATTCGAATTTTGGCCTAAAAATTTGAATTTTGGCTCGAAAAAATTTTCGCTACGCCAAAATTTGAAAATGAAGCTTAAATGGCCTAAAAATGGTCTAGGAAAAATTAAATTTTTCTGGGGTTTTCCCGCCAAAAAACTTTTTTTTTTTTTTTTTTTTAAATCTTCGTGTAAGAGATAGTCCGAAACTAGTCTAGATACTGGCTAAGTCTAACAATACATCGATCAAAAACTGGCTAAGATTCCGTAATTGCCAAAACGTTAGAATTCCGCAATGCCAAACAATGATTCAAATTCGCAATGCTTCAACCTACAAGATTCCGCAATGTTCTGATTCAATTCCGCAATAGTGTTTGGATATGATTTCGCAATTATCAGAAACAAAGAATTCGCAATTGGCACAAGTGCAAGATTTCGCAATTGCCAAATCCGCAATTAACCAATAATTCCGCAATCCCCAATTGCGAAATCACAAGATTCCGCAATACCACTATAATTCCGCAATATACAATAAATTCGCAATAGGGTCTAATTCCGCAATTCCAAGGATTCCGCAATAACAATAATTGCGAAATGATGTGCCAGATTCCGCAATAAGCAAGAATTCGCAATGATCAAGAAGAATTCAATTTCTCAATAGAGACACAATTGCGAAATTTTGTACTTTTTTCCTAAAAAATAGGATATCGGACAAGGACGAGAAATAGCACACTTTTCCGTAATTTTGAAGGATTTTGAGCCTATAAAAACCACCAAAATGCTAACCACGAATCCCTTGGCGAATGATACCACATGTAGGACCTTTACACACGGCTAACCAAACACGAAATCTATATGATCTAGATGACGAGATGAATTAGGACGAGATGATGATGGACACGAAATGAGAACAAGATTATAGAATATGAAGAACACGATTAAAACAAGAATGGAGGATTAGATTAAGAAGAAGAAGAAGAAAGAAAGAACAAGGAAGAAGAATGTGTAATCCTAGTGAGAGAAAGACAAGAACTTTCTCTCTCTACAAACTAACACACTAGAAAATATAGAAAAGCACACACACAAATGAGGGGTTTGTTTCCTTTTATACTAAGAAGGAAACTTGACAAAGGCTTTCCTCATTTGTGTGTTCGGGACTAATTCCAGTTACATACATAAAAATAACGTAGAACTCTCGACACCATTGAATAGCATTTTCCACGAGCTTCGCAACGGTATATTATATGACCATCACTTTAAATACTTCTAACAAAAGATGATGGAGATATCCGAGTTCCAGTTTCTCACAGTTGTTCCCGAGTTAATGCCTAAACTAAATAGTTTGTTTGTCCAAAAGAAACAAGAATAAATAATGGCAAAATATTTTATGCAAATTAAATTGTCGTTTTTTATTTGTTGTGTGTTTTGAATTTTCGTATTTAATTTTTTAGGTTTTATATCGTATTTTAGTTTCGTATTTTTTTAGTTATATATTTGTAATTTTTATTTTAATGAAATAAATTCTATTGGTGTGAAAATTGGAAAAGAAAAAAGATAAAAATAGTAGTTGATGCCAAAGTGGAGAGTACAGAGAAATGTCATGAGTAAGGAGTATTTTTATTACTTGTGTAACGTGACACTAATGTGATAAAAGTGAAGCCAAATTAAAAAGAGTTTCATCTACACTGCACATTTTCCTCTTATAATAATTTTTTAAATTAAAGTGATATTTTAAGTGGGGTGTTTGTTGATACCTTTTAAAAATCGACATATGTGGGTAGGTAGAGAATACCTAGGGACGCGAGACAATACTCTTTAAGGAACTCAGCAAAATAGCCCCGTATGTTGCCAATATCCTTCTAATTTTTATTTACTTTTTTTATTATTTTTATCTTTATAATTTTATTTTTGTTATAAGTAAAACTATAAAAACGAAAGATGAACAATAAAAATTATAAAGTTTGGCAAGTCAAAAGTATTAAACTGTCAAAAAATACGGAACTGACGTTGAAAAAAACTCAATGATGATTCGGTCTAGTGACGGGTTTACGGGTCAACCGGTTTAACCGTCGGATCAAACCAGTTTTATATATATGCATATTTTTTCAATGTAATTTTGTACGATCTTATAACTTATTTTACGTTCAATTAAATCGATAATATATATATATATATATATTAAGTTTTTAATAATTATCTTTAGTTTTTTAGTTTTATGTTTATAATATTGTAGCAAAGATTTGTAAAAAGCATTAAGTTATGATTATAAGTCTTACTAATAAACTACTTTAATAAAACAATATTAATTAATTTTCTAAGTAAGTTTTGATTTTATTTTAAGTAACACCGGTCATTAACACTTCAATTTATCAATTAAACTTATATATGTTTAAAAAAAAAAGTTTTTGTTACATTTTTTTAATACACAACCGTGACACGGCTGAGTTTATTAAATGGGGTCAATTCGGAACAACGAAAAACCGATGGTTCAATCCGATTCTAAAAAAACAAAAAACCGGTCACATGCGACCCGGTCTCCGAGCCGATTCACAAATCAACCTATTTAACCGATCGAATCAACTCGAATTTTAAAACACTAAAAAAAACGTATCATATTGTAAAACTGGGAGTACAAACGGGGTGGAGATCGTGCTTTTTGTATTTTTTTGAGTGTAAAGGGTACTATTAACATTAACCATCGGGTGAGGTTATCTATACCTCATTAAAAAGCCAATGATACCCCTTTTGTTTTTTCATTTATTTTTTATTTTTTTAATTTTTTTCTAATTTTTTGAATTTTATTTATGTTATAAAAATGAGATCTTGAAAATACATAATAAAATTTATAATGTTTAATAGGTCAAAAGTGATAAACAAACAAAAATACAGAACCAAAATTGATAAAAAAAACTACGTTTAACTGCAAACTGAAAGACAAAGGGACAAAAAATACAAAAGTATCGTTTTTTTTCCTTTTTAATGAATTAGACGAGTACTCGCGCATAGCAGCGGGATTTTCTAGCAACGATAATTAACGATATACGATACTGTGGTTACTATCAAAAGCGATTGAAATAATTTTCACACTAGAAAGTATGTCTTTTTTTTGTGTGTATTAGGGTTTAGAGAGACATTAAAATTTGTGTGTGTGTGAATTAATTATGTTGTGTGTATTAGGGCTGACCACAAGGAATAATCAATATTTTTAAACATTTTATTAGGACCCACCTTTTAACTTTCAACATTTCAACTTTTAATTAAAGAGATACACCCTTTATAATGTAGTAAAGATTAGGGGTACCAATAGAAATCTCCATACTCCCCCTAAAATCCCATACACACCCCTCTTGGATTTTGTATTTTTTTTAATTTATTTTTTAAATTTTATTTTTGTTATAAAATTGTAAAACAGAAAATACAAAATAACAAAAATGTTATAAATCAAAACTGTTAAACTGACAAACATATGAAACAAAACTAATAAAAATACTGATTATAAAATAATATTATAAAGCATTTGAGACTTTTGTAACAAACTTTTTTTTGGCTGAATTTTAAGACTTTTTCACTTAATATATGAATCAAGTTGTTAAATATATATATCTTCCTCTTAACAACCTTTTATAAAAACTTTTTGTAACAAACTTTTGTAACAATATATTAAAATAACATCTTTAATTTTGAGATAAAATATTATTTTCATAATCTAAATTCATCATATTTTCTAAAATTTTGTGCTTTTTAATTCAATATCAATTTCGTTAAATTTTATTAACTTTTTTTATTTCCTTTTTTAGCGGGTTTATTTTGCTTTAACTTTTTTACCATTTTAAATTAATATAAATACGAACTTGATAGGTAAAATAGTAACATTTGTTTGCTTCAAAAATCGTTATTAAGTACCCGTCGCCGCTTTGCGCGAGCACTCCACTAGTAAAATAACAAGGGAACAAAGAGATCTTTTTTTTAGTGGGGCCACGGGTATGGATAGTACCATTTTAAGTTCTCTACTTCACCCCACAGTCGTTGACTTCAAAATAACCTTGAGTTTATGCTTGTTTCATGTCTGCAAATGTTTAGCCTTTGATTATGATTTTTACAAAATAGAGCCCAATATCATATCAGGTACACCTCTTTTCTACAATGGTTTCTATTTATGGAAACTTCATACTGATGACTGATGACAATGTTTCATTCTCACTTTAATTATATAGCTTAAGTTTCCAATTATAGCAATTGAAGTCCATGTATAACATATTGTCAGTTGCTGCTTGCTGTACTAAAGCTTATATTTTTATGGTTTTATCAGTTCACTATGTTGGTTTTGTTTGTATATGCTACTATCACTGTATTTCATCTATGAACTGTAATATATATGCTAAAAAAAACGGAACGGAAATTATAAAGTTTTACGGTTCAAAAATTACAAAATATAAAAAATACGAAAAAAACATAAAAAACTGTCTTTTCCCGTCAGTATACTGGTTATTAGGAGGGGTATTAGTAGTAGAAAAATGTTAAGGGTACGAATAGTATGACCCTTTTGAAATTGTGGTAATCAAAGGTTTGGCTTCAGGGCCGTCTCGTGATTCTGAGAGGCCCTGTGCCGTATTATGTATGAGGCCCTTCGTCTCGTGATTTTGAAAGGCCATGTGCCGTATTATATATCACGCCCTTCGTCTCGTGATTTTGAAAGGCCATGTGCCGTATTATTATATGACGCCGGTAGTAAAAACGTATTTAGCTTAATAATATGATTACGTGTTTATGCCATTGGAATCTATCAGGGCCGTCTCGTTGATTTCGGAGGCCATGTGCTATATTACGTTGGTGGCCCTTTCACAAAATCGACTACAAAATCAAAAACCTTAACTAGGTACTAGTTACACACATTAGATTCTCTAATTTAGTCAATAGTAACTTGTGTATATAGTTTTTTTTTTCATTTTATGATTGATGTTATGTTTTTCTATTATAATCACCTGAATTTCATAAAACTTAAAAAAAAATCTTAAAATTAACTCTCGTATATCATATGAAAGTGTAGTATTTTTTTATAGTGTGTGTTAGTGTGTGACTAATTTTCTTGAAACATAATTATAGCAAATATATTTCTTATATACACTATACCATGATAATTTATTGGGATAAATTTTTGAGAAAACAAATACAATCTTGTGCATAGATATTTTAGTATATAGATTGATTGTATAAAATGAAGCTAAAAACAATATAGACACGTAGCTTATTAGCAAACTTTAAACTAGAAGGGTTAAATATGAAATATAGCAAAAACAAAACAAAATTTTTGAAATGCGCCTCATCTTCCTCCCTGTAAAACCCTTTCTCCATATTTTTACTTCATTGAAACTAATTTTGAGCTCTATTTTTCTACCGTTACTCAAATCACTAAACTAAAACATTGCCAAACGTATGAATTCAATCACAAAACATCATTCTCTTGAGTAAAAACGTCCAGAAGTAAGTTTAGACAAAGATTACAGATCTAGAAATTGGGGCCCTAAGAAAATGGAGGCCCTGTGCCGTTGCACACCTCGCACATGCTAAAATCCGGCCCTGTTTGGCTTTTATGTTCAATGAAAAATGATGTAATAATCTGTCCTTACTTTTGGTGCAATTAAGCCATCAAAATCTTTGCTTTCTAACATGTATGAATATGTAAACGAAAAATATGCAGATGTACTCAACTAGGCTGATCATAATTATCAATTTCAATCTCATGTAGATATTCTCTGAATTGCTAGAATCGTAGTAGCAAAAATGAGGAGAATGTTGGTGGATATTCCGCTCCCTCCAAAATGGAGACAGCTATGGGAAACTTGGGATCTCCGAGGCTTCATTATCTTGAGTCTTACGTTACAGTCGTTTCTAATTCTCTTTGCTCCGTTCAGAAAACGCACAAATACAAATTGGATAATAGTGCCGCTGTGGTCTGCCTACTTGCTAGCTGATTGGGCGGCTAACTTTGCCGTTGGGCTAATCTCGAATAGCCAAGGGAGCCCTCCTGTCAGCTCCAACCAAGCTACAGAAAATGAGGACCTTCTTTCCTTCTGGGCTCCGTTTCTTTTAGTACACCTTGGTGGCCCCGATACCATCACAGCTTTTGCAATGGAGGATAATGAGTTATGGCTACGTCATCTTCTTGGTCTCCTGTTCCAGTGTTTAGCTGCTGTTTATGTGTTTATTCAGTCGATTCCAAACAACCTATGGCTACCCACGATGTTGATGTTCATCACAGGAATCATTAAATATGCTGAGAGAACACGTTCACTATATCTAGCGAGTGCTGATAGATTCAAAGACTCGATGCTTACAGGTGCTGATCCTGGCCCCAACTATGCAAAGCTCATGGATGAATACTTTTCCAAGAGGAGGGCTAAACTACCCACTAGAATTGAAATGGTTCCCGAGCCAGATAGAGCTGTGAAATCATCAAACAAAGCTAAAAAGGGGAATTTAACCGAGTTGGAGGTGGTGCAATATGTAAAATATCAGATTACAACTTACTCTACCTAAAAACTAGGTAAACACTAAACCAACTTCTAAAGAACGTGCAACATGCACCTGCATAACATTCGGTCAATAACTTTTACTAATTCAAACATAATATACGACCATATATACTTATGCAAGTCTATCCATGCATGCATACGTGTTACGTGAACCGCGACACATAAACGATTAACCCAACATTCACCCCCTTAATCGTTTGTTCTGGTCGCCTCGGTCACGTCCTACACACCTTCTTGCGAACCTTCTGAATTCTCGACTTTTCCATTCTTGTTTTCTCTTGAGAGAAAACTTTGCGCGGTCTTTCTGTGAATCTTCGGTCATGCGATTCAACAGCATTCGGTCTATTCGGTCTTCGGTCATCGGTCTTTTGAATCAACAGTATCTTCCGGTCTTTGCTGTTGAAACTCGGACTTTCTTTCTTTCTCAGACAACCTGCGGTATCGGTCTCGGTCTTGGTTGCCTTGTTCGGTCTCCAGCTATAAAAGCTTCGGTCTAGATAACCGTCGGTCAAGGTTATCTCTTTCGGTCTTTCGGTCTAATATTTCTTAGGTGATCCTTCGGTCTTTTGTCACCTATGTCGGTCTAGGTGCTGCCCCGTTCCTTTGCAGCTCCTCGGTCTTTTCGGTCTCACGCCGGAGCTTCCTCGGTCTTCTCTACGGCGTCGGTCTTTTCGGTCTTCTTTTCTTTCTACGATCAAAGCTTGCTGCTCACTTTGGTCTTTCGTTGCCTTAGTACATAGAAGGCATTCGGTCTGTTTTCAAACAGCCCCCGCTGTCCGAACCTTCTCAACACCTGCCCTCCACCACCGACACACCCGCCGATGGCGGAGGCTTCCCCGGTACGAGCCTAGCGCTCTGATACCAAATGTAAAATATCAGATTACAACTTACTCTACCTAAAAACTAGGTAAACACTAAACCAACTTCTAAAGAACGTGCAACATGCACCTGCATAACATTCGGTCAATAACTTTTACTAATTCAAACATAATATACGACCATATATACTTATGCAAGTCTATCCATGCATGCATACGTGTTACGTGAACCGCGACACATAAACGATTAACCCAACACAATATGCTTACCGATTCTTTCAAACTTTCAAAGGGCTAGTGGTTGATCTGATATTTAGTCGGAAGGAACGAAACCAGAGCCGAGATTTCTTTCTGAATCGGACAGCCAAAGATGCATTTAAAGTGGTTGAAGTTGAGTTGAACTTCTTCTATGAAGTTCTCTTCACCAAGCTTCCGGTTGTATATGGTTATTTTGGAGCCTTGTGCCGGTTCTTTTCTTTGGCCACGGTTTGTTTAGCAATCTTTTTTTTCACAGTCAAGAACAAATCAAATTTTAGAAGTGCTGATGTTACGATTACATATTGTTTGCTCTATGGTGCATTGGCTTTGGATGTGAGCGCTATATTCATGCTAGTGTTTTCAGACTGGACCATTATTTCTCTTCGGGAATCGCCTGATGTGGAGCTCAATAGTAAGTCTTTCAAAACAAAAGTTCTCGATAAATTTCTCAAACTCATGACTGAGGGCAAACTTTGTGACCCACCATCCCAACCTCAAACTAGTACACCTTCCCAAACTCAAACCAGTGCACCTTCCTACCTTCCAACTCGTGCATCTTCCCACCCTCAAGCTAGGACACCCCAAAAACGTACATGGCTAATACAGCTTTTTAAACGCAGGTGGTCTGAATCCATATCAACTTACAACCTTATCAACTACTGCTTACACCCCCGTTCACATCTTAAGCAATTTGCTTTTGACAACCTTGGTCTTAGTGGTTTTTTCGATAGCATCAAGTATGTGAAACCTGAAATATTCACTACTAGCCTTAGAGACTTTATCTTTAGCGAGCTAAAGTCGAAATCAGAACTTGCAGATGACATGGAAACTGCAAAGGAGATAAGTTCAGCACGAGGTGATTGGGTCCTTCGTGTTGAGCAAGGTTGGAGTTCATTACTACCGTATACTCAAGATGTTGACTATGATCAGAGTCTCCTTCTATGGCACATTGCTACCGAGCTATGTTATAATCAAGAACGAAAAACAGAGTTTGATAAGCACCCACATATCATCACCAAAAGCAAGCATCGGGAAAATGCAAAACACTTATCGGATTACATGTTGTACCTTCTTATAATGCAGCCAAGCATGATGTCAGCAATAGCAGGTATAGGGCAAATACGATTCCGGGATACATGTGCTGAGGCCAGACGATTTTTCGAGAGTGGAAGAGATCGTGATGAAGAAAATGAAAGTAAAAATCAAGTACCCAAAGATTCGAAAGTGGATTGGGAGCAAATAGAAGCATGTATGGATATTCTTGGTGTTGCAACAGAAGTACCACCGGTGACGGTAAAGGGTGATAGGAGCAAGTCGTTACTTTTCGATGGTTGCATTTTGGCGAAAATCATGATGAAGATAGAGGAGAAAGACAAAAGTTTGAACAAATGGTTGATTATAAGCAAGGTGTGGGTCGAGTTGTTATGTTATGGGGCAAGCCATTCTCGAGCTGACTCTCAAGCAGCACAAGTGAGCAAAGGTGGTGAGCTCATCACCATCGTTTGGTTGTTGATGGCTCATTTTGGTTTGGGTGATCAATTCCAAATCAACGAAGGTCAAGCACGAGCTAAGCTCATTGTTGGCAAGTAATTTCGAGATTTGTGTGGACATCCCCATAGCTAGGTAGGACTGTATCGTATATATGTGGTCTGTGTATATGACCATATGAGGTACTTTGTCTAGTATATTTAGGAGACGTTTTCGAAATGCAGAAGGGAATGGACTCCTTTGATGCTAGTATTCGGGTCTTGATAATCAATGATTGCCGGAATACTAACAAACGAATACAATATTTTTTTATAATCATAGTCGGTGAATCTATGGAATTGACCTGGGTCACCCAAACTCGACGGGTCTAATCGGGTTTCGAAAATGTGAAACTCGGGTATGTACCGGTTTTTCGGCCGGAACCAGGTCAACCGGTTAACCCGGCCGGGTCGACCCGGGTCTGAAAACATTGTTTTAAACAACTAGGGCAGTGTCAAGTTGGGATCGCTTGATCATGCATATGGTGGCAGCGACTAATTCCTTTTATTCGCAACATGGGTGATTAGGAACTGATATTGGTGGATATGTTTTAGGGAAAAAGACGGATTTGGTCAAGTTGAGCACTTTGTAGTTAAAAGTAAGTCAAGTGAATTTTTTTTGACAGATTTGGTCATCACCATACAAAATGCGACAAGTGTCCCACTAAAGATTCTTTTTAAGTGATTAACCGACGACGCTCAACCCCCAAGTGCTCAACTTGTCAGTTTCATTTTTTTATTGGAAATTGAAAAAAAATCTACTTTAAAAAATATTGTCATAACCTTGATATCCGGAATAATTTTCAATTTACACCTTGTATTTTCGATTTACCCCTCTTTTAAACGTTATACAGTATATGTTTACTCCGGGAACTGTCTATTTACCGTTATAGAATTATGGGTTTTGCAGAGCCTTTTACCTTTTGTTGCTTCAACCTGTTAAGGGATGAATGAATAGTTAGCATTATAAATATATATCACATAAACACATCAAATACATACATATCGATAGAAGTCATATAACGAACTCATGGTTGTGGGTCTTAGCATTTGCAAAAGAGACCAAACTCGAAAAGAGAATGAGCGGGAAATGTCACTAACAATGTTGCTGAATAGACGTCCCATAGTAAATTCTTAAGAGCGTTTTTAGCTAGATGACTTGTGGAATAATGAGAAAAAAGTGGTTCTTATATAGTGAAGGTAAAGGGAGTGGTTTGAAGTTTGGCAAAGTAGGTTTCCATGGTCAGTTTACAAAACACAGTGAACCCAAGTTGGTTCACCCACTAACCTACAACACAATGCGGTCAATTTTCATGAATGCTTGCTTCTTAATTCTACTCATTTATCTCAACAGATTAGTATCATGAGTTTCTTTTAACAGTAAACATAAAATATGGATTGTATTATACAATGCTCTTGTTACTGGTTTAGTTAAGTTCTGTATATTGATGTGCTTCTTGCGGATTTACGTATGATTTTAAGTGTCCCACTAAAACAATAATCTTATTGCAGCATACGTAAAGAGGTTACTTACTGAACACCACGATCTTATGAGCAAAACCTATCTTACCTTAAAGAGGTTAATGTTTTGTAAGGTATAATGTGTTATGTTTATTAATTTGTAAGGGTTTAATATGAAAATTTAAGAACGGATATCGAGAAAAAAATTTAGGATTTGGTAGAATTTTCAATAAAAAAGTACTAATAAAGTTGAGTATTTGCAAGTTGAGCACCGTCAGTTGAGCATTTAATAACATAATAAGACAAATATTGTCATTATAAGTGCGGACATATGTGGGTCCAGTCAAGTGGTCAAAAAGTGTACTATGATGGACACATGACAACCATTTGATGAAGTTGTACATATGTGCAATTGTGTATAACCAAATTCGTCAAAATCTTTCCACTTAACTTACCTTTAACTATACAATGCTGATTTTGACCATATCCGTCTTTTTCCGTATGTTTTAACCGAACACACAAAAGGGTATAAATACTCAGACTTTACATTTGTTCCAAACTTCCAATAGGGAAAAGTTCAGATCGTCTTTTTATTATAAACCAAATTAACCAATCACAATAACTAATTCTTTTTATCTAACAAAAAAACAAAAAATAATAAAAATCTTATAAACCGTTAATCGTTACGCAAAACAAAATATACCATTATGACGAGAATTAAATCATCTATCTATTGAGGGGCACATGTATATACTTTCGACGAACTTGTTTTTCAGAGAAAATCATACTCCCTCCGTCCCAAAATTATAGTTCCACTTTGACATATTCGGTACTTTTCTTCCAACTTTAACCTTAAATATTTTTATTTGTGTCATATAATACTTAATGAAAAGTATATGAATTGATTAGTTTTTATATGTATTTTCATTGTTATAGTCTTTATCAAGTATTATATAACACAAACAAAAATATTTAAGGTTAAAGTTGGAGAAAAAAGACCGAAAAAAATCACAATGGGACTATAATATTTGGACGGAGAGAGTATATGATTCGTATCACGGATGATATATGATTTTCTCTGTAAAAAATTCGTCAAAAGTATATCCATGTGCCTCTTGATAGATAGATGATTTAGTTCTCGTTGTAATGGAGTATTCTTTGTCAGTTGACGATTTATCGTTTGTAAGATATTTAATTTAAGAAAAAAATTGTTTGAATGAATGTGATTCATTGATTCGGTTTATGCTAAAAAAATGTTTATATTGATTTCAACTATGTTCCTATATAAAATACCACCAACTTATAAAACTATGTAAAGTTTGAGTATCTAAACCTTTTTGTGTGTTTTGTTAGAATATTTTTTTACACATAAGTAGTGACAAATGACGTAATTACCCTTTTATTATTTAAACTAATTATTTTCAATCAACAAGATCTAAGATTGAGGTACCTGATGAACAAAAAAAATACACGTTAAACAAAAAAATGTGATCAAATTAAGAATTATTAATAATTATAATTTACATATTAGGAGAATGAAAACGGGCAACAAGCTGCGCCGCTAGCCCTTTTTGTATAGCAAAACCAAGTATGTTAAATACAACGTTTGTAGATTTAGGAGTCAAAACATTACTATTCATAACACGTTGTATTCTCGTAAGTAGCTCCACCGCCTCAGGTGCAAGGAAATCAAATGTATCAAACGCGAAAGGAATAAACACGTGTTGATTTTCAACACATGCTTTCTCGTGTTTAGTCACTTTGCACGAGGCGGCTTTTATAGCAGCCTGACCCGCTGTAAAATCTTGACTGCCTAGCCCCATGAGAGGAGAAACCCCTGTCAAATCAACGCACGCATGTTTACCTCCAACCCATCCATAAACCAAAACATCAGCGGGTCTTAGTGTGGATCTTCCATCTGACGGGTCGGTCAAGAAATTCATAGGTGCCTCTTTCTTGGCGGAGATTCCGGCACGCCTACATATGTCGTAAAGAACGTCCCTAACATAATCATGTCGATACTTGAAGCCCGGAAGTTCTTTACAATGAACCGCATGTTCCCCAAAAGAATCCAAACATGCCTTGCGACAAATAGGGCATATAGCATCAACCAGAAATAATGGAATCATAAGGCGATACTTAAGGATATTGTGGTATTCCACCGGCGACATATGTTGACCGAGCCCGTCTATGGGGATAGCTTGTAGGAAATCTTGAGCTTGTGGTGCGCGCAAACACTCAAAAACTGCTTTCTGTCTAATCGTCATGTCAAAGTGGGCTTCCATATCTTTGACCATCTTACTAAAAAGGGCACTCGCCAATGTTTCTTGGGCTTTAGATGGGGCAGTGTCCTTATTAGCGAAAACGCTAAAATCAAAGCTTGGAATCGTATCACAAGACAAGCCAAAGTAGAAACGTAATCATCGTCCATACCACATATACCACTGTCGCGTAAGATGTGGTCTTGTAGCACCCAAGATTGGGCCCTCGAGGCCACAAAAGCATAAGAGGATACCACTTTTGCTGAGTACAAGCCCAACCCACCAAGACTAATTGGTAAAGAAGAAAGTCTCCACTGCAAGTCACCAAAAAAAGATCCTCCACAAACCACTATATTATCAAGAATTTAATGATACCACAAGAATGCAATTAAATTGATTTTAACAAAATTATCAAGAATTGTTATATGTGTCGATGTGTGGGATGATAAAAGCAACTCAAATGAATTTTCGACACAAGCATGTTATTGATCTGTTAGCATATTAGCCCATAAGAGGCCTGCGAGGCTGCAACTATTTATCTTTTAGGGTTTTACCTTTTGTGTTTATTATATATACTCGGTGTATGTTCTTTTTTGTTAATCAAGCAATACGCTTATGTTCTTTCCTTAGTTTCTACATGGTATCATAGAGCCATGGTTTGAAATAATATAAGATTCGGAAACAAGATTAGGAATTATTGATAGCTGTTTGAAACATCAGTGGGATAGATAGTGAATTTCGAATTGTGGTCTGCTGTATGTTTTGGGTTTCATCTTTCTGGGTATATGTGTGAAATATTAGAAGTATTAATTTAATGTCAAGGTCAGACAATCATTCTCATATTTTATTGTTTACTACTCATTGCTCAAGATCTTTTTTGATATAACTATAAACTATTCACCTACTGCTTGCAAGGTAGTTAATTTATTGTTAGACAATATTGATTTGGATATTTGTTTGAATTGTTGGATACATAATATGGGCCTTTGGTTTTGATTTATTCTAGTAAAGTTGGATCAATTGAATCGGTTTCGTATTTCGTTTTGGCATCAGGTTTTGATTCGTCGTTTATGTGGTTTATTTGGATTTGGTTCTCAATGGTTTAGATGTAATGGCGGATAGTAAGGATACTTTACCATTAGACCATTAATATTTGAGCACTTTCACACGTTTATAGTCATGTATGAGAAGTTTCAAGTTTTTCTAGCCATGCTTGAGAAGTTTGAGAAATTCATAACATTCCTCATGTCAAGTGTACACTTTCAAATAAGGGTTCATCTCCGCCTTTGGATTTAACTTTTTCCAAATGGATTTTAGATTCGGGTGGTACTCATCACATGTCTCATATGTTGTCACAATTCATTTCGTGGAACCATAATTCTTCAAAATCAATTATGGCTGTTAATGGTAATTCTATGCCATTAGGTGGTATTAGTTCAGTTCATACACCATCTGTTACCTTATCTAATGTTTACTACATACCGAGCCTCACTATGAATCTTGTTTCGTTAGTAAAATTTGTGATTCCGGATGTGATGTCAATTTTTCTGTTTCCGGTTGTTCTATATATAACCGAAAAACAAAGGAGGTTGTTGGAAAAGGTCACAGGCAAGGGGATCTTTATGTTTTGGATCAGTATAGAGACATACATGATTCCGCATCATCTAGTGTGGATTTGTTTTCTTTTTTGTTAAATCGTTCTTCTTCGGCATTTTATTTATGGATTCTCGGTTGGGTCATGTCTCTAGTTCTCGTTTACGTTTTAGCATCTATAGGAGCATTGGGAAAGCTTGACGCTCATGACATTTTTGATTGTAGTGGTTGCAAACTTGCCAAGTTCTCAGCATTACCATTCAATAATAGTGTTCCCTCATCTAATGCTCCATTTGATTTAGTACATTCTGATGTCTGGGGCCCATCTCCTGTATCCACAAAAGGAGGTTCCAGATATTATGTTTCATTTATTGATGACTTCACTCGCTATACTTGGGTTTATCTAATAAAGCGTAGATCTGATTTTCTTACAATTTTCAAAGAATTTAGAGCTCTTGTGAAAACTCAACATTCTACCGTCATAAAATGTTTTCGTTGTGATTTGGGGGGGGGGGGGGGTGAATACACTTCAAATGATTTTGTCGGTTTACTTAAATCTGATGGGACTATCTATCAGACCTCTTGTACGGACACACCTCAACAAAATGGTATTGCTGAGAGGAAGCATCGACATATTGTTAAGACAGCTAGATCTTTTCTGTTATCTGGTGATGTTCCAAGTGTATTTTGGGGATAAGCGGTTCTTACAACCACATATGTGATTAATAGAATTCCAATCGCACATAATTCAGGTTTATCTCCTTTTGAGAAGTTGTATGGAAATTTGCCAGATTATTCCTCATTGCGTGTCTTCGGTTGTACTTGTTTTGTGCTAAAACCACATGTTGAGCATACCAAATTATCGGCAAAGTCCACTTTATGCGTGTTTTTGGGTTATGGTATTAGTTAAATGGGATATCGTTGTTATGATCTGGTTGGTAATAAGTTGTACACTTCACGCCATGTTGAGTTTCTAGAACATGTTCCCTATTTTTCTATTCCTGCTAGTTCACATTCTTTAACTCAATCTGAATACATCAAATTGGACCCTTTTGATGATCAAATTGAACAACCTCCGTCTGTGGTGACTCCAATTATGATAGAGTTACCACAAGAAATACCCCAAGAGACTCTCATAGACACCGCTCCGGAAACACCACTTGCTACAATTCTTACTCAACCTCCTCCTACATCTACCCACCCACCTACAGAAGTTCTTGTTGGTCCTCCTCTAAGTGGTCGACCAAAACGTAATTATAAGTCTACAAAAAGGGATGACTTTGTTTATTTTTGTTATTCTCATCCCTTTAATTCGTTTTTTGCTTCTGTTCATTGTCCTCGTGAGTCTATTTCTTATAAAAAGGATGTTCGCGATCCGCTATGGCAAGTTGCTATGGTTGAGGAACTTGCTGCACTACATCAGACTCAAACGTAGGACTTAGTACCATTACCAGTTGGTAAGCGTGCTATTGGCTCTCGTTGGGTCTATAAGATTAGAACCAAATAGGATGGATTCGTTGAGAGGTATAAGGCTCGTCTTATTGCCAAAGGTTGTGCTCAAGAGTATGGTATGGATTATGAAGAGACATTTGCTCCAGTTGCAAAGATGACAAAGGTAAGAACCTTGATTGTCGTTGCTTCTAGTCGTAAATGGAAAATATCTTAGTTGGATGTGAAAAATGCTTTTTTGAATGGTAACCTGAATGAAGAAGTTTTTATGACACCACCTCCCGGGGTCTCTCACAAACCCGAAGAAGTTTGCAAGCTCAAAAAAGCTCTTTATGGTCTCAAACAAGCACCTCGTGTTTGGTATGAGAAATTTGCAATAGTTGTTACCTCTCTTGGTTTTGTCTCTAGCCATCATGATTCTGCATTATTTGTTAAACAATCAGGTTCTGGGCGTATACTTTTGTCATTATATGTTGATGATATGATTATTACGGGAGTTGATTGTGTTGGTATTGAATCCCTAAAATTTGAGCTAGCTCATCGTTTTGCCATGAAGGATTTAGGCTTACTTCGTTATTTTTTGGGTATTGAGGTCGCTTATATAACAACTTGAATTTTTCGATTATTTAAATAGACGTGCTCGTTGCACTACGTTTCATATGTTAACGGTTTGTGCCGTACAAATACACTACATTATTTTGAGAACACGAATGTCCATTGTTATTTATGTCACGACATATAAACTTTCACATTGTTATGTGACAATGGTATGTCACGCGTGATAGAGTACAAAACATGAACGAGATTGGAGTCGGATTGTATTGTCAAACACTAAGTGACGGGAACACTACAACTTAACTTAAACTTTTACGAGTCGTGTATTAATAAAACCTTTTGTGAGCCTAAGTCATACTAGATCGGGCCTCATTGGGCCTAAATGGACTAAGGATACATAAACTAAACAAGTCCCACTTTTATTATCTTACTGGGCCGAAGCCCATTGTGTTTACACAACAAACCCACAACCTGGAAACAAAATATGAACATTTGAAACAAATACTGGCATCAAACTCGGTCAACCCAAGTCAAGCCAGAAAAATACTACTTAATCCTCACTAAGCTCCAACACACATGCCGAGATTACCCATTTTGGGTGTATCACAAGATGCAGAATTCGGACATGTGAAAACCCTAGACTAAAAATACTTGCTTAAAATGTTACATGTTTCTCACAACCCCTTCAACAACAAACATAACACACTCAACAAATCTGGGTTTACAAGGTCAAATATTCCTGCCTACACAAGCAGTTACAGTTACAAATTGTTAGGAGAAAAGGAGTTAAGTCTTGCTTAGCCGAGCCAAAGTCCAAACCTCATGCCCGTATACACAGCCGAAAACCATTTCACCTGTGAGTATTTTGTACCTTTTTCCTTATATTTGCATTCATGTGTAGATTGTGCTCAACCAAAACCACACCTGAAAAACAAACGTAATCGGTTAGGATTTATGACCTTAGTATACATGAATTTACTATTAAAACAAACCCACCGAGACCTCTTGTCATATTTCAATGTTAATAACATTTACGAACTAACAAATAGTAACAACTAAGAGTCAAAACCCCAATCGAAACCCTTATGAACCAATCGGCCGAGACCCCAAATCATTAATCACCAACAAAAACATGAAATTAATACTATAGTTCGTACAGAAACATTAATCAAACACAGAATATCAATCGGTTATGAAAACCCCCAAATCTTATAAACCCTAATTTTTATAAAACACTTTAAAACTCTAATTAAACCTTAATTAAACACGAATCTATCATTTAATTAGATAAATAAACAAGATTTAATGAAAAGCCCCAAATATTACGAAACCCTAATTTTTGATTTAGTTAAATCCGAACAAGATCTTTATAGATAAACCAATCAAGTGGTTTAGACATATAAAACCCCCTTTTTATTATCGGAGTTATGAATAAACAATCCATGAAAGCTTTTATTAGAAGAAAAAGATATTGAAACTTATCTTTATGATGATCCATCATGGAATCATCCAGGAGAAACACTTTAGGACACCATAAAGATCGGACTGATTAAGATATAGGGACAAAGCCATTGATCGAATCATAGAGAAACAAGGATATACTATTCTTAATGTTTATGGAGTGAATAAACATAGATTTTGGTTTGATTTTTGTGAAAGAAGGATGAAACTGGAAATGATTATTAACTAGGAAAGAGAGAGAAGGAATGGGGCGGTGGGATATTTTTGTGAATGAATAATAAGGAGACAAACAAATTACACCGAGTATATAAAACATGACCCATCCTTTCCTCCTTGTTTATATCGTCAATGGTTTTGGGCCAGGGATGAGCCAAAGAGTCAATGGGCTGATCCCATATGTAATAATCTTGGGAGATCTTGGGCCGCCGGGTATAAATTGGGTTTATAAAAGCCCAACAACTAAAACTTGTTTATATATTGTTAAACTAAAGCCCGTTAATAACCGTATAGTGTTTTTCGCGTCGTCACGAATAAAACGTAAAGTCAATGCACACTTAAGTCACCATGCATTTTAATTTATGAATTACTCGTTTGTAACACGATCAATATACTTGACTAGGTCGTGGATAACGTGGTCGTGTTCCCTAGCTTCGTTTGCATTTTCATCCATTTGCTTAACTATCGAGGTGAGTTTATAGCCTCACTTTTACTTGTTTTATCACTTTGGGGTGAGAACATTGCTTGTTTTAAACGGATGAACATAAGTGCCTAAAACTCATACGTGCCTACATGATGTCTAAGTAGCGATACCCCTAGATGCTTTAGCCCACTATCATGAACCGTTAATTACTTTGTGTAAGCGCGAATGTTATGGATAGATCTATTGGGATTGGCCTCCCTATCTATTGTTGGTTGTGTGACCAAATTAGATACAAATACATTTGAGGTTGTTACGAATACTTTGGGGTAGTATTTGCTTGGGGCACACTCTTATATAAACTGGTTGGTACGGTTAACGCTTCGGTGTCATGAGCTTAGACGTAGGATATCATGAACGTATGCTATTTTGATAATAATCTTGTATTTGTTATAAGATTATTTTACGGTTGCCTAACTAAAATCTTATGGTTCATCACACTACTTCTACTTAAACCTATAAACTCACCGACCTTTGTGTTGACGTTTTACCAATGTTTTTCTCAGGTGTCATGGCGGAGGAGTGACGTGGTTGTGCTATGGAGATTAATAAAAATTATCATGATTTAACTTTGAGACTTGCTTTGGATGTATGATATTTGGAAACTCAAACTATGTTATCATGAGTTGTAAAACAATTTTCCTTGGGACCGATTCTATTTTTATGTCTTATGAATGAAAAATGACTTTTCTTAGTTATTCTTGTATCTATGTCTTTTGGTTGTCATGATAGTCACATCCTTGTGTAATTGTACACGTGGGCCAAATTGAGGGTGTGACAACTTCTTCACCAAAAGGCTATATATTGTATCAATCCAAGTATATAGGCGATTTACTTGATCGTACAAGAATTACAGATAAAACTGTTGAAGCTATTCCTATTGATGCTAAGGCAAAATATACTCCGACTGATGGTAACCCTTTACCGGACCCAAGTTTGTATCGGACTATTGTAGGTAGTTTGGTTTATCTAACAGTTACACGTCCAGATATCTCTTATACAGTTCATATCGTCAGTCAGTTTGTTTCTGCACCAACAACGGTTCATTGAGGTGTTGTTTTGCAAATTCTCAGGTATCTTTGAGGTACTCAGTTCTATACACTTTTGTTTCCCTCGACATCTTCCTTGGACCTACGTGCTTATTGTGATTCTGATTGGGCTAGTGATGTTGTTTCACGCAAGTTAACTACTGTTTTTTTGTATATTTCTGGGTGATTCCCTTATTTCGTGGAAGAGTAAGAAACAAGATGTTCTTTCAAAATCTTCTACCGAAGCCGAGTACCCTGCCACGGCAGTGACTACTAGTGAGATCGTTTTGTTACGTTGGTTGCTTGCAGATATGGGTGTCCGTATAAACCATTCTACTCCATTACATTGTGATAATCGCAGTGCTATTCAAATTGCACGTAACACGGTGTTTCATGAACGCACCAAGCATATTGAGATAGATTGTCATTTCACTTGTCATCCTCTTCAGGCTGGGACTATCTCTCTTCCATTTGTTCCTTCCGCTTTACAAATTGCAGATGTATTTACTAAGCCACATTATGGACCACAGTTTCGTTTTCTGGCTGACAAACTCTCAATGTTTCCCGCTGAAACATTGTGAGTTTGATGGGAGATGTTAGCATATTAGCTCATAAGAGGCATGCGGCCCATTTATCTTTTAGGGTTTTACCCTTTGTGTTTATTATATATACTCGATGTATGTTCTTTTTTGTTAATCAAGCAATACGATTATGTTCTTTCCAACATACATTCAATTCTTAATCATTGTTAAAATCTTTTACATGGATGAGATTTATGTGTAAAATAATACTCCGTACATGTTAAAGCTGTTGTATGAACTTAAAATACCTGTATGGAATGATAACATGATATAAATTAATGGTAAATAAGAAGTAAATTAAGAAAGAAAATCAAGGAAAGCATGAGTAAAAAATATTAGAACGACGGGGAAGATATATAGTGCAAGGACATAGTGGTCCAATTTTGACCCGCATTTGAGAACTTCCCTTAACTGAATAGTTTTATAGCCATAAAAATATTGGCTTTTTCTTTAATTTTAAAACTGTGTGAAAAAGCAATCAAACAGAAAAAAAAAAGTTGGATCTTAGAGAGGAAGGTATGGCAACAAGCCTACCCCTCAATTTTTTGCCTAGTCACCTGCCAACTCAGCGCCACATCATACCAACACAACTAACCAAAATATCCCTTCAATCACAACACACCCAACCCCTCTTCATTTGGGCCCCACCACTATCTTTTATTTTTCTTTATTTCATTTTCACACAAACTAAAATTTATTTCACTCAAATAAAACATTACAAATACGGATTAAAAAAATTACGATACGAAAAAAAATACGATACGAAAAAAAAACACGAAAATTTAAAAACACAACAATTAAAATAAACTACTCTTTGGGGTGAGGGTATCGGGGCATGATTTGCTCTTGTTTTCAACGCACGTACATCCTCTTCGGTTCCGGCATTGACTCGTAATCAAGTGCGAGAGAATTGAAGTCGGTCAACTCGATCTGCCTGTCTGCGAGTGCCTGTTGCTTGATAAATTTTTGATGCATTGCATTTGCCAGTTCTGCCTTCGATGACCCCGACGATCCTCCAGTGCCCTCACTTGACTCAGACTTTGACTTCTTAGAGGGTCGAGATTTTCCCGTGGGTCGAGGATGTTCGTCAGGACCGAATATTTCAGTGTGATCATCCGGTGCCACGAGTTTTTCACCAGAAAACTTTGGGTGTTCTTTGAGGATCTTCCACGCGTGACTGTAAATAAATCTTTTTCCATGAAAAGCTGCTAGATATTTGATATGTGTCTAAACACACATCTTTTCTACCACTTAATTACAATAATAACCGGACCAAAACGTGTATTTTATGTCTTTTATGTCGGAATTATGCGTGGTTTGTGTTTTTGTTGTGATTTAGGACGAAATTGTGAAAAGTGGAGAAAACACGGGAATTCACGGGCGATCACGGCTTTTATTGAAGAAAAAGATGAAAGACGGAGTCGAGAAGGCAAGAGTGGATAAAGAACGGAAGTCCAAGACCAATTCTGAAGATTTATCGAAGAAAAAGTCAAAAGACGGAAGTTTATCAAAAGCCGAGAAACTCAAGTCTATTTTATTGAAGAAATTAAAGACGAGTTCAAAAGAAATCCCGAGCCACAAGTCCTTAAAGTCCAAGTTTAAAAGAAGGATTAGAAGAAAAGGACTAATGACACAATTAACAAAAAGATTAAAGAAGGAAGGACTTGATGGTGCAATTAACAAGAAAGGAAGGAGAGAGGAAGCTTCCTCTAACCACTCCCTAATCACCTATATATACCCCTCATTTTCATTCATTAAGTTTTGTTGGCTAGATTGACAAACTAGTTCTTCCACCTTTATTTTGTTCACTTTTATTTACTTGTCAATTTAAATTCATGTTTTGCACTTTAATTATCCCTTTTAATTCCAAGTAAGTTTTCAATTTGTGTTCTTTAAATTCTTGTCTTTTATCTTTTCTTATCATTTGATCAAGTTTCTTTTTTATAAATCTCATTCTACTCTTCTCTTTTTCATTTTTGTTTCGGTTTACATTTCGGACTAAGCAAGGTTTTGCTTAATCCATTTGCTTATTTTGATTAAAGTTTCGTCCTTTTTTTAGTCCTCAAACGGAGTAAGCCACGAGATTGACAACCTTGTGTGCTTATTTTAGTATTTTGCTTAAGTGTTTTGAAAAGTTTTCTTTAAAGTTTTGATTTTTAAGTTTTGATTTCATTTAAGTTTCGTGTTTAAAAGTTTGAAAGATTTTAACTTTTTAGCTTATTGTTTCGTTTGATTTCATTTCATTAAAAGTATTTTGGTCACGGCTTATTAGAAGTAGCTTATTTAGTACTTGTGCTTATTTCGAATTTTGGCTCCATCGGAAAGTAAGGGTTTTCCACATTGCGACGGATAGCAACACCACATTCCGATGGTGACAGTATTGGCCTAAGGGTTTTTGCATTCCGATCCGGGATTGCGACAGGAGTATCTTTCCCTCATTCCGATCTGGGGATTGCGATCGCATATTGCGATCGCTCTTTCCGACGGCTCTTGAGGCTTACTTAGACGAAGTGCTACCCAATTTTCCTTAGCCTCATTCCGATAGGTACATTCCGACAGGTTACATCTTTGTATTCCGATAGGTCATTGCGACCTAGGTATTTCGATCTGAGTCTTTGCGATCTGAACTTCATTCCGATCTGGGTTGTTTGGTTATTCCGATCTGAAAAGGTGACATATTCCGATCTGGGTTTCAATCAATATTCCGATAGGGGGTGTGTTCATTCCGATGGTAAGTTGATCGGAATATATTCCGATCTGGGTTATTTTCTATGATTTGCTTTGTTTAAATTTTTAAGTTATCATTTTAATACTTGCCTAACTTTAATTCTCGTCACGCTTTTAATTTTAAGTTATTTTCGTTAATTTATTTTTCAAAAAGTTTTTAAATATCGCACCTTTCTTTTTAAATTAGACTTAGATTTTAATACTTGCCCTTTACTTTCAACGACATTTACTTTAACGTCTCGCACTTTCATTTTAAAAACAACCAAAAAGATTTGTTTTCCACCAAAGATCGACTGTCACATAGATAATCTAGATCGATTCGATTGGAACACGAGAACGATAATTTTCTTACTAGCAAATGCTTGTATCAAATGGCGCCGCTGCCGGCTCTTTTCGTAAAGATTAACGGTTTTCTGTGAGAGACGCGTTGCTTTTTGGGATCCGTTCACTTGTGAACGTTACTTTTCTTTCATAAAACAAAAAAAAAAAAATTCAAAAAAACCATAAAAAATAAAAAAAATTGATAAAAATCCATAAAAATTAAAATTTCAAAAATCCAAAAAGATTTTATCTTTCTTGTGTATATATATTGTCTTTGCGTTTGGTTTTGTTTTCTTTTTCATTTTCAGGTGTATGCGTACTAGATCTTCTACTTATCAAGAGCCCGAGCCTCAAGAAGATTTAGATATGTCAGGTGTCAACAACAATAATCCACCGCACCTTAATAATAACAACAATGTTCTCCCACCGCCCGATCTTCGGACCATGGAGGAACTTTGTCAACCAACAATGTTTGGACGAGGAGGACCGATTGCGCCGATGCAAATCAACGCTCCTGAGTTTTCGTTGAAGCATCACATGATTCAGCAAGTACAAACAAACCCATTTAGAGGATTGCCTGATGATGATGCCAACAAACACCTCGACAAGTTCATTACTATTACCCAGAGCATGAAGTTAGCTGGTGCCACAATAGATGAGCTTCGCCTACAACTCTTCCCACATACTCTTTTACATCATGCCGAGAAATGGTTTGATCGTCTCCCGAAGAATTCTATTCACACTTGGGATGACATGACTCAACGCTTTTTGTCGCGCTACTTTCCACCATCCATGGTTACAAGCCTTCGTAATCAGATCAGCGGTTTCATGCAAGATCTCGATGAATCTCTTTTTGATGCTTGGGAGAGATATAATGTCTTGATCGACCGTTGTCCAAACCACAACATGCTTCCGGTCACCTTGATCGATACTTTCTACAACGGATTGACTTTTCGAGATCGTGATACGATCAATGCAGCCGCCGGTGGCACATTTATGAAAAGGAGACCCGAGGAGTGTAGAGAATTAATTGAGAACATGACTACTCACCACAAAAACTGGGATTCCTCTGCTTCTTCAAGGAACAACCTGAGAGTCAATGTTTCCTCCACCTCAGCAAACCCTGATATGACCGAACTCACCCGTGTGCTGACTGAAATGAGCAGAAGTATGCAACTCTTAGCTTCAAACCAACAACAACAAAAAGTTAAAGCTGTTGCTACTCTTTGTGAAACATGCGGCGGTCCTCACTCATACACCGATTGTCCTTCAACTCAAGGAAATCCGGAAAATGTGTATGCAGCTTATGGTAATTATTCACCGGAAAATTACCAAGCTAGACAACAAGGGGATAGAAATCTGCTGAGCTACCGTTCCAACAATTACCTTTCACCCGGTTTTTCTCCTCAAAACCAAAACCCCGCCAACAACTACAATAGAAGCAACCAAATCCCACCAAGAGCTTCTAATCCTTATCACCCACCCGCCCAACAAACCCCAACCATTAATCCCGATGTTGAAGCCATCATGAGAACCCAAGGTGAGCAAATCAAGAACCTGCAAAGCCAAATTATCAATCTTAAAGGAGATATCACAAAGCAAGGAAATGAGATTAGATCCGAGCTTCGAGATAATATTCAATCTTCCTTCAGCAATCAAACCAATGATTTGAAGTAGGGGTGTCCATAATTCGGGTTTGACCCACAAAAACCGAAAACCGAACCGAACCGAACCCGAACTAGAACCGAACCGAAAATAGAATTCGGGTTTTGGGTCATAACCGAACCGAACCGAACTACAAATACGGTTTCCGGGTTGGGTATGGGTTTGGCCGTCGGACCCGAGAACCGAACCGAAAACCGAAATTTTATAAATATATATATATTTTTTTATAAATTTATATATATATAATAGTTATTAAAATTTAATTTAATCCTAATATATGCAAACTAGTTATTAAAACATAATTTTAATATAAAAATATCATTTTATACTTGAAATAACCTTTTTTTTCTAAATATTCATATAATTATATATTTTTTTTTTAAAATTCAGAAAATTCGGGTTATTCGGGTCAACCCGAAAACCGAACCGAATTCAAATTCGGTTTTCGGTTCGGTTCGGTTGAAATCTATTTCGGTTCGGTTCGGTTTTCGGGTTGACTCAGAAAAATAAAATAACCGAATAACCCGAACCGAATAAACCGAACAACCCGAGAACCGAACCGAATGACACCCCTAATTTGAAGAATATGCTTGCTAGTTTCTTGCCCGCTGCTCAGCCTTCTACTTCAAGTTCTCTACCTTCAAACACCGTCACTAATCCGCGAGCCAATGTGAGTGCTATTAATACACGTTGTGGAGTCACCATCATAGGACCACCAATCCCACCCCCATCATCTACACCTCCTCCACCACCATTTATCCCTACTCCTCCTACACCTAGTCTTAGTGCACCATTACCGTCTCCGCCTCGACGTGATGAAGTTCCCACGAATGATCCTTCAACATCTCCACCTTTACCTACACCTGCACTTTCGCCGCCCAAACCCAATATCCCTTATCCCTCTCGTTTAGGCAAGAACAAAATGCTAACTAAGGAGGACGCTGAAGTGACACGCTATGTGAAGATGATTTCTCAAATGAACTTCAACATTAGTTTTCTTGAAGCACTTGTCCACATGCCCAAATTTGTTAAAGCATTTAAGGAATTGCTCAACACGAAGGAGAAGCTGATTGAACTCGCCAACACTCGATTAAATGAAAACTGCTCTGCAGTTATCCTTAAAGAACTTCTGGAAAAGCTTGGAGATCCCGGTCGTTTCGTGTAGCCTTGCGTGTTCAACAAAACTGAAGAATTTACTGCCCTTGCTGATCTCGGGGCCAATATTAATTTGATGCCACTAAGTGTTTGGAAAACACTATCATTGCCCGACCTCACTCCAACAAAGATGACTCTTGAACTTGCTAATCGCACTCTCGCTTACCCTGTTGGTATAGCCGAAGATGTGTTTCTTAAAGTTGGCACATTTACTTTCCCGGTTGGCTTTGTGGTAGTTGATTATGAAATGGACCCTCGTATTCCTTTAATACTTGGTCGGCCATTTTTGAGAACCGGACGTGCTTTAGTGGATGTTGCCGAAGGTGAGTTAATCTTACGGGTCGGGGATGATTCTCAAATTTTTAAAATGGGGAAGCTTACAGGCAAATCTTTTGGACGAGAATCAGTGAATATGATTAATGTTCTAGATGACTTTACCGTCTATGACAATCCTCTATTCGACTCTTGCATCGATAATCCACTTTTTCATGATGATGTGGATGATTCTTGCTCCACTTTGGAAGCTTCTCCCATTTATGATTCTCCACCGGTCTTTGATGCTTATGATGATGATGATTCTAGCTCAGATTCGGATGATTTTGATGATTGTACTTCTGAGTATCCCGAGCTGCCCACATATGATGATTTTGATGAGGCTGATACTCTCTCGAGCGATTCTTCACATGATGAAGATCCTCCGCCATCACTCGATCCTACTTTGGACGATTACTCATTCGAGGAAGACTTATCTATGTTTCTCAATACATACTTCCCTCATGAGAGTGATGCACCTCTTCTGGACTTTGAATCTTATCGTCTTGATCCTACTTTGGATTTGAAGAAAATTTTGTCTAAGGAGAAGAAACCGGTTGACACCGAAATCCGTTGCACGTATGATTTAACACCTCTTTGTCCCCCTTCTGAGGACGAGGTTGTGCTTCTTTGCGGATCTTCTTCACACTCGGATGAGCCTGAGTGCTATTTTCCCCTAAAGAAAAAGGTGTTCGACCCCGGTATTGAAGCCTTTAAGCCATCTCAGTATCCACCTGATGAAATAAAAGGAAAAATCTTTGGAAATCTTGAAGACATGCTCGCACCGCTTCCTACTTGCTTCCACCATGCTCCAGCACTGCTTAAGGGAACCTTGCCTCTTCTTTGGCTTGCCTTGTTCGCCTTAAACCTATGCTACTTGCTCGATGAAAACTATGTCTTTGATCCTGGTGGATATGTTTCATGCTTCTTCCATTGATGATCAAGGTCGAGTCAGGCTAATGACTCGGTTAACAAAAATTCAGCGCTTCTTGGGAGGCAACCCATGCATCTATCTTTTCGCTTTCTTTATCATAAGTGTAGGGGAGACCCGTTGGATTGTTTTCCTCTCTTCACTTCTTAATCAGGGATTCGAGCTTCAATGATCCACTCTTGATGATTCTTGACGACCCGTGATTCCGTGTTCTACTTCTTCCCGGTTCTATCCTAAACTCTTCTCGATTCTCTATTTTATATTTTCTCAATATTAACATAGGAATCTCTTTAGTTGTCCTTTCCTTAGCAAGATTTAAACAAACGTGCACAATGTCCTAAGTATAGGGGAGTTTACTCCCACATGCTTAAACATTGAGGACAATGTTTATATTCAGTGTAGGGGGGACTTCTATCGAAGTTAAGTGGCCCTTTTCCATGTATCTATCCTCATTTTAACCGGAAAATCAATTTTTCGACATTTTTCAAAATTTTTGATCTATTTTGGCCTATTAGTTTTTTACCTTTGTATAAGTTATTTTCTTTCCCTTATTAGAATAAATGTTTAAATAAGTGGTTTTAATTTTCAAAACGTTGTGAATCTTTTGACTCAACCCGAGTTTACTTGTCTAAGTTACTCTAGCTAGTATCCTTAACGTGTTTAAATCAAGTTTTGCTAGGCTTTTATATAGGGAGCTATAAAACGCGAAAGTCTTAACTCTCACGGGTTAAGAACAAGAACTTTTCGCAAGTTCCTATAATTGATCCTAGAGAGTCGTTTATCAAGGGAACTTTAAAACGAGATTTCGAAACTTGAAAAAGTCTAAGAAATTGCAAGATCCTATAGGCGACTCGAAAACCCAAAACTTTGATTTAATAGGCTAAGCATCCACGAGTCTCATTCCTTGAGATTTTAAACTGTGGAGAACGAGAGATGATAGAGCCAATTATAAGTCCGGTATTCTTTCGTGAATTTATGTAAGTTAATTATAAGCCTATTCTCCCATCGCTTGCTTAATAATTTATCTGCTAATAAGTAAGGTTGTACGATTTGAAAAGTTACTTAGCTTCTAGCCCCAGATCGTTTAAAAGTTGCTCGGTAATGACGAGAGTTCATAGCCAAGGCATAACTTATGAAGCGGGGCGCGAATATTGGCGAGTCCGAAAAGGCCCTAACAAGGCATGAGGGCTACATTTTGTTGCTAAAGATCTAAAAGTGATGTGAAGAATCATTTATCGAAAATTAATATGAAGGATCGAGACACACGACGAAAAGCAAAAACTCCCAAAAAGTCATGGAGAAGTGTATCCGAAAAGACCCTAACAAGGTATGAGGATAAATAGATCCAAGTCAATAAAGGAGGCGGATCGTTGTATATCAAAATCCAAAATAAAGATTGGAGAAAAATGAAGAAGTCGTGGTCCTTATATGAAGAATCTCTCAAAAATTCCAAGTGAAGAAATTCCAATTATGAAGAGAAGACCATTATTTCATGAACGTCTCTCAAGATTTGAAGTATGAAGTCGCTGCCAAATATCGGCCCGAGAAAGGTCTCAAATCGCGAACCAAGTTATGCCAAGATATGAACTTTTTGATATCCCAAGAAGCAGTTTTAAAAGATTTGGTCCTTTAGCTAACCACTGATTAAATCGTGCACCTTATTTTCAGACTAAATAATTATCTAAATAAGTCGAACAATGCATCCTCGTGATCATTCAAGACAAATAATAAAATATAAGAGATACCCATAGGAATAAGGGAGTCTAAGTGAATAATTGGCCCACATGAGTTCGTGTTAGTCTACTAACTTATAATAACAATGATCTCGTTTTTTAAGCTTGGTTTGGAGAAAGTGAAAAGTTGAGGATGATGATTATTCATGACATTTTCAAAACCCAAGGTATGCTTTTGATTTCTTTACTTTGAATTTTTCTATCTCTGTAATAAAGGCCAACGTGGATTGATTATGATGAGAAGTGTAAACGTGCTTTGTAACTAATGCATTGCATGAGGACATTGCAATGGTCAAGTGTAGGGGATTTGATATGTGTCTAAACACACATCTTTTCTACCACTTAATTACAATAATAACCGGACCAAAACGTGTATTTTATGTCTTTTATGTCGGAATTATGCGTGGTTTGTGTTTTTGTTGTGATTTAGGACGAAATTGTGAAAAGTGGAGAAAACACGGGAATTCACGGGCGATCACGGCTTTTATTGAAGAAAAAGATGAAAGACGGAGTCGAGAAGGCAAGAGTGGATAAAGAACGGAAGTCCAAGACCAATTCTGAAGATTTATCGAAGAAAAAGTCAAAAGACGGAAGTTTATCAAAAGCCGAGAAACTCAAGTCTATTTTATTGAAGAAATTAAAGACGAGTTCAAAAGAAATCCCGAGCCACAAGTCCTTAAAGTCCAAGTTTAAAAGAAGGATTAGAAGAAAAGGACTAATGACGCAATTAACAAAAAGATTAAAGAAGGAAGGACTTGGTGGTGCAATTAACAAGAAAGGAAGGAGAGAGGAAGCTTCCTCTAACCACTCCCTAATCACCTATATATACCCCTCATTTTCATTCATTAAGTTTTGTTGGTTAGATTGACAAACTAGTTCTTCCACCTTTATTTTGTGCACTTTTATTTACTTGTCAATTTTAATTCATGTTTTGCACTTTAATTATCCCTTTTAATTCCAAGTAAGTTTTCAATTTGTGTTCTTTAAATTCTTGTCTTTTATCTTTTCTTATCATTTGATCAAGTTTCTTTTTTATAAATCTCATTCTACTCTTCTCTTTTTCATTTTTGTTTCGGTTTACATTTCGGACTAAGCAAGGTTTTGCTTAATCCATTTGCTTATTTTGATTAAAGTTTCGTCCTTTTTTTAGTCCTCAAACGGAGTAAGCCACGAGATTGACAACCTTGTGTGCTTATTTTAGTATTTTGCTTAAGTGTTTTGAAAAGTTTTCTTTAAAGTTTTGATTTTTAAGTTTTGATTTCATTTAAGTTTCATGTTTAAAAGTTTGAAAGATTTTAACTTTTTAGCTTATTGTTTCGTTTGATTTCATTTCATTAAAAGTATTTTGGTCACGGCTTATTAGAAGTAGCTTATTTAGTACTTGTGCTTATTTCGAATTTTGGCTCCATCGGAAAGTAAGGGTTTTCCACATTGCACGGATAGCAACACCACATTCCGATGGTGACAGTATTGGCCTAAGGGTTTTTGCATTCCGATCCGGGATTGCGACAGGAGTATCTTTCCCTCATTCCGATCTGGGGATTGCGATCGCATATTGCGATCGCTCTTTCCGACGGCTCTTGAGGCTTACTTAGACGAAGTGCTGCCCAATTTTCCTTAGCCTCATTCCGATAGGTACATTCCGACAGGTTACATCTTTGTATTCCGATAGGTCATTGCGACCTAGGTATTTCGATCTGAGTCTTTGCGATCTGATATTCATTCCGATCTGGGATGTTTGGTTATTCCGATCTGAAAAGGTGACATATTCCGATCTGGGTTTCAATCAATATTCCGATAGGGGGGGGGGGTGTTCATTCCGATGGTAAGTTGATCGGAATATATTCCGATATGGGTTATTTTCTATGATTTGCTTTGTTTAAATTTTTAAGTTATCATTTTAATACTTGCCTAACTTTAATTCTCGTCACGCTTTTAATTTTAAGTTATTTACATTAATTTATTTTTCAAAAAGTTTTTAAATATCGCACCTTTCTTTTAAATTAGACTTAGATTTTAATACTGGCCCTTTACTTTCAACGACATTTACTTTAACGTCTCGCACTTTCATTTTAAAAACAACCAAAAAGATTTGTTTTCCACCAAAGATCGACTGAGTCACATAGATAATCTAGATCAATTCGATTGGAACACGAGAACGATAATTTTCTTACTAGGAAATGCTTGTATCAATATTCATCTTTTGCAGCTTCGTAAACATCCTCATCATTCATCCCACTCCTACGGTCTACTCCTGCATACATCGCTTGAAACTTTTGGCAATCCGGATGAATCCGACCCCATTTTCTGGTAATCATGTTTTTTGTACGGTGCATACTGGATGTTTGACTGTTGAAATCGCGAAAAATGTTATTCCAGAAACATTCCTCATTTTGGTCGCTCCCAATATCGACATTTTCAGAAACAGCAAACCAACATCTGGCTAGTAATTCTTCCTCTTCTTTATGCCAACGCACCGGTGCCTGAGTCGGAGCCTCAACAAATTCGATGTCATCCTCATCGGCATCTAAATCAACAGCTTGTGATCTTTTTGCTTTGGCTTTTTTGGTTTTTCCTTTTTTGGATGGTGTTCGTGAGGCCGGAACTTTGAATTGTGTTTCGGGAACATTTTGTTGGCTCTGAAATTGGCTTTGAAACTGTGGTTGTTGAAGGTAGTACTGTTGTTGGTGGTAAATTTGTTCGGGGGTCATTTGAGGGAATTAGTTTGGAGGAATAGGAGGGTACGAGAATTAGGAGCCGGATGGAAATTGAGACCCGGATAGAAGTTAGAGTCGGATGGAAATTGAGAGCCGGATAGAAATTGAGAGAAGCCGGATTGAAATTGTGGGGTGCCAGATTGAAATTGTGCGAAGCCAGGAGACGTTGATACGGAGGTTTGTGAGTTTGGTTTAGACGGGGTTGACGATGGTGTCGAAGGGTTGCTAGTGTTGAGAAGCACGGTGAAGTTGAGTTGTGGGTATTGATCATTAGGTAAGTTAGACATTTTTTTGTTAGTGATTTAGAGAAATTTAAGAAGAAATTGTGTGTTTAAATGGGGAAGAAGATGTGATATATATATTAGTTGTATAACAAAAATAAATTTAAATGAATATAACCGTTAGGGGTATAAGGGCTCTTTTTTTACCAAGCCTCGTCGTCAACATTTCGCAATTGCGAAATCTCCTCGGCGAAATGGGGGGGGGGGGGTAGGTGTGGCGACGCAACTCGACGAGGCACGACGAGGGGCCACATCAGCGTGACGAGCCACCCCTCGTCTTTACACCCTCCTCTCTTAGAGGTAAGGGTATCACAACACACAAATCGTTTTTCATTTTGGCCCTACAGCTGCCACATCAGCATAAAACAACTACTAACAAAAATACCCCTTCACTCATAACATACCAACCCCACTTCACTTTGGCTCCACCACTATCTTTTATTTTTATTTTTTCATTTTCACACAAATTAAAATTCATTTCATTCAAATTAAAATTACAAACACTTAAATGAAAATACACTACGAAAATAAAAGTACAATCTCAAACTAAAAACATTTTAAAAATTTACAAAAATTAGAAAATTTTAACCCAAAAAAGATAAATACCAAATCATATGGGTAAAAATCATAAATACAATTAAAATAAAAAACTATATAATTTATAAAAAAGCACATATATTGACGTGGATCACAAAGTTTACATATGTGCCAAAAGTTCTATAGAGTCCCCTTTTTTTGCAAAGTCCTTATGGACTAATCCCCACCATCCAATAATTTTACATCCAAAGGCCTAGATTAAAAATTAAATAAACAAAAACCCCCCATCTTTTTTCAACCGTATTCATTAAAAACAACACCCATCAACCCACCACTACCTCCCACCACCGCCGCCCACCACCACCACCACCACCACCCCCACCACCAACCAACACCACCACCAACAACAACTACCAGCAGCAACCACGACGAGATCCACATTATCCCGATCAAATCCACACCACAAAACCTTAATATTTAGCGCTATGTTTCATGTCAATGATTGTAAGTTGTTTTGATTATGCTTGTTTTTATGTTTTTGTTTCATTTTGATTTTGCTTAGAAGATTTCATATCTATTCTAGGTAAAACACATGTTATGATTGTTGATGCACACCACATGTTTGATGAAATGACACAATGATAATCACATGTGCTTTAGCAAGTTTCAATTTATGAGTGAGCATTTTTATGGAAGTTGGGTCGATTTTTGTAGCTGATTATAGAAGTGTGACTTATGATTATAGGTTATGACTCGCTATGACTCGTTGTGACTCATGTATGAGTCGCTGTGACTCATGTATGAGTCGATGTGACTCATGTATGAGTTGATGTGACTCATGTATGAGTCGCTGTGACTCATGTATGAGTCACTGTGACTCATGTAAAAGCTTCATTTGTTTTCTATTATGACTCATTATGAGTCATTATCTATTATTGAGCAAAAGCTTCATTTGTTTTATGATCCAGGTTTGTTGCTGTGAATATTGCAAAGGATGCAACTGATTTAGTAGCCAAGTTATGTACATATCACCATACTGCAAAAAATACCAAGGGCAGGACATCGAAGAGGATAAACAACAACCACCGTAGCAGTACAGTTGGTGAAAGCTCCAGCTTAAACTCGTCGCACAGTGACAGATGCATTTACTTGCACGTCCTAAAAGGTTTCCTACTAATGAGTTGTTTTCTTAGTCCCCCGGTTTATGCTCTCAAAGGTGGTGATTCTCTCTCTCAGATTTGTAGCATGATGTTGGTTCAAGTTTGATCATGATGGGCTCACGTTTTAACAATTGGGGCGATGATAATGATTAATCTGTCTTGTGTTTATGTGTTGTCTATTTGAATATAGGTTTGGGACAATAACTTTGTTAAGGTGTTAAGTCTGTAACTAGTTTCCCTTTTCTAGTTTCTTTTTGTACTTCTTTATTGTACCCTTTTGCATGTATATATAATGAAAAAGTGTTACCTTTTATATCCTACGTCTGTTTTCGCACAGACCCTTTTTGTATGAGTCGAGAATTGTATGATATATGAGTGACTCATGTATGAGTCACAGTGACTCATACATGAGTCACACTGACTCATGTATGAGTCACACTGACTTATGATCTTAAGTAGTATGTTTTAAAAATCATAGTAGTATGTTTTTGGGTGTCTGAGAATCATAAGTGTCTTTGACTCATACTTGAGTCATGTGACTCATACATGAGTCAAGTGACTCATACATGAGTCATGTGACTCATGTATGAGTCAGTATGACTCATACATGAGTCATAATGACAGAATATGTATTATAGTGACTCAGAATATGTATTAACTGTAAAAAACACTTTTACGTACTAAGTGTAGAAATGATAAGAATCAAATGTACAAGTCTTTATAAACACTTGCAAAATTATATGACTCATGCATGAGTCATAATGACTCAAAATATGTTTTAACTGTTAAAAGCACTTTTACATATTTATAAAACTGTATTAAGTGTATAAATGACAACAATCAAATGTACAAGTGTTTATAAACACTTGCAAATTTATATGACTCATGCATGAGTCAGGCGACTCATGCATGAGTCAGGTGACTCGTGATATTCAATACATAGTATTCAAATCACATATTCAAGCCATGTTTTCAACACTTCAATAAAACAAATCATAAATTTAAATCAAATAGTCAACACATGTTTTCAACACTTCAATAAAAGAAAAATAGAAAATTAAATCAGATATTCAACACATGTTTTCAACACTTGAAGTAGTTGTTGTATTTGATTCTCCTACTTTTCTGCATCTTTACTCAACCAAAACAAGCACTCGTCTATTGAAAGTTAGCCTCATTTGTTAGTCTCTAAATTGTTTTGTTCTTCTCTCCGTATCTGCTTGTGTTTCTTCTTAATGAAAGCGGTATCAAATCCCTTCTCCAACGCCTTAAAATGTATTTATCTAGAATCTCTTCAAGATCACGGTTCTTCAAAACATAAAATATGTTGCGACAAAGAAAACCATAACGCATAAAATGCCTACACGTACACTCAACTGATCCATCTCCAGGATTACGGAGAACCTTGAACATAAACATGAAACAAGTTAATAAGTGAGCATAAATCATGTATGAGTCACACTGACTCATGCATGAGTCACACTAACTCATACATGAGTCATAGTGACTTATATATGAGTCACAGTGACTTATACATGAGTCACACTGACTCATGCATGAGTCACACACTGACTCATGCATGAGTCACACTGACTCATACATGAGTCACGTGACTCATGTATGAGTCATTCTCAGTTAAATGTTTCACTAACCTTGTAGGTTATTACTTTGTCTTCTTCTTGTACAATCATCTCTTTGCCTTCTTCTGTATACAGTTAAATGTTTCATAACTTAGAACTTGCTAAATCACATGTGATTATCATTGTGTCATTTCATCAAACACATGGTGTGCATAAACAATCATAACATGTACTTTACCTATATTACAAACAACAACTATATGCATCTTCAATAACATTGGCATCAGCTTCATATATGTATAGAAAAGGTAGGTTGGAGTGGAGATCGCTGGAAAAAGGTGGGTTGGTGTGGATGACGCAGGAAGAAGGTTGGTTTATTGTGGTGGTCGCGGGAAGAAGGTGGGGTTGTTGTGGTGGTCGCCTGAAAAAGGTGGGAGATGAGGTTGTTGTGGTGGTCGGCGGTTGGGTGGAGGTGGTTGTGGTGGTCGCCGGTGGGAGTGAGGATCGGGTTCCATCCCGAGTTTGTTATGTTTTTTTATATAATAAAGGTAAGTTATAAAAAAGAGGGGTTTTAATCACAACCCTTAGATCATTTAGAGATAAAGAGTGGGGATTTATCCATGAAGACTTTGATTAATAAGGGTGTGTGGGGGATCTTCTCCCTGGTTATCTCCTGTCTTATCTCCTCCACCAAGCAAATTACCACTATCATCTTCTTCTTACACTCTCTCTCAAATTCACCATCCAAAAATGAAGAAAGAAAAAAAAAGAAAAAAAACCTCTCTCCACGTTGGTTAAGCAACAAGGTCACGACGAAGAGGGTCGGTGTGGCAACAAGAGTCGGCGAAAGCCGACGAGGCTGCCAACAGGGCACGACGAGGCCCCTTCCGACGTAACACCCATTGCCTCTTATATTTAAAACCTTTCAAAACTACCCAATAGTGAACCAAACAGCCCCTATTGAGAGTTTTGAATACTATATTGGGTGATGACATAAAAGTTCGAATCATTTGGTATGGCTAAAAGGTTCGAATTAATGTTGGAATATCTATGATGTCTACAGATTAACAAGCATGCTTGTTATTCATGTTAATGGAATACATGTACACTTTATCTTTAATTAACTTTAATTAGGTCTCTATCCGTTCGATGAACGGTTTTCTATAGAACTATGTTTATGATTCAATATACGCTAATAATAGCAAAACGACACACTTTTCGTTTGGATGATATTAAAGGAACCGTAAAGAATAACGTGAATTGGATGATATTAAAGGAACCGTAAAAAATAACGTGATGTTTCAGGTGCATTTTGAAAATTTATATGTAATAAGAGTTGAGGGTATGAAATCAATAAGAAAAAGTTTTTGCTACCAAGTTATTTTGTGTCCGATGTTTCAAAAATAGGGTTTTTAATTCATCCTACCGAGACGTCGGTTCTTGTTCAACTGACGATTCAACCATGTAGTTTTAAACATTAGTTAGAGTTGATGGTTGGTAAGAGATGTTTCAAACCATCTACTCACTACTCAGTATAAGAAATGACACAATTTCTTTGTTCCTACTTGCTCTAGTTTCTTTGAATTAAGTTGTCATCTAAAAACATACCTCGTAAATCCAAATGCTCTAAGAACATTTTTGGATTCCACATCTGAGTTATGAAAACTTAGTTTTACACTTGAAAAATGAAAAAAAAATCTAGATTCTTTATGTACCAAGCTAATTATATATACTCATCAACATCCTATAACTCTAATATCCTCAACATGTTCCGACCCCCATTTTCTCTACTTCATCAACATCCATTGAAACGAAGCTGAAAAATAGTATGGTTATATGAATGCACATCAAAGTTACTACTATATGTTATTGACAACATAATTTTCTCTATATTATTTGTTTAGTAGTTACGCAAACATAATTAGCTATGGGACTAATTTATATGTCTTTCATATACACCGTTTCCAATTGATTTGTGATAGGGTTTAGACCTCGATCTTGATCGTCCCTGCTCCTTTGTGATCAATTGACGTGAGTGGGGTGTGGTTAATCGTTTCTTTATTGTATTCGAATTAATTTTTAAGGATCTAGATCGTGGTCTTGTGATTAGGGTTTCATTACGCAAGAAAAAAACAAAAAAACTAATAAAAACCAATTAAAACCTTAAATAATGGGCGATTGTTGGTCCCTTGTAATTAGTGTTATACTTAATAATGATAAGTATAAAACTCATGCTAAAGTAATGTAATAAAACACAATTATATAACGAACAAGACACAAAAGGTTTTTCGACGTTTAACTCTTATTATTCAAAGAATTATACTCTATTGCCTGCGAAACTACAATAGGGACTGAATAAACAATGTGTATTTTGGTGATCTCCTCACTAACGAACTATATAAATCCTAACGATTAATATGTTCGACGATTAAGTCAACATGAGTTTATAACTCAAGTGCTTTCTATCGTATTTGGAAGAGAGAATTCGTTTGTGAATGTCTAAGCATTGAATGCATAAACTTATTAATTCTCTCTTTTACAATGCATCATATTTATATACTTAAGGCTAGATATGAGACAAATAAATTCTATGTGCAATTCTTGTCTTCAGCTCAGGTACAAGGTACAAACTTGGCATTAACCTAATCTAGGTATCAGGACAAAGTCCTTTACAAGCTCAGTACCCTTGTCTAACCTAAAAGGGTAAGTCATAATAAGTGTGTGTGTACTACATATTATCTTCTTCAAACTTATCTCACCTTTACTTTAGTCTTTAGGATGTCGTTGTTCCTTCAGGGAGATCGTATGGGGCTCAGTGAGTCTATTACCACAACTCACTGAACCCATCACCTTCTTCTTCGTCTCATGTACATCATTCATTGAGTTTCGCCACACTTAATACTCTAGTCTTTCTCTTAGAGTCAAGCTGAGCTCTCAAAGGCAACTCACTGAGTGACTCTTCACTTAGTGACTTCTTCATGTTCAAGGGTATTTAATATACTTGGGCTTATTGATATTCAAATCCATCAAGAACATCATCTTGTACATGATTAGCTATCGTGAGATCAATCTGTACAAAGTTGGCCTAACAGCGATCTTTACCCTTTGCCGATGTGATCGACAATCATTCTTGTTTGATCTCCATTCACTCCATAAAGGTAGATTATCGAGGATTAATCTTGGATTGATTGTGTTTCTTGTGTGATTGTTTCGACATAGTTGGGGAGATTAGGGTTAGATTCTTTCGACCCTTATCGCATGTTTGGCTCTTTCAAACACATATGTGAAAGGCTTACGCGTCATCTTTCCGTACATACAAGACTCGTATTTGTCATTGAAAGAATCAACATCAGTGAGATTCAAAATTCCATCACGTTGAAGTTTCTCTATGCCTTTCTTGTTTGCATGACCAAGGCAACAGTGTCATAGATAGGTCGAGTCCAACATCGCATGTTTGGCTCTTTTCCTGCTAACATTGTATATAGAAACATTAAGACTAAGACAATAAATTTAAAAAATGCCATCACGTGGTATTGCATTAAAATAAAGTATATTGTCTTTGTAAACGGAAATAGCATTATTCATAATAACATTAATAAAATCGTCTTACATTAATCTAGAAACTGAAACAACACCTCTAACAATAGTAGGTGCAAAATGACAATTATTCAAAGTAATAACTAGTCCATTAGGAAGTACCAAATCCAATTGACCAGTCGCTTCGACGTTTGCATGCATCCCGTTGCCTACATACAAGCTCAAAGCTCCTTGCTTCAATTTCCGGCTATCTCTTAGTCCCTGCGATGTATTACAAATAGGTGTTCCACAACCCGTATCATATACCATCGTCTTACTATTAGATATAGCATAATGTTCTATAACGAAGATACTTGGAGTACTAGCCCTGCTAGCATTCTTGAGTTTCTTCACCTCAGTGAGATACTTCGGGAAGTTTCTTTTCTAGTGTCCTACCTCTTTGTAGTGGTGACACTCGGAGTCCTTGGCCGGATTATCCTTCTTTGGTGGTGGAGTAATTTTCTTCTTTGGGGCGTAATTTGACTTACCCTTTCCAGCAGACTTTCCTTTACTCCCTTTCGGTTTCTTACCCTTGTCTTTGTGGATCCGTCCTGCCCTAATAGCCGTTACATCAAGTGTTTAAACCTTTTTTGGAAGCCCTTTTTCATGTGACTTTTTCATAGCATGTAGCTCTACTAATGTCTTCCCCATGCTATGTAAATTATAAATTTGCACAAGTGATTCATAAAACTTGTTGAGAGAGTTCAAGATAAAACTCACAACAAGTTCTTTTGGCATGGGATATCCAAGGCGTTCCAAAGTGTCCAAATAGCCTTTCATTTGCAGAAAATGTGTGTTAACGGATTGTCCATTCTCCTGTCTACAAGTATGAAATGCTTTAGTAGTATCAAAAAGCTCTTGTTTAGCTTTTACCTCAAACATAGTTTTGAGTTGAGTGATCATCTCATAAGCATTGAGATTCTCCAGCATTATTTGTAAATCTGGAGACATCGATGCTAACATGAGACATGCCACGCCTTTTTTTTCTTTAAAAATGGCATTGTATGCTTTACGAACGACGGGTTCAACACTTTCCTCAGGAACTGGAATCATAGGTTTATCGAGATAACTCATTCGGTCTTCAGCCTTAAGACAAATTCTTAGGTTCTGGTACCATACGGAGAAGTTTGATCAAATTAACTTATCCTTGATCAAGTTCGACCTTAGTGTAGACTCCTTGTTTTGGGCAGTAGCCATCTACAAAACAAAGTCCTTGTTTTGGGCAGTAGCCATCTACTAAACAAAATTAAGAAAATATTAGTATTTTCAACAATAAGTCTCTCATAAAATTAACTACCCATGAAAACAATTAATTTTATCAAGAGCCAAAGACCCAACTTGAACTTATTCCATCAACGCAGTTGATTTACAAGAGATGCAATAATTTAAAAGGTAATCATCGAATGATAATTGCCACTGGTGCAACTCTTAGCCATAATGAGGTCATGACTACAATATCTAGTATATACGTAGTCACGTCATGTTCGCCTCATCTTGTACTTTGTGCAAAAGGTCTGACCAAACATACACAACGTAAGTCGTCCAATATTAATCAACAGATTTATAGCCTTCGGGTCTGACCCGTGGGTTATTATGGTGCCTCATATTGGTCAAGTCTTAAGACTGTCTTTGACGACATAACCAATACAAGTGACTAATAGCTTGGTTAGTACAAAACTTACTTAAGTGGGTATTAATAATTTTTGAAAATCATGACAAAAATTCGCATAAATGGAAACATGTAATACTTCTTTTTATAACAAGTTTCTAAAACAATAAATTTTCCATATTTTTAAACTTGCCTTAAATAAAACATATGTCTCGATTTCATGAAATCAGCGGTAATTCAAAACCGAGCTATCCATTGTTTTAAAAATGTTATACTAATCTTTATTAAGTCCCATAGGTTTGTTCGATCGGATTTTCCTCACATCTCTTACGAGCACCAATGGAAACTCAAACGAACCTTGCTATGATGGCATTCGATCTATGACATCTTGGAAGACACACAGAAAAGAACCGGAGAAGCTGGCCAGTTGTATAAGCTAGTTAAGCGCCTTTTTCTTTAGGAAATCTTTACGAGATCCGCCTTTTCTAGTCTAGTGTGATATAACTAAAACTTTATAGATATCATATAAAAGATAGTTTTTTATATAGTTTTAGAGTAATTAAATATTTAGTCTAGCACCAAATATTTACTTACCCTAGTTAGTCCGGTTTAATTCTTGAAAATCTTTTGCATTATATCATATAACAGTTATAGCAATAAATCAAACAAATTAAGCAAGACAATAAACTAAACTATTATATCACATATAAACTATAATAAGGGAAGATATTTTCCAAAAATAACTTGTTTAGGTTACTAAATTTTAGTAAATCAAAAATCCATTTTTCTGATTTTATTCTAATTTTGTTTTGCAAGCAAAAAACGAGCAAGAAGAAGTCTTCCCGGCTTTCTGCTAAAACTAAAAAGTTGTGTAGAATCTAGTTTTTAGTGTCCATTAGGAATCGGACCATCAAAATGTACAAATTATTTTATAAAAATTATTTTCTGCTCAGGTGTCAAAATCGCAACCCTAAAACAATTTTATAAAACTCTCATTAAGCATGCAAGCACCAATCCAATTAGCGTATTCTTATCACATAGAATTCCCAATACATTTTTAGCATAAAATCATGCATTCAAACAATTTATAAATCATGGTTCATGGATTTAAACAATTTAAACATGCATAACATATCAAAAACACGTTAATTGCATACTTAGTTGTAGTTAACGTTTGCTATAACCCTAAAAGCATGCAACCTTATTTTTTCTAGAAAACCATGGATATAATAACATCTAAATAAAAAATTTAAAAATTTACAATTAAATCATAATTAATCAAGCAAGAAAAAAAAACTTTTTGCACATGTTTTAGGCGTTTTTATGCAATTACATGACATAGATTTGTCTGGTGATGCCACTGTTGGAATTTAACATTCATATGAATCATATATTCATGTATCAAGAGTTAAATGTAGTGGATATGATCGATTAACTATGCACATAATGTAATTAATATAAAGATAAAGAATGCATATCTTAAGTCCAACGACGGATGATCAAGTAACCAAAAACCAATCAACCAACCAAACCCTAATTCCAATACACCAAAACCGATCACCAAAAACAGTAAGATCAAATTAGATCTTCTCTAAGCTTAGTCCACACAACACCTCAATCAATCACCTTCTATTTCTAGATCTTGATTAAGCAGATACTTAATAAAATCAAACCCCAAAAACCCTTTGGGTCCTTGTTGGCCTTCGACTACAAAGAGAAAAGGGGAAGGAAAAGTTTGGTTTTTTTTATATGAAACAATGAATCACATCCCTTTGTTTATATAGGTGAGTAATATGTTTATTTATGAAATAGATTACAACTTAACCTCCAAAAATAAACCTTCTAGACTCAAAATCTTTTTCCCTTCCTTTTTCCTACTATAGGCGGCCGCTCACCCCTATAGGGTGCTTGGTTTGACTTTTGACTTTCTATTTTACTTAATAATGTAATTACAAGAATTACCTTAAAGTATAAAGTCTTATTAATTAATAATCGTTAGTCCTTTTAACTTATTGACTAACAACAATTAAGTATTAACTTATCAAATAAAAAATACACAATAAATATCGTCATATTTATTATATATCTTTAATAAAAGATGATCTCTATATCTAAGTGTGTGACCCTTTAGGCACACGCACTTTCGGTCATATTAAATACTATCTATAACTTACGCACATCCCAACACCAAGAAGATTAGTTGTAAAACATGAAAAATAAACGCTTAATATAAAATTAAAATTACAGCCTTCAGAATAGATTAATGATTTATCTAAAGTTTATTCACGATATAAAAGTACGTTAAATAAACGATATATGACAATTTTAAGGAGTTGTACTTTGGTCTTAAAGAATTTATATCTTTTCTAAATGAAACTTGGAGGGAAAATGGTCAGGATTTTAATATTGTGTGTTGATACAAAAGTTGGATGGACCGCGCTTGACCCGAATTAGGCTTAATTCAAGATCTTGTAGCTTCCGGCTCTTGCACCAAATGAACTTTTTTGAAGACCCTGCACACTAATTAACAGACACCATTAGGCTTACCGTGGGCGCGTGTCCCACGATTAGACTCTGGCGTGAGAGTAATAATCGATTTGAGTATATGTGAGGGGTAGAGTATTGTGAATATCGTACCTTTGTGGAACCTCTGGGGTTCCTTTTATACCCGAGGGAACCCTAGGTCGGGCTTCTCTATTCTTGCGATTTAAGCAAGAGATAATGACCACATATAGGTTGATCCTTATCACATGAATAAGGATAGTATATATCTCTTTAACTTAAGAAAATATAATTCCTATTTAGATTATATTCTTTTTGATCCTTTCGCAGTGCGACCAGGACACTGTTAAGGTATATCTGCATACGAAAGCGGCTTATTGGGCCTCGTGGGCTTTAGGCACCGTCTTCGTACGATCCATGCTTAATAGATACGGGTAGTACCAGTAGGTCGGGTTATCCAGCCCGACTGAGGACTATACGTCATCATGTCCCCCCAGTCTAGTAGTCACACGACGTGCCGCGGCTACTAGACTACAAATATTCAAATCGCACAATGAATCGTCACTTAGGGAAAATGAGCGTTGTGAAGAGTACATAAGAAGATTAAAATCTCCCGCCAAGGATACACATTCATCCCCCCTTTCCCTAATCCCTCAACATTCAGGAAAAGCGTCTGCCACGTCAACACAACTATTTATATTCTATCGTTATATTAAACAAGTGGGCTACACGTGCCAGAGATCCAATCACCATGAACAGTAACCCTAGGAGTATATTTAATCCCTTCGCCGTTGTTTCTACTGTACTTTTTGACAGTAAAATACACATATTCCGCCATTAACGAATCTTCTACTTTCGAAGCAAATGAGAAAAGGTATTTTGCTTGCGAATATTTATCTTCTTCCTAATTGTAAACATGGTTAAACGACTATCCGAGATTGTGTCTAATATCACTACCAGCGAAATGACAGAGGAGAAGGATGACCTTGCCGCCCTGCTTACCGAAGAGCGCGCCCAGCTTCACCTACTAAAGGCTACCAACGCGGATGCTATGAAGGCGTTTGAGCATGGTAAGAATGAAATATGTGCAGATGTTGATACGCTGGGTGTGTTTGTTAAGCAGAAGGTGCGCGACCAAGATAGTCAGCTCAAACGACAAAGTATTGAGTATGGTGGAGAGTTGTATTCGCGGTTAATGTTTGAGGTGGCCCAAAAACGATGGCTTGTGCCCCATGGTCTCCGACTAGCTGCCATAGGTACGCTTGAGGATCCAAACATGCGTGCAGCCTTTGCCAGTTCTGTGATAGTTTCCATTAATGAGGGTACCTCTGTAGGTCTATAGCGTGCTCACGAAGCCAAGCTATTGAACAAGAAGCTCGACGAGGTGACTCTCTATGATCCTAAGGACAAATCCAAGTTGACTATTGCCCTGGAGAAAATGAAGGTATGTTCGCTTCCTACTTTTGGTATTGGGGATGCAGACCAGGAACTCTCCTTGGAAATGGTGATGGAGGGTTTGACCCTGGGAAGACACAAGGAGGAGGGCACCGAGGTTCAGGCGGACTACCACCTGATGCCCAACATGGATCAACTAAAGGTGCCCATCTTTGTAGACCCCCGCGATGTGCTTGACCGTTTCCGTATAGCCAAGGAAGTCCCTCTATCCGAAGTGCTTTACGTGCATGCCAGCCGCGCAGCCAAGAAGAAGGTTGCGTTGGGTTTGGAAGTTTTATCTTCTTCTGGCGCAGCTCACTTGTCCGCGATCGCACCTGTCCTTCCATTTCCTTTATCCGAGAGAGATGCCAGAGTGTTAGAAGAGATGGAGAAGGCCCGAAAGGAACATATGACTTCCTCTTCAAGTATCATCACCACTAAGCTTAAGAGATCTGCATCTTCTTCTGATTTGTTGTAGAATTCTTCTTGTTGGTTGTAAACAATTATATTTTTGTGAGTACGAATGTTCGCACTTGGTTTGTAATAGTTAGGTACTTAAGACCGTTGGTTTTGTACTTGCACTGATATTATTTGTCTCGTATTAAATGTATAACACGTTATGTTTTTTGTTTATTACATGTAATATCATAAAATGTCCATATGGGTGAGGTTAACTCATTACGTGCGGTCGTACCGCTACTACCATGAGGACAGTCAAGGGACTTTGGCCTATTGTTAGGTGTGCACGTTGTGTCATTTTTCAGGCCCAGTATAGAATGTACTGGTTGTTAAACTTGCTACAACGTCATGATTAGCAATGGGCCTAACAAGGATACCTGATCCGTGGTCGATGGGTTGCATCCCTCTAACACGACAAGTTTAATTGGTAGGTTAAACTCATTCCTCTTATTTTGCCTGGAACGTTATGTGCGCGTACGCCTGTATGAATGATGTAATATAATTGATATAGATAATATATGCAAAGAATAGGTCGTGTAACTAGCTAGGGACCACAACATTTTATTAATACTTGCAAGGTTTGAAATACATGATAATAAAAAATAAAGAAAAACAATACATGGGTTTATTGGAGCTAGACGTAGCTAAGATTTTCCATGCGGAGGCTGCTGCCCTAAAGATAGCACTTTTTTAGGTGGCAAACATTCCATGTCCATCACAGGTCACGGTCGTCCATGTCGTGTAGTCTATACGCGCCATCCCCTAAAGCTTCTGTCACTATGTAGGGTCTTTCCCACTTCGGTCTGAGTTTCCCCGTATTCTCCGCGTGGCTTGCTTCGTTTGCACGATACACAAAGTCACCTGGTACGAAAGAAGTCTTTCGCACCCTAGCGTCGTAGTAGCCCTTCATTTTTTATTTAGCTTTGGCTTCATTTATTGCGGCCAACTCCCGCTTTTCTTGGATTAAGTCTAAGTTCACCCGCACTCCTCGTCGTTTGTGACCATGTCTATCTCTGCTGTGCCGAGTGTTGGTAGTCCGATCTCACTTGGAATGACCGCCTCCGTCGCGTATGTTAAGGCGAAAGGGGTGTCTCCTGTCACTGTCTTTATCATGGTGCGGTGGGCCCATAATACATGCGATAGTTCATCTACCCACTTCTTATTCTCCTCCCTTAGTCGAGCTTTTATATCGTCTCATAGACTCCTATTGGCTCTTTCCACGAGTTCGTTGGACTGAGGATGGTCCATTGATGCGAACCGCTGGTTGATGTTGTTTTTATTCACCAATCTTTAAACGGGATTTTCGCAAATTGCTTGCCATTGTCAGAGACAGTTTCTCCTGGTAAACCAAATCGACACACTATGTTATCCCATACAAACCTTTTTACTTGATTGCCTGTAAATGTCGCGACTGCTTTAGCTTCAATCCATCTGGTGAAGTAATCCATCGCGACTATTAGGAACTTTATCCCTCCCGCTGCTATGAGGAAGGGTCCAGCGATATCAATTCCCCATTTGTAAAATAGCCATGGAGACGTGATAGGTGTTAGCTCTTGTTGGGGCTGACGTGGTACTGCTCTATGGACTTAGAAATCGGTACATTTTAAGATGAGTTTTTGTGCGTCCTCGTGCATGGTTAGCCAGTAATAACCACTACGCAACGCTCTTGCCACTACTGATCTAGGTCCTGCGTGCATGCCACAAGATCCTTCATGGATCTCGTTGACCATGTAGTTTGCTTGTCGTGGTCATACACATCGTAACCATGGCTATAAGAACGAACGTTTATTGAGGATTCCATTCCTGACCTCGAATTGTCTTGAGTGTCTTTGGATTCATCTTGCTTCTGTCTCATCCTGCTGAAGTGCTTCGTTTGTCAAGTAGTCGATGATCGGGGTCATCCATGTAGAACCTTCTTCTTCTACGACCGATGATACTTCTGTTTCCGCGATGGATTTATCTTTTAAGATCTCTACTAGGACCTGTTTGGACAAGTGCGCGAAGCTGGTGGATGCTATTTTGCTGAGAGCATCCGCTTTCTTATTTTCCCCTTTTGGTACCTGCGTATCGAAAACTTGTTAAAGCTATCGATCAACGACTTAGTCTTTTATAGGTATTGTATCATGTTATCCTTCTTTGCTTCGTATTCGCCTAGAATATGATTTGCTACTTGGCGAGAGTCCACATTTGATTCGAGGTTACGTACGCCTATGCGGGCTGCGATTCTCAGCCCTGCAATAAGCGCTTCGTACTCGGCTTCATTATTCGTGGCTATAAACACAAAGCGTAGGGCATATGTGAATTCCCTACCTTTGGGGTTAGTGAGGATAAGGCATGCGCCCGATCCTTCTATGCAAGAGGATCCGTCAGTGAACAGGACCCATGGTTTTTGGGATTCTTCCTCTTTTTTGGGTGCTTGTTCCTCAAATTCTGGCTTTTCTATGATGAAGTCTGCCAGGATCTTTCCTTTGACCGCGGTGCGTGGTCTGTACGTGATGTTACGTTCCCCGAGTAGAACACTCCACTTTTGTAGCCTTCCTGCCACGTCCGGTTTCAATATTATTTTTTATCGGCTATAGGATACGCTTGAAAGTACCGGCGCAGCCTTTTTGCTGTGAAGACTAGCGCCAACACCAGTTTCTCCATTGGCGAGTAGTTCAATTATGAACTTTGTATAGCTCTACTTATGAAGTATACTGGTGTCTGCACATTCTCCATATCCGTCATCAGCACCGCGCTGATTGCTCCATGCGTAGCCGAAAGGTATACGATCAACTCTTCCTTTGGTCGAGGTGCAACCAGCATGGGAGTACTGCTAAATGCTTTTTTAGCTGGTCAAAGGCTTCTTCTGCCTTCTTCTTCCAGTTGAAGTCTCCCTTTTTTATACACTTCTTAAGTGTTTTAAATAAGGAGAGTGACTTCTCCGAGGACTTGGATAGGAACCTGTTTAGCCCTGCTAGCTTTCCATTTAGCGATTGCACTTCTGTCTTCATTCTCGGGCTTTGGAGTTGTATGACTCTATCCGTTTTCTCCGGGCAAGGTTTAATTCCATTAGGATCTATCATATATCCTAAGAACATTCCTCCCGTAGCACCAAAAGTTCATTTCTTAAGATTGAGTTTCATACTGATTTTCCTAAGCGTGGCAAACGTTTCCACAATGTCGTGGATGAGTTCTTCTTCTATGTGACTTTTTCTAACAAAGTCATCGACGTACGCCTCCATGTTTCATCCTATCTGTTTGTCAAATGCCTTGTCTACTAATCGCTGATAAGTAGCTCCTGCATTCTTAAGTTCGAAAGGCATTTTCGTGTAGCAGTAGACTCCTTGACTTGTGTGGAATGCTGTTTTTTCCTCGTCTTGCTCTGCCATTTGTATCATGTGATATCCTTTATATGCATCTAATAAGCATTTAAAGAGGTATCCACACAAAGACTCAATTTTCCAGTCTATTTCTAGGAGCGGGTAGCAATCTTGGGGACATGCCTTATTGAGGTCTGTGAAGTCAACGCACATACGCCAGCTACCGTCTTGCTTTTTTTTTTACCATAACTCGATTAAAAAGCCACTCATGGTAATAAACTTCTCGCATGATTCCTGCATCCTCCAATTTTTTCACTTCCTCAAGTATTAGCTAGCTGCACTCTAGAGCTTGTCCTCGTTTCTTTTGCTTGACTGGGGTATCCTTCGCGGATTTGTAGTCTATGTTCTGCGATTGAGCGCGGCACTCTCGTCATATCCTTCAGTTCCCATGCAAAAATGTCCAAGTTATTCTTTAGAAGTCTATACATGTCCGCCTTCCCTTGATCGGATAACGCTACTCCTATCATCACTTCTTGCTCCGGGTAGTCCGGATGAAATGCCACTTTCAAGTTTGGTGGTAATAATACTTTGGGTTCCGCAGTTATCCTTGGTGGTTCCGTAATCGTGTTGCATTCTGAGTGCGGTATGGCCGTATTGAAGATTGTAAGAATTCTTCCTTTATTGGAAATTTCATCATGCCATGTGCCGTGGATGGTACTGCTCACATTGATAGGATTGCTGGCCGTCTAATGATGTCGTTGTATTGCGATGCTGAACGAATCACTAGGAAATTCATCGGCACTATCGTTGAATGTTCATCATCACCCACTGTTACCAGCAATCTTAGCTGGCCTAAGGGCCATACCGCTTCTCCACTAAAGCCTATTAGTGGCGAAGTGGCAGGTACCAGCTGGTTTCTGATATCTGAGCTTAGCTGCGAAAAACAATGTTCATAGAGGATTTCTGCCGAGAATCCCCCGTCAGTGTACATACGGCGGATTATGTGTTCTTTGACACTCATCTCTATTGTCAATGACCCTTCTGCGATGTTGCTGGCAGTAAGGGGTGGGAATGAGATGTATGTTCCTCTTGAAAAACTTTGACCACTTTTTGCTTCGTCTTTCATTGCCACGTTTGCACCATGTAAATGGTTGTGGACTTATTCGTTGGCTTCATCTTCCCATCATCTGTGTTTTCTTTCACCAAATGTTTTAGCTTACAGGATTTTATCAAGCTCTCTATGTGTTTTTGTAATTAAATGCACTCATTCGTAGTATGCCCTGTTTCGCCGTGGTACTCACAGTGTCGATTACCCAGGAGCCTTTCAACCGGGGTGGTCATTGGTAGAGGTTTTGGGAAGTTCGCGCCCTCTGATATGAATATCTCTCTTGGAGTCAACTTTGAGGCTGTGAATTTGGTGATGTTATTACGCGCGCCCCTTTGACTTCCTTGGTAATCGAGGTTTCGACTATTATTTTGGGCATTACCAAGCTTTTAGGTGGATCCCGAGATCTGTAGTTGGACACACTTCGCATGTTGTCCGCTGCTGAGATTTCTCTCTGTATGAAGGATCTTACTCTTCGCATCACCCCGTCGAAGGTCTGTGGAGTTTTTTCATTTAGCTTTCGTATCAGATCTTGGTTGTTTATCCCATCTATGAAACATGATGTTTTCAAGATTTCAGGACATTATTTGATCTGAAGGCATTCATTCTTGAAGCATTCTATGAAGTCCTCCAGGCTTTCTCCTTGGCTCTGCTTGACTCTTACCAGCGATACAACGCTTTTGTCATACTTCTTTTGTTGTATGTAATTTCTTTTGAAAGACTTCCGTAACTCTTCAAAACCATGGATGGTTGATATGTGTGTAAACACACATCTTTTCTACCACTTAATTACAATAATAACCGGACCAAAACGTGTATTTTATGTCTTTTATGTTGGAATTATGCGTGGTTTGTGTTTTTGTTGTGATTTAGGACGAAAAGGTGAAAAGTGGAGAAAACACGGGCATTCACGGGCATTTACGGACTTTTATTGAAGAAAAAGATGAAAGACGAAGTCAAGAAGTCAAGAGTGCAAAAAGAACGGAAGTCCAAGACTAATTCTGAAGATTTATCGAAGAAAAAGTCAAAAGACGGAAGTTTACTTAAAGCCGAGGAACTCAAGTCTTATTTATTGAAGAATTAAAAGACGAGTCCAAAGAAATCCCGAGCCAAAAACATCAAAGTCCAAGATTAACAAAGAAATTAAGAAGGAAGGACTTAATGGCGCAATTAAGAAGAAAGGAAGGAGAGGAGGAAGCTTCCTCTAACCATACCCTAATCACCTATAAATACATCCCTTTTCATTTCATTTGTTCTTGTTGGCTAACTTGACAAATTAGCTCTTCCACTTTTATTTCATGCACCTTTAATTACTTGCACCTTTAATTACATGTCTTGCACCTTATTTACCATTTAATTTCAAGTAAGTTTTTCTTTTAATTCTCGCACCTTTACTTTAACTTGTTGATCTCATTCTACTTTTCTTTAATCTTTGATTTATATGCTTTTTGTCTTGTTTATTTGTTTAAAGATTACATTTTTATGCTTTTGATTGTTTTAAATCATTGATTCTTATAGCCTATTTGTTTTAATCTTTAAGTTTTTAAAGTTTTTATAAAAGTTATTTTTGTTTAAAAGTTGTTTTTCGTAAAGCTTATCCTTTTCGTGTTTTTAAAAGTTTTTAAATTTCTGTTTAGTAGCTTATTTTCATACGGTTTACCTTAGAAAATTAGACTTGTGCTTATTAGAATCATAGCTTATTTGTTTAGCTTATTTTGTACTTTTTCTTCCATTTTCCGATCTGGTAAATCGGAAAAGGGATATACATTCCGACCAGAGCTCCTTGGCTTGGTCGGAAAAGGGTTTATAACATTCCAATCTGAGGACTTTGGTATTCCGATCAGTAGGGGTTTTGAGTATTCCGATTGGTGGTTTATCCCATATTCCGATCTGGTGCTCCTTCCCTCATTCTGATTGAGGTGTTCGTTTTGGTTATTCCGATCAGAGTGAGTGACACATTCCGATTGTAGTTCCGATCAGCATTCCGACCAGAGTCTTCTCGACATTCCGATCTAAGGTAAGCTATTCCGATCTAGGGTATCAAGCACATTCCGATCGGGTGTAAGTGACAGTTATTCCGATCGAGGGTTTTTCGATATTCCGATTTGGAGGTAGGCTCACATTCCAATTGGAGGGTTGTGTATTCCGATCATTGTTTGATCGGAATACATTCCGATTGGGGGTTATTTTCCATGTTTGTCTTGTTTAATTTTTAGCTTATGTTTTTATACTTTGTCCAATTTTAATTTCCGTCACGCTTTAATTTTTAGTCATTTAATTATTTTACTTTTCAAAAAGTTTTAAATATTGCAACCTTTCTTTCAATTAGATTTAGATTTATTTCAACGCCACTTTACTTTTACGTCATTTTACTTTAATTGTTTTGCACTTTAAATATACTACAACGACAAACCTTTTTGTTCCACCAAAATAAAACAGAGTCACATAGAGAACCTAGATCAATTCTATTAGACCAACACAACGAACAAAATCTTTATACGGGCAAAAAATCGAGTTATTAAATGGCGCCGCTGCCGGCTCTTTTCGTAAAGATTAACGGTTTTCTGTGAGAGACGCGTTGCTTTTTGGGATCCGTTCACTTGTGAGCGTTATTTTTCTTGCATAAAAAATTCAAAAACCCATAAAAATTAAAAATTGATAAAAACCAATAAAAATTAAAAATTACAAAAATCCAAAAAGATTTTATCTTTATTGTGTATATATATTGTCTTTGCGTTTGGTTTTGTTTTCTTTTTCATTTTCAAGTGTATGCGTACTAGATCTTCTAATTATCAAGAGCCCGAGACTCAAGAAGATTTATTTATGTCAGGTGTTAACAACAATAATCCACCACACCTCAATAATAACAACAATGTTCTTCCACAGCCCGATCTTCGGACCATGGAGGAACTTTGTCAACCTACCATGTTTGGACGAGGACGACCGATTGCGCCGATGCAAATCAACGCTCCTGAGTTTTCATTGAAGCACCACATGATTCAGCAAGTGCAAACAAATCCTTTTAGAGGAATGCCTGATGATGATGCCAACAAACACCTCGACAAGTTCATTACAATCACCCAAAGCATGAAGTTGGCTGGTGCCACAATGGATGAACTTCGCCTACAACTCTTTCCACATACTTTATTACATCATACCGAGAAATGGTTTGATCGTCTCCTGAAGAATTCTATTCAGACTTGGGATGACATGACTCAACGCTTTTTGTCGCGCTACTTTCCACCATCCATGGTCACAAGCCTTCGCAATCAAATCAGCGGTTTCATGCAAGATCCCGACGAATTTCTTTTTGATGCTTGGGAGAGATATAATGTCTTGATTGATAGATGTCCAAACCACAACATGCTACATGTGACCTTAATTGATACTTTCTACAACGGTTTGACTTTTCGAGATCGTGATACGATTAATGCAGCCGCCGGTGGCACATTCATGAAAAGGAGACCCGAGGAGTGTAGAGAGCTTATTGAGAACATGACTACTCACCACAAAAACTGGGATTCCTCTGCTTCTTCAAGGAACAACCCGAGAGTCAATGTTTCTTCCACCTCAGCAAACCCTGATATGACCGAACTCACCCGCGTGCTGACCGAAATGAGCAGAAGTATGCAACTCTTGGCTTCAAACCAACAACAACAACAAGTTAAAGCTATTGCTACTCCTTGTGAAACATGCGGCGGTCCTCACTCATACACCGATTATCCTTCTACACAAGGAAATCCGGAAAATGTGTATGCTGCTTATGGTAATTATTCACCGGAAAATTACCAAGCTCGACCTCAAGGGGATAGAAATTTGCTGAGCTACCGTTCCAACAATTACCTTTCACCCGGTTTTTCTCCTCAAAACCAAAACCCCGCCACCAACTACACTAGAAGCAACCAAATCCCACCAAGAGCTTCTAATCCTTATCACCCACCCGCTCAACAAACCCCACCCATTAATCCCGATGTTGAAGCCATAGTGAGAACCCAAGGTGAGAAAATCAAGTACCTGCAAAGCCAAATTATCAATCTAAAAGGAGATATTACCAAGCAAGGAAATGAGATTAGATCCGAACTTCGAGATAATCTTCAATCCTCCATCAGCACTCAAACGAATGATATAAAGAATATGCTGGCTAGTTTCTTGCCCCCTGCTCAACCTTCTTCTTCAAGTTCTCTACCTTCAAATACCGTCACCAATCCGCGAGCAAATATGAGTGCTATTACTACGCGTAGTGGAATTACCATTGTCGATCCACCAATCCCACCCCCATCATCTACACCTCCTCCACCACCATTTATCCTTACTCCTCCTACACCTAGTATTAGTGCACCATTACCGTCTCCGCCTCGATGTGATGAAGTTCCCACAAATGACCCTTCAACATCCCAACCTTTACCTACACCTGCACCTTCAACACCCAAACCCAATATCCCTTATCCCTCTCGTTTAGGCAAGAACAAAATGCTAACCAAGGAGGAATTTGACGTGACACGCTATGTGAAGATGATCTCCCAGATAAATTCAACATTAGCTTTCTTGAAGCACTTGTCCATATGCCAAAATTTGTCAAAGCATTTAAGGAATTGCTGAACAAGAAGGAGAAGCTGATTGAACTCGCCAACACACGCTTAAATGAAAACTGCTCTGCATTTATTCTTAAAGAACTTCCGGAAAAGCTTGGAGATCCCGGTCGTTTTGTGTTGCCTTGCGTGTTCAACAAAACTGAAGAATTTACTGCCCTTGCTGATCTCGGGGCTAGTATTAATTTGATGCCATTGAGTGTTTGGAAAACACTATCATTACCCGACCTCACTCCAACAAAGATGACTCTTGAACTTTCTAATCGCACTCTCGCTTACCCCGTTGGTATAGCCGAAGATGTGTTCATTAAAGTTGGCACATTTACTTTCCCGGTCGATTTTGTCGTAGTTGATTATGAAATTGACCCTCGTATTCCTTTAATACTTGGTCGGCCATTCTTGAGAACCGGACGAGCTTTAGTGGATGTGGCCGAAGGTGAGTTAATCTTAAGAGTCGGGAATGATTCACAAATTTTTAAAATGGGGAAGCTTACATGCAAATCCTTTGGAGGACAAGAATCAGTGAATATGATTAATTTGCATGATGACTTTGTTGTCTACAACAATCCTCTATTCGATTGTTGCATCGATAATCCACTTTTTCATGATGATATGGATGATTCTTTCCCCAATTTGGAACCTTCACCCATTTATGATTCTCCACCGGTCTTTGATGCTTATGATGATGATGATTCTAGCTCAGATTCGGATGATTATGATGACATTACTTCTGAGTATCCCGAGCTGCCCACGTATGATGATTTCGATGAGGCTGATACTCTTTCGAGCGATTCTTCACACGATGAAGATCCTCCGCCATCACTCGATCCTACTTTAGACGATTACTCATTTGAGGAAGACTTCTCTATGTTTCTTAATACTTACTTCCCTCATGAGAGTGATGCTCCTCCTTTGGACTTCGAAGATTATCGTCTTGATCCTACTTTGGATTTGAAGAAAATACTTTCTAAGGAGAAGAAACCGGTTAACACTGATATCCGCTACACTTATGAGTTAACACCTCTTTGTCCCCCTTCTGAGGACGAGGTTGTGCTTCTTCGCGGATCTTCTTCACACTCTGCTGAGCCTGAGTGCTATTTTACCCTAAAGGAAAAGGTGTTCGACCCCGGTATTGATATTCTGCAGCCATCTCAGTATCCACCTGATGAAATAAAAGGAAAAATCTTTGGAATTATTGAAGACATGCTTGCACCACTTCACCCTTGCTTCTACCGTGCTCCATCGCTGCTTAAGGGAACCTTGCCTACTCTGCTTTGGGTTGCCTTGTTCGCCTTAAGCTTATGCTACTTGCTTGATGAAAACTATGTCTTTGATCCTGGTGGATATATTTTATGCTTCTTCCGTTGATGATCAAGGTCGAGTCAGGCTAATGACTCGGTTAACAAAAATCAAGCGCTTCTTGGGAAGCAACCCATGCATCTATCTTTTCGCTTTCTTTATCATAAGTGTAGGGGAGACCCTTTGGTTTGCTTTCTTCTCCCTTCTTCTAATCAGGAATTCGAGCTTCAATGATCCACTCTTGATGATTCTTGACGACCCGTGATTCCGTGTTCCATTATCCCGGTTCTATCCTAAACTCTTTTCGATTCACTATTTTATATTTTCTTAAATATTAAAATAGGAATCTCTTTAGTTGTCTTTTCCTTAACGAGATTTAAACAAAGTGCACAATGTCCTAAGTGTAGGGGAGTTTACTCCCACATGCTTAAACATTGAGGACAATGTTTATATTAAGTGTAGGGGGACTTCTATCGAAGTTAAGTGGTTCTTTTCCTTGTATTTGTCCTCATTTTAACCGGAAAATCAATTTATCGACATTTTTCAAAATTTTTGATCTATTTTGGCCTATTAGTTTTTCCCTTCGTATAGTTATTTTTCTTCTTTGTTAGAATAAATCTTTAAATAAGTAGTTTTAATTTTCAAAACGTCGTGAACCTTTTGACTCGACCCGAGTTTACTTATCTAATTTTGCTCTAGCTAGTATCCTTAACGTGTTTAAGTCAAGTTTTGCTAGGCTTTTATATAGGGAGCTATAAAACGCGAAAGTCTTAACTCTCACGGGTTAAGAACAAGAACTTTTCGCAAGTTCCTATAATTGATCCTAGAGAGTCGTTTATCAAGGGAACTTTAAAACGAGATTTCGAAACTTGAAAAAGTCTAAGAAATTGCAAGATCCTATAGGCGACTCGAAAACCCAAAACTTTGATTTAATAGGCTAAGCATCCACGAGTCTCATTCCTTGAGATTTTAAACTGTGGAGAACGAGAGATGATAGAACCAATTATAAGTCCGGTATTCTTTCGTGAATTTTTGTGAGTTAATTATGAGCCTATTATCCCATCGCTTGCTAAATATATTATCTGCTAATAAATAAGGTTGTACGATTTGAAAAGTTACTTAGCTTATAGCCCAAGATCGTTTAAAAGTTGCTCGGTATGGATTAGAGTTCATAGCCAAGGCATAACTTATTGAAGCGGGACGCGAAGATTGGCGAGTCCAAAAAGGCCCTAACAAGGCACGAGGACTATATTTTGTTGCTAAAGATCCAAAGTGATGTGAAGAATCATTTATCGAAAATCAATATGAAGGATCGAGACACACGACGAAAAGCAAAAACTCCCAAAAAGTCATGGAGAAGTGTATCCGAAAAGACCCTAGCAAGGTATAAGGATAAATAGATCCAAGTCATAAAAGGAGGCGGATCGTTGTATATCAAAGTCCAAAATAAAGATTGGAGAAAAATGAAGAAGTCGTGGTCCATAAATGAAGAATCTCTCAAAAAGTCAAGTGAAGAAATTCCAATTATGAAGAGAAGGCCATTATTTCATGAACGTCTCTCAAGATTTGAAGTATGAAGTCGCTGCCAAATATCGGTCCGAGAAAGGTCTCAAATCGCGAAGCGAGTTATGCCAAGATATGAACTTTATGAGGTCCCGAGAAGCAGTTTTAAAAGATTTTGTCCTTTAGCTAACTATTTATTAAATCGTTCACTTTATTTTCAGACTAAATAACTATCGAAATAAGTCAAACAATGCATCCTCGTGATCATTCAAGACAAATAATAAAATATAAGAGATACACCTAGGAATAAGGGAGTCTAAGTGAGTAATTGGCCCACATGAGTTCGTGTTAGTTTACTAACTTATAATAACAATGATCTCGTTTTTAAGCTTGGTTTGGAGAAAGTGAAAAGTTGAGGATGATGATTATTCATGACATTTCCAAAACCCAAGGTATGCTTTTGATTTCTTTACTTTGAATGTTTATAGTTTCTATCTCTTTAATAAAGGCCAACATGGATTAATTATGATGAAAAATGTAAACGTGCTTTGTATCTAATGCATTGCATGAGGACATTGCAATGGTCAAGTGTAGGGGATTTGATATGTGTGTAAACACACATCTTTTCTACCACTTAATTACAATAATAACCGGACCAAAACGTGTATTTTATGTCTTTTATGTCGGAATTATGCGTGGTTTGTGTTTTTGTTGTGATTTAGGACGAAAAGGTGAAAAGTGGAGAAAACACGGGCATTCACGGGCATTTACGGACTTTTATTGAAGAAAAAGATGAAAGACGAAGTCAAGAAGTCAAGAGTGCAAAAAGAACGGAAGTCCAAGACCAATTCTGAAGATTTATCGAAGAAAAAGTCAAAAGACGGAAGTTTACTTAAAGCCGAGGAACTCAAGTCTTATTTATCGAAGAATTAAAAGAAGAGTCCAAAGAAATCCCGAGCCAAAAACATCAAAGTCCAAGATTAACAAAGAAATTAAGAAGGAAGGACTTAATGGCGCAATTAAGAAGAAAGGAAGGAGAGGAGGAAGCTTCCTCTAACCATCCCCTAATCACCTATAAATACATCCCTTTTCATTTCATTTTTTCTTGTTGGCTAACTTGACAAATTAGCTCTTCCATTTTTATTTCATGCACCTTTAATTACTTGCACCTTTAATTACATGTCTTGCACCTTATTTACCATTTAATTTCAAGTAAGTTTTTCTTTTAATTCTCGCACCTTTACTTTAACTTGTTGATCTCATTCTACTTTTCTTTAATCTTTGATTTATATGCTTTTTGTCTTGTTTATTTGTATAAAGATTACATTTTTATGCTTTTGATTGTTTTAAATCATTGATTCTTATAGCCTATTTGTTTTAATCTTTAAGTTTTTAAAGTTTTTATAAAAGTTATTTTTGTTTAAAAGTTGTTTTTCGTAAAGCTTATCCTTTTCGTGTTTTTAAAAGTTTTTAAATTTCTGTTTAGTAGCTTATTTTCATACGGTTTACCTTAGAAAATTAGACTTGTGCTTATTAGAATCATAGCTTATTTGTTTAGCTTATTTTGTACTTTTTGTTCCATTTTCCGATCTGGTAAATCGGAAAAGGGATATACATTCCGACCAGAGCTCCTTGGCTTGGTCGGAAAAGGGTTTATAACATTCCAATCTGAGGACTTTGGTATTCCGATCAGTAGGGGTTTTGAGTATTCCGATTGGTGGTTTATCCCATATTCCGATCTGGTGCTCCTTCCCTCATTCCGATTGAGGTGTTCGTTTTGGTTATTCCGATCAGAGTGAGTGACACATTCCGATTGTAGTTCCGATCAGCATTCCGACCAGAGTCTTCTCGACATTCCGATCTAAGGTAAGCTATTCCGATCTAGGGTATCAAGCACATTCCGATCGTGTGTAAGTGAAAGTTATTCCGATCGAGGGTTTTTCGATATTCCGATTGGAGGCAGGCTCACATTCCAATTGGAGGGTTGTGTATTCCGATCATTGTCTGATCGGAATATATTCCGATTGGGGGTTATTTTCCATGTTTGTCTTGTTTAATTTTTAGCTTATGTTTTTATACTTTGTCCAATTTTAATTTCCGTCACGCTTTAATTTTTAGTCATTTAATTATTTTACTTTTCAAAAAGTTTTAAATATTGCAACCTTTCTTTCAATTAGATTTAGATTTATTTCAACGCCACTTTACTTTTACGTCATTTTACTTTAATTGTTTTGCACTTTAAATATACTACAACGACAAACCTTTTTGTTCCACCAAAATAAAACAGAGTCACATAGAGAACCTAGATCAATTCGATTAGACCAACACAACGAACAAAATCTTTATACGGGCAAAAAGTCATGTATTAATGGTTTGTCGTGGAAGCCTATCGAACCAATTTCACGTGTTCCCTATAAGGGTGGAATTGAACATGTTGCACCATGTGGGCTCAGGCCATTGTTTGATTCTCGCTTGTGACTCGAATACTTTTAAGTGGTCATCTGGGTCTGTAGTGTCGTCGTATGTTTTGACATTCGGTGGCATGCGACGCTTTTTCTTATCAACGTAATACTGAATGCGCTTTGTGAAAGCATTTGCTCTACCTCTTCTCCATGGTTGGGAAAAGTCTTGTTCCTTTTCTTTAGGAGGCTGGTAAGGATCAGATTCACTTTCCAGGTTTTCCGAAGAAGAGTACCCTTACTTCCGACGTCTGGGTGATGATCGCCCGAATCCGAGCTAGACGAGTCATCGCTTGGGGATTGTCTTCCATTTTTGGGATTGCTTTCGTAGCGCCTTATGCGTTTCTTTCCTTTGGGTTCCTGGACGCGATTCGTCTCGTCACACTAGGCTTAGTTGTCCTTCCCCTATGACTCGTTGGTCTCTCATGCGTTTAGTGACGAACGGGAGAAGAGTATGCAAATTTTTTGCCACATATTCTTCCATCGCGCGTGCTTCAGTGACGACAACTTCCTCGTTTTCTGTTGATGCAAGTGTTAGTTTTCGCCTATCCTTGTTGGGTGGAGGTTGGGCAGGCCCCTAATTCGGATTCTTATCCCTTGTCGTGGGTAAGGGAGTAAAGAATGGTGAATCGAATCCTTGAGAAGCTGGATTTGCAACATCCCTGCTATTAGCTCTGCTAGTAGATTAATAACTCGTTTTTACTCAGGTTAAAAAAGATTCTTTGTCGTGTGTCTAATCGAATTGAAAAACTTATGTTTAATGTGTGACTCAGTCGTTCTTTGGTGAAAACAAAGATGTGTCGTTGTAGTGTTTAGAATGAAAGGTGCAGAACAATTAAAGTAAAAGTGCAATTAAAATAAATCTAAATCTAATTAAAGCAAAGAGCAAGTATTAGTAAAGCGCGACTAAAATTAAAGGGCAATAAAGTAAATAACGCAAACTTAAATCCAACTAAGGCAAACTTAAAACGCAGCTAAAACTAAATCTTAAACTAAGGCAAATAAACTTAAAGTGCGATTAAGGAAAAAGGCGGGAAAAATAAAGCTCAAAATTAAATGCTAAAATGAAAGAAACAGAAAGTAATAAGTCCCTATCCGGAATAAACTCTCATTCGGAATAAAAGGCTATTCGGAATATGTCACCTATTCGGAATATTACCCTACTCGGAATAATGGCCTATTCGGAATCCTCAAGTCTATTCGGAATAAAACACTCTACTCGGAATAATACACTTATGCGGAATAAAGTCTCTATCCGGAATATCTGTCCCTATTCGGAATGGAAACTCTATGCGGAAAAGTGGCTATTCGGAATAAAAAGCCTTATGCGGGAAACCCTCTATTCGGAATATACCTCCCTATGCGGAATGACTTCCTATTCGGAAAAATCAGACCTATACGGAATAATTAGTCCTATTCGGAAAATCCCCTATTCGGAAAACTATTCCCATTCGGAATAACAGGTCTATGCGGAATATATGCCCTATTCGGAATATTAAATATTCCGAATAAAGCACAAATAGGCAAAAACCTCAATTCGGAATGTTGGCAAGGCACGAAACTGGGAAAGATCAGTAACTGAAAAACCGAAGAACAAGGAAAGTAAAACACACGGATCTAATCAAAACTTAACCAAATCAAACACAAAATTAAGCCAAACTAATAACAAAACATCTAGTAAACATAAACAATCAATCCAAAATAACAAATCAAACAATAAAGATCAAGATAATCAAAACCACTTTAATCAAATCAACCAAAAATAAAGAACTTGAACATAAACAATAACAATCAAAGATTAAGAAAGGAAGAATGAGATTAACAAGATAAAGATAAAGCTTGACAAGAACTAAAAAGAAAAACTTACTTGAATTAAATGGTAATTAAGGTGCAAGACAAGGTAATTAAATGGACAAGTATTTAAATGACAAGGTAATTAAAGGTGGAAGGACTAATTGTCACGATTAGCCAACAAGAGTAAATGATTAACAAGATAAACTATTTATAGGGGAGGATTAGGAAGCTTCCTCCCCTCCTTCCTTTTCTTGTTAATTACAAGCTTAAGTCCCTCCTTTTACTAATCTTCATTAATTGCGTGATTAGTCCTTTTCTTCTTAATCTTCTTTAAACTTGGACTTTAAGAACTTGTGGCTCGGGATTTCTTTTGAATTCGTCTTTAATTTCTTCAATAAAATAGACTTGAATTCTTCGGCTTTTGATAAACTTCCGTCTTTTGACTTTTTCTTCGATAAATCTTCAGAATTGGTCTTGGACTTCCGTTCTTTTTCCACTCTTGACTTCTCGACTCCGTCTTTCATCTTTTTCTTCAATAAAAGCCGTGAATGCCCGTGAATTCCCGTGTTTTCTCCACTTTTCACAATTTCGTCCTAAATCACAACAAAAACACAAACCACGCATAATTCCGACATAAAAGACATAAAATACACGTTTTGGTCCGGTTATTATTGTAATTAAGTGGTAGAAAAGATGGGTGTTTTCACACCTATCATAGATCCAAGGGTGAGCTCAACATATGTGATTTGAGCGTCAACCGTTGATGACCTTTTGGTAAGAAACATTCGTGCCACTTTTAGTCATGCTGAGAGTTTAGTGTAGGGTCCCACGGATGGCGCCAACTTGTTGATACGAAAGCTGGATGGACCGCGCTTGACCCGCATTAGGATTTATTCAGGATCTTGTGGATTCTGGCTCTTGCACCAAGTGAACTTGTTTGAAGATCCAACACACTAATTAAAAGACATTGTTAGGCTTACCGTGGGCGTGTGTCCCACGATTAGACTCCAGCGTGAGAGTAAGTAATCAGTTTGAGTATATGTGAGGGGTAGAGTATTGTGAATATCGTACTTTTGTGGAACCTCTGGGGTTCCTTTTATACCCGAGGGAACTGTAGGCCGAGCTTCCCTATTCTTGCGGTTTAAGCAAGAGATAATGACCGCATATAGGTTAATCCTTATCACATGAATAAGGATAGTGTTGGAAATACGTTTTTACGTATTTAGGAAGGATCGGTCACTCCAACGAATATTCAAGTATTCGGCTCGTGATCCAATATATAAACATATAGCCCATCAAGCCCACATGTAGGGTGGGCTATATATATCCCCTCCCAGCATGTTAGGAGGGGTCGGTTCATTGTTGGTCATTAGTTGTTGAATTCACATTCTTCCTTTTCTCTCATTCTCTCATTTCTCTCTCTATCTTTCCCTCTCTAGTTCTTCATCCCTCTCCCTTCTTTAGGTAATCATAACACTTGCACAATTCTAAGAAACTAAGAACCTACAATTGGTATCAAGAGCTATGGTTGAATCTTTGGATTGGCGTGTTTTTATCTATTGATTTGGTGGTAAATTTTTTTATATTTTTCTTTCTTTTGGTTCCGAATATAGGTATAACTTTTGTGACTTTTTTATCTATTTATTTGGTGTTGTTATAAACAGTCATAATATTTCTTTTGTCTCAAATCTGTCCAAACAGTTTATCTTCTCATATACCTACTGTTTTTTTCTTTTATCTTCTAAAATCTGTCAATGGTATAATATTCATCAACTTTTGTCTCGGGGATATTTTTTTCTTCTCAAACTTTTATCTTCTAAAATTTGTCAATGGTATAATATTTTTCTCTTTATCAATTTTTGTCTCGAGGATATTTATTGATATTGCAATCTGTTAGTTGTCATTATCGTTGTGATAATTTTTGTCATTATACACATTCCGATCGGAATATTGCGATCGCAAAAACCTTAGGGTTTCTACATTACGATCGAATATTCCGATAGATTATTCCGATCGTATATTGCGATCGTGACATTCCGATCGTGACATTCCGATCGTGACATTCCGATCGTGACATTCCGATCGTGACATTTCGATCGTGACATTCCGATCGTGACATTCCGATCGTGACATTCATGGTATGAATTTTGCGATGGAAAGTTTGATATTGCGATGGAAAAGTTAAATATTACGATGGATATGTAAAATATTGCGATGCATACATAAATTAAATATTGCGATTCAACACAAAACTCAACCACAAAGACTCAAGCACTGACACTACATCTAAAAACTAATCACAGCCGACCCTCGTCTAACGATTCACCCATAAACAGACTCAAAAGACTCGATCGAAACCAGACTTCGACACACACCCTCAAGTCTCAACTCCAACACCAACACTTGGACTCACTCGACACAAGAGACTTGAATCGATCACAGCCTCGACTCAACAACAAAAACTCTCTCAGTTTTTAATCGACTTAAACTTCAAACAAGACTCGAATTTAAAAGATCTCAGTTCATCTTTTCGTGTTTGTCACAGGCGAGCCAAGATCAAGTAAGATCTTTACACGAAAACGATTTCATCATAGATCTTGTGTGAAAGATTAAAAATTCATTTAATTTAACACAACGAAATTAAGCAATACTAATTACACCTTACCCGAGACCCTTATACAAGATCTTGACGCCAAAACTAGTTCTTCATGACTATAAATTGGTTATAAGCAGCTCGATTCAAGGGTATGTTGTGTGTTTGATTCGATTCAAGGGTATAGGTCGATCAATATAGAGGAGATGAGATCAGACAATTGAGATTGAGAGTTATTTGGTGGTTGTGAGACGTATTAAGAAATAATTAGAGACGGAGGAAACAAGGTACTAAATCAGTTGATAAGAAAGTGGGTACTTATTTTATATGATGGTGGGTTTTGATGGGTCAATCACATTAAGTGTTGACTGTTGCCATGTTTTTTATTCTCTTTATTATAATCGACCACGTTTTGGGTACTACTCATATGTTATTATGATCGGTCAACATAGGTGTCTTTACAAGCAGAGTTGACTGTTTTCATTTTGGTGTCTTTAGATATTTTAATTGGTTATCTTTACAATTGGTTCTCTTTTTAACAAATTGCGATAGAGTTTATACATCAAGTGTGATAAAGTCATACGGAATATATTTAGACTCCCAAGTGATCAAAATGACGAGACATAGTGACAAGACTAAATGACGTGACAAAGTGATAAAATATATTTGACGAGACCAAGAAAAAATTGGATATAAATTGTAGGGCCGATCACTATATTAACTGAAGGTTGGATTAATTAGTTTACGGGATTTATTTTTGGAGTGAGTCGAGTTTGAATTGGACTCTGGTTTGTTTTATCAACGTTTTGAGCCGACAAAAATTATTGAGCCAAGAAAAAGTTTTTTTTTACCAAACAAGGATCCAATAATTTGTCATCAAACTATCAATGGATTCGTTGAATTCGAAATTTCAAGAGGGAGACTTGCATCACATGCAAGACACAGCTAGAGAAAGTGGTATAATTTCGTTTCGACTACTTTAGTCTCATCTTGTGGCTATTTCATGGATTCAAGGAGGGAGCGAATTTGTGACACTCTTTGGTCACGATCGTCATATATTCACGGAATTGATGTTCTTCAACTTGAACCAACTAGCAGAAAACCTCCACAATGAAGACTTTAATCACTCTGCATCAGTACTTGCATACAAGGCTCTTGTGACACAACTTACACCTTTCCTCCAATTCAATATCGTCAAGTCCGAAAGTTCAGTGATTTGCCAGTCATTTCTTCGAGATACACATACCGAGCTTCAAGATTTCTGTGGTACAATATTGAAACTCATGAAATCGGTCTCGTCTTCGATTTATGAAAGATCCCGACTTCAGCAAGCGTATGGTAATGGAGTGCAAAAATCTACGATGCAAGAGGAAAATGGTCATACGGTTGACGCATTAGAGGCTGCTAATGATTGCGAGGACATGGAATCAACAGTTAAGCATGAAATCAGCAACACGTCAGGGAATGTTACAGACATCTCTTATGATGACACCATACCCGTTTATGACGAAGAGCCTACACATATGGTATAATGTAATGTTGTATATGATGTCTATGCCGATGAACTACCGCATGTTGAGCATTTCGAACCTAATTATGACAAACATGGGATGGAAAAGGGTGATAGTTTTACTACTTTAGATTCATCCGATGTGCGTCATAATGGGGAGAGATTGTTCAGAATGCTATAGTACATCATGATCAATACTTTATGACTGCTTCGTTAACTAAATATGATTCCAAGATTAAAGAGCTCGAAACGATCGTAGCTCAGCAATCTAAAGATCTTGAGGATGCCAAACTTGAATTTTCGAAGAAAACGAACAAATTTGAAACATATTTTGAAAAACTTGAAAAGTCAAACGTTGTTCTTGAACGAAAATTGGATCAAAAAGTTCTAGATTCTGAAGCTGAAAAGGATAATCTTTTGAAACAAATTAAGTTGCTAGAATCTAAATTGGCATCCCAAGATAATTTGCTCAAAGAAAATAAAATTTTAAAGGCTCAAGTTCAGGAAAAGGTTTTTGTAATAGCTGCTTTGAAAAACAAGTTGAAGAAAACTAAAGGAACTAGTGTGGACACTAAGCTTGAAAGACCATCAATCTTGGGGAAACCGCCTCAAATTCAGTATGTTAGACAACCGACTGCATTTAGATCCGAGCGACCAAATTCCTCGAGACCGCGGTTTGCCTTTCAAGTTGATATGGTTCATCTTTCCAGACCAGTCACTCCACCAACTAGGCCTAATGTGACTAAAACAACTTTAGCAATACATAATCACATGGTTGCATCTAGTCTCCCTAGACATAGTCCAAAGAACACGTCTCGAACTAGTTCAAATGACGTTCACCAAAAATTTGGTCTAAGAGATGTTATTCAAAAGACACAAGTAAGAGATAGGAATTTCAAACCTAGTCAGATGCCTTCTAGATTACCCAACACTGCTAACCGTAACATGTCATATCATAGGAGCATCAATCAATCACCTAGGAATTCTAGATCTTATTCGGAATTGAAATATGCTACTTGTAAAACATGTAGGAAATGTGTCTTTAAAGCAAATCATGATTCTTGTGTCAAGAAATTACTTAATGAGGTGAACTCCCGTGCTAGACTTAAATCCCAGTGGTTAGCTAAAATCAAACCCATTGGTAAAGTTTGGCGACCCACGGGTAGAACTTTCACTGTTGTAGGAAACGAGTGCCCTTTAACTAGGATAGTCTCCGATTCTACTAAGACTACTAGGGAGGAAATTGAAAAGGATGATACATCACTTAAGCCTGAACTTAAGATTTTCTATAAAAGGAAACGTTTGCCAGCTAAGATAAGTGAATCATCTCCTTAGGTCACCTCTGGCACAAGAAAAGAAAATTGTGAATCCCCGTAGGGTTCTAAGATAGATATAGCTAACCCATATAAAAGCATACAAACTTCAACTGAGATTGCAGGTACCAAAGTCAAGGATCAACAAAAACAAACCGGTCCGATCTTTAGATACCGTTCAACTAAGGACACTCTCAGAGTTTGGTTGCTGAAGAAGCTGATGTTTAAGAAACAAGTGTCTCAGGAGACTCGCAGTTAAGTTGTGTAAAAGGCTTATAGACAAATCACAGTCTGTGACCCATTCATCAAAGAAACGAAAGTTTATCGCCGATGATAAACTTATCATCACAAACGAGAAATTAATTTTTATCGGACACGAGCTAAAATTAAAACTATTCAAAGGTTTTAAGCTCGTGTACATGGCTCACATTCAAATCACAGTCTGTGACCCGAACTTCAGAGAAATGGAAGTTTATCTACGCAACGATAACTTACCCTCAAAACGTGAAATTAAATTTTTCTCGGACACGAGCTTACATTAAAACTATTCCAAGGTTATTAAGCTCGTGTAAATGGTTCATTGTTAAATTTCAGACGAGGACCCGATTTTCAGAGAAACGAAAGTTTATCGTCGATGATAAACTTATACTCACGAGACATTAATTTTTCTCGGGCATGAGCTTATATTAAAAACATTCAAAGTTTTTTAAGCTCATGCACAACGGCTTGCAATCACATGGCAGAGTGTAACCCGCGCTTCAAAGAAAGGAAAGTTTATCGCCGATGATAAACTTATCCTCAAAAACGAGAAATTAAGTTTTCTCGGGCATGAGCTGATATTAAAAACATTCAAAGTTTTTAAGCTCATGCACAATGGCGTATAATCACATTTCAGATTATGCCCCGGACTTCAAAGAAAGGAAAGTTTATCGCTGATGATAAACTTACCCTCACAACGAGAAATTCATTTTTCTCGGGCATGAGCTTTTATTAAAAAACATTCGAAGTTTTTAAGCTCATGCACCATGACTTACAGTTAAATTTCAGATTGTAACTCGGATTTCAATTTTAGGAAAGCTTATCTTTAATGATAACTTATCCTCGTAACGGGAAATTAATTTTTCTCGGTCATGAGCTTGTATTAAGACATTCCAAGTTTTAAGCTCAGAAAGGAAAGTGTATCATTTAAATAAGAGAACTTTTCCTCATAACGTGAAATTCATCTTTCTCGGTCATGAGCTTTACGTTAAAACATTCAAAAGTTTTTCAAGCTCATGAAAACGACTTCTAAGTAAATGTCAACTTAGGACTCGTTCTTCTGGTTAAAAGGACAGTTTATCGTTGATGATAAAATTATCCTTAACAACGGGAAGTTTACAACTTCTCGGACTTGAGCTCGTTTTGTAAGATATTCAACATCTTAAACTCAAGTAATTGGTTTTCAAAATATTGAACACGATTTCGAGAATTTCTCAAAAGGTTTTTCTAAATCTTTCAAAATTGTGTGTTCGAAAATGTTTTGATAAAAAGAGCATGTCTTCTGGAATCGATAATATTTACGATACTAGAAATGTCATTCAATAATGACACGGGGTTGTAAATAAAGTTCGAGCAGAAGTTCAAATGTTTTAAAAACATGCTCAAAATGGCTTGTAGTTATTTCAGACTGCAACCCGCTTTTAATATTAAAGTCAAGTATTTCACCGGAAAGCTTTGACTCAACAACGGGAATTAATTTTCTCGGGCATGGTTTACTTTATAGCCATGTAAGGGATTGTGTTTACGTAATAACACAATCTAACACGAATATATGTACGTATCAGTGCATTTATTTGTTATAACAAGAGAAATCTTGTTTTTATGAAGTTATCATCTCCACAATCCGTAGCAATTTACAATTGATATCTAAATACTCGACGATGCGACTAATCAAACAGTGACTACAACTCTTTCAATAGAACACGGGTCAACAATTGAGGGGGAGCAATTGTCCAGCATTCCGAATCTTTGATGCCGCAAGTGCCAATGTCACTAATTGGTGTCAAGACAACGATATCAATCGTACACATAGTGTCAAGAGATAACTTCAGACGTGATGAGGCGACCAACATTCATGAAAAAGAACCATGTGATTCTATCATATGATGTTCTCTATCATTCAGGTCCAACCTCGTAAATTGCTAATCTTGTGAATACATTATCATATATTATCTTTGCACGTGATAAATACCTTACACTTGTGTTTAAAAGGTATTTAATTTACGTTTCAAGTACACCCTCATTAGTTTGAGGGGGAGCTTGTGTAAATCATGAAGATAATTGAATTTGCATTTTTCTTCCCAAATTTTCTTAAAATGTTATTAAATTAATTGATATTAAAAACATCGATTGGGTTAATATTTTTAATATGGAGGAGAAAATATGATTTAATATGAGAAATGATTAATCAAAAATAGTTTGACTTATCGTAACACTTGCACAATCCTAAGAAACTAAGGACCTAAATATCGTAACACTTGCACAATCTCTTTAACTTATGCGAATATAATCCCTATTTAGATTATATTTTGTTTGATCCCGTCCTAGTGCGACCAGGACAAGGTTAAGTTATATCTGCGTACGACATCGGCTTATTGGGCCTCGTGGGCTTTAGGCACCCTCTTCGTATGATCCATGCTTAATGAATACGGGTAGTACCCGTAGGTCGGGTTATCTAGCCCGACTAGAGACTATATGTCATCATTGTGTATCAATGACTTGTGCATTATTTATTAGGTATATAACAGATTAGGCTAAACGTAATTAATTGTAACGTTATGTACTGTTTTTTTATTTAATGTAATGTTTATTTATTGAATAAAAATAAAATTAAATTAAGTCGCTTTATTATGGTAACTAAGTTGTCTGTAAATCGTCGGAAAAAAAAACTGATATATATAACGGAAAAACTAAAAGTCACATTAGTGAGTCGCCTAAAGAAATTAGTACTAACATTTTGACAAGTTCCATTTGCTGTTACAACATCACTACTGAATAACTAAAAAGATGATTCACACTTATCCAACTATGAACTTTCCATCTTGGCTGTGAGTGGAGTCACACCAATTGCTAAAAGTTAAAATAAATATAATATTTTATTTAATATCTATTATATCTAATAAACCACAGTTTTGTATAACTCTTTAAAGAAGATATTGTACAACTCTTAAAGCATCTATCTAATTAATTTTTTTCTAATATAACTTTTAATATAATGATGCCACATGTAATTTTTAATCAGTCAACTTCAAAGACAACCGGATATTATGAAAATGTTATTTTTCTTTCAATAAAATTGATTTACATAATAAAAGCTAAACAAATTTTGACCAAAACGTAAATGTTTTGTAGATATAAGAAGATCCGCTCCCCTAAATCAATTTATAATTCTACAATACAGGAAGCTTTTGTCATACTTATATTCTTCTTATTCGAAAACACCTATGCACAAAACTTATTTGATAACATGCCCAGGTCAGTCCATCTACATCCTTCATTCAAAATCCTTTATGCACAAAAAAGATGATTTGGACCAGATTCATACATAATTAGCAGGTACTAAAATATCAATACTTAGCATACAATTCATCTATATCTCGGAGTTGCTTTTCTTCTATTTTTCAGATTATGATTCCACGAATTGAACTAAGAGCAAGATTCTTAATTTGTTCGGTAATAAATTCGTTTATTTCATTGATTTTTTGTAGGGAAAAATCTAGCAAATGTTGATTCCTTAATGCAAAGAGATGATGTTCATGCCATTATGAAAATTGATCATATGTTCTTCATCTCCATCCTACATTGCAGGTGTGATTTAACTTAAACATCTTGGTTAGTTTTTATGTAATACGTATTTAGGTTTGAACATTATGTTTGCTATTTATCTTGATATTTAGTACTGTATTTGTTTTGGTGATAGACTGCTCTTGATACCCACTTTTGTTTTAGGCAGTATTGAATATTGAACTTTTACATTGCAAGTTATTTTTTTATATTTATTATCCACAACTACAACTACCTAGAAGTTGTAACTTACATTTTCTTTTGTTATTTGTTTTCGTATTTGTAGCTCGAACGACTAGCGGGTGATATTAACGACGGGTCATGAAACATTGCAAGGAAGAAACTGGTGCACATAATTAAGGCCTCAAAAGATTATATATAATTATGTATATAGTTATTTTGTTTTTGTATATGCTTTCTCTTTGCTTGATCGATACAGTAGTGGACAAATTATGTATGTTACTCAAGTTAAATGAATATCAGATGAGTGATTAGTTACAAAGCCAATGATGGAATTATTTTCATTTTAAATATATATAGCTTCGAGTGACCATCGTCTTAACCATGGCTTGGATATATCTGGCAACCCGATTTTAATTGAGGTTCATGTTGGTCTAGATGTGAAGACCAATGTATGTGAACTTCTTTAATGACTTATTAATACATGTTTAATTTCTAATTCAACGTTAGATTTTTTTACGAAATGCTTTGTGGGCAATGTCACATTTTTTAGTGGTGAAAAGAACATATATAAAATGTGGGGGTGAAAAGACTTCTAATAATCATTTTGATAAGAGGGTACACGTATGTGTATTATTTTTAATAGTTATGATTCAAATTGTTTATTGTATCATTGAGATATTTTTTATTGTTCTTTTCACAAAACTAGAATGGTGCCCGCGCAAAGCAGCGACGAGTACTTAATAATGATTTTTAAAGCAAACAAATGTTACTAGCTTACCTATTAAGTTCATATTCACATTAATTTAAAATGATAAAAAAATTAAATCAAAATAAACCCATTATAAATGAAAAAAAAAACTAAAATTTAATAAAAATTATCGAAATGGATGTTTAAATAAAGAACACGAAATTTTAGAAAATTTAGTAAATTTAGATTATGAAAATAATAAATATATAAAAAGATATTTCAATTTAAAATTAAAAATGTTATTCTAATATATTGTTACAAAAGTTTGTTACAAAATGTTGTTAATGTGAGAAATATCTAACAAATTGCTTTATATGTTAGGTAAAAAAGTCTTGAAATTCAGCCAAAAAAAGTTTGTTAAAAAAGTCCCAAATGTTATATAATATAGTAAGATAAGATTGAAGAATCTATTTACGATTGTTGTTGTTTGTTAATATATTCAACCACGTAACTTAATGAATAATTTTTATAAATTCTCTTGATTCCGCAGGTCTTGAGATAATAATTTTCTTATCGTAGGTTCTTACATATTTTGTTTCCTTTGTTTTAACTCGAAAGAGTATCGACTTCCACAATATTGGTTTTAGCGGAATCTATTAAATTTTACGAGTATAAAGTAAGAGTTGAATATATACTCTACCGAGCCACCCCATTCGTGTGCTTTTTTGTTTAAAATGTCCGTTGATTTACTTGAAAAGGTGATTGCATATGCAGTGCTTAAGCACACAGGTAAAATTTATACCTAGGCTTTTGACAAAGAACACCTAAAATTTCTTTTAACCAAGTGGTAAAGGGCTAAGTCCATACTTCGACAAAGATGTAAGTGCATGTTGTGTGTGAATTCACAGTTAGAAGTACATAATGTTTTATAAGAGCACATGCAGTATGGTGGTGTGGTGTCATAGTAAAAAATGATATCATAGTCAAAAAGTGTTGTCACATAAGCTATGCTACGAGAATGACTATGGCTCCATATTTTACGGGATATGATAAGCCGTAAGAAAAATGGTGGCATAGGACTAAAATGTGGTGTGATGGTCCACATATATCCCCTTTATTATATAAAAGCAAAAACAAAAATAATCCAAAACACGACTTTTTGTGAGAACTATGATGTGAGACTCTATGGCGCCAAAACCAGTGTGATGCGCCATAACTTTTGTTGGTTGGGAATGTATGGTGTCAATTTCCAGCTTATTGTACCGTGAGCTCTAACAATAAGGCTATATTTCGTTCAATGTTGAATATCAATTATCATAGATCATGGAATTAGTCAAGGAATGAGCATATTAAAGGCTTTTTTGCTTTTGGTGCGCAAGTCTTCATGGTACAGCTTTTAAATAACTATCACTCATTCTCTCTTGAAATGTAAATAATATTGCAGATTGAACATCAAGTTTTCTATGGGTTTAATGCGTAAAGGGAGTATGTATCGAGAAAAGTGATTCAAAATTTAAAAAGTCGAAGTTACAATGGATCTCTTTGATTGTACCACTCTCCATCATATTACCACGAAGTAATTATATGTATTACTTCTTCTTTGCGAAATAGTCTACCGTCTAATAATAGAATGACGACAAACCACAATGAACCTTTTTTGTTACTATTTGTTTCATTATATGTTTGAATATTACCAAGTGTTCTACATATATGTTTGAATATTACCGCAATGAACCTTTTTTGGTTACTCTTTGATGTACACCTTTCTAACTTATGGCTTCATAAGACGCACTATTATTTATCACATTTTCCGATGTTATTTAAAAATACCCGTGAATTTCACGGGTCTTTTAGCTAGTATTTATATACAATAAAGTAATTTAAACAGCCTGTCCAAGCATTAGCGAGACAGGCGCGGGGACGGAGCTACATGGTGTTTCGTAGGTGCTAAGGATATATATGTATTTTTTCGATATACTAGTAATCTTTAAAAAACAACGATTTTTTTAAATATATCTTAAATACACATGATTTAATTATATTTAAAAAAAATTGAACTCTACTATAATAAAGTTTAAAAAAATCTGTGCCCCGGTCGTATTTAGTCTTGGTTTCGTCTTTCAAAACAGGAGAGGGACAAGGTGGGCACGTGTCATAGCGAGAAAAAATGAAAAATTGTAGTGACTACTTTCGTAATCTACTCTCTTCATGAACCGATTTGTAATGCAATTTTTAAAAATTATCAAAGTTTGCCCTCGACTATAACTTTCTAGCTCCGCTCATGTTTTGAAATCTCCTTATTAGTGGATATCTCCAACTTTTAGCATGCGTAATTGATAACTGAGATGCACATTATATTATAATACTGCATTATAATACGATTGGTCAAGAATATTCTTAATCTGTTGTGTTTATTAAATCAGAAAACACTATAAGACAATTGGCTTCTTTCCTTTAGGGTTGTTTGGTTCGGTGAATTTGGATGGTTTTAGAGGGTTTTGATATTAAAAACCTGCTTCAATCGTGTTTGGTTGTCCTATTAAATGGTTTTATAATACTGACAATGTCATGTTTTAGTCGGGTTAAGAAAACGTAAGGTGTATGCCGATTTTAAAAAACAGCACCTTTAAAGCTCAACTTGGACCACCTTGCCCTTACACTGTTGTTTTCTCTCCCCCACTAGATCTTCCCTGCTCTTTCTTCTCTAGTTAATTAATAAAACAAATATTGCAATATTTTTTCTTCCCCACATCTTCAATCCTTTGATTTCTTACCATAGTGACATACCTGGAATTTTTGATAGTATCAAATCTTGCATATCTAAATTCCAACTGGGTTAAAACTTGGTCAAATATTGTAGTGGAAAGATTATAGGTAATTTGGTTCAATACTTCCAGGTATGAATAATTACACTTGCAATTTCAAGAAACTTGTGATTTGGTCCTAATTTTTTATTTGATTCGATATGTTATAAACCATGAAAGTATGAAACCTTCATGGTCGAACTTATGTATGTTGTTTGTTCATACAAATGGTACACGGATGATTCAATATCATTTGTGATGATAATGGTCTATTAGATAGCTTACAAAGGTTGCTGGGTGTTGTGGACTTGTGAAGATGATTCAAGATCATTTGTGATGTTAAAAGGGTGTTAAAGTAATTTACTATAAATCATATGCTAAACATATCTGTCAACCAAACATGAAAATGATTACAATTACCAAGAATAATAACCTGTCCAAATTTCTTAACCCATCTAATTTCAAATACAATCATTTACAACTCACGAACCAAACAGCCCCTTAGTAATTTTGCCTTTTGGAGATGACCTCTAAATAGCTGGAATTGAGTTTTAATTATACTCCCTCCGTCCCAAAATTATTGTCCACCGACAAAAAACACACAGTTTAAGAAAAGTAACACATTTTCAGCTTTCTCTCTCTTACTTTTTGCAGAAAGACGGTTTTACCCTTAACTAATTAATTAAAAACCTTTGTAAAGTTTGTAATTATGATTTCACTTAAGGGTAAACTAGTAATCTCGATCTAAAATTCCTACTTATTTTTAGAAGTTTTAGAAGTGGACAATTAAATTGGGACAAACCGAAATGGAAAGGTGGACTATAATTTTGGGACGGAGGGAGTATAATTTAAATCGTATAGATGCACTGGAAAGTGTTGCGCGAGACACTGTTATCTCTTTAACGAAAGCAGTACTAACGTTCTGACAAGTTCTGGTGCTGTTACTGTTGCAGGATAATATTTTCCTTAATTTTATTGAATGAATCATAATTAGTATATATAAATTACATAGTGATCAATATATCGACTAATACGTCCCCTATTAATACGCCCCCGCAATTAATACGCCCATGGGCTAGACATTCATGGGCCTCATACAATGCTAACACAGAATGATCAATATATCGACTAATACGCCCCCGCAGTTGGAGCGAGAGAAAGATGAACGCTCAAACTGGATCGAAATTCTTCAAACAAAGCCGAGGGAAGTCCCTTGGTGAAGATATCAGCAAACTGGTAGCGGGAAGGAACGTGAAGCACACGTACCTGACCCACAGTAACTAAGTCCTGAACAAAATGTATGTCTATCTCAATATGTTTTGTCCGTTGATGTTGCATAGGATTAACAGACAAATAGATGGCACTAATGTTGTCACAATATACCAAAGTAGCAGACGACAACGGTGAGTGAAGTTCACGAAGCAAGTTGCGGAACCAAGCAGTTTCATCCACCACATTAGCAACTCCCGTATTCAGCTTCAGTACTAGATCGAGAGAGAGTGTGCTGACGTTTGGATGACCAAGATAAAAGATTATCACCTAAGAAGACACAATAACCCGATGTAGAACGTCTAGTAGAAGGGCAGCCCGCCCAATCAGCATCCGTATAACCAAGAAGAGATGTAGTGGATGAAGCATATAAGTGTAGACCAAAGTCCAATGTGCCCAAGACATAGCGTAAAATACGCTTGAGAGCCGCAAGGTGAGGTTCCCAAGGGTCATGCATATAGAGACATACCTGCTGAACTGCGTAAGATAAATCTGGGAGAGTAAAAGTAAGATACCGAAGACCACCTGCAAGGCTACGATATAAAGTAGGATCCCGAACCAGAACACCGTCGGGACCTAGTTTGGATTCAGTATCAACTGGAGTCCTAGAGGGATTACAATTCGTCATGTGTGCACGCGCAAGTAACTGAGAAGCATATTGTCTTTGAGATAAAAATAGCCCTGTGGAGTGTCTCATAGCAGAAATACCAAGAAAATAATTAAGCGGACCCAAATCTATCATATCAAACTCATGATGAAGAGAACTGATAACCTGTTGTAGAAGTGTGGTAGAAGAAGCTGTGAGTATGATATCATCAACATAGATAAGCAAGTATGCAACCTCGGAGCCTTGCCGATAAATAAATAATGATGAGTCACATCTACTATGATAAAAACCGACCACTGTCGCTAGCGAGCAAATCACTGAAACCAAGCACGCGGTGCTTGTTTCAAACTATAAAGGGACTTCTGAAGAAGACAAACATATTGAGGGTACCGAGAACCAACAAACCTAAGAGGCTGATGCATGTAAACAGTCTCAGACAACTCACTGTTAAGAAATGCATTCTTAACATCAAGCTGATGAATGGGCCATTTGCGAGATACCGCAAGGCTAAGAACGGTACGAATAGTGGCCGTCAGTCTTAACAACTGGGCTAAAATTCTCATCTACATCAATACCAAGTTGTTGACTGCTCCCATTAGCAACCACCCGAGCTTTATACCGGCTCAAAGTCCCGTTAGCATGAAATTATGCTTAAATAACCACATACAACGAACCATATTAACACCTGCAAGCCTTGGTACAAGAGTCCAAGTACCATTTTTAATCAACGCACTATAGTCGTCATACATAACATTACGCCACTGAGGATCTTTGAGAGCCTTAGAAGGATTTTTAGGAATTGGAGAAATAGAAAGGGTGTTAAGAGACATACGTGCTAGGGGTTTTACAATACCGTGTTGCGACCGTGTGACCATGTGGTGAGTGCGAGGTGGTTCAGGCGCAATGTTGGGTTGAATATGTGAGGTGTGGGAAGAGGTCGTGACGGGGGAGGATGAATTTGGAGTGGACTGTGTAGTGGAAGGGGTGGGTTGAGCTTGGCTAGTGGGGCTATGAGGTATAGGAGAAGTAGGTTTAGGGGAAATATGGGCTTGGACCGAATGAATAAATGAAGGAGATTGGATGGGTGTAGGGTAGTCGTGAAAAGTAGGCTGGGTAGGGGTGGGAATGGTGTTTTCGTCAACAATAGGTGGAATATGAGGGATGGTAGTATTTGTGGAGATAGTAGAAGAAGTGATAGATTTAATGAGTTGGGAGTTTGGTAGGTCAAGAAAAGTGTAAGAAGGCGGGGAGGAGGGTGTAATGGAGCGATAAGGAAATTGGGTTTCGTCAAAGGTGACATGTCGAGACAAAAGGATTTTGTTTGTCTCAAGGTTAAGACAACGAAAGTCACGATGGTAAGCGGGATATCTTAGAAACATACACGGAGTGGCACGTGGTGCAAGTTTGTGAGGAGAGTGAAGGTGAGGTTAGCAAAGACACCCAAAGATTCGGAGGCTAGTATAATCGGGTTGTTTGTTGAAGAGGCGTGTAAAGGGTACATCATTTTGTATAGCGGAAGACGACAATAAGTTGAGGAGGTATGCGGCCATATGGAGAGCTTCAACCCAGAAGGTGGGGGAAGGAGAGCTTGGAAAAGTAGGGTACGAATGACATTATTGATGGTTCTTATCATTCGTTCCGGTTTGCCATTTTGTTGTGAGGTTTTTGGGAAAGAAAAACGGAGTTGGATACCATTTTTGGCAAAGAGGGTGTGAAGGCGATTATTGTCGAACTCACCACCATGGTCACATTGGAAGCTTTTTATTTCACAAGTAAATTGGTTTTTGACATAAGTACGAAAATGTAAAAATTTATCAAACATATCAGATTTGGAACAAAGAGGATAAATCCAAAATTAATGAGAGAAATGATCAAGAAACAAGACATAATATTTAAAACCACTAGAACTAACAATAGGAGATGTCCATAAATCAGAATGAATAATATCAAAGCAATTTGTAACAATAGAATGTGAACTATGAAAAGGAAGCTTTACATGCTTGCCAAGCTGACACGCATGACAAATATGCTTAGACTTGTCTTTATTACAAGAGATAAACTAAAGAGACACAAGAGAACGTAACACTTCATGGCCTGGATGGCCAAGACGTTGGGGCCACGTAGATGCACTAGTGGTGGGAAAAGTAGTCGGGGTTGTAGACGGCTTGGTAACCGGATAGAGATCACCCGAGCTATCACATCGAAAGAGGATATGGCGAGTCATAAAGTCCTTCACAAAAAAACCAAACACGTCAAATTCAATAGTACAATTATTTTCATGGGTAAATTGACGAACAGAGATGAGATTTTTAATGATGTTGGGGGTGACCAAAACATTATGGAGATGTAGGGGACGATGAGCAGAGGGAATAACGCTATGTCCTATGTTGCTGACGGGGATAGATTTACCATCACAAACATAGACAGACGGGAACATGCGTTTACTGAAAATAGTACTTAAATTACTTGTATTAGAATTGAGGTGAGATGACGCACCTGTGTCTGTATGCCATGTCGGGTCTTGAAGTGTCATAGTGCTAATCGCACTTAGAATGGTAGTAGCCTGTGATCCATAATAGCATAGAGGTGGACCCAGTATACTGGGAGCAGCCTGCTGTGAAGTAGAATAACCAGTTGGTTGCTGTTGGGTCAGAAGGGCTTGTTGGGCCGACTGCGATTGTTGAGCAGGTCCATAGGAGCGTGGCTGGAAAGTGGGCTGCAGGGGATAATGGGCCATGGTGTGTGGCTGGGCCTGTCGAGCCTGATGGTAACCTGAAGGTGGAGACCAGTAGCTAGGCGTATGGTACTGTTGACTACTAGGACGCGAGTTACGTGCATCATTGTTCCCACTTTGAGCATTGGAACGAGAATTAAGTCCGGGGCGGTTCCGATAGTCATGAATGAATCTGCACTTGTCACTAAACAGACACACGCCTTTATTAAAGTGATTACACATCTGAGTTGAGGGAGATGCTTTATTTGTGTTGCTTTTTTTTGTTGGTGGTGTTGGATGGCAATATGTGAGACCCCCAAAATCAGGTATGAAACAACTAGGCAGCAAGGGGGCGCCACGTCATGGTACAAGAAACAATGAAATATTATTGACATAAAGTTGACGTAATAAAAATTTATTCATTAAATCATAAAGAATCAGAGTTTTTAAACAAAGGTCCCAGATTTTTATAAGCGGAAATCTATAATTTAATTATGGTTTTATAACTTATAGTTACAAAGAATACATGATAAACTTCTGATAGTTTTTAGATAAACCAAAGTTTAAGTACACACAAAAATCTCCAAGCTGCGATAATATCCTGCGGGCTCCCATCCAAGCAAAGCTAAGTATTAATACCTGCGATTAAACATGTAAAATCGTCAACATAAAGTTGAGTGATATTCATAGGTTTAGCAGTAAAGATGTGGAACACAAGCATTTATTTGTAAAACAAGTAAATAGAGAAAATGGTTATGATCATTAACCATAATCCGAAACCAATATTATTGCTGTTTAGTTCATGAACCGAAGCTTAACTCAAAGTAAGTTCCTCTAGGGAGTATTCAGCCTAAATACTCAAGTATAAACAAATGTAAGTGCGTCAAGGTAATCGGGACGGGGATTGTCAATCCCGATGGATCCACCCACAACATTCGCGCTTAGCGCAAAGCATACGGGACAATTAACGGTTCATGATCAAGAGAGGAAACTTAAGGCTATTAACTATAAGCAATAATATCAATGAAAACTGTTGGAAATCATACAAGTCTGAATAGCATACAAGTTCTGGATAGCATACAGTTTTTAAATGGATGTGTTCCACCATGTAAAATCTCACCCCGCGTTTAGAAACAATGTACAAGTAGTAAAAGGGGCTATGAACTCACCTTAGCTACGAGGTGAATCAATATGGAACTTGAGGGCTGAGTAGTAACAACAAGAAATCAAGAAACTTTAAGTCATCCAAGACCTACGATGGCGGGGCGCGAAAACTTATAAGATACAAAAATAACGTTTAGAAAACGCTTTTGTTACTATTAGTACATAAACCATCTTATAACTCGCATGGCATTGCAACCTATTGACTCGAATCAACTTTGACTTAAAAACAATACTTACCCACTGTATGATCATTTTTAAAAACATTAACAATGCTCATCAAACCCATAAGTAGCAAACACTTGTACATTTTGAGTCGAAAATTAACGTTAACCAATTGGCTGCATTAAATTTTCAGAAACATGCTGTAAAGATTTTATCATAACTGGAGTTCTATAATAGCTATAAACTCAAACTTTATGGCCCTGGAAAGATAAAATTGTTACCTTTTCAAATATTTATGAAACACTACCAAAGATATTACCAATCAACGGGAAATGCAGTTCTAGTGCAGACTACTCAGATTTGACTTTTTCAACAAAAATTTGCATAAAACCATTTTGACCATCATTTACATTCCGTAAAAGATTTTAACTTGAAACCAATTGGAAATGTTCACCTTTGACCTATGTTACTGTAATAAGTCATAAAAATACCCACTTTAGCTTTTTATGCTTTGACCCCAAACACAAATTTGGCGCACATGTCGGTATTGACTAGTTTTGATAAAAAGATCATATTTTACTCATCCGTACACTTCCAAAAACCACCCAACTCAAAAATTGTACTACACAACCAAGGATATCCAAAAATAAAGAAATTTGCAGGTCTTATTTGCAGAAAATATTCATGAATGGTTGTAGCAATCTGCTATCATTCTTAACCTCATTTTTGACACTCAAATTTACTTCTAATATCACCTAAACACTTGCACACCCTAAGCAATGCCTCTACAAGTACACAAGACCTATCATGATAATAATACCATCTTGACATCAGTAGCATATGGTCTAAATACAAAAACCCCAATTTCATAATCAAAGCATTTAATCAAATAGAAATCAAAGCAATACAATGGTGCCAAGAGTACCTTAATACAAGTGTGACGGATATGAGAACCGGGCTGTAGATGGCAATGGGAAATACTCCAAGGGCTACCCGCGACCTACAAGAGTGATCACGACCCTTAAGTATGCGTTTATAAAAATATAAAACAATTGTATCAAAATATTTTGTAAAAATGTAATATGTATATAACTTGCACAGCCAACCGAGTTTAAGTGTAGTCATGACCTTCATGACACATAACCTGTATAAAATGCATAACATAATAGCCTAAGGTCTCAAATCAAGTAACCCAAGTGATTTGCACCTAAAAACGCCAACAATTTATTTAACCGTAGGCGTAAAGTCACATTTTCTAGTATAGCTGTTTTGTAAAGGGCATAGCTACCAATCTATAAGTCCAACAACTATGGGATTTTCGCCACTTGAACGGGTCTCTCATGAGGTTTCCAGAATGTCCAACCATTCGATCTAAGAGTTTTCGGAACTTTCTAAAAGTCTAAAACACTAACAGCCACCCCGTAAGCACTTAATGGTCAAACTGCACTAGTCAAACTTGGGATAAAATAACCCGTTAACCTATAAGGTTTAAGGGCCTGAGATTTCCACCATTGGAAAGCCTCAAGACTCTACTTTCGGCCCATTCTAACCACGAGTAAATAGCTACCACCAATTAGCGAGAAAGTTACATTCTTTGAAGGTTACAAAATCAGAATTTAGGTTTTTCAAACTCGGGTTTACCGTTTTTGCCATAAAAACCATTTGGTGATAGCTATAGACGCGATGTCAGCGGCGTTTGCTAGTTTATAATGTATACTAACTCACAAGGTCTTAAAATGTCAAATATATGGTCTATGACATGTAGCAAATAGCTATACAATTCTGTTGGGTCAGATTGGGTTCACAACCGTAAATCAACCATAACTCACTCATCCAGAGGAGTTGATCGCCCATCCAACTTGCTACTAACATGTAAAAGGGTCAATGAATCCATCTAAGCTATAAAAACACAGCCTACAGTGGAAAAATATATGAGTTTTGGGCTCACAAACCTGCTGTTCGAATTTTACTTTTAAAATCTTAATTTGATCATAACTTCCTCATCCGGAGGAGTTGTGTGCCTATCCAACTCGCCACTAATATGAAAAAGGGTCAATGAATCTATTTAAGCTATAAAAAGTGCAATTTACAGTGGAAAATATCTGAGTTTTGGGCCGGCTAACCTGCTGTCCGAATTTAGGCACTAATTTAGCTCATCATAACAACTAAAATTATACTCAATTCCACCTAATATCATTATAATATGATCAAAGCTAAATCAAGGCATACACAAACTACTAAATGCATAGTTTAATAAAATTTTGACTAATAGCCAAGATTACAACTAGGGTTGTAAACACAAAATTAACAATACCTAAACCCTAATTAACATAATACAACTTTAATTTCATGATCAAACACTAAAACACCAAGTATGATGATTCTTGATTTCACTAAAATCCATTGCATGAAGGATTTTAAAGGTGGGTTTTGATGAGGAATGATATATGAATGATTTGGTGTAGTTTAATTGTGTAATAACCAAGAAAATTTGATGATTAAGGGGTTTTTTAGGGCTATTCATCACACAGAAGGAAGAAGAAGATGATTTTGTTTTTCTTTTTGGGTGGATATAACTGACAGACAAAAAAGAAAAAAGAGGGTATGGGTATTTTGGCCCAATAACCCTGAGTTATATAACACTTAGCCCAAATGCAATTTAGCTCAAGCCCGACTTAATTTCCTAAAACGCTAATCGTTCTGACTCGGTGCAAGTTATAATACGAAAACTAAATATTTATGGAAACATAGGATTTTGACTTCATAAAGTCGAAATATTTAGCCATCGGTTCTCATTCCGTCGATTCGGGTAAACTTTTTATAAAACGCGTGCAGGTGCTTTTAAATCAAAAATTTTGATTTAAATAAATATGGAAAAATAAAATATATTTTTGATAATTCCAAATAAAATATTTTCAATAGTCAGAAAAATTATTAAAATATAATTTAATTAAAATTCTCGAGATCTCAGGATTTACGTATAAAGAATAAAAGAAAATATAACATATTAGAACATCCAAGAAGCATGTATAAAGGAATAAAATAATGTCGAGAAAATACGTGTTCTCACAGTCGACCCCCCTAAAGGAACTCTGGTCCCTCAGAGTTCAACTGGAGACGGTAAGTGACGGAACAAATAAGGATACGTTGCTTTGAACTGGTCTTTAAATACGAGAGGGTAATTAGAGATAGAATAAACATGATAAACGCTTAAACGGACAAGATGCATTATAACGGATTAAGATTGATAATCGACAAGGGATCGCAAATCGCGCAAACTGTAAGACTTGACAATCTTAAAACGTAGGAATCCACTTACTAGAGAAGTAGAGGAGAAATATGAATTACAAAAAGACACTTGAAATACGAGTTGCCACAATTATCCGTCTCAGATTTGGTGTTACTTTAAAACTTGGCTTAGGTACTTTCTTGATTAAAAGAAAATTTTACAAGGTTTGGTTATTTGAAATCAAAACTATATATATTTAGTGAGTAAACAGTCGCTAAGTCCTTTTTCTTGATAACGATTTCAAAGTAAAAGTAACTATGTTCAAATAATTATTTAGATCAGCTTAAAAGCTTTTGGATGACTGTATGAAATTATTTTAAAACTCAGGTTTATCGTTATTTGAATAAAAATTAAATTTACAAATTATTTAGAATTATTGACAGAAATTATAACTTAAATCGATAATTTCATTAGATTGAAAGTAAAGTATGATACAATCAAAATACTTTAAAAGGTGAAGCTTGACACCCTTTTAAATATTAGTTCATAATCTACCAAAGAGGATGTATAGATTCGACATTTAACTTGGAACAGACATTTTGGTAATTTAAAGACTTGATAAAGTGTGTAAAATGTTCTTAAAAATTTATAGTAATTTTTAGAAATCCAAGAAGGTGTTTGATGCATCAAATGATAAACATGTGACATGTTTTGGTTTTCAAAAGGTGACAATATAATAAACGAGTATGAAATGAATAATAATCAACAATTAGTATGCGAGCAATAGCGCAAGAGGATAAACGTAACTTGTACCAATTCTTAACGAACATGATAGAGTAAATACGTCCATGCTAAGAAAATAAGAAACCGAAGGATTTAGCAAGATTAATTCATAAGCGTGGTTGGGGTCACCAACAACGGCTTATTAAGTTCTCGATGGTCGATACACGATCGAAAGAGAAAAGCCACACAATAAATTTTTGAATCAAGAAAATTCTTAAGAAGTCACTTGAGAGTAATTCTAGTAAAATGAGCAACATTAGCAATGAGAGAGAGAAGTCAACACATGGTTCACACGAACGAATTTCGAGACGATAGAGTCTAACACACATCATGAAAAATACATGAAATCATCGTTCACTTTCAATCATAAATCACTATTCTTGTTCGGAGACGTTTCGAAGGTCTACCAAAATAGATAAGAAGGTTGGTCGATGTAGAAGCATAACAACGTTGAATCTTTCAAGTTTGGTATCAATGGTCATTAATTTGACGAGTGGTAAAGGGAACTATATCATAAGAGAATAATGAGGTAATAAGTAGAACAGATATCGTTGAATAAAGAAACATGTACTCGCAGACTCGTAATGTGTTCAAGAAAAGACAAGAAAATATATGCTTATATCATGAAAGGGTGCTACTCGCATAATATGTAAAAGTTTTCAAAACTTCGTTTTATCTAGCTTTTTCCGAAACACAAGTAAAAAGTTGGTTCTTAGACAATTTTTTTTAAGGTGACAACTATTCGGCCTCGCATGGCTCCTTCTAAATTACGCATAGGTGATCAAGTTATGTATAATTTAGGACTAGCAATGCGATGCACAGTTTCGTCAAACCAGTATTACATGTCATATATTTAAAATATATATATGGTACCAAAAATAGAAATCGGAATAATTTATGAAACTTTTCACAAGTAAGTAATTCGCTTGGTATTTAAATCAACACCTTTAATGTTACATGAATTCTTTTATAAGATCAAGGTAAAATAATTTGTGAAAATACCTCGTAAAACAATATTACTTGACGTTATAAAGTAACATTCAAGTACTTTATAAAGTCAAAGTAGAACGATTTGTAAAATGATTTGCAAACAATACGAGTTTGAGTTTATATGGCGACATTATAGCAATGTATAAATAGCAAGTAGGTTACACGAGGGTAGTAAAGGGTAATTAATACGAAATCGATGATAAGGTTTCAAAATCTTTAGCTGGAGTCGTCATGAGACACGTGTTAAAATGATAACGAACGATGTGAAAACAAGAATTTCAAATCTCGACCCAAATCAGTGGTACGATGAGAGAAAAGAAAGATAATATAAAATGACAAATAAGTCATATATAAAAGAAAGGAAAAAGGAATTCCGTATGCGTTCACATTGTAACTAATTGACATAAAAATGTACAACTTTCGACAAAGTTATAGCTCACCATCGGTTTACCTAAACACTCGGTTTCAAAAGTTCACGATATATGTATGTAAAACTCGTACCCAAAGTTACTATTTTTAAATGTCTTCAAACGTAATTAATGTTTGTTAGTTGTAAAATATCATTTGTTAAATTTCTACAAGCTCAAACGAACTAAAAAATTTATAAAAACCATATTTCAAAATTCTATCAGCTTTGACTTTTTTTAGTCAACTTAGACTTTTGGGTCTAACCCGATTAATTATCCCATAAAATGACATGTTCAAGACTCGGAGTCTAAAGCAATTTAGTATAAACAATGTTTCGAACAACTTTCTATTTCTACTCAAGATCTGAAACCGAACGTAAAATGACCAAAATGCCCCTACACGTTCTGCGCAGGTTTGACTATATTATCTTAAAACGCAGGTTTTTTTTTAAGATTTGACCCGTTTATACTAGTTTTCGGACTTGGTTACCTACGCGGTAAAGGTAAAACGACATTTCAGACAACTTTCGTGTTTCGGCCGAAAGCCGAAACAGACCATAAATGACGATTCTACCCCCTGCAGTTCTGCATCAGCAATAATTTTCATATACGCAGAAAATAAGTTCTTAAATTTTACAAGTTTCAAATGAGCGTAACTTGCTCGTTTTTAAGAGTTACGGTTCGAATTTTATGTCTAAACGAATGTCTCAACAAGTATAAACATATTTTTAAGTCTGAACTTTATAAAAATATTTTCTCGACACCGTTAAATTACCGGTAGATTTTCTTCATAAAGTATATTTTTCGACACCTTGAAATTTGATCAAACTTCATAACGACCCGGAATTTATATACACACACGACTTGTGGATTCCATAAAGACGAAAGAGAATAGATTATATAATTAAGCATATAAATAAAAACATAGTATAAAATTGGTTTATGAATACCAACGATAATCTAAGAAATCAAAACGGCGCATGACATCCGTGTCTTCGATTTCAAGATGCAAGGTAGGAAGGTCTTTTGGCGGCGCGATTTTCAAAAATTACAAAGCATACCAAGAAAGAAATGGAACATTAAGGAGTCGCACTCCCGGGCAAGGAGGTTAAATAAAAGGGAAGAATACAAGCTTATAGAAGTAAAATCGTATTTCAAACAAGCACCACGTTATATCATAGGATATGAATTACAAGATGACGATGGTGTTTTCAAGGTACATAGGAACGTTGTAAATCGAAGTCGAAACGTAGAATGTTCAACGAAATAATATTAAATCGATATACGAGTGTCGTATAAGATGGTGACGTAAAAGTCACTCAAAGTTACGAAAACTCACGATATTATTCCGCACGGATTTTGAGGAATGCTTTGAGATGTGCGACTCACACGATGTTCTTTAGTATTTTTCGGAGACACGTTGAGCTACAAAATGGTCTACAGACTAATTTTCAAGGCATCCAATCACAGATGGTCGGAAAACAATTTGGATATCTAAATAGATATCTTAAAGAGGTTTAACAGTGGAACTAACGCACAGGGTAGTAAAATGGAAAATCGGAAGTTTCATTGAAAGCAACACTTATTAATCCCAAACAATGGTATTACAAGAATACGCACAACTTGTAACAGTGAGTCGAGAAAAAGAGACGGTTCAAAACGAACGAGTATGTGAGGTCAGTCGTTCACGCATAGACGAAATAACAATAGTACTTAGAAAAGTGAGTATGAAAAGTCGGCAGCATAGCGCTCCGAATACAAGTATGTAACGTCACAACAATAATTAAATTATTGTAACAAGATCAAGTTTACATGAACAAGAATTCAAGAAATACAGTAAGGGCAGATGTAATCACGGTAATATCTAATGATAATTCATTGAGCACAAGGCTTTGAAAGGAGATAGTAATTATCTTCATGAGGGTAATGTAATATTTCAAATTGTAATCAAGAGGTGAAATACTACAACGATAATTAAAAATAAATAATAAGGATTAGAGAGTTACCCGCGCGGATATATCGAACAGCAATGGCATATTCTATGTTTGACACTTCGAAACATGAAATATTTGAACTTTCTGATTATAGACTAAGTTTTGAAAAAAGACTCAATTCCTTATAACCATCGCTCTGATACCAATCTGTGAGACCCCCAAAATCAGGTATGAAACAACTAGGCAGCAAGGGGGCGCCACGTCATGGTACAAGAAACAATGAAATATTATTGACATAAAGTTGACGTAATAAAAATTTATTCATTAAATCATAAAGAATCAGAGTTTTTAAACAAAGGTCCCAGATTTTTATAAGCGGAAATCTATAATTTAATTATGGTTTTATAACTTATAGTTACAAAGAATACATGATAAACTTCTGACAGTTTTTAGATAAACCAAAGTTTAAGTACACACAGAAATCTCCAAGCTGCGATAATATCCTGCGGGCTCCCATCCAAGCAAAGCTAAGTATTAATACCTGCGATTAAACATGTAAAATCGTCAACATAAAGTTGAGTGATATTCATAGGTTTAGCAGTAAAGATGTGGAACACAAGCATTTATTTGTAAAACAAGTAAATAGAGAAAATGGTTATGATCATTAACCATAGTCCGAAACCAATATTATTGTTGTTTAGTTCATGAACCGAAGCTTAACTCAAAGTAAGTTCCTCTAGGGAGTATTCAGCCTAAATACTCAAGTATAAACAAATGTAAGTGCGTCAAGGTAATCGGGACGGGGATTGTCAATCCCGATGGATCCACCCACAACATTCGCGCTTAGCGCAAAGCATACGGGACAATTAACGGTTCATGATCAAGAGAGGAAACTTAAGGCTATTAACTATAAGCAATAATATCAATGAAAACTGTTGGAAATCATACAAGTCTGAATAGCATACAAGTTTTGGATAGCATACAGTTTTTAAATGGATGTGTTCCACCATGTAAAATCTCACCCCGCGTTTAGAAACAATGTACAAGTAGTAAAAGGGGCTATGAACTCACCTTAGCTACGAGGTGAATCAATATGGAACTTGAGGGTTGAGTAGTAACAACAAGAAATCAAGAAACTTTAAGTCATCCAAGACCTACGATGGCGGGGCGCGAAAACTTATAAGATACAAAAATAACGTTTAGAAAACGCTTTTGTTACTATTAGTACATAAACCATCTTATAACTCGCATGGCATTGCAACCTATTGACTCGAATCAACTTTGACTTAAAAACACTACTTACCCACTGTATGATCATTTTTAAAAACAATAACAATGCTCATCAAACCCATAAGTAGCAAACACTTGTACATTTTGAGTCGAAAATTAACGTTAACCAATTGGCTGCATTAAATTTTCAGAAACATGCTGTAAAGATTTTATCATAACTGGAGTTCTATAATAGCTATAAACTCAGACTTTATGGCACTGGAAAGATAAAATTGTTACCTTTTCAAATATTTATGAAACACTACCAAAGATATTACCAATCAACGGGAAATGCAGTTTTAGTGCAGACTACTCAGATTTGACTTTTTCGACAAAAATTTGCATAAAACCATTTTGACCATCATTTACATTCCGTAAAAGATTTTAACTTGAAACCAATTGGAAATGTTCACCTTTGACCTATGTTACTGTAATAAGTCATAAAAATACCTACGTTAGCTTTTTATGCTTTGACCCCAAACACAAATTTGGCGGCACATGTCGGTATTGACTAGTTTTGATAAAAAGATCATATTTTACTCATCCGTACACTTCCAAAAACCACCCAACTCAAAAATTGTACTACACAACCAAGGATATCCAAAAATAAAGAAATTTGCAGGTCTTATTTGCAGAAAATATTCATGAATGGTTGTAGCAATCTGCTATCATTCTTAACCTCATTTTTGACACTCAAATTTACTTCTAATATCACCTAAACACTTGCACACCCTAAGCAATGCCTCTACAAGTACACAAGACCTATCATGATAATAATACCATCTTGACATCAGTAGCATATGGTCTAAATACAAAAACCCCAATTTCATAATCAAAGCATTTAATCAAATAGAAATCAAAGGAATACAATGGTGCCAAGAGTACCTTAATACAAGTGTGACGGATATGAGAACCGGGCTGTAGATTGCAATGGGAAATACTCCAAGGGCTACCCGCGAACTACAAGAGTGATCACGACCCTTAAGTATGCGTTTATAAAAATATAAAACAATTGTATCAAAATATTTTGTAAAAATGTAATATGTATATAACTTGCACAACCAACCGAGTTTAAGTGTAGTCATGACCTTCATGACACATAACCTGTATAAAATGCATAACATAATAGCCTAAGTTCTCCAGTCAAGTAACCCAAGTGATTGCACCTAAAAATGCCAACAATTTATTTAACCGTAGGCGTAAAGTCACATTTTCTGGTATAGCTGTTTTGTAAAGGGCATAGCTACCAATCTATAAGTCCAGCAACTATGGGATTTTCGCCACTTGCACGGGTCTCTCATGAGGTTTCCAGAATGTCCAACCATTCGATCTAAGAGTTTACGGAACTTTCTAAAAGTCTAAAACACTAACAGCCACCCCGTAAGCACTTAATGGTCAAACTGCACTAGTCAAACTTGGGATAAAATAACCCGTTAACCTATAAGGTTTAAGGGCCTGAGATTTCCACCATTGGAAATCCTCAAGACTCTACTTTCGGCCCATTCTAACCACGAGTAAATAGCTACCACCAATTAGCGAGAAAGTTACATTCTTTGAAGGTTACAAAATCAGAATTTAGGTTTTCAAACTCGGGTTTACCGTTTTAGCCATAAAAACCATTTGGTGATAGCTATCGACGCGATGTCAGCGGCGTTCGCTAGTTTATAATGTATACTAACTCACAAGGTCTTAAAATGTCAAATATATAGTCTATGACATGTAGCAAATAGCTATACAAGTCTGTTGGGTCAGATTGGGTTCACAACCGTAAATCAACCATAACTCACTCATCCAGAGGAGTTGATCGCCCATCCAACTTGCTACTAACATGTAAAAGGGTCAATAAATCCATCTAAGCTATAAAAGCACAGCCTACAGTGGAAAAATATATGAGTTTTGGGCTCACAAACCTGCTGTCCGAATTTTACTTTTAAAATCTTAATTTGATCATAACTTCCTCATCCGGAGGAGTTGTGTGCCTATCCAACTCGCCACTAGTATGAAAAAGGGTCAATGAATCTATTTAAGCTATAAAAAGTGCAAGTTACAGTGGAAAATATCTGAGTTTTGGGCCGGCTAACCTGCTGTCCGAATTTAGGCACTAATTTAGCTCATCATAACAACTAAAATTATACTCAATTCCACCTAATATCATTATAATATGATCAAAACTAAATCAAGGCATACACAAACTACTAAATGCATAGTTTAATAAAATTTTGACTAATAGCCAAGATTACAACTAGGGTTGTAAACACAAAATTAACAATACCTAAACCCTAATTAACACAATACAACCTTAATTTCATGATCAAACACTAAAAACACCAAGTATGATGATTCTTGATTTCACTAAAATCCATTGCATGAAGGATTTTAAAGGTGGGTCTTGATGAGGAATGATATATGAATGATTTGGTGTAGTTTAATTGTGTAATAACCAAGAAAATTTGATGATTGAGGGGTTTTTGAGGGCTGTTCATCACACAGAAGGAAGAAGAAGATGATTTTGTTTTTCTTTTTGGGTGGATATAACTGACGGACAAAAAAGAAAAAAGAGGGTATGGGTATTTTGGCCCAATAACCCTGATTTATATAACACTTAGCCCAAATGCAATTTAGCTCAAGCCCGACTTAATTTCCTAAAACGCTAATCGTTCTGACTCGGTGCAAGTTATAATACGAAAACTAAATATTTATGCAAACATAGGATTTTGACTTCATAAAGTCGAAATATTTAGCCATCGGTTCTCATTCCGTCGATTCGGGTAAACTTTTTATAAAACGCGTGCATGTGCTTTTAAATCAAAAATTTTGATTTAAATAAATATGGAAAAATAAAATGTATTTTTTAAAATTCCAAATAAAATATTTTCAATAGTCAGAAAAATTATTAAAATATAATTTAATTAAAATTCTCGAGATCTCAGGATTTACGTATAAAGAATAAAAGAAAATATAACATATTAGAACATCCAAGAAGCATGTATAAAGGAATAAAATAATGTCGAGAAAATACGAGTTCTCACACAATAGAACGGTGGGAGAGGAGGAGCTGCTTTCAAAGGTATTGGAGACATCAGTGTTATCAGTGAATGACGATTCTTTCAAAAGGATCATGTTGCGAACTATTTCAAACGAGGGTAGTGGTTCACAGTGACGAATGATTTCAACAAGAGTCGCAAACCGTGAATCGAGGCCATTGACCGCATATATCAAAAAGTTCTTTTCACTAACTTTGCAGTCAAGGTTCGTGAGTCTATTAGCCATAGGCAAAATTTTAGTGCAATAATCATTGACCTTTATCTTACCAATCTTGATGGCGCGAAGTTCATTATCGAGATTGATGACCCTAGCATCTTTGTTATCATGAAAAAGACCCTTGAGATGATCCCATAGGGCTTTAGCATTACCAGGAATGGTAACAACTTGATCCTGAAGCGAATCACTGATAGAACCAAGTATCCACATCTTGATGAGATCATCAAGTTGAGACCATTCGGGACTAGAAGAGGAGGCTTGTTTTTCCACATGATCTTTGAGACCAAGACTTCCAAGGTGAATGAGAAAGAAGGAGCTCCATGAGTTGTAGTTGTGTTTCTCAAGGTCCAATTTAATGGGGACCTAGCAGAATCAAAACTAAGCAAGATTATAAGCTAGAAAGAACAAAAACGTAACCAGATGTAAAAAGTTATGCTATAGTAACAATTGTTGATCCCAAACTTAGATCGATTAAGCTTTGTGTATACGAGATTAGATCAAGTTATACACGTAGAGAAACTTTTGATATGTATGAAGTAATCTAAGTGTTATGCGGAATTTAACACTTAGAACAACGAACACAAAGATGTAAACAAACTTTCACCTTGATTAATAATAACAATGAAAGATTACAATGAAAGTGTTATGAGATATATGGAAAAGATGTATGTGAGATGTGTTTTATGTCTAACCCTAAGGCCTCCTTTTATAGGTTTAAGGAGCCTTGTACAAAAAGCTAAGATCAACTATTTTAGGAAGAGACATAAGATAAACATACATAAATAACTTATTGACTAAATCTTTTAAACATTTAAGAATATATTTTGAATTCTTATCTTCATATTTTGTCCACCAGCTTGAAGAATTCATCATTGGCAGATTTAGTCCTTGTCTTTGTCTTTAAGATTCTTCTTGTCAACACCTTGATAATTCTTATCAGCGTTCATCTGTCAGCGCCCCGTTTACTCTTGTCAGCGTCCAAGTTCCTCTTATCAGCGTCTAGGGACTTGGTCAATTTTATTCCCAACAATCCTCCCCTAAACTTGATATCTACTCTAGTAATCAAGTTTTTGAATAAAATAAAACATATAGAGAGGATTCTTACAAACATACGTATCCCTGAATTTGAGTAATAATAAATCTCGAAAAGTCAATCACTCAAATCACTTGTATAGTCAGCCTTCACTTGGTCTTAATCATCTTCAGCACATGTAGAGTCTTTGGAGCTTTCTTTATTACTTTTGTCACTCAAATTCGATTGCTCCTCCCCTTTTTAAGACTCCTCTCCAAGATCAATATACAAGGATGGAACCAAGAACGTCCTCCTTGCATCAGCTTCCAAAACAACAAGTCTATCAGTTCAAAACAGTGATCCTTGACAGTTTGTACCATTTTTGTATTATGCTTTTACAAGCTAATACAGATTTTCGTCAATTCCATTAATGTCAAAGGTTTCATACTGTCCTCATCCACATTCGGGAAATGAATCCTCAATGTTGATTCATAGGACATGGGGATGGACTTACTGATGATAAGACTGACTTGACTTGCATTAAAGCTAGTGCCAATAGTCTCAGCCATCTCCATAACACTATACACCCTTGTGAAAGTGATCTCTGCTGCTACTAGATGTCAATCACTAGGAAAAACATCTCAATGATCATTAGGCTTCCATATATCCAAAAATTTGAAAACTGTAAGGGTGATGAAACGTTTTGGGACGATAAAGAAGTTTATAAATCACATCAGCTAAGATGGCATAGCATAAAATGGACTTGAGAAAGTAGAAAACTTTAGTTAGAACATAAACAAAGGTAATAATCCTAAGGAAATTAACTAGACTCTAATAAGCAAGAGTGACAAACACTGTTCATGCATACACACATGCAAAAGTATGATAGACACACATGAACTCTAGAGTCCTTTGTTCACAAATGCCCCAAAGAGAAAGTTAATTTATATAAAACCTTTGCAACTCCCCAAGTAAGCCCAAAAATATATCTACCCCAAGTCACCCATACGACCACACCCAATTCTAGGTCAAAATGTCTTGGCAACATGCATGCAAAATAAATTACGTGCATGCTACAGTGCCTCGAGGTTTAGAAATTCCAACAATTTCATAATGAAAGAGCCTTCATTATTTCTAACCCCCACTCACCTGTGGACACAATCTAGAATTGTGCAAGAGTACTCTAAGAGTACCCAAAAACCTAAAGGTTTACCTCCCCTTAACAGAAGCATACAAATCATTATATGTGAAGAAGCAAAAATTTATCTCAAGATAGGAATGTAAACACTCCAACCATCATAAATAAATTTTGCAACTTTGTATCCATCCAAATGTAGCTCCATTTTCCTGCATAGTTAGAGAAAAACCACAAAAACACACACCAACAGAGGCTACCCTATCCCATGATAATGGGTAGAGATAACATGTCAGTGGATAAAAATAATATCAGTGGAAAGACCAACAATGCATGTTCTTTGAGCATCCACTATCCCAATATCCTTGATCATAAACCTGCTTTTGGATAGGCTGCTCAAAAAGAAAACAAATTAGTTTCATTTGGAGATCCAAGCCTTGTCAGACTTGGATCTGTCTAGTTGTTCAACTAGAGTGGATTTATTCTTTACCATAAATGGTTGTTCATCCCTTTGTGACCTAAGCACCCAATTTGTTCCAATGAGACTAGTAATGACCTTCTCAAGATATTTAAATCTATTGCAAGTCATTGAAATACCATTAAAGCTAGAGTTTTGCTCTTGTTTAGGTTTCCATGTTATGTGGGATGATGCCCTAGACCCTTGACCCTTACTAACCAAGTATCTTTGTTTATATGGTCTAAAATAAGGTCTCATACCAAATTTGGAGCTGTCAGCGCTGCATTTGTTCCTGTCAGCGTTGAACTTGTTCCTGTCAGCGCTGAATTTGTTCTTGACAGCGCTGAATTTGTTCCTATCAGCGCCTAAATTAGGGTTTGCTACAGGAACATACTGTCTGTTTGACCAAGTGTTGGTCTTTTGAAAGGGCCTTTGTCCATGTGTATTAGCTGCCTTAGAGAAGAAAGGAGCTGGTCTAGTAGCTTGTGGTCTAGTGTGGACAAAAGATCTATGGTTGACATTAGATGACCTATTGTCAGCGAATGAGTTGTATCCAGTGACGCAATTATAGGCCAAATGAGAAAAGCTCCCACATGTATAACAAGCCTTTTTAGACACAAACTTAGGCTTAGACTGGTAAAACCCTGTCCCATTAACACTTGCTTGGCTTTGGGGTGACCTAGGTTTCCTATACATCTCTGCATACTTGACACTAGGTTTCTTAACAGTGTGTGAGCCAAGGTCAACAGTCTTGCCAGTGGTTGGGTTTGTTATCTTGATAGGGGTAGGTTCTTGTGTTGTGATAGGGGTAGGGTCATTTGGACTTTCACACAACAAACCTCCCTTAACAAACAAAGTATGGTTGGCCTTCTTCCACTCTTCTAAATCTGTTAGTTTCTGCTTGTACTCCTCTACTGGGGTAAGAACTCTAGGTGGAGGAATAAATTCCTCTTCTTGGAGTTCTGGAATACCAGTCCAAGACAAGTCCTTTCTTTGGACACCATAAAAGTCCCCAGCTGGTGGTGGAACACCAGTATAATCCTTCATCCCAATCCCACACATATCCTTAGAGTCCCTTTGTTTACTAACACACTCTCCTAGGGTTTGTGTGGCCTTATCAAATCTCTGAATTTTAAGACTCACATTATCTTTATTCTTGTTAACCTCATCTAACTTAGCTATTAAATCAAGATTGACCCTATTCGTGATATCTATGATATCCTTACTTTGATTTAACTCATGTTTTAAGATATTTATTTTATCTTTTAAATCAAACTCCATTTTCCTATACTCAGAAACTGTCTTTTCAGTTTCAGTGAGAGCAATTTGATAATTAGATACTTTGCATCTTTCAGTACTTGCCTCATCTAATAATTTTACTATCTTCTTATTTAGTTTTTCAGTATTTAAACGACAAGAAGAGTTATCACATACCTCACCATCAGAACATGAAGAAGAATTGGAACTTGTGGAAAACATCATCAGATTCCTCTACACCTTCTTCCTTAGCCTGGTTCACCTCACGGTATTGGATCTCGTTCTTCAAATCAAAGTTCCTCAACAAGCTCTGATACCACTTGTTGATCCCAAACTTAGATCGATTAAGCTTTGTGTATACGAGATTAGATCAAGTTATACACGTAGAGAAACTTTTGATATGTATGAAGTAATCTAAGTGTTATGCGGAATTTAACACTTAGAACAACGAACACAAAGATGTAAACAAACTTTCACCTTGATTAATAATAACAATGAAAGATTACAATGAAAGTGTTATGAGATATATGGAAAAGATGTATGTGAGATGTGTTTTATGTCTAACCCTAAGGCCTCCTTTTATAGGTTTAAGGAGCCTTGTACAAAAAGCTAAGATCAACTATTTTAGGAAGAGACATAAGATAAACATACATAAATAACTTATTGACTAAATCTTTTAAACATTTAAGAATATATTTTGAATTCTTATCTTCATATTTTGTCCACCAGCTTGAAGAATTCATCATTGGCAGATTTAGTCCTTGTCTTTGTCTTTAAGATTCTTCTTGTCAACACCTTGATAATTCTTATCAGCGTTCATCTGTCAGCGCCCCGTTTACTCTTGTCAGCGTCCAAGTTCCTCTTATCAGCGTCTAGGGACTTGGTCAATTTTATTCCCAACAACAATAAACCCCAAAACTAGTTATGACCGAGAACCAAGTCGTTCTCTGATGACACAGAGAACAAGTATAAGCCTTTGGTGACTTGATTTGGCGTAGGAAAGCCTTGCTTGATTGCTTGTTTTGGCAAGAATGGGCACCCCACAAGTCAGTTGACTTGTGGGAGTCACAAATAACACATAAACAACATTTTCAAGCACTAAACACACAAGATCAAGCACAAATAAGCACAAATATGGGTCTTGTGGATTTGGTCTGATGCAATGGGTCTTTGGACGAATTTCAAACACACACAACTAACTCAGAAAACAACCAAAGTGCACTTAACTGAATCCAATCCCTTAATTAACCCAACTCCTAACAGATTCACAGATTTGATGAACAAAAATACTAAAATAAGGCAGTTAAGGGTTGCTGCTTAGAGCATCAACAATGGTAAGCTTTTTCAAAAGCTTTTCATTGTTTGGAAAAGCTTTGCAAAAGCTTTTTACCACTAAATAGCAAGACTTTTTAAACCATTTTGAAGAAAGACTTGGGTGATACCAAGTGTTTGAAGAAATAGCTTTGTACTTTCAAGCATTCTAATAAATGTAGCAACTTCAATCTTCATTGCCATTAATGCACCAAGTCTTTATGACTTGGTGCCATTTGCTCATGCTCTTATATTGACAGTTTAATGCAAAAAAATTTAGTATACAAACCTTCTAAAACCTATCAATCTTGACACAAAACTCTGATTAACACCTAAACTGTCTTACTAAGTGTGCTTAGCCAGTTTTTACTCCAAGTTAATATCACTTAATCCTGAAATATAGCAGTCCCAAACACCATTAATAACTGAAAATCAAAATTTAACAAATAACATGTATCCAAATCTGAGTTAAACTGATAACAAGCAATCTAAACATGTAAAGAACACTAAATAGAGCATGAACAAGCAGACCTACTAACATATAACAAGATACTCCCATAAATCACATAGATCTCATAAAGCATGCAATTTCAGTCCAAAAAGTAATGTTGGTAAGTTCAAGTAGTAACCTGCTAATGCCTTCCCAAATCAGATTAAAGGGGCTTGAAGGAGAGCTATTGAAACAGTGTAGAGAAGCTTTGTTGAGGGAATCCAAAGTAGGACCCCAAAGCTGTAAATATATTCAACACAAAATGAAATGAAATGGAGTTAGGCTTGTTTTGTTCCTGCACAAACACCACAAGACCAAAGAACTAAACTTCAAGCTTAAATGAGCGTATTGCCAAGCAGCTTTTCAAGCTTATTAGCATAAGCTCACTCAAACAGTGATGGTGAGAACAAGTAAATGAACCAAACAAGTAAGAAAATTTTCACCTCACAATACTTCTTACCCAAGGTCTATACCCACTGAATCTTGATATCTGTTTGATATCAGGGTTCTATGGTCATATAAGAGCTCAAATAAGCAGCTTATGTGGCCTATGAACTTTCTTACTTAACTGAAAAACGTATTTCAAAACTTAAAACAGGTTTACTGAAACTTAAAAATGGCTTTTTGAAAACTCATTCAAAGAAAACCAAACATGAAAAGTAAATGGGACTCAGTCTTTCTCATCATCAAACTCAATACCATTTTATTTCTTCCATAAAACTGGATTTACAAGGTTTGTGAAAAAAGAGAAAAAGCAAGAACTGTCTAAACTAAACTCCTACTACCCTTTATATAACAGGGTGTACAAGGTTCTAGAATGCTGAAATAAACAAATAATAAACATGAAACCCTAATGAGATGAAAATCCGAAAATGCCCTCTTGAGGTCTGGATCATGTGATGAATTCAGTGGCATGTGATGTATCTTGGCTTGTTGTGGGATGACAGGTATACCAGGATGCTTTTGGAACGTTGGATGACAAGAGAGAACCTTTTAACCGTTGATGAGGTTGTATCCGTTTGTTTCCTTGTGCAGGGGAGGGTCAGGGGTGTCACATGAGTGAGAGTGATGGGTAATTTAGGTGTGGGATGTGATTAGCCTTAGGTTAATTACCCATCTAGATAATTTGGTTCAGAAACCCTTTGTTTTTATGTTGATTCGACCTGGGATTATCTAGGGCTTATGGGGAGATTAAGGGGGAGTTTAATCTGTTCGGGGATTAGTGGGTTTTTAAAATTATGTTTAGGAGGGAAAAAGTATTAAACTGATTTATTCAGTTGGTGGAAGGTGACGTGGAGGAGTGGAGGGTTTTAATTGGTGGAGGAGTGAGTGGGGGTGACATGGCGTGGTGGTATTGGTGGGATGAAGTTTGTGTGTCTGGCCCATTTGCCCCCTCATTTTCCATTCCCTTGTCTTTTGAGTTAAAACAGCTCACAATTCCATTTCCTTTGTTATACAAGTTTGCAAATTCCCATTTTGGCCACAATAACTTTTGAAAAGTTATTTCAAGGACTAGTTTTGCCAATTCATGATATTTGAAGGACTGATTTTGGCATTTTATTCATTCTTCAAGGTCTTGACTTATTTGTTGACTTATTGGAGGACTGAAATTGACAAGTCATGATTTATGAGGGACCATTTTTGCTAATTCTTCAAAGTTAAGGGCCCTTTTTGTAAATTTGACAAACTTTAGGGACCAATATTGTAATTATGAATATACAAAGGTTTAAAGTGTCAATTCTACAATATTTGAGGACCTTTCTTGCAATATCTTCAAATCTTCAAGGGTATTTCTTGGAAAATCTTCATTAGGGCATGGTTCATTGTGCGGCTTCATTTCCCGTGTTCGTTTTTGCATGATTCTTGTGATCTTTTGTCATTTTCTCAATATCCGTACCTAAAATACACAAGTAACAAACACAAGCATATATTTGGCCATTTTCATGATATTTTATGCATTTAAAGCCCTTTTTGGACGATGAGACTATGTATAAAAGCAGTCTCATCAATCACCCTAATTTTCATCGCTTTTACTTTGCAAATGCTTGTAAATACCGTTGAATTTTTGGCAATCGCCGTTAATTCGTGATCAGTTTCTGATAACCATATTCTTCGTCCGATGCTCACTCATGGTACGACGGTTAAACTCTTCCACAATTTGGTTACAAAACGCTTCCGCGGATTGGTCATTTCCGATGTCAGTGTTTTGTGAAACCTTAATCCAAGTCTCCGTTAGTAACGTTTCTTCATTGTTTGACCATCGGGTAATATGACGTGATGGCTCGACCACGACCGCGACCTCATCGTTATCGTCGTCCAAATTAATCGATTTAGTTTTTTTCGCGGGACGTTTGCCTTTGCGTATGTCTTCTCAATCTTGTGGTACTTTAAATTGACCTTGTGATTGTGTAGGAAAAATTTGTTGTGTAAGATAGGGTTGTGATGAGAGGTAGTGTTGTGAGACGATTGGGATGAAAAGAATTGTAGTGCGTTGTTTGTCGGATTTCGAAAGTTCTGAAATCCGAGTTGTGGTTGGTAATTTAGATAGCCAAATTGGTAATTTTGGTCATGTGAAAATTGGGATAAGTTATTCGGATGTTGTTGGAAAAATCCGACGGACTTTTGTGATGATGGAGTAGAGGGATTAGAAGAGAGGAATATTGTGGAGGTTGGGTGTTAAGGAGATGGGTATAGTAGCGTTCATTTGGATTTTGAGACATTTTTATAGAATTTAAGAAGATTAATTGAGGAGTTTGTGTGTATAAATATAGATTTTGTAGTGTTATATAGGAAAGAGGGGGATAAAAAAAAGTTTGAAATAATTAAAAAAAAACCATTGCACAATGGTTGGAATTGGGTTTTTTATTTTTGGTTTTGTCTTTTTCCTCGCCAGTTACAGGCGAATGAAGTGAGTAGCGAGAGTGCATGGTGTGGTGGCGTGATTTGGCGAGAGAGTGGCGAGAGCCACGTAGGTTTGGCGAGGGTGTAATGTCACCATACCTAAAGCTCTAAGGCTACTCACAACAGCGACCTATTGCGACCTTCATTTTTTCTACCACATCAATTTTTTTTCTCAGACGACCTACAAAGACCTATTTGCCACAACAAGGCGACCTAGTTCAATTTCTTTTTTTTATTCAATAAAAACCTCATATTTTCTTTCTTTATAAATACCACATTTTCACACACAAAATTTTCACACACAACTATCTACCAATACTTCTTAACTTTCACTATTTTCACACACAACTTCAAAAATCAAATGGCATGCTCTCTTCCACACACCTTTGACGAGATTAAAGATATGATCAGAAACAAATCAATGAAAAACAACGTCGTCAGTTTGTGCTTACGATGTTAGCTTTTGATTTTGATGTTGCTCACGACGCTAAAATCAAACTGTGCTCTACGTATGAGAAGTGTCGTGATATTTCCTCAGACAAACGTGTTTATTCGACGCGTTTCTTAAACAAGAGTTTGACAATGATTTCAACATGCAAAGAGCTTTGTAATTAGAGGCTCAAATTCAAAATAAAACTAAATGGCTGAATAACCTCACTGTCAACAAGAATTAAGAAATTTCGTCCCAAGCTGATATCAGTTCTTCATCACAACAACACCGACGCTGATATATTTTTCCCGATCCACCCTATCCAAACAGTTTCGTAAACTATACCAAGATGAACAGGTATTAAGAGAAACATTTAAGGAACAAGATAGGACACAAAGAGAGCGGGAGGAGAGAGCTAAGGCCGAAAAAGCTTACCAATAGCAATTTCATTGGGAGTTTTCTGGTCAGTTATCAGATTCAGATCCGGGAACTGACTAATCATATTACGTGTTTTATTTTATCTATCTAGTAGTGTATTTTCTTTCATAATGTATTTCAATTCTAATATTTTAATGTTTTACGTATGGATAAATATTTTAATATTCGAATAAAAATCGTTTACCTTTACGTTTTTAATTTACAAATTTAAATAATTAATAAGAAAATAAAATAAGGTATTGGCGGTCATTTTTTGACAATGAGCAACGACATAAAAATTAATTTAAAATTTAATAAAAAAGTTTTTTTTTTAATTTTAAACCGGTTGAAATTAAATGAATAAACATTTCTTAAATTTGAATTGGGTCATGCCTGGATCGAGTTGGGTGATCTACCAAGGCGACCCAGTTGTCGCGACAGTCACGTCCGAATGTGGACGTCCGAGTGTGGATCGGTCGCCCGAAGGCGACCGATACTGCTTTGCACATAGCCTAAGCGAACTAGGTATAACAATATAACCTTCTTGCAATTTCAGTGACTTATTATTTGAATATCTAGACTAGCAAAACAGATTTTATGTTTTTTGTTAAATTTATCAAACTTACCTTTTTATTCTTTGTTTATGTATTATGGTCTTTTCTTGTGTTGTTTTATTTATGCAAGGGCTTGGTTGCAGTTTCCTCCTCTTGGGCTTTAAAGTTGGGCTAGCCGTTGAGGCCCATTTGGGTTCTTGTGGAGCGCTCGTTTACTTAACCTAGCTGAGCTTGGGTTTGTGTCTCATTCATTCACTAGGTTCTCACACACATAAAGTGTGAGACGCTCTCTCTCTTCAAACCTGATGGTTTCTACCACGGGAGGATCTTCATCTATGTTTCATCATTTAGATTAGATTATTAAGTGTTGAGTGAATCTGTTGTGAGGAAAACGAATCAACCTAGTTGGGACATTTTCACCATTTATCTTGTATTGTTTGATTAGCACCCGTTTGGGGACTAATCCTTTATCTTTTGTTCTGAACTTGAATCTTATTAATAAATCAACAAGGGGTGGCTGGTTGGGTGATAAGATCTGTGTCTCTATCTCTTTTTCATGTTTTAACATGGTATCAGAGCATAAAGATCTTGGATTGTATCACTAATCTTGCTCACTCTTGATTGTTTATTATTTACTCGAAAAAATTAATTAGGGTTTCTTGAAACCCTAATTTATTTTTTGGGGTTTCTTGGTTCTGTTGCTCTTAATCGATTCCCTGTGCGTTGCCGTTGATCATACTGGTGTTGCCGTTGGTTTTCTTGCTTTTAAAAGTTAGGGTTTCGTCAAACCCTAATCTTTTTTGGGGGATCTTGCTTGTTTGGTCCTCTGGAAGCTATTATTGGTGGTGCCGTTGATCGATCTGGTGGTGCCGTTGGTTGATTCATTCTTTTTGGCTGGATCTTAATTAGGGTTTTGAAACCCTAATTTAGTCACTTTGGGTGTTTCCTTGGTGGTGTCTTACCCATCCTCTAGACTTAGTGAATCTAGAGATTGGGTCCTTTATCTTGCTGTTTTGCACTGTAAGTCCTTCTTTCTTCTCTTGTCTCTCTATTCTTGGTTACTTGTGGGTTACTGTTGCCTGTTCTGTGGGTGCAAACGTATTGATTAACTCCTTGACCCTCCAGCCTTGACTGGTGTGGATACCTGCTCTAGTCAATCCCAGTCCACAACTGGCATTCCTGGTAACCCTGTTCTGGGTGTTGTTTTTTTGTTGATTCTTATACTTGTTTGATTTTATTACTTGTGCTTATTTGGTTGCTTTTGTCTGTTTGTTTGGTTGGTTTATATTTTTTTTGTTTGTTACCTGCTCTTGTTGCTTTGTTATCATGAGTGCTGGTTCTAGCACTGCACCTCCTGTTAACACAGGTGGTGTTGTTACTGAACCTATTTTGATCAGCAGCCTTGATGCTGGTGATCCTTTGCATATTCAGAATAGTGATAGTAGTGCTACTGCTTTAATTCCTTTTAAACTTCTTGGTACTGCTAATTATCGTATGTGGAACAATGCCATGAAACTAGCTCTTCAATCTAGAAATAAAATTGGCTTTATTAATGGTACTTGTTTGAAAGAGACTTATGTTCACAGTCATGCTTTATCTACTCAATGGGATAGATGTAATGCTATGGTCTTAACCTAGATTATGAATTCTGTGTCTCAAGATGTTTATATGGGATTGGTTTATTCTAAAAATGCTTCTGATGTGTGGAATGAGTTATCTGAAACTTATGATAAGGTTGATGGGTCTGTTGTGTATAACCTCCTTCAAAAAATTAATTCTGTGAAACAAGGAGGCACATCTGTTGCTGAATACTATCATAGACTTAACTCATTATGGAGAGAGTTTGATGCTTTAACTAAATTGCCTAAATGTGTGTGTGCTATTAAGTGTTCTTGTCCTGCTAGCACTGAATCCATCTTACATCAGCAGCTCATGAAGCTTATGCAGTTCTTAATGGGGCTTGATGAGTGTTAACAACCTGTTAGAACTGCCCTTCTCACCAGGGACCCTCTCCCTGATGTGAAGGATGCTTATGTGATGGTTTCCAGGGAAGAGTCACATAGAGGTATCCCTGAACCTTCTAGTGTGATTGATCCCAAGCCCAATGCCACCTCCTTTGCTGCCAAGTCCTTTGGTCAGCAAAGGAGAGGAAATTCTTCTAATCCTAATAAGAATTCCTCAAAAGGTGGCAATCAGTCTTCCCCTAATAGGGGCCCCAATCCTAATCTCAATTGCACTAATTGTGGGATGATTGGTCACACTGTGGATAGGTGCTATGAGATCATTGGGTATCCTCCTGGATACAAAAGGCCCTCTAATCCTAAAAATTATGTGTCTAAACCTAATTTCAATGCTAATTGTGATATTAAGCTGAATGATGTTAAGACTGTTGACAAATCTGCTACTTGTGATGTGACTTCTTCCTTCACTTCTGATCAAATGAGGAAACTTCTGCTCTTGATTAATGATCCTTCCCCTGGCAACATTTATGCCAACATGGCAGGTAGTTGCTCCTTTTATAACTTTAATGTCTTGTTCAATATTAATTATTCTAGATACTATTGTGGTCACTTGAAAGGGTTGGTTACCACTATCACCCTTGGGTGGATCATAGACTCTGGGTGTAACCAACACTTGACTGTTTCCACTATTGGTATGTTCAATGTTGTTGATGTTGCCAATCTCAATCTCACTATGGGGCATCCCAATGGGACCATTGCCACCATAAGTCATGTGGGTAATTTGAGATTGTCTAACAATGTCATTCTCTATGATGTCCTTGTTGTTCCTGGCTACTGTGTCAGTCTTTTATCTGTTAATAAGTTAATTAAAGATAGTAAGTTGTATGTGGGTTTTGATGAGGATAAATGCTATATTCAGGATTTGACCAATGGAATTACTCTGGGGACTGGTAGTGAGTCTGGGGGCCTCTACTTGTTTGACCTTGATAAAAACAACAAGAGTGTAGGTAATGTTAACATGATTATGTCCTTTAATGTGTCCAAAGACTTGTGGCATAACAGACTTGGTCATCCTGCTGATCAAGTCCTCTCTGCTCTCAAGTCTGATCTTAACCTCTCTAAAAACACTTATGTCCCTATTTGTGATGTTTGCCATAGGGCCAAACAGACAAGAGAACCTTTCCCTTTAAGTGATCACAAGTCCACTCATCTGGGTGAGCTTTTTCACCTTGACTTGTGGGGACCCTACAGGATCTCTAGCAGAGAGGGATACAAGTATTTTTTGACCATTGTTGATGACTATTCCAGGGCTGTTTGGACTTTTCTTTTAAAAAATAAAGATGATGTGTTTGACACCTTTGTTAACTACATAAAACTGATTAAAAATCAATTTAACATAAGTATCAAGGTTGTCAGATCTGACAATGGTACTGAATTTGTTAACAAGAAAATGCTCTCTTTGTTTTCTGACCTTGGAATGGTCCATCAAACCTCTTGCACTTACACCCCTCAACAAAATGGGATTGTTGAAAGGAAACATAGGCACTTGCTCAATGTTGCAAGGAGCCTTATGTTTCAAGGGGGGATTCCTCTTAGTTTTTGGTCGGATTGCATTCTAACTGTTGTTTACCTTATCAACAGGCTCCCCTCATCTGTCCTAAAAGGAAAATCACCTTATGAACTGGTTTATAACAAAAAACCTAATCTCTCTCACATGAGGTGTTTTGGGTGTCTTTGTTTTTCTACTAATTTAAACAACAGTGATAAACTCACCCCTAGGTCTGAGAAATGTGTCTTGATAGGGTATTCTGCTAGTAAAAAACCTTACAAACTTTTAAGTTTGGACACTAGGGGTGTCCTATACTCTAGGGATGTGAGATTTTATGAAACTGTGTTTCCTTTTAAAATGAAAAACAATAAGGATGGTGATTTGGCTGATGTTGAAACAAGTGATGCTGAACTCCTTTCTTTATTTGATAATCCTACCCCTATAAGACCCAATGATGAAGAGAGAGCTACATCTACTGAGGATGGTAGAATCCCTCCAAGTGATGAGTCTAACACTCAACAATCACTTGAAGAGGATTCAGCAACCCAAATAGATGATAACATTCTATCTGAGGGCAATATTCAAAATTCTTTGCCTATTTCATCTGAACGAGTTCACAACACTGATAATCCTGTGACTAATGAGGTGACTGTCCCTATTAGGAAGTCTGTGGGAAGTACTAAGGTTCCTGCTAAACTTAATGACTATGTTATTGATAGCAAACTTAGATATGGTATTGAAAAACATGTTAACTACTCCAGACTTAATTCTGTGAACCTTTGCTTTGCCACCACCCTCAACAAATCTGTTGAACCTTGCTCTTTTAATGAAGCTAAAAATGACCCCAATTGGATTGAGGCTATGAACAATGAAATTGAGGCCCTTATTAGAAACAACACTTGGACCATTACTGATCTGCCCTTGGGTAGAAAAGCTCTTGGTTCCAAATGGCTGTATAAATTAAATATGGGTCCTCTGGGGTTATTGACAAATATAAAGCTAGGGTGGTTGCCAAAGGGTTTGGTCAGAAAGAGGGGATTGACTTTGATGAGACCTTCAGTCCTGTTGTCAAAATGGTCACTGTTAGATGTATTATGTGCATTGCTATGGCCAATGATTGGCCTTTGTTTCAAATGGATGTTAACAATGCCTTTCTCTATGGGGATTTGGAAGAGGATGTCTATATGACCCTTCCTCCTGGATTTGATAATCCAAATCCCTCTAAGGTTTGCAAGTAAAACAAGTCCCTTTATGGTCTAAAGCAAGCCCCAAGGCAGTGGAATGCTAAGCTTACCACTGCCCTGGCTGAGCATGGCTTTGTTCAAAGTAAGTTTGACTATTCTCTCTACATTAAGCATACTGGTAATATTTTTATTATCATTCTTGTGTATGTTGATGACCTTGTGGTCACTGGTAATGATTTGTCTGAAATTGAGAAATTTAAAAGGTTTCTAAAAAACAAGTTTATGATTAAAGATCTTGGTTCTATGAAATATTTCCTTGGCATTGAGGTTCTTTACAACAAGTCTGGTGTGTGTATGTCTCAAAGAAAATACTGCCTTGATCTTATTCATGAGTTTGGTTTATTAGCTGCCAAACCTGTCACCACTCCCCTTCCTGAGAACTGTGTTCTTGCTGTGGAAGAAAGTGACTCTGATAAGTTCCTCATGAATGTGTTTAATTATCAAAAACTTATTGGCAAACTTATTTACTTGACCCATACCAGGCCTGATATCTCTTATGCTGTCCAATGCTTAAGTCAGCACATGCATGCTCCCTTACAATCTCACCTTAAAATTGCCCTGAGGGTTATTAGATATCTTAAAAATGCTCCAGGGATGGGCATTCAAATTTACAAAGATAAACAGCTCAAGTTGTCTTGCTTTACTGACTCTGATTGGGCTAAGTGTTTGAGAACCAGGAAATCTGTCTCTAGCTATTGTGTGTTCCTTGGGAATACTCTTGTCTCATGGAAGAGTAAAAACCAACCTACTGTTTCCAGATCCTCTCCTGAGCCTGAATACAGATGCATGGCCAGTGCAACATGTGAGGTCATTTGGATTTCAAACTTGCTTAGTAACTTGAGCATACCTAGATTGTTTCCTATAAACTTTTATAGTGATAGCTCTTCAGCTATTCAAATTGCTGCCAATCCTGTCTTTCATGAAAGGACCAAGCATTTTGAGGTTGATGTTCATCTTGTGAGAGAAAAGGTGTAGTGTGGGATTATCAAAACAATCAAGGTTGCTTCTGCTGATCAAACAGCAGATCTTTTCACTAAGGGTCATGGTTCTCTCCAACATTCCAAATTGTGCAAACAATTAGGAATGGTGGATATGTTCAAAAGGTAAACCTCCCTGCTGGTAAGTTTGAGGGAGGATGTTAAATTTATCAAACTTACCTTTTTATTCTTTGTTTATGTATTATGGTCTTTTCTTGTGTTGTTTTATTTATGCAAGGGCTTGGTTGCAATTTCCTCCTCTTGGGCTTTAAAGTTGGGCTAGCCGTTGAGGCCCATTTGGGTTCTTGTGGAGCGCTCGTTTACTTAACCTAGCTGAGCTAGGGTTTGTGTCTCATTCATTCACTAGGTTTTCACACACACAAAGTGTGAGACGCTCTCTCTCTTCAAACCTGATGGTTTCTATCATGGGAGGATCTTCATCTATGTTTCATCATTTAGATTAGATTATTGAGTGTTGAGTGAATCTGTTGTGAGGAAAACGGATCAACCTAGTTGGGACGTTTTTACCATTTATCTTGTATTGTCACGCGTTTGGGGACTAATCCTTTATCTTTTGTTCTGAACTTGAATCTTGTTAATAAATCACCAAGGGGTGGCTGGTTGGGTGATAAGATCTGTGTCTTTATCTCTTTTTCATGTTTTAACATTTTTTTTATACACCTATTTTGCATTAACTAAACAAAGCAAACTACATTGTTATTAGTAGGGGTGTCAATATTTCCGACCCGACCCGAACCCGACCCGACCCGAACCCGACCCGAGCATATTCGGGTCGGGTTACTCGGGTTGAAATTTCAATTCGGGTTAGTCGGGTCAACCCGACTAACCCGAATTCGAAATCGGGTCGGACATCGGGTAAAATATTTATGCTTAATTCGGGTTCGGGTCAACCCGATTGACCCGAATAAAATTTTTTTTAATTTTTTTTATTTTTAAAATTAAAATTAAATATAATTTCTATTAAAAAATTAAAAAAAATGTTTTTTTTTAAATATTTTACCCGTAGTCGGGTTGACCCGAACCCGAATAGACCCGACCCGAGTAGACCCGACCCGAATAGACCCGAACCCGACTAACCCGAGTTCAACTCGGGTCGGGTTCGGGTAAAATATTTTTATCCTCAACCCGAATTCAACCCGACCCGAATAACCCGAACCCGACCAACCCGACCCGATTCCCACCCCTAGTTATTAGCATCATCGGAACCACCACCACATGTACTCCTTCCTTTTCCCAAACCAATAAATTTGGGCACTTTTTTATTGTTTGGATAGGGATTTCATGTGTAGAGAAAGAGAATGTCGAGTGAGCTCTTTTGAAAATTTGTATAAATAAGCATTATTATTATAAATAAGCATTATTATCATGTAAAATATAAAATATTAATTAAGCTACAATATCCCAGCTTTTAAAAATGTTAAATTCTTTTTTTCAATGTTTTTTATTTGTTTTTTCTCTGTTTTAACTTGCCCTCCCCGTTTATCTCGTTTAACCCGTCGCCCGTCGCCCGTTTTACCACCTTTAGAAATTTGAGATATTTGAAATATTTACATTGTTAGTCTCTGTTCTTTTACCAAATAGGCAAGATAAGAAAAGCCTTTTTGTGTATTTTTAACATGTTTGTGTTAATATGTGTTGATGCATAAGTTAATTACAACATATAGTTTTATTAGTTGTATTTGCTTAAAATTTATTTACCAAGATCTTAAAAAATTGGAAATGAAACAAGAAACTAGAAACCAGAAACCAGTTCACGGACTAAAATCATTCCATTCCAATAACACACATATTAGATGTAAAGACAAAAAAGAAATAATACACACAAAAAAAAACAAAAAACAAAAAACAAAAAAGTTGACTAATATAATACTTCTGTATTTTGCTAATGAATTCATGAATCTGATAAACGAATCTGTCCATACTTTCCCTGATGATGAATCCACTTACACCTGCAATGAAAATGAAAAAACACCAAAACAAGAGAAAGAACAAGTAGAAGAAATGCATTTGACTTTTAATAAACACCAATAATGGAAATTAGATAAAAAAGATAGTTAGGTAAATATATATCATGTGGTCAGATTCAGATCTATGGAAAAAATCTAACATTCATCCATTTTAACACATGATATCAAGTATACATCTATGAACTGACAATGACATGTACTAAAATAAGAAATTTAATCTAAACACATATTTCAACCATATAATCCTTCACAAAATAAAGAAAATTTTTTTTGTACTAATCATAGTTTTCAATCATTAAATCTACTTAGTTTGAAAAGAAACTTAATTTAAACAAATATTTCAACCTTAATTAACAAGACAAACAAATTTTATCAAGTACATAAAAGAGAGGGTGCAGAGCTCCCTTCAATCCAAAGAAAGATCAAAGGGTAATGAAGCTCCTAGCGTATGCAAGCCACAAAACCTATTCATTATGAATTTATAGGATTTGAGGGATCCATAAACCAGCAGCTTTATATTCCCACTAAGATCATCTTTTGGACTTCAAGGAGCTCTAAATTCAACTCCTAATATATTCTAAACTAGTAGTAACAAAAGTAGTAGTAACTCTCTAGGGTTTTCTTTAAAGGGTCTCACACCACAACAAAAGCATGACGTAAGCCCTACTATAGATCTTTCAAAGAAATCTAAGAATAGATTTTGTTTGCAAGGACAGAAAACCCTAAAGAGAGAAAGAGTTAAGATAGAGAGAGTGTTTTAGGTATGGAGTGAGATTGGTAGATGAGTTGTGGTGGAAATTTAAAGGAAAAATTAGGGATGGGGTTGGTAAAGTGGATGAAATAATTTATTACAGTATTATTTTTTGTGGTAATTATTTATTGCATGTAAATCTAATAAATCTGAAATGTGAGTGAGTGATCTGTCACACACTGAAAGCTCTTGGGCAGTGGGAGCGTTCTTGTTTGTTTAAATTTAATGACAGATTCGTCTTGATATTTGAAGTTCACATGCCTTTGTCCAAGCACTTTACCTTTACCGGCCTTTCTCATTTACCTTTAACCACTTTAACTCTGGTTTCTCTCTCTTTTTTTTTTCTTTAACACAGCTATTGTTTCTATTAGGCTACTCACAACGGTATATAAGTCGCGACCTATACATGTCAGCTGTCTCTCTCTTTCGATTTATTGCGATCTATTTGCCACAAAAAGGCGACCTAGTGCGACCTCGTTTTCTTTTTTTAATTTTTTATCCTTTTTTTTATAAATAGAGATAATTATCAAAAGAGTCTTTCAATTTTGAGCAATTCGTGATTAAGTCTAAAAAACATGTTTTTCCTTATACAGTCCAGGGCAACAAAGAATATAGGGCAGCAACCATTCAAATTTTTACAAGTGTCCAAAGAAATAGGGTAATTCTGACAGATTGCCTCAAAATATAGGGCAACAGAGGACACGTAGCGCATTCTACACCTAGTTGCCCTATTGCCCAAAAAAAAATAGTCCTTTTCTAGAAAGAGAAAATTTTTGGTGTTTTTTTGGGAAAAGAATAATAGGCAACGGACCTTTTTGGTAAATGTTTCCTTATAAATACCACATTTTCTCACACAATTCACACACAACTTTAAATATTTTCACACAGAACTCTTTGTTTTATCACACACACTTTCAGAAATCAAAAATGGTCTGCTCTTTCCCACACAACGATGACGAGATTAATGCTATGATTCAGAAACAAATACGTCAACAACAACGTCGTTACGATAAGCTTACGTGGTTAGCTGAAGATTTCGAAGCCGCGTCCGAAGAAAATTCGAAATTGCGCACAACATGTGCCAAATGCACTGATCTTCCCGCAGAGAAACGTCATTTAATCGACACGTATCTAAGTACTCAATCTGATGTCGATTTCAGCATTCAAAGATCTTTGTTTAGAAAGTCGATAAAACTTGAGGCTAGAATTGAAAAAAATACTGAATGGCTGAATAACTTGGGTTCTTCATCCCAAACTCATATCGGTTTTTCGTCACTACAACAACGAAGCCAAAATGTGTCTCCCGATCTACCATTTCTAATTCAAAATGATTCAAATGGCTTGCTTACTGATAAAGAGGTGTATAAACTATACCTAAATGAAAAAGTATTGAGACAAACAGAGGAAGAACAAGAAAGGGAACGAAGGGAGCTGGAGGCCCAAATTATGGCCGAAGAAGATGAAGAAGAAACAGTGCGCTGGGATTTAACTGGTCAGTTATCAGATTCAGATCCAGGAACTGACTAATCGTATTATGTATTTTTATGTTATCTATTTAGTAGTGTATTTTCTGTCGTATTGTATTCGAATTTTAGTATTTTCATATTTTAAGTATGGAATAAATGTTTTAATTTTGAATAAAAATTGCTTACATTTACGTTTACCGTATATGGTTTATTATTTAAATTAAAAAAATTTTCTTACAAAACCACAAACACAAACACAAAACACAAACAAAACCACACACACAAACACAAGCACAAACATAAACACAAACACAAACACAAACACAAACACAAACACAAACACACAACCCAGTCGTGAGTACGACCCTTTTTCCCTCGACCTACACCCACGATCGAATTGCCACAACGGTGCGACTCGGTCGCGACCGAGTGCGATCGACCGAGTTAAGCAACCGTTGTGGGTAGCCTTATCAATATAATCTTTTCATTTGATTCGTTACTTTTTACCGAGTCATTTCTTGGCAATACTGGTGTGTAAGGTGGTGAGTTAAAAACTCATCTTTATTTTAGCAGCACATCAATTTTTTTCCCACTAGTCTAACTCACTTTACAATTTTATTGACGGTAAAAAATTCACCGCTACATCATACGCCATTTAGTACCCAACTCACTCAAAAATACACTAAGGGTCCGTTTGGTTTGAAGTCAGGTTTTACTTTAAGTGTGGGTTTATAAGTGGTTTGTTTAGAATTGAGTAGGGTTAGATTTTGTGTAGGTTTTGAAGAGAGAAAATAAATTTATTTAATAAAATTTATAATAATATATATATTAATAAATTATTTTTTAATATTATAAAAATTAAAATATATATATATATATATATTACACGGTTGAAAAAGTGACAGCTCTATAAAAAACAAAAATAACATAGACGTGCATTTATTGCAACAAGCAGAATATTATAAACCCAAGGGTACTAGTAGGTTTTATAAAAAGGCACTGTTAAGGGGATCAAGCACTTTTTTTAACCCGAGTAATATAACCAAACAATTCATTTCTCTTTGAGTCTAGTCCAACAGTGGTATTCCCACATACCAAACTGACCCTAAAAGAATTAAAAGAAAAAAGGCTCAAAAGTTTTTAACTCACTTTAGTGAAGAATTGACAATAACCAGTCTAAAAAACACATAACTCACACGTGAATTATTTGAAAGGAATGAGACTCACAAGTGACTTAACCCACTCACGGGTGAGTTTAAAACCCACTCCGTCTAGCCTAAGATATTATGATAGAAACCCGTAGGTGATATTGTATTACTCATCACAATTTTTAGATTACAAAACCCTAATTCATCTAAAGCCCACAAACTGAGGTTGGGCTTATCTTTATCCTCTAACACTTCCTCGTAGTCCGAGCGGCGAAATCGCGAAAGCTCGAACTGAAATAGAAAACAAAACAAGACAATAAACCAAAATAAAACGGGATAACCCAAAATATCCCCTATTCTACTTTTTTTTACGGATAACCAAAGTATCCGAAGGATAACCAAAATACCCTAAATTATTCATGCATACTCAAGGTATATCTATTTGTCAAAGATGGCAGACTCAAGGTAATACCTATATCTATCTGTCGAAAATGACATACTCAACCTATATCTATATGCAGAAAATCAAAAGTCATATTGGGACTTGATACCCTATATTCGACACCAACAAAATGAAAGTTTATGGACTTATATTTATTAGTCGTGTGTTAGGATCGAACTCGGGATTACGGGATTGCACACAATACGTATAGAGTTAATTTATTTAATAAATATATTTATTTGTTTATTAAATTAAATTGAGTTATAACTTTAACGGTCGTTAAATATTTAAGAGTTAAGGTTTAACGAGCGATGTGGAATAAAAGATAAGAGAAAAGAAGGTTCCGGAACACCCCTTTGGGGTGTTGCCGACCGTCGGCTACAAGGGGGAAGGGGAGAAGAAAACTTGCCTTATATTTTTTGGGAATAAAATTAGCTACATCACTATGCCGCTGACAAAAGGATTTCAACCGCTGACAAGAGTAAATCAAGCGCTGACAGAATGAGCACTGACAAGAGATATTCAAGCGCTGACAAGAGAAGTCCCAGCTACAACAGAATACTTAGTCAACACGTTTTGATATTTCAGGAAGATATGCATTATATATTGTATTTTCTATGTTTATCTTAGTATATCTTCCTAGAATAGTTGACAAGTTTGCTTATTGTACAAGGCTCCTTATGTCTATAAAGGAGGCTAGGTTAAGGTTTGATAATACGTTTTACACATTCATTGTACGCAAAGTTTAATCAATCAAAGTGAAAGTTTGGTTTATGTTGTGTTTAACATTGTTCTTTGTTCTAAGTGTTAAATTTCGCATAATACTTAGACAGTTGTTAACACAAAGTTTCTCTAAGTGTTAATCTTGATTCAATCTCGTTAACACAAAGCTAATCGATCTAAGTTTGGGATCAACAAGTGGTATCAGAGCTTGTTGAGGAACTTTGATCAAAAGAACCCTAAAAAACCTTAGATCGCTGAAAACCCTAATTTCATCCAAACATCATGTCCACCTCAGTCGTATCACAATCTTCAAATCACAATCTCAAGATTCCCATACTCGATCCTGATAACTTTGAGCTTTGGAAATTCAACTTTGAGCAATACTTACAAGTTGATAACTATGTTCTCTGGGAAGTTATTGAGTATGGCAATTAGTTCAATAATGAAGTAAAGGTTCAAACTGTTATTGAAACATGAAGGACAACTGGACAAACTGGTGATGATCTCAAAGCAAATCCTGAAGATGGAAGAGTTGTGTCTGCTACTGAAGTGACAGATAGAAGGAATGACATGAAAGCCTTAAGCACACTCAAACTTGCTCTTGGCCCTAAGGAGCAACATAAATTCAGGTTGTATGAGTCTGCTAAGGAGCTTTGGTGTTGGGAATTATTTGTTAAGTGTCAAGTACCGTTAGTATATTCCAAGTACTGTTAGTGTTATGTAAGTACCGATAGTGTTAACGCGGTACATAGTAAGTACTGCTACTTATAAAGTAAGTACTGCTATGATGATTAGGACGAATATATCTTTGTATAAGATATGTCATAGTTATAGTTAGAGTATATCTTATGTGATATACCTAAATAGTTAGAATATTGATAATATATCGTCTGTGATATAGTTATCTTTATAGAATATTCTAAGGTTTCTAGGGTTACTTACTCTATAAAAGGAACATAGGTACAATGTCTTTCATGTACCTCATACAAGTCGATTAATAAGAGAATCGAATAGTTAAAAGTAATTCTGTTCTTCTGTGCTTTATAAGTTAGATTCCGCATAACTTATTTAGTGTTAGTAAGAGTGCTCAATGTAAAACCCGCATGCTTTTACCATGCATAGTACCTTAAGTTCGTACGTACTAGTTAAAAACTTTCCTAATATAGCATGATTACGATTACGTGTTAGGAGTTTATGTATTACGTACGTGTTAGAACACGATAAATATTTTATTTGTGCGATCACGTAATAATTATTTAGCAATAATTAATCACGAGCATACAATCACGAAATCACGAGCGTAATTAAAACACGGGCTATTATTAATTACGTATATATATTTAATACGAGCGTATTTAAATATATAAGAGTATGGTATTTACGTAACGAGAACTTTAAAACACGAACATAATTAAACATAAATGTGTACGAAATTACAAGACACGAAACGAGGTACGGGACCCCCACAAGGGAGTCCCTACCCGCGGCCAAAAGAGGGTAATGGGCCAAGCCCATTACCAATTTTTACTAAAAGAAGGGTTAAGTAATTTTTACTACTCAAATCACTTTACAGAAGAATTTTAAGAAAAACCTAAAACCCTTCCTCCTCCTCCTTTTTTGTGCCGCCACCTACAATCACCAACAAGGTGATTCCATTGATCCTGGATCTTGTTAAATTAGTGTTTGTTCGTGTTTGTTCTTCACCCTCTTGATCCACGAATACGGTAAAACCTTTTTAAACCCTTTTCTTGTAATTAATCTTTTATCTAATTATGAACACATGATGTTTTTCATAAAAACACATTAATTAATCATAGATCTAACATGTTTTGATCATTAATTAATCAAAGGGTCGATCTAAGGGGTGTTTGTTTTTGGGCCCCAAGGTACAACCGACCCCAAGGGGGCTCGGTTTGTTTTAGCCGACCACCACCAAGACCTTTTTGGTCTTGGTTGGTGCGTGTGGGTCCCACGGCAGCAAGGGGGTACCCCGATTTGGTTCGGGGTACGGCGTTGTTTCATATCCGGTGCATGTTTTTAGGCTTAGATCCGGATCATGATTATGTTAGTTGTTTATGTTATAAACTTATGTTAAAAATTAAATTAATAAAAAGGTGAGATTAATTTAATAACATGACTTAGGTTAATTAATTATTAATAAACATAAAATTATTTTTAACCTAAGTATTTATATTATTAAGAGTTATAATTAATTAATTATTTAAAAACCTTGGATATAATTAATTAATTAAACATGACTTAGATTATATTATTAATATTTAATAATACATATTTAACCTAAGTATTTAATATATTTAATTAAAAACATGTCATGCTTTAATTAAATATTATAACCTATAGTTTAATTAAATTACATGAAATAATTATTAAACTATATAATATATCATATGACTTAGGAAATAATCATGAAAACACTTAGGCTTATTTACTTAGCTTATTTAACCAGCTTATTTCTAATTATGGAAACTTTCTATTTTTTAGGAACTTAATTAAATAAGGCAGCTATTTTATTTATGGAAACCAGCTATTTTTAGAAACTTATTTATTTAAGGCAGCTAATCTATTTATGGAAACTTATTTAATTAAGGCAGCTAATCTATTTATGGAAACTTTCTATTTTTAGAAACTTATCTATTTTAAGCAGTAAATCTATTTTTGGAAACTTTCTATTTTTGGAAACTTTCTATTTTTGGAAACTTTCTATTTTTGGAAACTTTCTATTTTTGGTAACTTTCTATTTTTGGAAACTTTCTATTTTTGCAAACTTTCTATTTTAGGAAACCTACTATTTTTGGAAAGTTACTTATTATTACACAGTAAGTATAATAGCACATGAAATATCAGAAATACTTAAGCAGATTGAACAGAATATAAGATTTAACACAGTTTAAGGCTTTAAACAGTGTAAAATGGTAAGAACACATAAAATAAGCTAAGACATGATATAAAACCAGCTATGTATGTAGTAAGCAGATACTTATTTCATGTACGTATTTATGTAGCACTAGTGTTTCGGAAGTAGGATTCTCGCAGTTCGTCGTTCTCGTTCACTGGACATAAGGTACGGATTCCCGTCCTTTCAGTATGGACATTCTTTCCTTATTAGGATTTCCCCGTATGCAGCCAACTGTTTTCCCGTAGTATAAGTATGAGTTTGATTGCTTATGTTTAAATATGATTACCTATAGCCATATACATGCATGACCAGTTTCACCTAGTTATGGAGGTACCATAACCATAACATTAGAGGCACTGATGTTATGACTTCACCACGGCGGAGTGATTGCTCGTGGCGTCCCTTCAGCTTTTGGCCATTTATTTATATTTATCATGTGGGGCGTATGGGTGCATCCTAGTTACACGTTTTTATTCAGGATTACATGGTGAATGTGGTGTGTGCCTTGCATCCTTCACAAGGAGCTGATCCCTCCTACCCATAAAACCAGTATATTAAATTAGAGGCAGCCCCTCTAATTTACATGATGAGGTCACCCCTCCAATTATTCATGCACGGTGGATTTTCATGACATATATTGGCTAAATGGTAAAATATGACAAACAGTTTTTATAAGATAAACATAAGACTTTCAAACTATAAAACCAGTTTTATTAAGACTTAACCAGGTTACTCGGGACTTAGTTTCTTCCGCTGTTATTATGTTATATGCTTATCCTATTCATGCTTTATTGTACATCCGTGCACTGAGCGTATTGCTCAGCCGTTTTCCTTTTCTATGTTCCCAAAACGGCAGGTACTCAGGGACGCTCGTAGACATTAAGAGTACATGCATATGGACTGGAAGCTGTCTAGCCTTCTTTACATTATGCATTTCTTTTCTTTATGATACTTATGCTTTGGACATTGTTTCGTCCTTATTCCTTACTATACTATGTTTGTGTGTGATGAGCTTTACTTTGGACTACCGATGTTTGATTCCGGTATTTTCCTTTATATGGTCAAGTAATGTTTAGACATTTTACCTTGTATGCTTTGATGACACGCCATAATTACCGTGATATTTCCATTTCCAAAATGGGGTGTTACAATTATGGTATCAGAGCCAAGGCTTCGACCTGTAGGCTCTCAAATATGACCTGTGATTAGTGGGTAGTCACTACGGTCTTCCTAGAACTGACAGTTGTTTTCATGCATTCATCATTTTTAAGCATACATATATATGTCATGGTTACAGGGTTTTTGACTAAGTAATGGTTGGTACAGGACTGGCCCTATTTAGTCGCATGTGTTTTATCGAAACTTTTAGATTTGGGACCGACCCATAGGCGTCCCCTCGATATGTCTTTTGTTTTGAGTGAACTGACCAGAGGCGTTCACTCTCGAGCATCCAAAGTTTTCATAAAACTGCATCATGCATTCATACAAAAAAAAATTTCTTGCATAAAATTTTTCTCGTGAAATTTTAAGTATAAATTTTTTTTCATGTATATATTTTATATTTTACGTTTTGAATTGTTTAATCATATGTTTTATTGTTATACTGTCAGATGGTTCTCACACGCGAACAGGAGCAGCTCAATGCTGCAATTCAGGCTTCCATGCAAGTCTTGCTTCCTCAACTGAGGAATGACATCCGTGCTGAAGTCCAAGCTGCCAACAATCAGCAGCAGAATCAGGCACCTCCTCCTCCTCCTCCAGTGACATTAGCAGTATGGTTGGAGAGATTCAACAAGCTCCGCCCTCGAGCTTTTGAGAAGACAGATAGCCCCAGCGATGCTGAAAGCTGGTTGGCTCACATTGAGAAGATCTTCAACGCTATGGGCTGTGACCCCGCATACAAGGCGAGGTTGGCATGCTATCGGTTCGAAGGCGATGTACTTAACTGGTGGTTAGCTTTGATGCAATCTGAAGGTGGTGATGAGTGGGTTGCTGGTTTGACTTGGGCTCAGTTCAAGGACAGGGTGATGGAGCAGTTCTTTCCCAAGGCTGAGCAGGACAAACTCAATAGAGAGTACCATGGGATCCGTCAGAGAGGTGGGGAGAATAGCAACGAGTTTATGCAGCGCTTTCTTCGCTTGGCTGGTTTCCTTGGTGCGGCAGCAGGTACTCCTGAAGAGCAGGCACATCATTTCAGATGGGCTCTTCGCACATCGGTCGCAAACAATCTGGTGTGTGCTACGTTCAATAATGTAGCACAAGTGGCCGATGCAACACGAAAACTGGAGATGCTGCAGGAGAGGGATGAGTTCGGGGAAGCTGAAAGACCCGACAAGAGGTAAAACCTTCATATTCAAGCGGTGATCAATCCGTATATCTTTCATATGTCAATTATTTATCTCTTTAAATGTATCTTCCAGGCAGAAAACTGGGGACCGGTCTCAGCCGGCTACTCAGCAGCAACCTCATCAGCCCAAGGGAAATGGTCAGACTAATGACCGATCTGCTACGGATAGGCGTGGCGGTAATGACAATTACCGTAAGAACGCCGGGCAATCCAGCAACAGCAGGTCTTAATACTTACGAAATTCCTTATGTTTTATGTTATGACTCATATTCTGACACTTTAAGCAAACTTCTACCAGGAACCATGGAAACGGTAGGGACCAGAACCAGAGAGGTTCGCAGCCTAGCCGTCCAGCTATCACTGGTCCTCAGCCAGCCAGAGCACCTGCTGGAGGATACACTCATCCTCTTTGCTCTACTTGCCACCGTAGGCACCCAGGACCATGTCGCCGTAATACTGATGCGTGCTTCAAGTGTGGTCTTCCTGGCCATATTATGAAGGATTTCCGTAAGGGCGAGATGGAGGGTACATCAGGACATGCTGATACCAAGCCGCCTCCTACTGCCGGGCGTGTCTACACGACATCTCGAGACCAGGCCAACAAGTCTACAGGTACCATCACTGGAATCTTGTATATGTATGGTCGCGCTGCATGTGTTCTTTTCGATACAGGTGCTACTCACTCGATTATTTCTACTGCTTATGCTAAGAACATTAGGATGCCTCCCTTGCCACTAGAAAATAGGCTTACTATTTCCACGCCTTTGAGGGAATCTGTATTAATCACCCATGTATACAAGAGTCTTCCCCTAGAATTTGATGATAAGGTTCGACCTGTCGACGCACTTCCGCTGGACATGAATGACTTCGACATGATTTTGGGCATGGATTGGCTATCCAAGTATCATGCTACCATAGACTGCCATTCATATCGAGTTATCTTCGGTGATGTCAATGCACCAGAATACATTCATAATGGGTTCATACCCGGACGGTCTGTACAAATCATATCCACCCTGCAAGCGCGTGCACTACTGTCACATGGCTGCGAGGGTTATCTAGCTACGGTTCACGACATGGATGCTGAATCTCCATCGATTCAGGATCGACCAATAGTGTCAGAGTTCCAAGACGTGTTTCCAGCAGAACTTCCGAGCATACCACCTGCACGAGAAGTGGAATTCAGTATCGAGCTGGTTCCAGGAGCTGAACCAATCTCCAAGGCTCCTTATCGCATGGCTCCCATAGAGCTGAAGGAGCTGAAGGATCAACTGCAAGAACTTCTTGAACGAGGTTTCATTCGACCGAGCACATCTCCATGGGGCGCACCGGTTTTGTTTTTTAAGAAGAAGGACGGCAGTATGCGTCTTAGCATAGACTATCGCGAGCTCAACAAGATTACTATTCGGAATAGGTATCCACTGCCACGTATTGACGATCTGTTTGACCAACTCCAAGGGGCCAAACACTTCTCCAAGATCGATCTTAGGTCGGGCTATCATCAGTTACGAGTCAAGGAGCAGGATATTGCTAAGACTGCCTTTCGTACTCGTTATGGCCACTACGAGTTTGTAGTTATGCCATTTGGCCTGACAAATGCTCCAGCAGTGTTCATGGATCTGATGAACAGAATCTTCCATGAATTTCTGGACAAATTCGTCATTGTTTTCATCGATGACATCCTGATTTTCTCTAAGTCCAAGGAGGAACACGAAGACCATCTTCGTACAGTACTACAGATTCTTCGCCAGAAGCAGCTGTATGCTAAATTCTCCAAGTGTGAGTTCTGGTTAGACAAGGTGGCATTCTTAGGTCACATTGTATCAGCAGAAGGAATCACTATGGATCCAGCGAAGGTTGAGGCCATCACTAAGTGGCCAAGGCCGACATCTGCGACGGAAGTCCGCAGTTTCTTAAGCTTAGCTGGCTATTACCGTAGGTTCGTGGAGAACTTTTCCTGCTTAGCACTACCATTGACCAAACTGATGCGGAAAGGGGAGAAATTCGTCTGGACTGAAGATCGAGAGAAGAGCTTTGAAGACCTGAAGCAGAAGCTAGTATCTACACCTATTCTTACTCTACCATCTGGTACGGGTGGATTTCAAATCTACAGCGATGCATCGGGGAAGGGACTTGGCTGTGTTCTCATGCAACATGGGAAAGTGATCGCGTACGCTTCACGGCAGCTTAATCCTTATGAAGAGAATTAACCCACGCACGATCTGGAACTTGCTGCAGTCGTGTTTGCATTGAAGATATGGAGACACTACTTATATGGAGAATCATGTGACATTTTCACGGACCACAAAAGCTTGAAGTATATCTTCACTCAACGTGAATTGAACATGAGGCAGAGAAGATGGTTAGAGCTGTTGAAGGATTATGACATTAATCTTCAGTATCATCCCGGAAAGGCAAATGTAGTAGCAGATGACCTTAGCAGGAAGTCCGGAATGATCAACAACATTAGAATCGAAGAGGAAATCATAAGAGACTTGGAGCGACTAGACATCGAGATCATGGTACGTGGACAACACGGTTACATGGCTAATCTTAGAGTAGAACCCGAGTTACTATCTAAGATCAAGGAAGCTCAGAAGGATGACGGAGAAATATGGGCGATAATACAGAATTTGGAGAAGTAGACAGAATTCAGAGTAGATGCAGATGGTATCGTATGGCAGGGCACTAGACTTTGTGTTCCTGATGACCAAGAACTCCGGGAAGCTTTGCTAGCAGAAGCTCATAGCTCCCCATTCTCGATACATCCTGGTTCAACTAAAATGTACCATGACATCAAGCAGTACTTCTGGTGGAGTGGTATGAAGCAGGATGTGGCCACTTACGTCTCTAAATGTCTTACCTGCCAGCAGGTTAAGATCGAGCATCAGCGATCTGGCGGTCTCCTTCAACCGTTAGACATTCCAGAGTGGAAATGGGATAAAATCACCATGGATTTTGTTACCGGTCTTCCGCCTACCAAAAGGAAGCACGATGCAATTTGGGTTATCGTTGATCGACTTACCAAATCAGCTCATTTCTTACCGATCCGCAAGGAAGATCCGGTAAGTAAACTCGCAGATACGTACAGACAAGAGATCATGAGACTACACGGTGCACCATCCAGCATCGTCTCAGACAGAGATCCTCGATTCACTTCGCGCTTTTGGAAAAGTCTGCAGAAAGCTTGAGGAACACAACTTAAGCTTAGTACGGCTTTTCACCCTCAAACGGACAGACAGTCAGAGCGAACCATTCAAACATTGGAAGATATGTTGAGGTCATGTGCGTTGGAATGGACGGGTGATTGGGACGAATACATCTGTTTGGTGGAGTTTGCGTACAACAACAGCTGGCACGCGAGCATTAAGTGTGCTCCATTTGAGATGTTGTATGGCAGAAAGTGTCGCGCCCCGATCTGCTGGGATCAGGTTGGCGAGCGAACACTCGAAGGACCAGAAATCATAGAGATAACAAACGAGAAGATCGCAATAGCTAGACAGAAGATTCAGGGTGCACGGTCACGTCAAAAGAGTTACGCCGACAAGCATCGTAGGGATTTACACTTTAACGTAGGAGATCACGTCTTCCTTAAGGTTTCGTCGGCACGTGGTGTTAGACGCTTCGGGATTAAAGGGAAGCTCAGTCCTCGTTTCATCGGACCGTTTGATATCATTGAACGAGTCGGTGAAGTATCTTACCGATTGGCGTTACCTCCGCAGCTTTCGCATGTGCACAATGTGTTTCATGTGTCCTTACTCAGAGGGTATCAATATCATCCCCTTCACATGGTTCAGTATCCACTGGAACAGATTCGTAAAGATCTCACTTTTATAGAAGAACCCGAACGAGTTCTTGACAGGCAAGAACGAGTCATGAGAAAGAAGACGATTCCATTCGTCAAAATTCTATGGAGGGATCATACCGAGCGGGAAGCCACTTGGGAAACAGAGGAGTCTATCCGGACTTCTTACCCTCATTTCATATTTTGAATTCGGGTATGTTCTTCTTTTCCAGTTTACTTTATCTATAATTCGGGGACGAATTAATCTTTTTAAGGGGGGAAGAGTTGTAAAACCCGCATGCTTTTACCATGCATAGTACCTTAAGTTCGTACGTACTAGTTAAAAACTTTCCTAATATAGCATGATTACGATTACGTGTTAGGAGTTTATGTATTACGTACGTGTTAGAACACGATAAATATTTTATTTGTGCGATCACGTAATAATTATTTAGCAATAATTAATCACGAGCATACAATCACGAAATCACGAGCGTAATTAAAACACGAGATATTATTAATTATGTATATATATTTAATACGAGCGTATTTAAATATATAAGAGTATGGTATTTACGTAACGAGAACTTTAAACACGAACATAATTAAACATAAATGTGTACGAAATTACAAGACACGAAACGAGGTACGGGACCCCCACAAGGGAGTCCCTACCCGCGACCAAAAGAGGGTAATGGGCCAAGCCCATTACCAATTTTTACTAAAAGAAGGGTTAAGTAATTTTTACTACTCAAATCACTTTACAGAAGAATTTTAAGAAAAACCTAAAACCCTTCCTCCTCCTCCTTCTTTGTGTCGCCACCTACAATCACCAACAAGGTGATTCCATTGATCCTGGATCTTGTTAAATTAGTGTTTGTTCGTGTTTGTTCTTCACCCTCTTGATCCACGAATACGGTAAAACCTTTTTAAACCCTTTTCTTTTAATTAATCTTTTATTTAATTATGAACACGGGATGTTTTCATAAAAACACATTAATTAATCATAGATCTAACATGTTTTGATTATTAATTAATCAAAGGGTCGATCTAAGGGGTGTTTGTTTTTGGGCCGCAAGGTACAACCGACCCCAAGGGGGCTCGGTTTGTTTTAGCCGACCACCACCAAGACCTTTTTGGTCTTGGTTGGTGCGTGTGGGTCCCACGGCAGCAAGGGGGGTACCCTGATTTGGTTCGGGGTACGGCGTTGTTTCATATCCAATGCATGTTTTTAGGCTTAGATCCGGATCATGATTATGTTAGTTGTTTATGTTATAAACTTATGTTAAAAATTAAATTAATAAAAAGGTGAGATTAATTTAATAACATGACTTAGGTTAATTAATTATTAATAAACATGAAATTATTTTTAACCTAAGTATTTATATTATTAAGACTTATAATTAATTAATTATTTAAAAACCATGGATATAATTAATTAATTAAACATGACTTAGGTTATATTATTAATATTTAATAATACATATTTAACCTAAGTATTTAATATATTTAATTAAAAACATGTCATACTTTAATTAAATATTATAACCTATAGTTTAATTAAATTACATGAAATAATTATTAAACTATATAATATATCATATGACTTAGGAAATAATCATGAAAACACTTAGGCTTATTTACTTAGCTTATTTAACCAGCTTATTTCTAATTATGGAAACTTTCTATTTTTTAGGAACTTAATTAAATAAGGCAGCTATTTTATTTATGGAAACCAGCTATTTTTAGAAACTTATTTATTTAAGGCAGCTAATCTATTTATGGAAACTTATTTAATTAAGGCAGCTAATCTATTTATGGAAACTTTCTATTTTTAGAAACTTATCTATTTTAAGCAGTAAATCTATTTTTGGAAACTTTCTATTTTTGGAAACTTTCTATTTTTGGAAACTTTCTATTTTTGGAAACTTTCTATTTTTGGAAACTTTCTATTTTTGGAAACTTTCTATTTTTGGAAATTTTCTATTTTTGGAAACTTTCTATTTTTGGTAACTTTCTATTTTTGGAAACTTTCTATTTTTGGAAACTTTCTATTTTAGGAAACCTGCTATTTTTGGAAAGTTACTTATTATTACACAGTAACTATAATAGCACATGAAATATCAGAAATACTTAATCAGATTGAACAGAATATAAGATTTAACACAGTTTAAGGCTTTAAACAGTGTAAAATGGTAAGAACACATAAAATAAGCTAAGACATGATATAAAACCAGCTATGTATGTAGTAAGCAGATACTTATTTCATGTACGTATTTATGTAGCAATAGTGTTTCGGAAGTAGGATTCTCGCAGTTCGTCGTTCTCGTTCACTGGACATAAGGTACGGATTCCCGTCCTTTCAGTATGGACATTCTTTCCTTATTAGGATTTCCCCGTATGTAGCCAGCTGTTTTCCCGTAGTATAAGTATGAGTTTGATTGCTTATGTTTAAATATGATTACCTATAGCCATATACATGCATGACCAGTTTCACCTAGTTATGGAGGTACCATCACCATAACATTAGAGGCACTGATGTTATGACTTCATCACGGCGGAGTGATTGCTCGTGGCGTCCCTTCAGCTTTTGGCCATTTATTTATATTTATCATGTGGGGCGTATGGGTGCATCCTAGTTACACGTTTTTATTCAGGATTACATGGTGAATGTGGTGTGTGCCTTGCATCCTTCACAAGGAGCTGATCCCTCCTACCCATAAAACAAATATATTAAATTAGAGGCAGCCCCTCTAATTTGCATGATGAGGTCACCCCTCTAATTATTCATGCACGGTGGATTTTCATGACCTATATTGGCTAAATGGTAAAATATGACAAACAGTTTTTATAAGATAAACATAAGACTTTCAAACTATAAAACCAATTTTATTAAGACTTAACCAGGTTACTCGGGACTTAGTTTCTTCCGCTGTTATTATGTTATATGCTTATCCTATTCATGCTTTATTGTACATCCGTGCACTGAGCGTATTGCTCAGCCGTTTTCCTTTTCTATGTTCCCAAAACGGCAGGTACTCAGGGACGCTCGTAGACATTAAGAGTACGCGCATATGGACTGGAAGCTGTCTAGCCTTCTTTACATTATGCATTTCTTTTCTTTATGATACTTATGCTTTGGACATTGTTTCGTCCTTATTCCTTACTATACTATGTTTGTGTGTGATGAGCTTTACTTTGGACTACCGATGTTTGATTCCGGTATTTTCCTTTATATGGTCAAGTAATGTTTAGACATTTTACCTTGTATGCTTTGATGACACGCCATAATTACTGTGATATTTCCATTTCCAAAATGGGGTGTTACACTCAAAGTGTTTTAGTTTGATTACAAACTATTATACTAATTCTTAATAGAATATAGATCCAACCAAAGGGATCAACAAGTGGTATTAGAGCTTGTTGAGAAACTCTGAAAAAGAAGAACACGACCTCATACACTCCACAGATACCAAATCTCGATGTCTCAACCAGAAGGCGATAATGCTCACTTGGATGATGTTCAGAACCCTGCTCTGTTGATCCCAAACTTAGATCGATTAAGCTTTGTGTAAACGAGATTAGATCAAGTACTACACGTAGAGAAACCTTTGCTTATGAATAAAGTAACAAAGTGTTATGCGGAATTAACACTTGATCTAAAACACAATGATGTTAAACAAACTTTCACTTGTATTAGAATAATCTTGTTGATTACAATGAAAGGTTTAACTTGCGAATACTATGAAAACTGATATTAAACATTAACCTAAAAGATCTTCTTTTATAGAACAAGAAGTCTTGTACAATAAGCTACGAATCAACTATTCTAGGTAAAGATAAACATAGAAAATACATTGTCGTTTCTATCCTTACTAGAAGTAATCTAGAATATAATATACGTGTAGCTCACATCTTCCATCAGTGCTTGTCTTCAATCTGTCAACGCTTGACTTTATCTTGTCAACGCTTGTGCTGTCAGCGCTCACTTTACTCTTGTCAACGCTTGAGTTGTTCTTGTCAGCGTTCAAGTGTTCTGGCCTAAATTTATTCCCAACAATCCTCCCCTAAACTTGATATCCACTCTTATGATCAAGTTTCTAAATAAACATTAAGGACTTGGAGGAGTCTGACAAACCTTATCATATTGGTAATAAATAAATCTGATCAAATTCTTTGCCACGTCACTTGTATAGTCTATCTCCAACTGGGTGTCCTTCATCTTCTCCAAAACAGCCTTGGATATGAAATACTGAGCATCTACAAGTAAATACTCAGCAAACTTTGTAGAACTCAAATGGTATACACCTGCAGCTGAATATAACCTCCATTGAAGACCACTGAGGTCATCTTCAAGATCCTTCCATATTTCAGGATCTTCTTCTTTTGTCCCACACATTCTTTTGAATGTGGTCCAAAGTTTTATTCCATTGGCTGAAGTTGGTGCTTCAGCCTCATACTTGGTCTCTAGCAACCTCCAAAGGTCTACCAAGTCTTCTCTGTCACAACTTGCAAATAAAGATATGAGAGTGGTAAAAGTGTGTACCTCCTTGCCAAACCTTCCAATTTTCCAGAATCCACACTCATCTTCCTCATAACTTATAATTGGATTCCTGGAATCTAGTGGTAACACATGAACCATATCTGAAGCTTCTAATGGGGAGAGCTTAAGGCTCTTTCTAATAATTGCTTCACTTGGATATAGTTGAGACATATCTTTTGGAAATTCAAGAATAAATCCCTTCTTTACTGGTCTAGGAACTATCATAGCTTTCTTGATTGCCATCTCTTCTGCAAGTTGCTCCTTTCTTTCATCTGAAAGAAGTCTGAAAGTGTTCTCTTCCTGCACTTTCACCCAAATAGGATAAGCCCTATGTTCCAACTCATCAAATGTCAAAGCCTTCAGCTTCTGATGTGTCCATCCAACTCCATGACATTTGAGCAACATAAAGTAGAGCTTCCTTCTATCCCTTTTCAATTCAGAGAGAATGTTGCTTGCCCTGTACTTCAACATCACCTTACAATCCTGCTGAACTCTAAGAAGAATTTCCAAACCCCATATCTGGTCTGAAATGGTCAAGTCTGGATTATCCATGCAGCTTTCTTCCCAAGAATTGTACATCTGAACTACCTCTGGCATATCAAAATCAATTTGCAACTTCAAATCTCTCAGCCTTTCCCTAGCAAGCTCATCACCATACTCAAGTCTTTCTGGTTCAACAATCATCACACTTGAGTCTGAGCTAGCTCCATCACTTTCTTCTTCAGAAGTCACAACAAATGGTGACTTTTCCTTTTCTTCTTGTTCCATCATTTGCTCAGCCATTCTTCTATCAAACTCAACCTGAGCTGCATTCTTTGGAACAATTTCTTCTACCAACTTACCCTTACCCTTATCTGTTGGTTCAATTGTTGGTAAGGTAGATGATAATACCTGAGTAGGAACATCTTTGATGATAGATGATGACTGGAATACATCACCTCCATATGCAGATCTGTCAACGCCCAAATTTCCTCTATCAGCGCCCAAAATACTTCTGTCAGCGTCCAAACTTGCCTTGTCAACGCTCAAATATTTTCCCTCAGCGCCTTGTGTAACCTCTCTCAGCATATCTGTAAATGATAAATTTAAATTTGTTGGAGAGATTAAGGACGTATCAAAACCTTTTTGTTCCTTTAATGTAGTAAGAGCTTCAGCAATATCCAATGATTGACCATCTTGACTGCTCTTATCACTCAGATTTCTTGCTTCCTCCCCTTTGGAAGACTCCTCCATACCTCCCCTTGAATGAGCACTCTCTAAAACAACAATCCTCTCCCTCAAATCTTTGAGTTCAAGGCCTTGGTTACTGACAATTTGTACTAAGTCTGCATTTTGCTTTTGCAAGCTAATGCAGACAGCCGTCAATTCTAAAAGCGTCATTGGTTCCAGTCTGCCCTCTTCCAAAATGGGAATTTGACCTCCCAAGTTAGGTTCATTGGGCATGGATGAGGACTTAATTATGGTGGGACTGTCTTGGCCAGCTGCTAAGCCAGAACCAATAGTCTCAGCCTCATCCAGGTCACCAGCCACACTTGTGGTGGTGGTTCTCTCTGCTACATGGCTAGGACCACCAGAGGAGAACACTCCAGCAGTCCTTTGGCGTTTAATCAACCTATATTCTGGTGGTGTGGAAGATGGTGTGGAAGAAGGTGTAGATGTGGGTTGGTTAAGGGGTGTTTGGGATTGTGATGGTTGGGTGTCAGCAGTTGAAATAGGCATATCAACGCCCACATTAGATGTGTCAGCGTCGAAGGGATTTTGGTCTATTTGCATTTGGTCAGGTGAGGGTAAAGGTTCAGGGATAGGCTCAAGTTGTGGGTGAGGGTCAATATGAGGTTGAGGGTCTGGTTGGGGTTGTGCTGCTGCAATAACAGCAAGCATGGCTGGGGTTAATGGTAGGTCTCTATGAGGTGGTGAATTCATCTTGGTAAAAATAGCCTTCTTTTGTTCAGGGATCTTATAAAAGTCATTGTGATCCCTTGAACAATATCTTTGAGCATCAAAAACCATTTGCAGAAAACGGGGATAAGCTAAAGTCATTTTTGTCCCCTTGTTTTTACACATTCCTTCAAAAATCATTTTAGACCAGTTATAATTTTGCCCTGTTGTATTACACACAATAGCAGATGCAATGGATCTATTGATCTCATTGTGTGCAGTACATTTGGGACTCAAACATTGAAGGAGAATGTGAATTAGGTACTTCCAGGCTGGGGGAAATTCCTGCTTATGGTACTTATTGAGAGTACCTTCATCAGGAATAGGGTATCCCAAAGCCCTAAGCCCTTGTTCTATTTCAGATATGGGAAGCATGGTTATACCATCAGCATCATTAAGATGCAAGGCCTGGCGTACCAAGGCCTCAGTAACCACCCAAGGTCTCCCATGTACAATAGAATTCAATGTTGTCACTCCATTAACTGTTGAGGAACTAACAGTGTTCCAAAACTGTTTAATGTGTGTGACTGGAATGAGTGGTGCATGAGAAAGAGCATACCTTAATGGGGATGCATTCAAATACTCCACCATCTGAGTGTATTGAGGGAACAAAGTATTATCAGCAACAAGATAAGCAATCATGTTGTGTTGAGACTTGAACCCCAAATCCAATTCTGCTGAGTTAAATCTTGGTGCCATTGATGAAAGCTGTTAATTTGATGTATAAAAGATGAAGGTTGATAAGAGAAAAGTGTTAGACAAGAATTATAGATACCCTGTTTAAAATAGGAGCCAAATTTATAGGAGTGGATGAATGCACGTGATTGGCCCAAAAATAGGCAAAGATTTTCAAAAATCAATCATGAAAATATTGAAAAAGTTTATAAGTTATCTCATGCATTTAATGAAAGTAACAACTCCTAAAATTACGGCTTGAAAATATGTCAAAAAGTTACAACTGGGTAGGTCCCATTGTTTGTCAACGGTCAAATATAACCCATCAACGCCCAACGGCTATAATCTTGTCAACGTTCGCCTAAAGCCATGTCAGCGTCCATTTTGGTCACAACAACGCTTGGAAAAATCTTGTCAGCGTCCAAAAATAAAATTGTTTTAAAAAGTGAAAAATGACCTTAACAAGTAACTTATCCTAGAGAAGATAACCAAAAGCTGATAATTATCATAGGGCGGCAAGCACTGTCCAGTTATGCACACTTGCATAAGCAAGATAGACATAACAGTCCTCTAGTGTCCCTTGCTAACCAAAATTCTTAACAACCAAGTTACCTCATAAAATCCTTGTTACTCCCAGGTAAAACCCATATCAAAAGGATTCCCAAGCCTCCCAACAGACCACAACCAATTCTAGGCCAAAAATGTCTTGGCAGCATGCAAAGTTGATATACTATGCATGCTACAGTGCCTCATGGTTTAGTAAAACTAACCCATACTCACCAGTGGACACAATCTAGAATTGTGATGAGAGTATTCTAAGAATACCCAAGAGTCCTAAAGGTTCCTAAACCTCCCCTCAAACTATGATACATGAGTTCTCAAAATATATATATGAACATTAAAAATTTATGTCAAGATAGGAATATAAATATTCCAACCATCATCCATAAACAAAACATGTCCAAATAACTCTTCAAAGATCCATAAGCAACTCTGTATCCAATGGCATAAAGCTACCATTACCTGCACATTCAGATGAAAACCACAAAACTAACATTTGTTGCTGACAGCGTCCCGACAACACTTATCAGCGTTGAAGGAACTCTTGTCAGCGTTAGACAATAATATCTCCAACAACGGCAAAATAACACTTGACAGCGTTACATTTACCTTTGTCAGTGTTAGAAAAATAATGTGGAAAATCTAAATCATCACAAAGACCAATAACAATGCATTATCCTGTACATACTTTTACAAAAAGATTCCAAAACACATATTAAGTGAGATTAACCATTCCAATATTTGTTACCAAATATTGAAATCTTCCAGCATCAAAAGGTTTAGTTAATAAATCAGCCACATTGTCCTCTGTGTCTACCCTATCTGGTTGTATTAAACCTTTCTCAAAGCAATCTCTTATAAAATGATGCCTAATTTCTATGTGTTTGGTTTTAGAATGATGTACAGGATTTTTAATAATGCATAAAGTACTGTTATTGTCTACAAAAATCTTGGTATGCATAAAATTATACCCATAATCCAACAGCTGGTTCTGAATCCATAAGACTTGTCCACAACAAGCAGCTGCTGCAACATATTCTGCTTCAGTTGTAGAGTTTTCCACCACTGTTTGTTTCTTGCATTGCCAAGATATTAATCTGCTCCCAAGAAATTGACATCCACCAGTTGTGGATTTCCTATCAAACTTTTCACCACCATAATCACTGTTTGAATATGCAATAAGGTCCAATGGAGAATCTTTTGGGTACCATAATCCAAGATCTGGATAACACCTTAGGTACCTAAAAATCCTCTTCACAGCAAAGAGGTGACATTCTTTGGGAGTCACTTGATGGCGTGCACATGCACACACAGCAAACATGATGTCAGGTCTTGAGGCTGTAAGATACATCAATGATCCAATCATTGATCTATAGTGCCTAACATCCACATCCTTTCCAGCTCCAATTTTTCCCCAAGGGTATTGCCTATCCATAGGAGTGGAAGCCTCCTTCTCATGTGGAGAAAAACCATATTTCTTCAAGATTTCAGCTACATACTTGTCTTGGGAGATGAAGATACCATCTTCTTTCTGCTGAACTTGTAACCCTAGAAAGAAGTTCATCTCACCCATGGCACTCATCTTGAATTTATCTGTCATGAGCTTGGAAAAATCCTCACTCATTTTTGGATCAGTAGACCCAAAAATGATATCATCAACATAGACCTGCACAAGTAACACATGTTTTCCTTTCTTCTTTGTAAACAGTGTCTGATCTATGGTGCCCCTTTTGAAACCATTTTCCACCAAGTAGGTGGACAATGTACCATACCATGCTCTTGGGGCTTGATGAAGTCCATACATTGCTTTCTTCACTCTATAAACCTTGTCTGGATTCTCAGGATCTTCAAAACCAGAAGGTTGCATGACATATACTTCCTCAACAATTGTCCCATAGAGGAAAGCACTCTTCACATCCATCTGGTAAACGGTAAAATTCATACAAGAGGCATAAGCTAGAAAAATTCTTATAGCTTCAATTCTTGCAACTGGTGCAAAAACTTCTTCATAATCAATTCCTTCCTCTTGTGTATAACCCTGAGCTACCAAACGTGCCTTGTTTCTGACCACAATGCCTCTTTCATCTTTCTTGTTCCTTAGAACCCATCTTGTCCCAATTGGTCTCACATATCTAGGACAATCAACCAGCTCCCAAACATCTTGTATAGCAAATTGGTGAAGCTCATCCTGCATTGCTTCTACCCAACTTGGTTCCTTGAGAGCATCAAAAATTTTCTTGGGTTCTTCCTGTGACAGAAAACAGGCAAACAAACATGCTTGTACAAGAGGGGTATCAACCTTCTTGTGTATATTGGCAATAAATCCACCAAGACCTTGATGGGATCTTCTTGTCTGAACTGGAGCCATAACATCACAAATGATTTGAGATGTGGGGTGATCCTTAGCTGTGGAAGTGAGAACTCCTCCTTCAAAAAGTCTGGTGTCCTCAACTTCACGCTCCATGTTGCCAATATCTTCTTCAGATTCTTCTTGATCAACAGAGATCTCTTCATGGACATTAGAAGGTCCACCTTGTTCAAAATGAGAAGAGAAAAGCTGTGTAAAGGTGTCTCCAAAGTCTGATCCTTGTTTATCAGCGTTTGGGCTAACAACGCTTGAACTGGTGTTGTCAGCGTTGGAGCCATCAGCGTCTGAATTGGTCGTGTCAGCGCTTGATTTCCCTTTGTCAGCGCCTGAAGAATCATGCATGTTTGTATTTGGTGGTATTTGAACACCACCATTATCTTTCCTTGCAGCAGTAGCAGCAGCATAATACTCATCTGTCCATATAGGAAGTGTAACAAACTCTTGTGTGGGAGATGATTTAACTGCTGGTGGTCCATCCTCCTTAGCAACCTGTATACCTGAAACATTACCAATTCTCTTTTCCAAAACACTTGAAGTTACCTTCACAATGTCTGGATCAGTAACAGGCATATAATTTAAAGCTCTAGACAAAGGTTCTAAGTCAAACAACCAATTTGGACCACTCTCAGGATCACTAGGTTTACTTTCTAAAAACCTAACATGTACCTTTTCAAGTATACGTTTTTACTTTTTAATGTAAACCCTATATCCTTTACTCTGCACTGAATAACCCATGAAGTAGCCTTCATCACCTTTTGAATCAAATTTTCCTAGGGCCTCACTAGTTTCTAAAACAACTACATGACAACCAAAAGGCTTGAGAAAGCCAATATTGGGCTTCCTTCCCCAAAGTAATTCATAAGGTGTCTTATTATGTATCTTGTTGACCAATGCCCTATTTTGAACATAACAAGCTGTGTTAACAGCTTCAGCCCAAAAGGCTATAGGAAAGTGGGCATCAGCCAACATGGTTCTGGCTGCTTCAATAAGGGTCCTATTCTTCCTTTCAGCAACTCCATTTTGCTGTGGAGTTCTAGCTATGCTAAACTGCCTAGTAATCCCTTTCTTGGCACAAAAATCATCTAACAACTGATTTCTAAACTCACCCCCATTGTCACTTCTAATAATCTTGACCTCATTACCATTCTTCTTTTCAATCTGGGTAATGAAATTAATCAGACTTAGGGTAGTTTCACTTTTCTTGGCTAAAAAGAAAGTCCATGTAAACCTGGAGTAATCATCAGTAATAACAAAACAATATGATTTACCCTTCAAACTTTCTATATTAGTTGGACCAAAGAGGTCCATATGCAATAAGTGAAGTGGTTTAGAACTAGAGTGCACCTGCTTAGACCTGAATGAGACCTTGTGCTGCTTGCCCTTAAGGCATGCAACACAGGAGTGGTCATTGTGGAAAGCCTTTTCAGGCAAACCATCAACTAAACCAAGCCTCACAAGTCTATTGATATTCTTAAAGTTTATGTGCCCTAGTCTCCTGTGCCAAAGATTACTTTCATCTACTGAGGCTTTAGCATATAGACATGACATTTTATTATTTACCTTAATTCCATTAAGATTCACATTATATATGTCTTTATGCCTTGGTGTTCTAAAATCTATGTATTTCTCCTCAGGGAGCTTATAATCTTTGCTTAACACCAAGCACTCAGTATCTGTGAAAAGAACCTTATTTTTGTTATCACACACTTGTGATACACTAAACAAATTATAATCCAGATCTTTTACCAAGAAGACATTATCAAACCTTAGATTGTTGGTGACAAGGGTTCCTTTTCCTGTGATTGTGCCGTAGCCACCTCCAAAGTATACCTTATCACCATCTTGAATAGGAGAGAAATTGGTCAGATAGTCTTCCTTTCCTGTCATGTGCCTTGAGCATCCACTATCCCAGTATCCATAGTCATTGATCTTCTTCTGAATGCCCTGCACGTAAAGAAAACACATTAGTTTTCTTTGGGAACCCAAGCCGTGGAAGACTTGGATTCATTTGGTTGTTCAACAAGAACAGACTTGGTTCTCATAACAACTCCATTTTCATCCCTGTTTGAATGAAATTCCCAGTTAACCCCAATTGGTGTTGACAATGCCTTAGAAATATAATGAAACCTGTTGCATGTCATAGAAATACCCGTAGCATTAGGGTTCTGGTCTTGTTTTGGTCTCCATGTCAAGCTAGTAGAAGCTTTAGACCTATTTCCCTGTGGTTGCAAATACCTAGGTTTAGCAGTGTTTCTATCAGCGCTGAAATTTCTCTTGTCAGCGCCCCGATTACTCTTATCAGCGTTGAACCTAGGGTTTGCTACAGGAACCCATTGCCTATTTGACCAAGTATTTGACTTTTGAAAAGGTCTTAGGCCTTGTGTGTTAGACCCTCTAGAAAAGAATGGGGCTGGTCTAACAACTTGTGAACTCTTGTTCACAAAGGTATTGGGTCTGACAGTGTTTGACCTATGTTGACTTTTGTCAGCGCTGAAATGGTTCCTATCAGTGTTGACATTGGAAGCGTTGACACATTTGTAGGCCAAATGTGAGAAGCTACCACATGTATAACAAGCTTTTCTAGACATAGTCTTAGGTCTAGAAGCAAAGAAGCCTGTTCCATGATTACTAGCTTGGCTTTTTGGTGACCTAGTATTCCTATACATCTCTGCATATTTAACACTAGGTTTTCTAACATATTGTGGGCCAAGGTCAACAGGTTTGCCAGTGGTAGGGTCTGTGATCTTAATAGGTTTAGGATCATCAATTGGTTTTGTGATTGGTGTGGGCTCATTTGGACTTTCACACAACAACCCTCCCTTAACAAACAAAGTGTGGTTAGCTTTCTTCCACTCTTCTAGGTCAGTCAGCTTTTGCTGATATTCCTCAACTGGGGAAGTCACTCTAGGTTGAGGAATGAATTCCTCCTCTTGGCATTCTGGCAAGCCAGTCCAAGATATGTCCTTTGATTGGACACCATAGAAATCCCCAGCTGGTGGTGGAACAACAGTATAATTATTCATCCCAATCCCACTCATATCCTTAGAGTCTCTTTGTTTACTAACACACTCTCCTAGGGATTGTGTGGCCTTATCAAATCTCTGGATTTTAAGACTCACATTATCTTTATTTTTGTTAGCCTCCTCTAACTGAGCTATCAAATCAAGATTAACCCTATTTACTATATCTTGAACATCCTTACTCTGATGTAACTCATGTTTTAAGATATTTATTTGATCCTTTAAATCAAACTCCATTTTCTTATACTCAGATACTGTCTTTTCTGTTTGGGTAAGAGCAACTTGATAGTTAGATACTTTGCATCTTTCAGTACTTGCCTCATCTAATAATTTAACTATCTCTTGTTTTAATTTTTCAGTATTTAAACGACAACCCTTAGAACAGAAAGCATCATCATATACCTCATTATCTGATGAGGAGGAGGAGTGTGCCATGAGAGCATATTCAGCATGCTCTTCTTTAACCTCAGCAACCAAAGCTCTGTCCTCTTCCTCATTCTTAGCCATCCAGCTCCAATCCCATTCTCCAACACCATCAATTTGTTGAACAGCAACCATGGCCTTGGGATCTGGGTTCTTAATCATTTGGCTAGAAGGCTTCCCAGCATCAGATCTTCTTGGAGATCTACATTCCCTCATAAAGTGCCCCATCCTATGACAGTTGTAGCACTCCACCTTGGATTTGTCAAATCCAGCAACATCCTTAGCATTAAAGGTCATCTTCTTCTTGAACCTTTTATTGAACCTGTTTGCTCTTAAACTTACAAGAGCCATAGTCCACTTGATGTCCATCTCTTCCAATTGTTCATCACTTATCTGCTCAAGATCTTCATATGTAATCCTTGAATCACTGGGCAAAGAAGCAATGAATGCACACACAGTATCAAGATCAAAACCAGCAGGTTTAATTCTATCAGCGCCATGATTGTGTGTGTCAGCGCTTGAGTACAAAGCGTTGACAGGATATGATCCAGCGCTGACAGATTGATATCCAGCGCTGACACCTTGAGATCCAGTTGCTGAATGTCCATAGAAGTTCATGGAATCAAATTGGCCTTCACTTTGTGAAAAGAAAGCCATGTTGCTGCTGGAAGATTTGTTATCACTCTCCAATTGCCATTCATTCTCCAACAATCTTAGTTTGTTGAAGATGTCATCAAACCTGGAAGTCTTGTGAGTATTATTGACAAGAATAGATCTTGTCTCAATCTTCCATACATCACCAAGGCTTTTGAGAAAAGTAGCATTCAATTCAGGGTCATCAATCTGTTTTCCCATGAAGGAAAGTTGACTTGTGATGTCAAGAAGTCTACTTCTAACACTGCTGAGATTCTCATTAGGTTGAGCTTTAAAGACAGCATACTCATGCAATAGTTGCTTCTTCTTTTCTTCTTTTGTGTCAGCATTGCCACCATGTGCTACTTCAAGAGCTTCCCAAAGCTCTTTTGCTGACTCAAATCGTTTGTACTTGTGCTGATTCTCATGACCTAGGGCATGTTTCAAGATATTCAAGATTTTCATGTCCACCCTCTTCTTGGCTATATCTTCAACAGCAACAGCTCTCCCATCTTCAGGCTTTTCCACCTTATCAGATTCAGGACAATTAGGAACAGCTGTCCTTGTGGCAATAGCAGCAGTAATCTTTGCTGCTTTATCGAATGTGTTCCCATATTCGATAATTTCCCAAAGAGTGTAGTCATGAATAGCTATGTATTGCTCAAAATTGGACTTCCAAAGCTCAAAGTTTCTGGCATCAAACATGTGAATTTTGATACTAGGGTTTGAGAAGTTATTTTGTAGCAAAGCAGGAGGTTGATTTGTGCCAGACATGATGTTTTTAGGGTTTTGAGAATTTTAGGGTTTTTAGGGTTTGGTGTTTTAGGGTTCTGCGTTACTTAAAGATCAAAAGTTTCTCAACAAGCTCTGATACCACTTGTTGATCCCAAACTTAGATCGATTAAGCTTTGTGTAAACGAGATTAGATCAAGTACTACACGTAGAGAAACCTTTGCTTATGAATAAAGTAACAAAGTGTTATGCGGAATTAACACTTGATCTAAAACACAATGATGTTAAACAAACTTTCACTTGTATTAGAATAATCTTGTTGATTACAATGACAGGTTTAACTTGCGAATACTATGAAAACTGATATTAAACATTAACCTAAAAGATCTTCTTTTATAGAACAAGAAGTCTTGTACAATAAGCTACGAATCAACTATTCTAGGTAAAGATAAACATAGAAAATACATTGTCGTTTCTATCCTTACTAGAAGTAATCTAGAATATAATATACGTGTAGCTCACATCTTCCATCAGTGCTTGTCTTCAATCTGTCAACGCTTGACTTTATCTTGTCAACGCTTGTGCTGTCAGCGCTCACTTTACTCTTGTCAACGCTTGAGTTGTTCTTGTCAGCGTTCAAGTGTTCTGGCCTAAATTTATTCCCAACATGCTCCTGTTCTGCCACAAGGACAACCACAAGTTGTGCATCTTGCACCAGCACAAGGTGCTCAAGCCGTGAATGTTGTTGCTACCTCTACACCAACATCTTCTCATACTCTGTCTGCTGTTAAACTCCCAGTTCTCAAAGGTGACAATTATGAGACATGGGCTATGCAGATGGAACATTACTTGAATCACACAGATCATACTGTGTGGCAAGTTATCAAGAATGGGAACACACCAAAGAAGCTACACTGGTTGCCAGACGGTACATGCTATGCTCTACCTGCTGTAACTGCTGAGGAGATACAAGCAGAGATCAGAGAAAGAAAAGCCAAAACTGCTTTGGCTATGGCTCTTTCTGAAGACATTCTACCAAGATTTCATCATTATAAAGATGCCAAAGCTATGTGGGATGCTATAAAACTTAGATTTGGAGGCGATGACAAATCTAAGAAATTTAAGAAGATTGTTCTTAAGCAAGAATTTGATAACTTCTCAATTACCAGTATAGAGGGAATACATGGTGGATATGGAAGGTTCAGCAAATTGCTTATTCAGTTAGCAGTTTATGGACAAGTAATTCCTAATGAAGAAGCTAATCTAAAATTCTTAAGAAGTGTTCCACCAGAGTGGAAAGCAATGGCTATGCACTTCATCACAAGAGATGATTTGGAAACAATTTCGTTTGATCATCTCTACAACAATCTTAGAGCCTATGAGATGGATGTGAAAGGCACTGAAGTAAAGACAACAACTAATTCAAAGTCTAATTTGGCTTTTGTTTCAGATGGGAACAGCGGTACTTACTTTCAAAATACCACTCGTGGATCTAGCAGCGGTACATACCTCACAAATATCGTTGGAGGACTTACAAGCAGTACTTACCCACAAAGTATTGAAAGTAGTCCAATGGTCTCTCAAAATCAACATGGAAGGTCTTCACCATTGTTTAGTGACAATGATGCCTTCTCATTCTTTGCTGGACAAGACAACATGCCAAGATTAACTCTCAATGACTTGTTCCAAATGGATGATGCTGATGTTGAAGAGATGGATCTTAAATGGCAAGCTGCTATAGTGTTAGTAAGATCTAATAGATTCTTCAAGAAGACTGGAAGAAAAATGACTGTTGATCATAATGAGCCATTAGGATATGACAAGTCTAAAGGTGAATGCTATAACTGTGGAAGGAATGGATACTTTGCAAGAGAATGCTCTAGAGATAAAGCTAAGACTAGCAATCTGAAGTCCAAGAACAGCTATAGAACCAGTCCAAGAATAACTGAAAGCTTTCCAAAAGGAAACAGCAGGAGTCCTAAAGGAACCAAAGCATTGGTTACTGTAGATGGAGTGGTGAATTGGGCAGAAGAAGAAGAAGAAGTAGAGCTTGGATTAATGGCTCTCTCACATGAAGATACTGAGGTACATCCTTGTTCTAAGGATTGTATTCTTAAATTTAATAGTCTAAAAGTAGAACTAGAGGAACAATATCAAAAGGTTAACACATGTACTGTAGAAGTAGAGGCTTTCAAACAGGGTGTTGTTAAATTAGAATAAAATATAGTTTTGTACAAAAAGGCTCAACAAAACTATGAAGAGAAAATAAGGATTTTAACTCTTCAAATGAAGGAAAAAGATGTGGAAATAAAAGCTTTTGAAAGACAACTTTTAAAAATAAATTCAGAAAATAAAGCTTTAATAACCAGTCTTTGTAATGAAAGGGAAGTGATTAGTTATTGGCAACAATCCTCTACGGGATTGGGAAAATTGATTAATTCACAAATGGGGTATTATGATAAAACAGGCCTAGGATATATTGAGGATCAACCTGGGATAACCTTAACTAACAAAGACTTATCAAAAGGGATTTTTGATAGTTCTAGTGAGGTAGCTGATACACCTGAAAATGATAGATATGCTGAAGGAATGAAGGCAGTTCCTCCACTAGTATCAGGAATTTTCATGCCCTCTTGTAATGATACTAGTATAGAGTTAGAAGAACCTAAGATTACTAATGTCTTTAACTCTAGTACTCTGTATCAAGAAAATACTGTTGTGACCAAGAATATTGTTTATCCACCTTTAATGAACAACTTTGTTTTTGAGGAATCTAAGACTAGTTCTGCTCCCAAGCAGGTAAAAACTCCTAGCAAGATATTGGAAAACAATAAACAACATACTAAAACCAAAAGGGGTGGGCTAGGTTTTGAAAAAGTAAAGTCAAAACAACCTTTTGGGTCTTCTTTAAGAAGAAAAGGATGTTATGTTTGTGGTAGTCTAAGTCATTTTATCAAAGACTGTACATTACATGAAGATAAAATTGTGAAACAGAAGGCTACACAAAGGGTCATGAAAAACAATAATGGGAAAAATGCACAGGTTTATAGGAATAAGAAAACTAAAGATGACAAACATAAGTTTGATCACACAAAGGTAGTTAAACAGGTTGAAAATAATCCTACCAAAAGTTTTGTTCCTAGGGCAGTACTTATGAAGCAAGGGCTAGTATCCTTGAAGTCTGGTAAACCAAGTACCGACAAGTCTAGACATGCAAGTACTGCTAGACCAAACTCAAGTACTGTTGGTTTAAAGTCTGTAAAACCAATGTTCTCCAAGACTTCTAAGAAAGTTTTTGAAAAAGTTAAAACACCTGGAAGTAAGGACAAGAACAAACCAGTACAAATGTGGGTTCCTAAAAGAGATATATCATGTGTTAAAGCAAGTACCGTTAAGGCAGTACTTAAGTCAAGGAAGTCAGAGCACATAGAGTCACCCTATGAATTTGACTACATAAATGAAACCATGAAGTATAAGAGTAAAAGTAGCATTACTCGGAATGCTTCAGTACAAACTTTTAAATGTGTAGGTCCCACAAGATCCGAGCCAAATGTGGCTTGGGTCCCTGTTAAAAACTAATGAGTTTTATTTGTGTGCAGGGGCATCTCATTGATGAATTAAAAGATAAAGGAATTGTAGATAGTGGATGCTCAAGACACATGACAGGGAACAAAGATTTTCTTGCTGAATTTGAAGAATTCAGAGGAGGTCCAGTAGCCTTTGGGAGTAGCAAAGGTAGAATCACTAGCAAAGGGAAAATCAACACAGGAAAGTTGGAATTTGAAGATGTTTTCTTTGTAAAAGAATTGAATGAGTTCAATCTCTTTTCTGTATCACAAATGTGTGATAAGAAGAACAATGTGCTATTCACAGACAAAGACTGCTTGGTGTTGTCCAAAGACTTTGAGATGCCTAAGGAATCTCAAATAATGCTTAAAGTACCCAGGCAAGAAAATATGTACACCTTTAATCTTCATACTATTACTCCAACAGGTGGTATTACATGTTTGCTAGCTAAGGCTTCTTTAGATGAGACAAATTTATGGCATAGAAGGTTAGGTCATGTGAATTTCAAGAATCTTAATAGATTGGTAAAAAGGAATTTGGTTAGAGGTCTACCTAACAAATCTTTTCAAAATGATTTCACATGTGCTGCTTGTCAAAAAGGTAAACAACATAGAGCCTCTTGTAAGACCAAGACTGTAAATACTGTGACAAAACCTTTGCATCTCTTGCATATGGATTTATTTGGTCCAGATTCTATCAGAAGCATTAGTCATAAGACCTTTTGTCTAGTCATAACTGATGATTATAGTAGATTCAGTTGGGTTTTCTTTTTAACCCTTAAAAGTGAAACAAGTGAATTACTAAAGGATTTTATCACTTTAGTTGAAAAGCAGTTTACTAAACAGGTTTTAATCATTAGGGCTGATAATGGAACAGAATTTAAGAATGCTGATTTTGATGAATTCTGTAGGTCTAAAGGAATTAAGAGACAATTTAGTAATCCTAGAACTCCACAACAGAATGAAGTAGCTGAAATGAAGAATAGGACATTAATTGAGGCTACTAGAACTATGCTGGCTGATTCACTTTTGCCAAATACCTTTTGGGCAGAAGCAATCAATACTGCATGTTATGTGTTAAATAGAGTCCTAGTAACTAAGCCTCAAAACAAAACACCTTATGAACTGTTGACTAATGTAAAGCCTATCATAAGTCATTTAAAACCTTTTGGGTGTCATGTGTCCATGCTAAATACTCTTGATTATTTGGGAAAGTTTGATGGAAAGTCTGATCCAGGATATCTTGTAGGATATTCATTGCAAAGTAAAGCATATAGGGTTTACAATTTGGCAACTAAGAAAGTTGAAGAAAATTCTCATGTCAATTTCTTAGAAAATAAACCCAATGTTCCAGGAATAGGTTATGCTTGGATGTTTGATTTAGATTATCTAACTAACTCCATGGATTACTACTCTTTGCAAAAGGATTGTCAAACTAACAATGCATGTGAGGAGTTAAGTGCAACTAATGCAGGTACTCAAGAAGATGTTTCTTCATCAGATGATGATGTCCATATCTATGTGCCCAACATGCCTACTGTTACTCCCATGTCTGCAACTCCCAAGAAGCAATCCATGCCATCAAATGATGATCAAGCCTCCCAGGAGCTTTAGAGGCTTCAAGATCAAGAAAAGAATGCTACATCTGCTAATAAGCATTCAGGAGAAGAGTCTTTTGAGCCATAACACTCAGCAGTTGATGAGATGGCATTTATACATGATCTCATCGTTCTTTTCGGGCTTTAAATGCATAAAAATGTCATAAAATACCATATATATGCTTATATTTGTTTACTTGTGTATTTTAGGTATGGATATCGTGAAAAAGGCAAAAGATCACAAGTTACAAGGAAAAACGGACACGAGAAACGAAGTCGTACAAAGAACCGGGCCCTAATCATGGGAAACTCAACAAATACCCTTGAAGACTTGAAGACAATCAAGATTGATCCTCATTTATTGAAGAAATGACACTTAAAACCCTTGTATAGTCATAATTACAAGTTTGGTCCCTTAAGTTTGTCAAAATTACACAAAAGGTCCCTCAACTTTGAAGAAATGGCAAGATTAGTCCCTCAACAATTTCAAATTGTCAATTATGGTCCCTCATCAAGCCAAAGATACATTGAAGACCTTTGAAGATCAAAAATGTCCAAGATCAGTCCTTCAAATATGCAAAAGTTCCAAAAATAACCCTTGATACACCTTTTGGAAAGTTTTGTGCAAAAAATGTCAAGTTGTGAAAGTTGTTACAAGTATATTTGGACGCTGACAGACTTTTTAACACAAGTGACAAAAGAAAGGAAAAATAAGGGCTAAACATGGGCAAAAGAAACATTTGAAACGAATTTGCGCCAAACACAACCCATTCCCCCAATTTCGGATCAAAACAAGTTACTATTTACCTTCATCCACCCAGTTTTACCTTCACTTAAAACAAAGGGTAAATCAAAATTACCCACACCCACGTGTGATTCACACATGCAGAATCACATCCCACACACAAAACCCTCATCTCCACTCACCAATAGGCCCCACCATTCAACACGTCAACCAATGAAATTGCAACTTACTCTCCAAGCAATCTGACGTGTCCAAATCAACAGCCAAGGTTCCTTGCTTCACCCCAAAGCTATTATAAACGGTTTGGATGACTTGGGACAGCTCATCAACAATAAACGCACTCAAGGACTCAAAGGCATTTTAGAGAAATCACATCTAGGGTTTGTGAATAGTGTAGCCAGGCATTTGCCTATAAAAGGAGACCTCAACATGTGAGAGTCCCTTGGTTCCAGTTTTAGGCTATTATCTTTGTAATTCCTTTTTAAGTTTAAATAAAATTTGAATTTCTGAAATTTTGAAATCTCTTTTTGATTTAATTAAAAGTTTGGTGTTTGAGTAGCCTAATTCTAAGTTCCATTTGATTGTTAAGACCTACCTTAATCTTGTGGTTAAGGCACGTCTTGGTTCATAAGGTTTTTAAGGTTCAAATACCTTAAAATCCTAGGTTCTGTTTTGGCTTATTTTGTGTACTAACCCTTGACCATTTGCTATAAGCTCTTACAAGCTTGTTGACACCAAGCTTGTGAAGGGATTAGAGCCCTTGGTTGAGTTGTTTGCTGCTTGTGTTGAAGACATAAAGTCCTTGAGGTTCTACTTTAAACCATCAACCAAGGTTGTTTGCATCATCTTCATTGAAGTACCTTGGTCTTGTTCTAGTTGTTGAACAAGGTCCAAGGAGCATAGCTGGCCTTCCTAGGATGTTGTGGAAGGCAGGTATAATCCCTTGATTAAAATTCCTCTCAAAATTTCATGTTTATGACTGTTTTTGATCTAGTGCTTTGATTTTGAGTATTTGTGTTTGTGCTGGTGATTTATGTGTTTGATTGTGTTAGTTGCTATCTAGGAAGTGTTTTTGATCATTAAAATCAGTAGGTTATTAGTTGAAATCACAAGTTCCTTTGTTAAGTGGTAGATTAAGGAGTGTTTGGGTCTACTGCATACTTTGGTTTTGTGGTTTGCTAAGTGGTTGTTTGTTGTGAGCAAGTGTTGGTATCTGATTGTTAGGTGCATAGGTTCATATGTTTGCAGGTTTTGTGAGTTTGAACACATAGATTCATAATTTGGCTATAAAATCTTAAATACTTGGTAAAATTGGCTAGGATTTTGAGGACACCTAGATCTAAGCTTAGGCTAGGGCTAACAAGTGCTAAATCTTAGTTAATCACATCAGGGAAGAAGGATTTGAGGCTTGAAATTGGATCAAGTGTCAAGTATATCAGCAAACTTGTTCTGCATATGTTCATTGTTCATCAGAAACTTTTTGAGCTTTGATCTTGTTATTTACTTTGATTCAGTGGTTGATTCTTGTTGCTTTGTGTTTATTCTTAGATTATATAGCTTGTCTATGCATCTTGTAAAGTTTGGTTGGCTTATTCAGTCTAAATCTGCTTATTAAGTGCTTAACTGCTTATTTCCATATCTGGTGCTTATCTGGTGACTGCTTGGCTTATTGTGGCTTATTGTGTGAACCAATTTGTGATTTTCTTGTTGCTATTGACTCTTTGTGGTTCAATGATCACAAGGGTGCCTTTGTTTCCAATTGAATCAAACCAGAACTCTCAAATAAGCTTGGTCAAATAGTCAAAGCAGTGGGAACTCCTTTCCCCTGCTAGTTGCCACTGATAGTGTAAAACTGGTGTCAGCTTATCAATAAGCTATAATAGCTTATTCCAACCTGCAACAACTTTGTTTTTGTAATAGGTGCTCATATTTTGACCCATTTGTTCATACTGGAGCATTTGGTGGGTTGACTTTAGGGTTTGACTAGAAAACCAACTCCATTGACTTTTTCATAAGTTCATTTGTGCTTATTCTGGCTTATTGGTTGTGCTTATTGGATTTTTGTTGATTGATTTTGCTTATTGAGTCCATTTGAAAGTTGTTGCAAGTTAAATCAAGTCCTGAGGTGCCCTAAATCTCTAAAACGACTATTTTGTCTTTTAGTGAATTTTTACTTTGCTTATTTCTGGCTTATTGAGTGAGCTTTTTCAAAAATTCTTTTTACAGATCTCATAAGCATCCGAAAAGAAGGTTGTGTGTCAAATCAGAGCTTATGGCATTAGCTTATGGCTTAATGGGCTGAAAAGCCCAATAAGAATAAGCTGAGTGTTAAATAAGCTGTGATAAGCTCATATTCAGCTTTTGGGCCTTTAGAGTTTTGTTCTTAGAATTGAATTTTAAGTCAGATAGGGCTTTTCCAAGTCAATTGGGCCAAGTTTGACTTTTTGGGCCCAAAAGCCCAATTTGGTTGACTGTTTTTGGTTTTGGCCCATTTGAGGGCCCAATAGGGGTATTCTGGTAATTTCACTTTGATTTTCTGATTATTTAGGTAAAAATAAACTAGTTTGCAAGTTTTTAGAATTTTTTATAATTTCTGGATTTTTAATATTATTTTATTATTATTTTATTATTATTTTTAAAATTTCACATTTTCCAACTTTTTACATTTTTCTTAGGTTTAATACATTAAAATAGGAATTTAGCAACTTTTAGAATAATTTTATCTCTTTTAGATTAATTTTTATAATTATTTTAAGTTTTAATAGTTTTTAAATCATTTTAAATAGTTTTTATAGTTTAAAATTTTCTAAAAATAGTTTTTAATCTTTTTAGGTCATTTTAGAGGTTTACCAATTGAAAAATCTTTCTTTGGGCTTTTTGATAATTTATTTGATTTTTAGGGCTTCAATTAGCATTTAAAAATTGAATATTTAATTATTTAAAAGGTTTGAAAAAGTTTTGATCATCGGTAAACTCTTAGTTTATTTATTTTGATTTTTGGTGAATTTTTGGTAATTTTTAGAATTAATTTTTATTTTTGTGGTTTTTAAGGTTCTACGTTTTAACTTTCTAGTAGTGTTTATTTTTATTTTTTCGTCTTCGTCATCTTCTTTTCTCATCTCCTTCTAAACCAATCATTAATCACAAACATTTAACAAATTTCTCACACACATATACCTCCTTGGGAAACGAACTTTCATTTCATTAAGGGTCATTAACACTTGATTTTTCCTAAAGTCATTTGTTTGATACTTACCACTTTTACGCCTTTTTCCTAAGAGGTGTAATTTAATACAATCATTTTGGCGCCGCTGCCGGGGAGGTGTGTCGTGATTAATTTGCATTGTTGTTTTTAATATTAACCATAAATAGTATTTGTATTAGTAGAACTCTACTAATACGTATTATCGGTTTTCTTGGTTTTTCTTGTACAAATATTATTAATATATTGTATTAAGTATCACAATAAATTCACAGTATCTCCAAAAGTGTGAAAACACAACCTTAATTGGGATTTCATCACTCAATTATTGTATTCGAATCTCAAACAAAAAGAAAAAGGCAAAAATAGATAAATACTTTCGTGAAGCTCGATTTTGAAAAATACAAACTATAAGGTGGGTATAAGGCGGGTATTATAAAATATACCCTAAGGAAAAAGGCTCTTAAGTGCTTCGCGCCGCCTCGTTTCCCCGATTGCTTGTGAGTATTTTGAGATTGAAGGCTAATCGAGGGTTTTGCCGCCCAAAGTATTATTACGTATAATATATTTTCTTGGTTTTCTTTGTGATTAAAACCTCTTGAACAATTTGGTTTTCACCAAAGTTCTAAAGTCATTCGAAGGCGTTCACTCCACGTGATCGTTTTCATTCATTTGAGGCTTCTTTAATCAAGAGTTTGATTCGAGGAGAGATTTTGTAGATTGTTGTCTACGAAGATACACCAAAATCTAAAAAAATTAAATATCATCAAAAACACAAAAAAAATTGAAAATTCACAAAACACCCAAAAAGAATCTTCTTTGCTCACCTCCCATTCTTCGTGAAGTTTATGATCACTCTTAATCAAGCAAAACAAGCTCGTAAACGACTTCAAAAGCAAGCCAATCAAGAGACGTTGATTGTTGAACAACCTCCAATTGTTGAACCTATTGTAGAACAAGAAGTCCTCATGGCTAATCGTACTATGATGGAGTTGCTACAAGCACCCACCGAGGGTTTTGGAGAGGCTATTGTGATTCCCGCCATCCTTGTGGAGAATTTCGAAATTAAGACGGGTTTAATGTCGATGTTGCAAGCAAACAAGTTTAGAGGTCATGAGAAAGACAACCCGCATTACCACATTAGGAATTCTAACCGTCTCACCGCCACTAGCAAGTTTAAGGATGTTCCACATGACGCCATAAAGATGATGTTGTTTCCATACTCGTTAGATGGTCCTGCAAAAATTTGGCTTGAGAAAGAACCGCCAAATTCGATTTTGACATGGGCCGATCTCGTTTCTAAGTTTGTGAACAAGTTTTTTCCACCATCTAAAACAACACACTTGAAAATGAGATTTCACGATTTGTGCAAAGAAATAATGAAATTTTTTCAATGGCATGGGAACGCTTTAAATAAATGTTACATGAATGTCCACACCATGATTTTACGAAATTGCATCAAGTGGATACTTTTTATAATGGGCTTAATGATCATGAAAGAGATTATTTGAATGCCGCCGCGGGTGGTAATTTTTTGTGCAAGACGACAAATGAGGCTTTACAAATCATTGAGAATAGATCTAAGGTTTATAACCCTCGTAACACACCGAGTGTTGCCAATTTGGGTTCGTCATCATCGTCACAATCGTCTCGTAGCATTAATGCCTTACATGATGAAGCTAATGAGGAAAATTGGTTTTTTGATAGATTTGCTAATCTAATGTCCCATTGGAAAGCTCAAGAAGCTTCAAATTCCGCTTCGGTTAAAGCGGTTGCTAAAAGTTGTTTGTCGTGTGGGGGAGCTCATGATCTTTCCGAGTGCATTACCGCGGATGGTAACACTTCGAGTGCTTATGTAGCAACGGGAACTTACAACCAAAACGGTCAAGGTTCCCGCCCAAATCAAGCTCCACCAAACCAAAATGTTAACAGTTATCGAAACAACAACCAAGGTAATTACCAAGGCAATTCACGCAATTACAACAAAGGGAATTATCAAAATGGGAATGGACAAATTTCTAATCAAAGCCAAAACCGTGATTTTCAAAACACTACACAAGGTTTTCAAAATGCTCACACTAAGAATTTGCAAGAAGAATTTTTGGATTATGCTAAAGCAAATGATGCTAAATTTGATAACATGCAACGTGAGATGATTAGCTTAAGATCCGAGTTGAAAAACGAGCTAAAACATGAACTTGCTAATGAACTTAAAACTCATGCAAACAAAATGGAAGGAAATGTCCAACGTCTTCAACAAAATCAACAAAAGATGGAATTAGGACAACATGAGATTAAGCAAGAGTTATTAAAAGCGGATGCTAGGCAATCAAAATTTGAGGACCGAATGGCTAAGATGTTTGAAGCAATCATGTGTAAACCCTCTTCCTCGGGTGGTCTTCCTAGTGATACCATTGCAAACCTGAAGGGAGAAATGAAGGTTATTACTACACAAAGTGGTAAAACTTTCAAGGAACCAATCTCTCGTCCAAGTACTTCTACGGAGAAGGAAATCGAGAAAGAACCCGAGGTGATGGTCGAAAAGGAGCACATTACAATCCCACGAAGTACCGCTCATACCACACCTACGGTTGAACAAATACCAATTGTGGAACCCGAGTTTCCAAGGCCGTTGCCTAATGACCGACCCACACCACCTTTACCCTACCCTTCGAGACGAAACAAAGAGAAATTGCAAGAACGTAACAAACAACAAATCGAGCTTTTTATGAAATTGTTTCGTGAAATGCATTTTAACATAAGTTTTGCCGACGCTCTTATCATGATGCCTCGATTCGCCGCAAACTTCAAAAGTATGCTAAACAACAAAGAAAAGTTACAACAATCGTCTAGTTGTTCATCGGTTTTTCTTAGTCGCATACCACAAAAAGTCGGTGATCCCGGTAAATTTTTGATTCCGTGTGCAATTCAAGATATGGAGGAATGCTACGCCTTGGCCGATCTTGGTGCTAGTATTAATTTAATGCCTCTTGAGATTTTCAAATCACTTTCACTTCCGGCTCTTACTCCTTTGAACATGTCTATCGAGATGGCCGATCATTCTACGATTTTAGCATGTGGAGTAGCCGAGGACGTTTTCGTTAAAGTCGGAAAGTTTTACTATCCCGTTGACTTTATCGTTGTAGACATTCCTATCGATCAAAAAGTTCCTCTCATTTTGGGTCGTTCATTTTTGGATACATCAAGAGCACTTATCGATGTTCATGCTCGAAAAATCACCCTTCGTTTCAATGAGGAAGAACTTGTCATCAATGCAACACAAAACTCCAATCTTTCTCATGTCTATTCTATTGCAACTTTAAACCATGGTGATTCAACCAATGTCGTTTGCAAAGAATTTTCACCAAGAGTTTTAGGAAATGTCGCCAAAAACAATTTACCATTTCCTCCGCCGGTAGAGGTTATGAGTGTAAAGCCTACAAAGAAGAAACCGTCAATACTTGAATCGAAAAATCCTTCACCTCACCACGAACATTCATTCTTGAAAAGTGTTGATAAGTTGCCGGTTTCTACGGAAGATCCTTCGGATGATGAATATGTAGACCCCGATAGGGAGGTTTTCTTCGTCGATAAACGTTTTGAGAACTTGCCACCACCAAAACCAAAACGGTTTACAAATGTGAGAATTTTTAGTGTGACTAACATCGCCTTAGAAACACCAAATATTTTCGACATAATCAAAAAGGGTTTTCATAAGGAGAGTTCTAAAGATAAAAAAGGAAAAGATTTTAAATGTGATTTAATTGATTTTTCTACAAATCTAACTCCGTCATCACCACGTGTTTTGAGTGCTACAAGCTCGTCTACTCCTTTTGACGATGCTTTGTGTGGTCTTAGTGTGGGGGAAGCCCCTTATGTTCCCTCATCCTTGTCCACCGAGGACGAGATATTCGATCCTGGAATATCATGTAAAGGGAAATCTCGGTCTTCCACCGATGCAATAAATGGAAAATCTTTCTATTTGCTTGGTGCGAGTCTACCTCGAGTAGCTCAATGTTTGTATGACTTACCAATTGTCCCACCCTTCTACTTCTCATCTCTTTTCTTCAAACTCTTTGAGTTTATGGCACATGTTGAAGTGGCGTTAATTTGTTTTTCCAATGAAAACGAGAACGCCATCTTCGATCCCGGTATTTTGCACCATCCAAGGACTTAGTCCTTAATACCGGTTGCTTTTTGGGCCTTGTTTATCATGTAAGCCCCATCAAAAATTAACCATACCATGCTTTTCCCTAAATGTTCACATTTTGAGGGGATCGAGTCGAGCTCATGACTCGGTAATCAAAAACGAGGTGCCTCGTGGGGGAGATCCCATGCTTATCTTTTAGGCTTACTATTCACTAATAAGGGGACTTGTACCCTTTCAACTCGTTGTCTTGTGGTTGTTTGTGATTGTGTTATCTAGATCATCATCATCATCTACGATTGAAGACTCTCGTGTTCGTTTACGTGAGCCTCCATCGTTCGTTTGAAGAAGCTTTTCACGAATCCATGACATATCCTTTATTGTTCTAACAATTATCTTTTAGCATACTTAATAAACGGCTTTAGATATATTGTTGATCACCCTTTCCATGCTAGATCCTAAGCATTCGACTTTTCGTCTCTAGTATGGGGGTGCTCCACCTTTAGACTAGAAACATTGAGGACAATGTTTACTTTTAGTATAGGGGGGTGAATAGTACTTGCTTTGCTACGCCCTCACGCTTTCCAATTTTCAATGTTTTGTTGCTAATAAGGCTAAAAATAGCCAAATTTTAAATTTTTTCTTAGTGTTTCATAAGTGTTTTTTAAGACACGAATATATATTTTCCGTTGGGTAGAATAAGAGTTAATTTTTGACTTGATGGGCATTTGGAGCCATTTACATTCCTTAACCCTCAATTCAAGTTTTGCTAGACTTTTATATAGGGAGCTTTAAAACGCGAAAGTCTTAATTCATACGGGTTAAGAACAAGAACTTTTCGCAAGTTCCTATAATTGATCCTAGAAAGTCACTTATCAAGGGAACTTTAAAACGCATTCTCTAAACTTGAAAAAGTCCAAGATAGTGCAAGATCCTATAGGTGGCTTGAAAACCCAAAACTTTGATTTGATATAGTCTTAATGAAAGCTAATCCAAATTTGGCTTAATTTTGACTTGCATGGCTAAGTATTCACGAGTCTCTTTAATTAGAGGTCTTTATATAGTGAAGAACGAGAAATGATAGAGTTAGACAAGTGATCATGCTAAACGTAGAACATGAATATGTTCTTTCAAAAACTCATATGTTTTAAATTGTGGCTTTTTATTCCCATAAGATCAATGCATTAGGAATAAATCATAATTGCAATAAGTAAGGTCGTACGATTTGAAAGGTTACTTAGCCTCTAGCGCAAGATCGTTTAAAAGTTGCTCGGGGTTGAATAGAGTTCATAGCCAAGGCATAACTTATTGAAGCGGGACACGAAGATTGGCGATCATCCAAAAAGGCCCTAACAAGGCATGAGGAGCTCTATTTTTGCTAAAGATCCAAAGATGATGTGAAGTATCATTATTCCTAAATCAATATGAAGGACCGAGACACACGACGAAAAGCAATTACTCACCTAAAGATCATGGAGAAAGTCTATCCAAAAAGACCCTAACAAGGTATGAGGATAAATATATCCAAGTCCGAAAAGGAGGCGGATCGTTGTATATCAAAATCCAAAGTAAAGATTGAAGAAAAATGATGAAGTCGTGGTCCAATATGAAGAATCTCTCAAAAACGTCAAGTGAAGAAATTCTAAATATATGAAGAGAATACCATAATTTCAAGAACGTCTTCCCAAGATTTGAAGTATGAAGTACATGCCAAATATCGGTCCGAGAAAGGTCTCAAATCGTGAAACGAGTTATGCCAAGATATGAACTTAAGGAGATACACGAGAAGCCGTTTTAAAAGATTTTGTCCTTCGGCTAACTATTGATCAAATCGTGCTACTTTGCTTTCGGACTAATAACTATTCAAATAAGTCAATATGAATCACTTGTGATCCATGACAAATAGATAAAAAATGCTAGTAACCCATTTTCCTTTCATAATAACTAGGATTACGGGGAGAAAAAGTATTACACAATTTGGACGTATGAGTAGTGTTAGCATTGTGACTTGTACCAACAATGATCTCGTTTTTGCACTTAGCATGGAATGTATGACAATCAAGGATGACGAAGTTTACTCTAAGGGACATTCACTTGTCTCTATTCTTTGACCCTAAAAGTCACTTTTTGTGATGAAAATCATATGTTATGTCTTTACACATCTTCGTAGTATGTTGCAAGTCTTTTTAATCTTCAATAAAGGTTAATAAAATGGAACTTTGGTGATGCTTAGATACTTTATTCTAGCATTGCGTGAGGGCACGGCAATGGCTTAGTATGGGGGAGTGATGAGATGGCATTTATACATGATCTCATCATTCTTTTCGGGCTTTAAATGCATAAAAATGTCATAAAATACCATATATATGCTTGTGTTTGTTTACTTGTGTAATTTAGGTATGGATATCGTGAAAAAGGCAAAAGATCACAAGTTACAAGGAAAAACGGACATGAGAAACGAAGTCGTACAAAGAACCGGGCCCTAATCATGGGAAACTCAACAAATACCCTTGAAGACTTGAAGACAATCAAGATTGATCCTCATTTATTGAAGAAATGACACTTAAAACCCTTGTATAGTCATAATTACAAGTTTGGTCCCTTAAGTTTGTCAAAATTACACAAAAGGTCCCTCAACTTTGAAGAAATGGCAAGATTAGTCCCTCAACAATTTCAAATTGTCAATTATGGTCCCTCATCAAGCCAAAGATACATTGAAGACCTTTGAAGATCAAAAATGTCCAAGATCAGTCCTTTAAATATGCAAAAGTTCCAAAAATAACCCTTGATACACCTTTTGGAAAGTTTTGTGCAAAAAATGTCAAGTTGTGAAAGTTGTTACAAGTATATTTGGACGCTGACAGACTTTTTAACACAAGTGACAAAAGAAAGGAAAAAGAAGGGCTAAACATGGGCAAAAGAAACATTTGAAACGAATTTGCGCCAAACACATCCCATTCCCCCAATTTCGGATCAAAACAAGTTACTATTCACCTTCATCCACCCAGTTTTACCTTCACTTAAAACAAAGGGTAAATCAAAATTACCCACACCCACGTGTGATTCACACATGCAGAATCACATCCCACACACAAAACCCTCATCTCCACTCACCAATAGGCCCCGCCATTCAACACGTCAACCAATGAAATTGCAACTTACTCTCCAAGCAATCTGATGTGTCCAAATCAACAGCCAAGGTTCCTTGCTTCACCCCAAAGCTATTATAAACGGTTTGGATCACTTGGGACAGCTCATCAACAACAAACGCACTCAAGGACTCAAGGGCATTTTAGAGAAATCACATCTAGGGTTTGTAAATAGTGTAGCCAGGCATTTGCCTATAAAAGGAGACCTCAACATGTGAGAGTCCCTTGGTTCCAGTTTTAGGCTATTATCTTTGTAATTCCTTTTTAAGTTTAAATAAAATTTGAATTTCTGAAATTTTGAAATCTCTTTTTGATTTAATTAAAAGTTTGGTGTTTGAGTAGCCTAATTCTGAGTTCCATTTGATTGTTAAGACCTACCTTAATCTTGTGGTTAAGGCACGTCTTGGTTCATAAGGTTTTTAAGGTTCAAATACCTTGAAATCCTAGGTTCTGTTTTGGCTTATTTTGTGTACTAACCCTTGACCATTTGCTATAAGCTCTTACAAGCTTGTTGACACCAAGCTTGTGAAGGGATTAGAGCCCTTGGTTGAGTTGTTTGCTGCTTGTGTTGAAGACATAAAGTCCTTGAGGTTCTACTTTGAACCATCAACCAAGGCTGTTTGCATCATCTTCATTGAATTACCTTGGTCTTGTTCTAGTTGTTGAACAAGGTCCAAAGAGCATAGCTGGCCTTCCTAGGATGTTGTGGAAGGCAGGTATAATCCCTTGATTAAAATTCCTCTCAAAATTTCATGTTTATGACTGTTTTTGATCTGGTGCTTTGATTTTGAGTATTTGTGTTTGTGCTGGTGATTTATGTGTTTGATTGTGTTAGTTGCTATCTAGGAAGTGTTTTTGATCATTAAAATCAGTAGGTTATTAGTTGAAATCACAAGTTCCTTTGTTAAGTGGTAGATTAAGGAGTGTTTGGGTCTACTGCATACTTTGGTTTTGTGGTTTGCTAAGTGGTTGTTTGTTGTGAGCAAGTGTTGGTATCTGATTGTTAGGTGCATAGGTTCATATGTTTGCAGGTTTTGTGAGTTTGAACACATAGATTCATAATTTGGCTATAAAATCTTAAATACTTGGTAAAATTGTCTAGGATTTTGAGGACACCTAGATCTAAGCTTAGGCTAGGGCTAACAAGTTCTAAATCTTAGTTAATCACATCAGGGAAGAAGGATTTGAGGCTTGAAATTGGATCAAGTGTCAAGTATATCAGCAAACTTGTTCTGCATATGTTCATTGTTCATCAGAAACTTTTTGAGCTTTGATCTTGTTATTTACTTTGATTCAGTGGTTGATTCTTGTTGCTTTGTGTTTATTCTTAGTTTATATAGCTTGTGTATGCATCTTGTTAAGTTTGGTTGGCTTATTCAGTCTAAATCTGCTTATTAACTGCTTATTTCCATATCTGGTGCTTATCTGGTGGCTGTTTGGCTTATTGTGGCTTATTGTGTGAACCAATTTTTGATTTTCTTGTTGCTATTGACTCCTTGTGGTTCACTGATCACAAGGGTGCTTTTGTTTCCAATTGAATCAAACTAGAACTCTCAAATAAGCTTGGTCAAATAGTCAAAGCAATGGGAACTCCTTTCCCCTGCTAATTGCCACTGATAGTGTAAAACTGGTGTCAGCTTATCAATAAGCTATAATAGCTTATTCCAACCTGCAACAACTTTGTTTTTGTAATAGGTGCTCATATTTTGACCCATTTGTTCATACTAGAGCATTTGGTGGGTTGACTTTAGGGTTTGACTAGAAAACCAACTCCATTGACTTTTTCATAAGTTAATTTGTGCTTATTCTGGCTTATTGGTTGTGCTTATTGGATTTTTGATGATTGATTTTGCTTATTGAGTCCATTTGAAAGCTGTTGCAAGTTGAATCAAGTCCTGAGGTGCCCTAAATCTCTAAAACGACTATTTTGTCTTTTAGTGAATTTTTACTTTGCTTATTTTTGGCTTATTGAGTGAGCTTTTTCAAATATTCTTTTTACAGATCTCATAAGCATCCCAAAAGAAGGTTGTGTGTCAAATTAGAGCTTATGGCATTAGCTTATGGCTTAATGGGCTGAAAAGCCCAATAAGAATAAGCTGAGTGTTAAATAAGCTATGATAAGCTCATATTCAGCTTTTGGGCCTTTAGAGTTTTGTTCTTAGAATTGAATTTTAAGTCAGATAGGGCTTTTCCAAGTCAATTGGGCCAAGTTTGACTTTTAGGGCCCAAAAGCCCAATTTGGTTGACTGTTTTTGGTTTTGGCCCATTTGAGGGCCCAATAGGGGTATTCTAGTAATTTCACTTTGATTTTCTGATTATTTAGGTAAAAGTAAACTAGTTTGCAAGTTTTTAGAATTTTTTATAATTTTTGGATTTTTAATATTATTTTATTATTATTTTATTATTATTTTTAAAATTTCACATTTTCCAACTTTTTACATTTTTCTTAGGTTTAATACACTAAAATAGGAATTTAGCAACTTTTAGAATAATTTTATCTCTTTTAGATTAATTTTTATAATTATTTTAAGTTTTAATAGTTTTTAAATCATTTTAAATAGTTTTTATTAGTTTAAAAATTTCTAAAAATAGTTTTTAATCTTTTTAGGTCATTTTAGAGGTTTACCAATTGAAAAATCTTTCTTTGGGCTTTTTGATAATTTATTTGATTTTTATGGCTTTAATTAGCATTTAAAAATTGAATATTTAATTATTTAAAAGGTTTGAAAAAGTTTTGATCATTGGTAAACTCTTAGTTTATTTATTTTGATTTTTGGTGAATTTTTGGTAATTTTTAGAATTAATTTTTATTTTTGTGGTTTTTAAGGTTCTACGTTTTAACTTTCTAGTAGTGTTTATTTTTATTTTTTCGTCTTCGTCGTCTTCTTTTCTCATCCCCTTCTAAACCAATCATTAATCACAAACATTTAACAAATTTCTCACACACATATACCTCCTTGGGAAACGAACTTTCATTTTATTAAGGGTCATTAACACTTGATTTTTCCTAAAGTCATTTGTTTGATACTTACCACTTTTACACCTTTTTCCTAAGAGGTGTAATTTAATACAATTAGCAGTACATACTATACCTAGCGGTACTTCATCTACAAGTATTGCTAAGTCAAAATCTGCCAAATCTGCTGACTCACTAGAAGAGATTTTGCAAGCATTGGACGATGAAGACTTATATGCCAGTCCAACTGATGGAATCTTCTCCAAAGCTTCCTATGATGAGCAGGGTGCAGTAACTGATTTCAACAATTTGGAAACAGAAATTCCAGTCAGTTCTATTCCCACTCATAAAGTCAACAACAACCATCCTGCTACACAGATTATTGGTGATCCAAAATCTGTTGTACAAACCAGAAGACAACTGCAAACCAATATTGAAACTCATGCACTAGTGAGTTATGTCAAACAACAGCAGAGAACAAATCATAAAGATACTCAGCATTGTTTGTTTACCTGTTTCTTATCTCAAGTAGAGCCCAAAAACATCTCTCAGGCTCTTGATGAAGAAAGTTGGGTAGATGCCATGCAAGAAGAATGAACACAATTTGAGCTACAAAAGGTTTGGATTCTTATGGATCTTCCCTCAGGTAAAAGAGTAATTGGTACTAGATGGGTCTTCATGAACAAGAAGGATGAAAGAGGGGTTGTTGTGAGGAACAAGTCAAGACTTGTTGCTCAAGACTATAGACAGGAAGAAGGGATAGACTATGATGAGGTTTTTGCACCAGTGGCAAGGATAGAAGCCATTAGGTTATTTTTGGCCTTTGCATCATATATGGGATTTATAGTCTATCAAATGGATGTGAAAAGTGCCTTTCTATATGGTACTATTTTAGAGGAGGTATATGTCTCACAACCTCCAGGTTTTGTAGATCCTAAATTCCCCAATAGAATCTACATAGTTATCAAAGCACTTTATGGTCTGCATCAAGCTCCAAGAGCATGGTATGCAACTTTATCCAACTTTCTGCTAGAACATGGATATAGGAGAGGAACCATTGACAAAACTCTATTCATCAAGAAAAATGCCAAAGACATCATTCTAGTTCAAGTCTATGTTGATGACATCATTTTTGGTTCTACCAAGAAAACATGGTGTGAAGAGTTTGTAGCTTTGATAAAAGGAAGATTTCAAATGAGTTCTATGGGAGAAGTAACTTTCTTTTTAGGACTGCAAGTCAAACAAAGGAAAGATGGAATATTTATCAACCAAGATAAATATGTTGCTGAAATCTTAAAGAAATTTTCATGTATGGATACAAGGAGTACAAGCACACCTTTTGAAGCCAAGAAATCTTTATCAAAAGATGAATATGGAGAAGATGTTGACATTCATCTCTATAGGTCAATGATTGGTTCATTGATGTATCTTACTGCTTCAAGACCAGATATAATGTTTGTTGTGTGTGCCTGTTCAAGATTCCAAGTTCATCCAAAGGTGTCACATCTATATGATGTGAAGAAGATTTTTAAATATCTTAAAAGTCAACCTAATTTAGGATTATGGTATCTTAGAGATTCCACCTTTGAATTGGAAGCTTACTTAGATAGTGATTATGCTGGAGAAAATCATGATAGGAAATCCACAACAGGAGGTTGTCAATTCCTAGGCAAAAGACTCATATCATGGCAGTGTAAGAAGCAAACCATTGTTGCTACTTCTACAACTAAAACTGAATATGTAGCTGCTGCTCATTGCTGTGGACAAGTACTTTGGATTCAAAATCAAATGCTCGACTATGGGTTTAACTTCATGATCACCAAGATTTACATTGATAATGAAAGTACTATATGCATTTTTAAGAATCCAGTATTTCACTCCAAGACTAAGCATATTGAAATAAGACATCACTTTATAAGAGATGCTTATGACAAAAAGCTTATTCAAGTCTTGAAGATTCATACAGACAACAATGTAGCTGATTTGTTGACCAAGGCATTTGATGCAAAGAGATTCGAATTCTTGGTGACACACATTGGTATGCTCAACCAATAACATGTTGAATATGTTGAGGGGAGGTAATAGCTGTACAAATTTTTATAATTTTTATTGTATAGTCTATGTTTTGTGTTTTTTATGTTATTGCAGGTTTATAGAAAAAGATAAAAGAGGTCACATGTCTAGTGGAAAGCATGAACTGGTCAAAATTGTGAGGTACCGTTGTCACTCCAAGTACCGCTAGCACAAAACCAAGTACCGCTATGTTCCATGTACCGCTACATGTCCGTTGTGCCGTTAAGGGTCTCTTTTGTAAATTTGGCGGTTTCTTCGCGCTTGGGTTTGTTATTTACTTAAATACTTACCCCAATTACACAATTGATTCACCTAATCTTTTATTTTTATCTCTTGATTCTATAACCTTCTCTCTAATCTTTCGATCATCAAAAATACTAATGGCTGCCTTACAAGTAATCTATAAGCATAATTTGGTTGCGAATCTTGCTACGAATGATGACTCTCTTGGTTTCCATGAGATGCTTGGTTTCCTATCTCGAAGTCATGTTCGCTTCGCACTCACTGTAAGTCCAGTTGTCTCTATACCCATTATTGAACAATTTTGGGATACTTTTGTGTTAGGTACTCGTTTTGATCAACCTTGCATTAAGGCTAGGGTAAATCATAGGAACATATATGTCACTGAGGTACTGCTACGAGCAAGTTTGAGACTAAATGACGAAAATGGACTTAGTATGCTTAATAATACAGAGATTCATAATGGCCTTGCAGCCATGGGCTATGGGGGTGGTGGGGAAAGTCTTACTTTCTTTAAAGCATTATTTTCACCTCAATGGAAATTGCTTTTTCATGCTATTGTTCACTGTTTAAGTTCAAAAAGTACATCTTTTGATCAAATACCTACTGCATTGGCATCTTCTGGTATTTTTCTAGCAAATAACAGGGTTTTTAATTTTTCAAAATTAATTTTTGAAGGCATGACTAGGAATTTGGAAGGGACTAAGAAGTTTTTAATGTATCCTAGATTCATTCAGACTTTAGTTAGTGACCAAATACCTAACCTACCAGCATTAACTGATACATGGGATGTTCCTTCATTCACAAAGAGAACTTTCTCTTTCTTAACCAAACAAGGCAATGCCTTTACAAGAATAGTAACACCATTGTTTGCTCATATGTTAGCCCAACCTGCCAATCAAGAAGGTGAGGAACCTAGCAATGCTAGTGCTTCTTAGCAAACTCCTTCTCACCAGAGCTCCCACTCTCTAGAAGATTCACAATCTTCTTCTCATAATGTTTGTCTTCCACCAAACACTGATGAGATGATCCACACACCTGCTGCTTCTATTGCTGCTAGTGGTTCACCACAAGCACAAGCACCAGAGGTGGTGGATGTTGCAAATTTAACTGCTTTGTGTACAAGTTTGTCCCAACAGGTACAGGTATTGCAGAAAGATAAGCTTGTTCAAGACAAGAAAATTGCTGAATTAGAAGCTAGCCTACTCAAGTTAAGGAACAAAGTGTCATCTTGGATGAGGCAATATAGATCTGTTCAGAAATCTGCAATCAAGAAGCAAAGACTCAGGAACCACAAGAAAAGGCAACTGAATGCAACCAAACAGGGGAGGAATAATGAAGAACAGGGAAGGAATAATGAAGAACAACCACCTTCTTCTGATAATCAAACAAGGATCTCTGGAAATGACATCAATTTTGAATTGGATGAAGATGTCATGGGGACTTATAAAGATGGAACTGGTTTAGAGACTGGTGTGGATGGACCTTTAGGTATGGAGATTCAACAGCAAGAACCACAACCTACTCCAGAGGAACCACAAGTTCAAGAAAAGTTGGTAAATCAGCCAGAGGAGCCACAAGTTGTAGAAACATTGGCAAATCAGCCAGAACCATCAGTTCAATCACCACTTCAAGCTATTTGGAGTGCTTTTTATGAGAAATTGGAGGAAATTTCTAATCAGTTTCCTGATCCATCACCACAAAGCAATAAATCAGATAAGACTGAAGAAGTGCAAGTTGATATGATGGCTTCTATGGAAGATAAAGTATCTGGGGATACACAAGTGATTGAAGAAACAAGTGTGTCTAATACTGGTGAAGTCAACTTTTTTGAAGATCCAAGTACTGCTAAGCCAACTAAGCCGACTGCAAGTACTGCTGACATTGTTGAAGACCCAAGTACTGCTAAGCCAACTAAGCCGATTGCAAGTACTGCTGGTGATCATCCTTCACTAGAAAGTCAAATTTCATTTGGAGAAAATGAGAATTTAGCCCAATTGCTGCTTGATTTAAAGAAGAACTTAGTTGAGAAGACTAAGCAAGCAGAAGTAAAGACACAACAAGAAGTTCTTGCCACAAAGGATCAAATTCAAGGTAAGAAAGTTCAAGCTTCACACCCTACAAAAGGTATAGTCATTCAACAGCTAGCTAATGAAGAAGTAGCTGCCAAGCTGAAGAAGAAGCTACCTAAGATCAATCCAAAGGATAAGGGGAAGAAGCAATTATTATCAGACTCTGAAGATGAATGTGATTCAGATGATGATATAAACAAAGTCATGTACAGGTTTAATCAAATAGACCATGATGAGGAATTTGCTTATAGAATGCAAGCACAAATTCATGAAAATGAATTGTAGGAAGAACTTGCAGCAAAGAAAAATTTGCTAGAAGCTAAAAGGATACAACAAGAATGGAACATACAAGAGTATGACAGGATTCAAGCTGAGATACATGCAAGTGAGCTTCTTGCAGACTCATTGATAGCTGAAGAACAAGATGCATATGATGAAGAAGAGAAATCAAGATTGATTGATGATCTGGTAAGGGAGCAACAAAGATTCTTTGCTGAAAAGAGAAGGAAAGAAAAGATTAAGCCTCCAACTACTATGCAGATTAGAAATCAGATGATGAACTTTCTAAAGAAAGTAAAAGGATTTACTCATATTCAGCTGGTCAAGAAGAATTTTGAAGAAATCAAGACTTTGTATGAGCAAAGTAAGAGGACTGAATTGAATTTTGTTGAGATTGGATCTGAAGCAGACAAGAAAGCTGTTGAAGAATTCAAGAAACATCTGCAACAACAAAGACAATTTGGTAGTACTCCTAGAATTGAGCCAAGTACTGCTGAACCTACAAGTACATCTCCACCTATCAAGACCACTTATGTGAGGAAGAATAGAAAGGAGAAAGTAAGTTCAAGGGAGGAAGAGACTACTCAAAGAATGAATACAGGAGTTGAAACTCAAGGTATTGCTTAGACTGAAAATGTACAAGCAGTACATACACAGTCAACAGTACATACAACAGTACATACTGAGGAAACGGTACATACAAGCTTGGAAGAGGGTTCAACAGAACTTGAGGGAATTTCCAAGAGTGTTAAAAGGAAAAGGTCAACAAAGCTAAAGAAGAAAGCCAAGAGAGCTAAAACAACAGCAGAAGATAGTGATGATGATGAGAGCTTAAGGAAGTACTTGAAGATTGTGAAATTTGAAGATCAATGTATTGATACAGAGATTTTTGGAAAAAGAGCATCCATTACTAAGTGGATTTACTCTACAGATCAAGGACTTGAAGCTCATGGAATTTAGAGAACTGATGGCACAACAAGGATATTCAGACTTTTGGAAGATATTCTTCATATTCTTGACAGACAAGATATTCAAGATCTTTCAAGGTTAGTTCAAGAAGGAAGTGCATGTAAAACTGAAGTATCACTATTATACTAGGAATTTCTCTTTATGTATGAGCCACACAATTGTGATCAAGAAATGTTGAAGGTATTAGAGGATCAGGTTCCTAGTTACTGGAGATATTATAGGTCATGTGGATTGCATATTTTGGATATAGATGATGTTACATACTATATGCTGCAAGAGAAAACTTACCCCTTCAAAAGAAAATTGTTGGAAAGGATGTTAGAACAACAACTAGAAATTACAGAAGAATCTGCTGATGCTTTGGAGTTGATCAGAATGGTTAAACAACAAATCAAGGATTTGAAAGATGAGGAAGAAGCTGAGAAAGAATCTTAAGTGTTTGACTTTCAGTCACACTTCATAAATGGTTCTCAGTTCACCATGTCTAACACACATAAGAACTGGCTAGTCCATAAGCAAACGGTTTGTGGTAAAGACTTATCAAATCCGTTGAAAGATGATAGTTTGCTAAAAACTATATGGTTCTAACTCACCTTGTTTCGAGACAAAGAGTTGGCTAGTCCTAGACAAACGGTACTGGGTAAAGACTTCATCAAATCCTTTGATGGTTGACAATTTACCAAAAATTGTAAGGTTTTCATTACACCTTAGTCTTTGTGAATAAAGTATTGGCTATTCCAGAGGTACGGCTAACTGGTAAAGAATTTATCAAATCCGTTGATAGCTGGTGATTTGCTAAAAATAATGAAGCCAATACAGATTGGTGTTTGTTGTTAACTGTTTTATTTCAGGTATGAAGAATGTAGGCAAAGAAGTATTAAAAAATATAATACTTAGAAGGTTTTGTTATCATCAAATCAAGACAAAGATTTATGATCAAGAGTTCAAGGACTAAACTCAAGAAGACAATAACTGATGCTGCAAAGATGAATGAATGTTTAGAAGACACAAGAATATCATAGTTTGAAGACAAAGATGATGCTCATGATGTTTGAAGATTATCTTATCAGAAGAAGATCTACATTTGAAGTGTTTGGCTACATTTAGTTGGATACAAATACAAATTACCAAGTTCAATCCAAGGATGAAGGAAAGACTGAAGACATGTATTTTTAATACATCCAGTACAAGAGAAACAAGAAGACAACAAGTTATCATTTCTTGTTTAGGGGAGGATTGTTGGGAATTATTTGTTAAGTGTCAAGTACCGTTAGTATATTCCAAGTACTGTTAGTCTTATGTAAGTACCGTTAGTGTTAACGCGATACATAGTAAGTATTGCTACTTATAAAGTAAGTACTGCTATGATGATTAGGACGAATATATCTTTGTATAAGATATGTCATAGTTATAGTTAGAGTATATCTTATGTGATATACCTAAATAGTTAGAATATTGATAATATATCGTCTGTGATATAGTTATCTTTATAGAATATTCTAAGGTTTCTAGGGTTCCTTACTCTATAAAAGGAACATAGGTATAATGTCTTTCATGTACCTCATACAAGTCGATTAATAAGAGAATCAAATAGTTAAAAGTAATTATGTTCTTCTGTGCTTTATAAGTTAGATTCCGCATAACTTATTTAGTGTTAGTAAGAGTGCTCAAAGTGTTTTAGTTTGATTACAAACTATTATACTAATTCTTAACAGAATATAGATCCAACCAAAGGGATCAACATTTGGGAAGCTCTTGAAGTCATCTATGGAGGTAATGAGGAAACCCTTAAACAAAAGAAGAAGCAGTTGATTATTGAGTATACTGTCTTCAAAGCTCGTCCTAATGAGAAGCTTAGTAAAGTAAGAAGTCGTCTACAAGACATCACTAGCAAGTTAGCATCCATGAGAACAGAACTTGAAGAGCAAGATATCACAGCTACCTTTCTTGGAGGTCTTGGTGATGCATGGGAGATTCATGCAAAATCTATCATTGCCACCAAGGCGTACAGGAATGCCTCCTTTGATGATATATACAATCAGTTAAGGACCATGGAACCTGAAGCCATTCTCAAACAAGGAAGCAGTTCAACATCTGGAAGTGTGGCATTCATCTCTCACAATGACTCACAAACCGCTGACAATGTTTAACATGCCAGCGGCTTGATGTTCATCCAGTCATTGGATCAACATATGTCAGCGGCTCAACTTCAGCCGCTGACACCTACAATGTTGGTTCCCCAAGTCTCAAACCAGCTTGTATTGACTTGGATACTATGTGTGCATACATTGCTGCCTTGCCCAATGGTTCTCTAGTTACTTATGAGGATCTTGAGCAAATCAGTGATGCTGATCTTGAAGAGATGGACATCAAGTGAAGTATGGCACTTGCTAGCATAAGGGTCAATAGATGGAACAAAAGGTTTGGAAGGAGAATGACTTTCAATGGCAAAGAGACTGCTGAATTTGATAAATCCAAGGTTGAATGCTACAACTGCCATAGGATGGGACACTTCATGAGGGAATGCAGATCTCCACGTAGAACTGATGCTAGAAAGAACTCAAGCCAAATCATCAAGGTTGAAGATGTTGGATCAAAGGCTATGGTAGCCATGCATGGGATTGATAGACTTGGATAGGACTGGAGTTTCATGGCTGATGAACTGGAGCGGAATCAAGCTTTGATAGATAACAAGGAAGAAGAGCATGTGCAATATGCTCTTATGGCCAATTCTTCATCTTCATCAGATAATGAGGTATATGATGATGCCTTTTGTAGTAAGGGTTGTAGGTTAAACACAGAAAAACATAATAAAGAAGTTTTAAAATATAAATCTGATGTGTTTGATGTAGAAATCAGACTAACCAATTATAAAAGGGGACTTGCTCAATCTGATGGGATGGTTGAGGAGTACAAGAAAATGGAATTTCACCTAAAAGATCAAATTAATGTTTTAACCAGAGATCTGAAAGTTAGTAATGATGCTAGGGATTCTTTAATGAAATCTAGAGCAAAATTACAACTTAAGTTAGATGAAGCCATCAGGTCTAAAGAAAATGTAGGGTTAAAAATTGAGAAGTTTGAAAAAGCTAACCAAACCCTAGAAAAATGTGTCAGTGAGCAAAGACAACATGGGGACATGTCTGGGATTGGGATGAAAGAGTATGTTGTTATCCCGCCACCTGTTGGAAAATTTTATGGTGTCCTTAAAAAGGATCTCTCTTGGACTGGCATACCTGAACTTCAAGAGGAGGAATTTATTCCTCCACCACGTGTGCTTAGTCCAGTTGAGGAATATAGGAAAAAGGTGACTAACCTAGAATAATGGAAAGCAGCTAAACCTTTTCTATTTGTTAAGGGTGGACTGCTTAATGATGAACCTCTTTAAACTAAACCCATTGTTGTGACCAACCACACCACTGGTAAAACTATTGACCTTGGCTCAACCCTAAAAAGTAAATCTAGTGTCAAGTATGCTGAAATGTATAGAAAACCTAGGTCACCTCAAAGCCAAGTAAGTGTCAATGGAACAGGGTTTTATCAGTTCTAAATTTGTGTCTAAAAAGACTTGCTATACATGTGGGAGTTTCTCACATTTGGCCTATAACTATGTCAGCGGACATAATTTACCTGCTGATAATAGGTCAACCATGGTCAAACCCAGACCTTTTGTCCAAACAAGTCCTCAGTCTACTAGACCAGCTCCTTTATTCTCTAGAAGGACTGATACCCATGGACAAAGACCCTTTCATAAGACTAATACTTGGTCTAACAGACAATGGGTTCCTATAGCAAACCCTAATTCACCCGTTGACAAGAACAATTTGTCCGCTGACAAGACTAAATCAGCCATTGACAGATCTAGCTTTGGTATCAAAATGCCACAATTAGCTTATGTCAGACCTTATGTCAGACCAAGCAATAGGTATTTAAAACCTAAGGGACAAGGGTCTAAAGCTCCATCCAGTTTAACATAGAGACCTAAAGAAGACCAAAACCCTAATTCAAATGGAATTTCTATGACCTGTAATAGATTCAAATTTCTTAAAAAGGTCATCACTAAACCCATTGGGGTAAATTGGGTGTTTAGGGCACAAAGGGATGAACAGGGGGTTGTTACAAGGAATAAATCTATTCTTGTTGAACAACCAGATGAATCCAAGTCTGCAAAGGCTTGGGTTCCCAAAGAAAACTAATTTGTTTTCTTCATGTGCATGGTATTCACAAGCAGGTCAATGATTTTAGATATTAGGACAGTGGATGCTCAAGGCACATGACTGGGAAGGAAGATTACCTTACTGATTTCACTCCAATTAAAGATGGTGATAAGGTGTATTTTGGTGGCAGTTATGGCAACATTTCAGGCAAAGGCACACTCATCACCAACAATTTAAGGTTTGAGGAAGTCTTCCTGGTAAAAGAACTGGATTACAATATGTTTAGTGTGTCACAAGTATGTGACAACAAGAATAAGGTTCTTTTCACTAATAGTGAGTGCTTAGTTTTAAGTAAAGATTTTGAGATTCCTGCTGATAAGTTTATAGAATTTAGAACACCTAGACATAAAGATGTTTATAATGTGAATCTAAATGGCATTAAAATGAATAACAACTTGTCTTGTCTTTATGCCAAGGTCTCAGTAGATGAAAGTAGATTATGGCACAGAGGGTTAGGGCACATTAACTTCAAAAACATGAACAGACTTATGAGACATGATCTTGTAAGAGGATTGCCTTCAAAAGCATTCATAATGATCATAATTGTGTTGCATGCCTTAAAGGCAAGCAACATAAGGCCTCATTTAAGTCTAAGCTTGTTTATAGCAGTTCTAAGCCATTTCACTTATTACACATGGACTTATTTGCCCCAACCAATATATAAAGCCTTAATGGTAAATCCTATTGTTTTGTAGTTATTGATGATTATTCTAGGTTTACTTGGACTTTCTTTTTGGCCTTAAAGAGTGATACTGCTAAGACCTTAATTAATTTCATTACACAAATTGAGAAGAAAACGGATAATGAGGTTAAAGTTCTTAGAAGTGATAATGGTGGTGAATTTAGGAACAACCTTCTAGATACCTTATGTGTCAATAAGGGAATCTCTAAGGAGTTTAGCATAGCTAGAACTCCACAGCATAATGGTGTAGCTGAAAGAAGAAATAGAAATCTTATTAAGGCAGCTAGAACCATGTTAGAAGATGAAAATCTACCCATTGCTTTTTGGGCTGAGGCTGTGAACACTGCTTGCTATGTTCAGATAGGGTCTTGGTTAATAAGTTTCATAAATAGACTCCTTATGAATTACTTTGGAATAGGAAGCCTAATATAGACTTCTTTATGCCTTTTGGATGTCATGTAGTGATTTTGAATACTAGTGATAATCTAGGTAAGTTTCATTCTAATGGTGATGAGGGACTCTTAATCAGATATTCCACAAATAGCAAGGGGTATAGGGTTTATAACAAGAAGTCTAGGATTTTAACAGAAAATATTCATGTTGACTTCTTGGAAAATAAACCAAGTGATCATGAGTATGGACCTAATTGGCTATTTGATTTAGAGCCGTTATCAAGGTCCATAAATTATATGCCTGTGACTAATCCAATTGTCTTGGAAGCACCTATTGTTGACATTACAGGTATACAAGTTGATAAAGAAGAAGGATCACATGCAGTTGAGCCAACTCCCATATTTAATTATGTCACCATACCTATATGGACTGACGAGTTTATGCAAGCATCTGCTACTGCTGGAAAGAAAGAAGAACAACAAGAGAAACCAATTGATGAATCAATGCATGCATCTTCATCCATTGACAAAGCCAAATCAGACGCTGACACATTAGATTCAGCCGCTGACAGTCTGTTTGGAAATTTATTATCTTCCTCCAACAGAAATATTTTTGAACATGTTGACACATTAGATTCACGCTGACAGCCTGTTTGGAAATTTATTATCTTCCTCCAACAGAAATATTTTTGAACATGTTGAAGACCCCATACCCAACCAAGATGTCAGTGGACCAGTTCCAGCCACTGACAACATATCTCCAAGTTCAAGTGGGCATGGGAGTAGAAATGAAGATGATATTGGCAACATGGAGTCCACTGTTCATGACAACTCAATATTTAGGGGAGGAATACTTACAAAAGTGGCCAAAGATCATCATCCCTCCCAAATTATTGGTGATATTCAGACTCCTGTTCAAAACAGGATAACTAAGAAGACTCAATGTGGATTCATTGCTAATATTCACAAGAATGAAGATACTCCTTTTGTTTAAGAATGTTTGTTTGCCTGTTTTCTCTCTTAGTTAGAACCAAAGAAGATTTTTGATGCCCTCAAAGAAGAAAGCTGGGTTGAAGCAATGCAGGATGAGCTTCATCAGTTTGCTATTCAAGATGTTTGGGAGCTAGTAGATTGTCCAATGTATGTCAGGCTGATATGAGCAAAATCTCATATCAATAAGTCAACAAATCACCCTAAAACACATAGAAAATACCTAACTTTTGTGCTTAAAACAATATTATGTGGTATGTTTTGCGTTTGTGCTTAAATAGGTAACAAGGATAAAAAATTCAAGCATACAAGTGAAATCAGACTCATTTATGATGAAAAGACAAGATAAGGATCAAAGATGACAAGCCATTTGAAGAAAATGACCTATCTTGACAATGTTCAAAAGTTAAGGGACTTAAGTGCAATTTTGGAAAAAGCCAAGATCAAAGTCAAACCTGTTCAACCTTCAAGTCAACCAAGTCAAAGGACTCAAATGATCAAGAATGCAAGTCAAAGGACTTAATTTGCCAGAAATGGAGAAAAGAGCTTAAATGAAGATTCTGCTAAAGAAGAGGGACTGAAATTGACAAAATCATACAAACTTTGGTCTTGATCCATGTATACACCATTTCCACCAATGAGAATGCAAGAAAAATGAGTTTCGGATTGCCACATATGCTGCCAGCTGGGCCACTAACTTACTCACATTTAATACCAAATCCGAACAGTGGAAACCCATTATCTCTTTTCTTAGCCAATCATAATGCGACACTCAATAATCCTGTTATCCAAACTGGATAATAATCCGAGTGACAAGCTGAGAACCAATCAAAGGAGGCCACGTGTCATCTACAACAAAAACGTGCCCAGATCATGGATTTAGCTACGATGCATTTCCGATCAAGTGTTCTATATGAAAAAGGCTCTCAATCAAGCAACGAATCCATCCTTTATAACCAATTAGACTGAAAAAAATGGATCAAAAATCCCTTTTTGTGTTCTTGAGCCGAATCTGCAATTAAGAGGATGAAGACACCTGGCACTCTCCCATTGGTCACAACACGTCATTTACCCTAACTACTTCATTATTCTAGCTCTATAAATAGGATAGAGTAGCTCATTTGTTGTATGCATCTAAAAAGTGTGAAAAAACACACACTTCATTTTCCTTTCATTCCTAGTTCTATCTTTTTAGTTACAACAACTCTTAAGTGTTTGACACACACTTAAGAGTCTGTTAGTAGTTAGTTAGCTTTTGTAACAAACTTTCCCTCCATAAATAAAACTCAAAAATTCAGTTCATTTTACATCTATTCTACTCTACTCAATTCTCAATTCCTGTTGATACTGTGTGATGATATTGATCTTAATTGATCAAAAGATGCTTTGTTTATGTTTTGGAGTACTATTAGCTATTCAGTTTCATTTGGAGTTCATTTGGAGTCCAATTTCAGCCATTTGCAGAAGCTTGTATCAGGGGTAGATTATAGCCAAATTTGATGATGATGATGGAAAATTTTAGTTGATTAGTGGTGGTTTATTGTTTGCTAGAGAGCTCAGCGCTCCTCTACTCCATCAAAGGAGGCTTCATTACTAAAAGGTTATAGAAATCCCAATTTTGGTTCCTCTCAAGTGTTCTGCATGCTACATTCATAGTTTAGATCTTATGTGTTGAACAGATAGAGAGCTTAGCTTGATTTTAGCTTAATTGTGTTAGTTTAATGATTGTTGTGTGATCTTACTATTTTAATCCTAGCTTACTTGATTTCTGATAAGTATTTTCATCAGTTTATAGTCACGAGTCTCATTTTGTATTTTAGTCTGTTTACCTGCTTGTTTTTAGTATAAACATACCTCATTTGGCCATCTAGTCAAGTTTTGATAAGAGTCATAACTTGTCTTTCACTTGTGCTAAAATTTCCTTTGAAAAAGTCTTGTTCAGATTTCTAAAGCAGTGTTCGGTTTTGAATAGTTTTGGTGATTCAAGTTTGTTAAATCTTTTGTTGATTGTTCATTTACATCAAATAAACTAGTATAAACACTTTTGGTTTAGTTTATGGTTAAAATAGTCTTTAAAAAGGCAATTGGTTGTTAAAAAGTATGGGTCAAGATTTTTGAGCATTTCATCAGTCAAACTTGTTAACTTTAATCCATTGTCATTACTTCATTACTTGATGGATTTGCCTCAAACCTGTTTCAGTTGGAAGTCAACATATGAAGTTTTAGTGTTCATAAGGAAATTCTACAGTTTCAAGTTTTGAATGAAAAAACACCTTATTAGTCAGCTTTTGAGCATTTGCTAGTTTCTGTAATAAAGTCATTACTGTTTCCCTATATCTCAATTTCCACTTCACAAACTTGTCATTTTTCTTTCACAAAACGTTTTGCCAACATGTCTTGAGTATATTCTTTGATTTTCAGCTTTTTAGAATTTTGGTCAACTTTGGGCAAATAAGCCCATTTTTGCTATTTTGGATTCTGGCTTCTTCAATGAACCATTTTTCATTCTAAAAGACATTCCTAGCTTCTTGTTAGTTGATTTACCAGATTTTACAAGAAAAACAAGTTGTGGAAATCTGGATTTCTAGTTAGCTTATTCTTGGCTTATTATAATAAGCTAGTTTAAGTTTTACAAGCTTTTAAGCTGATTCCTTTTACAAGTCTAGCTCATTTTCCATTTTAAGCAGTTTGCAACAAACCAGACTCAATTTGGTTCACAAATGTTGATGCAAAAGTTGGTTGATCCTTGCTAGACCCGAATTAGGCTTAATTCGGGTTGGCTGGGCTCCGGCTCCTGCACCAAGTGAATCGTTTGGTTGGGATCCTGCACACTAAACAGCACGCGTTAGGCTTACCATGGGAATGTTTCCCACGATTAGACTCCAGCGTGAGAGTAAGTAATCGATTTAAGGTTTATGTGAGTTTAGAGTACAAGTCGTAATACCTTTGTGGAACCCTTGGGGGTTCCTTTTATAGGCAGTGGAACCCTAGTGGGCTGCCACTGATACTTTAGCCCCAAGGAAAGGATAACTATCAGAATTAGAATGATTGTTATCTTCTAATTTTGGTAGTGAATATCCTCTCCATTTGGGATGAAGATATTCTAGACAGAATATGATTCTGTCTAATCTTATGTCGGCCGCACTGGGCCGTGGGCCGCACACATGTGCGGTTACTGTTTATTCAAGCCCATAAGCCTGAATGACATTTATCCACCCATCTGTGAGGGACCGGATACGGGTAGTACCCGTGGGCCGGGCTCATGACCCGGTTGGGGACTATACGTCATCATGTCCCCCCAGTCTAGTTGTTACAGTCGTAGACGTAACCTCTAGACTATCAAGGTGCTCTCCGGACATACCAAGGAAAGACAAGAAATGAGACATTGAAATTTTTGTTATCCTGGCCGCACGTGGCGACCCGTCGTGGGAATATTTAATGAATACTACCTCAGCCGCACACAACGGCCGAGACAACTTAAATGTGACATTAAATATGGTCTTACGTAAGAGCCGCATAACCTGACAAGAATAAAAAACATTAATGATAGTCAACAATCCAGTCGCATGCCTGCAAAAGTGCATCATTAATGCCCACCCTTGAGCCACGCAAAACTGTTTAAGAAGTGACCCGTGGGTCCCCCTCTGACGTTGCAGAAATGTCAGAAACCCTATCCGTTGGATAGGCAAGGTAACTGACATGTGTCGAAGATCCAAGGTACCTCGGAAACCGAGGCAACCCTATATAAGAGTGGGTATGCGTGTTTGTTACACACACAACCCACTCCTTCTTCCGCCATTGTTAATCTCAAGCTTTTATCTCCCAAAATTTTTGCCTTCTTTTCCACGGATTTTCGTCGCCACAGGTTTAGATCATCACGCCCTTAAAGACCTTTTTATAAAACATGGTAAAGGATAATCCCCTTATCACGGATGTCCTGAACGTGATGTCTGCGGAAAAATACCTCGACTTTATGTCGAAGTATTATGTACCCGAAAGCGTACACCCCACCTATCCGGGTGATGGTGAAGCGATTACGGATGCACCGGCGGGGAAAGTAGGCATATATACACGCCTGTTTGACTCAGCCAACTACCGTATCCCGTTATCCAAATTCTTGGTAGACCTTCTTTTGTATTATGACTTTCATATCACCCAGCTCCACTGCATAGGGGCGTGTAAAATCAACCAGTTTGAGATTACATGCCATACCTACGGAGTAACCCCCACCGTGAACCTTTTTAAGGCTTTCTACTTTCCCCAGTTAGTAAACGGGTGGTTGTCGTTCAAGAAATGACCCGGGAATGCCCCGATGACATATAGGAAACCTCTTGACTCCCTTAAGAACTGGTACGAACATTACTTCTTTGTAGATGAGAAAGTATTCCCTACCCCCTTCGTACTTAAAACCAAAGCCCCAAAAGACTATCCGCCCAAATCCAAAGATTATAGTAGCTGGGACCTGAAAATACTAGATACCCATCGCACAGAATTCCATAGAGGGTTGCCGGAACACTTTATGTGCTTAGTAGGGATAAGCCGCCGTTACTTTGGGAGGGATGACTTATACCCGTGCTTCTTAACAGAACAGGGCGAGGGTAGGTCCAATATATATATGTTGTAAATTTGATTTATCACACATGTGTAGAATTTTACTAACCCATATACTTCTAAAATTGTTTGCAGAGATGAACCTTCACGGACTAATCCGCCAGGGCGACCCCATGAAGGTGGCGGAGGGATTCCGGCCGTTGAAGCCGAATGAGCTCCCCTTGCTAGAAGCTTTAGCCGATCGCACGATGCCGCTTGAAGAGACAGCCGAGCCCAGGTCGGACGAAGGAGAGCCCGTTATCAAGAAATCCCCATTGGATTTCCATAATGAAGACGACGACGACCCATTGCTAGAGGGAGGCACCACCAATCAGGAGGAAGAGCATGATCCCAATGAAGACACCACGCAAGCTTCCGGATCCACCCCACTTACCTCCAGAAAGAGAAAGACAACCAGGCGGGTGGCGAAGAAAATTGGGGAGGAGGCCGGAGTTGCAAATGCTCCCCCAAGAAGCTGCGGAAAGACCACCCACAATACCAAGAAGGAAGCAGCACCACGACTGCCCAAGCCGATCCCACCCCGACCATGGAAGGGCCAGTTCTGCGAGTCGCCCCTGTGAGCGCCGTAGCTCCTACCGGCCCAGACCCTGTCATTGGCACCTCGTAAGTACCCCTCGTGAGTATGATTCATATCTTTGTATGATATATATAGACTAATATTTAAACAACAGGGTGAATCCGGCAGCCGCAGCTCAAGGAGAAGAAGTGGGGAGAAATCCATCCCCCGCACCAACCAACAAGCCCCCATCACCTGCCACCACACATGCCAAGGAGCCACGCCCCGAGGGGCCCGAAGAAAGCCTGCGCTTAGCATGGAACTTATCCAGTTTGACACGGCTGGAGGCCGAATCCAAGTGTTCAGAATTTATCGAGCACATCACCCCGCCTGTCCTCGCCCAAGACCTGGATGAATTAGATCACGAGGCTCTTATTGAGCAGTTTGACGTGTCGTCCGCACACCAGGTGACGGTGGGTGCTGCGTTAAGACGCCGTCTAATCCAGGCCCTCACTAATGTGAGTCGCGCAGACAAGAGAATAGCCCGCCGTGAGGCGATGGTCGTGAAGAACGAGAAGACCATCGCATCATTGCAGGCGGCATTATTGACAGCCGAGGCAACGGTGAAGGAGCAGGCGCATCACGCCGACGCCAGAGAGAAGCGTATTGCTGAGTTGGAGGCCCTCGTAGCCGCATCAAATGAGAAGGTAAACTTTCAGAAATGTTGTACATACACTCCTACTTTTTGTATGCATGTAGCCCAAAAAGTATATATCCTTGTAATAACTCCAAATTTCATACGTAGGTGTCTACGGCTGAGGCTGCTACTAAGGCGATGACCGTGCAATCATTCAGCATTGCCCAGGAGCGTGACGCGCTGAAGGAAGAATTGATGCGGACCCAAACCAATCTTGAAAATCAAGTTGCCTCAGCTGATGAAGAGTTAAGCAAGGTGGTTGTAAGCTGCGCGGAGAGAGTATGCCCCCCTCTACTAACCGCTACAGCTGGTCGTAGGTGGATTATCGGGCAACGACTGCGGCTTGCTGTAAGTGGGGCTCTGAACGCCCCACACCTACTGCAGGCGTTTGCTGGGGTCGTATCTGATGGGATCGACCGTGGTAGGCATGAAGGCCTGGTCAAAGCTGCGGAGATGATCGCAAAAAATGAAGATATCATACAGCATCCATATCACAACCCCTCCGCAGCGGGTAAGATGACTGCGTCCATGGATGCCTTGGCAGAACTCCAACACCCCCTTCTAGACGAGCTTGAGGAAATGAAAGATGCTCCAAACGAGACAATAATGTCCCGGCTGAGTGCTGATCCTATTCCCTTGACGTTGGCCACTTACGATTCCGCATCCAAAGCCATGAAAGGCGAGAAGCCGCTTGGAGAAGCTCTAGATGCTATTGCAGTCTGTAAGAACTAATCACACGACTTATAGAATAAGAAATATAGATGATTAAGATCAAGATTAAAACTAAGAATGGAATATTAGATTAGATGAAGAAGAACTAGAAAGATACAAGGTAGATGATTCTAGTGAGAGAAACTAAGGAGAGTTTCTCTCTATAAAACGAGAAGGAAGAAAAGTATTATGAGAGACACACACACAAATGAGGATGGTTATGCCTTTTATACTAAGGCTTACATGAATAGGAGGCCTTCCTCATTTGTGTGTTCGGGACTAATTCCCGTTTCATGCATAATAATGACATAGAACTCTCGACACTGTTGAATAGCATTTTCCACGAGCTTCACAACGGTATATTATATGACCATCACTTTAAATACTTCTAACAATCTCCCCCTAAGGGGTGGTCATATAATATGTGACTTCACTTCTTTGACCATCACTTTAAATACTTCTAACAATCTCCCCCTAAGTGGTGGTCATGTATTATGTGACTTCACTTCTTTGTTGATGCAGACTTTGAAGCTCGTTGTCTTGAGAGTTCTTTCATCGTTCCTTTCATGACTTGTGATATTAGATCTTTGATCTTTGCCTTGACTTGATCTTGTAACTTTGCCAGCTTGTGTTCTTGTGTCTTTACCCACATACTCATGTTTTTTGTTGACATGAAAGCTTGTTAACAATCTCCCTTGATCATCAGAGTAGCGGAAGTCTTTGCCTTCAGATGTTCTTGAGCTTTCTTCATTTAAATGAGCATGTGATCTTGAATTTCGACGCCACCATTTTCATTCCTCCGGTTTCCCGTTATACAGTAAGAATACTGTACCTGTGATTAGGTAAGTTCAAAGAACTTCCTTGACAGGGTTTCCGGCTGTGGTAGCCGTTCTCAATACTTGAATATATCGAACGATAATTCAAAGTAAGGAGTGAATCATGCAGTTCCATTCTGCTGATTAAGTCGTCAATTCAATTTCCTGGAACAAGTTTGAATCAATTAAGAATCAAACCATCGTTGCTTTCCAGTTGACACAAGTTTGATTCATATAGAATCGCACAAGTTACCTACCGCAGTGCTGTTTGATGATGACACTGGAAGGATTTCCATTCGTCACTGTAAATACTGAAAAGTATTACTCTGAATGTTCTGGCAAGATCATAATGATATTGCGTCGAGACCTAGAACGAGTTTGAATCAATTAAGAATCAAGCCACTGTTGCTTTCCAGTTAACATATGTTTAATTCAAGTGAATCTTATATATGACCTACCGCAGTGCTGTTTGATGTTAACACTGGAAGGATTTCCATTCATCACTGTGAATACTAAAGAGTATCACTCTGAATGTTCTAGCAATACCACAAGGATAGAGCGTAGGACTCTGTAAATCATCGCTTGTGTTCTAATGATGAACAACAATTGATCTATGGAATAAGTGTCCTAATGAGATTTTTGATGAATCTCGTTGGCTCTAGACTTTATAAGTGCACGTTTATTTGGTGATCGGAGGCTGGAGCAGACTGCCACCTATTCAATATCTACTATCTCGGAGTGAGAAAGTTGATAGAAATGAGTTGAACTCCGTGACAATAAAACAAACTTCTTTTGAGAGAAGCTTGAGTAGGCTGGGAAGGGTTGTGCATTGCATCACTGGGTCCATGATGCTTTGTCTTCAGTATCAGAAATCATCAAAGTGATTCTGATAATAGATGTATTGACCCGGTTTCTGCCTAAGTTGTATGGAGGGCTTCTTTCTTTACACCCTTTATCCTTACATTTCTTTTTCATTCTTCAACCCCTTCAATGCTTACCAAGACGTCATAACTAGCACCTTGTTGTGATTGTTCCAGTGCTAGCTTAAGTCATTAGTCGGCATTATTCCCGTACACTCAACTACTCCATCTTTCCTAAGGACTTCTAAGTTCTAATGGATTGTCCCTGGGAAGATCCCTCTGGTTCTGGTTGGATCATAGGACGAATACCTAACCACCTTTTGACACCAATACCATCGTGAATTTATGTGTTGAAGGGTATAGATATCGTAACCAGAAAAATCAATTGAAAATGCAGTCAAGGTGTTGATGAAATCAATGTTTACACCTTGAAAGTTTTCTATATCACCAAAAACGCTCCCCCTACATATGTGCATCATAAAAGGAAAGGTTTTTGCACATATTAGGAAGAGAAAGTACTTACATCAAAGATCTTATCCAAGATAACACATTTTAATCACTATTCTCCCCCTCAAAAATTACATGACATTGGAATTTTTGTGAAATTAGTGATGAAACATGGAGAGAATAATGTTGCATGAAAGTTTGTACTCCCCCTCGAAAAGAAATTCTATTTAAAATTAGGGGAGTATATGAGCACACAGTTTTGAAATACATTTGAAAAATTGTGCTCAAAAGTCCGAGAAAAATTGTGTTCATGAGCTTAAAACTTTGAATGTTTTGATATAAGCTCATGACCGAGAAAAATGAATTTCTCGTTGTTGAGGATAAGTCGAAGACTTTCCTTTATTTAGGGACCGGGTTATAGTCTGACATGTGACTATAAGCCATTATGTTGAGCTCAAAACGTTGAATGTTTTGTGACAAGCTCAACCCGAGATAGATTACTCTACCCGTTATTAGGATAAGTTATCTTTAAAAATACACTCTCCTTTATTTGAAGTTCGAGTTACAGTCTGACATTTAAATGTAAGTCGTTTACATGAGCTTAAAACATGGAATGTTTTTATCGGAAGCTCATGACCGAGAAAAATGAATTTCTCGTTGTTAAGGATAAGTTATCATCCGTGATCAACTTTCCTTTATTTGAGGCACGAGTCACAATCTGAGGTAAATGCAAATCATCTGAATAAAGGGGAAATGACATGTTTTGAAAAAACATTTGAACTTTCATTCGAGCTTTATGTACACACCCGTGTCGTTAGTGAGCGACATTTCTAGGCACGTCCATATTATCGAAACTGAAAGACATGTCGAGAAGAATATTTTTGGTATCTTTGAAAGATTTTTTCGTTTTTTTTGTTTTGTTTTTATAGGTGTTATATTTTTGTATTTTGATTTTCAATATTTTTTAAAATAATCCAAAATAGACCTTTGTACAGCAGAAGAAGGTGATGTCGAATGTACAGAATTGGAACCCTTTGAATAAATGGATTCAGAATCCGCTGAAGAACCTGCAATGACAGAAGAAGAGTGTGCACAAATACTAGTGTTAGGAGTAACAAATTCATTTTCTACATTCAGAACACTCGAATTAGTGCTGGAGCAGGTTTCATCAGTTATCTTGATGGGAATCCACTTAAGACCAACTTCCTTGAAGATCCTACCCGTTGGTTTCCACTGAAGACTAGAGCGAGGAGTAGTGTTTTCTTTCACAGCAGAGGACTTCTTTGGAGAGACACTAATTCCTGTGTTGATCCGTCGTTCAGATACCATGTCATTGCTTTGCTTAGCTATAGGTTTGTATCTCCTAGTGGTCTTGTGGGATTCTGCATTCTTTCTCTGTGAGAAGGCACGAGAGTTTATCTCATAGAGGTATTGCAGAATGCAATGAGCATGGTCTCCATGGTAAATTCCCTTTTTGCACATGGGACATACAGGGAGTTTGGGATTCTCGAAAGACCTTGCGTACCTAGGGTTTGCTGACCGTTCAGGCGCCATGTTCGAAACACGACTATTCATTTGTGGTTGCCAATTCCTAGGTTGTTGGGAAGGAGTCCTAGGTTTTGGTTGATTACCATTAGGTGTGTGTTGAACTCTAGCGGTTGTTGGTTTACTAGGTTTTGAATACACATGGTTTACTTTCTGAATGTTCCCTTTTTGCTTACCATCCCCTAGGTTTTTGGTTTGACCAACGTCATTTGAACCATTAGATTCCTTTGTGGGCGTAAGGGTCACACACTTGGGAGTACTCTTAGGAGTAGTGCAAGGTGCATTCACAGAGTTGTGTTTAGCAAGAGTGGGTTTTCTAAATGGAGGAACATAGGGTGAGATGGCTGGTTTTGGTACAGTCGATGGCACATCGGTATTAGGAGGTAACCTAGAAACATTAGAAGGCGGTTTTCCTAAGATAGATGGCTTTGGTACTTTGTACGCATTGGGTTGTCTAACAACTGATTTTACAACCTTAGCTTCCACAGTTTTCCCACCCATCTTTCCAACAAGTTTCTGCAACTCAGCAATCGCGATGTCTTTGTCTTGCAACTGAGCTTTCAGATCAGAAATATCCTTACTCTTTTCATTAAATTCACGAAATGATTCAGAGAGTTTTACTTGTAAATTATTGTCATCAGGAACTTTTCCAACTTTGGTTTGCAAAGCAAGTTCAAGAGAATGACAATGTTTCTGAAGAAAATCATATCGGTGTTGAAGAATCGTGAACTCTTTTTGATTAACATTTGTTGAAGGCTCACTGTCGCGACATTCACCTCCTAACTGAGCTCGTAGCTGTTCGATTGTTTGTTGCAGTTCATTGTAAGCTTTATCATACGAGAGTTTGTCATCCTTACATTCATCACATTTTTTGACATATTTATTCCAAAGATCGGTGAATTCGTTGTCCTTTTTGATGACATAAGACTCCATTTTCTCTTTCGTACGATCAAGCTCATTTTGGAGGGTTTCATTGTCTGACACAGAGATGTTTACCGCAACGGGGTTACTATCAACACAATCACCACTGTCACTTGCTTTCGAGAGACATGCAAGGTCGCTTTCCAAAACTTTAATTTTATCAAGAGATTCATCAGCCTCCTTCGCCAAAGATTTGAAGTCTTCAACAAATTTGGCTAGTTCTTTTAGAAAAGCGTTCTCAAGATTGCCTATCCTCGCATCAACTTGATTAATAATCGGATTGATTTCTGTATGAAGCACTTTTTGTAACTCGACATGAACGGGTGATGTAAAGTTTCCTCCAGTCATTTTGGCGTTAACAACCCGTTTGAGAATGACAAAATTATCTTTGAGCTCGTTTAGATACCTACGTGTGATACTCGGTTTCGGAGGGTCATCAGACAATTCCGCACTAGGTAGCAAAAGCATTTCAGAACTCGTTTTAGACCGAACAAAAACAGTTGGAGGATTAACTTTCGGATAATAAACAGGTGTCACTTCTTTATTTAGCTTTTGCATTTTTAACCGAGTCTCTACAGCAAGTTCGGTAGTTTCCTCGGAATCATGCACACTAGGAGGATCACGCTCATCAGACAAGAGCACACTACCATTATATAAGGTTTCATTTGTGGCCTGAACTTGCTTAAGATATCCTGGATTAGGAGGAAGGGGACAACCTAAGGCCAATTTGTATCGAGTGTAGTTTATCTCATTCACTTTTGGTGCGAGCATATTTATTGTTTGCATAGTTTGGCCACGTTTTACCAAAAGGTTGTCTAATTCCCTAATCCTATCCTGAGCTTTGCAAAAATCCTCAAAAAGCCCATCTTCTCGAATTTTGAAATCATGTTTCAGCTTTTTTCGTTCTTCTTTTAACTCCAAAATGGTAGATTTTTCAGTTGAAAGCTGTTTATTAAGAGATGTGATTTCATCATTCAATTCGCTTATCTTTTTAGCACTACTCAAATGTAAGGCATTTAATTTCTTAGTGGTGCATTTTTCTTGATACACCGATGTAGCATGAGCTTGTTCAAGTTCCTTGATTTTAGCATGATGAATCGCAAAACTTTTCTCCCGTTCCTTATATCCCGCAAGCTCAGTGGTCAATTTGGCATTAGTTTCTCTAAATTTATTATTAACCACATTCGCATGAGCAACATCCTTGGCAAGCTTATCAAATAATGATTTATAATACGCATGCGTCTCGTCAGGAAGGGTTGTAGGTTGCGCTACTTGATCTCCACTAAGGTCCACACTGGGCGCATTAGAAATAATATTGCTATTATTCGTTTGAACCCCGTGTGTCTCAGTGGAAGGCTCAAGTGACTCAGTATACTCTTCCTCCTGATTAGACATATTATATAACTCATTATCATTGAGACGTGGGTGTACCTCAGAGGAACCGTCTGAATCATACACAGGAGCTCTGTCAGGTTTAACTACCGATGTGGATGATTGCTGTAAATTAGCCATCAAGATGGAGTCGGTAGTCACCTCTTCTTCCTCATCATATGCTGCTGCAGATGCCATGAGATCAAACTCTTTAGCTAGAAGTGGAAATCCTGCTTCTTCCTTTTGTGCTATAAGAAGCTGAGACTGGAGATGGGCAGCATTCCTCTTCTTTCTTACATGGCTATCACAAAGCTCAAAATCCGCATCATCATTGTCTTGTTGATAAGTCATAGTAGAAGTCGTGAGATAAACAGGATCTCAATTCGTAGAAAGCGTGTGTTGGGGTGTCAACAAAATCAAACTTTGCCTAAATTTTCCAGCCCGACAAAAAATTCCTCAGTCCGACAAAACGGTAATCCGAAAAAATTTTGAAACACTAAATTTTGAAATCGAGTTAGAAATAGCCAATAACTAGTAGGGAAAAAACTTGAAAAAATAAAATTTTAATGAAAAATAAAACCTAAAAATTTGAAATTTGGCCTAAAAATTTGAATTTTGGTCCGAAAATTTGAATTTTTAGTCGAAAATTTTTTCGCATTGCCAAAATTTGAAATTGAAGCTATCCACCAACGAGCTATCCACGAATCCCTTGGCGAATGATACCACTTGTAAGAACTAATAACACGACTTATAGAATAAGAAATATAGATGATTAAGATCAAGATTAAAACTAAGAATGGAATATTAGATTAGATGAAGAAGAACTAGAAAGATACAAGGTAGATGATTCTAGTGAGAGAAACTAAGGAGAGTTTCTCTCTCTAAAACGAGAAGGAAGAAAAGTATTATGAGAGACACACACACAAATGAGGATGGTTATGCCTTTTATACTAAGGCTTTCATGAATAGGAGGCCTTCCTCATTTGTGTGTTCGGGACTAATTCCCGTTTCATGCATAATAATGACATAGAACTCTCGACACTGTTGAATAGCATTTTCCACGAGCTTCACAACGGTATATTATATGACCATCACTTTAAATACTTCTAACAATGTCAAAGCCCGGGACGGGAAGGATGCTCGTGGGGAGGCCCTTCGTGCTTTAATTGAGGAAGGGAAGAAGGATTTAGGGGATTTCCTACCCCCCTTGTAACTTATCTGTTGTAAACACTTGTGATTATATTCGTCCGTGTATGTATACGGCTAAGACATATTTGTAGTAACTTGTCTTTTTATTTAGAAGTCCGTGACGACCACGGCCATTTTGTTTATTGTTAATTTTGAAACTTGTGTATTTCATTGTATTTCAATGCCGCATGATGTATCACGTCTTACACATGAAAAGGGAAAATACATACAAGTCTATAATTTACTAGACATGCGACGTGCGTAATTACTATGCAGAGTACCGTGTGGATACGGTGCACAAAAAACTTATCACAACGTCTTGTGAGTAAGGCGTCTAGTAAGGATACATGATCCGTGCGGCTGGGGTTGCATCCCTCTTACGCGGCAAGTTGAATTAGTAGGTTCACTTAATCCTCTTACCCCGCCTGGAGGCGTATAGTACATGTACAGTAATTTGAAAGAATGCATATGAATAAAACATGGCATATTATAACACAAGTAAAAAATTCATACGACTAGCAAAAAATCTAAAAAATGATTTGCACGAAACAGGCCGTGGAGCTAGCTAGGCACCACGGCATTTTATTTAGAACGTTTACACTTTGTTTAAACAATAATGACAAGTCCTAAGAAACAAGAAAGGAATCTAAACAAACATAAGACAAAACAAAACAGATGAAACCGCATGGTTCTTCAAAGATAGCACCTTTGAGACCGCACATAGCAAAGTACCCATGCGGAAGCCGTAGCTTTCAAAGATAGCACCTTTTGAGATTGGAAATATTCCATGTGCGCTCTAGGTCGCGTCCATCCATATCACGTAACCTGTACGCGCCTCGTCCTAAGGCTTCAATGACTTCATACGGTCCTTTCCACTTAGGGCCCAACTTTCCTGTGTTCTCCGCTCGACTTGCTTCGTTAGCACGATAGACGTAGTCTCCCGGTCGAAAAGAAACACCCTTGACCTTGGCGTCATAATAAGCCTTCATCTTAGCCTTGGACTTAGCCTCATTGATGGCTGCTATTTCCCTTTTTTCTTCCAACAAATCCAGGTTGATTCGCAACTGTTCATCGTTCGTGACGACATTAACCTCCGCTGTGCGGATGGTAGGCATTCCTATTTCTGCTGGAATAACAGCTTCAGTTCCGTAGGCCAATGCAAATGGAGTATCCCCGTTGGCTGTTTTGATCATAGTTCTATGCGCCCATAGCACATGTGATAACTCATCGACCCATTTGCCACTTCGTTCATCCAGACGCGCCTTGATGCCATTCCCCAAGCTTCTATTTGCTCGTTCGACAAGGCCGTTTGTTTGTGGATGCTTAACAGATGCGAAGCGTCGTTTGATGTTTAATGATGCACACCAATCTTTGAATGGGTTGTCCGTGAACTGCTTGCCGTTGTCTGAGATGATTTCTCCGGGTAGACCAAAACGGCACACAATGTGTTCCCACACAAACTTCTTGACCTGCTTGCCTGTGATAGACTTGACTGCCTTGGCTTCTATCCATCGTGTAAAGTAGTCCATTGCAACAATCAAGAATTTAACCCCCCCCCCCCGCAGCTACAGGAAATGGTCCTGCAATGTCAATTCCCTACTTATAAAATGGCCATGGGGACGTGATAGGTGTAAGCTCCTGCTGCGGGTGCCGCGGTACTGGCCTATGCACTTGGCAATCACTACACTTGCGGATCATGTCGCGCGCGTCTCTGTGCATGATAGGCCAATAATATCCTGTTCGTAAGGCTCTAGCTACCACGGATCGTGGGCCTGCATGCATGCCGCACAACCCTTCGTGTATGTCACTGATTACGTAAGCTGCCTGGCGTGGTCCAACACACCGCAGCCACGGCTGCAAGAAAGAGCGCTTGTAAAGGATGCCTTCTCGAAGTTCGAAATGCTGCGACTTCCTTTTAATGCGCCTTGTTGCTTTTTCCTTGTCTGGAAGGGTCTCATTAGTCAAATAGTTGATGATTGGGGTCATCCATGTAGGTCCCTCCTCCTCAACTATAGCGGCAACCTCCCCTTCCGTTATAGATTTCTCCTTGAGTATTTCCACCAAAACTTGTTTAGACAAGTGAGCGAAGCTTGTGGATGCGATCTTGCTAAGAGCGTCCGCTTTCTTGTTCTCGCCCCTTGGCACCTGCTTGATGGAAAACTTACTGAAAGTCGCGATTAGCGACTTGACTTTTTCCAAGTACCTGACGATGTTGTCCTCCTTAGCCACATACCCACCTAGAATGTGGTTCGCGACAAGCCGTGAGTCCACGTAGGCCTCAAGGTTGTGGACTCCCATTCTAGCGGCGATTTTTAAACCCGCAATTAATGCTTCATATTCCGCTTCGTTGTTAGTGGCCGTGAACTCAAAACGGAGGGCGTACGTGAATTCCATTCCTTCTGGGTTTGTGAGGATGAGACCTGCTCCGGACCCGTCCGTACATGAGGATCCATCCGTAAATAACACCCAAGGTTTCTTGGGATCTCGTCTTGCTTAATGATTGGTCCTTCCTCATCCGGCTTCTCGATCAGGAAATCTGCCAAGATCTGGCCTTTAACAGCCGTCCTTGGTCTGTAAGATATATTGTGCTCCCCCAATAGGATGCTCCATTTCTGTAGCCTCCCTGCCACGTCCGGTCTAGAAATAACCTGCTTGATTGGCTGATCCGTAATGACCACAATTGGATGCGCCTGAAAGTACCGGCGCAACCGCTTTGTAGCAAACACTAGTGCTAACACCAATTTTTCCATGGAGGAATAATTCAACTCCGACCCTTGTAGTGTTCTACTTATAAAGTAGACCGGAGTTTGTACTGTATCTCTATCCGTCATAAGTACCGCGCTTATTGCGCCATGAGTAGCTGAGAGATACATAATGAGTTCCTCCTTTGGCCGGGGAGCTACTAGCGTAGGGAGAGATGCAAGATGCTGCTTTAGTTGGCCGAAAGCTTCCTCGGCTTCCTTCGTCCAGCGGAAGTCTCCCTTTCGAATACACTTCTTGAGTGTCTTAAATAGGGGTAATGACTTCTCTGCGGATTTAGATAGGAATCTATTCAGCCCGGCTAACTTCCCATTCAGGGACTGCACCTCCTTCCGTGTCTGAGGGGACGACAGTTGTATCACTGCGTCCGTCTTCTCTGGGCAAGGTTTGATGCCATTTGGACCAATCAAATATCCAAGGAACATTCCCTCAGTTGCTCCAAACGTACATTTCTTTGGATTTAACTTCATGTTAATTCTTCTCAGCGTGTCAAATGTCTCTTGGACATCCCGGAGAAGTGCCTCCTCCGTGTGACTTTTTATCACCAAGTCATCAACATAGACTTCCAGGTTGCGTCCTATTTGCGATTCAAAAGCTTTGTCCACCAACCGCTGATATGTAGCGCCGGCGTTCTTCAGTCCAAACGGCATTTTCGTATAGCAATATACGCCCTGGCTCGTATGGAACGCCGTTTTTTCTGCATCCTCCTCCGCCATCTGGATTTGGTGATACCCTTTATATGCATCCAAGAAGCATTTGAAAGGATATCCACACAAGGACTCCACCTTCCAGTCGATTTCTGGTAACGGGTAACAGTCCTGTGGGCAGGCCTTGTTTAGATCTGTGAAATCCACACACATGCGCCAACTTCCGTCATGTTTCTTGACCATGACCGGATTGGATAACCACTCGTGGTAGTATACCTCGCGCATGATGCCTGCATCCACTAGTTTCCGTACTTCCTCCAGTATCACTTGGCTGCGCTCGGGCGCCTGGCCGCGCTTCTTTTGCTTAACGGGTTGGTACCCTTGGCGGATCTGGAGCTTATGCTCTGCTATCGCACGTGGCACGCCTGTCATATGCTTTGGCTCCCATGCGAATATATCTAGGTTTGCACTCAAGAGAGAGCACATGGCCCTTTTGCCGCTATCCGAGAGCGCCCCTCCTATGGATACCTCCTGTTCCGGATAGTCAGGGTGAATTGCTACCTTCCAGTTGGGAGGTGGTGATCCATCCTTGGGTGGGACAGGTGGAGCCGGTGTTGTCACGGTATGACACTCGGATGTTGGTACGACTGTGTTGTAAATAGTAACGATTCCCCCCTCAACGGGGAATTTGATCATTCCGTGTGCCGTAGAGGGTACTGCCCGGATAGCCAAAATGCCTGGTCTGCCTATGATCCCATTATACGGAGAGTGTGAGCGTATCACCATGAAGTTCATCCACGTCGTAGTGGAATGTTCCTCATTCCCAATGGTTACAAGCAAACGCAATCGCCCTATCGGCCAGATAGTGTCTCCACTAAAGCCAGTAAGCGGCGACGTGGCCGGTACTAATTGGCTTCTTATTTCTGGGCATAACTGCACAAAACAGTGTTCATACAGTACCTCTGCTGACGATCCTCCATCCACATACATGCGACGAACGTTGTGTGTTCTAATGCTTATCTCAATAGTGAGAGGTGTATCAATCACATCGCTTGCTGTGATGGGAGGGAATGAGATTTCCCTACCGCGTGAAAATTTTTGGCCAACTTTCTGCCTCGTGCGGCGCTGTCTGGATTGGATCATGTATATGGTCGAAGGTTTGTCCTTTTGGGGATCCTTCTTATCATACTTCTTGTTGTTGTCTTTTCCATCCTTCCAATCCTTAACTAGGTGCTTGAGTTTGCCTGATTTGATCAGCGACTCAATATGCTTCTTGAGCTGGATACACTCCTCCGTGGCGTGGCCTTTGTCATTATGGAACTCGCAGAAGCGATTTCCTTGCCGACGTTCCGGGGGAGTGGTCATTGGGGGAGGCCTCGGAAAGTTCGCCCCTTTTGTCAGCAAGATCTCCCGGTAGGACATCTTTAGGGGGGTGAACTTATCGTCCAACCATCCTCCTTTGCTTTGGCTCTTATAGTCTGAGCCCTTGTTATTGTTCTGATTACCTTGACCGCCCGACTGCCTCCGGGACTGATCATTTGACCGGTACCCATTTCCTCGTGATGGGTAGGCCGCGGCAACAGCTGTTTCTCCTTCTATGAAATTTCTGACCCTTTCCATGAGGTCATCATATCTCTCTGGACGCTTGTCATTGAGGCGCCTGATCAATTCTCTGTCTGTTATGGCGTGCATGTAGTCAGAGATCTTCAGGAGCTCTGGCATGGTTCTCGTGCGCGTGCACTCATCATTGAAGCGTTCAGTGAAGGCTTCTGTGGACTCCCCCGACCGTTGCTTGACAGTTTCCAATGAGACTGGATCCATATTATACTTCTTCCTTTGAGTATAATTATTCTCAAAGGCAGTGCGTAGTTCCGTGAAACTATCAATGCTCCGTGGAGGGAGTGCCTCAAACCAGTCGCGGGCATTTCCGATCAAGGTTGAATTGAACATTTGGCACCATATAGGCATGCGCCATCGCTCAATTTTAGCCTATGTATCAAATATTTTAAGGTGATCGACCGGATCACCGGACCCATCATAAGTCTTGATACACGCCGGCATGCGACGCTTGGTGTCCTCAGAATAGTTCCTTATGCGGAGGGTGAACGGGTCTTCCCTGGGATCCGCCCATGGTCGGGTAAGCCTAGGGTCATCCCATGGTTCACACCATGGACGCGAAAGATCCTCCGCTTCTGCATCTCGATAGTAAGGACCATCATAATACCCATCATTGTTTGGTGGTGGTGGAGGGGTGCGCCTAGGTCGGCGACGCTTAGGCGGATGGTCATCTGAGTCCTCTCCGGACGGGTCCGGGGACGGCGGTGGTGCCCCATCCTTTGCATAGGGACCACTTTTTTGGGATGAACCAGGAGCCTTTTTCCTAGTGTTCATCCTGTCCCATACACTCGGGCGACGTGTGGTTCTGGCCAGCTCTCGATCTGGTCGCTCGGGTGAGCCATCCGACCTTTCTCCTTCTCGAGACTGCGTTAATTCCTGTATAAGGCGGTCTCCTATGCGCTCAAACACATTCCGGGGTTGAGGGGTTTCCTCAAAGGTACCCTGCTCCTGAGGCCGAGCTCTCCTTTTCCTCTGATTTTGTGAGGAGGTGGTTGGTCCGGTGTCACCAAAGTTGAGTCTGGCTTGGAGGTTCCTCCCTAGATTCAACCTTGATGCGATCCCTGGGACGATCCTTTCGAAGTTCTGCGTGAGAACTCGAGTAAGATCCTCCTCACTGAGTGGTAGGACTTCCACTTCTTCCTCTGTCGAGGGTCTGCTCGGTTCCTTGTTAGGAGGGTTTGGCGCGCTCCCCGGATCAGGGTTGTCCAGGGTTGAAGTAGGCGGGGGTGTCATCGAGATCGTGCTCGTCACCCCCACGGGCTGAAAACCGCTACGGTTACCCGGCCCGCCTGCGAGGCGGCAAGGTGATTGGTTGGGGATGAGAATCCCTTCCCCTTGGGACTTCCGGTTCCCGGGATTCACGTTCCTGGGGTTAGCTTACGGATGCCCCTTCGTCATTGGAAATTCGAGATGAGGTTTTGTTCTAGCTTAGTGTTATGGGTCCCACGGATGGCGCCAACTTGTTGATGCAAAAGTTGGTTGATCCTTGCTAGACCTGAATTAGGCTTAATTCGGGTTGGCTGGGATCCGGCTCCTGCACCAAGTGAATCGTTTGGTTGGGATACTGCACACTAAACAGCACGCGTTAGGCTTACCGTGGGAATGTTTCCCACGATTAGACTCCGGCGTGAGAGTAAGTAATCGATTTAAGGTTTATGTGAGTTTAGAGTACAAGTCGTAATACCTTTGTGGAACCCTTGGGGGTTCCTTTTATAGGCAGTGGAACCCTAGTGGGCTGCCACTGATACTTTAGCCCCAAGGAAAGGATAACTATCAGAATTAGAATGATTGTTATCTTCTAATTTTGGTAGTGAATATCCTCTCCATTTGGGATGAAGATATTCCAGACAGAATATGATTATGTCTAATCTTATGTCGGCCGCACCGGGCCGTGGGCCGCACACATGTGCGGTTACTGTTTATTCAAGCCCATAAGCCTGAATGACATTTATCCACCCATCTGTGAGGGACCGGATACGTGTAGTACCCGTGGGCCGGGCTCATGACCCGGTTGGGGACTATACGTCATCAACAAATAAGCTCTAACCAGCTTATTGATTTGGTTTAACTCGTTTTCATTAAACCTTTCACTTAATTGCATTTTGGTCCTTGTTGTTTGCTATAGTTAGTAATCTGTGCTAATCTTTCAAGTTTTTAAGGTTTGCTTAATTTCAGTCCTTAAAGTTTCAATTTGTACATTTTCAGTTTACAAGTTTGTTAAAGTTGTTATTAGTTGGTTAAATTTTACACATTTGGTCCTTGTAGTTTCTGAATTTACATTTTAGTCCTTATACTTTCATTTAGCTTACATTTCAAGCAATTTACTTTTTATGCATTTTAAATTTGTACTTTGTGAATAGTAATTGGTATTTGCACTGTGTTTTACGGATACGTAGCCTATTATTTTCCACTTTTTACGTGTTGATTGAATTAGACATAGAATTCCAAATATCCTTAACAACCAAGAACAATTAAAAGCTCAATATTTTTAGGCCTTTCAATTTGTCAAGAATCGAGAATAAACGAACTCAAAAATACTCAATTTCAAATGGCGTCGCTACCGGTTCATGACATTACAAGAGACTATTGATTGACGGTTTTGATTGGATTTTGGGAACCGTTCACCTCGTGAACGTTATTTTTACGTATCATAAATCAAAAACATAAAAAGATCAAAAATATAAAAATATAAAAACTAAAAAATAACAAAATCAATTCTTTTCCTAAAGAATTGACCAAAAAAATAAAAAATTCAAAAAGCAATCTTTTTCCTAAGAGATTGCACCCATATATATATATTATTGGATATCATCGGTTTTTACGTGCATATAGTATTTTCTTTAAAAACCCAATAAATACAAAAATATTTTCTCTATATTATTAAACGTATACGTATACGAACACTCAATACACATACTTCCATAAGTATTGCTTTTGCAATACACCGTGTTCGGGAGCGTTCCGGTCCTTGACACGTGTATCGATCAATTTTAATTAAGCAAGAATAGATAAATACTTCCAATAGGCAAGAATTCAAAGAATACAAACTACAAAGAGAATAGAAAGGCGACGTGCTATAAAATGTCGTGTAAGGGTTAATAGGTACTTAAGTGCTTCGCGCCACCTAACCCCCCGTTCATTAGTGCGTATTCTAAGAAGGAAACTTGATTGGGGGTCTTGCACCCAAGTATTACTTACGTATACTATACTTTCTTGTGGATATTACTTATTGAACCTCAGAAAGGATAATCCTTTCTTTTCCAAAGTCGAACGAGAGCTTCTCTCTTACTCCTTGATTTGAGTTGCATGCTCACTCGCGGGTGTGCACAATACCATTTGGTGTACAACCCCTTCCTCCGAAAAGGAAGAAAAAGAGAAAGAGTAAAAACAACACTGTCCATCAAGCCGATCCCGAGAATCGTGCTTTGATCATTACACAAGAAGCCATGGCCGCCATTGACAATCGACCTTTGATGGAGCACCTTCAATCCAATGTGCAAGGATATGCCGATGCTATTGTTATACCCGAGATTCCCGCAAATACCTTTGAGCTTAAGACATCTATGATTAGCTTGGTTTCAAACACACCATTCTTGGGGAGACCTAGTGATAATCCACACGATCATATCAAGAAGTTTCTATCTCTTTACAACACCATTAAGTACAGTGGAGTTCCCCATGATGCCATTAAGTTGATCTTGATCTAATTTTCCTTAGAGGGTAATGCCAAGTATTGGCTAGATACACAACCACCTAAGAGCATTACTACTTGGGATGACTTTACTAAGAAGTTTTTGAACAAGTTATTTCCTCCATCTAAGACCACGACTTTGAGAAACCTAATTATTAGATTTCAACAAAAACCTAGCCAAAGCTTTAGTGATGCTTGGGAAGAGTTCAAAGAGTTATTGAGAAAATGCCCCAATCATGGATTCAATAAGGTTCATCAAATCAACACTTTCTACAATGGATTAAGACCACATCATCAAGATTCCCTAAACTCCTCCGCGGATGGGAATATTTGTAGATTTGTAAATCTATGCTTATGTTTTTAGAGAGAGAAAGAGATAGAAAGATGGTGGATTTCACACTTCTAGAGAGAGAAAGTTAAGAACAACTATGTGTAAATTATGAAAAACCACACCCTCTCCATCAAAGGAGAGGGTTTATATACCCAAGCCCTTGTCATGGGCTTGGGCTTACATTTTGGGCCGGCCTACACATGTTGTAGGCTAGGCTTGTTCTTGTTAAATAAGTAAATAAAGTTAACTAAACTACGAGCTATTACATGGACTATTAATGGAGTGACCGATCCTTCTTAATACGTAAAACGTATTTCCAACAATCTCCCCCTAAGGGAGGTCACTCCAAACAAGGGCGTTACCCAAGTTACAATAATAAGAAAAACCTAGCATACTATGCTTGTCTTGAGCTCGTAGTCTTCGTCTTTCTTTTTCTTTTTCTTTTCCGGTGAACAAGTTGATGTGATCTTTGATATCAATCTTTGAGCATCAATCTCTTGCCTTGATCTCGTGCATCCATCACTTGTGATCTTCGCCTCTTCGTGACGCCATGTCCCACATACTTATACTTTCGTAATTCTTGAAAGCTTCAGAGTTCGATATAGCGGAAGACTTAACTTTTAGGCTTTCTTGAATTAGATGAGATATTAAGTGCATAAAGTATAAGCATGCGGGGACGACTTCTTCTTGGATCCTGCTACGCCACCGTCTTCAAATGCCGCAACATAAGTAGACACGAACGAAATGGCTTTGAACATTTCATTCTAATTCGGTAGCATTTTACCTCCGGTCGGTGAAGACCGTTGGACGATATTAGATATCGTACCCGTGACGGATAGTTTCAATTAAGTAACTTCCTGACAGGATTTCGCGGGTAAACCCGTTCTCTTTATTCGACCGTCCAAAGCTGACTGCGAACATAAAGAGTGAATCATTTGGATAATAATATCCTCATGATTGGAAGCCGTCAATTCATGTTCCTGGAACAAGTGAAATTCAATTAAGAACCGCACCATCGTTGCTTTCCAGTTGTCACGAGCTTGATTCGTATAGAATCTTGCAAGTTACCTACCAAGTGCTGTTTGAGGTTAACACTAGAAGGATTTCCACTCATCACCGTGAACACTAAGGTATCACTCTGAGTGTTCTGGCAAGATCACTAAGATATTGCGTAGAGGCCTGGAACGTGTTTAAATTCAGTTAAGAATTAAACAGCTGTTGCTTTCCAGTTATCACAAGTTTGATTCATAAAGAATCGCACAAGTCACCTACCATGAGCTTTTTGATGTTCGCTCAAGAAGGATTTCCATCTTCATTGTAAATACTTTCGTATTACTCGGATGTTCAGGCAAGATCATGAAGATTTTGCGTAGGACTCATAAAATCTTTCTTACTTTTCACAGTGTGTGAAGAAGCAAGGAAATATGAAAGTGTGTCCTAGTGAGATATTTGATGATCTCAAATGGCTCTAGACTCGATCGTGCACTTTGGATTTTAGTGATCGGAGGCTGGAGAGGAGTGCCACCATTTCAATACCAATTTATTCGGAGTGAATAAATCGATAGATAACGTGTTGTCTCCGTGTGATTAAAACAAATACCTTTTGAGAGATATCTGAGTTAGCTAGGATGGGTTGTGCATTGCATCACTGGGTCCATGATGTCTGTCTTCAATATCAAGAATCATTAACAATGATCTCGATAGCATATGTATTGACCCGGTTTCTGCCTAAAGTTGTAAGGAGGGCTTCTTTCTTTACACCCTTTATCTTTACAATTCTTTTTCATTCTTCAACCCCTTCAATGCTTACCAATACGTCATAACTAGCACCTTGTTGTGATTGTTCCAGTGCTAACTTAAGTACTTGGTCGGCATTCAGCTACGTTCACATTCTTTCTCCACCTTTCCTAAGGACTACTATTTCTAGCTATGGAATGTCCTTGGGAAGATTCCTCCGGTTCTGGAAGAATCATAGGACTTAACCTATCCTACCATCCTTATGTCACCACAATCTTCATCGTCGTGAAATAAATGAGGTTTGGGTAAGTATATGTCACCATGAAAATCCATTTTGATGTAGCAAATCTATTTTGCTCCCCCTTAACATATGCCACGATATTCGAAAACATTTCGCACATGTCGGGATGAGCCAGCACTTTAAGTCAAACCATTTGTGATAATATCCCATATTAAATCACATTTTCTCCCCCATATTAAAAATATTAACCCAATCGATGTTTTTAATATCAATTGATTTAATGAAGTTTTAACAAAGGTTTTGGGATGAAAAATGCGAGTCCGTTTTATCTTCATGATACCAACTGTGTAAGATATGATATCGATTTGTAATATGATCACATATCCACCATATTAAAAGGAATTGACAAGGTTGGACCTGATAGATGAGAACATCATATGATAAGATCACATGGTTCTTGTCAGCATATGTTGGTCGCCTCGTCACGTCTGAAGTCATCTCTTGACACCACAAGTACGATTGGTATTATTGTCTTGACACCAACTTGTGAACTTGGCACATTCGGTATCGAAGATTCTGAATGCTTGACAACTGCTCCCCCTCAATTGTTGACCCGTGTTCTATTGAAAGAGCTGTAGTCGTCGGTTGAGTAGTCGCATCGTCGAGTATGTAGATACCAATTGTAGATAGCATGGTTGTAGAGATGATAGCTTCATAAAAACAAGACTTCTCTTGGTTTAACAAATAAATGCACTGAAACGTACATAGATTTGTGTTAGACCAAGTTATAAAGTAAACTTGATCCCTTACAAGGTTTTAAAGTAAACCTTGCCCGAGAAAATTAATTCCCGTTGTGAGCCAAAGCTTTCATAAGAAATACTTGACTTTAATGTGAAAACCGGGTTGCAGTCTGAAATAACTACAAGCCATAAGGGCATGTTTTATGAAATATTTACAACTTTTGTGCGAACTCTATTTATGGCGTCGTGTCGATATTAATCAACATTTCTAAGGCCGTAAATATTATCGTACCAAAAGACATGCCTTTGAAAAATAAAGTAAAAATATTTTTGGATTTTTCTGAATTTTTCAATTTTTATGGTTTTTATATGGTTTTATATTTTTGTATTTTGCTTTTGAGGATAAAAATATAAACAATATATACAAATGATCACCAAGGATACGTAGAATAGTTTTACCACCACTATTCTTTTGCTTCATCTGCGAGTTCCTTTAGAGTCTCAGGCGAGAAAGTTCTCATTCCTAGCTTATCGGCCAAAAATTCAATTCGAGCGCGATCTAAAGCCTTCGTGAAAATATCCGCCAATTGATACTCAGATCGGACAAAGTAAAGCTCGATTACTCCATTTTCCACTTGCTCCTTGATGAAGTGGTAGCGAATGTCAATATGCTTCGACCGGGAGAATTGAACATTGTTGCAGCATAAGGCAATTGCACTTTTGTTGTCACAGTACATCGGAATCTTGTTGAAACCTAGACCATAGTCGGTTAATTGCGATCTCATCCAAAGAATTTGAGCACAGCAACCGGACATAGCTATGTATTCTGCTTCCGTACTTGAAATTGCAGCGCTTTTCTGCCTTTTCGATGCCCAACTGATTAGTCGATCTCCTAGTAGTTGCAAAGTTCCACTCGTGCTACGCCTTGTATCTTGGCAACCCGCGTGATCCGCATCTGCATATGCCATTAGTGCAATAGAAGAGTCCTTCGAATACCAAAGTCCCCGATTAATGGTTCCTTTAAGATATCGAAAGATCCTTTTAACAGTAGCTAAGTGTAACTCAGTAGGCCTAGTTTGATACCTGGCACACATACATATAGCAAACTGAAGATCAGGTCGACTGGCTGTGATATATAGAAGAGTACCGATCATTCCACGATAAAGTGTCGGATCAACAGCAACTCCATGTGGATCTGCATCAAGCTTAGTTTTCTCCACCATTGGAGTGTCCACGGGGTCGCAAGATTCCATCTTATATTTCTTAAGCGATTCAAGGGCATACTTGGATTGATTGATAAAGATGCCTCTGGGACTCTGAGATATCTGAAGACCTAAGAAGAATGATACCTTGCCCATCATTGACATCTTAAACTTGGAAGACATGAGTGTCCCAAACTCATCCGATAAGGTTTGGGTCGAGGCTGCAAATATAATATCATCAACATATATTTGTACCATAATCATATCTTTACCTCGTTTCTGAATGAACAGCGTGGGATCCACCTTGCCTTTAGCGAAGCCTTGCGTAATGAGGAATTGTGACAAAAGATCATACCATGCGCGAGGAGCTTGCTTCAACCCATAAAGAGCCTTCTTAAGCTTGTACACATGATTAGGATAATTAGGATTCACAAAACCATCCGGCTGTTGAACATAGACTTCTTCCTTGATTTCACAATTAAGAAATGCCGTCTTCACATCCATCTGATAGAAGATCATATTCATATGGGCTGCATAAGCGAGGAATAGTCTAATGGCTTCCAAACGGGCAACAGGTGCAAAGGATTCCATAAAGTCGACGCCCAATAATTGCTTGTATCCACGAGCTACTAGTCGAGCTTTGTTTTTCAATATTCCGCCTAACTCATCGAGTTTCACCTTGTAAACCCATTTCAACGTGAGTAATTGCACTTGATCCGGGCATGGGACAAGTTCCCAAACATCAAGACGTATGAATTCGTTAAGTTCTTCTTGCATAGCTTCTTTCCAACATGATTGAGTAAAAGCTTGTTGCCATGTCTTAGGTTCAACTTCAGTGAGAAAAGCATCAAAGTGACAAAACATTGCACTTTCTTGTAACTGACTTCGTGTGGATACCGGACGATTAGGGTCACCAATAATAGAATCTATAGGATGATCCTTTGTCCACTTGCTGTCATGTTCACGAATCCGTGGATTGGAATAAACTGTAGAAGGAGCTTCCTCTGAGGTGGACGACCCGGCTTGATTAGGGTCGGGAATAGATACACCAAAGAATGGAAGTTCACGCATTTGAGCGAATTCCAAATCGTGATCATCGTCATCCTCTTCATCATCAATAGGCATGACATGGGTAGTTGTTACTTGTGTTGGTTGAGAATTACTCGTTGTTGGTATATCTTGACCAATTGTTGGTGCAGATGTGTCTGATTGTGCTTCGGTTGCTGGAGCGACAACTTCGGTTACCGGAGCTATTACCTCAGGTTCTGGAGCAACAATACTTGGAGGAGTAAAGAATTCATCAAAGAACGGTTGAAACAACTTATCCCATTCATTCCTGGTAGGTGGTATAAATGATGATGAAGTAGGGTTGTTTGGGACAAGACCAGAACTAATGTTACTGGGTCCCATTTCATGAAGTGCGGGTTCAGAGCTGCTTTGCTCAGAAGCCATTGCTGTCAGCTCATCAAAATCAACATTCATAGTTTCAAGGATTTTGCGAGAGTTACGGTTGTAGATTCGGAATGCCTTCTTTGCGGGTGCGTAACCAATGAAAATACCAATATCAGCCTTTGGTTGAAGTTTTCCCAAATTGTCACCATCATTGTTTGGATAGCAAAGAGAACCAAATACATGAAGATATGATAAATCTGGTACTTTTCCATGGAGAAGCTCATAGGGTGTTTTACCATGGCGTTTACGAATTAGTGACCGGTTTTGGGTGTACACTGCTGTAGATACTGCTTCTGCCCATAAAAATAATGGAGCCTTTGCGTAAATTAACATCGTTCGAGCAGCTTCCATAAGTGTGCGATTTCGCCTTTCAACGACACCGTTTTGTTGTGGAGTGCGTGCAACGGATGTTTCATGAGAAATTCCAACTTCTTCATAATAATCACGCAAGATTTGATTCACAAATTCGGTTCCATTATCTGTACGAATGCGTCGGACAGTAGTGTTGAGTCGCACTTGAATCATCTTGAGAAATCTGATGATGAATTTAGGTGCCTCATTTTTTGCTTTAAGAAATTTCACCCATGTAAACCGAGAGTAATCATCCACAATAACGAGGATGTACTTTTTGCCACTAAGACTTTCAACACGCATTGGCCCACAAAGATCCATATGCAAAAGATAAAGTTTCTCTTGGTTGGTGTCTTCAGTCTTGGGTTTGTAAGACTTCTTAGTGCTTTTCCCCATTGTACACGCGGAACACAAATGATCCTTGTGAAATGATAGTTTAGGAAGACCACGAACAAGTTCGTTTTTCGCCAAGTGATTAATAGCGTCAAAGTTAAGATGAGATAACCGTCGATGCCATAACCATGACTTAGTCTTCGATGCTTTGGAGAGAAGACAGACGGGAGAAGCGGCCATCATGTCTTGTAGAGACAAAGTATACAAATTATTCCCTCGAGTACCTTTCAATAAATCAACCCCTTCCAAATTACGAATGAAGCAGGTATGCTCTCGAAAAGCAACTTCTAGGTTTGCATCACAAAATTGTCCCACAGAAAATAGGTTGTGACCGAGACCTTCCACGTAATACACTCTTGAAATTATAACATTCCCAATATGATATTCACCATAACCCATTATCTTTGCAATATGATCATTTCCAAATCGAACCGTACCAAGAAACTTGCTGACGAAATTTCTGAGCTGAGAGCGATCTCCGGTCATATGCTTGGAGCAACCAGAGTCCAAATACCAGAGAACAATTTGGACCACCTGTTTTCAACACCAACAGTAGACAATGCATTGGAAACTATTGGTTCCGGAGTGTTAGCAGATACAGATATAGAATTATCAGAATTGCTAACATTTTTGAGATCCTTAGATTTCCTGCGTTTTCTAATGTGAGTTTTAGCACTAACAGGTTTTACTGTCCCAACTTTCTTAGGTTTTGGATTATTCGCGGGCACTACAGTGGGAGTAGACCTATTTAAAGGGCACTTGGTTCCTACGGTAGTGTCGGTGTTCCTAGTTAAAGGACACGCTTGTGTTTTGGTAGCCTTGGTACTCCTAGTTAAAGGGCACGCTTTCTTCGCTGTAGTGGGAGTGATCCTAGTCAAAGGGCACATATTTCCTACTATAGTGAAAGTTCTACCAGTGGGGCGCCACATCCAACCAACTTGGGTTAACACTTTCCCAGTCGGTTTCCATTCTAATCCATTTTTCCGGGCATGCATCTCATTCACATGGTCAATAAGGCAAGAATCATGATGACTAGAAAACATACATTCATTGCAATTCCAACATTTTAAATTAGAATTCACAGTAGGCTTAAAACGCTGCACAACCGCAGAGCCTTTAGGTTTAGCTACATGATTCTTTTTATTCAAAACAGAAATAACATTCCTAGGATGGGCTTCTACTTTCTTCTTCACTTGACTACTAGATGGGGGCAAGATCCTATCATTCTTCTTGTTTCTCTTAAGCTTAGATCTTTGAGCCTTAGTAGTGGTGCTTACTCCTGTAGAAGGCAACACGGGAATATTAGAAGCTGGTTTTGATTCCGCCTTATCTTTAGTGACCAAAGTTTGAGATGGTTTAGTCCTAGGGCCCTTGTTAAGTGGGGTGACGGCAATAAGGGTTCTTTTGATTGCACTAGAGGACGATGCTGAGATAGTGGCTGCGTTATCCACAACATTCTTACCTTTGAGAGTACGAAGTGTTTCCTTTAACTCAGCCAAGACCAGATTCTTATCGCAAATTTGTTCCCTCAAATCAGATATTTCCATCGACTTTCGATTCAATTGTTCAATCAAGGATTGATTCTGTGCAGTGGTATCAACACATGCGGGCTGTACTGAATCGAAGAGTCGTGTATTTTTCTGTTTTAAGTTATCAACTTTGGACAAAATCTTGGAAACTCGATTATCTAGATCAAGTTTAAAATTCTCAGCGGCCTCAAGTACGTTCACACAGTTATGCTCCTTAGATTTCTCTAATTCTATCGGCAAAGAGTTAGCAACTTTGTCACTCGACTGACGCTGTTTTGATTGTAAATTCAATCGAAAATTCTTTTCAAAATTTGCATCATCGATATTAACACCTTCGAATGACGTTTCAAAGATTTCTTGAATAAATTGTTGCTTGCATTCAAGCGAAATACAATGTGTTTGAATCTCATCAAAACGTTTTGAAAGCGAAGAATATGAATCTTGAAGCTTTAAAAATTCAGCGTCAGATTCGTGACAAGTACTATCTACCATAGTATCCACAGATTCAACATTATGCACAATAGAATCATTATCAATACTTGTATTCACACAGACAGAAACTATATCATGAGACATCACTTGATTCAGAAGCAGATCATTATGGCGTGAAACTCGTTCTATTTCAAGTAAACTGTTTTCATAAGCATCTTCCATTTCATTGAAAACACGTCTAACTTCTTCTATTTCCAAAAACAAATCTTGATCAATAGTACGAAGGCAAGCTTTAACATTGTTTACAAACGGAACAATTTCATCTCGAAACGCAGCTCTAGTGTGCTCAAAGTTCCATTCACCTTCCGTTATGGCCGTGGCCGTCGTACGTTCCAAAATGACCTTGTCAAAATTGGCTAAGTGTTGGTGAACCGTATTTAAGTTAACGGACGCCTTACTTACCGGTGGAATTAACTTCGTTAAATCCTTTTTGACGAGTGTAGGAGACGTACTAGGAAGGTTTTCATTTGACAAACTTTGGGGCACAAGAACTGTTAATTCTGCTAATTCCTTTTGTAAGCGAATGCGTGTCTTTTTCGAAAATTGATCTTTGTTATGTTGATCATAATCAATTGTATGGAATTTTGAAAGCATTTTAGAATGAGTTTCATCCCCAAGTGATTGTGTCTCCGCAGTACTACGAACAAAAGGTGCTTCTTTCGATTTTCCAATTATGGTCATGTCATAAAGACCGGGAATATATTCCTGAGCTTGTTTTGCATAACCGGGATTAGGTGGTAAATCTTGAAGACGCTTAAGTTCGAATTCTTTAAATGATTTAGTTAAAAGATGAACCTTTTCTGTGGAAGCGTATTGTTTTAAAAGCTGTTGTTCTTTGAATTTAAGAAGTTTGGTAGCATTAATTTCCGATTCAACCTTTTTAGACTCGAGAGTTTCGAAATCCATTTTAAGTTTCTGAAAATCATTGACAACCGACTCTTTTTCTTTTAATTCATTGGAAAGATTAGCTTTTAATGATTCTATTTCTTTCAAGTGTTCAATCTTTTCAAAACGAAATTGGTCAAATTCAGAACATGTTATTTTCTCTTCTTGAGGGACCATTTCAAAAGTTTTGACCTTTTCTTTATGCAACGCAAGCTCAACAGTTAGGGTGGAATTCGTATCTACGGATTGTCTGAGGGCCATATGCATTTGATCAATAATATGTTTAGGCACCATGACCAAATCATGTTGAGCATAAGATTCCATACCCGTCGTAGCATTTGGTTGAGGTTCACTCAAATGTGTAGAATTGGATACCACAGCATTTGAGTTACTAGTTCCCGAATGCTGTTCGAGGTTGTCATTTTCATGCCCAACTTGATGTTGGTTATCATCAATATTAATAGATGTGGTTGGTACCTCACTAATGACATCAGAACCGTAGTGAGAGAGATTAGCAACGAGAGCGGCTTGGGCAGAGTGAATGTCATCACAATCCGAATCGTATGCATCAAGATCATCCGCTTGATAAGCTGCATTAGAAGTAGAAACGACTGCAATGCCTTCAGTATCTGCTGCCCCTGGGTCTGCAAGAAATTCTAACTCCTCTGAATCCAAAATCTTCCCCTTAGACTGAGCATCAACCAAATACATCTTCTCACGAAACCATGCATCATCCCTTCTCCTTTTCGGCTGAGTGCATTCCCTAGCCATATGACCTTGTCCTCGGCAATTATAGCAAGTCACAACCTTCTTAGGACCAATAGGACTCCTATTTCCACTAGCTTGAGCATTCACAGCTTGATTGTTCCCAGTCCTTGTAGGAGGTCCATATGAATTTTGCCTTCCCTGAATAGGTTGCACCGTCACTTGACCATCTTGAACAGTGGCTTGTTGTCGAGGATTTGAAGAGGTGCGGAGCTGATTGTTTGTTGGTGGAAATCCTCTAGTAGCAACAAGTTTTGACAAGTAAGCAGTGAGATGGTTTAGAACATCAGCTGGCGTATCATTTGGAGTAAAGACCGGTGCTTGGATTGGTGGAAGTTCATTAGAGTAGAAAGCTTGTGCTGGTTGTGCTTCAATTGGAAAATATCCTTGCTGAGGAGTATAGCCCAATGGAGAAGTGTTGGTTTGTGATGGTGATGTTTGATATGGTGGTTGCTGATGAAAAGATTGTTGATGAACACTTTGTTGATATTCTTGTTGTGGCATCATTGGTGGTTGATAAGATGGTTGCTGTGGTTGCTGATAGATGTGTGGTGGTGGCTGCTGCAAGTTGTTGATCCCAAACTTAGATCGATTAGCTTTGTGTATACGAGATTAGATCAAGTACTACACGTAGAGAAACCTTTGCTTATGAGTAAAGTAACAAAGTGTTATGCGGAATTAACACTTGATCTAAAACACAATGATGTTAAACAAACTTTCACTTTGATTAGAATAATCGTACTTGGTTACAATGAAAGAGTTTAACAAACGAATACTATGAAAACTGATATATGACTTTAACCTAAAAGACCTTCTTTTATAGAACAAGAAGTCTTGTACAATAAGCTATGAATCAACTATTCTAGGTAAAGATAATAATAGAAAATACAATGTCGTGCTTATCTTTACCATACATAAATAAAGAAACAAATAAACAAAAGATATTCTATCAGTGTCAATCTTCAAGGCTATCAGCGTTGACTTCTATCAGCGTCCAAAGTCAATCTATCAGCGTTGACTTTCTTCTTATCAGCGTTTGGTGATCTGACCTATATTTTATTCCCAACAATCCTCCCCTAAACTTGATATCCATTCCAATGATCAAGTTTCTGAATAAAAACTAAAGGCTTAGGAGGAATCTTTCAATAACTTCTTATGTTGGTGATAAACATATCTGATCAAGTCCTTGGCCACATCACTCGTATAATCAATCTCCAAGGGTGTCTCTAGCATCTTCTCCAATACTTCTTTGGACAAGAAATAGTCAGCATCCACAAGCAAATATTCTGAAAACTTTGTAGAGCTCATATGAAATACACCACAAGTAGAATATAGCCTCCAATGAAGATTACTGAGATCATCTTCAAGATCCTTCCAAATGGCAGGATCTGCTTCTTTTGGACCACACAAAGTCATAAATGTGTTCCAGAGTCTTATTCCATTAGCTGAAGTAGGTGCTTCAGCTGTATACTTGGCCTCTATTAACCTCCATAGATGCACCAAGTCTTCCCTGTCTATGCTTGCAAATATAGAAATAACTGAAGTGAAAGTATGTACCTCCTTTCCAAATCGTCCAACCTTCCAAAATCCACACTCATCTTCATCAAAACTGATGATTGGATTTCTGTCATCTAGAGGTATCACATTTACCAAATCTGAAGCTTCCAAGGGAGAAAGCTTGAGATGCTTCCTTATAACACCTTCAGTTGGAAAATACACATCCATGTCTTTAGGAAATTGAAAAGGATCTCCTTTCTTGACTGGTCTTTGAGCAATCCTTATTTCCTTCTGAATCTGCATCTCTTCTGCAAGCTCTTGTTTTCTTTCTTCTGAAAGAAATTGGTAGACATTCTGTTCTTGCACCTTCCTCCAAATAGGATGTGCCCTATACTCTAACTCCTCAAAAGACAAGGCCAGCAACTTCTTTGATGTCCAATTAGGCTGATGACATCTAAGCAACTTATAGTACAACTGCCTTCTATCTCTTTTGAGCCAGGTCTTGACCTCTTGTGCATTAAATCTCATAATCACCTTTATGTCTTCTTGTACCCTAAGAAGAACTTCCAACCCCCAAATTTGATCTGATAAACTCATACCTGGGTTGTCCATCACCTGTTCTTCCCAAGCATGGTACATTCTGGTGATTTCTGGTAGATCCCAATCAACCTGATTCTTTAACTCACTCAACCTTTCCTTTGCTAGCTCATCCCCATATTCAAGCCTTTCTGGATCTTCAATAATTTGAATGCTTGAATCTGAGCTATCATCATCTTTTCCATCACCACTTTCTTCCTCACTTTCAGAAACAACAAATGGTGATCTTCTACTTCTCCTCAAATCTCTTTCCACAAGTTGTGCAGCCAACTGTTCATCAAATGCTATTTGTGCTGCATCTTTCTTTGGAACATCTTCTTCAATCAAAATACCTTTACCTTTGTCTTTTGGATCAATAATTGGTAAAGTAGAAGAAGAAACCTGTGTGGACACATCTTTGATAATTGTTGATGGCTGGAATACATCAACACTACCTGCAACTTTGTCAGCGTCCAAGTTGCTCCCATCAGCGCCACGATTACCTTTATCAGCGCTGGATGTGTCAGCGTCCAAACCTGTATCAGCGCCCAATGTTTCTTTAAAAGATCCTTCCAAGTTCTTTGGTGTCATCTTGGATGTATCAACAACTGGATGCTTCTTCAAATTGGTGAGAGCTTCAGCAATCTGCAAAGATTCACTAAAATGTGAACTCTTTTCTGAACTCTTTTCACTAGCTGTGTGAATCAACTCATCCTCCTCATCCTCTTTATCCTCCCCTTTGGAAGATTCCTCCATAAGACTCCTGCTACTTGGATTCTCCAAAACAGTTACTCTCTCCCTCAAAGCTTGGAGTTCTCGTCCCTGTTTGTTGACAGTTTGTACAAGACTGACATTTTGCTTTTGCAAGCTAATGACAGCCGCCGTCAATTCAATTATGGTCATAGGTTCCAATCTGCCCTCAGCTAGAATGGGGATTTGACCTCCCAAAATAGGATCATGGGGCATGGATGAGGTCTTAATGATGTTGGGACTGTCTTGACCAGCATCTAAGCCTGTGTCAATAGCCCCAGCCTCACCCATTTCACCAGCCACACTTGTGGAGGTGGTTCTCTCTGCTACAAGGCTAGGATCACTAGAGGAGAACACTCCAGTGACCCTTTGGCGTTTAGTCAACCTAGATTGTAATGGGGTAGAAGATGAAGTAGATTGTGTGGGTGTGGGTTGATTAAGGGGTGTTTGGGATTGTTCAGGAAGTGTATCAGTGTTGGGATTGGCTGTGTCAGCGCCCACATTATGCGTGTCAGCGCTGGGTTGGTCAATGTCCATGTTTTCTGGTGAAGGTAATGGTTCATGAATAGGCTCAAGTTGGGGTTCAGGGTCTGGTTGTGGTTGAGCAGCCTGAATTACTTCAAGCATGGGTTGGGTAAGAGGTATGGGGTCGTTGGTGGAGCTCATTTTAGCAAAAATGGTTTTCTGTTGTTTAGGGATCTCATAAAAAATGTCATGATCCCTAGAACAATATTCTTGTAAATCAAAGACCATTTGCAAAAATCTAGGGTAAGCCAAAGTCATTTTACTTCCCTTGTTTTTACACATCCCTTCAAAAATCATTTTTGAAAAATTATACTTAAGCCCACGTGTTATACAAACCAAAGCACTTGCAATTGACCTGTTTATCTCATTAAAAGAAGTACATTTTGGACTTAAGCATTGTAAAAGGACATGTATCAAATATTTCCAGTCAGAGGGAAATTCCTGCTTATGATATTTATTTAAAGTGACATCAGCAGGAATAGGATAACCCAATTCCCTAAGACCCTGTTCTATTGTTGCTATGGCAAGAGTAGTCACACCATCAGCGTCATCAAGACGCAAAGCTTGGCGAACCAAAGCTTCAGTGACCACCCATGTTCTTCCATGAACAGTAGAGGTTAATGTGGTCACTCCATTAGTTGTTGTGGAACTAACATTGTTCCAAAACTGTCTAATGTGTGCGACAGGGACGAATGGTGTATGAGAAAGTGCATACCTCAATGAAGATGCATTTAAAAATGCCACCATCTGTGAATACTGAGGAAATAAAGCATCATCAGCAGTCAAGTAAGCGATCATATTGTGTTGGCTCTTGAACTCCAATGTTAAATTCTTTGAGTTGAATTTGGGTGCCATGATTTAAAGCTGTTTAGGTTATATGATATGGGAAAAATCTAGGAGGAAAAGAAATTAGACAAGAAAATATGAATACCCAGAATAAAAAGATTAGCCAAATTTATAGGAGAGATGCATGATTTTGATTGGTCAAAAATGAGGCGGTTATATTCAAAGAGCAATCATGAAAATCTTGAATCAAATATAACTTATCTCATGCATTAATTAAAAGTAACTTCTCCCCAAAATTACGGCCAAAGATTAGTCAAAAAATAACAACTGGGTAGGGCCCACTAGGTGTCAACGGTCAAAAATAGCCCATCAGCGCCCAACGGCTATATTTCCTTGTCAGCGTTTGCCTAAAGCCTTGTCAGCGTCACGATTGAACGTAACAGCGTTTGGAGAAAAACTTGTCAGCGTCTAAAAAGTAAAAATAAAAATATTTAAAAAGAAAAAGACCTTAACAAAGTAATTTATCCTAAGGGAAATATCTTACAAGTTGATAATAATTACTGGGCGGCAAGCACTGTCCATTTATACACACTTGCATAAGCAAGATAGACACAAATGTCCTCTAGAGTCCCTTGCTAACCAAAATACTTACCAACAAAGTTATTTCATAAAATTCTTTGTAACTCCCAGGTAAACCCATATCCAAAGTATTCCCAAGTCTCCCATCAGACCATAACCAATTCTAAGTCAAAAATGTCTTGGCAGCATGCAAAGTTGATATACTATGCATGCTACAGTGCCTCATGGTTTAGTAAAACTAACCCATACTCACCTGTGGACACAATCTAGAATTGTGATGAGAGTATTCCAAGAATACCCAAGAGTCCTAAAGGTTCCTTAAACCTCCCCTCAAACTATGATACAAGAGTTCTCAACAATATATATGAACATTAAAAATTTATGTCAAGATAGGAATGTAAATATTCCAACCATCATCCATAAACAAAAACATGTCCAAATAACTCTTCAAAGATCCATAAGCAACTCTGTATCCAATGGCATAAAGCTACCATTACCTGCACATGTAGATGAAAACCACAAAACTAACATTTGTTGCTAACAGCGTCCCGACAACACTTATCAGCGTTGAAGGAACTCTTGTCAGCGTTAGACCATAATATCTCCAACAACGGCAAAATAACACTTGACAGCGTTACATTTACCTTTGTCAGTGTTAGAAAAATAATGTGGAAAATCTAAATCATCACTAAGACCAATAACAATGCATTATCCTGTACATACTTTTACAAAAATGTTCCAAAACACATATTAAGTGAGATTAACCATTCCAATATTTGTTACCAAATATTGAAATCTTCCAGCATCAAAAGGTTTAGTTAATAAATCTGCTACATTATCATCAGTATCTACCCTATCTGGTTGTATTAAACCTTTCTCAAAGCAATCTCTTATAAAATGATGTCGAATTTCTATGTGTTTGGTTTTAGAATGATGTACAGGATTTTTAATAATGCATAAAGTACTGTTATTGTCTACAAAAATCTTGGTATGCATAAAATTATACCCATAATCCAACAGCTGGTTCTGAATCCATAAGACTTGTCCACAACAAGCAGCTGCAGCAACATATTCTGCTTCAGTTGTAGAGTTGGCCACCACTGTTTGTTTCTTGCATTGCCAAGATATTAATCTGCTCCCAAGAAATTGGCATCCACCAGTTGTGGATTTCCTATCAAACTTGTCACCACCATAATCACTGTCTGAATAAGCAATAAGGTCCAATGGAGAATCTTTTGGGTACCATAATCCAAGATCTGGATAGCATCTTAGGTACCTAAAAATTCTCTTCACAGCAAAAAGGTGACATTCTTTGGGAGTCACTTGATGGCGTGCACATGCACACACAGCAAACATGATGTCAGGCCTTGAGGCTGTAAGATACATCAATGAACCAATCATTGATCTATAGTGCCTAACATCCACATCCTTTCCAGCTCCAAGTTTTCCCCAGGGATGTTGTCTGTCCATAGGAGTAGAAGCCTCCTTCTCATGTGGAGAAAAACCATATTTCTTCAAGATTTCAGCTACATACTTGTCCTGGGAGATGAAGATACCAGCTTCTTTCTGCTGAACTTGTAAACCTAGAAAGAAGTTCATCTCACCCATTGCACTCATCTTGAATTTATCTGTCATGAGCTTGGAAAAATCCTCACTCATTTTTGGATCAGTAGACCCAAAAATGATGTCATCAACATAGACCTGCACAAGCAACACATGTTTTCCTTTCTTCTTTGTAAACAGTGTCTGATCTATGGTGCCCCTCTTGAAACCATTTTCCACCAAGTAGGTGGACAATGTACCATACCATGCTCTTGGGGCTTGATGAAGGCCATACATTGCCTTCTTTACTCTATAAACCTTGTCTGGATTCTCAGGATCTTCAAAACCAGGAGGCTGCATTACATAAACCTCCTCAACAATTGTGCCATAGAGGAAAGCACTCTTCACATCCATTTGATAAACAGTAAAATTCATGCAAGAAGCATAGGCTAAGAAAATTCTGATAGCTTCAATTCTTGCAACTGGAGCAAAGACTTCTTCATAATCTATACCTTCCTCTTGTGTATAACCCTGAGCTACCAAACGTGCCTTGTTTCTGACCACAATGCCTCTTTCATCTTTCTTGTTCCTTAGAACCCATCTTGTCCCAATTGGTCTCACATATCTAGGACAATCAACCAGCTCCCAAACATCCTGTATAGCAAATTGGTGAAGCTCATCCTGCATTGCTTCCACCCAACTTGGTTCCTTGAGAGCATCAAAAATCTTCTTGGGTTCTTCCTGTGACAGAAAACAGGCAAACAAACATGCTTGTACAAGAGGGGTATCAACCTTCTTGTGGATATTGGCAATAAATCCACCAAGACCTTGATGGGATCTTCTTGTCTGAACTGGAGCCATAACATCACCTATGATTTGAGATGTGGGGTGATCTTTCGCTGTGGAAGTGAGAACTCCTCCTTCAATAACTCTGGTGTCCTCAATTTCACGCTCCATGTTGCCAATATCTTCTTCAGATTCTTCTTCATCAACAGGAATCTCTTCATGGATATTGGAAGGTCCACCCTGTTCAAAATGAGAAGAGAAAAGCTGTGTAAAGGTATCTCCAAAGTCTGAACCTTGCTTGTCAGCGTTAGAGCTAACAGCGTTTGAACTGTTGTTGTCAGCTTTGGAGCCATCAGCGTCTGAATTGGTCGTGTCAGTGCTGGATTTCCCTTTGTCAGCGCTTGAAGAATCATGCATGTTTGTAGTTGGTGGTATCTGAACACCACCATTATCTTTCCTTGCAGCAGTAGCAGCAGCATAATACTCATCTGTCCATATAGGAAGTGTAACAAATTCTTGTGTGGGAGATGATATAACTGCTGGTGGTCCATCCTCCTTAGCAACCTGTATACCTGAAACATTACCAATTCTCTTTTCCAAAACACTTGAAGTTACCTTCACAATGTCTGGATCAGTAACAGGCATATAATTTAAAGCTCTAGACAAAGGTTCTAAGTCAAACAACCAATTTGGACCACTCTCAGGATCACTAGGTTTACTTTCTAAAAACCTAACATGTACCTTTTCAAGTATACGTTTTTCCTTTTTAATGTAAACCCTATATCCTTTACTCTGCACTGAATAACCCATGAAGTAGCCTTCATCACCTTTTGAATCAAATTTACCTAGGGCCTCACTAGTTTCTAACACAACTACATGACAACCAAAAGGCTTCAGAAAACCAATATTTGGCTTCCTTCCCCAAAGTAATTCATAAGGTGTCTTATTATGTATCTTGTTGACCAATGCCCTATTTTGAACATAACAAGCTGTGTTAACAGCTTCAGCCCAAAAAGCTATAGGAAAGTGGGCATCAGCCAACATGGTTCTGGCTGCTTCAATAAGGGTCCTATTCTTCCTTTCAGCAACTCCATTTTGCTGAGGAGTTCTAGCTATGCTGAACTGCCTAGTAATCCCTTTCTTGGCACAAAAATCATCTAATAACTGATTTCTAAACTCACCCCCATTGTCACTTCTAATAATTTTCACCTCATTACCATTCTTCTTTTCAATTTGGGTAATGAAATTAATCAGACTTAGGGCAGTTTCACTTTTCTTAGCTAAAAAGAAAGTCCATGTGAATCTGGAGTAATCATCAGTAATGACAAAACAATATGATTTACCCTTCAAACTCTCTATATTAGTAGGACCAAAGAGGTCCATATGCAATAAGTGAAGGGGTTTAGAGCTAGAGTGCACCTGTTTAGACCTGAATGAGACCTTGTGCTGCTTGCCCTTAAGGCATGCAACACAAGAGTGGTCATTGTGGAAAGCCTTTTCAGGCAAACCATCAACTAAACCAAGCCTCACAAGTCTATTAATATTCTTAAAGTTTATGTGCCCTAGTCTCCTGTGCCAAAGATTACTTTCATCTACTGAGGCCTTAGCATACAGACATGACATTTTATTATTTACCTTAATTCCATTAAGATTCACATTATATATGTCTTTATGCCTTGGTGTTCTAAAATCTATATATTTTTCCTCTGGAAGCTTATAATCTTTGCTTAACACCAAGCACTCAGTATCTGTGAAAAGAACCTTATTTTTGTTATCACACACTTGTGATACACTAAACAAATTATAGTCCAGGTCTTTCACCAAGAAGACATTATCAAACCTAAGATTGTTGGTGACAAGGGTTCCTTTTCCTGTGATTGTGCCGTAACCACCTCCAAAGTATACCTTATCACCATCTTGAATAGGAGAGAAATTGGTCAGATAGTCTTCCTTTCCAGTCATGTGCCTTGAGCATCCACTATCCCAGTATCCATAGTCATTGATCTTCTTCTGAATGCCCTGCACATAAAGAAAACATATTAGTTTTCTTTGGGAACCCAAGCCTTAGAAGACTTGGATTCATTTGGTTGTTCAACAAGAACAGACTTGGTTCTCATAACAACCCCATTTTCATCCCTGTTTGAATGAAATTCCCAGTTAACCCCAATTGGTGTTGACAATGCCTTAGAAATATAATGAAACCTGTTGCATGTCATAGAAATACCAGTATTATTAGGGTTCTGGTCTTGTTTGGGTCTCCATGTTAAGCTAGTAGAAGCTTTAGACCTATTTCCTTGTGGCTGCAAATACCTAGGTTTAGCAGTGTTTCTATCAGCGCTGAACTTACTCCTGTCAGCGCCCCGATTGCTCTTATCAGCGTTGAACCTAGGGTTTGCTACAGGAACCCATTGCCTATTTGACCAAGTATTTGACTTTTGAAAAGGTCTTAGGCCTTGTGTGTTAGACCCTCTAGAAAAGAATGGGGCTGGTCTAACAACTTGTGAACTTTTGTTCACAAAGGTATTGGGTCTGCCAGTGTTTGACCTATGTTGACTTTTGTCAGCGCTGAAATGGTTCCTGTCAGCGTTGACATTGGAAGTATTGACACATTTGTAGGCCAAATGTGAGAAGCTACCACATGTATAACAAGCTTTTCTAGACATAGTCTTAGGTCTAGAAGCAAAGAAGCCTGTTCCATGATTACTTACTTGGCTTTTTGGTGACCTAGAATTTCTATACATCTCTGCATATTTAACACTAGGTTTTCTAACATTTTGTGGGCCAAGGTCAACAGGTTTGCCAGTGGTAGGGTGTGTGATCTTAATAGGTTTAGGATCATAGGACTCCACAATTGGTATCATGTTTGATGTGGGCTCATTTGGACTTTCACACAATAACCCTCCCTTAACAAACAAAGTGTGGTTTGCTTTCTTCCACTCTTCTAGGTCAGTTAGCTTTTGCTGATATTCCTCAACTGGGGAAGTCACTCTAGGTGGAGGAATAAACTCCTCCTCTTGGAATTCTGGCAAGCCAGTCCAAGATAAGTCCTTTGATTGGACACCATAGAAATCTCCAGCTGGTGGTGGAACAACAGTATAATTATTCAACCCAATCCCACTCATATCCTTAGAGTCTCTCTGTTTACTAACACACTCTCCTAGGGATTGTGTGGCCTTATCAAATCTCTGGATTTTAAGACTCACATTATCTTTGTTTTTGTTAGCCTCCTCTAACTGAGCTATCAAATCAAGATTAACCCTATTTACTATATCTTGAACATCCTTACTCTGATGTAACTCATGTTTTAAGATATTTATTTGATCCTTTAAATCAAACTCCATTTTCTTATACTCAGTGACTGTCTTTTCTGTTTGGGTAAGAGCAATTTGATAGTTAGATAATTTGCACCTTAGAGTACTTGCTTCATCTAATAACTTAACTATCTCTTGTTTTGATTTTTCAGTATTTAAATGACAACCCTTAGAACAGAAAGCATCATCATATACCTCATTATCTGATGAAGAGGAGGAGTGTGCCATGAGAGCATATTCAGCATGCTCTTCTTTAACTTCAGCAACCAAAGCTCTGTCCTCTTCCTCATTCTTAGCCATCCAGCTCCAATCCCATTCCCCAACGCCATCAATTTGTTGAACAGCAACCATGGCCTTGGGATCTGGGTTCTTAATCATTTGGCTAGAAGGCTTCCCAGCATCAGATCTCCTTGGAGATCTACATTCCCTCATAAAGTGCCCCATCCTATGACAGTTGTAGCACTCCACCTTGGACTTGTCAAAACCAGCAACATCCTTAGCATCAAAGGTCATCTTCTTCTTGAACCTTTTATTGAACCTGTTTGCTCTTAAACTTACAAGAGCCATAGTCCACTTTATATCCATCTCTTCCAATTGTTCATCACTTATCTGCTCAAGATCTTCATAAGTGATCCTTGAATCACTAGGCAAAGAAGCAATGAAGGCACACACAGTATCAAGATCAAAACCAGCAGGTTTAATTCTATCAGCGCCATGATTGTGTGTGTCAGCGCTTGAGTACAAAGCGTTGACAGGATATGATCCAGCGCTGACAGATTGACATCCAGCACTGACACCTTGAGATCCAGAGGCTGAATGTCCATAAAAGTTCATGGAATCAAATTGGCCTTCACTTTGTGAAAAGAAGGCCATGTTGCCGCTGGAAGATTTGTTATCACTCTCCAATTGCCATTCATTCTCCAACAGTCTTAACTTGTTGAAGATGTCATCAAACCTGGAAGTCTTGTGGGTGTTATTGACAAGAATAGATCTTGTCTCAATCTTCCATACATCACCAAGGCTTTTGAGAAAAGTAGCATTCAATTCAGGGTCATCAATCTGTTTTCCCATGAAGGCAAGTTGACTTGTGATGTCAAGAAGTCTACTTCTCACACTGCTGAGATTCTCATTAGGTTGAGCTTTAAAGACAGCATACTCATGCAAGAGTTGCTTCTTCTTTTCTTCTTTTGTGTCAGCATTGCCACCATGTGCTACTTCAAGAGCTTCCCAAAGCTCTTTTGCAGAGTCAAAACGTTTGTACTTATGCTGATTCTCATGACCTAGGGCATGTTTCAAGATGTTCAAAATTTTCATGTCCACCCTCTTCTTGGCTATGTCTTCAACAGCTACAGCTCTCCCATCATCAGGCTTTTCCACTTTATCAGCTTCTGGACAATTAGGAATAGCTGACCTTGCCTCAATAGCAGCAGTAATCTTTGCTGCTTTATCGAATGTGTTCCCATATTCGATAATTTCCCAAAGAGTGTAGTCATGAATAGCTATGTATTGCTCAAAATTGGACTTCCAAAGTTCAAAGTTCCTGGCATCAAACATGGGAATTTTGATGCTAGGGTTTGAGAAGTTGTTTTGAAGCAAAGCAGGAGGTTGATTTGTGCCAGACATGTTGTTTTTAGGGTTTTGAGAATTTAGGGTTTTTAGGGTTTGGTGTTTTAGGGTTCTGCGTTACTTAAAGATCAAAAAGTTTCTCAACAAGCTCTGATACCACTTGTTGATCCCAAACTTAGATCGATTAGCTTTGTGTATACGAGATTAGATCAAGTACTACACGTAGAGAAACCTTTGCTTATGAGTAAAGTAACAAAGTGTTATGCGGAATTAACACTTGATCTAAAACACAATGATGTTAAACAAACTTTCACTTTGATTAGAATAATCGTACTTGGTTACAATGAAAGAGTTTAACAAACGAATACTATGAAAACTGATATATGACTTTAACCTAAAAGACCTTCTTTTATAGAACAAGAAGTCTTGTACAATAAGCTATGAATCAACTATTCTAGGTAAAGATAATAATAGAAAATACAATGTCGTGCTTATCTTTACCATACATAAATAAAGAAACAAATAAACAAAAGATATTCTATCAGTGTCAATCTTCAAGGCTATCAGCGTTGACTTCTATCAGCGTCTAAAGTCAATCTATCAGCGTTGACTTTCTTCTTATCAGCGTTTGGTGATCTGACCTATATTTTATTCCCAACACAAGTATGATGGTTGTTGATAAGTATAAGCCATGTTTTGTTGAGAAGCATACATTGCAAGTGGATCATGAACTTGAGGTGTAGATAACCGAGCCTCGATCACATGGCATTCATGTTGTTGAAGAAAAGCTTGATGTTGATCCACATTGGTGTTATGCAAGTCCTTAGCCAATTTAACATCCGTCACGTATTTTTTCCATTCTGGAGGAAGAGTGTTCAAATACTTGGTGTTCAATTGAAAGGTAGGAATTGCCATGCCATAGATGTTAAGCTCATTCAACAATAGGGTAAATCTCAGATAGTAATCATTGAGAGTCTCCCCTGGCACATAGGCAAACTTATCAAAAGTATCATAAAGCTTACACTCTCGTTCTTGTTTAGTTAACGAGGTGCCTTGCATTAGAACACGAATTCTATCCCATAACTCTTTGGCAACTTTATGTTTGCTGACGAGTTTGTAGACATCTGGAGGAAGAGCTTGGAGAATGATGTTTGTAGCATACTTATCACATTTATCTTAAATCTTCATATCTCCAGTCAACTCACCCGTTGTGCGAGGACGAGTGGTCGTACCTTCCGTCACAGTACCATAATCTAATGGTCCATTGAGCACCGATGCCCAAATTAGATGTCCATTCTCCTTGTTCAACATATAAAGTTCCATTCGGGAAGCCCATTCCTCATACATAGTCTTCACCAACATTGGTGGACGATTATCCGTACCCGAGAGGATGGACTTATCCGTAAGAGATGTATACTCCATTTCAATAAGTTAAGATTTACAAAGTTGATCGAACAATGAAATAAGGTTAAGTATTTTTGTGTTGTTGTGAGTTAAAACCGAGAAACAATGTTAAAATCCCCTAAAATATGTTCTCGATAAACCAAAAATTCCAAGTCAAAATTACACACGGTTTGTTCGATCGCAAAGCCCTATCGGAATGTTCAGATCGCAAAGCCTTATGGAAGAAATTGTGATTATCGGAATGTTGATCGGAATGTCAGATCGGAATACCAGATCGTAATGTAACACTGTCGGAATGATGATGGTATCGGAATGCCTAGATCGCAATGCAGAGCGGTCGCAATGTTCAGATCGCAAAGCCCTATCGGAATGTTCAGATCGCAAAGCCTATCGGAAAGTTCAGATCGCAAAGCCTATCGGAATGTTCAGATCGCAAAGTGGCTGACAAAATTCGAGCAGAGTAACGACTTAAAATACTACCTTATACCCGTCGGAATCTCAGATCGCAATAGCTATCGGAATGATTCAGATCGGAATAAGTGATAAAAATCCCACGATCGCAATGTAGAAACCAAACCCTTTCCGATGGAAGGTTATTGCGATGGAAGCCCAAGTACAAATTGTACTTTCCGATGGATGTTTCTGCTTAAATTTCGGAATGATAGAACACAACCTTTTTGCACTTTTGATCCAAAAAATTGATGTTTTAATGAAAAACCAAGATACCAAGAACACTTTTAAGCACAAAATCCTATGTTGCACTACTTGATACTACGATCAAAGTAAAAATTTTTGAAGATTTCGGCAAAACACACTTATACTATACGAATTGTTTAGAAAACAATACGCAACACAAACACAAACCTATATTTCATCCCAAGCTCTTGATACCATTTGTAGATTTGTAAATCTATGCTTATGTTTTTAGAGAGAGAAAGAGATAGAAAGATGGTGGATTTCACACTTCTAGAGAGAGAAAGTTAAGAACAACTATGTGTAAATTATGAAAAACCACACCCTCTCCATCAAAGGAGAGGGTTTATATACCCAAGCCCTTGTCATGGGGTTGGGCTTACATTTTGGGCCGGCCTACACATGTTGTAGGCTAGGCTTGTTCTTGTTAAATAAGTAAATAAAGTTAACTAAACTACGAGCTATTACATGGACTATTAATGGAGTGACCGGTCCTTCTTAATACGTAAAACGTATTTCCAACAATATTCTTTCTAAATCCATTTAAGAGGCATGGGACATTATTGAGACTAAATCTATGGTGCAAACTAACACACAATTTTATGAGAGAGTCCATGTGGTGCAAGAAAGTGTTCCTCCACAATTAGAAAAGATTATATCTCAAAAGCTTGATACTATGACCAACACACTCATGAAATTTTGTGAAATCTCCTTGAAAAAGAATACCACTAATGATGTGAATGCTATTGCTATTTCACGTGAGACTTGTGGAGGTCCTCATTCTTACCAACAATGTGATAAGGTTCAAGGTTACCATGGTGAATGTTATGCTTATTGTAGAAAAGCTAAATCGGATCCGGTGGTCTAATGTGGTGGTAAAGGGTGGTGGAAGCCATTGTTGGCTTAGAGAGAGAGAGAGAGAGGTTGAATGTAAAATGTGTGTATTCCTAAATGAATAAAATAACAATCAACACCCCTCCTTGGAAGCTAAGGAGGGGTATATATAGTCACGCACTTTACAAAGAGCCTAGTCTAGTCTAAATGTGCGTGACTATGATAACTAACGGGAATTCTTAAATGTCGTCACATAAAGTGAGTTTCCAACAATCTTCCCCCATGGGACGACGTGTAGAATTCCTTACAATATTATACCTATCAAGTACAAAATAATTAAGAACAAGAGCTTCCATGAAGCATCTAATGCTGATGATGTCTTCTGAGGCCTTTGACTTCAAAACGACTCATCTTTAACTTGTAGTAGAAATACTGTAACGGCACGAGCTAAGTAACCCATACACTTCTGGTTAAGGAGAAGCTTCTGAATTAGCTTCCCCCTAATTCATGCCACGTAAACTTGATGTAGAAGCATTTTAAATAGCTTCCCCCAAGTAGATCAACAACTTTTCATCTCACACTTGAATAATTCTTCTGAATTTTTCTTCCCCCTGAGAATTCAAGTTATGCATACCAGAAAGAATCAAGACACTTCTTCCCCCACATAGTTGAAGAAGGTAAATCAATCCCAATTATGAAGCTCAAATACTAAAGTGGACACTTTATCCCATTCATGAAGTTGACATCGTAACACCAGAGTCAATCAAGTCCCGGAAATGCACACGTCTTCTTCCGGAGATGCACCAGAGTCAATTAAGTCCCGGGAATGCATATAGGATAATGATGATGTTTAATTGCAACAATCAAACAATTAAACCTCGAATCAGTAGTGTACCGTTTGGAGATTGATAACGACACGAGCTAAAACACTGATTTTCTCTGCGGCTATGACAAATGTCATCCCGGAATATCTTCAAATCAAAAGAAGGTATGAAGTTCATCACGTGTACTCGTTGTGCGTTCAATGTGTCTGCTTCTTCCCCCTTGATGGTTTCGAAACTCGGAACCATCAATAAATTGTACGCACGTGAACCTGAAATCTCGTGAGAATAATAAATAAGCTGAATTTTATATTTTGTGAGAATCAGCTGTTGATCGAAAATCTCTTCTCATAAACTCTCCATGGCCACCTTTACCATACCACATGAAAGCAATTTGAAGTGACCACTGAAAGAATGAACCGGATACATCAAACGTGAAGCTGAATAAAAATCATTCGATCTTGTGACTTAAGCTTGCACTATTGTTGAATGAAGAACGGTGGAGAAATCTCTAAGTACTCAATGCATCACTGAAGAATTCTATAAGCACAACACCTCTTGAAATTATCCACGTCGACTAAGCGCGTGACACTGAGTACAACAATGTAACCCCTTTAAGTGATAGTTATCCGAGTCATCAACCATCCACCCCGAACCCGGAAACCAGATAACCAAGTCTTCATTCTAGGATTAAGCACGAGCAAGTTATCTAGTAAAAGATAAAATAAATACACGCCTTCGAAAAATCCGTCTTCATCGTCACGTAATTAGTACCCGATCAAACAAAATCTGAAGTCACTAAAAAATCGCCCATTCTTTCTTGGTCTCGTAAAAATTAATTCGTGTCACATTTGTCACTTCAATTTGTCGCGTCACATTTCTCGTCACCCAATCGGTGTCAAGAAAAAATTAAAGAACCCCAAATGCAACAAAAAAACTACAAATTCAAAAAAGGAATTTGTTTGTTTGAGCATCTATACTCCTTAACAATGTCTCGACACTTTTTGTCCCGACCCGATGTCACAAAGAATTAAAACGTAATACACAACAAATTTATTTAAAAAATTTTAAAAAAATTTGTGTGTATGTGTTATTAAAACACACGGTTTAAAGCATTCCATATAGCCAAAATTCAACCAAAATCGAGTGTCCAAAAACAATTCATAGGCCCAGCCCATTCTTTCTTGACCCGGTCCATGAGTGTGAGTTAAATAACTCTTACCCAACCCTAAATTCACGTAAATCCTAAACACATAGAACACACCGCCCCCTAATCTCTCTCACCTAACTTAAATCCGCTCCTTTCACCAGATCATCTCCCACCTCCCTCGTTTTCTCTGCCCCTCCACCAGAACACCCATCCTTCACCATCAAACTAATCTCATCAAATCTTAACCATCTCATCATCCTTCATCCTCTAGTTTCACTCATATAATACACAAACTCATGTGCTTACCACAAAACGAATCCCATGAATCCTTTATGAAGACCAGAAACCCATAGAAGACACAAAGATCATTTCAAATTGGTCTCGGGTAAGTTGTTTTGACATAAAACCGAATCCAAGAGTGATTATAACAATATTGTTATACATCAATCTTGTACATTCGGATATTTACCTTAAAGGATTTTGAGATTTAATTGTGAATAGACGAATCGAATACGAACTAAACGCAATTGTTTAAGTTCAGATTTCTGATGATTCGAATATCAAAGGGGTTTTGACCATAGATCGATGATGATGAATATTTCGTGTGAAAGGATCTTTAAGGATCATGACATGCATGTTACACGAAAACAATGAATCTGAGATCAGTTATTTTTCAGTTTGTTTGAGTCTAGATGGGGATTAGGAGACGAAGGGTTAGGTTAGATTATCAGTTGGATTTGAGGTGATAAAAGGTTGGAGGTGTGTCTAACTCAGTGAGTTTGACTGAGTCAACTCGGTAATGACCGAGTTGACTCGGTTTGATATGGTTTCAGTCTTGGTTAGGTTACGTTTTTGGTCCACAATCCATCTCAGTCTTGGTCAAAGTTATGGTCTCGGGTCATGTTGTCAAACCTTTCAATTGCAATAAACCTTTTTGAAAAAAATGCATCGCAATATCTTACAGTCCATCGCAAAGTCTCATCGAAATATTTTCTATAAAACCCATCGCAATAAAAAGAATCCATCGCAATGTTGAGAACAAATGGACAGCATGACGTCATGTCAAGGCCATTGCGACAGGTCAGCCACCCATCGCAATGTGACTCATCGGAATGAGTCCCATCGCAATGGGTATGGCCAACCCATCGGAATGTGTGAAAAACACCCTCCATCGCAATACATGCGATCGTACCAAGAAGATAAGTCCAAAAATGGTCCTTGTTCCGTTTTTTTCAGGGAGCTTGTTTCTGGGCAGATTTTCTGGCAAATCTGAGTTTATCACCTTCATCTTCAAAAAAATTACCAGGAAAAAAATCCAGACAAATGATGTTAAAAAAAACAGATAATTACTCAATTCCACCAACTTTGACCAGTGAAACCAACTTTGACCATAGAAAATATAAGAAATGGACCAGACAAAACAGATATGAAACCGAGACTCATAAAGATGATAATATCCAAAGACATGTGACAACTTGGACGATTGGACAAACAAAAACATGTGACAAAAAATTTTGACAAAATGGACAGAATTAATATAAACCGAGACACAAGAAAAAGATTAGACCACCAGATCGAAAATATGATCACGATCCAAGGATGGAACCGTGGCTTTGATGCCAAATGTAGAAAAGCTAAATCGGATCCGGTGGTCTAATATGGTGGTAAAGGGTGGTGGAAGCCATTGTTGGCTTAGAGAGAGAGAGAGAGAGGTTGAATGTAAAATGTGTGTATTCCTAAATGAATAAAATAACAATCAACACCCCTCCTTGGAAGCTAAGGAGGGGTATATATAGTCATGCACTTTACAAAGAGCCTAGTCTAGTCTAAATGTGCGTGACTATGATAACTAACGGGAATTCTTAAATGTCGTCACATAAAGTGAGTTTCCAACACTTATCAAGAAGAACATAGAGAGCACTTCAAACCTAACATCAATCAAAACAATCTCTCTTACAAATCAAATAACTACCTTGCTCCACCCGGCTTTCCACCCCACCCAAACTCAAAACAATCCTCCTCAATTGCTACATAGAAATCAAGGGCCTAGGCCAAGTTACCAAGGACAAAACAACTTTAGAGCACCCAATACCTTTCACAATCAAGGAAATAACTTTCAAGGCAACAACCAAAGGTTTTACAATCAACCTCCACATTTCTAATCCCAAGGTTTTTAAGGGAATGTGCCACATGATTTTAATACCATTGAGCTTCTTTACAAAATTAATCAAGAGAATGAAAGGAGGTTCCAAGCTAATGAGAAAAGAATGAGGGAAATGCATGAGGAAACAAACAAAAAGTTTATGATGCTTCTTAATCAAAGGCCACAAGGGGCTCTACCTTCAAACACACAAACAAACCAAGGGCTAATGTCAATGCTATCAAAACAAGAAGTGGAAATAAAACTCATGATCCTTCACCACCCAAACCTACTTTGGTAAAGCCTATTATGGTTCCACCTTGTGATAATCCAGCAACATCAACACCTTCATGCTCTACAACCTCAACACCTACACCTCCTACTCCTTTAACTTCCACACCCATCAATGAAGAACCCAACAAAGAAAATCCTTCATAAACCACTCAACCACAAACAAAACCAAGTCTCCCATACCCATAAATATTGAGAAAGGAAAAGCTTAAGAATAAAGATGATATTTAAGTCTCAAACTTTTTGAGGATGTTCAAAAAACTTAACATAAACATCTCCTTTGCGGAAGCCTTAGCCACTATGCCTAAATTTGCTAAGATGATCAAGGACCTTCTTTCTAACAAGGAGAAATTGGTGTATTTACCTAATGCTTCCTTAAATGAAAATTGCTCCGAGGTTTTGCTTAAGAAGTTGCCTACTAAGCTTGGAGATCCGGGGAGGTTTTTGATTCCTTGCAATTTCCCGGGGGTGGAAAATTGCATGGCATTAGCGGATTTAGGGGCAAGCATAAATCTCATGCCATTATCGGTTTGGAAAAGACTTTCACTTCCCGAGCTCACTCCTACTAGGATGACTCTTGAGTTAGCCAACCGTACTATAGATTATCCGGTGGGAATTGCGGAGGATATTTTTGTTGGGGTTGATAGATTTACCTTTCCCGCGGATTTTGTGGTGGTTTATTATGATATGGATCTGAGAGTTCCTCTAATTGTTGGTAGGCCATTTTTGAGAACGGGTCGGACTCTTATAGATGTGGTGGAAGGTGAACTTACAATGAGGGTAGGAGATGAAATAGTTGTGTTTAGCATGGGAAAGTTGTCAAAGAAATCTAATGAGCCCGAAACGGTGAAGCATATTGATGTTGTTAATGAGGAGGAAACTCAAGATGATATCCTTGATGAAGTTTGTGATGAATATTTTTATGAAGCTTGCACAAGTGGAGAGATTATGATCTACCTTATGTTGAGACCATTGCCTCTATTACCTCATTCTTGGATTTTCATGAACCTTAAGAGCTTAATTTTGGTGATTTTGTGTTTCATTCCAATCCTCTCTTTGAAACATCATTTGATAACCCACTTTTCCACCATGATGAAGACACAAATGAGGATTTTAGTATTGATGAACCTCTTATTTGTGATACTCCAACATATGATGATAGTGATGATGAGTTCTCCACTTGTGACTCTCCATTCTTTGATGATCATACTTCCTTAGGTTTTGAGGAGTCACCAATCTTTGATATACCAATCTATGATGTTTATGGTGATGAGGAGGATTCTATCATGGATGAGAGTGATGAGTTTTTAGAGGTTGATATACCTTTTGAGTACACTCTTGGATATATTGATGAGGAGGGGGACATACTCTTTTTAGATTCTCTATTGCATGAAGATCCTTTACCTTCTCTCTTGTCCACCTCAACCTTTCAAAGTGATAAAGGAAAACAAGTCATGATGGTTCCTTCAAAGAGCTTGTTGTTACCCATTACTCCACAACCTTTCTCTCACCATGTGACCTATAAGGGGGAATCTTCTAAGGCAGCCACAACTTGTTGTTTTCCCATCAAGGAAAGGATTTTTGATCCTGGTATAGAGCTTGCTAAACCATCTCAGTTTCTGCCTGATGCCATAAAAGGAAAACTTGTGAGAGATTTAAGAGTATTACCTTATCACCTTTGGAAGAACATATGGGTAACCATTTTGGAGAACAACACCTCACTCTTTTCACCATTGCTTGGGAAGTTAGTTGTTGGATTGTGTTATAAGTAGGATGGTAATTATGTATTTGATCCGGGGGATATTTATGGATTTTTTACACTTGAAAACTTGCTTTACCTCATCATGGAGATTTTTCTTAAAACGAATTTTTTTTTACTCTCCATGATAGGTTTTAGACACTTTTAAGTGTGGGATGATTCGAGCTAGAGACTCCATAAATCAAGCTTGAATAACTAGGTTTAAAGTTTTTAGACTTAGAGTGTGGTAGGTTAGAAATAAGGATATAGAGTTGAGGAGAAGTGTAGGGGAGACCTTCCTTTTGTCTTCATGTTATTTGTAGGGTTGCTCTCTCATCACGTGCATTGGAGCTTATGGAGGAGACCCTTGTATCCGGTTCACTTGGTTACTATTATGATTTTTTGTAGACACATTATGCTTAAAAATGAATTCACTATAATTGATCTTTCCTTAGCTTTGGTTAAGCAAAGTCTATTCATTGTCATAAGTGTAGGGGAGTTTATACTCCCATGCTCTTAAACATTAAGGATAATGTTTAGCTTAAGTGTAGGGGGGTCTTCTATCTGACCTTACCTAGACTTTGCCTTTGACTTCATGATAACTTGGAAATTAATTTTTCAAACAAATTAATTTTTCAAACATTTTTCAAATTTTTGATCTACTTTGGCCACAAAAAATATGCATTCATGATTTTTACATCAATCATTTTTCATTTGCATAACACATTTTCATTGTATATATTTCTTCTTTTATTTTTCATCAAATATATAAAAAGGAAAAAAATATAATAAAGGATTTGGTTTAACAAATTTAGACTTCTTTGACATATTAGGCCCGCCATGGATACTTTGACTCCACCAGAGTTTGCTTATCTAAGCTTACTCTAGCTAGTATCCTTAACCATGTAGTCCTTCATTGGTCTATTAGGCTAAGCATCCATGACTCTCATTATTTGAGATTTTAAATTTCTGGAGAATGGGAGATGATAGAGTTGAAGCAAGTATAAAAGGGGTAGATAAACTTCATGACAATTACTTGTGCTAAACCCTTCTCTTTCTTTGCCTCTATTTTCTTCGCATGTATATATGTTAATAATAATCAAGAACGGTTTTAATAGGTTTGTGGTGTCTTATGAATTTTTTACTAATCATTCATGGTTGATATAAGTACGTCTTAAGATTCTAAGTTAGAACGTTTTATGTGTACTAGACTTATGTCATGCTTAATACTTAGCGGGTGTTTTTCCTTTTATTCTTTTCAACTTTCTTTGTGAGGAATAAAGAAAAATAAGAGCAGCTAATGAAAAAATGAGTGGCTAGAAAAAAAAGAGAAAAAAAGAAAGAAAAATAATAATACAAGACTCCCAAGAGGGGCAGTGAAGTGTTAATTATAGTAACTATTGAATTCCAATATTACCTTGACGGGTTACGGGGATTTGATTGTTGCTCCAATCCAATATTACATTGATGGGTTGCGGGATTGAAGATCCAAGGTCTAAAAAAGGCGGAGGATGTAGATTATTACGTGAGTTTTATTTTTCTTTCCTTAGCGAGTGTGTAGCTACTTATTAATGCATGACATAAGGATTTTACACATAAGGCGTATGACTTATTATTCTTGAGTCGGACTTATATTAATTGTGAGCGGTTTTTTCGAGTAATAGATGAGAGGATTACTTAGGATTAAATCCGTGCTTCCTTATTTTTGGATTTTGCATTTCTTATACTTCACACTTTAAATAATGACAAATTTGCTCTCAAGCAATTTGCTCACATAATAACCGGTTCCACATTTAATTGTCATGAATAAGTTGATGCACTTTTTACTTGTGAATGCAATGATCCCATTTTTAAGCTTGGTATGGGGAAAGTGAAACTTGAGGGTGATAAGTGTTCATGGTACCAAAAGCCCTAATCTAAATCATTGATTTCTTTTGTGAGTTTTTCCATCAAAACCATTATAAAAATCCAAAAATATATAAATAGAATGTTTTTCTTTGCATTGCATTGTATAAAATCAAAATCATGCATCATATAGTGTAGAGTAGTGTAAAAGCATTTCATATTGGCCAAGGTGGGTTAATTATAAGAAAAATGTAAATTTGTGTTTTAAAATATAGCATTGCATGAGGTCATGGCAATGATCAAGTGTATGGGATTGCATATGAGCAAAATCTCATATCAATAAGTCAACAAATCACCCTAAAACACATAGAAAATACCTAACTTTTATGCTATAAAGTAGTATTATGTGATATGTTTTGTGTTTGTGCTTAAATAGGTAACAAGGATACAAATTTCAAGCAAACAAGTGAAATCAGGCTCATTTATGATGAAAAGACAAGAGAAGGATCAAAGATGACAATCCATTTGAAGAAAAGGACTTATCTTGACAATGTTCAAAAGTTGAGGGACTTAAGTGCAATTTTGGAAAAAGCCAAGATCAAAGTCAAACCTGGTCAACCTTCAAGTCAACCAAGTCAAAGGACTCAAATGATCAAGAATGCAAGTCAAAGGACTTAATTTTCCAAAGAAATGAAGAAAAGAGCTTAAATGAAGATTCTGCTAAAGAAGAGGGACTGAAATTGACAAAATCATACAAACTTTGGTCTTGATCCATGTATACACCATTTCCACCAATGAGAATGCAAGAAAAAGGAGTTTCGGATTGCCACATATGTTGCCAGCTGGGCCACTAACTTACTCACATATAATACTGAATCCGAACAGTGGAAACCCATTATCTCTTTTCTTAGCCAATCACAATGCGACACTCAATAATCCTTTTATCCAAACTGTATAATGATCCGAGTGACAAGCTGAGAACCAATCAAAGGAGGCCACGTGTCATCTACAACAAAAACACGCCCAGATCATGGATTTAGATACGATGCATTTCAGATCAAGTGTTCTATATGAAAAAGGGTCGCAATCAAGCAACGATTCCATCCTTTATAACCAATTAGACTGAAAGACAATGGATCAAAAATCCCTTTTTGTGTTCTTGAGCCGAATCTGCAATTAAGAGGATGAAGACACATGGCACTCTCCTATTGGTCACAACACGTCATTTACCCTAACTACTTCATCATTCCAGCTCTATAAATAGGATAGAGTAGCTCATTTGTTGTATGTAGCTAAAAAGTGTGAAAAAAAACACACTTCATTTTCCTTTTATTCCTAGTTCTATCTTTTCAGTTACAACAACTCTTAAGTGTTTGACACACACACTTAAGAGTCTGTTAGTAGTTAGTTAGCTTTTGTAACAAACTTTCCCTCCCATAAATAAAACTCAAAAATTCAGTTCATTTTACATCTATTCTACTCTACTCAATTCTCAATTCCTGTTGATATTGTGTGATAATATTGATCTTAATTGATCAAAAGATGCTTTGTTGATGTTTTGGAGTACTAGTAGCTATTCAGTTTCATTTGGAGTTCATTTAGAGTCCAATTTCAGCCATTTGCAGAAGCTTGTAGCAGGGGTAGATTATAGCCGAATTTGATGATGATGATGGTAAATTCTAGTTGATTAGTGGTGGTTTATTGTTTGCTAGAGAGCTCAGCGCTCCTCTACTCCATCAGAGGAGGCTTCATTGCTAAAAGGTTCTAGAAATCCTAATTTTGGTTCCTCTCAAGTTTTCTGCATGCTACATTCATAGTTTAGATCTTATGTGTTGAACTGATAGAGTGCTTAGCTTGATTTTAGCTTAATTGTGTTGGTTTAATGATTGTTGTGTGATCTTATAGTTTTAATCCTAGCTTACTTGATTTCTAGTAAGTATTTTCATCAGTTTTTAGTCACAAGTCTCATTTTGTATTTTAGTCTGTTTACCTGCTTGTTTTCAGTCAAAACATAACTCATTTTGTCATCTAGTCAAGTTTTGATAAGAGTCATAACCTGTCTTACAATTGTGCTAAAATTTCCTTTGAAAAAGTCTTGTTTAGATTTCTAAAGCAGTGTTTGGTTTTGAATAGTTTTGGTGATTCAAGTTTGTTAAATATTTTGTGGATTGTTCATTTACATCAAGTAAACTAGTGTAAACACTTTTGGTTCATGTTGTGGTCAAAATAGTCTTTAAAAAGGCATATGGTTGTTAAAAAGTATGGGTCAAGATTTTTGAGCATTTCATCAGTCAAACTTGTCAAATTTAATCCATTGTCATTACTTCATTACTTGATGGAATTGCCTCAAACCTGTTTCAATTTTAAGTTCAACATATGAAGTTTCAGTGTTCATAAGGAAATTCTACAGTTTCAAGTTTTGAATGAGAAAATAGCTTATTTGTCAGCTTATGAGCATTTGCTAGTTTCTGTAATAAAGTAATTACTGTTTTCCTATATCTCAAATTCCACTTCACAAACTTGTCATTTTTCTTTCACAAAACATTTTGCCAACATGTCTTGAGTATATTCTTTGATTTTCAGCTTTTTGGAATTTTGGTCAACTTTGGTCAAATAAGCCCATTTTTGCTTATTTTGGATTCTGGCTTATTCAGTGAAACATTTTTCATTCTTAATGACATTCCTAGCTTCTTGTTAGTTGATTAATCAGATTTTACAAGAAAAACAAGTTGTGGAAGTCTGGATTTCTAGTTAGCTTATTCTTGGCTTATTAGAATAAGCTAGTTTGAGTTTTACAAGCTTTTAAGCTGATTCCTTTTACAAGTCTAGCTCATTTTCCATTTTAAGCAATTTGCAACAAACCAGACTCAATTTGGTTCACAAATAAGCTCTAACCAGCTTATTGATTTGGCTTAACCCATTTTTCATTAAACATTTCACTTAATTGTATTTTGGTCCTTGTTGTTTGCTATAGTTAGTAATCTGTGCTAATCTTTCAAGTTTTTAGGGTTTGCTTAATTTCAGTCCTTGAAGTTTCAATTTGTTACATTTTCAGTTTACAAGTTTGTTAAAGTTGTTATTAGTTGGTTAAAATTTACAAATTTGGTCCTTGTAGTTTCTGAATTTACATTTTAGTCCTTATACTTTCATTTAGCTTACATTTCAAGCAATTTACTTTTTATGCATTTTAAATTTGTACTTTGTGAATAGTAATTGGTATTTGCACTGTGTTTTACGGATACGTAGCCTATTATTTCTACTTTTTACGTGTTGATTGAATTAGACATAGAATTCTAAATATCCTTAACAACCAAGAACAATTAAAAGCTCGATATTTTTAGGCCTTTCAATTTGTCAAGAATAAAGAATAAACGAACTAAAAAATACTCAATTTCACAGGCCTAGTGGGACAAGATGGGTTCTAAGAAATAAGAAGGATGAGCGAGGCATTGTTGTTAGAAACAAGGCAAGATTGGTTGCTCAGGGATACACACATGAAGAAGGTATTGATTATGAAGAGGTTTTTGCACCTGTTGCATGAATTGAAGCAATAAGGATTTTCCTAGCCTATGCTTCCTGCATGGGTTTCAAAGTCTACCAAATGGACGTGAAGAGTGCCTTTTTGTATGGCACAATCAAAGAAGAATTCTACGTCATGCAGCCTCCTAGTTTTGAAGATTTTGAGCATCCAGATAAAGTTTATAGAGTAAAGAAGGCTATGTATGGCCTTCATCAGGCCCCTAGAGCATGGTATGGAACACTTTCCACTTATCTGGTGGATAATGGCTTTAAGAGGAGTACCATAGACCAGACATTGTTTACAAAGAAGGAAGGGAAGGATTTTCTTCTTGTTCAGGTTTATGTAGATGATATCATATTTGGTTCATCTAACCAAAGAATGAGTGATGAATTCTCTAAACTTATGACATATAAGTTCAAGATGAGTGCTATGGGAGAGATGACCTTCTTTCTTGGTCTACAAGTTCAGTAGAAAGAGGATGGCATGTTCATCTCTCAAAATAAGTATGTGGATGAGAATTTGTAGAAATTTGGCTTTTCACCACATGAAAAACGAGCAGCACTCCCATGGACAGGGAACACCCATGGGGGAAGATTGGAGAAGGAAAAGAGGTTGATGTCAGGCACTATAGATCCATGATTGGATCATTGATGTATCTCACAGCTTTAGGACATGACACTATGTTTGTAGTGTGTGCATGTGCACGTCATCAAGTCACACCCAAGGAATGTCACCTTGTTAAAAGGATCTTTAGATACCTTAGATGCTTTCCCACATTGGGATTGTGGTATCCTAGAGAGTCTCCTTTGGAGCTTATTGGCTATTCAGATAGTGATTATGGAGGTGATAATCATGATAGAAAATCCACAACTGGTGGATGCCAATTTCTTGGGAGCAGGCTTATATCTTGGCAATGCAAGAAGCAAACTATGGTAGCCAATTCAACAACTGAGGCTGAGTATGTAGCAGCTGCATCATGCTGTGGGCAAGTGCTATGGATTCAAAATCGACTTTTGGATTATGGGTACAATTTTATGCATACTAAGATTTTTGTAGATAATAACAGTACTCTATGCATTATTAAAAATCATGTACATCATTCTAAAACTAAACACATAGAAATAAGACATCATTTAATAACGGATTGTTTTGAAAAAGGTTTAATACATCCATATAGAGTGGACACAGAAGATAATGTGGCTGATTTGTTAACTAAACCTTTTGATGGTGGGAGGTTTCAGTACTTGGTAACAAGTATTGGAATGATCAATCCATAAAATATGTGTTTTTAGAGTCTTGTATAATATGTACAGGATATGCATTGTTATTATCTCATGTAAAAGTATTAGATTTTCCACTATATTTTCTAACGCTGACAAAGGCATTTTATCCACTGACAAGTGGATTTTGGCCGCTGACAGCCCATGTTAGTTGATTGTGGTAAAATACGTCTTTTAGAAAAAAGAGCGTATATTAGCGATAAGTATTAAATACGACGGTTTAGGAAAACGTGTACTAATGACCCAAAGGTGAAAGTTCGTTTTTCCAAGGAGGTATATGTGTGTGAATAATTCATAATGATTTGAGATTAATATTGAAAGAAAGAAGGGATGAGAAAAGAGAACGACGGTTACGTGAAAATTATACTATGACGACTAAATTAAAAAACCGTAAAAAGTGACAAGATAAAAATTAATTTCTAAAAATTCCCAAAAAATTACCAAAAATCAATAAAAACAAACTAAAAGTTTACAAATGATCAAAACTTTTTCAAACCTTTTAATTAATTAAATATTAATTTTTAAATGCTAATTAAGGACCTAAAAAAACAAATAATTATTAAAAAGTCCAAATAAATATTTTTCACTTTGTAAAACTCTAAAATGACTAAATTAGACTAAAAACTATTTTTATGAATTTCTAAACTAAGGAAAACTATTTTTAAAAGATTAAAAACTATTAAAATATTAAAATAATTCTAAAAATTAATAAAATGATGAGAAAATTAATCTAAGAGTTTTAAAAATCCTAACATAATGTATTTGACCTATGAAAAATGTAAAGTTGCAAAAATATAAAAAATGAAGTTTAATAATAAAATAATATTAAAATAATATTAAAGATCCAAAAATTATAAAAAATTCTAAAAACTTGCAAACTAGTTTATTTTAATCTAAATAAATCGAAAATGAAAGTGAAATTACCAAAATACCCCTATTGGGCCTCAAAATTGGCTAAAAACAAAAACAGACCAAGGTTAATGGGATTTTTGGCCCAATAAAGTCCAACTCAACTAAATAAGCTAAAAATCACTAGTCTAGCTTAAAATCCAATTGTAAACACAAAAGTCTGAAGGCCCAAAAGCTGAATGTGAGCTTATCACAGCTTAATTTAACAACAGCTTATTCTTAATGGGCTTTTTGGCCCATTAAGCTATAAACCAATGCCATAAGATCTAATTTGACACACAACCTTCTTTTGAGATGCCTAAGAGATCTGTGAAAAGAAATTTTCAAAAAGCTAAACCAATAAGCCAGAAATAAGCAAAGTAAAATTTCACTAAAAGACAAAATAGTCGACTTCGAGTTCTAGACCACCTCAGACCTTGATTCAAGTTGCAAAAGACTCTAAATGACTTAATTAAGACAAATCAATCAAGAAAAGTTCAATAAACCAAGCCAAATAAGCTGAATAAGCTGAAAAGCACTTATGTAAAAGTCAAAGTAATTGGTTTTCTAGTCAAAGCTTAAAGTCAACCTCCCAAATGCTCCAGTATGAATAAATGGGTCAAATAAGGAACACCTATTACAAAATTAAAGTTGTTGCTGGTTAAAATAAGCTAGAACAGCTTATTGATAAGCTTTTCAAGAAATAACACTAGTAGTGACTAGCAGCAGGGGAAAGGAGTTCCACTACTTTGACTTTTTGATTATTGATTTTTGAGAGATCCAGTTAGATTCAATAGAAAACAAAGGCACCCTTACAACCAGTGAGTTGTAACGAGTCAATATCAAGCAAGAAATCACAAAATCACCAACCCAATAAGCACAGAATAAGCAAACAGTGCACAGATATGATACAGACCTAGAAAATAAGCAGTTATGAACAAATAAGCAGTTTAAGCATGAATAAGCCAACCAAAATTAACCATATGCATACACCAGCTATAATAAAGTCCAATAAGAACAAATAAACTTGTTTCAAACACCGAGTCAAAGATTAAAGGCAGATTCAAGCATATGCAGTTGACTGGTGAACAAAGTGATATCCAAAATCCCTTTTGCTGATCTAAATGACCACAAATCCAATTTCAAACCTTCAAATCCCTTTCCCTGGTTGTATTAACTAATATTTAGCACTTGTTAAACCTAGTCTACCCTTAGATCTAGGTGTCCCCAAAATTTTACTAAAAAACAATAGGTTTATTAGATTTTATGGCCTTATGATGGATTTTGGTGATTCAAACCCAAAAACTTGCAGACAAATGACAAATAGCACAAGTAGAACAAGTACCAACACAATACACAAACATTCACCTACTCAAATCAACCAAAGCTCAGCTTATGCAGTTAACCCAAACACCCCTTAATAAGCTATTTTAACAATTTTTCAAAGGCTTATCCAGATTTTACCCACAAATCAAGCTCAAATCAACCTAGTATCAACAAACATCCCTCAATACACAAGAACAAACCACAAAAACATAGATTTACAATCAAATACTCATAATCTAAAAAAATCATGCAATATTCAGAAAAATGAAAAAGGTTTTGAGATTCAAACCTCCAAGATGTACATCCACACCTTGGATTGTATGAGCTTAGGTGCTAGCTAAACAAGCACCAGCTTCTTTGTACCTGCTAAGAACAACAAACACCAAAGTGAACCAAATAACAATGAAAATCTGATTTTTTTTAAAACAAGAGTTTTAATCCTTAAAACCTTTCCTCAAAAACCAACAAATGATAAATGGAACTCAGACTTTAGCTAATCAAACACCAAACTTTTACAAAAACCTAAAAGGAAAATCACAATTTCAGAAAATCAAACTTATATTTCATAAAAAGGAATTACAAGGATTTAGCTAAAATCTGGAACAAATGGACTCTCACATTTTGAGGTCTCCTTTTATAGGCTAACATAGACGATTCTAGATGCAAAATACATGAGAAACCCTAGCTATGAAGTCTCAAAAATGCCTTTGGCCTTCTAGACGTATTTGATGTGTATGAGCTGTCCAATTCAATCCTAGCTGTTCATTTTAGCTTTAGGGCCAAGCAAGGAGTATTAGCTGTTGATTTGGCCACGTGGCTTTGCTTGGAGAGGAGGTTGGGTTTCTATTGGTGGACGGTTAAGAGTGTGGGATCCTTTAGGTGAGTGGGTGTAAGAATTCTGGCGTGGGATTGATTCATGTGAGGGTCAATTGTATTTTGGTGAAGGTAATTTTAAAAACCCACTTGATGGTAAAAAGTTAAAATTGGGTTTCTTACGTGTGAACAGTGCCACGTTTGATCCGAAATCAGTGGAGGTTAAGTGTTTGGCGCGTGTTTGTTGTGTTTAAACTTTCAGAATGACACAAGTGGTCCTTGGTTTTTGGCAAAGTGTGTAAAACAAGTATTTCAGCCTTGATAAATGCTTTCCCTTTGTTAAATAACTTTCATTCTTCTCACTTTGGCCACAAATAGTTTTCAAAACAGATTTTAGGGCTTATTCAACTTTGGCATATTTACAACATTAGTCCTTTTGATGTTTAATCCATTTTTAAAGGACTAAATGTGTAATATTCTTGAACTTGAAGGACTTCTTTGGATCTTTGTCTTCACGAGGGATCATTATTGACAATTTAGTTTTGTTGAGGGACTAAACTTGCCAATTCCTCAAAGATGAAGGACCTTTTTGTCATTTTGACAAACTTAAGGGACCAAACTTGTAATTATGAATATGCAAGGGTATTAAGTGTCATTTCTTCATAAATGAGGGATCATTCTTGTACATCTTCAAGTCTTCAAGGGTTTTTCTTTGATAAATCACAAACTAGGGCCCGGTTCATTGTGCGGCTTCGTTTCTCGTGTTCGTTTTTCCTTGTTTCTTGTGATCTTTTGTCTTTTTCACGATATCCATACCTAAAATACACAAGTAAACAAACACAAGCATATATATGGTATTTTATGACATTTTTATGCATTTAAAGACCAAAATGAACGATGAGATCATGTATAAATGCCATCTCATCACTCCCCCATACTAAACCATTGTCGTGCCGTCACGCAATGCTAGAATAAAGTATCTAAGCATCTCCAAAATTCAATTTTATTAACCTTTATTGAAAAGTAAAAACTTTCAACAATACTACAAAGATGTGTAAAGACATAATGTATGATTTTCATCACGTGAGTGACTTTTAGGGTCAATGAATAGAACAAGTCAATGTCTCATAGAGTAAAGTTTGTCATCCTTGATTGTCATACATTCCATGCTAAGTTCAAAAACGAGATCATTGTTGGTACAAGTCACAATGCTAACACTACTCATACGTCCAAATTGTGTAATACTTTTTCTCCCCGCAATCCTAGTTATTATGAAAAGAAAAGGGTTTCTAGCATTTTTTTAACTATTTGTCATGGATCACAAGTGATTCATATTGACTTATTTGAGTATTTATTTGTCCGATAATAAAGTAGCACGATTTAATTGATAGTTAGCCGAAGGACAAAATCTTTTAAACGACTTCTCGTGTATCTCCTTAAGTTCATATCTTGGCATAACTTGTTTCACGATTTGAGACCTTTCTCGGACCGATATTTGGCATGTACTTCATACTTCAGTTCTTTGGAAGACGTTCTTGAAATTATGGTCTTCTCTTTATATTTTCGAATTTCTTCACTTAAGGTTTTTGAGAGATTCTTCATACTTGGACCACGACTTCATCATTTTTCTTCAATCTTTATTTTAGATTTTGAGATCCGCCTCCTTTTCGGACTTGGATATATTTATCCTCATACCTTGTTAGGGTCTTTTTGGATAGACTTTCTCCATGATCTTTAGGGGAGTAATTTCTTTTCGTCGTATGTCTCGATCCTTCATATTGATTTTGGAATAATGATACTTCACATCATCTTGGATCTTTTAGCAACAAAATAGAGCTCCTCATGCCTTGTAAGGGCCTTTTTGGATCTTCACAATCTTCGGGTCCCGCTTCAATAAGTTATGCCTTGGCTATGAACTCTATTTAACCCCGAGCAACTTTTAAACGATCTTGTGCTAGAAGCTAAGTAACCTTTCAAATCGTACGGACTTATTTATTGCAATTATTTTATTCCTAATGCATTGATCTTATGGGAGAAAAAGCCACAATTAAAAACATATGAGGTTTTGAAAGAACATTTTCATGTTCTACGTTTAGCATGATCACTTGTCTAACTCTATCACTTCTCGTTCTTCACTATTTAAAGACCTCTAATTAAAGAGACTCTTGAATACTTAGCCATGCAAGTCAAAATTAAGCCAAATTTGGATTAGCTTTCATTAAGACTAGATCAAATCGAAGTTTTGGGTTTTCAAGCCACCTATAGGATCTTGCACTTTCTTAGACTTTTTTAAGTTCAGAGAATGCATTCTATAGTTCCCTTGATAATTGACTTTCTAGAATCAATTATAGGAACTTGCGAAAAGTTCTTGTTCTTAACTCGTATGAGCTAAGACTTTCGCGTTTTAAAGTTCCCTATATAAAAGTCTAGCAAAACTTGATTCGAGCGGGTTAAGGAATGTAAAGGGCTCCAAATGCCCATCAAGTCAAAAATTAACTCTTATTCTATCCATTGGCAAATATACATTCGTGTCTTAAAAACACTTATGAAAACTACGAAATTTTTTAAAATTTGGCCATTTTTAGCCTTATTAGCAACAAAACAAAACAAGACGTTGAAAGTAGGAAAACGTGAGGGCGTAGCAAGGCAAGTAGCTATTCACCCCCCATACTAAAATTAAACATTGTCCTCAATGTTTCGAGTCTAAAGGTGGAGCACCCCCATACTAGAGACGAAGAGTCGAATGCTTAGGATCTAGCATGGAAAGGGTGATAAACAGTATATCTAAAGCCGTTTATGAATTATGCTAAAAGATAATTGTTAGAACGATAAAGGATATGTCATGGATTCATGAAAAACTCTTCAAGCAAACGATCTAGGCTCACGTAAACGAACACGAGAGTCTTCCATCGTGGCGATGATGATGATCTAGATAACACATTCACAAACAACCATGAGACAACGAGTTGGAAGGGCACAAATCCCCTCTCATTAACTATATTAGAAAACATTAATATTTACAATGGATAAGCATGGGATCTCCCCCACGAGGCACCTCGTTTTTGATTACCGAGTCATGAGCTCGACTCGATCCCCTCAATGCTAATTATCATTGGGAAAGGTGACTTGGTCGAGGTCGTCCAACGAAGGGACTTCCCCACCGAAGTAGTTCTTAAGCTTATGTCCATTCACCTTGAAATTAGGACCATCATTTTGAGCTAGCTCGATGGTCCCATAAGGAAACAATTGTGTTATGGTGAAAGGACCCGACCAACGAGATTTCAATTTTCCGGAAAATACCTTCAAACGAGATTTAAAAAGTAACACTTGATCACCAACGTTAAAAACCGGGTTTTTAATCTTTGAATCATGAAACTTTTTAGTCTTTTCTTTAAAAATAAATGAATTTTCATAAGCATTATCTCTTAATTAATCCAATTCATTCAATTGTATTTTCTGGTGATCTCCCGCGGTCTTCAAATCATAATTTGCATGCTTAAGGGCCCAATATGCCTTATGCTCCAATTAAATGAGCAAATGACAATTATTTCCTTAAACCAACTTATAAGGAGTACAATCGATAGGTGTCTTGTAAGCGGTCCGAAAGGCCCATAAAGCATCATCGAGTTTGTCGGACCATGAAGCACGGTTTTCTCCAATAGACCTGTCCAAAATCCTCTTCAAAGCTCGGTTTGAAACCTCGACTTGCCCACTCGTTTGCGGGTGATAAGTCGTAGAAAGACGATGAGTAACTCCATATTTCTTTAAGACCTTCTCGAATTGGTCATTACAAAAATGGGTTCCACGATCGCTTATAATAGCACGAGGGGTTCCAAACCGAGATAATAGTTGCTTCAAAAACTTCACTACCACACGAACATCATTAGTAGGTAAAGCCTTAGCTTCCACCCACTTTAAAAGGTAGTCGACGACGACGAGGATATACTTGTTTCCATGAGACGATGGGAACGGTCCCATAAAGTCAATGCCCCAAATGTCGAAAATCTCACACACTTGAATTATGTTTTGTGGCATTTCATCATGTTGAGACGATTTTCCTTGACGTTGGCATGAATCACACGACTTCACAAGTGCGTGTGCATCACGATAGATCGTAGGCCAAAAGAAGTCGACATCAAACACCTTCTTAGCCGTGAGATTATCACCGTGGTGACCACCCGTGGGTCCCTCGTGACAAGCTCTAAGGATGTTAGAAGCTTCGGTACCAAATACACAACGTCGAACGAGTTGATCCGCACAAACCCGAAAGAGATAAGGCTCGTTCCAAAAATAGAACTTGACGTCACGAAAGAATTTTCTCTTTTTTTGTGTCGTCATACCCTTGATTATGAAGTTCCCCGCATGGTAATTTGCAATGTCGGCAAACCATGGGGTGGTGTCTTTCGAATTCACTACACCGAGAGTCTCGAGAGGAAATGTTTCGGTGATTTCCTTGTTCTCGAAAACATCTTTGTGAGGATATTCTAGACGAGAGAGATGATCGGCCGCTAGATTCTCAGCTCATTTTTTGTCAAACACGGTGACATCAAATTCTTGGAGGAGGAGCATCCGACAAAGCAATCTCGGCTTAGCATCTTGCTTAGCTAAGAGATACTTGATAGCCGAATGGTCCGTCTACATGATGCTTTTAGTTAAGACGAGATAAGGTCGGAATTTCTCAAAAGCATAGACCACGACAAGGAATTCCTTTTCCGTTGTGGTGTACTTAAGTTGAGCCTCAGTCATCGTCTTACTAGCATAATGGATAGGACGGAAGTGCTTTTCATAACGTTTCCCTAAGACGGCCCCTATTGCATAATCACTTGCATCGCACATGATTTCAAAGGGTAATTCCCAATTAGGAGCAACAAGAATGGGAGCTTCGGTACGTTTCCTTTTAAGAGTTTCGAAAGCTCTAACACAATCCTCATTGAAGTTAAAAGGAGCATCCTTCTCGAGAAGATGTGTCATAGGTCGAGAGATTTTCGAAAAGTCTTTGATGAAACGACGATAAAAGCCCGCGTGGCCTAGGAAACTCCTAAATCCCTTAATGGTTTTGGGATGAGGTAACTTGGCGATGACGTCTATCTTAGCTTTATCGACATGAATCCCCACTTTTGAGACCTTGTGCCCTAAGACGATTCCTTGTTTACACATAAAATGAAAATTTTCCCAATTAAGCACAAGGTTGGTTTCTTCACAATGTTTTAACATTTGCTCGAGATTAGACAAACACGATGTGAACGAATTTCCAAACACCGAAAAGTCATCCATAAACACTTCCATCGACTTCATCATATCATGAAAAATAGCCATCATACACCGTTGAAATGTACCCGGTGCATTGTAAAGTCCGAAAGGCATTCTACGATAAGCAAACGTTCCATAAGGACACGTGAACGTAGTTTTCTCTTGATCACGAGGGCCAATAGGGATTTGAAAGTAACCGGAAAAACCATCTAAAAAGCAATAGAATTCATTTCCCACGAGTCGCTCCAATATTTGATCCATGAAGGGCAAGGGAAAGTGGTCTTTACGAGTGGCGTCATTTAACTTTCGGTAGTCAATATACACCCTCCAACCGGTTACAACACGAGTGGGAATTAACTCTTTGTTTTCATTGGGCACAACAGTCATTCCTCCCTTCTTAGGGACACAATGGATTGGGCTCACCTATGGGCTACCGGAGATAGGATAAATCATTCCCGCGTCAAGAAGTTTTAAGACTTCCTTTTAATGACATCGTGAATTTTGGGGTTTACCCTTCTTTGACTTTGAATTGCGGGTTTGTAGTCCTCCTCCATTGAAATCTTGTGAGTACAAAATTTTTGGTTAATGCCCTTAATGTTGGAAATTTTCCACTCAATTTCCCCTTTATGAGCTTTAAGAACTTTTAAAAGTGCAGTTTTTTCATCATTAGCAAGATATTTTGCAATAATAACCGGCAACTTGTCATCACCTTCCAAGAATGTGTATTAAAGGTGAGATGGAAGATATTTCAATTCAAGGATAGGCGGTTCCTCGATCGAAGATTTTTGTTCAACACTCATAACTTCCATCGGCGGAAGAAATGTTGGAATAAGAGTATCATTACCAATAATCACCTCATCTTCATTTTCGATTTCATTTGAAATAAAATCGCCTCCTTGGAATGGAGTAAGATTTGGTGTAGAATTAGCAAGAATCAGATCCAAAATAGTGGGATTGCCACTTGACGAAATATCAGAAAAACCTAACACTTCTTGTGAAAACTCATCACAAACCACATCAACTAAGTCAATGTGATTGATGGTAGCGATTGCATAAACATGAGAAGGTGTCGAGTTTTGAGTAACGTTTATAACAAGTTCCTCTTCGTTGAATTTCAAAGTAATAGTTCTAGCATGAACGTCGATAAGCGATCTCGAGGTGTCTAAAAATGGACGACCTAAAATTAGAGGAACTTGAGGATCCGCGGGGATGTCAACTACTATAAAATCAATGGGATAGTAGAACTTCCCCACTTTCACGAAAACATCCTCGGCTACTCCACATGCTAAAATCGTAGAATGATCGGCCATCTCGATAGACATGTTCGAAGGAGTAAGGGCCGGAAGCGAAAGCGATTTCCAAATAGAAAATGACATCAAATTAATGCTCGCACAAAGATCGGCCAAGGCGAGGCATTCTTTCATATCTTGTATGTCACAAGGAATGAGAAACTTCCCGGGTCACCAACTTTTTCTGGTATTCGATTAAGATAAACCGAAGAACAATTAGATAGCTTTGAGAGCTTTTCCTTATCATTCATCATACCTTTAAAAGTGGAAGCGAAACGAGGCATGTATAACAACGCGTCGACTAAACTTACATCAAAATGAACTTGTTGAAACATTTTTATAAAAAGCTCGATTTGTTGTTTGTTACGTTCTTGCATTTCCTCTTTGTGTCATCTCGATGGGTAAGGTAAGGGTGGTGTGGGTTGGGGCATAGGCAACGGCCTTGGAATCTCGGGTTCCATGATTGGTATTGGTTCAACCGTAGGTGTGGTATGAGCGGTACTTCGTGGGCTTGTTATATGCTCCTTTTCGACCATCACCTCGGGCTCTTTCTCGATTTCCTTCTCCCTAGAAGTAATAGGACGAGAGATTTGTCCCTTGAAAGTTTTACCACTACGAGTAGTAATAACCTTCATTTCTCCCTTCGGGTTTGCAATGGTATCACTAGGAAGACCACCCGAGGAAGAGGGTTTACACATGATTGCTTCAAACATCTTAGCCATTCGATCTTCAAATTTTGATTGCCTAGCATCCGCTTTTAACAACTCTTTATTAATCTCATGTTGTCCTTGTTCCATCTTTTGTTGATTTTGTTAATGCAAGTGATGCCTAAAAACATTATTAGTGTTAACTAATCTTTCTTAGTTTTGATCACAACAAACTATACAACACATTTAGTGTAAAACAGAAAACGAATTATTTAACTAACACTATAATCAAGGTAATAATCATATCACTAACCTTTCTTAATCATACTTAGTGAGCATCAAAATGATTATCCTTAAAACTCACTTTTGTTAATATGACAAAAGACTTTTTAATAAACTTTCTTTTTTAGAAAACGTTTTATTAAAATGGAAAATGAAAATTTGAAAATAGCATATTCCATATGCTATTAGAATATCCTTTGAAGGCTTCAGATACCTCAGATATTCCTACCCACTAAAAGACAAAAAACGGAGCGTGCTCTAGGGGCGGAACCTTAGGTAGCTAGGCAGTTCCCTAGCGATAAGGAACCGCCGGGCTAGATAAGGTACCGCGCCCAGATAGCCGTTATATATCCGTTATACTTTGTCTCCTTTAAATAGTGGGTCAAATCTCATTTTCCAACAAGCCTCTTGGACGTTTTTCTCAGCCCCCTTTCTCTTTTCTATAACATAATCATTAGTAAATGATCACTTAAAGTGTTAAGGATGTTTACATATGATTATCCTCTTGATGCCCTCCTTTACCTTGTCCAATGAGAAGATCACTCACTCACTAGTGTTGTGATAAAGATGAATCTATGAGATGGTCATATTCATCATGATACCCTTTTTGTTTTATGTCAATCCATTGTATTTATGAATAATTGGACTAGTTGTGTTCATCCAAGTTATTTGTGAATACTTGGATTTGTTGTGTACATCCATTGCATATGTGTTTGCTTGGATTTGTGTCGTGTAGATCCAAGCTACATGTGTGTACTTGGATATGTCTAGTTGAGTTGTAATAGATTTGATTAGTAGTTCTCACTAAACTATAAAGTGATGTGGTTGTGTCTTGTGAGTTCTCACTAAACTTGAAAGTGATTAGTAGTTGTGTTGTGTGAAGTTATCACTTAGCTTCAAAGTGAAGAGTCGTGAAGATTGGTTCTATCTTAGGATTAGAACTCGACATCTAGCCTTGTGTCGTAAAATGGTGAAGTAGGCAACGTCGTAAAGATTGGTTCTACCTTAAGATTAGAACTCGACATCTAGCCTTGTGTCGTTAAATTGTGAAGTAGGCAACGTAGTGTAGATTGGTCCTAGCTAAAGATTAGGTCTCGACATTTAGCTTAGTGTCGGAAAATAATGTAAGCAACAATGTAAGGTTTTCTCCGCCAAGAAGGGAGCTTGTGGATATAGTGGAAATCTCGAGTAGGTGTACTCGAGGAGTGGAGTAGAAACGAGGATAGAAGCTCGTTGTCGAACCACTATAAATCTTGGTGTCTTCCCACTAGGTTGTCTCCTTCCTTACTCTTTACTTATTTCATTATCATTACACTTACCTATTATCTTTGCTAGTGCATTTGAATTGAACCTAATCATTATGCAACTTAGCTTCAAGCAAAAGATAGTTTTGATACAAACCAAATTGAAAGTAATTTTAATTTGGTTGCCAATCGAAGAGAAGCTATTCAACCCCCCCCCCCCCCCCTTCTAGTTTCTACAATTGGTATCAAAGCGATGGTCACTCAAGATCTTTGAAGTATATTGTACTTCGAAACTTGGATTGATCCATTGTCTCCTCAAATTAGAAGGTCAAGTTGTACTAAAGTTTCTCTTTGGTCAAAACTATTTTGTTTTTGAAAAATAGGTCTTTTAATTGATAATATTGCATCCCTGTTAAGATTAGTAGTCTTTATGCATTTTAGATCTACTCTTGAAATGTATCTACTAGTTTGCATCTTGCTTTGTGTAGGTACTCATGAAGATCAATCACTTAATTGGTCGTGGATTGAGTTACTTGCACTTGTAGAAGACTCATCTTCATTGATCTTTAACACCTTTGAATGATGATACCAAGATGATTAGGAATGATACTAGTCCTTGAAGACTTAGTACTCATCATAGTCACTATTGGGCATAGCATTGACTCCTTGATGGATTGCTCTTTGTGGTCAAGGTACGCTTTCGTTCTTCCACACGCCCTTTGATCATTCTTTTGATCATTACTTGACTATGTGCTTGTTCTTGGCATCCTTGCCTTGACATTTGTTTGTGGTTTGTGATCCTTTTCTTTTATCCTCTCAAACCTTCATTGCTTGGATACTTGACTCACTATGGTGATGTAGAGTGAGTTAGTAGTAGCTTAAAGTATCAAGCATGATTTTCATGGTTTGCACCCATACAGTTAGTAGGCCCCTTTGTGGGAGAGAAAGTGAATTAATACCTTGCTCATATTTTGGTTTAGACTAAGACTATTATTGAAAGTGATCTTAGTCTATACATGAATAATTGCTTTGTGTTTATTCATTACCAAAGCCGTTTAACGTTTCGCCGGAAAGGCACGTCTTAAACCACTATATATGACACAAGCTCTTCGTTACCACTATTTGAAGATTGTCATTAATCCCTTGAGCATTGGTCCTAGTCTTGATTCACTTCCCTTGACTTCTCTCCACTTTGCTGTTTTGCTACGAGTAGTCGTTTGTCCGTTTCGGTTCTTTTCGATCTTGATTCAACTCGTAATCCTTCATTAAAACATATTGCCTAGTGTTTTGATGATCCAATGTTATTCTAAAAGGTTCATGATATATTTTTAAGTATCTTAGAAAAACTTGGTTTTTAAAATGTGGCGTTTTTCATTGATAAAAACCTGCCTCTGTAGGTGGTTCTTTATCTTGGCGGCTCAAACCCGCGGTTCCTTATCGATAAGGTACCGCGGGTAGTAAAGTTTGTCAGAGCGCCAGTTTGATTAGTTTATTCTTTTTCAAACCACTATCTCTCTCTCCCAAAAACACACAGTCGACGTTTTTCATCTTTTCCACCATTGTTGAAGCTTCCAAAACCTTCAATCACTCAAATTAATTGATTCCAAGTTGTGGGTTTCACTCATCCTTCATCTAACATCAATTAATTGTAAGTATTTTCTTTCAATTTCATCTATTTTGGTCTAGGGTTCATCCTTTCATAATTGGGGATTTTTAAAATTGAAATTGAATTAAAACCTTAATAGGAATGTGGGTTGACATGGTTATTTTACTATGATTCCTTAGGTTCATATTAATTAAGATTTCACTAAAACCCACTTGTAGAACAAATCCTAATTTTGGCTAAATGATTTTGGTTAAAAGATGGATTTGAGATGAACCCATGAACAAATAGGTAATGACATTGTTAAGGCTTACCTAAAAACCTTGTTTTGATAAACCAATGTTCTAAGTCTATTGTTGATCCAACATAGTTCATATGTTCTTGGTAAATAATGGAATAGCTACATTGTGAACATGAGAATGATATGGATTCAATCCTTTGTTTGTCAAGAAATTGATATAACACATTCTCATATTTTTGATTTTTGATTTGATTTGATTTTTTATCTTTTTTTTCATATGAGTGATTGGAGAAATATTGTCTTATATTAGGTACTAATCATGCCTTCTCAATATCAAAAGGATCATCAACTTACTAGACAATACATGCCAAACCTTTCCCAAACCTATGCTTCCCCTCAACTTCGAAACTCATTTCCATCCCTTTCTACTCGTTGTTTCCATGAGGGTAGAGTCGTTGACGAGGGAATAACGGGTTATGACTATATCCAATCTATGATTGAGCTTTCGGGGTTTGATTGCTTGCTCAACATAGAAGAAGATATTTACCCTTTATTCCTTCTTGAATTCTTTAGCACCTACTCCATGCTTGAATACAATGGAGAAATCTTCATTCGTTTCGTGTTGAATGATCAATTGATTCAATACTCCCTCGAAAACTTTGGTGAAATTCTCGGTGTGCCATATGAAGGCACTTGTCGTTTTACGGAAAAATAGAGACTTGATGCGCTCTTGGAATCCTACGATAAACCTCCAAATGACCTCACCGAAATTGATCTAGAGTTTATCCTTGACATCATTTCGAAAGAGCGTGATGGAAACGTTGTGAGAAGCCTTCATTCAAATGTACGAAATGTGAATCGATATGAAGTGCTCTCTAGCGACCTTAAGGATTTTATGGTCCAATGGGCAAATATCCTTAGGGAGAATGTCTTTTGTCTTGGTGGAAACCGAGATCATATCCCGGCTTGTATGGTGCATATGTTGAGTTGCATCTTTACATCCACCAAGTACAATCTGGCATTCTATATCGCTCGATGAATAAATTATGCCCTTTCAAAGCCCAAAACAAATCTTCCCTATGCTATGCTTCTTACTCACCTTTTCAAAAGGGTTTCTCATGATTTTCCCCACCTCGATCTTTCTCGCTTCCACCCGGTTCATCGGGTTATGTTGCCTATTCAAGAGGCATATGCAAGAAAGACAAGAAGTGATCGAGGTTCGCGAAAATCCGATCATCAAGAGATGGATGATGAGGACACCTACATGCCAACAAGTGATGGTGATGGCATAGGTACTAGTTCTCACTTCAACTCTTCGAGTAATTCCCACCCATCCTCAAACTCATTCGTGGATGGACTTGAAGACTTAGCTCCTCCACCTCATTACTCCTCTAGTGAAGTACCGGAAGATCTCAACATGGAGCATCTCTACCGTGAAAATCTTAGGACTAGAGGTAAATTGCATGAACATCGGGTTGAGTCAAGGAAGGGATTCAAGTATTTGGGGAATATGATCAAGGGATTGGGCAAGAAGAGAAGGTGAAAGCTTTGAAGTATTTCAAAGAATACATGTTGGTAAACATGTAATGTTGAACAATTTTTTTATTATCTTGGATGTGTATTAACTTATGCTACATGTTTGGATTGTTATTTATTTTAATCCTAAATGTTTTTTATGCCATCATGTTTGTGATTACATAGCTTTGTGCATGCCTTATGATACTTAGCTTCTTATATTTTGATCAGTAGTTAACTTTGGCTTGTGAATCCTTTGGTAAAAATATGGGTTAACCAAAATTTGGGATGTGAAAGTTTTGAAACACCTCTGGTCGCGGTTCCATATCGACCCGCGGATCCTTATCGATAAGGAACCGCCGGTCCTAGATAAGGAACCGCTGCCACTGTGTCCGGCAGAATCTTTTGCTTTACACTATTTTCTTAAATCTATGTAAACTTTGCATGATTCTTTACAAAAACCTGCATATTTCCTAAACTAGGTTACCTAAATTCATTATTCACCTAAAATGATTTTAACCCATTACTAGTTTGGATCATCCCCTCACCCATTTAAACCCACCTTGTTAGTCATGTTCTTCACACATCAAACATCCTTCCCTAACCCTTAAACCACCCTTGTCAACCATGGTTTCTACAAAAACCTCAAACACCCCAAGGAAGACACTTAAGATTAGGATTAAGGTACCCAAGCCTAATTACTCACCCTTTCACACACCCAAAAATGAGATGGTTCCAATACTTATTTCCTCGTCACCTTCACCACCCCTTGCACCATGCAAGACAACATCCACCCATGGTACTAACCACTCCATTGGTTCTACCTCCTCTTCATTCAACTCAAGAATGAATGAGCTCTCTTCACCCTTCACTCTAAGTACACCCTTGGATGTGACCACACAACCCCAACCAATCCAAAGCATTCCTTTTGTGAATGTCTTTGATGACACGTTGGTGACTTCACCATTTACCCCTCCTAACTCACCCATTTCACCAACCTTGGAGAACATACCTCCACACTCACCCATTTCCCCTTTGGGGAACATGCCTTCACTCTCACCCACATCACCCTTGGAGAACATGCCTCCTCCACCTCCACCAAACTCAAACATTCCAATTTTGGGTGTCCCACTTTCCCTCCTTTAGGGTGATCCTTACTATGGGTGTCAAGAGACTCATGATCCTAATTGTCCATGTTGCCTCTACAACCACTACATCATCCATAACCTTAGGATGGAGATGTTTGGACTACATAGGAGGTTGCAAGAGTTCTTGCTTACCTTGTTCTTCATGCCTCCTCCTAGGAGATGACTGATGAGTTTTCTTAATAAGTTTTTTTAACAAAACCAAGCCAAAGAAGACTATTCATTTAGATCTAGTATTAAGCTAACTTTGTATTAGTTAGTTGTTCTTGCATTTTATTTGTCATTGTACTTTCTTCCTTCATGAGTTTTTCATGAAGTTAGTTAATGGATTTAGCTTTATGTGTTCCTATTCTTGTATGCACATTAATCAACTTTAATTTGAAATTAAAATTGAACCTAAATCTATCACAACCTCTAAAAACTTGACTAAAAATTGGTTCAAAATGATATCTAAATATTTTGTCACCCTTTGTCAAGACATTCTTTGTGAATGTGTTGCTTTTATGCAACCCTAGCATAATTTAGTGCTAATAAAGGTAAAATTTCAAGATTTGCAATTTTTTGAAAAAGTTTACTTTTTTCTCAAAACCCTGGAAAAACTTGGTTTCAAGTCCACTGCATACGGATCCTTAAAGTCCCGCGGTTCCTTAAGTGTTAAGGAACCGCCGGTCCCTATAAGGTACCGCGGACAGAAACTGACTTTTGACTCGTTTTTGGTCAAAATTCTTTAAACCCTATACCCTGTCAAGATTCCGTGTTTGCTCAATTTGGCTAAACATTCCTTGACACTTCACATTTTGTATTCAAATTCTTACCTTGATTACATTTTACTTATACCCCAACCTTGAGATTTCATTCTCACACCTTCCCAACCTTGAGATTTCATTCTCACACCTTCTCAACCTTGAGATTTCATTCTCACGCCTTCACAATGCCTAAATCCTCCATTCCTAACCTTGACATTTCTTTGTCACAACCCCACTCACCCAAAGCTTCCTCATCCAAGCTTTCAAAGAAACCGAAAATCTCGGTTCGACCTATTTGGGTTAAGAAGAATGAACCATCTTCTTCCAAACCACCCAAAAACCCTACCTTCTCTCCAATCAAATATTGGAATGAGACTTATACCATTAACCCCATCACCGGAGCAAAATAAAATGTTCCCCCACCACCTCAATCCTTCAACACCCCTCAACTCAATGACCTTTCAACCTTCCCAAACCTCACAAGGCATTGTGAAAACATTTCCTACCCTATTACCCCACCACCACCAAACCCTAAGTTTGATGCCCTACCCACATCAAACGATTTTGTGTTGCATCATGGATCCTCGTGTGCTTGTTGTTGATTTCAACAAATTGAACTTGCTCATGTATATGAGAAGTTAAATTTCCTTGAATTCCTCCTCACTCGACCTCCTATCCAATTCGTTTCGGTGGATTAAACTTCGAATGATGCATCGTCGTCTTATTTTTCCAACTAAAGGACTAACTACTCTTAGAGTCTTTATTACTTTAGTTGTTTTAGAGTCTTTTTTTTAAGCAATGTTGGAAAATTATCACTATTAGAATAGCTTATGCTTAGTGGTTTATTTTCCATATTTTTTGCTTTAGATACTCATATTGTGTGTATGACTATCTACCTTGTTATGTCTTTTCTTTTACGTAACCTTTGTGTTGTTTGTGTGTTATTTCCTTAGTTCTCTTTTGAGTTGATCATGGTTAATTTTTACAATTTCTTATGGGTGATTCCATCAATTCTAAACTTTAACCCATTGACAAGTTTATCATCTTCATTGGATTGAAGCTTGATTTTGTCAGTTACCTTTTTGGACATACTTAGCAAAATACTTGCTTCTAATTTGAGATTTCTTCTCTCTCTCCCTCTCAAGTTACTTAGTAGGTAGTGATCATATATACATTGGTGTTTCTTTTCTTTCTACTAACCTTTGTGTAGCATGTCACCTTAACTCACATACTTGGTGCCCCAAGCAAGGGGGAGCAACCACCAAGGGGGAGCTACTAGCAAAGTCCGATTTTCTACAAAAGACTTGTGCTAACCTTTTTGCTACGACAAAGGGGGAGAAATGATAGTGATAAACTCGTTAATAATTCGATATTTTGTGTTTCTACGTAAATGAGTTTATCGTTTGTCGTAATAAAAAAGGGGGAGATTGTTAATGCAAGTGATGCCTAAAAACATTATTAGTGTTAACTAATCTTTCTTAGTTTTGATCACAACAAACTATACAACACATTTAGTGTAAAACACAAAACGAATTATTTAACTAACACTATCATCAAGGTAATAATCATATCACTAACCTTTCTTAATCATACTTAGTGATCATCAAAATGATTATCCTTAAAACTCACTTTTGTTAATATGACAAAAGACTTTTAATAAACTTTCTTTTTTTAGAAAATGTTTTATTAAAATGGAAAATGAAAATTTGAAAATAACATATTCCATATGCTATTAGAATATCCTTTGAAGGCTTCAAATACCTCAGATATTCCTACCCCACTAAAAGACAAAAAACAGAGCGTACTCTAGGGCGGAACCTTAAGTAGCTAGGCGGTTCCCTAGCGATAAGGAACCGCCGGTCTAGATAAGGTACCGCGCCCAGATAGCCATTATATATCCGTTATACTTTGTCTCCTTTAAATAGTGGGTCAAATCTCATTTTCCAACAAGCCTCTTGGACGTTTTTCTCAGCCCCCTTTCTCTTTTCTATAACATAATCATTAGTAAATGATCACTTAAAGTGTTAAGGATGTTTACATATGATTATCCTCTTGATCCCCTCCTTTACCTTGTCCAATGAGAAGATCACTCACTCACTAGTGTTGTGATAAAGATGAATCTATGAGCTAGTCATATTCATCATGATACTCTTTTTGTTTTATGTCAATCCATTGTATTTATGAATACTTAGACTAGTTGTGTTCATCCAAGTTATTTGTGAATACTTGGATTTGTTGTGTACATCCATTGCATATGTGTTTGCTTGGATTTGTGTTGTGTAGATCCAAGCTACATGTGTGTACTTGGATATGTCTAGTTGAGTTGTAATAGATTTGATTAGTAGTTCTCACTAAACTATAAAGTGATGTGGTTGTGTCTTGTGAGTTCTCACTAAACTTGAAAGTGATTAGCAGTTGTGTTGTGTGAAGTTCTCACTTAGCTTCAAAGTGAAGAGTCGTGAAGATTGGTTCTATCTTAGGATTAGAACTCGACATCTAGCCTTGTGTCGTAAAACGGTGAAGTAGGCAACGTCGTGAAGATTGGTTCTACCTTAAGATTAGAACTCGACATCTAGCCTTGTGTCGTTAAATTTTGAAGTAGGCAACGTTGTGTAGATTGGTCCTAGATAAAGATTAGGTCTCGACATTTAGCTTAGTTTCGGAAAATAATGTAAGCGATGATGTAAGGTTTTCTCCGCCAAGAAGGGAGCTTGTGGATATAGTGGAAATCTCGAGTAGGTGTACTCGAGGAGTGGAGTAGAAACGAGGATAGAGCCTCGTTGTCGAACCACTATAAATCTTGGTGTCTTCCCACTAGGTTGTCTCCTTCCTTACTTTTTACTTATTTCATTATCATTACACTTACCTATTATCTTTTCTAGTGCATTTGAATTGAACCTAATCATTACGCAACTTAGCTTCAAGCAAAAGATAGTTATGATACAAACCAAATTGAAAGTAATTTTAATTTGGTTGCCAATCGAAGAGAAACTATTCAACCCCCCCTTCTAGTTTCTACAGGTTTTGTTGAAGACGTTGAACGTTTCCTTCCATTTTATTAGCATGAGTTTTCAATTCATTATCAAGTTCATTTTTAAGCTCGTTTTTCAACTCGGATCTTAAGCTAATCCTCTCATGTTGCATGTTATCAAACTTAGCATCATTTGCTTTTGCATAATCCAAAAATTCTCCATTTAGATTTTTAGTGTGAGCATTTTGAAAATCTTGTGTAGTGTTTTGAAAATCACGGTTTTGGTTTTGATTTTGAACTTGCCCATTCCCACTTTGGTAATTCCCTTTGTTGTAGTTACGTGAATTGCCTTGATAACCACCATTTTGATTGTTGTTTCGATAGTTGTTAGCATTTTGATTTTGGGGAGATTGATTTGGGCGGGAACCTTGGCCATTTTGGTTGTAAGTTCCCGTTGCTACGTAAGCACTCAAAGTGTTACCACCGGCGGTAATGCACTCGGAAAGATCATGAGCTCTACCACAAGATAAACAACTCTTTTCAACCGCTTTAACCAATGCGGAATTCAAAGCATCTTGTGCTTTCCAATGTGTCATAAGCGTCAAAATTCTATTGAAAAACCGATTTTCCTCATTAGCTTCATCATGTAAGGCATTAATGTTACGAGACGATGACGATGACGATGAACCCATATTGGCAACACTCGGTGTGTTACGAGGGTTATAAACCTTAGATCTATTCTCGATAATCTTTAAAGCCTCATCGGTCATTTTGCACAAAAAATTACCACCCGCGGCGACATTCAAATAATCTCGTTCATGATTATTAAGCCCATTGTAAAAAGTATCTATTTGATGCAATTCCAAGAAATCATGGTGTGGACATTCATTTAACATCTTTAAATCGTTCCCATGCCATTGAAAAACTTTCATTATTTCGTTGTGTAAACCTTGAAATCTCATTTTTCAAATGTGTTGTTTTAGATGGTGGAAAAAATTGGTTCACAAACTTAGAGACGAGATCACCCCATGTCAAAATCGAATTTGGCGGTTCTTTCTCGAGCCAAATTTTTGCGGGTCCATCCAACGAGTATGGAAACAACATCATCTTAATGGCGTCATGCGGAACATCCTTAAACTTGCTTGTTGCGGTGAGACGATTAAAATTTCGTATGTGATAATGCGGGTTGTCTTTTTCATGACCTCTAAACTTATTTGCTTGTAACATCGACATTAAACCCGTCTTAATCTCGAAATTCTCCGCAAGGATGGCGGTGGGAATCACAATAGCTTCTTAAAACCCCTCGGTGGGTGCTTGAAGCAACTCCATCACAGTACGATTAGCCATGGCAACTATTGGTTCTACAACGGGTTCAACAATTGGAGTTTCTTCCTCAATCAAATTTCCTTGGTTTTGACGACGTTTGCGAGCTCGTTTTGCTTGATTACGAGTTTGCATAAACGTGACGTAGAATGAGAGGTGAGCAAAGAATATTCTTTTGGGTGTTTTGTGGATTTTCAATTTTTTTGTGTTTTTTATTGTTTTTAATTTTTTTGGATTTTGTGTGTATTCGTAGACAACAATCTACCAAATCTCTCCTTGAATCAAACTCTTGATTAAAGAAGCCTCAAAAGAATGAAAACGATCACGTGGAGTGAACGCCTTCGAATGACTTTAGAACTTTGATGAAAACCAAATTGTTCAAGAGGGTTTAATCACAAAGAAACCAAGCAAATATATATGATACGTAATAATACTTTGGGCGGCACAACCCTCGATTAGCCTTCAATCTCAAAATACTCACAAGCAAGCGGAGAAACGAGGCGGCGCGAAGCACTTAAGAGCCTTTTTCTTTAGGTTGTATTTTATAACACCCGCCTTATATCCACCTTATAGTTTGTATTTTTCAAAATCGAGCTTCACGAAAGTATTTATCTATTTTTGCCTTTTTCTTTTTTGTTTGAGATTCTAATATAATAACTAGGAGATCAAATCCCAATTAAGGTTGTGTTTTCACACTTTTGGAGATATTTTGAATTTGTTGTGATACTTAATACAATATAGTAATAATATTTCACAAGAAAAACGAAAAAACTGATAATACGTATTAGTAGAGTTCTACTAATACAAATACTAATTATGGTTAAATATTAAAAACAAAATGAACAAATTAATCACGACACACCTCCCCGACAGCGGCGCCAAAATGATTGTGGTAAAATACGTCTTTTAGAAAAAAGAGCGTATATTAGCGATAAGTATTAAATACGACGGTTTAGGAAAACCGTGTACTAATGACCCAAAGGTGAAAGTTCGTTTTCCTAAGGAGGTATATGTGTGTGAATAATTCGTAATGATTTGAGATTAATATTGAAATAAAGAAGGGATGAGAAAAGAGAATGACGGTTACGTGAAAATTATACTACGATGACTAAATTAAAAAACCGTAAAAAGTGACAAAATAAAAATTAATTTCTAAAAATTCCCAAAAACTTACCAAAAATCAATAAAAACAAACTAAGAGTTTACAAATGATCAAAACTTTTTCAAACCTTTTAATTAATTAAATATTAATTTTTAAATGCTAATTAAAGCCCTAAAAATCCAAATAATTATTAAAAAGTCCAAATAAAGATTTTTCACTTTGAAAAACTCTAAAATGACTAAATTAGACTAAAAATTATTTTTATGAATTTTTAAACTAAGGAAAACTATTTTTAAATGATTAAAAACTATTAAAATATTAAAACAATTCTAAAAATTAATAAAATGATGAGAAAATTAATCTAAGAGTTTTTAAAATTCTAACTTAATGTATTTGACCTAAGAAAAATGTAAAAACTTGCAAAAATATTAAAAATGAAATTTAATAATAAAATAATATTAAAATAATATTAAAAATCCAGAAATTATAAAAAATCTAAAAACTTGCAAACTAGTTTATATTAATCTAAATAAACAGAAAATGAAAGTGAAATTACCAATATACCCCTATTGGGCCACCAAATGGGCTAAAAACAAAAACAGACCATGGTTAATGGGCTTTTTGGCCCAATAAAGTCCAACTCAACAAAATAAGCTGAAAATCACTAGTCTAGCTTAAAATCCGATTCTAAACACAAAAGTCTGAAGGCCCTAAAGCTGAATGGGAGCTTATCACAGCTTAATTTAACAACAACTTATTCTTAAAGGGCTTTTTGGCCCATTAAGCTATAAGCCAATGCCATAAGCTATAATTTGACACACAACCTTCTTTTGAGATGCCTAAGAGATCTGTGAAAATAAATTTTCAAAAAGCTAAACCAATAAGCCAGAAATAAGCAAAGTAAAATTTCCCTAAAAGACAAAATAGTCGACTTGGAGTTCTAGACCAATTCAGACCTTGATTCAAGTTGCAAAAGACTCTAAATGACATAATTAATACAAATCAATCAAGAAAAGTTCAATAAGCCAAGCCAAATAAGCTGAATAAGCTGAAAAGTACTTATGTAAAAGTCAAAGTAATTGGTTTTCTAGTCAAAGCTCAAAGTCAACCTCCCAAATGCTCCAGTATGAATAAATGGGTCAAATAAGGAACAACTATTACAAAATTGAAGTTGTTGCTTGTTAAAATAAGCTAGAACAGCTTATTGATAAGCTATTCAAGAAATAACACTAGCAGTGGCTAGCAGCAGGGGAAAGGAGTTCCCACTGCTTTGACTTTTTTACTGTTGATTTTTGAGAGATCCAGTTGGATTGATTGGAAAACAAAGGCACCCTTACAACCAGTGAGTCGTAAGGAGTCAATATCAAGCAAGAAATCACAAAATCACCAAGCCAATAAACACAAAATAAGCAAACTGTGTACATATATGATACAGACCTAGAAAATAAGCAGTTATGAACAAATATGCAGTTTAAGCATGAATAAGCCAACCAAAATGAACCATATGCATACACACGATATAATAAAGTACAATAAGCACAACTAAACTTGTTTCGAACACTGATTCAAAGATTAAAGGCAGATTCAAGCATATGCAGTTGACTGGTGAACAAAGTGATATCGAAAATCCCTTTTGCTGATCTAAATGACCACAAATCTAATTTCAAACCTTCAAATCACTTTCTTTGGTTGTATTAACTAATATTTAGCACTTGTTAACCCTAGTCTACCCTTAGATCTAGGTGTCCCTAAAATTTTAGTCAAAAACAATAGGTTTATCAGATATTATGGCCTTGTGATGGATTTTGGTGATTCAAACCCAAAAACTTGTAGACAAATGACAAATAGCACAAGTAGAACAAGTACCAACACAATACACAAACATTCACCTACTCAAATCAACCAAAGCTCAGCTTATGCAGTTAACCCAAAAACCCCTTAATAAGCTGTTTTAACAATTTTTCGAAGGCTTATCCAGATTTAACCCACAAATCAAGCTTAAATCAACCTAGTATCAACAAACACCCATCCAAATATACAAGAACAAACCACAAAAACACAGATTCACAATCAAATACTCATAATCCTCAAAAATCATGCAATATTCAGAAAAATGAAAAAGGTTTAGAGATTCAAACCTCCAAGATGTACATCCACACCTTGGATTGTATGAGCTTAGGTGCTAGCTAAACAAGCACCAACTTCCTTGTACCTGCTAAGAACGACAAACACCAAAGTGAACCAAATAACAATGAAAATCTGATTTTTTTTAAAACAAGAGTTTTAATCCTTAAAATGTTTCCTCAAAAACCAACAAATGATAAATGGAACTCAGACTTTAGCTAATCAAACACCAAATTATTACAAAAACCTAAAAGGAAAATCACAATTTCAGAAAATAAAACTTTTATTTCATAAAAAGGAATTACAAGGATTTAGCTAAAATCTGGAATAAAGGGACTCTCACATGTTGAGGTCTCCTTTTATAGGCTAACATAGACGATTCTAGATGCAAAATACATGAGAAACCCTAGCTATGAAGTCTCAAAAATGCCCTTGGCCTTCTAGACGTGTTTTATGTGTATGAGTTGTCCAATTCAATCCTAGCTGTTCATTTTAGCTTTGGGGCCAAGCAAGGAATATTAGCTGTTGATTTGGCCACGTGGCTTTGCTTGGAGAAGAGGGTAGGTTTCTATTGGTAGACGGTTAAGAGTGTGTGGTCCTTTGGGTGACTGGGTGTGAGAATTCAAGCGTGGGATTGATTCCTGTGAGGGTCAATTGTATTTTAGTGAAGGTAATTTTAAAAACCCCCTTGATGGTAAAAAGTTAAAACTGGGTTTCATACGTGTGAACAGTGCCACGTTTGATCCGAAATCAGTGGAGGTTAAGTGTTCGGCGCGTGTTTGTTGTGTTTAAACTTTCAGAATGACACAAGTGGTCCTTGGTTTTTGGCAAAGTGTGTAAAACAAGTATTTCAGCCTTGATAAATGCTTTTCCTTTGTTAAATAACTTTCATTCTTCTCACTTTGGCCACGAATAGTTTTCAAAACAGATTTTAGGGCTTATTCAACTTTGGCATATTTACAACATTAGTCCTTTTGATGTTTAATCCATTTTTAAAGGACTAAATATGTAATATTCTTGAACTCGAAGGACTTATTTGGATCTTTGTCTTCATGAGGGACCATTATTGACAATTTAGTTTTTTTTAGGGACTAAACTTGCCAATTCTTCAAAGATGAATGACCTTTTTGTCATTTTGACAAACTTAAGGGACCAAAATTGTAATGATGAATATACAAGGGTATTAAGTGTCATTTCTTCATAAATGAGGGATCATTCTTGTACATATTCAAGTCTTCAAGGGTTTTTTGATAAATCACAAACTAGGGCCCGGTTCATTGTGTGGCTTCGTTTCTCGTGTTCGTTTTTCCTTGTTTCATGTGATCTTTTGTCTTTTTTCACGATATCCATACCTAAAATACACAAGTAAACAAACACAAGCATATATATGGTATTTTGTGACATTTTTATGCATTTAAAGCCCGAAAAGAACGATGAGATCATGTATAAATGCCTTCTCATCATTAGTTTTTTGGTTTTTGATCTAATCATGCAGGCATTGTTGAGCATTGTGCAATATGGTACAAAGTTGCTTATGGACTTCATATCTTGAAGGATTTTTATTTATGATGGTTGGAATGTTTACATTCCTATCTTGAAATAAAAATTTATCATAATTATTTCTTTGCAAATCTGTGTAAGTTTAAGGGGAGGTTTAGGAAACCTTTAGGTATTTGGGTACTTATAGAGTACTCTTATCATAATTCTAGATTGTGTCCACTGGTGAGTAGGAGTTAGGCCTAATGAAGGCTTTTCTTTTTAAGAATTGTTGGAATTTCTAAATCTTGAGGCACTATAGCATGCAAAGTTGATATATTGTGCATGCAGACTTTTTGGCCTAGAATTGGGATTGGTTAGTTGGGAGACTTGGTGTAAATTAAAAGGGGCTTACCTGGGAGTTACAAAGGGTTTATATGATATTTCTTCACTCTTAAGAACTTTGGTTATAAAGGGACACTTGAGGACAATTATGTCTATCTTGCTTATGCAAGTGTGCATGATTGGACAGTGCTTGCCTACTTTCAGTCATTTTCAAAGTATGAATAATCTTTATTAGGGTAAACCTCTTTGTTAAGGTCTTTTTATGTTATTACTTTTTATTTTTGGCCGTTGACACATAGTGGTTCATCCGCTGACTAGCACATTTTCAAACGCTGACATGGTAAATTTACACGCTGACAAAATATAGCAGTTTCCCGCTAACACTAATATTTTGACCGTTGATGAACACTGGGTCCTACCTAGTTGTTACTTTTGTGATATTTTAGGCCGTAATTTTATGGGATTTGGTATATTCTTTAATTGCTAAGTGATAAGTTATTATTTTTCAAGATTTTCATCATTATATTTTGAATAACTTACCTCTTATTTCAACCAATAATGTCCTAGTTTCCATCCTATAAATACGGCTCATACTATTTTAAACAGGATAACTTGCTTGATTGTCTTATATTTTCTCCAAAACCATCCATTTTCACTATCATACTTTCTAACCTTTCACAACCAGTTTTCATGGCTCCTCTATTTAAACCTGTTGGTGCTACGTTGGGATTTAGGGATCAACACAACATGATCGCCTATCTTGAGGCTGATGATACCCATCATCCTCAATACACATGAATGATTGAGTATCTCTTGGATTCTAACTTAAGGTATGATTTGACTCATGCTCCTCTCATTCCTATCACACACATCAAACAGTTTTGGAACACTACAAGTTCTAGAACAGTTGGTGGAGTGATTACATTGTCAGGGGCTGTTCATAGGACACAATGGGTGGTCACTGAAGCACTTATTCGCCAAGCCTTAAGGCTTGATGATGCTGATGGGGTGACTAACTTTCCTCAAGAACAGTTAGAAGAAGGACTTAGAGGCTTGGGTTATGAATTTCCCCATGAGGGCAAAATTAATAAATATTTAAAACAACAATTTCCCCCAGCTTGGAAGTTCTTGATACATACCTTCTTGCAATGTCTTAGTCCTAAGTGTACTTCTTTCAATGAAATCAATCATTCTTTTGGTTGTATTCTTGTTTGTTTGGCCACTGGGCAAAAATATAATTTTTCCCAAAAGAATTTTGAGGGCATGTTGAAAAATAAGGGTAACAAGATGACTCTTGCTTACCCTAGATTTTTACAAATGGTTTTTGAGCAACAAGGTTACTGTCGTAGGGATCATGATAATTTTTACAAGATCTCTACTCAAAAGGCTAAAATTTTTCTGTCTATGAATACTAGACCTTTCTGACCTTTACCTTTGACACCTTCCATGTTGCCTGTTATTGAAGCAGCCATCAACCCTCAACCTCAACAAGAACCTACACATAAACAACAACAATAACCACCTTCACCTCACCAAGATGACCCTATGAACATTGACCCTTCAACCGCTGACACTCACGTTTCAGCTGCTAACACACCCATTTCACCCGCTGTCACCTCACCATCCCAAACACATGTTTACCAATCCACTTCCTCATCTGAACCTTTTGACTTTCGCTTGGAGAAAAGAGAAAGGACTACTGGAGTCTTCTCTAGTGGTCCTAGCCATGCAGTTGAGAGAGTTTTTCCTGATGAATCCATTTTGAGGAGTCAAATCCCTATTTAGGAGGAGGGAAGTCTGCAACCTTTATCTATTTTAGAATTGACGGCTATCTACATTGGCTTGCAAAAGTCCATTGTGGAACTTGTACAAAAAGTCACTGACCAAGGCCTTGAACTCAATCAATTGAGGGAAAGGATAGTTGTTTTAGAAGCTGCTGGCTCAAGAAGAAGGAGAGCTATGGTTTTATCCTCTAAAGATGATTCTTACAAAGGGGAGGATGAACCTACTAAGCAATTCAATTTGAGTGATAAGGGGTCCCAAGAAGGTTCGTATTGGACTAAGGAGATAGCTGAAGCATTGACAGGTATGAAGGAACAAGCTACTCCCTTTTTTTATCACTCCTATGAAGTAGTCTTTTACTAAGATGGTGTTACAAGCTAGTGGATTATCAGCCGCTGACAAAGGCAACTTGAACGCTGACACGCCTGTTTCAGACGCTGACAGGACTCCAAGTGTGACTGGTGTTTCCCAACCACCACTCATGATTTAGGAACCTTCCACTCAGGTACAATCTTCTAGTTTGCCCTCTATTGATCCATTGGATAAGGGTAAAGCTGTGTTAGTAGTAGAAGATGTACCTAAGGATGCAGCCCAGACAAAGTTTGACGAAATGCTTACTCATCAACTGCAAGAGCAAGAAAAGAAAGGACTTAAGAAATGTAGTATTGAAGCACAGATTCTCTCATTAGAATATGAAGAATATGAGAAGGATGAATCTGATGATGAAGAAGAAGAGAGTGATCATGGTTCTAATGTGATTTTAGAAGAACCAGAAAGATTGGAGTATGGTGAGGATGAGCTGGCAAAAGAAAGGCTCAACCAATTAAAAAAGAGTGTTAATTTTGAGATACCTGTTATCTATGATTTGTATTTTAGGTATGAAAGAGAGATGTCAGAAAACCCTGGTGTTTATTTATCTAACAAAATTTGGGGTATGGAACTAATGATGAGAGTTCAAGGTGATTGTCAGGTCATTTTGAAGAATAGGGTAGTTAATGTGTTGAGGGAAAACAAAACTACAAGAAGGGAATTGTATAATATGCTTATGAGACGTCATCAAATACGATGGACATATGCAAAGTGTAGGAAGTTGTCGTTTGAGCAATTGGAGTGTTTTGCTTATCCAATATGGGATTCTGTGTGTAATGCAAACACATATAGGTTGCTGTCTGTTGAGAGGCAAGAGGAAATTGAGGACGAGTTGAAATTAAAGAAGGCTTCCATTATGCCAAGACCAGTAAAGAACGGATTCAAGCTTAAATTTCCAGATCTTGATTAGTCAAATCCACATGAGGTTGTTTTGAAGAAAAACATGGTGCTTTCTCCTTTGGAGGCATCTGATATGACTACTGTTGTGCCTCTTTATTTTAAGAATCCAATCATTAAGTATGAGGAGGATTCTATTGGTTTTTGGGTGATTACCAGGGCTAGAGGAAAGGTACATACTTTTACTTCATTTATTTCTTTGTTTGCTAGCCTGGATAGAGAGGATGTAGAAACTCTTTGGAGTTTGCCGAAGGATAAGTATGAGACAGAAGCTCATTCCTCCTTAAATGGAATAAAAATCTGGACAACATTTCAAAGAATGTTTGCCCATGATGTTGAAGATCCAGTTTGGTTGAATCTGGATGGTTTGAGTAGCTTGAAGTTGCATTTGTATTCAGCTACTGGTGTTTCATTTGAGTACTACAAAGTTTGCAGAGTTCTTGTTGATAGATGTGAAGTATCCATTGTCACAAGATTTGTTGAAGAAGTTGATCAACGCCAGGCTTGAAGTTTACTACACCAGTGATGTTAGCATGGACTATATGAGATTCAGATATTTTCTCAGATTCAGGAGTAGGTTTTTATTTGTAAGAATCCTCGTTGTATTTTGTTTTATTCAGAAACTTGAACATTAGTATAAGTATCAAGTTTAGGGGAGTATTATTGGGAAAAAAATTAGCTACATCACTATGCCGCTGACAAAGGGATTTCAACCGCTGACAAGAGTAAATCAAGCGCTGACAGAATGAGCACTGACAAGAGATATTCAAGCGCTGACAAGAGAAGTCCCAGCTACAACAGAATACTTAGTCATCATGTTTTGATATGTTAGGAAGATATGCATTGTATATTGTATTTTCTATGTTTATCTTAGTATATCTTCCTAGAATAGTTGACAAGATTGCTTATTGTATAAGGCTCCTTATGTCTATAAAAGGAGGCCTTTAGGTTAAGGTTTGATAATACGTTTTACACTTTCATTGTACGCAAAGTTTAATCAATCAAAGTGAAAGTTTGGTTTATATTGTGTTTAAAACTGTTCTTTGTTCTAAGTGTTGAATTCCGCATAATACTTAGATTGTTGTTAACACAAAGTTTCTCTAAGTGTTAATCTTGATTCAATCTCGTTAACACAAAGATAATGGATCTAAGTTTGGGATCAACAATATTCGTTTCCTTGGGCTACAAGATTATTAGGCCTATATAAGGACCCCTTAGCCTTCATAATTTTTACACACCACGTTCTCTCTTCTCTCTCTCTTGCGCCGATCGACCAAACGCACCCTTAGGGTTCTTTGTTTGGTTTCTTGAATCAAGTCCTATCCCCTCTCTAGGCTTGTTGGGTTGATTTTCCACTAAACTTTGAAGCTCGATTTATACGTACTAGCATTACGGTTAACTCGTTGTAATACGTGTGTACAAGAACGTAATATAGTCTTACATTAGACTATATCTTGGTGATTCGATATAAACCCTAATTTGGTGAATTTGTTCTTGTTCGTGGGAATTGCTTTGCAAAAGGTATGTAACCCTAATTCTATTAATTATAATTGCGTTAGTTATAACCTTGTTAAATCGCTTCCGCTATATGTGTTCTGATCTTGTGTAGGGTTTCAATAATTGTTAAGAACTATATAAACCTTCAGTGGCATCGAGAGCCGTGATGTGCTCGTACGCTAGGTATATTTAAAAATAATTGCAAATACAAATCCTAGACAAGAAGCCAAAAACTTGATATGCGATCTTTCCACACATTGGGTTTTAAATTTATAACAAGAATTACCGATATAATTAGGAACACAAATTCGAGCAAGTATACTCTAGTCATGTTGCAATTAGGTTGGTAAGTCAAGGTTGTCCCATGGGACTTGGTTATACTCAAGTGTAGTTGTTTGTAACAATGGTAAGTATGATGTCACGATCACACCACCATGAGAATCGTTAAAGGCACACACAAAAGACATACATGTATGGTTAAGTGATCACATGGACATATGGATGCATAGTTTGGAAAACATATTAAAGGTAATCCTTTAGATCTATAGAACCAATAATAAGACACTAGTGCTTTATAAATCAATAATACATAAGTCTCAATCAAGTGGTGACTCATGAGCCTTATGCCTAAATCAATAACAACAAGAATCCTTTCGACCCATAGACTTGGTGTTATCAATTTGATAAGTTCCATTTACTTGAAAGATGATTAGAACAATATATTCAAAAGACTCCTTTCGACCTATAATCTAGATTAAACCATTACTTGTTATGTTTATTAAATCTCTTGCACATTGATCACAAGCACAAGACCAAGTCATTAGTCGGTTAACGAATTGAAATCAACCATATTGAGAATAAATTCCGACATTATAGACTCAACAATGATTAACCAAATTGACAAACAAGAACAAGTTCTAATTCAACCAAATATAATGTTATCACCACAATCCAATGACAAGCACTAATAAAATCCAAAAATCCATTTATAACAAGTTATCATATAAACAATACAAGTATCACAACATTCACAATATCACAAACATAAGGATCACCATGAACATAAACCACATTGAATAATAAAGAAGAAGTTACCCAACATTAGAATCCATAGAAACAAAGTATCCAAATGATTCTAACCAATAGAACAACCAATATACAATTCGTCCTACCCATACCCTTCTTGGACATCAACCTCTTGGTGCGAGTATAGGGCCTTTTGGGGTGTTCGGGAATGAGGATTGTTGGAGATTGAATTTGTTTATGGTGTATGGTTTCTCTACATCACCAATGGTTTATTACATTTACATGGCTATCAATTCCACCCCTCACCACTTGGGTGAGGGGTGATATCAAAATCACAGAAATATGGGATAGATGATGATTGAAGGAATGATGAGATATTGGTTGGTAAAAGATATGTATAAACACTACCCCATGGGTTTTATTTATACTTGAATTCTCCTTGGCCACCAAGTAGTTTTCTTGGAGAAAAAGGTGAGTAATGTTCCAGGGAATTAAGTAATGAAGAGAAAATGGATGGTCTCTAGGTGTTATGGAGTGATTAAGTTTGCTTGGAGAAGTGGAAGATATGTTTAATGTGACTTTTGCTAGACTTGACTAACAACATGCTGGTGGCAACTGATGGTGGATTTGATGGAGGCAAGGACTAGCTTGCTGGTGGCAACTGAATGCTACTTTGATGTTGGTGGCAAATGAAGGTTGATTTGATGGAGGCAAGCTAAGTGTTGCTGGTGGCAACTTAGCCAACTTTACCACTTTTCCCTTCTAGTCCTTCTTCTTTGTTTCTTCCACCTTTCTTTCTTCCAAACTTTCCAAGACTCTTTATTATTGTATTATTTATCATACGAGAGCTACACTTTCATGTCTCGTTCATCTTTTCACCTCCAATTCACGTATTTTCTTCATTTATCGTGATGTAACCATTGATGAACCTACAATAACAAATAAGCATCATTAAGTATCATATGTTCATAATAATCACATAAATACATGCATAAACACCACGAATACGCTCATATAAATATGTTAGATTTGAACGTTATCAAATCCCCTCACACTTAAGTTTTGCTCGTCCTCGAGCAAGGAAAAGAAAAACTTTGCTTGCCCTCAAGAAAATAAAATAAATTTAAAGTTGAATAAAATAACTAAGTTCTAAAAGAAAAGAAAAATTTTAAAATTCTATGAAAAATTGAAAATTATTTTGATTTTTATACGAAATCGCTAAAGATGCAAACCCCCTCACACTTAAGAGGTTGCTTGTCCTCAAGCAAATAAAAGGAAATATTTTTGGGATTTTTTATACGAAATCGCTAAAGGTGCAAACCCCCTCACACTTAAGAGGTTGCTTGTCCTCAAGCAAATAAAAGAAAATTACTTTCCACGATGGTGCGTGAAAATGATTTAGAAAAATAAGATGAAAATCTACCAAGTACAAACAAGACTAAATCAAATGGCATGAGCACCAAGTGTACACATCTAAAGAGGACTTTTATTCTGGTTAAGGCTTTGGGTTAATGGGTATGGATAAGACATGGGAATTTATAAGAGGTGTCACGAATATACAAGTTAAAAGTCTAAGTCCCATGTTGCTAGTTACCGGACATATCACAAGCCCAAAAATGATCATAGCTACGAGCTTTATTTAACGCATATATCACGTCTTAGCACATTGGCTAATCGATATCTAAACATACTTCATCTTCCTTCATCTTCATAATATTGTCATCACTTTTTTTTTACTTTTTTTTTCGATGACTTATTTTCTTTTTCTTTCTTTTTCACTTTTCTCATCCTCCTCTTTTTTCAAATTTTTTTTTTATTTTCTTTTCAACATCCAACACATGCTCCCCTCACACTTCGCTTAAGCACACACCAAAAAAAATACAAACATAAAGGAGCTCATCTTCATCTTTGTTGGAATGGCACACACACATAACGACGAGTGTCAACTAATAATCATCAAAAATGATCCACCATACAAGCAACTAGCAACACACCATTTAGACTTCGACAAGGGTTAGGCTAAGGTTTAAGGTTAAATATTTTTTTTTCTTTTTATTGGATTTAACAAAAATGAAAAGAATGGCTCAACAGGTGTTCTAAGGGTATCTAGCACTAAACGAGAGTGCTAACAAAAGGGTATGGGAGGTTAGCTAATCGATGAAACTAGCTAAAGAAAAATGTAAAAGGCTTTTTGGGTATAATTCCTACGGTTGCCTCTTTGTTACGCATATACACTTATATCACACAAGTGTGATCTCACTACAACTTATTTTATTTTTTTATTTTTATTTTTATTATATTTTTTTACACCATGTGAATGATTATTGAAACATATTTACAAATAAACGTGTGAAAACATTTAAATCCTAAGGGCAAACAATTATACAACTCTCCCATTTTTTTTCTTTTTTTATATAATTAGCCCAAAAATTTATATTTTGAAAATTCGGTTTCGGTTTCTCATTTATTTCCCCTCACACTTAAGTTTTGGATTAGACTCAATATTTAAAATAAACTTCAAAGCATGAAAAGTGAGGAAAATAAATAAATAGTCCAAGAGAAAAGAAACTTCCCGGGCTAAGAAATTGCAATTGATCTCCATATGATAAGATTCCAAGTAAGGAAGATCAAGCGATTTCATCTCCATCGAGTGTATACACATACCAATCATCCATCATAACAAATCCATCATCCATAAGCTTTATAGAACCTGCAAAATAAACTAAACTACAAAACACGTTAATTTATTAAGCACACTTTCGTAGGCAACACGATTGCATTTAGCATATGCAACAAGCCTTTAAACCCTTCGGTATCCCGAGTGGACGAGTTATAGTCTCGTGAGAGTTTCCAGCGAACACACCCACAAAGTTCATACATGAACCACATGAACTTTAAACAAACAAACAAGCACGCATGCAAACAAAATGCAACACACACAAGACAACTAACATAAACCAGAACAAACATTATGCATATATATACATCACACATATGAAAATTAAAAACAATCTAAACATTTAAAAACATAACACGACTCAACAAAAACAAAATACGAAAAACTAATTTTTTTCAATAATAATTAAAAAATGACTAATAATTTTAAAGACGAGAGAGATACACTTTATATGATGCCATGGAAATACAAGAAATATTAAAACGAAAAATGAACAACTAAAAGAAAAAAATGAGATTTGAGAGCTACTTGATGCTTATGAGTTTGTATATTTATTTTCTTATTCTATTTTTTTTGTCAAAAACTTACTCTAAAACTTCTCCAACTCGCAAAAATATTTAGGGAACGAGCAGGGTACGTCTTAAGAAATAAGAATATGATTAGTTGACGTTTTCTTGTTTTATTATCATGACTCAAAAATTTTACTACTCGTAAAAATTTCTGGGAAACAAATAGTATAAGTTTCGAGAAATGGTTTTCATAATCTTTTGTCTTTTTTTATTACAACCAATAACATGTAGACAAACTCTCAACACCAACATATTTCTCAAATCTAAAAATAAAACCTATTTAATTAATTTTTTTTAACTAAATGAAACAAAAACACATAATAGAGGTTTTGTACCAAATCTATTAAACCGGATGGTTTTCAAGACTTCGGGTTCTATCCACGGGATTTGGGAATTTACCGGAGTGAATAAAAATACAAACAAGGAAAAAAATTATTAAAACGGGGCAGTTGGACGGGATGTAAGCTTTATTAATAATTGGTTCAAAAATCGATTAACGGATGTTAAACAAGTTAAAAACACAATTAGGAATGGTTTGGTGAAAGCCTAGTCTAAAACAAAAGAAGATAAAAAGATTTTTTTTTTGACCTGACAACCTTGCCGACCGGCATAGGGGTGTTGCCGGCGGCAAGGTGAAGCAGTTTGGGTTTTGCCGGCCGGCAGGGTCATGGTGCCGGCGGCATGATGAAAGCAGTTGGTCAGTTGCCGGCCGGCAAGGTGATGGTGCCGGCGGCAACTGCCCCAGTTCAGATTTTTTTTTTACAAACTTTCTTATAACATAAAAACTAACAGTTTTTTGTAAAAACACTTTTATTATATTGATTAAAACATATGAGATAAAGCTTAATCCAAATAAACCCTTAAAAACAATAAGACACCTTATGCATGAAACAAGGAAAATAAGCACAAAAAGAAAAGAAAAGACTAATAAGCTAACAAGACATGTAAAACCATTTAGCACACAACATTCTAATAACAAAATAAGACACAGCACAATGCACATCTAACACATAACATGAAACAAATGACTAAAACTAGATTTCTAACTCTTTTTTTTATTTTTCATGTATTTTCCATTCATTTTCGAAACCATTTTTTTAATTTTTTATTTTAACAAATATGACTTAAGGTATCAAATACCATTTATCTTGACTAAAGGAGAATTTTCGTAGTGATCAAAATCGTTAGATAATGATTAATCCAAACACCCCCTTAAACTAGGAAAAACACAAAAATGCATACAATGAGAAATGCAACAAGCAAGCACTCCCTGATGTTAAGGAAGCTTATGTCACTGTATCTAGAGAGGAATCTCATAGGGGTGTTCCTGATAACTCTGATCATACAAAGGCTAAATTGAATGCTACTTCCTTTGCTGCTAAGACCTTTAATCAAAATAGGAGAATCACTTCCAATGCTTCTAATAGAACCCCCAACAAGGGCAATGGGTCCAAAAACTTTAGGAGTCCTAACCCTAATCTTTTGTGCACTCATTGCAATCAAATTGGTCATACTGTTGATAGATGCTTTGAATTGATTGTTTATCCTGCTGGTTACATAAAGAAGGGGGTAATAGTGAAACGCAAACTGTTTTTAAACCCAATTTTAATGCTAATTGTGATATCAAAACTGGAGAAAAACAAGCTTCCACTTGTAATTCTCCAAACTCTTTCACCACTGAACAAATGCAGAAGCTCTTTAATTTGATTAATGACTCATCTGGCAACACTCAGTCCAATATGGCAAGTAGAACTCTTTCTTTAATGCTAATGTTTGGTTCAATGTTAACTTTTCCAAGTTTTTTTGTGGGAACTCTAAATTCCTTGTTAAAACCATTACTTTGGGATGGATTATTGATTCTGGGGCTAACCAACATCTTACCACTTTCACAGTTGGTATGTTCATTGTTGTTGATATTTCCAACCTCAACATCTCTGCTGGTCACCCCAATGGCACAGTTGCCAATATAAGTCACATTGGTGACCTCAAACATTCTAATAATGTTGTTCTTCATGATGTGTTGGTTGTTTTTGGTTATTGTGTTAGCTTGATGTCTGTTAACAAGCTTATTAAGGATAGTAAATTGTTTGTTGGTTTTGATGAGGATAAATGTTATATTCAGGACTTGGCCAAGGGGACTACTCTGGGGACTGGTAGTGAATCTGGGGGGCTCTACTTGTTTGATGACCTTAAGACTAAGAGCCTTGGTACTGTTAACACTGCTATGACCTTTAACACCTCTAAAGATACCTGGAATTGTAGACTTGGCCATCCCTCTGACCAAGTTCTCAATGCTCAAAAAAATGACCTGAAACTTTCTAAAAACACCACCATTTCTGTTTGTGAAACTTGTCACAGGGCTAAAAAACAAGGGAACCCTTTCCCTTGAGTGATCATAAGTCCAGTAAACTTGGTGATCTTGTTCACTTGGACTTGTGGGGCCATTACAAGGTTCCTAGTAAGGAAGGGTATAGATACTTCCTTACCATTGTGGATGATTACTCTAGAGCTGTGTGGACTTACCTTTTGAAATCTAAGGATGCGGTTTTTGAGTGGTTAAGGGCCCATTTGTTTAGCTTAAGGGGATGACTTTAGGATTTGGGATTGATTATATTTTGAAAATCTGGGTTAGACATAAAAAGGTTGGCCCACAAGAAATATTTCTAAATAAAATTATATAAAAAAGAAATAATCAAATAATTGATGTGCAGTTTACAAAGAAAAGGCAAAGGTTAAGCCACGTTTCTTTTTTAAATATTTTATTCAACACATTTGGTAACCCCTTCATATGTGCCAGGATTTCTTAGATGCCAAATAGTAGTCATTTGGTGGGCTCATTCTGACTCACCCCTCCTTCCAAACAATTTTAACGAGTTCTATCCCAAGTTTTAGCATTAATCACCATACACCAAACGCATCCTAACTCAATTTATTGATCTTGTTAAAACTCAGTTGATACCAAAGTTAAAATCTTTAGATCTGATAATGGGACTGAATTTGCCAATAACAAAGTACACACTATGCTCTCTTCTCTGGGTATCATCCATCAGACCTCTTGTCCTCATAGCCCTCAGCAAAATGGGATTGCTGAAAGGATACATAGACACCTGCTTAATGTTGCCAAGAGTCTTATGTTTCAGGGTAGGATTCCTATCAATTTTTGGTCTGAATGTATTTTAACTGCTGTTTATTTGATCAACAGGCTCCTCTCTTCTGTCTTAAATGGTAGGTCCCCCTATGAATTACTCTATAGCAAAAAAACCTAATCTCTCTCATTTAAAATGTTTTGGATGTCTGTGTTTGTCTACTTGTCTGAATAACAGTAACAAACTCACACCTAGGTCTGAGAAATGTGTTCTCATTGGTTATTCTTCTTTTAAAAAGGCTTATAAACTGTTTAGCTTGGATAATAGAAGAACTCTTTTCTCTAGGGATGTGAAGTTCTATGAAACTGTCTTTCCTTTCAAAATGAAAAACAATAGTGGAAAGGACTCAACTGATGTAGTTGTTACAAGTGATGTTGATCTCTTAACATTTTTTGATAACCAAACATATGCAAGTCCTAATGATGATGAGAGAGCATCACCTGGTTTGGATGGTAGGGTTCACCCTACTATTGATGATGACCTTGTGCATCATCAAGAGGAGAACCCTGCAACCACCATAGGTGAAAATGTGCAAATCTGCTCTGAGGGCAACTTTGAAAATGAAAATTCCTCTAATTATTTCATTGATCATAGTGGGGACCATCCTATAGAAGAGGAGCAGCCAGTTAGAAAGTCTAGTAGACCCACTAAACTGCCTGCTAAGCTTATTGACTTTGTTCTTGATAGTAAACTCAAGTATGGTATTGAGAAGCATGTTAATTATTCTAAGTTGAACACCACCAACTTTTGCTTTGCTACCACTCTTAAACAATCTGTTGAACCATCCACCTATTATGAAGCTGTGAAAGATAGTAGGTGGGTTGAGGCTATGAACAATGAAATTGAAGCCCTCTTAAGGAATAATACTTGGACCTTATGTGATTTACCTGCTAATAGAAAGGCTATTAACAATAAATGGATCTATAAGATTAAATACAAGTCTTCTGGCCTTGTTGACAAGTTTAAAGCTAGGGTTGTTGTTAAAGGTAGTAGTCAAAGGGAAGGCATTGATTTTGATGAGACTTTCAGTCCTGTTGTTAAAATGGTTACTGTTAGGTGTCTTGTTAGCATTGCTGTCTCTAATGATTGGCCTCTCTTTCAACTTTATGTTAACAATGCTTTCTTGTATGGTGATCTTGATGAGGACATTTATATGACTCTTCCTTTGGGCTTCAATTGCAAGGATAAAGGTAAGGTGTGTAAGCTTAATAAAGCTTTGTATGGTCTCAAGCAAGCCCCAAGGCAGTGAAATGCAAAACTTACCACTGTCTTGGTTAAGCATGGATTTTGCCAAAGTAAGTTTGATTACTTTCTTTACACTAAACAGAATGGTAACATGTTTATTTCCCTTCTTGTCTATGTTGATGATTTTATCATTACTGGTAACTGCATTGAGGAAATTGAATCATTTAAGTGCTTTCTAAAAACGAAATTCATGATTAAAGACCTTGGCATTATGAAGTATTTTTTAGGTATTGAGGTTCTTGAAAACTCCAATGGGATCTGCATGACCCAAAAGAAGTATTGTCTTGAGCTCATACATGAGTTTGGTTTGCTTGCTGCTAAACCAGTAGCAACCCCATTACCAGAAAATTGTGTTTTGGCTGTTGATGAAAGCAAAGATGATAAATTTCTCTTAAATGTTTTTGAGTATCAAAGATTACTTGGGAGACTTATTTATCTAACTCATACCAGACTTGATATATCTTATGTTGTTCATTGCCTTAGCCAACACATGCATGCACCCATTCAATCTCATCATAAAATAGCCTTAAGGGTTATTAGATACCTCAAAAAACTCTCCTAGGATTGGTATCCAGTTCTATAAAGATACCTCTTTAAGGGTGTCTTGTTTCACTGATGCTGATTGGGCCAAACGTCTTAAGACCAGGAAATCTGTTTCTGGATATTGTGTCTTTTTAGGGAGGTCTCTTGTCTCTTGGAAGAGAAAGAAGCAGCCCACAGTGTCCAGATCCTCAGCTGAGGCTGAGTATAGATGTATGGCATGTTGATCCCAAACTTAGATCGATTAAGCTTGTGTAAACGAGATTAGATCAAGTTATACACGTAGAGAAACTTTGTTTATGTATAAAGTAATCTAAGTGTTATGCGGAATTAACACTTAAACAAGAACACACAAAGGATGTAAACAAACTTTCACTTGATTGATAATAACAAACTTTCTTACAATGAAAGTGTTTAACGTATGAAAACTTATTTTGAAACATAACCTAAAGGTCTTCTATTATAGACATAAGAAGCCTTGTACAAGAGTCTACGTATCAACTATTCTAGGTAAAGATAATTATAGAAAATATAATGTTGAACTTATCCTTACTAGAAACAAACTAGAAACATAATACGCGTGGACCATATCTTTCTATCAGTGCTTGTCTTCAACCTATCAACGCTTGACTTCTTCTTGTCAACGCTTGATCTGTCAGCGTTTGTTTTGTTCCTATCAACGCTTGTTTTCCTCTTGTCAGCGCTCAAGTAGACTGGCTACATTTTATTCCCAACAATCCTCCCCTAAACTTGATATCTACTCTAGTAATCAAGTTTCTGAATAAAAATTAAGAACTAGGAGGAATCTTACAAATCTTATCATATTGATAATAAACATGTCTGATCAAATATTTGGCCACGTCACTTGAATAGTCAATCTCCAGCTGTGTTGTCTTCATCTTCTCCAAAACTTCTTTGGACATGGAATACTGACCATCTACAAGAAGATACTCAGCAAACTTTGTAGATCTCAAATAATACACACCAGCAGCTGAATACAAACGCCATTGAAGACCACAGAGATCATCCTCAAGATCCTTCCAAACAGCAGGATCTTCTTCATTTGGTCCACACATTCTCTTGAATGTTTACCAAAGTTTTATTCCATTGACTGAAGTAGGAGCTTCAGTCTCATACTTGGCCTCCAACAACCTCCAAAGGTCTACCAAGTCTTCTCTATCCACACCTGCAAAGAGAGATACAAAAGTAGTAAAAGTATGTACCTCTTTCCCATACCTGCCAATCTTCCAAAACCCACTTTCATCTTCTTCATAGCTTATAATAGGGTTTCTGGCATCAAGAGGTAACACTTGTACCATATCTGAAGCTTCCAATGATGAGAGCTTGATGCTCCTTCTTATAACAGCTTCACTGGGCCTCAATCTATCCATATCTTTAGGAAACTCAAGAGGACCTCCCTTCTTCAAAGGTCTTGGAACAATCATTGCCTTCTTAAGCTCAATCTCTTCTACAAGTTCTTCTTTCCTTTCATCTGAAAGAAGTCTTAGAATGTTCATTTCCTGCACTTTTACCCAAATGGGATAAGCCTTGTACTCCAACTCTTCAAAGGATAATCCCAACAATTTCTTATAGGTCCATCCTGTTCCATGACATCTGAGTAGCATGTAGTAAATCTCCCTTCTATCCCTTTTTAGCAGTGAAAGAACATTGCTGGCTTTGTGTTTCAGAATTACCTTGCAGTCTTTTTGAACTCTTAGAAGAATCTCCAAACCCCAAATTTGGTCTGAAATAGTCAAATCTGGATTCTCCATACACCTATTCTCCCAAGCATGGTACATCTGAACAACTTCTGGCATATCAAAATCTACTTGCAATTTCAACTCTCTAAGCTTCTCTCTTGCCAAATCATCACCATATTCAAGTCTCTCAGGTTGCTCAATTATCATCACACTTGAATCTGAACTGGCTTCATCATTTCCTTCTTATTCCTCTGAAGTGACAACAAATGGTGATTCACCAACCTTCTTTCTTTCTTGTTCCACAAGTTATGCAGCCAACCTTCTATCAAACTCTACCTGTGCTGCATCCTTTGGAACTTCTACCTCTACCATGATTCCTTTACCCTTATATAATGGATCAATGATGGGTAAGGAAGATGGTAATACCTGTGAAGATACTTCTTTGATGATAGCTGATGACTGGAATACATCAACTTCATCTACAGGTCTGTCAACGCTCAATTTGCTTGTGTCAGCGCCCAATTTGCTCATGTCAGCGCTTGATGTGTCAGCGTTCAAATTTTGCTTGTCGACGCCCAAATTACCTGTCTCAGCGCCCAAATTACTTGTCTCAGCGCCTCTTGTAAATTGCTCCAACATAGCTGTAAAAGACAAGTTTAAATTGGTAGGAGTTACCAGAGATCTGTCAAAACCTGGTTGCTTCTTCAATTCAGTTAGGTCTTTAGCAATACCCAAAGATTCTCCATCATGTGAGCCTTTATCACTCACATTAATCTGCTCATCCTCCCCTTTGGAAGATTCCTCCATCCTACGTCTTGTGCTAGCATTCTCCAAAATAAAAATCCTCTCCCTCAATTGCCTGAGTTCAAGGCCTTGTGTACTAACAATTTGTACCAAGTCTGCATTTTGCTTTTGCAAGCTAATGCAGACAGTCGTCAATGCCATTAATGTGTATGGTTCCAATCTGCCCTCCTCTAAAATGGGTATTTGACCTCCCAAGTTAGATTCATGGGGCATGGATGAGGTCTTAAAGAGGTTAGGACTATCTTGGCCTGCATCTAAGCCAAAACTAATAGTCCCAGCCTCATCCATAGCACCAACCACACTTGTGGTGGTGGTTCTCTCTGCTACATTGCTAGGACCACTAGAGGAGAACACTCCAGTAGTCCTTTGGCATTTTTGCAACCTATATTATGGTGGAGTAGAAGATGATGTGGATTGGGTGGATGTGGGAAGGTTAAGGGGTGTTTGGGTCTATGAAGGAATGGTGTCAACGTCTGGATTACTTGTGTCAACGCCAACATTTAAGGTGTCAGCGTTGAAGGGTTCTTGGTCAATTTCCATGTGTTGAGGTGAAGGTAATGGTTCTGGTATTGGGTCAAGTTGTGGTTGTGGGTCTGGTTGGGGTTGTGCTGCTGCAATAACAGCAAGCATAGCTGGGGTGAGGGGTAAGTCACGGTGAGGGGGTGAGTTCATCTTGGTAAAAATAGCTTTCTTTTGCACAAGGATCTCATAAAAGTCATCATGATCCCTTATGCAGTAATTTTGCACATCAAAAACCATTTGTAAAAATTTGGGATAAGCCAAACTCATCTTATTCCCTTTGTTTTTACACATGCCATCAAAAATTATTTTTGAATAATTAAACTTTTGCCCAGTTGCAATGCACACAATAGCACTAGCAATGGATCTAGTGATCTCATTGTGTGCAGTACACTTGGGACTCAAACATTGTAAGATGACATGTATGAGGTACTTCCAGGATGGGGGAAACTCTTGTTTATGATATTTGTTTAAAGTGCCCTCTTCAGGGAAAGGATACCCCAAAGCCCTTAGTCCTTGTTCTATTTCATTAATGGGAAGGGTGGTTATACCATCTGCATCATCAAGATGCAAAGCCTGGCGAACAAAGGCTTCAGTAACCACCCATGTACGCCCATGAACAATAGATGATAATGTAGTCACATTATTAACTGTTGAGGAACTGAAAGTGTTCCAAAACTGCTTAATATGTGTGACAGAGATGAGAGGAGCATGAGAAAGAGCATACCTAATTGGGGATGCATTCAAATACGCCACCATCTGGGTGTATTGTGGAAACAGAGTGTCATCAGCGTCCAAATATGCAATCATGTTGTGTTGGCTCCTGAATCCCAATACCAAGTCACTTGGTTTAAAGTTTGGTGCCATTGTAGAAGAAAGTTGTTTGTGAATATTTAGAAAGATGAATTATAGGAGAAATTTTTTAGACAAGAATATCAGGTACCCTATTTAAAAAATAGGAGCCAAATATATAGGAGAGATAGGTGCATGTGATTGGTCAAAAATGAGGCAACTATTTTCAAAATATAATGATGAAAATATTGAAAAGAAAATAAGTTATCTCATGCATTAATTAAAAGTTATCTGCTCCCAAAATTACGGCCCCAAAATTTGTCAAAAATAACAACTGGGTAGGTCCCAATGAGTGTCAACTGTCAAAAATAACCCATCAACGCCCAACGGCTATATCCTTGTCAACGTTTGTGATAGGTGTGAAAACACCCATCCTTTTACCACTTATTTCTTGCTAAAACAAGACCAAAACGCGTATTTAATGTCATTTGTTTGGAATTATGCGTGGTTTGTGTGTTTGTTGTGTTTTCAGAGCCAACCGGATAAATATTGAAGAAAACATTGGATTTCACGGGTTTTATCGAAGAAAAAGACTCAAGACGAAGTCTATTGTTCAAGAGATGCAAAAGATTTGAAGTCAATGGGCCTATTTGAAGATTAATCGAAAAAAAGGACCAAAGATGGAAGATTTACATATGTCGAAGAACTCAAGTTTGTTAAACGAAGAAATTAAAAGACGAGTTGAATTTATTCGTCGACAAATCCCGAATCGAAATTGAAAACGTCAACTTTTCTGAAAAGACGAGAAGACAAGAAGAAAGGGTGAAAGCCCACTCACCAACCAACTTGAAGACCTATAAATAGGACCTTCCTTCACACATTTTGAGCTAGCTTTTATTTTCCAGTCTTTTTCTTTTCTTGTTTCGTAGGGTAACCAACACCATTAAGGTGTTGGTGATTTTTCATTTTGATTTCACGAATCTTGTAAGGTTTACTCTTTCCTTTGATTGTTTAACATTAATCTTTCAATATAATCGTTCTTTTCATCTTCATCTTTTTCTTATTGATTCTCAAGTTCTTAGTTTTTATTTGGTTGATTTTCATCCATAAAAGTAAGTGGGTTTCGTGTTTATGTTGTTTTGGTTTGATGTTTATTGTTAGTAAATGATTGGTGATTAGTTTTGTTTAAGTTTTGGTCAAAAACTTGGTTGATTTTGGTTTAGAATCGTATCATTTCACTTCCCTGTTCTTCGCTATTATTCAGTTACCCAGATTCCGGATCAACATAGTATTCCGGGTCAAGGGATTTTGTGCAAATTATTTCGGATCAAGCATATTCCGAATCAGCATTTTTCATTGAATATATTCCGAATCAGTGTCTTCATTCGGAATAATTAATATTCCGGGTGAAGCATTTATTCCGAACCAGCATATATTCCGGGTCAAGCAAAAGATTCCGGATCAGTTTGTTGCATTTAGTCATTCTGAATCAAGTGTTCATCCGGAATAATTAATTTTCCAAATGAGTGTTTATATTCCGAGTCAAAGTTTTCAAATGTTCCGAATCAGTTTTATTTTTAAATGTTCCGAATGAAGGTTTTGATCTAAATATTCCGAATCAGTGACATTTCTATTTTATTCCAAACGAGTTATTCCGGATCAAGGTTACATTCCGAATGAGCATAATATATTCCGGATCAAGCATGTATTACGGATGAAGGTTTTTGGCTAAGTTATTCTGAACCAAGCATTTCTCCAAGTATTCCGAATCAAGTATTATTCCGAATGAAGGTTTTTCAGTTTTGATTTTATCTACTGTTTTCTCATTTCCACAGTTTTTTTCTAAGTTACGTTTTTTAAACTGTTTTCTTTTATTTAATTTCCATTTTAGTTTCTTTTAATTTAATTTTAATTTTCCAATTATTTTTAGCTTGTTTGCACGACTTTGCCCTTTTATTCCTTTTCCGTAGAATAGAAAACCCAAACCCCTTTTTAGTAACCAAGAACAACTATTCCACTTTGAACCGTGATCGATTCGAGAAGATACCGAGAACTTAAATTGAACCCCATTGAAAAACACTTGTATCAAATGGCGCCGCTGCCGGCTCTTCTCGTAAGGATTAATAGTTTTTTGTGAGAAATTGGATTTTGGGATCCGCTCACCGTGAACGTTACTTTTTCATCAAAAAATTTTCAAAAACCCTAAAAAAATATAAAATTTTCAAAAATACAAAAAAAAATTTAATTAAAAAACATAAAAAATCAAAAATATTTCTTGCTTTGTTAGTTCTTTTGCAGGTGTATGCGCACTCGATCAACGTCTTATCAAGAGCCCGAGACTCTCGATAACTTAGACATGGCTGGTGTACACAACAACAATAACAATCCACCTCAAAACAACATGAATAATAACAACAATGAATCTCTACCGGACAATCGTCCTATGATCGAACTCTTGCAAGCACATGTAGAGGGCAACAACGATCCAATTGTCATACCCGCGATTGCAGCCAACAACTTTGAGCTCAAATCCGGCTTTATTCAAATGGTCTATGCTCAACCATTCTTGGGGCGTACCATTGATGATCCTCATGACCACATCAAAAGGTTCCTGCAACTCACAAATACGGTCAAATTCAATGGTGTTCCACAAGAGGTAATCCGTTTACAACTTTTTCCTTTCTCCTTAGAGGGACAAGCCCGACATTGGCTTGCAAAGGAACCGCCACAAAGTATTCTGACGTGGACGGACTTGGAGACCAAATTCATAAACTACTTTTTCCCACCCTCTCGTACTACCGCTTTGCGGAATAAAATTATTAATTTTGAACAAAAGTACGATGAGTCTTTTAGTGAATCTTGGGACCGTTTTAAAGACCTTTTAAGAAAGTGCCCACAACATGGTTTTACCAAAGTGCACCAATTTAACACTTTTTACAATGGTTTAAGCATGAATGACAAAGATTCACTAAATAGTGTCTCGGGGGGGGGGGGGGGGGGGGGGGGGGTAATATTTTGGTTAAGAGTTCTAATGCCGCTTGGGATATCATTGAAAATAAGTCTAGAGTGCAAACCAAGAGTGTTCGAACCAATGCCGCTAGTGCTAGCACTAGTGACAACGACAAGAGACTTGACAAAATTACGTCGCTTCTTGAATCGCTTGCTACCCACACCGCTAACAACACCAAAAGCATCAACGCTCAAAACGCTCAAGTCAATGCTGTAAGCCAACCATGTGAAATATGCGGGGGTCCTCACTCTTACACTACTTGTACCTCCACCCAAGACTATCCTTCTGAGAATGTTAACGCAGCATACGGTACCTATCCTCCGGCCGGTTATCAAGCACGTCCTCAAGGTGACCGCAACTTGCTCAGCTATCGCTCAAACAACTTTCTTTCCCCGCCCGGTTTTCCTCCACCAATCCTAACCAACAACAAAACCTTTACCGAACCAATCAAAACCAACCTCGAGCACCATACCAACCACCTCAAAGACAACCATATCCACCTCAAAATCCTACTCAAGTTTACCAACCCGCTCCTTACCAACCACCTGCTTATCAAGCACCTCCTCCTACTCAACCCACCGTTTTCAACCACGAGGTCGAAACGTACATGCGGACGAATGATGTGTTGGTGAAGAATCTGCAGACCCAGATTATCAATTTGAAGGGCGACATGGTGAAACAAGGGAATGATCTTAGAGCCGATATGCGAAACTCTTTGAGTAGTCAAACGAATGACCTAAGGGACATGATGGCTGGTTTCTTCCAAGGTAATCAAACCTCTTCTTCGGGTACTCTTCCGAGTAACACCGTGGCTAATCCAAGAGGGGAGATGAAAGCAATCACCACTCGCAGTGGCAAAGGTACCAAGGAACCCGAGCTTCCTATACCTACACCGGTGATTGTGACTAAGGAAAACGAGTCGCCTACTCATATTCCTCAACTTTCTACTTCCCCAATTCCACCACCTCTTACTTCTACCCCTCCACCACCCAAGGATGTGAGTGATCCTACTATTCCAAAGCTTTCCTCTTCTTCCGATATACCTTATCCCTCAAGGTTGAGGAAAGAGAAGCTCAAAAGCAAGGACCATATTCAAGTTTCAAACTTTCTCAAAATGTTTAAACAATTGAATTTCAACATCTCCTTCGCTGAGGCTCTCGCTCACATGCCTAAATATGCGAAAATGTTTAAAGATCTTCTTAGTGACAAGGAGAAGCTTCTTGATATTGCTAATACCCAACTTAACGAGAATTGCTCTGTAGTGCTCTTAAGGAAATTGCCAACCAAACTTGGTGATCTGGGTCGCTTCTTAATACCTTGCAACTTCCCGGGAGTAGAGAATTGCATGGCCCTAGCCGATCTAGGTGCTAGTATCAATTTAATGCCCTTAAGCATTTGGAAGAAATTATCTCTCCCTGAGCTAGTCCCCACCAAAATGACTTTAGAATTAGCTAACCGTACGGTTGCTTATCCAGTGGGGATAGCCGAAGACGTTTTTGTAGGAGTCGACGAATTCACTTTTCCCGTTGATTTCGTCGTAGTCGACTACGAGATGGATCCTCGTGTTCCATTAATCGTTGGACGTCCATTCTTGAGGACCGGTCGCACTCTCATCGATGTAGAAGCGGGTGAGCTTATCATGAGAGTTGGTGACGATCAAATTGTCTTCAACATGGGTAAGATTTCTAAACAGCCTTATTCCTACGAGAGTGTTAATTGTATCGACGTTCTTGATGAGGCTTGTGAAGAACACTTTAATGATGCTTGCAAAAGTATTCTTACCTCTCCTCCCAATGTTGAGATCGTTGCCTCTATTGCTTCATCACTAACTCTATTTGGAGAAAGTGATTTCCTTTGGAAAGATTTTGAAGCAACCATGGGAGATGTGAACTTAGAATATGACGATTCTCCCACCGATTGGGATGAAGACATTCGTCTCATTGAGAAACTTCTCAAAGAGGACCATATTTCTCCACCATCTCCCAAGGCTATTGCTATTGATGAACCGAATTCGACTACGCCTACCATCGACAATCCTCCGGATTTAGAGTTTAAGGAGTTACCATCTCACCTCGAGTACGTGTTCCTTGAAGACAAGAAGAAGTCGCCCGTCATCATCGCTAAGGACTTGAACGAAGAAGAAAAATCTCGCCTCATCGCCGTGCTTAAAGATCATAAGAAGGCAATTGCTTGGAAAATTTCCGATATCCGCGGAACTGATCCAAACTTTTGTACTCACAAAATTCTCATGGAAGATGACTTTAAACCCGCAATCCAAAGCCAAAGAAGGGTTAATCCTCGAATTCATTACGTCATCAAACAACAGGTCATCAAACTTCTAGATGCCGGCATGACTTACCCTATTTCGGATTCGCCATGGGTAAGTCCCGTCCATTGTGTGCCCAAGAAGGGCGGAATAACCGTTGTTCCCAATGAACACAATGAGTTGATTCCTACTCGTCTCATTACTGGGTGGAGAGTTTGTATCGACTATCGCAAACTCAATGATGCCACGAGAAAAGATCACTTTCCTCTTCCTTTCATGGATCAAATGCTCGAGCGTCTAGTGGGTAATGAATATTACTTCTTTTTAGACGGTTTCTCCGGGTATTTTCAAATTCCCATCGATCCCAAAGACCAAGAAAAAACCACATTCACTTGTCCCTACGGAACATTTGCCTACAAAAGAATGTCTTTCGGCTTATGCAATGCTCCTGGGACGTTCCAAAGGTGTATGATGGCTATCTTCCATGACATGGTTGAAGAAACTATGGAAGTCTTCATGGATGATTTCTCGGTTTATGGCGATTCTTTCTCTGCTTGCCTTGCCAATTTAGAACGTATGCTTAAGCGGTGTGAAGACACTCGCCTTGTTCTTAATTGGGAAAAATGCCATTTCATGGTAAAAGAGGGCATCATGCTAGGACACAAAATCTCCAAAGCCGGTCTTGAAGTGGACCGTGCTAAAGTCGATGTTATTGCAAAATTGCCTCCACCTTCAACCGTGAAGGGTGTGAGAAGTTTCCTTGGTCACGCGGGCTTCTACCGTCGATTCATCAAAGATTTTTCTAAAATCGCTCGCCCGATGACCCACCTCTTGGAAAAAGATACTCCTTTTATCTTTTCCAAAGAGTGTATTGAAGCCTTCATCCTTCTTAAGGATAAGCTAACTAAGGCACCGGTCTTGGTTACCTCTAATTGGGAGCTACCTTTTGAGTTGATGTGCGATGCTAGCGACTTTGCTATTGGAGCGGTTTTGGGCCAAAGAGTGAACAAACACTCCAACCGATCCATTACGCTAGCAAGACAATGACAGGGGCTCAATTGCATTACACGACAACCGAAAAAGAGCTTTTAGCTGTTGTTTATGCTTTTGAAAAGTTTCGCCCCTATCTTGTCCTTTCTACCACCATCGTGTACACGGACCATTCCGCGTAGAAGTACTTGTTGACTAAGCAAGATTCTAAACCAAGACTTCTTCGTTGGGCTTTGCTACTTCAAGAATTTAAAATCGAAATTCGTGATAAGAAAGGAGCTGAAAACCTAGCCGCGGATCATCTCAGTAGACTTGAGGATCCTTATCAAGGGGATCATCTGAACAAAGAGATCAATGACTCTTTTCCCCTTGAGACCTTAATGTCTATCAACTCGAATAATGATGAAGCCCCGTGGTTTGCGGACATTGCAAACTACTTGGCGGGTGGAATTCTCATTGACGGGTTAACATCCCAACAAAAGAAGAAGTTCTTTAAAGATATTAAGACTTACTTTTGGGATGACCCGTATCTCTTCAAACAATGTGTTGATTTGATTATTCGCTGATGTGTTGATGGACCGGCAGCTTTAGACATTCTCGAAGCTTGCCACAAAGGACCCACCGGTGGTCACTTTGGTCCCAACTTTACCGCAAAGAAAGTGTTCGACTCGGGATTTTATTGGCCCACCATTTATCGTGATGCTCACGAGATGGTTAAACATTGTGATGCTTGCCAAAAACAAGGCAAGATCACACATAAAGATGAGATGCCTCAAAATTTCATACAAGAATGTGAAATCTTTGATGTATGGGGCATCGACTTTATGGGGCCATTCCCTTCATCTAAAGGAAACAAATACATCCTTGTAGCCGTTGACTATGTTTCTAAATGGGTTGAAGCCAAAGCTTTACCCACTAATGACGCAAGGGTGTTTTGTAACTTTTTGAAGTCGCTATTCGCTAGACTCGGTGTGCCTCGTGCCATTATTAGTGATCGCGGGACTCATTTTTGCAATGATTCAATTCGCAAGAGTCATGTCTAAGTATGGTGTCAATCAATGTCTTTCCACCGCATACCACCCACAAACTAATGGCCAGGCTGAAATCTCTAACCGAGGGTTAAAGCGAAATCTTGAACCAACCGTGGGAGAGCATCGTGCCTCATGGGCTGATAAACTCGATGATGCTCTGTGGGCTTTTCGTACCGCATACAAGACTCCGATTGGTTGTACACCATATCGTCTCGTGTACGGAAAGGCATGCCACCTCCCCATTGAGTTGGAGCACAAGGCTTACTGGGCCTTGAAGTGGGATAATTTCGATATCAACAAAGCCGGTGACCTACGTAAAATCCAACTCAATGAGCTCAATGAACTCCGAAATGAGGCTTATGAAAATTCTTTGATCTATAAGGAAAAGACTAAGCTCATTCATGACTCCAAGATTAAAAACTGAGAGTTCCAAGTTGGAGACAAAGTTTTACTCTTTAACTATCGGTTGAAAATCTTTTCGGGCAAGCTGAAATCTCGTTGGTCCGGCCCATTCACCATTGCCCAAATTTTTCCATATGGTACTCTCGAGCTCGCTCAACCTAATGGACCTAATTTTAAGGTGAATGGCCAACGAGTGAAGTTGTACTTTGGTGAGGACATCTCTCATGAGATGCTTCCATCCCTCACCACGTTTCCCATGAACTAGTTTTGGGTCGAGTCAGGCTCGTGACTCGGTTATCAAAAACAAGCGCTCCTCGGGAGGCAACCCGAGTATCTATCCTTTTCCGTTTTACCTCCTAAGTGTAGGGGGACCTATCTAGGTTGTTTGTGTTTGTGTGGTGATGTGATTACAGGGATGAATGCAATTTTGGGACCTTTGAAGAACCGTGCTCCCATGTTATCCGAAATCCGGTTCTATCTCTCAACTATCGTGATTCAATTTTCTTCATACTCACATTTGAAATTGATCACTTTAGTCGTCTCTTCCTTAGCTTGATTTAACCAACGTGCACAATGTCATAAGTGTAGGGGAGACTTTTCCCACATGCTTAAACATTGAGGACAATGTTTATATTAAGTGTAGGGGAGACTTCTATCGAAGTTTTAAGTGGACTTTTCCATTAAAATGCCTTCATTTAACCGGAAAATCATCTTTTTCAGCATTTTTCAAATTTTTAATTAACTTTGGCCATATAGTCGTAATTTTTAAATTTTTATCGTTGCTTTCATATGTATATATCCCACAATAAAGTCAAAAATATTAATAAAGTGGTGTAGCTAGTTTTGAAATCTTTGACATATTAGCCCCATTGCGATTATTTTGACTCAACCCGAATAGACTTACCCATGTTTATTCTAGCTAGTATCCTTAACCATGTAGACCTTAATTGGTTTATTAGGCTAAGCATCCACGAGTCTCATTACTTGAGATTTTAAATTGTGGAGAACGAGAAATGATAGAGTCAATTGTAAGTCGGTATTCTTGCACAAGTACACTTGGTGTGATTATTTGCCTATTCTCCCATCACTTGCTAATAATTCATCTGCAATAAGTAAGGTCGTACGATTTTATTGAATAACTTAGCTTCTAGCCCAAGATCGTTTAAAAGTTGCTCGGTAATGATAAGAGTTCATAGCCAAGGCATAACTTATGAAGCGGGGCGCGAAGATTGGCGAGTCCGAAAAGGCCCTAACAAGGCATGAGGATTCCATTTTATTGCTAAATATCCAAGGTGATGTGAAAAGCATTATTCCCAAAATCAAAATGAAGGATCAAGACTCACGACAAAAAGCAATCAACTCCCATAAAGATCATGGAGAAGTCTATCCGAAAAGACCCTAACAAGGTATGAGGATAAATAGATCCAAGTCCGAAAAGGAGGCGGATCGTTGTATCTCAAAATCCCAATTAACGATTGAAGAAATAATGATGAAGTCGTGGTCAACAAAGTTGGAGTATCCTTCAAAAGTCTCCAAGTGAAGAAACTCTATTAACGAAGAGAAGACCATTATTTCAAGAACGTCTCTCAAGATATGAAGTATGAAGTACATGCCAAATATCGGCCCGAGAAAGGTCTCAAATCATGAAGCGAGTTATGCCAAGATATGAACTTTTTGATATCCCGAGAAGCAGTTTTAAGAGATTTTGTCCTTTAGCTAACTATTAATCAAATCATCCTACTTTGCTTTCAGCCTAAATAAACTATCGCAATAAGTCCAAAAATGCATCTTCATGATCATTCTAAGACAAAAATAAAATATAAGAGATACACCTAGGAATAAGGGAGTTTAAGCATATAATTAAGCCATGTGTGTAAGTGTTTGATTTGCTAACTTATAATAACAATGATCTCGTTTTTAAGCTTAGTTTGGGGAACGTGAAACTTGAGGGTGATAAATCTTGGCAGCACCGAAGCCCTAATGTAAGTCTTAGATCACTTTGCAAGTTATTTCCATGTAGCTATTTTCAATTGAAAATGGTTTTCTATCCTTTTTTTTCCTTTAAAGTTTTAATTTCTCTTAGTACTTTAATTTTTGTTTTAGTAGTATGTTAATAAGGCCAAGGTTGATTGATTATGAGAAAAGTGTAAACTTGCTTTATCACTAAGCATTGCATGAGAGCATGGCAATGGTTAAGTGTAGGGGATTTGATAGGTGTGAAAACACCCATCCTTTTACCACTTATTTCTTGCTAAAACAAGACCAAAACGCGTATTTAATGTCATTTGTTTGGAATTATGCGTGGTTTGTGTGTTTGTTGTGTTTTCAGAGCCAACCGGATAAATATTGAAGAAAACATGGGATTGCACGGGTTTTATCGAAGAAAAAGACTCAAGACGAAGTCTATTGTTCAAGAGATGCAAAAGATTTGAAGTAAATGGGCCTATTTGAAGATTTATCGAAGAAAAGGACCAAAGATGGAAGATTTACATATGTCGAAGAACTTAAGTTAATTAAACGAAGAAATTAAAAGACGAGTTGAATTTATTCGTCGACAAATCCCGAATCAAAATCGAAAACGTCAACTTTTCTGAAAAGACGAGAAGACAAGAAGAAAGGGAGAAAGCCCACTCACCAACCAACTTGAAGACCTATAAATAGGACCTTCCTTCACACATTTTGAGCTAGCTTTTATTTTCCAGTCTTTTTCTTTTCTTGTTTCGTAGGGTAACCAACACCATTAAGGTGTTGGTGATTTTTCATTTTGATTTCACGAATCTTGTAAGGTTTACTCTTTCCTTTGATTGTTTAACATTAATCTTTCAATATAATCGTTCATTTCATCTTCATCTTTTTCTTATTGATTCTCAAGTTCTTAGTTTTTATTTGGTTGATTTTAATCCATAAAAGTAAGTGGGTTTCGTGTTTATGTTGTTTTGGTTTGATGTTTATTGTTAGTAAATGATTGGTGATTAGTTTTGTTTAAGTTTTGGTCAAAAACTTGGTTGATTTTGGTTTAGAATCGTATCATTTCACTTCCCTGTTCTTCGCTATTATTCAGGTACCCAGATTCCGGATCAACATAGTATCACGGGTCAAGGGATTTTGTGCAAATTATTCCGGATCAAGCATATTCCGAATCAGCATTTTTCATTGAAAATATTCCGAATCAGTGTCTTCATTCGGAATAATTAATATTCCGGGTGAAGCATTTATTCCGAACCAGCATATATTCCGGGTCAAGCAAAAGATTCCGGATCAGTTTGTTGCATTTAGTCATTCCGAATCAAGTGTTCATCCGGAATAATTAATATTCCGGATGAGTGTTTATATTCCGAGTCAAAGTTTTCAAATGTTCCGAATCAGTTTTATTTTTAAATGTTCCGAATGAAGGTTTTGATCTAAATATTCTGAATCAGTGACATTTCTATTTTATTCCGAACGATTTATTCCGGATCAAGGTTACATTCCGAATGAGCATAATATATTCCGGATCAAGCATGTATTACAGATGAAGGTTTTTGGCTAAGTTATTCCGAACCAAGCATTTCTCCAAGTATTCCGAATCAAGTATTATTCCAAATGAAGGTTTTTCAGTTTTGATTTTATCTACTGTTTTCTCATTTCCTCAGTTTTTTTCTAAGTTACGTTTTTAAACTGTTTTCTTTTATTTAATTTCCATTTTAATTTCTTTTAATTTAATTTTAATTTTGCAATTATTTTTAGCTTGTTTGCACGACTTTTGCCCTTTTATTCCTTTTCCGTAGAATAGAAAACCCAAACCCCTTTTTAGTAACCAAGAATAACTATTCTACTTTGGACCGTGATCGATTCGAGAAGATACCGAGAACTTAAATTGAACCCCATTGAAAAACACTTGTATTAGTTTGCCAAAGCCATGTCAGCGTCTAAATTGGTCATAACAACGCTTGAAAAAATACTTGTCAGCGTCCAAAAATAAAAGTAATAAAAATGAAAAAGGACCTTAACAAAGTAATTTATCCTAGTGAAGATAACCTATAAATTGAATTATTATAGGGCGACAAGCACTGTCCAGTAATGCACACTTGCTTATGCAAGATAGACATAACAGTCCTCTAGTGTCCCTTTCTAACCAAAATTCTTAACAACTAAGTTATCTTATAAAATTCCTTGTAACTCCCAGGTTAAAACCCATTCTAAATCATTCCCAAGTATCCCAACAGACCACAACCAATTCTAGGCCAAACATGTCTTGGCAGCATGCATAGTATATCAACTTTGCATGCTACAGTGCCTCATGATTTAGTAAAACTAACTCATACTCACCTGTGGACACAATCTAGAATTGTGATAAGAGTATTATAAGAATACCCAAAAGTCCTAAAGGTTCCTAAAACCTCCCATTAAACTGTGATACATATGTTGCCCAAAAATATGCATGAACATAAAAATTTATGTCAAGATAGGAATATAAATATTCCAACCATCATCCATAAATAAAAACATGCTCGAATGATTCTCCAAGGATCCATAAGCAACTCTGTATCCAATGGTACAATGCTAACACCACCTGCACACCTAGATTAAAAACCACAAAACTAACATTGTTGCTGACAACGCCACGATAACACTTGTCAGCGTTAAGATAACCTTTGTCAGCGTTAGAAAAATATAGTGGAAAATCTAACTTCAAAAAGACCGATAACAATGCATTATCCTGTACATACTTTTACAATAAGACCCCAAAACACATATTATGTGAGATTGATCATTCCAATACTTGTTACCAAGTATTGAAACCTTCCAGCATCAAAAGGTTTAGTTAATAAATCAAACGCATTTTCTTCTGTGTCAACCCTATCTGGTTGTATTAAACCCTTTTCAAAACAATCTCTTATAAAATGATGTCTAATTTCTATGTGTTTTTTTTAGAATGATGTACAAGATTTTTAATAATGCATAAAGTGCTGTTATTGTCAACAAAAATCTTGGTATGCATGAAATTATACCCATAATCCAACAGCTGGTTCTGAATCCCTAAGACTTGTCCACAACAAGCAGCTGCAGCAACATACTCTGTTTCAGTTGTAGAATTGGCCACCATTGTTTGTTTCTTGCATTGCCAAGATATCAACCTACTCCCAAGAAACTGACATCCACCAGTTGTGGATTTTCTATCAAACTTATCACCACCATAGTCACTGTCTGAATATGCAATAAGCTCCAATGGTGAATCTTTTAGGTACCACAAGCCAAGATCTGGATAACATCTAAGGTACCTAAAGATTCTCTTGACATCATAAAGGTGACATTCTTTGGAGTCACTTGATGGCGTGCACATGCACACACATCAAACATGATGTCAGGTCTTGAGGCTGTGAGATACATCAATGAACCAATCATTGATCTATAGTGCCTGCCATCCACATCTTTTCCATCTCCAACTTTTCCCCAAGGGTGTTCTCTATCCATAGGAGTAGTAGCCCTCTTTTCATGTGGAGAAAAGCCAAACTTCTTCAAGATCTCTGCTACATACTTATCTTGAGAGATGAAGATACCATCTTCTTTCTGCTGAACTTGTAACCCTAGAAAGAAGTTCATCTCCTCCATTGCACTCATCTTGAATTTGTTTGTCATAAGCTTGGAAAAGTCTTCACTCATCTTTGGATTGGTGGAGCCAAAGATGATATCATCAACATAAACCTGAACAAGTAAGACGTCCTTACCAGCCTTCTTTGTAAATAATGTCTGGTCTATAGTGCCCCTTTTGAATCCATTTTCCACCAAATAAGTGGACAATGTGCCATACCATGCTCTTGGGGATTGATGAAGTCCATACATAGCTTTATTGACTCTATACACCTTGTCTGGATTCTCTGGATCTTCAAAACCAGGAGGTTGCATAACATATACCTCCTCAACAATTGTGCCATATAAGAAACCACTCTTCACATCCATTTGGTAGATAGTGAAGCCCATGTAGGAAGCATAGGCTGGAAATATTCTTATAGCCTCAATCCTTGCAACTAGTGCAAAGACCTTCTCATAGTCTATCCCTTCCTCTTGTGTATATCCCTGAGCCACTAAACGTGCCTTGTTTCTGACCACAATGCCTCTTTCATCTTTCTTGTTCCTTAGAACCCATCTTGTCCCAATAGGTCTGACATATCTGGGACAATCAACCAGCTCCCAAACATCCTGAATAGCAAATTGGTAAAGCTCATCCTGCATTGCTTCCACCCAACTTGGTTCCTTGAGAGCATCAAAGATCTTCTTGGGTTACTATTGTAACAGAAAACAGGCAAACAAACATGCTTGAACAAGAGGGGTATCAACCTTCTTGTGTATATTGGAAATAAATCCACCAAGACTCTGATGAGATCTTCTTGTCTGAACAGGAGACATGGCATCCCCAATAATTTGAGAAGTGGGGTGATTCTTCATGGTAGAAGTAAGAACTCCTCCCTTAAAAAGTCTGTTGTCTTCAATCTCATCCTCCAAGTTGCCAATATCTTCTTCAGACTCTCTTCCATCAATATTTGTATGAACCTCTTCATGTCTTATTGAAGGTTCACCTTGTTCAAAATTTGAAGAGAAAATATGCTCAAAAGTGTTGTCAACGCCTGAACCAAGGTTGTCAGCGTTTGGATCATCAACGCCTGAAATGGTGTTATCAACGTTTGAGCCATCAACGCTTGAATTTGTCCTGTCAGCGCCAGATTTTCCTTTGTCAGCGCCTGAAGGACCAGCAGCAGCAGCAGCAGCAAAAGCATCTGTCGATATGGGAATAGTGACATACTATTGTATGGGAGATGACTTGTCTGCTTGTGATCCAACCTCTTCATTAACCTGTGTACCTGAAACATTAACAACTGGTTCTTCCACAACATTTGAAGTTACCTTCACAATGTCTGGATTAGTAACAGCATATAATTCAAAGTCCTAGATAGAGGTTCCAAGTCAAATAACCAATTTGGACCACTTTCAGGATCACTAGATTTACTCTCTAAAAACCTAACATGTACTTTTTCAAGTATACGTTTTTCCTTCTTAAGGTAAACCCTATATCCCTTACTCTGCACTGAATAACCCATGAAATAGCCTTCATCACCTTTAGCACTAAATTTACCTAAGGCATCACTAGTATCTAAGACAACTACATAACAGCCAAAAGGTTTAAGAAAACCAATATTAGGTTTCCTTCCCCAAAGTAACTCATAAGGTGTTTTGTTATGTATCTTGTTGACCAATGCTCTATTCTGAACATAGCAAGCTGTATTCACAGCCTCAACCCAAAAAGCTATGGGAAAATGAGCATCAGCCAACATAGTCATGGCTGCTTCAATTAAGGTTCTGTTCTTTCTCTCAACAACCCCATTTTGCTGTGGGGTTCTGGCAACACTAAACTTCCTAGTAATCCCTTTCTTGGCACAAAAATCATCCAACAGTTTATTTCTAAACTCACCACCATTATCACTTCTAAGCATTTTAACTTCATTACCAGTTTTCTTCTCAATATGAGTAATAAAGCTAATTAAAGTATCAGCAGTGTCACTTTCATAGCTAAAAAGAAAGTCCAAGTAAACCTAGAAAAGTCATCTGTGATGACAAAGCAGTATGATTTACCATTCAAACTCTCTATATTAGTTGGACCAAACAGGTCCATATGCAGCAAGTGAAGTGGTTTAGAACTAGAATGCACCTGTTTAGACTTAAATGAGACCTTATGCTGCTTGCCTTTAAGGCATGCAACACAAGAGTGGTCATTGTGAAAAGCCTTTTCAGGCAAACCATCATCCAAACCAAGTCTCACAAGTCTGTTTATATTTTTAAAGTTAATGTGCCCTAGTCTCCTGTGCCATAGATTACTCTCATCAACTGAAACTTTTGCATAAAAACATGACATATTATTATTCATCCTAATACCATTAAGATTCACATTATAAATGTCCTTATGCCTAGGTGTTCTATAGTCAATATATTTCTCATCTAGAATTTGAAAATCCTTGCTCAACACCAAGCATTCAGTATCAGTAATAAGAACCTTATTTTTGTTATCACAAACTTGTGATACACTAAAAAGATTGTAATCAAGTTCTTTTACCAGAAACACGTTTTCAAAACATAATTTCTTGGTGAGAAGAGTTCCTTTGCCTGTGATAGTTCCATATTCGCCTCCAAAGTAAACTTTATCACCATCCTTAATGGGAGTGAAGTTAGTGAGATAATCTTCCTTCCCAGTTATGTGCCTAGAGCATCCACTATCCCAATAGCCATAATCATTCAACTGTTTTTGAATGCCCTGCACATAAAGAAAACAAATTAGTTTTCTTTGGGAACCCAAGCCTGAGCAGACTTATATTCATCTGGTTGTTCAACAAGAACAGACTTAGTTCTCATAACAACCCCTTGTTCATCTCTTTTTGGATGAAATACCCAGTTAACCCCAATTGGTTTTGTGATGACCTTTGAAATATAATTAAATCTGTTGCAGGTCATAGAAATCCCATTAGAATTAGGGTTTTGATGTTGCTTAGGTCTCCATGTCAAGCTAGAAGAAGCTTTAGACCCCTTTTCCATGTGGTTTCAAATATTTAGGTCTGGCAACGTTTCTGTCAGCGTTTGATTTGGTCTTGTCAACGCTGAAATTACCCTTATCAGCGTTGAACCTAGGGTTTGCTACAGAAACCCATTGCCTATTAGATCATGTATTGGTCTTTTGAAAAGGTCTTTGTCCATGAGTGTTAGACCCTTTTGTAAAGAATGGAGCTGGTCTAATAACTTGTGGACTTTGCTCCACAAAAGTTTTGGGTCTGACAGTGTTTGACCTTTTGACAGCGTTGACCTTGGAAGCATTGACACACTTATATGCTAAATGTGAAAAGCTACCACAAGTGTAACAGGCTTTTCTAGACACAACTCTAGGTCTAGAAGAAAAGAATCATGTTCCATTATTACTAACTTGGCTTTTTAGTGACCTAGTATTCCTATACATTTCTGCATACTTAATGCTAGGTTTCTTAATAGTGTTTGAGCCAAGGTCAACAGTCTTGCCAGTGATTGGGTTTTTTACTTTGATAGGGGTCGACTCATTTGGACTATCACAAAGCATGCCACCCTTGACAAATAAGGTAGGGTTGGCTTTCTTCCATTCATTCAAGTCAGTCAACTTTTGCCTATACTCCTCAACTGGGGTATGGACTCTTGGTGGAGGAATAACTTCCTCTTCTTGGAGTTCTAGTAAACCAGTCCAAGATAAGTCCTTTCTTTGGACACCATAGAAGTCCCCAGCTGGTGGTGGAACACCAGTATAGTCTTTCATCCCAATCCCAGTCATGTCCTCAGGATCCCTCTGTTTATTAACACATTCTCCTAGGGTTTGTGAGGCCTTATCAAATCTCTGAATTTTAAGGTCTACATTATCCTTATTCTTGATAGCCTCATCTAACTTAGCTTGTAATTCACCACTGACCCTTTCCATGATGTTTCTAACATCATTACTAGCATTTAACTCATGTTTAAGATATTTATTTTATCTTTTAGGTCAAGCTCCATTTTCTTATACTCAGAAACTGTCTTCTCAGTTTGAGTGAGAGCAATTTGATAGTTAGACAACTTGCATCTCTCAGTACTCACATCACTTAACAATCTTAAAACATCTTTGTTAAGCTTTTCAGTATTTAAACGACAACCCTTACTACAAAAAGCATCATCGTATACCTCATTGTCTGATGAAGAGGAGGAGTGTGCCATGAGAGCATATTAAACATGCTCTTCTTCTTCTATTTTAGCAACCAAAGCTTTATCCTCTTCCTCATCCTTAGCCAAATAGCTCCAGTCCCATCCAATGCCATCAATTTCTTGCACTGCCACCATGTCCTTAGGATCCTGAGCCTTAACAATTTGGCTTGAGGGTTTTCCAGCATCAGATCTTCTTGGAGATCTACATTCCCTCATAAAGTGCCCCATACGATGACAATTGTAGCACTCAACCTTGGATTTATCAAATCCAGCAGTGTCCTTTGCATTAAAGGTCATCTTCTTCTTAAACCTTCTATTCCACCTGTTTGCTCTTATACTTGCAAGAGCCATGTTCCACTTTATATCCATCTCCTCCAAGTGCTCATCACTTATTTGCTCAAGGTCCTCATATGTAATCACTGAACCATTCAGCAATGAAGCAATGTATGCACACACAGTATCCAAATCCAAACCAGCAGGCTTAACTCTTGGTGAGTCAATTTTGTATGTGTCAGCATCTGAATGTGAGGCGTTGACAGGATATGATCCAGCGTTGACACATGTTGATCCAGTAACTGGGTGCATGTATGAGTCCTTCTGATCAAATTGACCTTCACTATGTGAGAAGAAGGCCATGTTACTATTGGTAGACTTACTTCCATGCTCCAAAAGAGTTTCATTCTCCAACAACCTCAGTTTGTTGTAGATATCATCAAAAGTAGAATTTTTGTGAGTGTTATTGGCAAGTATAGATCTTGCCTCAATCTTCCACACATCACCAAGGCTTTTAAGAAAAGTGGCAATAATGTCAACATCACCAACTTGTGTCCCCATGAAGGACAGCTTGCTTGTAATGTCAAGCAGTCTGCTTCTCACACTGCTAAGCTTCTCATTAGGCTGAGCCTTAAAAACAGCATACTCATGCATGAGTTGCTTCTTCTTCTCTTCCTTAGTATCAGCATTACCACCATATGCAACTTCAAGGGCTGCCCAAAGGTCTTTTGCAGACTCATAACCTCTGTATTTGTGCTGATTTTCTTGTCCCAAGGAGAGTTTCAGAATGTTTAGGGTTTTCATATCAACCCTTTTCTTTGCTATGTCTTCAGCAGACACAACTCTACCATCATCAGGTTTTTCTTTCTTATCTTCTTCTGAACATCCTTGAACAATCGATCTTGTAGCAATGGCATTAGCAATCTTTTGAGCTTTATTGAATGTGTTTCCATATTCAATAATCTCCTAGAGAGTGTAGTCATAGATCCCCAGATATTGCTCAAAGTTGAATTTTCACAGCTCAAAGTTGTTTGCATCAAGCATGGGAATCTTGATGTTGTGGTTTGAGTAGGAGGAGGTTGCTTCTGGAGTGGACATGATGTTTTTAGGGTTTTGTGAAAATTAGGGTTTTTGTGATTTTTAGGGTTCTTGTGTTCTTTTAGATCAAAGTTTCTCAACAAGCTCTTATACCACTTGTTGATCCCAAACTTAGATCGATTAAGCTTGTGTAAACGAGATTAGATCAAGTTATACACATAGAGAAACTTTGTTTATGTATAAAGTAATCTAAGTGTTATGTGGAATTAACACTTAAACAAGAACACACAAAGGATGTAAACAAACTTTCACTTGATTGAAAATAACAAACTTGCTTACAATGAAAGTGTTTAACGTATGAAAACTTATTTTGAAACATAACCTAAAGGTCTTCTTTTATAGACATAAGAAGCCTTGTACAAGAGTCTACGTATCAACTATTCTAGGTAAAGATAATTATAGAAAATACAATGTTGAACTTATCCTTACTAGAAACAAACTATAAACATAATACGCGTAGACCATATCTTTCTATCAGTGCTTGTCTTCAACCTATCAGTGCTTGACTTCTTCTTGTCAAAGCTTGATCTGTCAGCGTTTGTTTTGTTCCTATCAACGCTTGTTTTCCTCTTGTCAGCGCTCAAGTGGACTGGCTACATTTTATTCCCAACATGGGAAGTGTTACCTGTGAAGTTATCTGGATCACTAACTTGCTTGGTGATCTAAGAATAAAAAACTTATTTCCTGTGAACCTTTATAGTGATAGCAGCTCTGCTATGTAGATTCCTGCTAACCCTGTTTTTCATGAGAGAACCAAGCACTTTGAGGTTGATGTTCATTTGGTAAGGGAAAAGGTTCAGGATGGTGTTATCAACACCATCAAGGTTGCTTCACTTGATCAAACTGCTGACATTTTTACTAAGGCTCATGGCATTAATCAACACCCAAAACTATGTAAACAGCTGAGGTTTGTGAACATGTTTGGTAAATGATTTTTTTCTGCTCTCTCCTTTGTCAGATGGAGGAAGGGTGTTGGTTTGTCAATCTCCCAAAGGGTGCATTATATACTTGCATTGTGTTATATTTTTGGCTTTGTGTTTTATTGTTATGTTTCAAGTTTGGATGTGGGTTTTTTTATCTTGGTGGGCTTTTGTATCCGTTGAGGCCCAAGTCTTATTTATATTACCCTAGTCTTGACTAGGGTTTCATTATCTCTCAATCGCCACACACACATATCTGTGTGCGCAGCTCTCTCTCTCTCTCTCACCAAATTCATGGAGGACTTGACCTGGGAGTTTGATTATCTTCATCTTGTATAGCTGAGTGTTTGAGTGATCATTTGTATGTGAGGGAGAACGGATCAACCTAGTTGGGACGTTCTCATCATTTCTTTTGTAATCGTTCGATTAGAATCCGTTTGGGGACTAATCTTTATCTGTTTTGTTTTGTACTTTTGATTCATAATAAAATACACCAAGGGGTGGTTGGTTGGGTGTAAAGATCTCTCTTATCCTGCGATATTGTGTTTCTTAACATGGTATTAGAGATTTGGTTGTAGATCTTTCAGCCTATCGAAGCTCTCTCGGTTCTTTTTTATTATAATCAATTTTTTGATTTTTCGAAACCCTAATTAATTTTTTAGGGTTTTATACTTTGGGTGGTGATTCTTGCTCTCTTGACGTATCTGTAAGCTTGTTTTGGTGGTGCCGTTTTTTTTCTTGAAAAATATTATTAGGGTTTTCATAAACTCTAATTTTATTTTTTGGGGGTTTTGTTTCTGTGGTGCCTAGGAAGCTTTAATAGGTGTTGCCGTTGCTTTATTCGGTGGTGTCGTTAAAAAATCTTGAAGATTGGATTAGGGTTTCTTGAAACCCTAATTAAATTTTTTGGGGTTTTCTCTATTCTTGGTATCCTGGTATCACCTTTGGTGGTGCCGTTACTATTTTTTGCTAACTTGCACATGTATATCTTTGCTAGGGTTTGCTAACCCTAGTTTGTTACTTTTTTGGGGGTTTCCTGATTGGTGGCTCACCCATCCTCTAGACTAAGTGAATCTAAAGATTGGGTGTCTTTTTGGTTGATTCTAGTTGCTGTTTCCGCTGTAAGTCTTCTTTCATTCTTTTTTCTTGCCTCTCTCTTGGTTACTATTGTGAGTTACTGTTGTCTAGTGTGTGGGTGCAAATGGATTGGTTAACATCTTGACCCTCCAGCCTTGACTGGTGTGGATACCTTCTCTGGCCAATCCCAGTCCACAACTTGACATTTATGGTGCTCACTTTCTGAGTGTTTATTGTGGTTATTTTTTGTCTTGTTCTACTTGGTTTCTTTGCTTTCTGCTTATTGTTTTGTGTGCTTATTGCTCTCTCCGTGCGTGAGTCATGAGTGCTAGTGGTGCTCCTCCCCCACCACCCAATGGTGGTGGAGGAAATGGTGGTGGTAGGGGTTCCCCTGAGACCACTACCAATCCTGTTGCTCTCATCAGCAATTTGGATGCTGGAAACCCACTTCACATTCATAACAGTGATAATAGTAGCTCTGTCCTTGTCCCTTTCAAGCTGTTGGGGACTGAGAATTATAGAATGTGGAACAATGCTATGAGACTTGCTTTACAAGCTAGGAACAAATTTGCTTTTGTTGATGGGTCTTGTTTAAGAGAGTCTTATACTAATGATGTGTTGTGTGCTCAATGAGATAGATGCAATGCTATGGTTCTTACTTGATTATGAATGTTGTTTCCAGTGATGTTTATATGGGTCTTGTTTATTCTAAAAATGCTGCTAATGTTTGGAAAGATCTTAATGACTTATGAGAAGGTTGATGGTTCCATTGTTTATAATTTGCTTTAATAGATTAGGTCTGTTAAACAAGGGGGTAGCTCTATATCTGATTATTATCATAGGTTGAACTCTCTTTGGAGACAGTTTGATGCTGTTTCTAAGATTTCTAAATGTGTTTGTGCTGTTAAATGTTCTTGTTCTGCTAGCACTGAATTAGCTTTGCATCAGCAAATCATGAGGATTATGCAGTTTCTTATGGGGCTTGATGACTGTTATCAGCCTGTTAGAACTGCACTTCTCACCAGGGATCCACTCCCTGATGTTAAGGAAGCTTATGTCACTATATCTAGAGAGGAATCCCATAGGGATGTTCCTAATAACTCTGGTCATACAGAGGCTAAATTGAATGCTACTTCCTTTGCTGCTAAGACCTTTAATCAAAATAGGAGAAGCACTTCCAATGCTTCTAATAGAACCCCTAACAAGGGCAATGGGTCCAAAAACTTTAGGGGTCCTAACCCTAATCTTTTGTGCACTCATTGCAATCAAATTGGTCATACTGTTGATAGATGCTTTGAATTGATTGGTTATCCTGCTGGTTACATAAAGAAGGGGGTAATAGTCAAAGATAAACTGTTTTTAAACCCAATTTTAATGCTAATTGTGATATCAAAACTGGAGAAAAACAAGCTTCCACTTGTAATTCTCCAAACTCTTTCACCACTGAACAAATGCAGAAGCTCCTTAATTTGATCAATGACTCCTCTGGCAACACTCAGTCCAATATGGCAGGTAGAATCTCTTTCTTTAATGCTAATGTTTGGTTCAATGTTAACTTTTCCAAGTTTTTTTGTGGGAACTCTAAATTCCTTGTTAAAACCATTACTTTGGGATGGATTATTTATTCTGGGGCTAACCAACATCTTACCACTTCCACAGTTGGTATGTTCAATGTTGTTGATATTTCCAACCTCAACATCTCTGTTGGTCACCCTAGTGGCACAGTTGCCAATATACGTCACATTGGTGACCTCAAACATTTTAATAATGTTGTTCTTCATGATGTGTTGGTTGTTCCTGGTTATTGTGTTAGCTTGATGTCTGTTAACAAGCTTATTAAGGATAGTAAATTGTTTGTTGGTTTTGATGAGGATAAATGTTATATTCGGGACTTGGCCAAGGGGACTACTCTGGGGACTGGTAGTGAATCTGGGGGGCTCTACTTGTTTGATGACCTTAAGACTAAGAGCCTTGGTACTGTTAACACTGTTATGACCTTTAACACCTCTAAAGATATCTGGCATTGTAGAGTTGGCCATCCCTCTGACCAAGTTCTCAATGCTCTAAAAAATGACCTCAAACTTTCTAAAACACCACCATTTCTGTTTGTGAAACTTTTCACAGGGCTAAACAAACAAGGGAACCCTTTCCCTTGAGTGATCACAAGTCCAGTAAACTTGGTGATCTTGTTCACCTGGACTTGTGGGGCCCTTACAAGGTTCCTAATAAGGAAGGATATAGATACTTCCTTACCATTGTGGATGATTACTCTAGAGCTGTGTGGACTTACCTTTTGAAATCTAAGGATGCGGTTTTTGAGTGGTTAACTCAATTTATTAATCTTGTTAAAACTTAATTTGATACCAAAGTTAAAATCTTTAGATATGATAATGGGACTGAATTTGTCAATAACAAAGTACACACTATGCTCTCTTCTCTGGGTATCATCCATCAGACCTCTTGTCCTCATAGCCCTCAGCAAAATGGGATTGCTGAAAGGAAACATAGACACCTGCTTAATGTTGCCAGGAGTCTTATGTTTCAGGGTGGGATTCCTATCAATTTTTGGACTGAATGTATTTTAACTGTTGTTTATTTGATCAACAGGCCCCCTCTTCTGTCTTAAATGGTAGCCCCCCTATGAATTGCTCTATAGCAAAAAACCTAATATCTCTCATTTAAAATGTTTTGGATGTCTGTGTTTCTCTACTTGTCTGAATAACAGTGACAAACTTACACCTAGGTCTAAGAAATGTGATTTCATTGGTTATTCTTCTTTTAAAAAGGCTTATAAACTGTTTAGCTTAGATAATAGAAGAACTCTTTTCTCTAGGGATGTGAAGTTCTATGAAACTGTCTTTCCTTTCAAAATGAAAAACAATAGGGAAAGGACTCAACTAATGTAGTTGTTACAAGTGATGTTGATCTCTTAACATTATTTGATAACCAAACATATGCAAGTCCTAATGATGATGAGAGATCATCACCTGGTTTGGATGGTAGGGTTCACCCTACTATTGATGATGCCCCTGTGCATCATCAAGAGGAGAACCCTGCAACCACCATAGGTGAAAATGTGAAAATCTTCTCTGAGGGCAACTTTGAAAATGAAAATTCCTCTAATTATTTCATTGATCATAGTGGGGACCATCCTATATAAGAGGAGCAGCCTGTTAGAAAGTCTAGTAGACCCACTAAACTGCCTGCTAAGCTTAATGACTTTGTTCATGATAGTAAACTCAAGTATGGTATTGAGAAGCATGTTAATTATTCTAAGTTGAACACCACCAACTTTTGCTTTGATACCACTCTTAACCAATCTGTTGAACCATCCACCTACTATGAAGCTGTGAAAGATAGTAGGTGGGTTGAGGCTATGAACAATGAAATTGAATCCTTCTTAAGGAATAATACTTGGACCTTATGTGATTTACCTACTAATAGAAAGGCTATTAACAATAAATGGATCTATAAGATTAAATATAAGTCTTCTGGCCTTGTTGACAAGTTTAAAGCTAGGGTTGTTGTTAAAGGTTATAGTTCAAAGGGAAGGTATTGATTTTGATGTGACTTTCAGTCCTGTTGTTAAAACGGTTACTGTTAGGTGTCTTGTTAGCATTGCTGTCTCTAATGATTGGCCTCTCTTTGAAACAACTTGGGCGAAATAAGGTTCTACCGGGAAACCATCTTTCTTGTATGGTGATCTTGATGAGGACATTTATATGACTCTTCCTTTGGGCTTTAATTGCAAGGATAAAGGTAAGGTGTGTAAGCTTAATAAAGCTTTGTATGGTCTCAAGCAAGCCCCAAGGCAGTGGAATGCAAAACTTACCACTGTCTTGGTTGAGCATGGATTTTGCCAAAGTAAGTTTGATTACTCTCTTTACACTAAACAGAATGGTAACATGTTTATTTCCCTTCTTGTCTATGTTGATGATTTTATCATTACTGGTAACTGCATTGAGGAAATTGAATCATTTAAATGCTTTATAAAAACCAAATTCATGATTAAAGACCTTGGAATTATGAAGTATTTTCTAGGTATTGAGGTTCTTGAAAACTCCAATGGGATCTGCATGACCCAAAGGAAGTATTGTCTTGAGCTCATACATGAGTTTGGTTTGCTTGCTGCTAAACCGGTAGCAACCCCATTACCAGAAAATTGTGTTTTGGCTGTTGATGAAAGCAAAGATGATAAATTTATCTTAAATGTTTTTGAGTATCAAAGATTACTTGGGAGACTTATTTATCTAACTCATACCAGACTTGATATATCTTATGTTGTTCATTGCCTTAGCCAACACATGCATGTACCCCTTCAATCTCATCTTAAAATAGCCTTAAGGGTTATTAGATACCTCAAAAACTCTCCTGGGATTGGTATCTAGTTCTATAAAGATACCTCTTTAAGGGTGTCTTGTTTCACTGATGCTGATTGGGCCGAATGTCTTAAGACAAGTAAAGCTGTTTCTGGATACTGTGCCTTTTTAGGGAGGTCTCTTGTCTCTTGGAAGAGCAAGAAGCAACCCACAGTGTCCAGATCCTCAGCTGAGGCTGAGTATAGATGTATGGCAAGTGCTACCTGTGAAGTTATCTGGATCACTAACATGCTTGGTGATCTAAGAATAAAAAACTTATTTCCTGTGAACCTTTATAGTGATAGCAGCTCTGCTATGCAGATTGCTGCTAACCCTGTTTTTCATGAGAGAACCAAGCACTTTGAGGTTGATGTTCATTTGGTAAGGGAAAAGGTTCAGGATGGTGTTATCAACACCATCAAGGTTGCTTTACTTGATCAAACTGTTGACATTTTTACTAAGGCTCATGGCATTAATCAACACCTGAAACTATGTAAACAGCTAAGGCTTGTGAACATGTTTGGTAAATGATTTTTTTTTGCTCTCTCCTTTGTCAAATTGAGGAAGGGTGTTGGTTTGTCAATCTCCCAAATGGTGCATTATATACTTGCATTGTGTTATATTTTTGGCTTTGTGTTTTATTGTTATGTTTCAGGTTTGGATGTGGGCTTTTTTTTATCTTGGTGGGCTTTTGTATCCGTTGAGGCCCAAGTCTTATTTATATTACCCTAGTCTTTGACTAGGGTTTCATTATCTCTCACTCGCCACACACACATATATGTGTGCGCAGCTCTCTCTCTCTCTCACCAAATCCATGGAGGACTTGACCTGGGAGTTTGATTATCTTCATCTTGTATAGCTGAGTGTTTGAGTGATCATTTGTATGTGAGGGGGAACGGATCAACCTAGTTGGGACGTTCTCATCATTTCTTTTGTAATCATTCGATTAGCATCCGTTTGGGGACTAATCTTTATCTGTTTTGTTTTGTACTTTTGATTCATAATAAAATACACCAAGGGGTGGTTGGTTGGGTGTAAAGATCTCTCTTATCCTGTGATATTGTGTTTCTTAACAAACATCTTGCAAAACAACATCATCTTCATCAGAATTTTAATCGCCCTCATATGAATCCAACTCCCTGATAAAATTATCAAACACAACGCGAGAATACCATTTTAGATAAACACGAGAACGGTTGTGTTTCATAAAGTTTCTTTGAACATGATTCAAGAATAGAAACATATTCCGTTTCTTTGGCATTTAAAACGGACAAAACGACCCAACCGATTCAACCTTGGTCTAAAATCTGTTAGGGAATAAAATGATCAAGACATTGACGCTGATAGAGTACCCACTTGCTACTATTAGAGCATTGTGTAGCTACTGATAGAAGAGAAGAATAATGTGATGTTTTTCCACTGTTAGAAGAACTAATGCCCCTAAAGTATTTGCATGGATATATATGGTAAGAGGATATAAGCGTATTTCTTATGTACATTGTTTATCGTAGTATAACTTCCTTATTTAGTTGATAGTTTTCTTATTGTACAAGGCTCATTATGCCTATAAAAGGAGGCCTTAGGTCTAGATGTCAAATATACTTTTCAATACTTTTCACATACATCGTTACGATCGATGTAAGCCTTAAGGTTTTGAAAACCCTAGCACAAGTTAAGTGTGCTAGTATTTGGTAATACTAAGGTTCGAACGTTTGGTTTAATATTGTGTTTGTGTTCATACCCAATTGTTATTTTTCGCATAACACTTGGTTTGTTAATCAAACAAAGTTTCTCTAAGTATTATCCTTGATTTATCTCGGGTAGTACAAAGCTTAAAACGATCTAAGTTTGGGATCAACAAGTGGTATTAGAGCTTGTTGAGAGAATTTGATCTTAACAACAAAACCCTAATCGCCCATCCATATCACCAGACATGTCTACCTATGAAAACTCACCAAACCCTACTCACCCTACTAGCAACATCAAACTTCCAATCCTTGATGCTGACAATTTTGACCTATGGGAGTTCAACATCAAACAATATCTCATGGTGGATCATTACATATTATGGGAAATCATTTAGTTCGGAGATACCTTCCAACCTAAGTCAAAGATGGTTGACGGTAAGGAAGTTGTAGTTCAAGAGGAGGCTTCCGGATCTGGATCTACAAAAGAAAGGGCTACATCTGTTGAAGAGGTTGCTCAAAGAAAGAACGACATAAAGGCAGTGAAAGTTTATGGACTTATATTTAATAGTCGTGTGATAGGATCGAACTCGAGATTACAGGATTGCACACAATACGTAAAGAGTTAATTTATTTAATAAATATATTTATTATATTTATTAAATTAAATCGAGTTATAACTTTAACGATCGTTAAATAATTAAGATTTAAGTATTAACGAGCGTTGTGGAATAAATAGAAAGAAGAATGGAAGGTTCCGGAACACCCTAAGGGGTGTTTGGGCCGTCGGTTATGGAGGGGAAAAGGGGGAAGGAAAAACTTTCCTTATATTTGTTTGGGCTACAAGAATTATAGGTCTATATAAACAACCCCCACCCTTATAACTCAACACACCAATCTCTCTTCCTCTTTCTCTCGTCGATCGCAACATAGAACCCACAAAGGGTTTCAGTTGGTTTTCTTGTTCTTTCGATTTTGCTTATAATCTAGTCCTATCCCCTCTCTAGGGTTGTTGGGTAGATTTTCCACAAGCATTGAAACTCGGTTTACACGTGCTAAAATCACAGTTAGCTCGTTTTATTACGTGTGTACAAGAACGTAATATAGTCTTACTTTAGACTATATCTTGGTGGTGTACGTTATAAACCCGAATTGGTGATTCGTTCTTTATCTTGTGGATTTGCTTTAGCGTAAATTTATGTAACCCTAATTCAATTAATTATAATTGTGTTAATTATGATCTTGTTAAATTGCTTCCGCTATATGCGTGCTTTGATCTCGTTTAGGGGTTTGTGTAATTTTTATGAACTATATAAACCTTCAGGCACTCAGTTGTCTTCAATTGGCACTTGATCAGAAGCAACAATACAAGTTCAGGAAGTATGAACCAGCTCAAGAGTTGTGCTTGGCAATTAAGAAGACCTTTGGAGGTAATGAAGCTACTTTGAAGAAAAGGAAGAAAAAGTTAACAAAGGAGTTTTCTGCTTAAAGCTTTTCCAAGTGAGAAACTTAGTGATGTCAGGAGTCGTTTGCATGATCTCACCAGTAAGTTAGAGTTCATGGGAGTGGATTTAGATCACAAAGAGATAAATACTGCGTTTCTGAATAGTCTTTCAGATGCTTGCTATGTTCAAGCACAAGGTTTGTTGATGAAAGATGATCTTGATACTAGAGAGCTTGATGAAATTTACAATCATTTTAAAGTCATTGAGCTAGAGATTTTAAAAAGGAGTGGAGCTAAATCAGGATGAAACTCTGGAAACATGACCTTTGTCTCTAACAGTGGGAACTCTCCTTCTAACAGTGGGCATTTGTCTCACGACAGTGGGACAAGTTCTCACAATGAAAAGAACTCAGTCTCCACTGTCACTACACACAATAAACATTCTTCAAGTGACAGTATAAGCCTGTTGGATTTGATCTATAAACTGTATGTGCTTACGTTGTTACACTACCATAGGGTTCTCAAGTGATGTATGAGGACCTTGAACAAATTGCTGATTTAGAGCTTGAAGAGATGGATATCAAGTGGAATATGACACTTAGAAACTTAAGAGACAATAGATTCTACAAGAAGTATGGTAAAAAGATCAACTTTAAGAGCTTAGAATATGTTGGGTTTGACAAATATAAGGTTGAATGCTTTAAATGCCATAGAATGGGACACTTTTCAAGAGAATGCAAGTCACCAAGAAGAGATGATATAGGAAAAGGTCCAAGAAGCAATGTTAGAGTTGAGGAGGCTGATTCGAATGCTATGGTTACTATACAAGGCATTGATGGAGTAGGATAGGATTGGAGCTTCATGGGAGAAGAAGATGAGGTGAATCAAGCTTTGATGGCAAATGGAGAAGTTAAAGATGAACCTATTCAATTTGCATTTACGGCCAAATCGTCTTCAAGTTCTAATAATGGGGTATATATATAACATCCAACAGTTTTGGCTAATGTAATATCAATAAATATGTAATTTCCCATTTGATAAATAAATAAAGAGGATAATTTGCAATAAATTTTTGCATTTTACTATGATATATGACTGAATTGTGGAATATATGGATTCTCGTTATTCTCTTTTTAGCAAATGTCTTAGAGCTTTATGTGTCACTAAGAGCAAATTTCTCTTCATTTGAGCCTCACTGAGTGTCACGTCACTTGACACTATCACTTCCAAAAAACTCATGTTATCACAACTAACACCACTTCTTCATTTGGGGCCCACCACTACCAATTTTATTTACTTTTCCATTATTTTCAACATAACTAAATTCATTTCTTAAAAACAAAATTGGAATACAGAAAATAAAAGTACAAGTTATAAATGTATTTTTATAAAATCAAAACACATTTTCAAACAAAATTATAAATTGAAACCAAAACTAAAATAAATAAAAACCACAAAGGTATAAATGCAAATTTACGTTTTATATAAAAAAAACATTATCTTAGGTTGGACGCAAAGGTGATAGAAAAAATAGGTCGAGACCTCGGTCGCAGTCGGTCCCCCCACAACGGGGCGACCGATTCGTGCCATTTTGTCGAAGCAAAACGACTCCTCAAGCGACCGAGTTTGGTATGTTGAATAAAGAAAAACGACTCCCCACAACGTGATAACAACCCACAACCTTTTTATGAATCTTCCACGGGTATGTATTGCCATACTATGGATTCTTCCACTTCTTCGCATCTTAACCCGTCGTATTCTCTAATTAATCGTTTCTAGGTAGATGATGATTTTGAGGAAATGATGTATAATCAATACTACTTTGGCAATCAACGTGCGGGTGAGGGTCCTAGCCAAGATCAGTCTATGTGCCAAGGTTCGGGACACGGGTCATATCATGGTGCAGTTAACATTGACGAAGAAGAGGAAGATATATCGCTAGTTAAACCTAAGAATCCCTTTAGACGTGCTTCGAAATCCAAACCGGTTGTGCCGAATGAGCCGCCAAAAAATGGACAAGTGAGGAAGAGGTTGCGTTGTGCAAATGTTGGTGTCATGTTTCTGAGAATAACAAGGTTGGAAACAATAAAAAAACTAAGTGTTTTTGGAAAGAGGTAGTGAAGTACTTTGAAACCGAGACGGGTTCGACTACAGGGTACGACGCGGTAGTGAGCAAATGGAAAAACAGGTTGTGTCCTAGCGTTGGTGCTTTTTGTGGTATAATGAATAACGTTGAGCGTACTCATGATAGTGGTGCCAATGATCTCACCGATTTCCAAAAAGCTTGAGCTGAATACAAAGTGACTTACAATAAAACTTTTACGTACCATGAGGCGTGGAAAGTGCTCAAAGATCACCCAAGTTGGCAAGAGGTTGAGATGCCAAAGTTTACAAAGAAAAGTAACGAAAAATCCAAGACTTCTGAAACCACTTCTATTTTTGGGCATGCTGCTTACGTGAATTTGAACGATGATTCAGAAGATAACGAGGAAGAGACTCAAGAATACCAGCCAATGGGTCGTGATCAAGCTAAAAAGAAGTCTTCAACATCGTCGTCAACAGTGAAGTCTTCATTTGTTGATCTTGTAACCAACAAATGAGAGAAAATAAGTCATTTGCTGGGGGAAAAGAAGCAGCAACAAGATGAATACTTTACCTTCAAGCAATGGGAGTTGGATTTGCAGGAGGCAGCTCAACAGGAAGCAGCGGCCTTGAAAAGAGATGAGCTCGAATTAAAGCGTCGAGAAATTGAGCTTCCTAAAAAAACGAGATAAGGACTTGTTGTTTTACAACACAAAAATCAACCCAAATTTGCCTAGTTCACCAACAAACCTTGCAACAAATAAAAGACGAAATCAAGGAAACGTACTAATAAATGACTTTTACTTTAGCATGCTTAGCATTTGTGTACTCGATATCGTTCTCGGTATCTAATCGAATTGATCACGGTTAATGGTGGAATAGTCGGTATATGGTCACTAAAAGGGGGAGTTGATTTTCTACTCTACTAGAAGGGTAACTGCAAAACGTAATTAAAATAAGCTAAAAGCAAATCTAGAAAAGCTGTCACTTTTTCTCTCTAAAAATAGAAAACTTAAAAAAAATAAACATTTAGCCTCGTCGGAATGTCCTATCGGAATCACGTCGGAATGATGCAGTCAAAATAATGGAAATTGAGAGCTATCGGAATATCAGACAAGTACCCTTGTCGGAATGCTGGTCGGAATAGTAATCGGAATGTACCGTCAGAATACAAGACACACTATCGGAATGCTGGAAATTCAAAGCTATCGGAATATCATAAAAACCACCTCCATCAGAATGTAAGAAAAGGAACCCTCGTCGGAATGCAAAACCCTATTCCGATCCCTTGTGATCGGAATAATAGTGAGGCAGTCGGAATATGGTCTTACCGGAATACACAATCGGAAAGGGGTTTACCCTTTTCCGATGAGTTTGAAATTCGTAATAAGCTAAGTTTAAAAGCTACTTTTTAATAAGCTCAAACAAAAACTTAACCGAATTTTTAAAGAAAAACTAAATAAGAACAAATAAGAACTTTCAAAACTTTAAATAAGCAATCTTTTAAAACAATCTTATTAAAAAGACGAACTTTTTAGAAAACTTAAACGTAATATAAGCTAAACACAAACTAAGCCAATAAGCATGAAAAGCTCAAAACTTAATCCATATTAAAAATTAGAGATGAATAATAAGATAAACTTTTTGATCTCATAAATCAAGATTATAACGAATCAAAAATCAACTTTTAGAAAATAAAGAAAGGTAGAAGAAGATTAAAGATAAAAATATTAACTTGAACTTATAGATTAATGATTCCAAAATACAAGATCAAATCAAAGCTTAAACATGAAAGGAAGTAAAAGATGAAAGTCTAGTGAGAGAAAGTTAAACACTTTATGTCTCTAAAAATAAAACTACTAAAATTGAAAAAATGAACTAATTAACTAACACCCTCCTAATGTGTCATTAGGAGGGTATATATAGGAGGTGGGGAGTGAATGTGTTGCTTCCTTTTTTCTTTCTTCTTGTCTCGACTCGATTTAAATTCTTTGTCTTTCTCGACGCCGTCTCCGGATTTGTCGATATAAATTGAACTCGTCTTATAATTTTCTTCTATAATTAGACTTGAGTTCTTCGACTTTATTAAACTTTCGTCTTTAGACTTTTTCTTCGATAAATCTTCAGAACAGGCCTTGGACTTCCGTTCTTTTTACACTCTTGATCCGTGATAGCCCGTGTTTTCTCCCTTTTTCATATTTTTATCCTGAAACACAATAAAAACACAAACCACGCATAATTCCGACTTTTACGACATAAAATACACGTTTTGGTCTTGTTATTATTGTAAATAAGTGGTAAAAGGATAAGTGTTTTCACACTTATTAAATCCCCTACACTTGATCATTTTAATGCCCTCAAGCAATGCATTAATTTCAAAGCACGGTTTACATTTTTCATCATAAATAACCCACCTTGGCCTTTATTAAATACTAAACTTTTAATGAAACTAAAAAGATAGAAATATGTACCAAACAAGTAAAGAAATCAAAGACTTACATTGGGGTTTTGGCCGTCATGAATGTTTATCATCCTCAAGTTTCACGTTCCCCATACTAAGCTTAAAAACGAGATCATTGTTATTATAAGTTAGCAAACTAACACGAACTCATGTGGCCCAATTATTTACTTAGACTCCCTTATTCCTAGGTGTATCTCTTATATTTTAATTTTGTCTTGAATGATCACGAGGATACATTGTTTGACTTATTTCGATAGTTTATTTAGGCCGAAAATAAAGTGGGACGATTTAATCAATAGTTAGCTAAAGGACAAAATCTTGTAAAACTGCTTCTCGGGACCTCATAAAGTTCATATCTTGGCATAACTCGCTTCACGATTTGAGACCTTTCTCGGACCGATATTTGGCAGCGAGTTCATACTTCAAATCTTGAGAGAAGTTCTTGAAATTATGGTCTTCTCTTCATAATAGGAATTTCTTCACTTGAAGTTTTTGAGAGATTCTTCATATTTTGAGCACGACTTCTTCATTTTTCTCCAATCTTTATTTTGGACTTTGATATACAACGATCTGCCTCCTTTTAGGACTTGGATCTATGTATCCTCATACCTTGTTTGGGTCTTTTCGGATAGACTTCTCCATGATCTTTAGGGGAGTATTTGCTTTTCGTCGTGTGTCTCGATCCTTCATATTGATTTTTGATAAATGATTCTTCACATCACTTTTGGATCTTTAGCAACAAAATGTAGCCGTCATGTCTTGTTAGGACCTTTTTGGACTCGCCAATCTTCGCATCCCGCTTCAATAAGTTATGCCTTGGCTATGAACTCTAATTAATACCGAGCAACTTTTAAACGATCTTGGGCTAGAAACTAAGTAACTTTTCAAATCGTACAACCTTATTTATTGCAAATATATTTATTAACAAGCGATGGGAGAAAAAGCTTATAATCAACTCACATAAATTCATGAAAGAATACCAAACTTATAATTGACTCTATCATCTCTCATTATCCACAATTTAAAATCTCTAGGAATGAGACTCGTGGATGCTTAGCTAATTAAATCAAAGTTTTGGGTTTTCAAGTCCTCTATAGGATCTTGCAAATTCTTAGACTCTTTTAAGTTTAGAATTCGCATTTTAAAGTTCCCTTGATAAACGAATTTCTAGGATCAATTATAGGAACTTGCGAAAAGTTCTTGTTCTTAACCCGTGAGAGTTAAGACTTTCGCGTTTTAAAGTTCCCTATATAAAAGCCTAGCAAAACTTGACTTAAACACGTTAAGGATACTAGCTAGAGTAAACTTAGATAAGTAAACTCGGGTTGAGTCAAAAGATTCACAATGTTTGAAAAATTTAAAACCACTTTATTGAAAATTTATTCTAACACATAAAGTAAATAACGATAACAAAGGGAAATACTACTATACTACTAGGCCAAAATAGAATTAGAAATTTTGAAAAATGTCGAAAAATCAAATTTTCCGATTAAAATGAGGGCAAATTCATGGAAAAGACCACTTACTTCGATAGAAGTCCCCCTACACTTGATATAAACATTGTCCTCAATGTTTAAGCATGTGGGAGTAAACTCCCCTACACTTAGGACATTGTGCACTTTGTTTAAATCTTGCTAAGGAACGGACAACTATATGGATTCCTATTTTAATATTGAAGAATATAAAATAGTGAATCAAAAGAGTTTAGGATAGAACCGGGAAGATGGGTACACGGGATCACGGTTCGTCAAAAGTCATCGAGAATGGATCTTTGAAGCTTTAATCCCTGTACATCATAAGAAACAAGACAACAAACACATACGGGGTTCCCCCTACACTTATTATAGAAACGGTAAAGGATAGATCAATGGGTTGCCTCCCGAGAAGCTCTTGTTTTTGATAACCGAGTCACGAGCCTGACTCGACCCAGAACTAATTCAAGGGAAACGTGGTGAGGGATGGAATCATCTCATGAGAGATGTCCTCACCAAAGTACGACTTCACACGCTGGCCATTCACTTTGAAGTTAGGCCCATTTGGCTGAGAAAGCTCAATGGTGCCATAAGGGAAGACTTTGGCGACGGTGAATGGACCAGACCATCAGCTCTTCAGCTTGCCCGAGAAGATCTTCAACCGAGAGTTAAAGAGTAAAATTTGATCACCAACGTGGAACTCTCGGTTCTTAATCCTAACATCATGGATGATCTTGGTTTTCTCCTTGTAGATCAATGAATTCTCATAAGCTTCATTCCTTAGTTCATTTAGCTCGTTGAGTTGAATCTTCCAAAGATCACCGGCTTTGTTGATGTCGAAATTGGCCCACTTCAAGGCCTAATACGCCTTATGTTCCAGCTCAATAGGGAGGTGGAATGCCTTCCCGTACACAAGACGATATAGAGTACAACCAATATGCGTCTTATATGCGGTACGGAAAGCCCACAAAGCATCATCTAACGTATCGGCCCACGAGGTACGGTTCTCTCCCACAGTACGCTCTAATATTATCTTCAATCCATGGTTAGATATCTCGGTTTGACCATTTGTTTGAGGATGATAAGCGGTGGAAGACGGTGATTGACACAGTACTTAGCCATGACTCGAGCAAATTGATCATTGCAAAAATGAGTCCCGCGGTCACTGATGATATCACGAGGAACACCGAATCGAGCAAAAAGCTGCTTCAGAAAGTTCACAATGTTGGGAATAAATTTAGGCCAGAACACTTGAACGCTGACAGGAACAACTCAAGCGTTGACAAGAGTAAAGTGAGCGCTGACAGCATAAGCGTTGACAAGTTAAAGTCAAGCGTTGACAGATTGAAGACAAGCACTGATGGAAGTTGTGAGCTACACGTATGTTATATTCTAGATTACTTCTAGTAAGGATAGAAACGACAATGTATTTTCTATGTTTATCTTTACCTAGAATAATTGATTCGTAGCTTATTGTACAAGACTTCTTGTTCTATAAAAGAAGATCTTTTAGGTTAATGTTAAATATCAGTTTTCATAGTATTCACAAGTTGAACCTTTCATTGTAATCAACACGATTATTCTAATACAAGTGAAAGTTTGTTTAACATCATTGTGTTTTAGATCAAGTGTTAATTCCGCATAACACTTTGTTACTTTATTCATAAGCAAAGGTTTCTCTACGTGTAGTACTTGATCTAATCTCGTATACACAAAGCTAATCGATCTAAGTTTGGGATCAACAAGTGGTATCAGAGCTTGTTGAGAAACTTTTGATCTTTAAGTAACGCAGAACCCTAAAACACCAAACCCTAAAAACCCTAAATTCTCAAAACCCTAAAAACACCATGTCTGGCACAAATCAACCTCCTGCTTTGCTTCAAAACAACTTCTCAAACCCTAGCATCAAAATTCCCATGTTTGATGCCAGGAACTTTGAACTTTGGAAGTCCAATTTTGAGCAATACATAGCTATTCATGACTACACTCTTTGGGAAATTATCGAATATGGGAACACATTCGATAAAGCAGCAAAGATTACTGCTGCTATTGAGGCAAGGACAGCTATTCCTAATTGTCCAGAAGCTGATAAAGTGGAAAAGCCTGATGATGGGAGAGCGGTAGCTGTTGAAGACATAGCCAAGAAGAGGGTGGACATGAAAATTTTGAACATCTTGAAACATGCCCTAGGTCATGAGAATCAGCATAAGTACAAACGTTTTAATTCTGCAAAAGAGCTTTGGGAAGCTCTTGAAGTAGCACATGGTGGCAATGCTGACACAAAAGAAGAAAAGAAGAAGCAACTCTTGCATGAGTATGCTGTCTTTAAAGCTCAACCTAATGAGAATCTCAGCAGTGTGAGAAGTAGACTTCTTGACATCACAAGTCAACTTTCCTTCATGGGAAAACAGATTGATGACCCTGAATTGAATGCTACTTTTCTCAAAAGCCTTGGTGATGTATGGAAGATTGAGACAAGATCTATTCTTGTCAATAACACCCACAAGACTTCCAGGTTTGATGACATCTTCAACAAGTTAAGGCTGTTGGAGAATGAATGGCAATTGGAGAGTGATAACAAATCTTCCAGCAGCAACATGGCCTTCTTTTCACAAAGTGAAGGCCAATTTGATTCCATTAACTTTTATGGACATTCAGCCGCTGGATCTCAAGGTGTCAGTGCTGGATGTCAATCTGTCAGCGCTGGATCATATCCTGTCAACGCTTTGTACTCAAGCGCTGACACACACAATCATGGCGCTGATAGAATTAAACCTGCTGGTTTTGATCTTGATACTGTGTGTGCCTTCATTGCTTCTTTGCCTAGTGATTCAAGGATCACTTATGAAGATCTTGAGCAGATAAGTGATGAACAATTGGAAGAGATGGATATAAAGTGGACTATGGCTCTTGTAAGTTTAAGAGCAAACAGGTTCAATAAAAGGTTCAAGAAGAAGATGACCTTTAATGCTAAGGATGTTGCTGGATTTGACAAGTCCAAGGTGGAGTGCTACAACTGTCATAGGATGGGGCACTTTATGAGGGAATGTAGATCTCCAAGGAGATCTGATGCTGGGAAGCCTTCTAGCCAAATGATTAAGAACCCAGATCCCAAGGCCATGGTTGCTGTTCAACAAATTGATGGAGTTGGGGAATGGGATTGGAGCTGGATGGCTAAGAATGAGGAAGAGGACAGAGCTTTGGTTGCTGAAGTCAAAGAAGAGCATGCTGAATATGCTCTCATGGCACACTCCTCTTCTTCATCAGATAATGAGGTATATGATGATGCTTTCTGTTCTAAGGGTTGTCGTTTAAATACTGAAAAATCAAAACAAGAGATAGTTAAGTTATTAGATGAAGCAAGTACTCTAAGGTGCAAATTATCTAACTATCAAATTGCTCTTACCCAAACAGAAAAGACAGTAACTGAGTATAAGAAAATGGAGTTTGATTTAAAGGATCAAATAAATATCTTAAAACATGAGTTACATCAGAGTAAGGATGTTCAAGATATAGTAAATAGGGTTAATCTTGATTTGATAGCTCAGTTAGAGGAGGCTAACAAAAACAAAGATAATGTGAGTCTTAAAATCCAGAGATTTGATAAGGCCACACAATCCCTAGGAGAGTGTGTTAGTAAACAAAGAGACTCTAAGGACATGAGTGGGATTGGGATGAATAATTATACTGTTGTTCCACCACCAGCTGGGGATTTCTATGGTGTCCAATCAAAGGACTTATCTTGGACTGGCTTGCCAGAATTCCAAGAGGAGGAGTTTATTCCTCCACCTAGAGTGACTTCCCCAGTTGAGGAATATCAGCAAAAGCTGACTGACCTAGAAGAGTGGAAGAAAGCTAACCACACCTTGTTTGTTAAGGGAGGGTTGTTGTGTGAAAGTCCAAATGAGCCCACACCAAACATGATACCAATTGTGGAGTCCTATGATCCTAAACCTATTAAGATCACACACCCTACCACTGGCAAACCTATTGACCTTGGCCCACAAAATGTTAGAAAACCTAGTGTTAAATATGCAGAGATGTATAGAAATTCTAGGTCACCAAAAAGCCAAGTAAGTAATCATGGAACAGGCTTCTTTGCTTCTAGACCTAAGTCTATGTCTAGAAAAGCTTGTTATACATGTGGTAGCTTCTCACATTTGGCCTACAAATGTGTCAATTCTTCCAATGTCAACGCTGACAGGAACCATTTCAGCGCTGACAAAAGTCAACATAGGTCAAACACTGTCAGACCCAATACCTTTGTGAACAAAAGTTCACAAGTTGTTAGACCAGCCCCATTCTTTTCTAGAGGGTCTAACACACAAGGCCTAAGACCTTTTCAAAAGTCAAATACTTGGTCAAATAGGCAATGGGTTCCTGTAGCAAACCCTAGGTTCAACGCTGATAAGAGCAATCGGGGCGCTGACAGGAGTAATTTCAGCGCTGATAGAAACACTGCTAAACCTAGGTATTTGCAGCCACAGGGAAATAGGTCTAAAGCTTCTACTAGCTTAACATGGAGACCAAAACAAGACCAGAACCCTAATAATACTGGTATTTCTATGACATGCAACAGGTTTCATTATATTTCAAAGGCATTGTCAACACCAATTGGGGTTAACTGGGAATTTCATTCAAACAAGGATGAAAATGGGGTTGTTATGAGAACCAAGTCTGTTCTTGTTGAACAACCAAATGAATCCAAGTCTTCCAAGGCTTGGGTTCCCAAAGAAAACTAATGTGTTTTCTTTATGTGCAGGGCATTCAGAAGAAGATCAATGATTATGGATACTGGGATAGTGGATGCTCAAGGCACATGACTGGAAAGGAAGACTATCTGACCAATTTCTCTCCTATTCAAGATGGTGATAAGGTATACTTTGGAGGGGGCTACGGCACCATCACTGGAAAAGGAACCCTTGTTACCAACAATCTAAGGTTTGATAATGTCTTCTTGGTGAAAGACCTGGATTATAATTTGTTTAGTGTATCACAAGTGTGTGATAACAAAAATAAGGTTCTTTTCACAGATACTGAGTGCTTGGTGTTAAGCAAAGATTATAAGCTCCCTGATGAGAAATACATAGATTTTAGAACACCAAGGCATAAAGACATATATAATGTGAATCTTAATGGAATTAAGGTAAATAATAAAATGTCATGTCTGTATGCTAAGGCCTCAGTAGATGAAAGTAATCTTTGGCACAGGAGACTAGGGCACATAAACTTTAAGAATATTAATAGGCTTGTGAGGCTTGGTTTAGTTGATGGTTTGCCTGAAAAGGCTTTCCACAATGACCACTCTTGTGTTGCATGCCTTAAGGGCAAGCAGCACAAGGTCTCATTCAGGTCTAAACAGGTGCACTCTAGTTCTAAACCCCTTCACTTATTGCATATGGACCTCTTTGGTCCTACTAATATAGAGAGTTTGAAGGGTAAATCATATTGTTTTGTCATTACTGATGATTACTCCAGGTTCACATGGACTTTCTTTTTAGCTAAGAAAAGTGAAACTGCCCTAAGTCTGATTAATTTTATTACCCAGATTGAAAAGAAAAATGGTAATGAGGTCAAAATTATTAGAAGTGACAATGGGGGTGAGTTTAGAAATCAGTTATTAGATGATTTTTGTGCCAAGAAAGGGATTACTAGGCAGTTCAGCATAGCTAGAACTCCTCAGCAAAATGGAGTTGCTGAGAGGAAGAATAGGACCCTTATTGAAGCAGCCAGAACCATGTTGGCTGATGCCCACTTTCCTATAGCTTTTTGGGCTGAAGCTGTTAACACAGCTTGTTATGTTCAAAATAGGGCATTGGTCAACAAGATACATAATAAGACACCTTATGAATTACTTTGGGGAAGGAAGCCAAATATTGGTTTTCTGAAGCCTTTTGGATGTCATGTAGTTGTTCTAGAAACTAGTGAGGCCCTAGGTAAATTTGATTCAAAAGGTGATGAAGGCTACTTCATGGGTTATTCAGTGCAGAGTAAAGGATATAGGGTTTACATTAAAAAGGAAAAACGTATACTTGAAAAGGTACATGTTAGGTTTTTAGAGAGTAAACCTAGTGATCCTGAGAGTGGTCCAAATTGGTTGTTTGACTTAGAACCTTTGTCTAGAGCTTTAAATTATATGCCTGTTACTGATCCAGACATTGTGAAGGTAACTTCAAGTGTTTTGGAAAAGAGAATTGGTAATGTTTCAGGTATACAGGTTGCTAAGGAGGATGGACCACCAGCAGTTATATCATCTCCCACACAAGAATTTGTTACACTTCCTATATGGACAGATGAGTATTATGCTGCTGCTACTGCTGCAAGGAAAGATAATGGTGGTGTTCAGATACCACCAACTACAAACATGCATGATTCTTCAGGCGCTGACAAAGGGAAATCAAGCGCTGACACGACCAATTCAGACGCTGATGGCTCCAACGCTGACAACACCAGTTCAGGCGTTGTTAGCCCAAACGCTGACACACAAGGATCAGACTTTGGAGACACCTTTACACAGCTTTTCTCTTCTCATTTTGAACAGGGTGGACCTTCCAATGTCCATGAAGAGATCCCTGTTGATCAAGAAGAATCTGAAGAAGATATTGGCAACATGGAGCGTGAAATTGAGGACACCAGAGTTATTGAAGGAGGAGTTCTCACTTCCACAGCTAAAGATCACCCCACATCTCAAATCATTGGTGATGTTATGGCTCCAGTTCAGACAAGAAGATCCCATCAAGGTCTTGGTGGATTTATTGCCAATATACACAAGAAGGTTGATACCCCTCTTGTACAAGCATGTTTGTTTGCCTGTTTTCTGTCACAGGAAGAACCCAAGAAAATTTTTGATGCTCTCAAGGAACCAAGTTGGGTGGAAGCAATGCAGGATGAGCTTCACCAATTTGCTATACAGGATGTTTGGGAGCTGGTTGATTGTCCTAGATATGTGAGACCAATTGGGACAAGATGGGTTCTAAGGAACAAGAAAGATGAAAGAGGCATTGTGGTCAGAAACAAGGCACGTTTGGTAGCTCAGGGTTATACACAAGAGGAAGGCATAGATTATGAAGAAGTCTTTGCTCCAGTTGCAAGAATTGAAGCTATCAGAATTTTCTTAGCTTATGCTTCTTGCATGAATTTTACTGTTTATCAGATGGATGTGAAGAGTGCTTTCCTCTATGGCACAATTGTTGAGGAGGTTTATGTAATGCAGCCTCCTGGTTTTGAAGATCCTGAGAATCCAGACAAGGTTTATAGAGTAAAGAAGGCAATGTATGGCCTTCATCAAGCCCCAAGAGCATGGTATGGTACATTGTCCACCTACTTGGTGGAAAATGGTTTCAAGAGGGGCACCATAGATCAGACACTGTTTACAAAGAAGAAAGGAAAACATGTGTTGCTTGTGCAGGTCTATGTTGATGACATCATTTTTGGGTCTACTGATCCAAAAATGAGTGAGGATTTTTCCAAGCTCATGACAGATAAATTCAAGATGAGTGCAATGGGTGAGATGAACTTCTTTCTTGGTTTACAAGTTCAGCAGAAAGAAGATGGTATCTTCATCTCCCAGGACAAGTATGTAGCTGAAATCTTGAAGAAATATGGTTTTTCTCCACATGAGAAGGAGGCTTCTACTCCTATGGACAGACAACATCCCTGGGGAAAACTTGGAGCTGGAAAGGATGTGGATGTTAGGCACTATAGATCAATGATTGGTTCATTGATGTATCTTACAGCCTCAAGACCTGACATCATGTTTGCTGTGTGTGCATGTGCACGCCATCAAGTGACTCCCAAAGAATGTCACCTTTTTGCTGTGAAGAGAATTTTTAGGTACTTGAGATGTTATCCAGATCTTGGATTATGGTACCCAAAGGATTCTCCATTGGACCTTATTGCTTATTCAGACAGTGATTATGGAGGTGACAAGTTTGATAGGAAATCCACAACTGGTGGATGCCAATTTCTTGGGAGCAGATTAATATCTTGGCAATGCAAGAAACAAACAGTGGTGGCAAACTCTACAACTGAAGCAGAATATGTGGCTGCAGCTGCTTGTTGTGGACAAGTCTTATGGATTCAGAACCAGCTGTTGGATTATGGGTATAATTTTATGCATACCAAGATTTTTGTAGACAATAACAGTACTTTATGCATTATTAAAAATCCTGTACATCATTCTAAAACCAAACACATAGAAATTAGACATCATTTTATAAGAGATTGCTTTGAGAAAGGTTTAATACAACCAGATAGGGTAGATACTGAAGATAATGTAGCAGATTTATTAACTAAACCTTTTGATGCTGGAAGATTTCAATATTTGGTAACAAATATTGGAATGGTTAATCTCACTTAATATGTGTTTTGGAACATTTTTGTAAAAGTATGTACAGGATAATGCATTGTTATTGGTCTTTGTGATGATTTAGATTTTCCACATTCTTTTTCTAACACTGACAAAGGTAAATACAACGCTGTCAAGTGTTATTTTGCCGTTGTTGGAGATATTATGGTCTAACGCTGACAAGAGTTCCTTCAACGCTGATAAGTGTTGTCGGGACGCTGTTAGCAACAAGTGTTAGTTTTGTGGTTTTCATCTAAATGTGCAGGTAATGGTAGCTTTATGCCATTGGATACAGAGTTGCTTATGGAACTTTGAAGAGCTATTTGGACATGTTTTGTTTATGGATGATGGTTGGAATATTTATATTCCTATCTTGACATAAATTTTTGATGTTCATATATATATTTTGAGAACTCATGTATCATAGTTTGAGGGGAGGTTTAAGGAACCTTTAGGACTCTTGGGTATTCTTAGAATACTCTCATCACAATTCTAGATTGTGTCCACTGGTGAGTATGGGTTAGTTTTACTAAACCATGAGGCACTGTAGCATGCATAGTATATCAACTTTGCATGCTGCCAAGACATTTTTGACTTAGAATTGGTTATGGTCTGTTGGGAGGCTTGGGAATCCTTTTGATATGGGTTTTACCTGGGAGTAACAAGGATTTTATAAGGTAACTTGGTTGTTAAGAATTTTGGTTAGCAAGGGACACTAGAGGACTGTTATGTCTATCTTGCTTATGCAAGTGTGCATAACTGGACAGTGCTTGCCGCCCTATGATAATTATCAGCTTTTGGTTATCTTCTCTAGGATAAATTACTTGTTAAGGTCTTTGTTCACTTTTTAAAACAATTTTATTTTTGGACGCTGACAACATTTTTCCAAGCGTTGTTGTGACCAAAATGGACGCTGACATGGCTTTAGGCGAACGTTGACAGGATTATAGCCGTTGGGCGTTGATGGGTTATATTTGACCGTTGACAAACAATGGGACCTACCCAGTTGTAACTTTTTGACATATTTTCAAGCCGTAATTTTAGGAGTTGTTACTTTCATTTAATGCATGAGATAACTTATAAACTTTTTCAATATTTTCATGATTGATTTTTGAAAATCTTTGCCTATTTTTGGGCCAATCACGTGCATTCATCCACTCCTATAAATTTGGCTCCTATTTTAAACAGGGTATCTATAATTCTTGTCTAACACTTTTCTCTTATCAACCTTCATCTTTTATACATCAAATTAACAGCTTTCATCAATGGCACCAAGATTTAACTCTGCAGAATTGGATTTGGGGTTCAAGTCTCAACACAACATGATTGCTTATCTTGTTGCTGATAATACTTTGTTCCCTCAATACACTCAGATGGTGGAGTATTTGAATGCATCCCCTTTAAGGTATGCTCTTTCTCATGCACCACTCATTCCAGTCACACACATTAAACAGTTTTGGAACACTGTCAGTTCCACAACAGTTAATGGAGTGACAACATTGACTTCTATTGTACATGGGAGACCTTGGGTGGTTACTGAGGCCTTGGTACGCCAGGCCTTGCATCTTAATGATGCTGATGGTATAACCATGCTTCCCATATCTGAAATAGAACAAGGGCTAAGGGCTTTGGGATACCCTATTCCTGATGAAGGTACTCTTAATAAGTACCATAAGCAGGAATTTCCCCCAGCCTGGAAGTACCTAATTCACATTCTCCTTCAGTGTTTGAGTCCCAAATGTACTGCACATAATGAGATCAATAGATCTATTGCATCTGCTATTGTGTGTATTGCAACAGGGCAAAATTATAATTGGTCTAAAATGATTTTTGAAGGAATGTGTAAAAACAAGGGGACAAAAATGACTTTAGCTTATCCCCGTTTTCTGCAAATGGTTTTTGATGCTCAAAGATATTGTTCAAGGGATCACAATGACTTTTATAAGATCCCTGAACAAAAGAAGGCTATTTTCACCAAGATGAATTCACCACCTCTTAGAGACCTACCATTAACCCCAGCCATGCTTGCTGTTATTGCAGCAGCACAACCCCAACCAGACCCCCAACCTCATATTGACCCTCAACCACAACTTGAACCTATCCCTGAACCTTTACCCTCACCTGACCAAATGCAAATAGACCAAAATCCCTTTGACGCTGACACATCTAATGTGGGCGTTGATATGCCTATTTCCAACGTTGACACCCAACCATCACAATCCCAAACACCCCTTAACCAACCTACATCTACACCATCTTCTACACCATCTTCCACACCACCAGAATATAGGTTGATTAAACGCCAAAGGACTGCTGGAGTGTTCTCCTCTGGTGGTCCTAGCCATGTAGCAGAGAGAACCACCACCACAAGTGTGGTTGGTGACCTGGATGAGGCTGGGACTATTGGTTCTGGCTTAGAAGCTGGCCAAGACAGTCCCACCATAATTAAGTCCTCATCCATGCCCAATGAACCTAACTTGGGAGGTCAAATTCCCATTTTGGAAGAGGGCAGACTGGAACCAATGACGCTTTTAGAATTGACGGCTGTCTGCATTAGCTTGCAAAAGCAAAATGCAGACTTGGTACAAATTGTCAGTAACCAAGGCCTTGAACTCAAAGAATTGAGGGAGAGGATTGTTGTTTTGGAGAGTACTCATTCAAGGGGAGGTATGGAGGAGTCTTCCAAAGGGGAGGAAGCAAGAAATCTGAGTGATAAGAGCAGCCAAGATGGTCAATCATTGGATATTGCTGAAGCTCTTACTACATTGAAGGAACAAAAAGGTTTTGATACGTCCTTAATCTCTCCAACAAATTTAAATTTATCATTTACAGATATGCTGAGAGAGGTTACACAAGGCGCTGAGGAAAAATATTTGAGCGTTGATAAGACAAGTTTGGACGCTGACAGAAGTATTTTGGGCGCTGATAGAGGAAATTTGGGCGTTGACAGATCTGCATATGGAGGTGATGTATTCCAGTCATCATCTATCATCAAAGATGTTCCTACTCAGGTATTATCATCTACCCTACCAACAATTGAACCAACAGATAAGGGTAAGGGTAAGTTGGTAGAAGAATTTGTTCCAAAGAATGCAGCTCAGGTTGAATTTGATAGAAGGTTGGCTGAGCAAATGATGGAACAAGGTGAGAAGGAAAAGTCACCATTTGTTGTGACTTCTGAGGAAGAAAGTGATGGAGGCAGCTCAGATTCAAGTGTGATGATTGTTGAACCAGAAAGACTTGAGTATGGTGATGAGCTTGCTAAGGAAAGGCTGAGAGATTTGAAGTTGCAAATTGATTTTGATATGCCAGAGGTAGTTCAGATGTACAATTCTTGGGAAGAAAGCTGCATGGATAATCCAGACTTGACCATTTCTGATCAGATATGGGGTTTGGAAATTCTTCTTAGAGTTCAGCAGGATTGTAAGGTAATGTTGAAGTACAGGGCAAGCAACATTCTCTCTGAATTGAAAAGGGATAGAAGGAAGCTCTATTTTATGTTGCTCAAATGTCATGGAGTTGGATGGACACATCAAAAGCTGAAGGCTTTGACATTTGATGAGTTGGAACATAGGGCTTATCCTATTTGGGTGAAAGTGCAGGAAGAGAACACTTTCAGACTTCTTTCAGATGAAAGAAAGGAGCAACTTGCAGAAGAGATGGCAATCAAGAAAGCTATGATAGTCCCTAGACCAGTGAAGAAGGGATTTGTTCTTGAGTTTCCAAAAGATATGTCTCAACTGTATCCAAGTGAAGCAATCATTAGAAAGAGCCTCAAGCTCTCCCCATTAGAAGCTTCAGATATGGTTCATGTGTTACCATTAGATTCCAGGAATCCAATTATAAGTTATGAGGAAGATGAATGTGGATTCTGGAAAATTGGAAGATTTGGCAAGGAGGTACACACTTTTACCACTCTCATATCTTTATTTGCAAGTTGTGACAGAGAAGACTTGGTAGACCTTTGGAGGTTACTAGAGACCAAGTATGAGGCTGAAGCACCAACTTCAGCCAATGGAATAAAACTTTGGACCACATTCAAAAGAATGTGTGGGACAAATGAAGAAGATCCTGAAATATGGAAGGATCTTGAAGATGACCTCAGTGGTCTTCAATGGAGATTATATTCAGCTGCAGGTGTATACCATTTGAGTTCTACAAAGTTTGCTGAGTATTTACTTGTAGATGCTCAGTATTTCATATCCAAGGCTGTTTTGGAGAAGATGAAGGACACCCAGTTGGAGATAGATTATACAAGTGACGTGGAAAAGAATTTGATCAGATTTATTTATTACCAATATGATAAGGTTTGTCAGACTCCTCCAAGTTCTTAATGTTTATTCAGAAACTTGATCATAAGAGTGGATATCAAGTTTAGGGGAGGATTGTTGGGAATAAATTTAGGCCAGAACACTTGAACGCTGACAGGAACAACTCAAGCGTTGACAAGAGTAAAGTGAGCGCTGACAGCATAAGCGTTGACAAGTTAAAGTCAAGCGTTGACAGATTGAAGACAAGCACTGATGGAAGTTGTGAGCTACACGTATGTTATATTCTAGATTACTTCTAGTAAGGATAGAAACGACAATGTATTTTCTATGTTTATCTTTACCTAGAATAATTGATTCGTAGCTTATTGTACAAGACTTCTTGTTCTATAAAAGAAGATCTTTTAGGTTAATGTTAAATATCAGTTTTCATAGTATTCACAAGTTGAACCTTTCATTGTAATCAACACGATTATTCTAATACAAGTGAAAGTTTGTTTAACATCATTGTGTTTTAGATCAAGTGTTAATTCCGCATAACACTTTGTTACTTTATTCATAAGCAAAGGTTTCTCTACGTGTAGTACTTGATCTAATCTTGTATACACAAAGCTAATCGATCTAAGTTTGGGATCAACACACAACCACCCTCGCATCGTTCGTAAGGAGAGCCTTTGCTTCAACCCATTTGGATACGTAGTCAACGGCTACGAGGATGCACTTGTTCCCTTTAGATGATGGAAATGGCCCCATAAAGTCGATACCCCATACATCAAAGATTTCACATTCTTGTATGAATATTTGAGGCATCTCATCTTTATGTGTGATCTTGCCTTGTCTTTGGCAAGCATCACAATGTTTAACCTTTTCATGAGCGTCATGATAAATGGAGGGCCAATAAAATCCAGAGTCGAAAACTTTCTTCGCGGTGTAATTGGGACCAAAGTAACCACCGGTGGGTCTTTTATGGCAATCTTCAAGGATTAGTAACGTTGCCGGCCCATCAACACATCGACGAATGACAAGATCCGCACATTGTTTGAAGAGGTAAGGGTCGTCCCAGAAATAGTGTTCAATGTCTTTAAAGAACTTTTTCTTTTGTTGGGACGTCAACCCTTCCTTGAGAATTCCACCCGCTAAGTAGTTTGCAATGTCCGCAAACCACGGGGTGTCATCAAGATTGGAATTAATAGACATTAAGGCCTCAAGGGGAAAAGAGTCATTGATCTCTTGATTCGGATGATCCCCTTGATAAGGATCCTCAAGTCTACTTAGATGATCCGTTGCTAGGTTTTCGGCTCCCTTTTTGTCACGAATTTCGATTTTAAATTCCTGAAGGAGAAAAACCCAACGAAGAAGTCTTGGCTTGGAATCTTGTTTAGTTAACAAGTACTTCAACGCGGAATGGTCGGTATAGACAATGGTGGTGGAAAGGAAAAGATAGGAGCGGAATTTTTCAAAAGCATATACTACAGCTAAAAGCTGTTTTTCGATAGTGGTATAATGCAACTGAGCCCCTATCATTGTCTTGCTAGCATAATGGATTGGTTGAAAGTGTTTGTTCACTCTTTGGCCCAAAACCGCTCCAATAGGAAAGTCGCTAAAATCACACATCAATTCAAAAGTTAACTCCCAATTAGGGGTAACCAAGACCGGTGCCTTAGTTAGCTTGTCCTTAAGAAGATTGAAGGATTCAAGATACTCTTTAGAAAAGATAAAGGGAGTATCTTTTTCCAAGAGGTGGGTCATCAGGCGAGCGATCTTAGAAAAATCTTGAATAAATCGACGATAGAAGCCCGCATGACCAAGGAAACTTCTCACACCCTTCACGGTTGAAGGTGGAGGTAATTTTGCTATGACATCAACTTTAGCACGGTCCACTTCAAGACCGGCTTTTGAGATTTTATGTCCAAGCACAATGCCTTCTTTTACCATGAAATGGTATTCTTCCCAATTAAGAACGAGACGAGTGTCTTCACACCGTTGGAGCATACGTTCTAAATTGGCAAGGCAATGAGAGAAAGAATCACCATAGACCGAGAAATCATCCATGAAGTGTAAAACCCGCATGCTTTTACCATGAATAGTACCCTTAAGATCGTACGTACTATATTAAAACTTTCCTATTATAGCATGATTACGATTACGTGTTAGGATTTTACGTATTACGTACGTGTTAGAACACGATAAGTATTTACTACGCACGAGCACGCAATAATTATTTGACAATAATTAATCACGAACATGCGATCATGAAATCATGAACATAATTAAATCACGAACTATTACTAATAACGTATATATATTTATTACGAGCGTATATAAATATATTAGGTCACGATAATTACTTAACGAGAACACATTAAACGCGAACACAAATAATCAAGAATAAATAACTAAACATCGAGACACGAAAAACGGTACGGGTACCACATGTGGGGCCCCTACCCGCGGCTACAAGGGAAAGATGGGCCAAGCCCATCTCAATTTTCTCTAAAGAGGGTAAAAGGAAAAACCACTACTCATTTTTCACTTTTAGAGAAGATTTTACAAAAACCTAAAAAAGTTCTTCCTCCTCCTCTTCATTTCTTTTTGTCCGCCACCCTCAAACACACCAAAGGGGTGTTTATTTGATCTTTGATCTTGGATTTGTTGCTAGTGTTCGTGTTTGTTCATCGTTGTTTAGATCCACGCATTCGGTAATTCTTTTAACCCTTTTCTTTTGATTTAATCTTTTAAATAATTATGAACATGATGTGTTTTTTAAAAAACCTAATTAAAAACATAGATCTAACATGAAATTGGTTTTGGAATAAATCAAAAAGGGTGTTTTTAGGGGTGTTTGTTCTTGGCCGACGCCTAAACCGAACCCGAGGGGGTCTCGGTTTGGCTATTTGACCACCACCGAGACCATATGGTCCCGGTTGGTTGGTGTGGGTCCCATGACAGCAACAAGACAAGGGGAACCCCGATGTGGTTCGGGGTATGGTGTCGATTTCATGTCCGGTTCATGGTTCTTAGGCAAGATCCGGTTCACGGTGTATGTTAAGATTATTATTTTTTTATAATCTTATGTTAAAATTAAATTAATGAACATGACATGATTAATTTAGTAACATGACTTAGGTTATATTAATTATTAAAATCATGAAATTATTAACCTAAGTATTTTATATTTTTAGACTTATAATTAATTAATTATTTAAAAACCATGGTTATAATTAATTAATTAACATGACTTAGGTTATATTATTAATAAATAATAATACATGTTTTAACCTAAGTATTTAACTTTATTTAATTAAAAACATGTTATACTTTAATTAAATATTTTAACCTATATTTTATTTTAATTACATAAAATAATTAATAAAATATATATTATATCATATGACTTAGAAATAATCATGAAAACACTTAGGTTTATATACTTAGCTTATTTAACCAGCTTATATCTAATTATGAAAACTTTCTATTTTTAGAAACTTATTTAAATAAGGCAGCTAATTTATTTATGGAAACTTTCTATTTTTAGAAACTTATTTATTTCAGGCAGCTAATCTATTTATGGGAACTTATTTAAATAAGGCAGCTAATCTATTTATGGAAAATTTCTATTTTTAGAAACTTATCTATTTTAAGCAGTAATTCTATTTTTTGAAACTTTCTATTTTTGGAAACTTTCTATTTTTGGAAACTTTCTATTTTTGGAAACTTTCTATTTTTGGAAACTTTCTATTTTCGGAAATTTCTATTTTTGGAAACTTTCTATTTTGAGAAACCTGCTATTTTTGGAAAGTTACTTATTATTACACAGTAAGTATGATAATACATGAAATACCAGAAACACTTAATCAGAGTAAACAGAATATAAGATAAACACAGTTTAAGGCTTAAAACAGTAAAACATGATAAGAACATATAAAATAAGCTAAGACATAACATAAAATCAGTTACGTATTAGTAAGCAGATACTTATTCACGTATGTATTTATGTAGCATTAGTGATACAGAAGTAGGATTCCTCTCAGTTCATCTTCTTCGTTCACTGGACATAAGGTACGGATTCCCGTCCTTTCATTATGGACATTCTTTCCTTATTAGGATTCCCCGTATGCAGCCAACTGTTTTCCTAGTATTTGTTTTATATGTTTTTGAATTGCTTATGTTTAATTAGAATACCTAAAGCCATATACATGCATGACCAGTTTCACCTAGTTATGGAGGTACCATAACCATAACATTAGAGGCACTGATGTTATGACTTCACCACGGCAGAGTGATTGCTCGTGGCGTCCCTTCAGCTTTTGGCCATTTATTATATTTATCATGTGGGGCGTATGGGTGCATCCTAGTTACATGTTTTCAGTCAGGATTTCATGGTGAATGTGGTGTGTGCCTTGCATCCTTCACAAGGAGCTGATCCCTCATACCCAACCAGTATATTAAATTAGAGGCAGCCCCTCTAATTTGCATGATGAGGTCACCCCTCCAAGTATTCATGCACGGTGGATTTTCATGACCTATATTGGCAAATGGTAAAATATGTTAAACAGTCTTCATAAGATAAACATAAGGCTTTTCAAACTATAAACCAGTTTTATGAACATGTTCCAGGTTTTCCAGGACTTATACATTTCCGCTGCTATTAAGTCTTTATTATGCTTAGTCATTCATACTATGTCTATATCCGTGCACTGAGCGTTTTGCTCAGCCGTTACTTTCCTTTCCATGTCCCAAAACGGCAGGTACTCTAGGACAGACTCGAGCATTTGGAGGACGTGCATAGGATGGAAGCTGCCATAGACTTCTTCTCCTTTTGCCTTCATATATTTACGCTTATTTAAGTCTTTCATTCATTTCATTTACTTTATTATGTTTTGGGCTTATGTTGGGGACCGATGTTTGATTCCGGTTAACCCTATGGTCATGTATGTCTTAGTACATATTACCTTGCATGCTTTGATGATACGTCATAATCACGCGTAACATTCCATTTATCAAAATGGGGTGTTACAATTATGGTATCAGAGACAAGGCTTCGACCGGTAGGCTCTAAAACTCGACATGTGGCTAGTGGGTAGTCACCAGGAGCTTCCTAAGCCAACGTTTGTTATTCTACGTATTGACGTTTTCAGCGCATTGTTTTTTTAACCATGATGTTTTCAGCACCTTGAGGTTTTAACCTTGATGTCTTCATCGATATTGTTTTACTAATATGGATGGACAACCGTCATTCATATTTAGTTATGTGTCATTGTTTCATGCATAATGTTACTCGTGAACTGTGGCTATGTGGACTGAACCGCAGTAGTTCATAATTAGTCACATAAAAAATTTTCTGATAAGTTTTGACATATGAGTTTCATTTATTTATGTTTCATGTATCATTGTTGCAGGGATTATGACTAAGTAATGGTTGGTACAGGACTGGCCCTATTTAGTCGCATGTGCTTTTATCGAAACTTTTAATCTTGGGACCGACCCATAGGCGTCCCCTCGCCATGTCTTTTGTTTTGGGACCGACCCATAGGCGTCCCCTCGCACATATAAAGGTTTTTATAAACTACATTACGCATTCATGCACTGTTTTTCATGCATAAAATTTTTCTCATGATTTATTGGCATAATTTTATTTTTTTTTCATGTCCCCTCATAAGATAATATGTTTTATGTCAAGTATGTTTTCATACTGTCATGGTTAAACTCAGTTTCATGCTGATTATGTTATACACTCCTCCATGTTAAATCGTTTCGTGTTTCTTCATGATAATTCTGTCTTCATGTGGATTACGTCTTACGCCTCATTTGTTATTATGCCTTCATGCAAGACATAGTTGGACTCATTGAATTCTGCTTTCATGATAGTCATGGTTGGTTTTCATTGATCATGTTGTCAGGCAAATCACAGTTGAATTTGATGTAACCACACTTTAACGTTTCTCAATACAACCAGAATGATGTCTATGCTAATACTGCCAGGTTATCATGATGGCTTTTCCTAACCGTCTAACCGATACACCTTCCTTAAATCATGACAAATGATCGACCCCATATCGATCATTTCATGTGCATTCCGTGTGTACTCCATGTACCGTATTCCATGTGTATTTCACATAACTTAATCCATGTGTATTTCACTTGCAATACTTCACGAGTATTCGCTAGTTGATTCTAAATCATCTCAGGCGTAGGTTCAATTGCTGATATTCTACAAGGTTGCTGATATCGCTCATAACTTAGAGATGTTACTAAAGGTTGATGTTGCTGACGTTCGGAGACGCTACGAGATGCGGATGCTGTTCACAACCTGGAGATCCTACAAGACGAAGACAAAGGCGTCAGAGCAAAGCAATTGGACGACAAGATGCTTCACCATCAGATGATTTCCATCAATCATTGTCCCTAATTCTTAGTTACATGTCACACGTCATTCGGCTGTCATTTCAGCCATATGAGTGCAAACCGGTACCAGCCGGCCACTCAGCTGAATAGTTACATGAATCACGGTCATGAGAATGACCGTCATGGAACTGACAGACAGGACGATAGTAACCACTACTATGACAAAAACTATCCTAGAAATCGCAACCGAGGCTCCGGCCGCGGACGTGATCAGACATACAAAGGATCAGTAGTCCAACCGATCCGCCAAGTCTGGCATAATAACCTAATATTGTAGTTCTATTGTTTTACGTCTCGAGACACATGTCAAGACATCAGTCAAGACACATGTCTCGCGTATAGTTTCTGAAGACACATGTCAAGACATCAGTCAAGACACATGTCTCACGTATACTTTTTGAAGACACATGTCAAGACATCAGTTAAGACACATGTCTCACGTATACTTTCTGAAGACACATGTCAAGACACCAGTCAAGACATATGTCATGCTTATAGTTCCAAGACACGAGTCAAGACACATGACTCACGTCCAACTATGGAACATTTCTAAGAAATTCAGGGTACCCTCCAAGGGTATATCCATTTTGTTGTGCCATGTATTAATCAGGCCACAAGAATTTTAATACCATTACCGGCGCATCAGTGAGAACTGTCACGTTGCCGATGTAACTTTCATTTCTTTCACCATATTTCATATATTCATGACCATGAAGGACGCCTTTCGTATTCCCACGTATACATAGGTTTTCCTTCAGCTTAATGATGAGATCCAAGCTGCTAACCCATTTTCTCGGACAGACACGAGATGAATTTTATCCTAATCATGGACTATGAACAGCACACCATGCTACGATTCATAATTATGTACAGTAATGTTCAGGCTCCTGAATACATTCAGCTTGATGTTCCATCAGGAAAATCTGTAGGAATTATCTATGCTTACAAGCATTTGTGTTGTTAGCCATGGTCGCTAAAATTTTTAGCTGTCAGTTAAGACATGACCACCGAAGTCCTTTTACGCATAACCAGACGAGTATTCCAAAATCTTCCCATAAATTCCAGAAGAACCTACAAGGAGAAGGACGGTACCATGAGATTATGTGTCTACTACCGTTGATTTAAACAAATCACCATTCATAACCGTTATTCTCCTCCATGTATTGACAACATGTCCAGTCGACCTTATAGTGTTAATCACTTTTCCAAGATCGAATTCATGATCATGCTGCCAACAGTGACGAGTGAAAGAGAAGGACATGTCCATGACTGCTATTCGTACACGACTCGGTCATGCTAGATTTATGATTTTGAATTAGTCTCATCAATTCTCCAACGACATTATAAGAATGAGTTTCCATGAACTCATAGCAAATTCATCAGTGTGTTCATTAAGGATAACCTGATTTCCTTTAAACCTGGAGAAGAACAAGAAGACCATATCTGCACTATGTTGCAAATTCTATGACAAGAGAAATTTTACCCTGGAGAAGTTTCCAATATCAATTCTGTTTGATTACAGTGACACGCTGAATCACATGGGTTCCTATGGTTAATCTTACCCCGACTCTGCTTATGCGTAAAGAAGAGAACCCTACACTACATTAGGTGTTCTAGGAAATCCTACGCTAGGAGAAGTCTAGATTCAGAGACTCAGAGTTTCGCAACCTTCTATGTATCAATATTTACAAAGCAAGATACAGTTACGTTCATATCTAAGTACCTGACATACCAACAGGTTAAGATAGGACACCAACAGACTGGGATGTTTTCATCATCTGAAATTGTGAATCGAAATGGGACAAGATCTCCACGGATTTTGGCCACCAGTTTAACGCAAATTCAGAAGAAACATGATGCTATCTGGTTTTGTGCAAATAGTTTTGTAGAAACTAGAAGGGGGGGGGTTGAATAGTTTCTCTTCGATTGGTGACCAAATTAAAATTTATTTCAATTTGGTTTGTATCAAAACTATCTTTTACTTAAAGCTAAGTTGCATAATGATTAGGTTCAATTGAAATGCACTAGCAAGAATAATAAGCAAGTATAATGATAATGAAATAAGTAAAGAGCAAGGAAGGAGACAACCTAGTGGGAAGACACCAAGATTTATAGTGGTTCGACAACGAGGCTCTATCCTCGTTTCTACTCCACTCCTCGAGTACACCTACTCGAGATTTCCACTATATCCACAAGCTCCCTTCTCGGCGGAGAAAACCTTACATCGTTGCTTACATTATTTTCCGACACTAAGCTAAATGTCGAGACCTAATCTTTAGCTAGGACCAATCTACACGACGTTGCCTACTTCACAATTTAACGACACAAGGCTAGATGTCGAGTTCTAATTCTTAAGGTAGAACCAATCTTCACGACGTTGCCTACTTCACCATTTTACGACACAAGGCTAGATGTCGAGTTCTAATCGAAAGCTAGAACCAATCTTCACGACTCTTCACTTTGAACCTAAGTGAGAACTTCACACAACACAACTACTAATCACTTTAAAGTTTAGTGAGAACTCACAAGACACAACCACATCACTTTATAGTTTAGTGAGAACTCCTAATCAAATCTATTACAACTCAACTAGACTTATCCAAGTACACACATGTAGCTTAGATTTACACAACACAAATCCAAGCAAACACATATCCAATAGATGTACACAACAAATCCAAGTATCCACAAATAACTTGGATGAACACAACTAGTCCAAGTATTCATAAATACATTGGATTGACCTAAAACACAAAGGTATCATGATGAATATGACTAGCTCATAAATTCATCTTTATCACTACACTAGTGAGTGAGTGATCTTCTCATTGGATATGATAAAGGAGGGGATCAAGAGGATAATCATATGTAAACATCCTTAACAAATTAAGTGATCATTTACTAATGATTGTGCTATAGAAAATAGAAAAAGGGCTGAGAAAAACGTCCAAGAGGCTTGCTGGAAAATGAGATTTGACCCACTATTTAAAGGAGACAAAGTTACAATGGATCTATAACGGCTACTGTGCGCGGTACCTTATCTCACCCCGCGGTACCATATCGCTAAGGTACCGCGTAGGTACTTAAGGTACCGCCACTAGACTCTGCTCCGTTTTTTGTCTTTTAGTGGGGTGGGAATATCTGAGGTATTTGAACCCTTCAAAGGATATTCTAACAGCATTTGGAATATGCCATTTTCAAATTTTCATTTTCCATTTTAATAAAACATTTTCTAAAAAAGAAAGTTTATTAAAAAGTCTTTTGTCTTATTAGTAAAAGTGAGTTTTAAGGATAATCATTTTGATGATCACTAAGTATGATTAAGAAAGGTTAGTGATATGATTATTACCTTGATGATAGTGTTAGTTAAATAATTCATTTTGTGTTTCTACACTAAATGTGTTGTATGGTTTGTTGTGATCAAAACAAAGAAAGATTAGTTAACACTAATAATGTTTTTAGGCATTACTTGCATTAACAATCTCCCCCTTTTTGATTACGACAAACGATAAACTCATTTACGTATAAACACAAACTATGGAATTATTCACTAGTTTATCACTATCATTTCTCCCCCTTTGTCGTAGCAAAAAGGTTAGCATAAGTCTTTGAAGTGCATCGAACTTTGCTAGTAGCTCCCCCTTGGTGGTTGCTCCCCCTTGCTTGAGGCACCAAGTTTGTGAGCTAAGGTGACATGCTACACAAAGGTTAGTAGAAGGGAAAGAAACACCAATGTATATATGATCACTACCTACTAAGTAACTTGAGAAGGAGAAAGAGAAGAAATCTCAAATTAAAAGCAAGTATTTTGCTAAGTATGTCCAAAGAGGTAATTGACAAAATCAAACTTCAATAAAAATGAAGATGATAAGCTTGTCAATGGGTTAAAGCTTTAGAATTGATGGAATCACCCATAAGCAATTGTAAAAATTTAACCAAGATCAATTCAAAAATAGAACTAATTAGATAGCACACAAATAACACAAAAGTTACAAAAAAAATAATACAACAAAGAAGATAGTCATACACATAGTATGAGTATCTAAAAGCAATAAATATGGAAAATAAACCACTAAGCATAAGCTAGTCTAATAGTGATATTTTCCAAGATTGCTAAAAAATAAAATAAAACTAAAAAGAGGACGATGCATCATTCGAAGTTTTGTCCACCGGAACGAAAACTTGAATAGGAGGTCGAGTGAGGAGGAATTCAAGAAAATTTAACTTCTCATACACATGAGGAAGTTCAATTTGTTGAAATTGGCAACAATCACACGAGGATCCATGATGCAACACAAAATCGTTTGATGGGGGTATGGCATCAAACTTAGGGTTTGGTGGTGGTGGGGTAAATGGTTTGGGAGTGTTTTCACAATGCCTTGTGAGGTTTGGGAAGGTGGAAAGGTCATTGAGTTGGGGGGTATTGAAGGATTGTGGTGGTGGTGGAACATTTTCTTTTGCTCCGGTGATGGGGTTTATGGTGTAAGTCTCATTCCAATACTTGATTGGAGAGAAGGTAGGGTTTTTGGGTGGTTTGGACGAAGATGGTTCATTCTTCTTAACCCAAACGGGTCGAACCGAGATTTTCGGTTTCTTTGAAAGCTTGGATGAGGAAGCTTTGGGTGAGTGGGGTTGTGACAAAGGAATGTCAAGGTTAGGAATGTAGGAGTTAGGCATTGTGAGAGTGTGAGAATGATATCTCAAGGTTATGTGAGAATGAATTCTCAAGGTTGGGAAGGTGTGAGAATGAAATCTCAAGGTTGGGGTATAAGTAAAATGTAATCAAGGTAAGAATTTGAATACAAAATGTGTAGTGTCAAGGAATGTTAAGTCAATTTGAGTAAACAAGGAATCTTGACTGGAAATAGGGTTTAAAGGTTTTGACCAAAAAATTCGTTAAAAGCCACATTCTGGCCGCGGTACCTTATATGGGCCGGCGGTTCCATATCACTAAGGAACCGCGGGTCCTTAAGGAACCGCGTCCAGAGGACTTTAAACCATGTTTTTCCTGGGTTTTGGGAAAAACTAAGACTTTTTCAAAAAATTGCAAATCTTGGATTTTTACCTCTATTAGAACCAAAATATGCTAGGGTTGCATAAAGCAACACATTCACAAAGAATGTCTTGACAAAGGGTGACAAAATAATTAGATATCATTTTGAACCAATTTTAGTCAAGTTTAGGGGTTGTGGTAGATTTAGGTTCAATTTTAATTTCAAATTAAAGTTGATTAGTGTGCACAAAAGGATAGAATCACACAAAGCTAAATCCATAACACAACAACAAGAAACATTCATTAAAGAGGAAACAAGTACAAAGATAAATAAAACTAACTAATACATAGCTAGCTTATCATAAAATCTAGATAGGTGGTTTTCTTTGGCTTGTTGTTGAAAATCTTTATTAAAAGAACTCCATCAATCATCTCCTAGGAGGAGGCATGGAGAACAAAGCAAGCAAGAAGTTTTGCAACCTCCTATGTAGTTCATACATGTCCATCCTAAGGTTATGGATGATGTAGTGATTGTAAAGACAACATGGGCAACTAAGACCATGAGTTTGTTGAAACCCAAAGTAAGGATCACCCAAGAGGAGGGAAAGTGGGACACCCAAAATTGGGATGTTTGAGTTGGGTGGAGGTGGAGGAGGCATGTTCTCCAAGGGTGATGTGGGTGAAAGAGGAGGCATGTTCCCCAAAGGGGAAATGGGTGAATGTGGAGGTAAATCCTCCAAGGTTGGTGAAATGGGTGAGTTGTGAGGGGTAAATGGTGAAGTCACCAAAATGTCATCAAAGTCATTCCCAAAAGGAATGCTTTGGATTGGTTGAGGTTGTGTGGTCACTTCCAAGGGTGCACTTGGAGTGAAGGGTGAAGAAAGCTCATTCATTCTAGAATTGAATGAAGAGGAGGTAGAACCAATGGAGTGGTTAGTACCATGGGTGGAGGAGGTCTTGCATGGTGCAAGAGGTGGGGAAGGTGATGAAGAAATGAGGATAGGAGCATTCTCATTCTTAGGTGTGTGGAAAGGTGAAGAGTTAGGCTTAGCTACCTTAACCCTTATTTTGAGTGTTTTTCTTGGGGTGGAGGTCTTGGAAGTGTTTGAGGTTTTGGTACACACCATGGTTGATTAGGGTGGTTTAAGGTTTAGGGAAGTATGTTTGATGTGTGAAGAACATGGCAAACAAGGTGGGTTTAAATGGTTGAGGGGATGATCCAAACTAGTAATGGGTTAAAATCATTTTAGTTGAATAATGAATTTAGATACCCTAGTTTAGGAAATGTGCAGTTTATTACTGAAAATCATGCAAGGTTTACACAAAATTAAGAAAACAGTGTAAAGCAAAGATGCTGTCGTGCACAGTGGCCGGCGGTTCCTTATCTAGGACTGGCAGTACCTTATCGATAAGGAACCGCGGGTCGATATGGAACCGCGACCAGAAGGTTTTCAAAAATTTCCCATTCCAGTTTTTGATAAACCCAGATTTTTCCCAAAAGTTTCACAAGCCAAAGTTAACTACAGATCATAATCTAATAAGCTAACTATCAAAAGGCATGCACAAAGCTATGTAAAACACAAACATGATGGCATAATAAACATTAAGGATCAAAATAAATGGTAATCCAAGCATGCAACACAAGTTAATAAACAACTAAACCAAAGTGTTAATAACCAAATGTTAAACCATCAAATCCAAACTTTGACACAACTTCAAAGTCTTCACCTCCTTTTCTTTCCTAAAACCTTGATCATCTTTCCCAAATACTTGAACCCTTTTCTTGACTCCACTCGGTGTTCATGTAATTCTACCCGGGTTCTAAGATTCTCACGATAAAGATGCTCCATATTGAGATCTTCAGGAACATCACTAGAAGGGTGAGGAGGAGGAGCTAAGTCTTCAAAATCATCCTCGAATTGATTTGAGGATGGATGGGAGTTTCTCGAAGAGTCAAAATGAGAACTAGGACCGATGCCATCACCATCACTTGGTGGCCTATCGGTGTCCTCCTCATCCGGCTCTTGATGGTCGGATTTTCTCGAACCACGGTCACTTCTTGGCTTTCGTTGATACGCCTCTTGAATAGGCAACATAACCCGTTGAACCGGGCGAAAGCGAGAAAGATCGAGTTGAGGAAAATCTTGACCAACCCTTCTAAAGAGGCGAGTAAGAAGCATAGCATAAGGGAGGTTTGTTTTGGGTTTGGAAAGAGCATAATTTATACGTCGAGCGATGTAATATGCAAGATTGTACTTGGTGGAAGTAAACAGGCAAAACAACATACGCCCCATGCAAGCCGGGATATGATCCCGGTTCCCACCAAGACAAAACACATTTTCCCTAAGGATGTTTGCCCATTGGAGCATATAATCCTTAAGGTCGCTTGAGAGCACTTCATACCTATTCACATTACGCACATTTGTATGAAGGCTTCTCACAACGTTTCCACTACGCTCTTTCGTGATGATTTCAAGGATGAAATTTAGATCAACTTCGGTGGTGTCATTTGGAGGTTTGTCGTTTGACTCCAAGAGAGCATCTAGTCTCCACTTATCCGTGAAACGACAAGTGCCTTCAAATGGCACACCAAGAATATCACCAAAGTCATCGAGGGAATATTGAATGATTTGACCATTCAACAAGAAACGGATAAAGATTTGGTCGTTGATTTCAAGCATGGAGTAAGTACTAAAGAACTCAAGAAGGAACAAAGGATAAATTACCTCGTCTATGTAAAGCAAACAATCAAACCCAATTAGCTCGAACATAGAGTTGATATAATTATCTCCTGCTATTCTTGAGTCTACAATCCTACCCTCATGGAAACAACGAGAGGAAAGGGATGGAAAAGCGTTTTGGAGTTGAGGGGAAACAAAGGTTTGAGAGATGTCGGGCATATAATCTCTAGTGAATCGATGATCTTTTTGATATTGAGAAGGCATGATTAAGTACCTAAATACAAACACAAGACAATATTTCTCCAATCACTCATATGAAAATCAAAAAGGAAAACGAAAAATGAAAATGTGTTATATCAATTTCTTGACAAACATAGGATTGATTCCATATCATTTTCATGTTCACAATGTGTCTATTCCATCATTAACCAAGAACACATGATCTATGTTAGATTAACAATGGATTAGAACATTGGTTTTTCAAAACAAGGTTTTTAGGTAAGCATTAACAATGTCATTACCTACTTGTTCATGGGTTCATCTCAAATTCATCATTCAACCAAAATCATTTAGCCTAATTTCGGATTTGTTCTACAAGTGGGTTTTAGTGAAATCTTAATGAATATGAACCTAAGGAATCATAGTAAAATAACTATGTCAACCCACATTCCTATTAAGGTTTTAATTCAATTTCAATTTTAAAAATCCCCAATTATGAAAGGATGAACCCTAGAACAAAATAGAAGGAATTGAAAGAAAATACTTACAATTAATTGATGTTAGATGAAGGATGAGTGAAACCCACAACTTGGAATCAATTAATTTGAGTGATTGAAGGTTTTAGAAGCTTCAACAATGGTGGAAAAGGTAAAACCCGTCGGCTGTGTGTTTTTTGGAGGGAGAGAGTTTGGTTTGAAAAAGAATAAAAAACACAAACTGGCGCTCTGACAAAAGTTACTGCCCGCGGTACCTTATCGATAAGGAACCGCGGGTTTGAGCCGCGGGGATAAGGAACCGCCGGCAGAGGCAGGTTTCTATCTCTGAAAAACGCCAAATTTTGAAAATCCAGTTTTTCTAAAATACTTAAAATTAAATCATGAGCCTTTTAGAATATCATTGGATCATCATAACACTAAGCAATATGCCTTAACGAAGGATTACGAGTTAAATCAAGATCGAAAAGAACCGAAACGGACAAACGACTACTCGTAGCAAAACGACTAAGTGGAGAGAAATCAAGGAAAGTGAATCAAGACTAGGATCAATGCTCAAGGGATTAATGACAATCTTCAAGTAGTTGAAACGAAGAGCTTGTGTCATATATAGTGGTTTAAGACGTGCCTTTCCGGCGAAACGATAAACGGCTTTGGTAATGAATGAGCACAAAGCAATTATTCAAGTCTAAACTAAGATCACTATCAATAATAGTCTTAGTCTAAACTAAAATATGAGCAAAGTATTAATTCACTTTCTCTCCCACAAAGGGCCTACTAACCGTATAGGTGCAAACCATGGAAATCATGCTTGATACTTTAAGCTTCTACTAACTCACTCTACATCACCATAGTGAGTCAAGTATCCAAGCAATGAAGGTTTGAGAGGATAAAGGAAAAGGAGCACAAACCACAAATAAATGTCAAGGCAAGGATGCCGAGAACAAGCACATAGTCAAGTAATGATCAAAAGAATGATCAAAGGGCGTGTGGAAGAACGAAAGCGTACCTTGGCCACAAAGAGCAATCCATGAAGGAATAAGTGCTATGCCCAATCAATGACTATGATGAGTACTAAGTCTTCAAGGACTAGTATCATTCCCAATCATCTTGGTATCATCATTCAAAGATGTTAAAGATCAATGAAGATGATTCTTCTACAAGTGCAAGTAACTCAATCCACAACCAATTAAGTGATTGATCTTCATGAGTACCTACACAAAGCAAGATGCAAACTAGTAGATACATTTCAAGAGTATATCTAAAATGCATAAAGGCTACTAATCTTAAGTGGGATGCAATGTTATCAATTACAAGACCTATTTTTCAAAGAAAACATAGTTTTGACCAAAGAGAAACTTTAGTACAACTAGACCTTCTAATTTGAGGAGACAATGGATCGATCCAAGTTTTAAAGTACAATATACTTCAAAGATCTTGAGTGACCATCGCTCTGATACCAATTGTAGAAACTAGAAGGGGGGGTTGAATAGTTTCTCTTCGATTGGTGACCAAATTAAAATTTCTTTAAATTTGGTTTGTATCAAAACTATCTTTTACTTAAAGCTAAGTTGCATAATGATTAGGTTCAATTGAAATGCACTAGCAAGAATAATAAGCAAGTATAATGATAATGAAATAAGTAAAGAGCAAAGAAGGAGACAACCTAGTGGGAAGACACCAAGATTTATAGTGGTTCGACAACGAGGCTCTATCCTCGTTTCTACTCCACTCCTCGAGTACACCTACTCGAGATTTCCACTATATCCACAAGCTCCCTTCTCGGCGGAGAAAACCTTACATCGTTGCTTACATTATTTTCCGACACTAAGCTAAATGTCGAGACCTAATCTTTAGCTAGGACCAATCTACACGACGTTGCCTACTTCACAATTTAACGACACAAGGCTAGATGTCGAGTTCTAATTCTTAAGGTAGAACCAATCTTCACGACGTTGCCTACTTCACCATTTTACGACACAAGGCTAGATGTCGAGTTCTAATCGAAAGCTAGAACCAATCTTCACGACTCTTCACTTTGAAGCTAAGTGAGAACTTCACACAACACAACTACTAATCACTTTAAAGTTTAGTGAGAACTCACAAGACACAACCACATCACTTTATAGTTTAGTGAGAACTCCTAATCAAATCTATTACAACTCAACTAGACTTATCCAAGTACACACATGTAGCTTGGATTTACACAACACAAATCCAAGCAAACACATATGAAATGGATGTACACAACAAATCCAAGTATCCACAAATAACTTGGATGAACACAACTAGTCCAAGTATTCATAAATACATTGGATTGACCTAAAACACAAAGGTATCATGATGAATATGACTAGCTCATAAATTCATCTTTATCACTACACTAGTGAGTGAGTGATCTTCTCATTGGACATGGTAAAGGAGGGGATCAAGAGGATAATCATATGTAAACATCCTAAACAAATTAAGTGATCATTTACTAATGATTATGCTATAGAAAATAGAAAAAGGGCTGAGAAAAACGTCCAAGAGGCTTGCTGGAAAATGAGATTTGACCCACTATTTAAAGGAGACAAAGTTACAACGGATCTATAACGGCTACTGTGCGTGGTACCTTATCTCACCCCGCGGTACCATATCGCTAAGGTACCGCGTAGGTACTTAAGGTACCGCCACTAGACTCCGCTCCGTTTTTTGTCTTTTAGTGGGGTGGGAATATCTGAGGTATTTGAACCCTTCAAAGGATATTCTAACAGCATTTGGAATATGCCATTTTCAAATTTTCATTTTCATTTTAATAAAACATTTTCTAAAAGAGAAAGTTTATTAAAAAGTCTTTTGTCTTATTAGCAAAAGTGAGTTTTAAGGATAATCATTTTGATGATCACTAAGTATGATTAAGAAAGGTTAGTGATATGATTATTACCTTGATGATAGTGTTAGTTAAATAATTCATTTTGTGTTTCTACACTAAATGTGTTGTATGGTTTGTTGTGATCAAAACAAAGAAAGATTAGTTAACACTAATAATGTTTTTAGGCATTACTTGCATTAACAAGTTTGATCAAGTCTGCAGAATCCTTACATCCGCAAGGCTTTCGGAACCAACAGATTTATCGGACATGTTCCAGCCAAGGCTCATCCGATCACTTGGAAATTCCTCAGTTATCGGGCCAGACAAATATTCATAATTGTGCTCCTTATTTACTTCACGTCCTTGTTCTAAGTTCACGACTTGCTTTCGCGCTCGCGTTCATGACACTATTCACGTTCATGATCGTATCTGGGCTTACGATTTTACGTTCATTTCGTTATTGGAAGTTTTGCAAGAACTTGAGAGACCAGACCCAAGTTTAGTATAACTCTCCATCATCATATAGACGTTTCACGTCATATTCCACGTCTCACCTTGTAGCGTTTGGCGTTACCGCCATTATATTCTATGATCACGATATGTTTCACATGTCATGTTCATTCCACGTTCCTCATATCATGATCAAGATATGTTACACGTATCATGGATCACGATATGTTTACTCATACTACACTCGCCATATCTCCACGTAGCACGTTCAAAAAATTTCACGTATCACGTTCAAAAATTTTCACGAACTACGTTTCTTTATGTCTCGCGCATCGTTTCTAATTATCAGTTAAGTCAGATTGTCTTGCATCGTAACGTTTCAGTTACCCTTGCACGTTAACTCTTATTTTCCTCGATCGAATTTAGGGGATCTACCTTCCGTTGATAACCAAGAAATTCTTCGTATTCCAAGTCAAGGTCAGGAGGACCAACATTTATCATTAGTGACAAGATCTTCTGAAGGAACCGTTCCAAGAGGGAAGCCACTTGGAAACGGACAAGTCCATCCGGACTTCTTATCCATTTTTCTCTTATCAATTAGATATGTCCTTTCAGTAGAGTCACGTTCCATGTCCTTTCAAGACATGTCACGTTCCAAGTTCCTTCTACCATGACGTTTATTTACCTTACATACCCTCTCGGTTTGGTATGTTCTTCTTTTCCAGTTTACTTTATCTATAATTCGGGGACGAATTAATCTTTTTAGGGGGAAGAGTTGTAAAACCCGCATGCTTTTACCATGAATAGTACCCTTAAGATCGTACTTACTAGATTAAAACTTTCCTATTATAGCATGATTACGATTACGTGTTAGGATTTTACGTATTACGTACGTGTTAGAACACGATAAGTATTTACTACGAACGAGCACGCAATAATTATTTGACAATAATTAATCACGAACATGCGATCATGAAATCATGAACGTAACTAAATCACGAACTATTACTAATTACGTATATATATATTTATTACGAGCGTATATAAATATATTAGTTCACGATAATTACTTAACGAGAACACATTAAACGCGAACACAAATAATCACGAATGAATAACTAAACATCGAGACACGGAAAACGGTATGGGTACCCCATGTGGGGCCCCTACTCGCGGCTACAAGGGAAAGATGGGCCAAGCCCATCTCAATTTTCACTAAAGAGGGTAAAAGGAAAAACCACTACTCATTTTTCACTTTTACAGAAGATTTTACAAAAACCTAAAAAAGTTCTTCCTCCTCCTCTCGCCACCCTCAAACAAAACAAAGGGGTGTTTATTTGATCTTTGATCTTTGATCTTGGATTTATTGCTAGTGTTCGTGTTTGTTCATCGTTGTTTAGATCCACGCATTCGGTAATTCTTTTAACCCTTTTCTTTTGATTTAATCTTTTAAATAATTATGAACTTGATGTGTTTTTTTAAAAACCTAATTAAAAACATAGATCTAACATGAAATTGGTTTTGGAATAAATCAAAAAGGGTGTTTTTAGGGGTGTTTGTTCTTGGCCGACGCCTAAACCGAACCCGAGTCGGTCTCGGTTTGGCTATTTGACCACCACCGAGACCATATGGTCCCGGTTGGTTAGTGTGGTCCCATGGCAGCAACAAGACAAGGGGAACCCCGATGTGGTTTGGGGTATGGTGTCGATTTCATGTCCGGTTCATGGTTCTTAGGCAAGATCCGGTTCACGGTGTATGTTAAGATTATTATTTTTTTTATAATCTTATGTTAAAATTAAATTAATGAACATGACATGATTAATTTAATAACATGACTTAGGTTATATTAATTATTAAAATCATGAAATTATTAACCTAAGTATTTTATATTTTTAGACTTATAATTAATTAATTATTTAAAAACCATGGTTATAATTAATTAATTAACATGACTTATGTTATATTATTAATAAATAATAATACATGTTTTAACCTAAGTATTTAACTTTATTTAATTAAGAACATGTTATACTTTAATTAACTATTTTAACCTATAGTTTATTTTAATTACATGAAATAATTAATAAACTATATATTATATCATATGACTTAGAAATAATCATGAAAACACTTAGGCTTATATATTAGCTTATTTAACCAGCTTATATCTAATTATGGAAACTTTCTATTTTTAGAAACTTATTTAAATAAGGCAGCTAATTTATTTATGGAAACTTTCTATTTTTAGAAACTTATTTATTTCAGGCAGCTAATCTATTTATGGGAACTTATTTAAATAAGGCAGCTAATCTATTTATGGAAACTTTCTATTTTTAGAATCTTATCTATTTTAAGCAGTAATTCTATTTTTGGAAACTTTCTATTTTTTTGAAACTTTCTATTTTTGGAAACTTTCTATTTTTGGAACCTTTCTATTTTTGGAAACTTTCTATTTTTGGAAACTTTCTATTTTTGGTAACTTTCTATTTTTGGAAACTTTCTATTTTAGGAAACCTGCTAATTTTGGAAAGTTACTTATTATTACACAGTAAGAATAATAATACATGAAATACCAGAAACACTTAATCAGAGTAAACAGAATATATGATAAACACAGTTTAAGGCTTAAAACAGTAAAACATGATAAGAACATATAAAATAAGCTAAGACATGACATAAAATCAGTTACGTACTAGTAAGCAGATACTTATTCATGTATGTATTTATGTAGCATTAGTGATACGGAAGTAGGATTCCTCTCAGTTCATCTTCTTCGTTCACTGGACATAAGGTACGGATTCCCGTGCTTTCAGTATGGACATTCTTTCCTTATTAGGATTCCCCGTATGCAGCCAACTGTTTTCCCAGTATTTGTTTTATATGTTTTTGAATTGCTTATGTTTAATTAGAATACCTAAAGCCATATACATGCATGACCAGTTTCACCTAGTTATGGAGGTACCATAACCATAACATTAGAGGCACTGATGTTTTGACTTCACCACGGTAGAGTGATTGCTCGTGGCGTCCCTTCAGCTTTTGGCCATTTATTATATTTATCATGTGGGGCGTATGGGTGCATCCTAGTTACATGTTTTCAGTCAGGATTTCATGGTGAATGTGGTGTGTGCCTTGCATCCTTCACAAGGAGCTGATCCCTCCTACCCAACCGGTATATTAAATTAGAGGCAGCCCCTCTAATTTGCATGATGAGGTCACCCCTCCAAGTATTCATGCACGGTGGATTTTCATGACCTATATTGGCAAATGGTAAAATATGTTAAACAGTTTTCATAAGATAAACATAAGGCTTTTCAAACTATAAACCAGTTTTATGAACATGTTCCAGGTTTTTCCAGGACTTATACATTTCCGCTGCTATTAAGTCTTTATTATGCTTAGTCATTCATACTATGTCTATACCCGTGCACTGAGCGTTTTGCTCAGCCGTTACTTTCCTTTCCATGTCCCAAAACGGCAGGTACTCTAGGACAGACTCGAGCATTAGGAGGACGTGCATAGGATGGAAGCTGCCATAGACTTCTTCTCCTTTTGCCTTCATATATTTACGCTTGTTTAAGTCTTTCATTCATTTCATTTACTTTATTATGTTTTGGGCTTATGTTGGGGACCGATGTTTGATTCCGGTTAACCCTATGGTCATGTATGTTTTAGTACATATTACCTTGCATGCTTTGATGATACGCCATAATCACGCGTGACATTCCATTTATCAAAATGGGGTGTTACATGAAGACTTCCATAGTTTCATGAACCATGTCATGGAAGATAGCCATCATACACCTTTGGAAAGTCCCAGGAGCATTGCATAACCCGAAAGGCATTCGTTTGTAAGCAAATGTTCCATAAGGACAAGTGAATGTGGTTTTCTATTGGTCTTTAGGATCGATGGGAATTTGAAAATACCCGAAGAAACCGTCTAAGAAGCAATAATAATCATTACCCGCTAGATGCTCGAGCATTTGATCTATGAAAGGGAGAGGAAAATGATCCTTTCTCGTAGCATCATTGAGTTTGTGATAGTCTATACAAACTCTCCACCCTGTAACGAGACGAGTAGGAATCAACTCGTTGTTTTCATTGGGCACAACGGTGATTCCGCCTTTCTTAGGCACACAATGGACCGGACTAACCCATGGTGAATCCGAGATAGGGTAGATCGTTCCCGCATCAAGAAGTTTGATAACCTCTTTTTGGATAACGTCATGGATCTTGGGATTCACCCTTCTTTGGTTTTGAATAGTCGGTTTAAAGTTGTCCTCCATGAGAATTTTATGTGTGCAAAAGTAAGGATCAATTCCACGAATATCGGAGATTTTCCAAGCAATCGATTTCTTATGATTCTTTAGCACGTCGATAAGTCGAGATTTTTCGTCTTCTTTCAAATCTTTTGCGATGATGACGGGTAACTTCTTATTGTCTTCAAGGAAAACGTACTCGAGATGAGACAGTAGGTCCTTAAGCTCTAAATTCGGAGGATTTTCGATGGAAGGCGTAGTCAAATTCGGATCATCGATAGAGATTTCCTTAGGAGATGGTGGAGAAATATGGTCCTCATTGAGAAGTTTCTCAATGGTACGAATGTCTTCATCCCAATTGGAGGGAGAATCGTCATATTATAAATCCACATCCCCTAAAGTTGCTTCAAATTCTTTCAAAAGGAAATCACTTTCTCCAAATGGAGTTAGTGATAGAGCAATAGAGGCAACGGTCTCAACAATGGGTAGAGAAGAAGAACCACTTTTACAAGCGTCTTTGAAATGCTCTTCACAAGCCTCATCAAGAACGTCAATGAAATTAACGCTCTCGCTTTCAGAAGGTTGCTTAGAAAGTTTACCCATGTTGAAGACGATTTTATCGTCACCAACTCTCATGATTAATTCGTCCGCGGCTACATCAATGAGAGTGCGACCGGTCCTCAAGAATGGACGTCCAACGATTAATGGAACACGGGGGTCCATCTCGTAGTCAACGACAACAAAATCCGCCGGAAAGGTGAATTTGTCGACACCGACGAAGACATCTTCGGCTATCCCCACCGGATAAGCAACCGTACGGTTAGCTAATTCCAAAGTCATTCGAGTGGGGACTAGCTCGGGTAGAGATAATTGTTTCCAAACACTTAATGGCATTAAGTTTATACTAGCACATAGATCGGCTAGGGCCATACAATTCTCTACCCCGGGGAAGTTGCATGGAATGAGAAAACGACCCGGATCACCAAGTTTGGTGGGTAATTTCCTTAAGAGCACTGCGGAGCAATTCTCATTAAGTTGGGTCTGAGCGATATCAAGGAGTTTCTCCTTGTCACTGAGAAGATCTTTAAACATTTTAGCATACTTCGGCATGTGAGCGAGAGCCTCGGAAAAGGAGATGTTGAAATTCATTTGTTTAAACATTTTGAGAAAGTTAGAAACCTGAATATCATCCTTGTTCTTCAACTTCTCTTTCCTCAACCTTGAGGGATAAGGTATATTGGGTTGAGATGAAGGCTTTGGAATAGAATTATCACTCACATCCTTGGGTGGTGGAGGGGTGGGATTGGAAGGTAAAGGAGTTGGGGAAAGTTGTTCTTTTTCCTTAGTCACGATCACTGGTGTAGGTGTAGGAATCTCAGGTTCCTTTAAACCTTTGCCACTTCGGGTGGTGATGGCTTTCATCTCCCCTCTTGGATTAGCAATGATGTTACTCGGAAGAGAACGCGAACCAGAGGCTTGATTACTTGGGAAAAAACTAGCCATCATATCCCTTAAGTTATTCGTGTGATTGCTCATAGAGTTTCTCATATCGGCTCGAAGATCATTCCCTTGTTTTGCCATGTCATTCCTTAGCTCGGCTCGAATATTGTTCCCTTGTTTCGCCATGTCACCCTTCAAATTAATGAATTGGTTCTGAAGATTCGTCACCATCTCTCTATTGGTCCTCATGTAAGTTTCGAGGTCTTGGTTTAATGCCGTGGGTTGATTGAGAGTGGGGCTTGGTAAGCTTGATTATTTCCTTGAGGTGGATATGGGTTTCTTTGGGATTGATATTAATTGGTAGCTCGAGGTTGGCTTTGATTGTTGCGGTTGAAATTGTTTTGGTTTTGGTTTTGAGGAGAAAACCCGGGTGGAGATAGAAAGTTGTTGGAACGATAACTTAGAAACTTACGGTCTCCTTGAGGACGTGCTTGATAGCCTCCCGTAGAAAAGTTACCGTTAGCGGCATACACATTTTCCGGATTGTCATGAGTAGAAGGACAATCGGTGTATGAATGAGAACCCCCACAAATCTCACAAGAAGTTGCTACAACTTTAGCTTGTTAAAATTGGTTTGTAGCCATGGTTAAGAAGTTTTTGTTCATCTCAGCTACGTGGCGAGTAAGTTCGGTTATCTCTGAGTTGGAGGATGTAGAAGAAACATTGGCCCTCTGGTTATTCCTTGAAGATGCAGATGAATCCCAGTTTTTGTGGTGAGGGGTCATGTTCTCTATCAGCTCTCTACACTCCTCAGGTCTTCTCTTCATGAATGTACCACAGGCGGCAGCATTAATCGTTATCACGATCACGAAAAGTTAAACCATTATAGAAAGTATCAATCAAAGTAACGGGGAGCATGTTATGGTTTGGACAATGATCGATCAAGACATTATATCGTTCCCAAGCATCGAAAAACGACTCATCAGGTTCTTGAGTGAATCCACTGATTTGGTTGCGAAGACTAGTGACCATGGATGGTGGAAAGTAGCGCGACAAAATTTTTTTGAGTCATGTCATTCCATGTTTGAATTGAGTTTTTGGGAAGACGATCAAACCATTTTTCGGCATGGTGGGATAAAGTATGTGGAAAGAGGTGAAGGCGAAGAAAATCCATGGAAGCACCAGGTAGTTTGAGTGACGGTAATGAATTTGTCGAGGTGTTTGTTGGCATCATCATCGGGTAATCCGCGAAAAGGACAAGCATTTTGAACTTGCTGGATCATGTGATGCTTCAACGAAAACTCAGGAGCCGTGATTTGCATCAGCGCAATCGGTCCTCCGCGTCCGTTCATGGTGGGTTGACAAAGCTCCTCCATTGTGCGTAGGTCGGGTGGGGGAACATTGTTGTTGTTGTTATTGTTATTCAAATTGGGGTGGGGTGAGTTGTTATTATTGTTATGCGCACCGGCCATATCTATGTCTCTAAGAGTCTCAGGCTCAGGATAAGACGTAGATCGAGTACGCATACACTAAAAGGAAAGAAAATATTTTTGATTTTTTATCTTTTTTTTAATTGTTTTTGGATTTTTGAAAATTTTATATTTTTTTAGGATTTTTGAAAATTTTTGTGCTTGAAAATAACGTTCCTAAAAGAACGGATCCTAAAATCTAATTTCTCACTAAAAACCGTTAATCTTTACGAAAAGAGCCGGCAGCGGTGCCATTTAATAAATGACTTTTACTTTAGCATGCTTAGCATTTGTGTACTCGATATCGTTCTTGGTATCTAATCGAATTGATCACGGTTAATGGTGGAATAGTCGGTATATGGTCACTAAAAGGGGGAGTTGATTTTCTATTCTACTAGAAGGGTAAGTGCGAAACGTAATTAAAATAAGCTAAAAGCAAATCTAGAAAAACTGTCACTTTTTCTCTCTAAAAATAGAAAACTTAATAAAAATAAACATTTAGCCCCGTCGGAATGTCAATCACGTCGGAATGATGCAGTCGGAATAATGGAAATTGAGAGCTATCGGAATATCAGACAAGTACCCTTGTCGGAATGCTGGTCGGAATAGTAATCGGAATGTACCGTCGGAATACAAGACACACTATCGGAATGCTGGAAATCCAAAGCTATCGGAATATCATAAAAATTACCTCCATCGGAATGTAAGAAAAGGAACCCTCGTCAGAATGCAAAACCCTATTCCGATCCCTTGTGATCGGAATAATAGTGAGGCAGTCAGAATATGGTCTTATCAGAATACACAATCGGAAAGGGGTTTACCCTTTTCCGATGACTTTGAAATTCGTAATAAGCTAAGTTTAAAAGCTACTTTTTAATAAGCTCAAACCAAAACTTAACCGAATTTTTAAAGAATAACTAAATAAGCACAAATAAGAACTTTCAAAACTTTAAATAAGCAAACTTTTAAAACAAACTTATTAAAAAGACGAACCTTTTAGAAAACTTAAACGTAATATAAGCTAAACACAAACTAAGACAATAAGCATGAAAAGCTCAAAACTTAATCCATATTAAAATTTAGAGATGAATAAAAAGATAAACTTTTTGATCTCATAAACATCAAGATTAAACAAGATCAAGATTATAAAGAATCAAAAATCAACTTTTAAAAAATAAAGAAAGGTAGAAGAAGATTAAAGATAAAAAGCTTAACTTGAACTTATAGATTAATGATTCCAAAATACAAGATCAAATCAAAGCTTAAACATGAAAGGAAGGAAAAGATGAAATTCTAGTGAGAGAAATTTAAACACTTTCTCTCTCTAAAAATAAAACTACTAAAATATAAAAAATGAACTAATTAACTAACACCCTCTTAATGTGTCATTAGGAGGGTATATAGGAGGTGGGGAGTGCATGTGTTGCTCCCTTATTTCTTTCTTCTTGTCTCGACTCGATTTAAATTCTGTCTTTCTCGACGTCGTCTCGGGATTTGTCGATATAAATTGAATTCGTCTTATAATTTTCTTCTATAATTAGACTTGAGTTCTTAGACTTCATTAAACTTCCGTCTTTAGACTTTTTCTTCGATAAATCTTCAGAATAGGCCTTGGACCTCCGTTCTTTTTACACTCTTGATCTTTTGACTTCGTCTTTTCTCATTTTCTTCGATAAAAGCCCGTGATAGCCCGTGTTTTCTTCCTTTTTCATATTTTTATCCTGAAACAAAATAAAAACACAAACCACGCATAATTACGACTTTTACGACATAAAATACACGTTTTGGTCTTTTTATTATTGGAAATAAGTGGTAAAAGGATAAGTGTTTTCACACTTATTACGTACAATTTAAATTACTAGTATTATTGTAATGTTTTTTAGTGTAATGCTTGTTTTATTTGAATTATTATGTAATGTTTTTTTATCAAATGTAATGTTCTTTTATGAAATTTAATGTTTTTTTTTAAAAAAAATATTTTTATTGAATTAGGTTGTCTTGTTGGGTCAAATAGGTCGCACTAGGTCGCAGGAGAGATAAAACTGACGTGACAGACAAAATTAGGGTCACACTAGACCTCTGTTGTGTCCAGCCTTACCAACACAATACTTTCACCATTTTTTTTCTTTCTAGAAATCAAAAATAGAAACCCACGAAATCAAACAAGAATAAAAAAGAAAATCAAAGAAAAATAAAAAAGAAAATCAAGAAAGAATAATAAAAAGAGAGAGATTTGTTTGTTTGTCGTATTCTTCGTCAGTTACACGGCGTGGGAAGTGGCGAGGGTTTGTGGTGTGGTGGCGAGACTTGGCGAAAGACTGGCGAGAGCCACATAGATCTGACAAGGGTGAAAATCACGACACCTTGACCTTTTAGGTTTTTTTATTGTTCTTTCTTTTTTTGGGTAAAGGGTTACCCCGGTAAATATATTAATCACATGAAATTTTTTTAAGTACAATGGAATATGGCAAAATGCCATATGAACCTCAAGCATGGAATGCATGACGAGGGATACCATGCGAGAACCACACAACCTGACTCCATGTAACTTCCTGCTTCCTAGGTCGAATAACATTCCACACAACACCAACAAAAAAGCCCATCATATTACCATTAGAATCACGCCATCTCATCACATCATTGTGAGATGAATGTAAATTCGGCGCAGGTAACAACGCTAAATTTGGAGCTTTTTGTAACCACCTTTGAGGAAAATTCCAAGCGTTCCCTACCACCAAATCAGCTACAGAATCTGATAGCGAACCCCCCCCCCCCCCCCCCCACCCCCAGCATGAATATCACGATGGGTCAGCCATTTTCTAATCGGACTCAAATCACTCCAATAGTCATGCCAAAAAGAAGTAGTGAGACCATTCCTAATATGCTTCCATATGAATGGTTTAACAACATCACGAATTTGAAGGAGTTTCAACCATCCCCAACTAGCATCCGTCTTGATATGGATATCCTAAAACGATCTACCCTTCAATTTATACACATGTATCCAGCGAACCCAAAGCGATTCCTTCTTGGAGACAATATTCCAAATATGGGTGGTCATTAATGCATTATTGAACCTATCAAGACTCCGCAAGCCGAGCCCACCTTCAACCTTAGGAAGGCAAATATCCTCCCATGCCTCTTTAGCCTTCCCACGTCTATAGTTACTGTAGAAACTAGAAGGGGAGGGGGTTGAATAGTTTCTCTTCGATTAGTGACCAAATTAAAATTACTTTCAATTTGGTTTGTATCAAAACTATCTTTTACTTGAGGCTAAGTTGCATAATGATTAGGTTCAATTGAAATGCACTAGCAAGGATAATAAGCAAGTATAATGATAATGAAATAAGTAAAGAGCAAGGAAGGAGACAACCTAGTGGGAAGACACCAAGATTTATAGTGGTTCGACAACGAGGCTCTATCCTCGTTTCTACTCCACTCCTCGAGTACACCTACTCGAGATTTCCACTATATCCACAAGCTCCCTTCTCGGCGGAGAAAACCTTACATCGTTGCTTACATTATTTTCCGACACTAAGCTAAATGTCGAGACCTAATCTTTAGCTAGGACCAATCTACACGACAATGCCTACTTCACAATTTAACGACACAAGGCTAGATGTCGAGTTCTAATCTTAAGGTAGAACCAATCTTCACGACGTTGCCTACTTCACCATTTTACGACACAAGGCTAGATGTCGAGTTCTAATCGAAAGCTAGAACCAATCTTCACGACTCTTCACTTTGAAGCTAAGTGAGAACTTCACACAACACAACTACTAATCACTTTAAAGTTTAGTGAGAACTCACAAGACACAACCACATCACTTTATAGTTTAGTGAGAACTCCTAATCAAATCTATTACAACTCAACTAGACTTATCCAAGTACACACATGTAGCTTGGATTTACACAACACAAATCTAAGCAAACACATATGCAATGGATGTACACAACAAATCCAAGTATCCACAAATAACTTGGATGAACACAACTAGTCCAAGTATTCATAAATACATTGGATTGACCTAAAACAAAAAAGGTATCATGATGAATATGACTAGCTCATAGATTCATCTTTATCACTACACTAGTGAGTGAGTGATCTTCTCATTGGACATGGTAAAGGAGGGGATCAAGAGGATAATCATATGTAAACATCCTTAACAATTTAAGTGATCATTTACTAATGATTATGCTATAGAAAATAGAAAGAGGGCTGAGAAAAACGTCCAAGAGGCTTGCTGGAAAATGAGATTTGACCCACTATTTAAAGGAGACAAAGTTACAACGGATCTATAACGGCTACTGTGCGCGGTACCTTATCTCACCCCGCGGTACCATATCGCTAAGGTACCGCGTAGGTACTTAAGGTACCGCCACTAGACTCCGCTTCGTTTTTTGTCTTTTAGTGGGGTGGGTATATCTGAGGTATTTGAACCCTTCAAAGGATATTCTAACAGCATTTGGAATATGCCATTTTCAAATTTTCATTTTCCATTTTAATAAAACATTTTCTAAAAAAGAAAGTTTATTAAAAAGTCTTTTGTCTTATTAACAAAAGTGAGTTTTAAGGATAATCATTTTGATGATCACTAAGTATGATTAAGAAAGGTTAGTGATATGATTATTACCTTGATGATAGTGTTAGTTAAATAATTCATTTTGTGTTTTACACTAAATGTGTTGTATGGTTTGTTGTGATCAAAACCAAGAAAGATGAGTTAACACTAATAATGTTTTTAGGCATTACTTGCATTAACAATCTCCCCCTTTTTGATTACGACAAACGATAAACTCATTTACGTAGAAACACAAACTATGGACTTATTAACTAGTTTATCACTATCATTTCTCCCCCTTTGTCGTAGCAAAAAGGTTAGCATAAGTCTTTGAAGAGCATCGAACTTTGCTAGTAGCTCCCCCTTGGTGGTTGCTCCCCCTTGCTTGGGGCACCAAGTTTGTGAGCTAAGGTGACATGCTACACAAAGGTTAGTAGAAAGGAAAGAAACACCAATGTATATATGATCACTACCTACTAAGTAACTTGAGAGGGAGAAAGAGAAGAAATCTCAAATTAGAAGCAAGTATTTTGCTAAGTATGTCCAAAGAGGTAATTGACAAAATCAAACTTCAATCCAATGAAGATGATAAGCTTGTCAATGGGTTAAAGCCTTAGAATTGATGGAATCACCCATAAGCAATTGTAAAAAATTAACCAAGATCAACTCAAAGTAGAACTAATTAGATAGCACACAAATAACACAAAGGTTACAAAAAAAATACAACAAAGAAGATAGTCATACACATAGTATGAGTATCTAAAAGCAATAAATATGGAAAATAAACCACTAAGCATAAGCTAGTCTAATAGTGATATTTTCCAAGATTGCTAAAAATAAAATAAAACTAAAAAGACGACGATGCATCATTCGAAGTTTTGTCCACCGGAACGAAAACTTGAATAGGAGGTCGAGTGAGGAGGAATTCAAGAAAATTTAACTTCTCATACACATGAGAAGTTCAATTTATTGAAATCGGCAACAATCACACGAGGATCCATGATGCAACACAAAATCGTTTGATGGGGGTATGGCATCAAACTTAGGGTTTGGTGGTGGTGGGGTAAAGGGTTTGGGAGTGTTTTCACAATGCCTTGTGAGGTTTGGGAAGGTGGAAAGGTCATTGAGTTGGGGGGTATTGAAGGATTGTGGTGGTGGTGGAACATGTTCTTTTGCTCCGGTGATGGGGTTTATGGTGTAAGTCTCATTCCAATACTTGATTGGAGAGAAGGTAGGGTTTTTGGGTGGTTTGGACGAAGATGGTTCATTCTTCTTAACCCAAACGGGTCGAACCGAGATTTTCAGTTTCTTTGAAAGCTTGGATGAGGAAGCTTTGGGTGAGTGGGGTTGTGACAAAGAAATGTCAAGGTTAGGAATGTAGGAGTTAGGCATTGTGAGAGTGTGAGAATGATATCTCAAGGTTATGTGAGAATGAATTCTCAAGGTTGGGAAGGTGTGAGAATGAAATCTCAAGGTTGGGGTATAAGTAAAATGTAATCAAGGTAAGAATTTGAACACAAAATGTGTAGTGTCAAGGAATGTTTAGTCAGTTTGAGAAAACAAGGAATCTTGACTGGGAATAGGGTTTTACCAGTTTTGAACAAAAAATCGTCAAATTCCATTTTCTGGCCGCGGTACCTTATAGGGGCCGGCGGTTCCATATCACTAAGGAACCGCGGGTCTTTAAGGAACCGCGTCCAGAGGACTTTGAACCATGTTTTTCCTGGGTTTTGGGAAAAACTAAGACTTTTTCAAAAAGTTGCAAATCTTGGAATTTTACCTCTATTAGAACCAAAATATGCTAGGGTTGCATAAAGCAACACATTCACAAAGAATGTCTTGACAAAGGGTGAAAAATAATTTAGATATCATTTTGAACCAATTTTAGTCAAGTTTAGGGGTTGTGATAGATTTAGGTTCAATTTTAATTTCAAATTAAAGTTGATTAGTGTGCACAAAAGGATAGAATCACACAAAGCTAAATCCATAAGTCAACAACATGAAACATTCATTAGTGAAACAAGTACAAAGACAAATAAAGACTAACTAATACATAGCTAGCTTATCATAAAATCTAGATAAATAGTTTTCTTTGGCTTGTTGTTGAAAACTCTTATTATGAAATAACTCCATCATTCATCTCCTAGGAGGAGGCATGGAGAACAAGGCAAGCAAGAAGTCTTGCAAACCCCTATGTAGTCCATACATATCCACCCTTAGGTTATGGATGAGGAAGTGGTTGTAGAGACAACATGGACATCTAGGACCATGAGTTTGTTGAAACCCAAAGTAAGGATCACCCAAGAGGAGGGAAAGAGGGACACCCAAAATTGGGATGTTTGAGTTGGGTGGAGGTGGAGGAGGCAAGTTCTCCAAGGGTGATGTGGGTGAAAGTGGAGGCATGTTCCCCAAAGGGGAAATGGGTGAGTGTGGAGGTAAATCCTACAAGGTTGGTGAAATTGGTGAGTTGTGAGGGGTAAATGGTGAAGTCACCAAAGAGTCATCAAATTCATTCCCAAAAGGAATGCTTTGGATTGGTTAAGGTTGTGTGGTCACTTCCAAGGGTGCACTTGGAGTGAAGGGTGAAGAAAGCTCATTCATTCTAGAATTGAATGAAGAGGAGGTAGAACCAATAGAGTGGTTAGTACCATGGGTGGAAGAAGTCTTGCATGGTGCAAGAGGTGGGGAAGGTGATGAAGAAATGAGGATAGGAGCATTCTCATTCTTAGGTGTGTGGAAAGGTGAAGAGTTAGGCTTAGCTACCTTAACCCTTATTTTGAGTGTTTTTCTTGGGGTGGAGGTCTTGGAAGTGTTTGAGGTTTTGGTACACACCATGGTTGATTAGGGTGGTTTAAGGTTTAGGGAAGTATGTTTGATGTGTGAAGAACATGGCAAACAAGGTGGGTTTAAATGGGTGAGGGGATGATCCAAACTAGTAATGGGTTAAAATCATTTTAGGTGAATAATGAATTTAGATACCCTAGTTTAGGAAAAGTGCAGTTTATTACTGAAAATCATGCAAGGTTTACACAAAATTAAGAAAACAATGTAAAGCAAAGATGCTGTCGTGCACAGTGACCGGCGGTTCCTTATCTAGGACCGGCGGTACCTTATCGATAAGGAACCGCAGGTCGATATTGAACCGCGGCCAGAAGGTTTTCAAAAATTTCCCATCCCAGTTTTTGATAAACCCAGATTTTTCCCAAAGGTTTCACAAGCCAAAGTTAACTACATATCATAATCTAATAAGCTAGCTATCAAAAGGCATGCACAAAGCTATGTAAAACACAAACATGAAGGCATAATTAACATTAAGGATCAAGATAAATGATAATTCTAACATGCAATCACAAGTTAATACATATCCAAGATAAAATAAAATTGTTCAACAATACATGTTTACCAACATGTATTCTTTGAAAAGCTTCAAAGCTTTCACCTTCTCTTCTTCCCCAATCCCTTGATCATATTCCCTAAGAACTTGAAACCTTTTCTTGATTCAACCCGGTGTTCATGGAATTCCCCTCGAGTTCTAAGGTTTTCATGGTAAAGATGCTCCATATTGACATCTTCCGGTACTTCACTAGAATGATGAGGAGGAGGAGCTAAGTCTTCAAATTCATCCTCGAATGGGTTTGAGGATGGATGGGAATTACTCGAAGAGTGGAAATGAGAACTAGTACCTATGTCATCACCATCACTTGTTGGCATGTCCATTTCCTCATCATCCATCTCTTGATGAACAGATTTTCTCGATCCTCGATCACTTCTTGTCTTTCTTGCATATGCCTCTTGAATAGGCAACATAACCCGATGAACCGGGTAGAAGCGAGAAAGATCAAGGTGGGGAAAATCATGAGCAACCCTTTTGAAAAGGCGAGTTAGAAGCATAGCATAGGGAAGGTTTGTCTTGGGCTTCGAAAGGGCATAATTGATTCGTCGAGCGATATAGAATGCCAAGTTGTACTTGGTGGATGTAAAGATGCAACTCAACATATGCACCATACACGCCGGGATATGATCTCGGTTTCCACCAAGAGAAAAGACATTCTCCCTAAGGATATTGGCCCATTGAACCATAAAATCCTTAAGGTCGCTAGAGAGCACTTCATATCGATTCACATTTCGTACATTTGAATGAAGGCTTCTCACAACGTTACCATCACGCTCTTTCGAGATGATTTCAAGAATGAACTCTAGATCAATTTCGGTGTGGTCATTTGGAGGTTTATTGAAGGATACCGAGAGAGCATCAAGTCTCCATTTATCCATAAAACGACAAGTGCCTTCATATGGCACACCGAGAATTTGACCAAAGTCTTCAAGAGAGTATTGAATTAATTGATCATTCAATACGAAACGAATGAAGATTTCTCCATTGTATTCAATCATGGAGTAGGTGCTAAAGAATTTAAGAAGGAATAAGGGGTAAATATCTTCTTCTATGTTGAGCAAGCAATCAAACCCCGAAAGCTCAAACATAGATAGGATATAGACATAACCCGTTATTTCCTTGTCAACGACTCTACCCTCATGGAAACAACGAGTGGAAAGGGATGGAAAAGCATTTTGAAGTTGGGGGGAAGCATAGGTTTGGGAGATGTCGGGCATATAGTCTCTAGTGAATTGATGATCTTTTTGATATTGAGAAGGCATGATTAAGTACCTAAATACAAACACAAGACAATATTTTTCCAATCACTCATATGAAAAATAAAAAGGAAAAAGAAAAATGAAAATGTGTTATATCAATTTCTTGACAAACATGGGATTGAATCCATATCATTTTCATGTTCACAATGTGTCTATTCCATCATTAACCAAGAACACATGATCTATGTTAGATCAACAATGGATTAGAACATTGGTTTTTCAAAACAAGGTTTTTTAGGTAAGCATTAACAATGTCATTACCTACTTGTTCATGGGTTCATCTCAAATCCATCATTCAACCAAAATCATTTAGCCTAAATTCGGATTTGTTCTACAAGTGGGTTTTAGTGAAATCTTGATGAATATCAACCTAAGGAATCATAGTAAGATTACCATGTCAACGCACATTCCTATTAAGGTTTTAATTCAATTTCAATTTTAAAAATCCCCAATTATGAAAGGATGAACCCTAGAACAAAATAGATGAAATTGAAAGAAAATACTTACAATTAATTGATGTTAGATGAAGAATGAGTGAAACCCACAACTTGGAATCAATTAATTTGAGTGATTGAAGGTTTTGGAAGCTTCAACAATGGTGGAAAAGGTAAAACCCGTCGGCTTTGTGTTTTTGGGGGAGAGAGAGTTTGGTTTGAAAAAGAATAAAAAACTCAAACTGGCGCTCTGACAAAAGCTACTGCCCGTGGTACCTTATCGATAAGGAACCGCGGGTTTGAGCCGCGGAGATAAGGAACCGCCTACAGAGGCAGATTTCTATCTCTAAAAAACGCCAAATTTTGAAAATCCAGTTTTTCTAAAATACTTAAAATTAAACATGAGCCTTTTAGAATATCATTGGATCATCATAACACTAAGCAATATGCCTTAATGAAGGATTACGAGTTAAATCAAGATCGAAAAGAACCAAAACGGACAAACGACTACTCGTAGCAAAACGACTAAGTGGAGAGAAGTCAAGAGAAGTGAATCAAGATTAGGATCAATGCTCAAGGGATTAATGACAATCTTCAAGTAGTTGAAACGAAGAGCTTGTGTCATATATAGTGGTTTAAGACGTGTGTTTCCGGCGAAACGATAGACGGCTTTGGTAATGAATAAGCACAAAGCAATTATTCAAGTCTAAACTAAGATCACTTTCAATAATAGTCTTAGTCTAAACCAAAATATGAGCAAAGTATTAATTCACTTTCTCTCCCACAAAGGGCCTACTAACCGTATGGGTGCAAACCATGGAAATCATGCTTGATACTTTAAGCTTCTACTAACTCACTCTACATCACCATAGTGAGTCAAGTATCCAAGCAATGAAGGTTTGAGAGGATAAAAGAAAAGAAACACAAACCACAAATAAATGTCAAGGCAAGGATGCCGAGAACAAGCACATAGTCAAGTAATGATCAAAAGAATGATCAAAGGGCGTGTGGAAGAACGAAAGCGTACCTTGGCCACAAAGAGCAATCCATGAAGGAATAAGTGCTATGCCCAATCAATGACTATGATGAGTACTAAGTCTTCAAGGGCTAGTATCATTCCCAATCATCTTGGTATCATCATTCAAAGATGTTAAAGATCAATGAAGATGATTCTTCTAAAAGTGCAAGTAACTTAATCCATAACCAATAAATTGATTGATCTTCATGAGTACCTACACAAAGCAAGATGCAAACTAGTAGATACATTTCAAAAGTATATCTAAAATGCATAAAGGCTACTAATCTTAAGTGGGATGCAAAATTATCAATTAAAAGACCTATTTTCAAAGAAAACATAGTTTTGACCAAAGAGAAACTTTAGTACAACTAGACCTTCTAATTTAAGGAGACAATGGATCGATTCAAGTTTCAAAGTACAATATACTTCAAAGATCTTGAGTGACCATCGCTCTGATACCAATTGTAGAAACTAGAAGGGGGGGTTGAATAGTTTCTCTTCGATTGGTGACCAAATTAAAATTACTTTCAATTTGGTTTGTATCAAAACTATCTTTTACTTGAGGCTAAGTTGCATAATGATTAGGTTCAATTGAAATGCACTAGCAAGGATAATAAGCAAGTATAATGATAATGAAATAAGTAAAGAGCAAGAAAGGAGACAACCTAGTGGGAAGACACCAAGATTTATAGTGGCTCGACAACGAGGCTCTATCCTCGTTTCTACTCCACTCCTCGAGTACACCTACTCGAGATTTCCACTATATCCACAAGCTCCCTTCTCGGCGGAGAAAACCTTACATCGTTGCTTACATTATTTTCCGACACTAAGCTAAATGTCGAGACCTAATCTTTAGCTAGGACCAATCTACACGACGTTTCCTACTTCACAATTTAACGACACAAGTCTAGATGTCGAGTTCTAATCTTAGGGTAGAACCAATCTTCACGACATTGCCTACTTCACCATTTTACGACACAAGGCTAGATGTCGAGTTCTAATCGAAAGCTAGAACCAATCTTCACGACTCTTCACTTTGAAGCTAAGTGAGAACTTCACACAACACAACTACTAATCACTTTAAAGTTTAGTGAGAACTCACAAGACACAACCACATCACTTTATAGTTTAGTGAGAACTCCTAATCAAATCTATTACAACTCAACTAGACTTATCCAAGTACACACATCTAGCTTAGATTTACACAACACAAATCCAAGCAAACACATATGCAATGGATGTACACAACAAATCCAAGTATCCACAAATAACTTGGATGAACACAACTAGTCCAAGTATTCATAAATACATTAGATTGACCTAAAACAAAAAAGGTATCATGATGAATATGACTAGCTCATAGATTCATCTTTATCACTAGACTAGTGAGTGAGTGATCTTCTCATTGGACATGGTAAAGGAGGGGATCAAGAGGATAATCATATGTAAACATCCTTAACAATTTAAGTGATCATTTACTAATGATTATGCTATAGAAAATAGAAAGAGGGCTGAGAAAAACGTCCAAGAGGCTTGCTGGAAAATGAGATTTGACCCACTATTTAAAGGAGACAAAGTTACAACGGATCTATAACGGCTACTGTGCGCGGTACCTTATCTCACCCCGCGGTACCATATCGCTAAGGTGCCGCGTAGGTACTTAAGGTACCGCCACTAGACTCCGCTCCGTTTTTTGTCTTTTAGTGGGGTGGGAATATCTGAGGTATTTGAACCCTTCAAAGGATATTCTAACAGCATTTGGAATATGCCATTTTCAAATTTTCATTTTCCATTTTAATAAAACATTTTCTAAAAAAGAAAGTTTATTAAAAAGTCTTTTGTCTTATTAACAAAAGTGAGTTTTAAGGATAATCATTTTGATGATCACTAAGTATGATTAAGAAAGGTTAGTGATATGATTATTACCTTGATGATAGTGTTAGTTAAATAATTCATTTTGTGTTTTACACTAAATGTGTTGTATGGTTTGTTGTGATCAAAACTAAGAAAGATTAGTTAACACTAATAATGTTTTTAGGCTTTACTTGCATTAACAGTTACCATTACACCACAGGAACCCTAGAATAGCTTGATGAATATCATCAATAGTTCTCTTGGGAATAAGAAGAACCGGGGCGCAATAAACATGCATAGATGATAAAACAGACTTACAAAGCTAAAGACGACCCGCAAATGAAAGAGACTTATTCTTCCAATCCCCAACACCATTCTTAACCTTCTCAAGGAGAACCTTACAATCACGAATCAAGAGTCTTTAAGAAATCAGTGGAACCCCAAGGTAGTTAGTAGGTAAAGTCCCTTCCACAAATGGCATAATGCTAAGAATCACTACTTTAACATGATAGGACACATTACAGAAGTAAGCCGTACTCTTTGGAATACTAGGAACTAAACCTGAGGCTACCATAATCTCATCCAATGAGTCAAGAATAACCTTAGCCGAAGCATAATCACCCTAGTAAAAATGAAAAGGTCATCAGCAAAGCAAACATTAATAATGCCAATCTCATCAAAATGCTTATGATACTTAAATCCCTCCGACTGCCGGGCTTTCCTATTAAGCATAAGGGTAAGAACCTCCATGACTAAAGTGAAGAGATAAGGTGAAACCGAGTCACCCTGTCGCAGCCCTCTTTTGCCCTTAAAAAACCCATGAATCTCTCCATGAATGCACAACGAAAACGAAGCTGAGGAAACACATGTTATAATCCACTTAACCATAACATTTGGAAACCCAAATCTGCCAAGAATAGTCTTTAGAAAACCCCAGTCAACAGTGTCATATGCTTTTTGTATATCAACCTTAAAAGCACAACGGGGAGGACCACGATCACAATGATAATTCCTCATAAGCTCTTGAGTTATCAGATAAGTCGACCTGGAATAAACGCCGACTGATTCTCACTCACAACCTCTTTAATACCTTCCACAAGTCGATTGACTATAATTTTACTAATGCACTTGTATAAAACATTGCAGCAAGCAATAGGTCGAAAATCAGTTACTTTTTGCGGCGTGGGAATCTTAGGAATTAAAGCAAGGAAAGTGTGATCAATTTCACGAAGGAGTTTACCATTGTCAAAGAAATCACGAACAGCCCTGCAAACATCACTACTAACAATATCCCAACCTTTCTTAAAAAAGGCCGATGTGTATCCATCTGTACCCGGCGCACGATCGTCACCAATGTCAAACATGGCTGTTTTGATCTCATCATTCGTCACATGTCTCGTCATATGAGCCGCTGTCAGGTTAGAAACTTGCTTAATAAACAGATCAGTCTCCTCAAACGCAACACATGGTGTAGACGTTCCAAGAAACTTCATGTAATGGTCAACAAACACCTCTGGAACATCAGTCTCCGTAGCCATATTATTATTGCTATCCAAGATTGCATCTATGTGTGATCTTTGACACTTGCTTTTAACAACCTTATGGAAATAAGCTGAGTTGGTATCACCCACATCACGCCATTCCACTTTCGCCTTCTGCTTACGGAATCTCTCTTCGTCTAGTTTAGCATCTATAAAAGCTGAAACATAAGCAACCTCCTCATCACGTAAAACATATTCAACATGTCACAGTCAAGAGCTTTCTGGACTACATCAAGTTCATGGCGTAGTCTGACCACCTTATCATGAATGTTTCCTTGCTCATGCAGCAGCTTACGGAAAGGAGTCTTGAGCGGCTTCATCTTCTGAACCACTTGGTAGATAGCACAACCTACTACATTAGCAGCCCATCCATCAACAACAATCTCCTTAAATTTCTCTTTATTCGTAAGAAGGTTATAGAATTTAAACGGACGCCGCTTAAGAACAGAAATAGTTGGAATCTTAAGCACTGCCGGTGCATGATCAGATAACCGATATGGTTGGAATAGGCCATAAGATCCGGTGAACGTATCAACAAACTCCACATTACCCATAATCCTATCAAGCTTTTTTAAAATCCTATCACTCCCTTTCGGCTTTTGATTCCAAGTGTAGTGCAGCCCCGAGCTATTAAGATAAAAAAATCAATAGTATCAACACAATCTTTAAACTCACACATAGCCGCTGTAATATTCGATGGACCCAAAACATAGTCTTCCATATTAAGAGCAACATTAAAGTCACCCATCAATACCCACGGTTTACCTCGAACAACATTTTTATGGTACTCAAGATCAACCCAAAGCTGACGGCGTTCCACTTGTAGATTACCCGCATAAATAAAAGAGCAAAAAAGCACCTTATTGTCAATACGATGATTAATCTGCACATGGATAGCCTGATTCGATTGTGCTAAGACTAAAACATTCACAATGTCTGTGTTCCATCCAAGGATAATCCGGCATCCCTTATTACACAAAGAGGCATTAGATGTCCAGTCCCATGATTTAAAAACCTTAGAACATACATTGTTCTTTCGTTGCATGGCTTTTGGGTTTGTTGATATTTAATGAAATGCTTTGCTTTTCCAAAGAAAAATATAAATCAACGCACACTATAGAAGATTTGAAATATGAGCTCCAGCATTTTCAAGCAAACCGAAACTGATTTACCTCGAGTGAAACTAGAGTGCAAGCTCACATAACCCTACCATTTTATGACACGTCGGCCACCATATTATTTTTTTTTAGCTGTTCCTGAAAACCATAACTTAAGCTGTAAAAGCATTATAAAAGTAACAATTAATCATTCTAACACGTTACAACTTGCAACTCATTCGAGTATAATATAACCATTTGGTCTCCCCAAAAGTTGTCTTCAAATTGCATATAAAATCCCATATATTTAGATGAATTCATGAAGTACTTTCCATTTTGTATAATCATCCATTCCCCCTTTTCTTTTAATAAAAATACCTAGGAAAAAAAAAAACATTTTCATCATGTGGGATTCAGAATCTAAATCTATTGCTACAAGAAATTACAACAATGGTGTTTTTGATACCAATTATGGTGTTCAATCCGACAAATTTGAACGAAGAGGTCAAGCTTGGTAAGCATTTTACATTTGTCAAAATATATAATTCAAGGACGGAGCCAGGTGTTTCGTTGGTGCCCGGGACACCTATGAATGTTTTCGATATAGTGTTAATTTTTGAAAGAAAAACATCAATTTTTCTCAAATGAATTTAAATACACCTGGTCTTTCGAAATGTATTTTTACTCTTCGTCTTAATTCACTTTTTAACTATCTTATATTAATGTTAAAAACATTTGTGCATCCGGTCATGTTAGGTCTGACTTTGTCCCTAAGCTTAACTATGATTCCAAAGACTAAATTTCATGCAAATTCAAAAAATTATAAGCTTGGTTTTTTATAAATAGGTATGCTGCAACTGATATTCCAAGTGACTTGATGATCCAAATTGGTGAAATTAGCTTCCATTTGCACAAGGTATTGACTTTAGTATAGTCAACATGTTTTGATTATATGTTATATAAGAATATTGATTAATACTAATATTTGTTTTTATTTGTGTGTGTTTGATTTATATTTGCAAAGTTTCCATTTCTATCTAAAAGTGGAAAAATTAACATAATTATATATGAATCAAGAGACATGGACATGGAGAAAGTAACCCTAGATGATTTACCGGGTGGTGCAGAGTCATTTGAGCTTGTCGCGAAATTCTGTTATGGAATAGCCTTTGATTTTACTGCAACCGCGATCGCTGGCCTAAGGTGTGCAGCTGAGTATCTGGAAATGACGGAAGATTTAGAAGAAGGGAATTTGGTCTGTAAAACTGAAGCTTATTTTAACTATGTTGTGTTATCTTCATGGAATGATTCCCTTTTGGTTCTTAAGAGTTGCGAAAAGTTGTCCCCATGGGCCGAAGACCTTCAAATTGTAAGGAGGTGCAGCGAATCGGTTGCTTGGAAAACATGCACGGACCCTGCTGGTGTTCATGATCGATGGTATGAAGATCTTTCGGTTCTTAGTATAAATCATTTTGTTCGTGTGCTAGGTGCTATCAAAGTAAAAGGAATGAAGCCCGAATTTGTAGGAAGAGCCATCATGTGTTATGCTATGCAATCACTTCCGGGTATGGTTAAGAGGGGTTCATCGGGTTCGGTTGAAGACGGATCGAGTAAATGGAATGGCGGGTTGCATATGGTCATAGCGGTGAATAAAGGTGATCATTGTTCGAGCCCTCAAGGGAAACATCAAAGAACGATTATCGAGAGTTTAGTTAGTATAATACCACCACAAAGGGGTAGTGTCACGTGTAGCTTTCTGTTGCAGTTATTAAGAATCGCGATTATGGTTAATGTGGCGCAAGCTTTGGTTACCGAATTGGAGAAAAAAGTTGGGATGCAGCTCGAAGAGGCTGTGTTGGAAGATCTTCTGATTCCTTGTTATACTAGAAGTGACATTATGTATGATGTTGATCTTGTTCACCGACTTTTGGAGCATTTTATGATTCAAGAACAAATAGAAATCTCATCCCCTGGAAGGAACCCTATGGGTGAGAATAATGGCGGGGGTCATGTGAATAATGTCTCGAAGGCAAAAACCATAGTTGCTAGGCTCGTTGATAGTTATCTTGCGGAGATTTCACTCGATAAAAACCTTCCATTGACGATGTTTCAAGTCCTCGCCGGGGCTTTACCAGAATCAGCAAGAGGTTGTGACGATGGCATATATCGTGCAATTGATTCGTATCTAAAGGTAAGAATAAACACTTCACTTGCTTGGAGTTGTCTAACAAGTACTAACAAATTACATCTATTTATTCTTGGTTCATGTTTTGAAATGTAGGCTCACCCACTCCTCTCAGAACACGAACGAAGGAGGCTATGTCGAGTCATGGACTGCCAAAAGCTCTCGACGGATGCGTGCACACACGCTGCTCAAAACGAAAGGCTTCCTGTTAGAACTATAGTTCAAGTCATCCTCTCGGAACAAATAAAGCTCAGTAACGCGTTAGCTAATGCCACTTTTGGAGACTCAAGTGATCCACACTTCCAACAAGTCGTCATTCCAAATAGGAAAACTTTATCTAATTTACTTGAGGAAACTCCACAATCATTTCAAGAAGGGTGGGAAACAGCCAAAAAGGATATTAACACACTCAAATTCGAACTAGAAACCGTCAAAACAAAGTACCTAGAACTCCAACACGACATGGAGGGTCTACAAAAGCAGTATGATAAGGTACCGAAGATCAAAAACCAATCGGCATGGTCAAGTGGTTGGAAGAAACTAAGCAAAATGACCAAGGTTACGACAATAATAGAGAATTCGGCAGTCCGGTCTCACAGTAACGTAGAACGAACCGTAAAAACACCGAGAAGGTGGAGAAATTCCGTTTCTTGAAGTTAAACTTGATCCGATATCTATCACTCAGAAAAAGCATGTAGAAGTGTCGTGCATAGTCACACACTTTTAGCAACAGCGTTAAGGCTTGGTCAGTAGCACATCAGTTTCATTACACCATCACTTTTGCATGGTTATGATTAGGGGTGGGAATCGGGTCGGGTTGGTCGGGTTCGGGTTATTCGGGTCGGGTTGAATTCGGGTTGAGGATAAAAATATTTTACCCGAACCCGACCCGAGTTGAACTCGGGTTAGTCGGGTTCGGGTCTATTCGGGTCGGGTCTACTCGGGTCGGGTCTATTCGGGTTCGGGTCAACCCGACTACGGGTAAAATATTTAAAAAAAAACATTTTTTTTAATTTTTTAATAGAAATTATATTTAATTTTAATTTTAAAAATAAAAAAAATTAAAAAAAATTTTATTCGGGTCAATCGGGTTGACCCGAACCCGAATTAAGCATAAATATTTTACCCGATGTCCGACCCGATTTCGAATTCGGGTTAGTCGGGTTGACCCGACTAACCCGAATTGAAATTTCAACCCGAGTAACCCGACCCGAATATGCTCGGGTCGGGTTCGGGTCGGGTCGGGTTCGGGTCGGGTCGGAAATATTGACACCCCTAGTTATGATTATTACACTACTAATTTAGTACTAAAGTGTATTTTTAATGTTTTAAATAGTGTATATTTCTATGAAGTACACACAGAGCATCTTGGATTGGTGGTTACTTGGGAGGTGCTTTGAAAGAAATATTTTTTAAATTTTAATTCAATCCAAGGTTACAAGGAAAAACTAATATTTTAAAAACCGGTTTGACTTGACTGGTTCAACCGGTTGAATTAAGAACCAGAATGAAGACTGATCCGTTATAAGTCGGATTTTGAATGAAACTTGAACCGGATTGAACCGTCGAGTTTTGATCGACTCGGGCCGAACCGTTGACCGGAAAACGATCGGTTAAAAAAACACAGAAAAAAGATCATCAGATTATGTAATTGATTAAGATCGATGGGTAGTCTAGATCGATCTATTTAACTTTCAATTTCTTGAATCTTGGCCTGATGAGGAGATTCGTCTTAGTGGGATGATGAGTGATGGTTCTGTAGATGATTATAAAGACTCGTTGTTAAATCTTTGCTTTTAGTTTTTTGTTAAACCGAAATAATGGGGATGACTGACGGATTGAAAATAAAAACCTATGGGGATGGTTACTGGTACCCCTTAAAATATTCTAATACCCCCCTGATTTTTTGATTTTTTTGATTTTTTTAAATTTTTTTTGGTTTTTGTTATAAAACTGTAAAACGGAAAATACGGAATAAAAAAATATATAATTTAACATATTAAAAACAGTAAACTGTCAAAAAATACCAAAAAAAAACTGATAAAAAACTGTGTTGTACTATATCTGAGAGACAAAAAGAAAGTATTCCAGTAATTTTGTGTACTTTTTGTCCAAAATGATATTTATAACATAACCCAAACCTATTTGTAGCTAATTGTTTTTTTTCCCATGACGAGTGATGACAAAAAGTCAAAGTGCGTATCAAGTTTTGAAGTGATGTGTTTGTTTGTGTAACAATTTACTGTGCTGTGAAAATGAATATACAAATTAAAACATTATTAATAAGTCAGTATGTCTTCCTTTATGTAGGGTAGTTTTTTGTTTTAACATAAAACCAATTTGACTTGACGATTCAACTGGTTAAAATGATTAACTCGTTAACCGATTAATAAACCGAGTCAACTAAAAAACCAAGTTCTAAAAGATTAAGAAAACCCCTTCATATGGCAATAAAATCAAATAAAATTAAAAAATATGCCTATAGATACTAAGAGCCACTTCTAAATTAGGATGCAAAATTAGGACGAGTCAAGACTTTATTAAGAAATTTGAGCTCAAGTTCAAGCTCGACTCAATCGAGCCGAGATTTTTATTGAGCTTGAGCCCGAACTCAAACCTAATAAACGGGCTCGAAACATATAATTAGCCGAACTCGAGCCTTTGATTACTCGGCTCGTGCGCCCTATCAAGCTTTTCGAGCTCTAATATAAATAATAAAAGCACATTGAATATTAACCTAACTATAAAGAATAACTCTATATAAGTTTAGATTTTTTTATTAATAGTCATTATCATAGCTTACTATAAATGGATAAATTGTGTTGATGTGTAAGATTCAGTGACGTAATTATTTCATATATGAGCTTTGCTCGAACCATAATCGAGTCAAGCTCAAGCCTGAAAGGTAAAAGCTCGGCGAGCAATCGAGCCACGCTCAAGCCAACCTTTTGTTTTTCTAGTCGAGCTCGAACCTTGTTGAGCTCGGGCTCTCTAAATACACAATCATTTCATATGGCAGATAAAAACACGACCTCAAATTGCAAGCAGTGAGCATAATCCATACCTCATCTCGTCTTAAGGCAATGTGCTAGCACCAATGATTGTATGAGTAAAGGACTGGCCACAAACATAAAACTCCAAGTGCAGCAACTTCACCTAGATCTTTATTTGTTATCTATTTAACACGCTCCATGTTCGTGTATGGTCCCGGTCAGATGTCGTAGACCATGCCACGTGGCCCAATACATAGCATCACCGGAATACATAGTTGCAGCAGCATGAAAGCGACGTCACCATAAACCAGGAGCCACCTATTACTTTGGCACATACTCAAAGAGGAAAGGAAACAATGTCAGAGGCGAGTTAGACACATACCCGTTTAAGGAAAGATACAGGTATGAGTGGTCCCCATCACAGGTATATCCACAGTACTCTATAAATAACACACACATTTTTACCATGACACATTGAATGCTCTGACAACACACTTTAATACTTATTGTGCCTCTCGTCTCCGACAGACACTTATTCTCACACCAGAGCTGGGTCCTGGGATAATACCTGCGGCTAGATAACATGTGCTTCTTCTTGTGTGTAGGTACTCCAAAGGTTATCAGACTTACACAGAGGGACGTTTTCTCTCGGTAAGTCCTACCGGAGGATTTTAGCATCTACATTTTGTCGCCATCGATGGGACCGAAACTTTAAACTACCAAGAGTATTTGATGGATGGTCCTTCTGAGTCTCCGGTTACTCCGTCCAGTTCCTAGGGGAGAGAGGGTAACGGAAACAACGACTCATTAAAGAACGACATTTTGGAAGAATTAACAAGTCTGCAAGCCATTATAAATCAGCAGAATGCCAAAGCTGGACCAGGAATCACACCCCTCCGACTCACATTCGAAGAGGTGGGACAAAGAAAGGACGGTGGCGGGCCAGTCATTGAAACGACCCCGACCCGTGAAATCGAGGAAGACTTGCAGAAGCCATAAAAGGAAGTATCGGGGTCTCTGTTCACTTGATGAATCATCGAGTTCTCATCCCCGAAGCACATACTCCCGGCTACTCGCAAGCTGTACTAGGGGACGACCGATCCGGACAACCACGTCAATCGGTTTTTTGGAGCCGCTAACCAGGGCGAATGGTTGATGCCCGTGTGGTGCCAAATGTTCCTACAGACTCTGGATGACTCGGCTAGAGGATAGTTCGTGTTAATGCAACCAATGCCTAAAAACATTTATCGTCAAAGACAACCGAAAGACGAATTATTCAACAAACACTATCATCAAGGTAATAATCGTTTAAGTCTTACACAAGCATATCTTAATCATGTTTAGTGATCATATAAAGTGATTAACCTTAAAATTTACATTTTGACAAATGTGACAAAAGATTTTAATAAACTTTATTTTTAAGAAAATGTTTTACTAAAATAGAAAATGAATATCTAAATATGGCATATTCCAAATGGCATAGGAATATCCTTTGAAATTAAAATCTACCTCAAATAACATTTCCTCACTAAAAGATAAAAAGAAGCGTAGTCTACTCTGGGCGGTTCCCTAAATACCTATGCGGTTCTTTATTGATTATGAACTGCAGGCTAGATAAAGAACCGCGCCCAGAGAGCCGTTGGTTTTGTGTCCTATAAATAGTTTATCAAATCTTTAGTTTCCTAGAACCTTTTTGGACATTCTTTCTGCCCCTTATCTTCTTTCTGTTAATCCCATATTAATCCATAACACAAGATTTACAAGAGATATTTAGAGAGAGAAAGAGAAGAAAAGTAGAGAGAGAAACAAGAGAGAATTTGGAAGGTTTATCTTTACTAAAGATAGAAAGTAAAATGAACCAACACCCTCTTCCACACATGGAAGAGGGTATATATACCCTTGGCATATGGGCCGTGGGTTTAGAATCCTTGGGCCGGGCTTGGCTTTGTTTTGGCCTTACGCCCCTAACTTATACAATATTAGCTTAAAGTCTAAGACCGGTTTTCCCGACTAATCTATTACAATACAAGACCATTAACGACTAAGATGACCTATTACATTCTTGTTCGACTATAGAAAATATAGGGCTAACAATCTCCCCCAATGTATCGGTCATCTTAAAAAGCTTAAAAAGCATAAGATGGTTGAGTGAATACATTCTTGTAGAGGAGATCTTCCTTCTTTGGTCTTGTATCTTGGTCTTGATCTTGTATTTAACGGCTTTGTTCCTTCATGCTTTCGTGATCTTTATCTTGAGCCTTTGTCATTTGACTTTGAGTGCTTGAGATCTTCATCTGTGCTCCTTGTGACTAAGATGACCTATTACATTCTTACATTCTTAGGTATCTTGATTATCGCCATCTTGTGCTCTTGTGACTTCTGAATCGACATCGGTTACACAGCTACGCCACCTTCTTGATATGTAGCAACATATATAGACACGGATAAAACGGCTTTGAACATTTCATCCTAACTCGGTAGCGTTTTACCTCCGGTCGGTGAAGACCATTTAGACGGTATTAGATACCGTACTTATGATCGGGTAGATTCGATTAAGAATCTCCTTGACAGGGTTTCCCGGCGGTAGTAGCCAGTTCTCTATACTCGACCATCTCAAAGCAGACTGCGAACGTAAAGAGTGAATCATAAGGATAAATTATCCGTTTGGTTAGAGTCGTCAATTCAGATTTTCTGGAACAAGTTTGATTCTAAAAGAATCGCACCATTGTTGCTTTCCAGTTTGTCACAAGCTTGATTCATAGAGAATCTTGTGAGTTACCTACCGCAGTGTTGTTTGATGTTGACACTTGAAGGATTTACATTTGTCACTGTGAACACTAATGAGTGTCACTTTGAATGTTCTGGCAAGATCACACGGATTTTGCAAAGAAACCTGGAATCAAGTTTGAATCAATTAAGAATCCAAACTTAGTTGCTTTCCAGTTCTCACAAGTTTGATTCGTGTAGAATCGCACAAGTTACCTACCATGAGCTTGTTTGATGCTGGCTCAAGCAGGATTTCCATCTTCATTGTGAATTGTATCACTCAGATGTTCTGGCAATATCACAAGGATAATGTGTAGGACTCGATTGTGTCCTAATAAGATAATAGATAGATCTCGTTTGGCTCTAGACTCAATAGGTGCATTTTGGTATTCGGAGGCTAGAGCAGACTGCCACCTTTTCAATATTAACTGACTCGGAGTGAGAAAGTCAATAGATACGTGTTGATCTCCGTGACAATGAAAAAAGTTTCTTTTGAGAGAAACTCGAATGGCTGGGGAAGGTTTGTGCATCGCATCACTGAGTCCATGACACTTGTCTTCAAAAGATGTGTTAACCTGGTTTCTACCTAAGTTGCATAGAATATTCAACTCCTTCAATGCTTACCAATACGTCATCATTAGCACCTTTTTGTGATTGTTCTAGTGCTAACTTAAGTAATTGGTCCGCATTCAGCTTCATTCATCTTCATCTTTCCTAAGGACAACTATCTCTAGCTATGGAATGTCCTTGGGTAGATCCCTTCGGTTCTGGTTGGATCATAGGACTTAGTTTCCTATCCTAAACCACCTTTTGACTCCATCGTTCCGTCGTGGATAGTAGGTTGTTTTGGGTATATATCGTAACCATAAACCATTGAAAACCATTCAAAGTGTTTGATAAAAATCAAAACTTTTAACACTTAAAAGTTTTACGTTTCCGAAAAGTACCCCCTACACACATGCATCGATATACGAAATGGTTTATCATGTGAAGGAAAGAGTTGCACTTGAGTCTTTAAGATCACATGTTGCAATATATTACATTTTAATCACATTTTCTCCCCCTATCTCTAATATAAAAACATAATATTAGAGATATTAATTGATTAAAATATGTCTTTTTCTAAAAATCGATTGGGAGAGAAACATGTGTGCACGCATGAATCGTGGAACATTAAGTCGGGTTGCTCCCCCTCAACAATATATGTGTGTCTTGAGACAAAATTTGACAAAAAGTTTGGAAAAACGACACCACAAAATATGTTGAGGTACGGAGTTGAGATGCCTTTACCGATAATATATGACAGATTTAATCTCATTTTTGGAATGTGTTGGATACATAAAATATGACAATTTTAGAGATGTACCCAACAACATTAAAGGCTTGATTTTAAAACGCTCCCCCTCAAAAATTGATCAAAATAACATATGACAATTTTGAGATATAAAAACCACATATGAGGAAGGGAGTGTTGAACACACAATTTTGAAATATTTAGAAAAACCTTTTGAGAAATTCTTGAAAACTTGTGTTCAACGGTTTTAAAATAATCAGGATAGAAGACTTATCTTCTATTGCTTAGGGAAAGCGCACTGAAACGTACACTTCCCTTTCGGGTCCGTTTTTCATGAGCTCAAAACATTGATTGTTTTGTGACTAGCTCATGACCGAGAAAAATAAATTTCCTGTTGTGAAGGATAAGTTATCATCCGTGATAAACTTTCCTTAAGTTGAAGTTCGAGGTCTAAGATGACATTTACTTAGAAATCGTTTTTCATGAACTTAAAAACTTTGAATGTTTTTATAGGAAGCTCATGACCGAGAAATATTAATTTCTCATTGAGAAGGATAAGTTATCGTCCGTGATAAACTTTCCTTATTTGAGGTCCGAGTCCTAAGCTGTGATGTGCTTAGAAGTCATTTACACAAGCTTAAAACTTTCGAATAGTTTTATTGTTAGCTCGTGTCCGAGAAAATCGAATTTCTCGTTTTGAGGATAAGTCGTACTAGGGATGAGCTTTCCTATTTTTAAAGCACGAGTTACAGTCTGACATGTGACTGTAAGTCTTTGTACATGAGCTTAAAAACGTTGAATGTTTTTACAGATAGCTCATGTCCGAGAAAACATAATTTCTCGTTCTGAGGATAAGTCATCATCGGGATGAACTTTCCTGTCTTGTGAGTCCGGGTTACAGTCTGTAATTTGACTATAAGCCATGTACACGAGCTAAAAACTTTTGAATAGTTTTAAGAGAAGCTCGTGTCCGAGAAATATTAATTTCTCGTTTTGAGGGTAACTTATCGTTGAAGAGATAAAGTTCCCTTTCTTTGACGTTCGAGTTACAGCCTGAAATGTGACTGTAAGTCATCTTGAATCTTACTTGTGAAACCCTTGAGACACGTATTTCTCTGATATCTGCTTCTTCAACAACCAAACTCTGAGAGTGTCTTTTGTTGAACGGTATGAATATGGAAAACCTTTGTGTTCTTGTTGAATCTTTACTTTATTACTTGCACTTTTATCAGTAGTTTGTATGCTTGCATGTGGGTTAGTGATATCTTTGTGAGAACCGTGTGGGGTTCACTGATGATCCCTATAATCGTTCGACTCAATGGTTAGGAACCATATATCTAGGTTTGATCATCGTTCATATGATAACATAGCGGAAAAGAACAATGATCATGACAAGGTGTTTAGGCACATAAGACACGAATTAAAACAAAAGGGATGTTCATTATATTAATAACAAACATCCACTAGACGTGTATACATTGAATCCCACGTCTAGTGCGACACACACTTTAGGTTTACATTGTGATTTGAATAATATGATATTGAAACCTACGGTCTATGTTTTCTTTATATACTAGAAAACATAGCTTACAAAGAAAGCTAAAGTAATAAAAAGACTCCAACGGCTTGTTCTTTTGCAACTTGTACTTTTTAGCCCTTGTCTTCTTATTTTGTTGTGTTTTGACTTATCAACTTAATAATTGGACCCAACAATCTTCCCCTAGTTGATGATGTCAAAACACTCTTCTTAAGCATGAATCCTTTGTATTTAGTACATGATCTCCAAGACGCTTCCCCTTAAGTATAGCACATATTCTTCCCCTTTTTGACACATCAATAGGGAATATGTGAAAGTATGCAATCTTGAAGATTCTCCAAAAGTAGCTCTATGTAATGATCCTGAAGAAAAATAAATAAAGTATTCTTGATGTAGAAGTAAAACAACCCAAACTTATGTTCCATGTCTTGTTGTATCCATGCGACTTCAAAACTCACGGCTATAATGAGCAGACTTAAAAACTCACGGCTATAATGAGTAGTCTCTTGACAAAAAGAGTTCTCTAGCAAATATGAGCATAGAGCATCTTAAGAAAAATCCCATACCTTTGCTATCTTTTTATCAAGTCCGTTGTCACAAATTATATAAGCATGAACAAGTTACCTTCAAACGCTCACAACATCTGAAGATATGATAGAACACAAACTCACGCAAATCTTCTTCAATCATCAATCTTACCATAAGAATTCTTCCCCTTAAGCTAACACTTCTTCATGACAAATCAATATCTTCATATGTAAAAGATGTTAACGAATAACTCTTTCACAAGGCTATCCCGATTACATACTCCAATAAATAACTTCATGAATCGTTGCTAACTCGCGTTAAAATCATTAATCCATTTAAATATATCCGAGCCATAAATATCATAATGATATTCTGAATTAAACGGAGATTCCATGTACCTTTTGTGTGTCTTTCCCTTCTTTTTGTGTGCTTAAAACATACCAGTTTTCTCAAACAGCAGCTATCCATGTGTTGTCCAATATCTCTTCTGTCCAATATCTTGGTCAGATGTATTGTCCGATATCGGACAATTCGTGTCAGCGTTGAAGTACATATATCGGACAACACTGTCAACCTAACAGTGTTGACTTATTCCTTGTCAGCGTCGAAACCATTCCTGTCAGCGCCCAAATAACAAACGTCAGCGCCAACCTAAAATCCTGTCAGCGTCTGACCTAAACTCGTCAGTGTTCACTTCTGTCAGCGTTTAGATTTCAAACATCAACGTTGATGTTAAATCTTGTATTAAAAAAAAACGCTTGTAATGTATTCCTTTAGCCGTGTGAATGTAAGTGTTGTGTCCAATCAGAAACAAAGAACCGTGTGAACTCAACTACTTACTTCGTTAGACCATGTGAACGCATGATGAATTTAACCAATGGGAATGAAGGCTCACGAGATTACACTGAACATGCATGTAGTGGATTCGAACATTATAACAAATTAGGGTTTGCTATTTGGCCGTGTGAATGCAACTTATTCCACCAATAGAACGAGGGACTCACGGGAGTACCCTAAACTAGCATGTAGGGGATTGGAATATTAAGGTTTTGTTTTGTGCCGTGTGAAAGCATAACCAATCATAGCTTCTTGGCCGTGTGAACACAAAGCTATTCCTCCAATCAGAATCAAGTGGCTCACGATGATACAGTAGAATAGCATGCATGGGATCACAATATAACGAATGTTTAGGGTTTAGTTCTGGGCTGTGTTGATCGCAATCGTTTCCTCCTTTTTCTTTGCAGCAAACAGCAACCACACAGAATCTTGGATCTAGGGTTTATAAAGTTAAACATCGAAACCCTAATTAGGGTTTGTGAATAACCTAAGATCATGTATCTTCATTCGTTATAACAGCCACCAATTCTCACAAAATTCTGCTTTTAATGTAGATCTAGGGTTTGAAGAACCCTAGTTCATGATTTCATGTGAAAGCAGAAAACTGAAAATTTTCCATCAGCCAACTTCGACGCTTAATAACTTTTGCCTGGGGATAAAACTCGACAATCCCTCCGGTGGATGTTTAGATCTATATATGTAGAACACATATCTAAAATTTCGTGACGATCCAACGGTTAGATCAAAAGTTATGACCTTCTGAATACTGCTGCGCACACAAAAACGTCCAGAAAAACTCCATACGAATTTTTCTTCTTCACCATACACGAACACCTCGTCGGACCTAGATATCAAGAGCCTTAGGCTCTGATACCAATTGATGATCCCTATAATCGTTCGACTCAATGGTTAGGAACCATATATCTAGGTTCTTGTTGATCCCAAACTTAGATCGATTAAGCTTTGTGTATACGAGATTAGATCAAGTACTACACGTAGAGAAACTTTTGATGTATTCAACAATCTAAGTATTATGCGGAAACTAATACTCAGAACGAAGAACAACCAGAATATATGAATACCAAACTTTCACTTTGATTAATAATAACAATGAAAGATTACAATGAAAGTGTTATGAGATATGTAGAAAAGATGTATGTGAGATATGTCTTATGTCTAACCCTAAGGCCTCCTTTTATAGGTTTAAGGAGCCTTGTACAAAAAGCTAAGATCAACTATTTTAGGAAGAGACATAAGATAAACATACATAAATAACTTATTGACTAAATCTTTTAAACATTTAAGAATATATTCTGAATTCTTATCTTCATATTTTGTCCACCAGCTTGAAGAATTCATCATTGGCAGATTTAGTCCTTGTCTTTGTCTTTAAGATTCTTCTTGTCAACACCTTGATAATTCTTATCAGCGTTCATCTGTCAGCGCCCCGTTTACTCTTGTCAGCGTCCAAGTTCCTCTTATCAGCGTCGAGGGACTTGGTCAATTTTATTCCCAACAATCCTCCCCTAAACTTGATATCTACTCTAGTAATCAAGTTTTTGAATAAAATAAAACATATAGAGAGGATTCTTACAAACATACGTATCCCTGAATTTGAGTAATAATAAGTCTTGAAAAGTTAATCACTCAAATCACTTGTATAGTCAGTCTTCACTTGGTCTTAATTATCTTCAACACCTGTAGAGTCTTTGGAGCTTTCTTTATTACTTTTGTCACTCAAATTTGATTGCTCCTCCCCTTTTTAAGACTCCTCTCCAAGATCAATATACAAGGACGGAATCAAGAACATCCTCCATGCATCAGCTTCCAAAATAACAATCCTTGACAATTTGTACCATTTCTGTATTATGCTTTTACAAGCTAATACAGATTTTCGTCAATTCCATTAATGTCAAAGGTTTCATACTGTCCTCATCCACATTCGGGAAATGAATCCTCAATGTTGATTCATAGGACATGGGGTTGGACTTACTGATGATAAGACTGACTTGACCTGCATTAAAGCTAGTGCCAATAGTCTCAGCCATCTCCATAACACTATACACCCTTGTGAAAGTGATCTCTGCTGCTACTAGATGTCAATCACTAGGAAAAACATCTCAATGATCATTAGGCTTCCATATATCCAAAAAATTTGAAAACTGTAAGGGTGATGAAACGTTTTGGGACTATAAAGAAGTTTAAAAATGACATCAGCTAAGATGGCATAGCATAAAATGTACTTAAGAATGCATAAAACCTTAGTTAAAATACAAACAAAGGTAATAATCCTAAGGAAATTAACTAGACTCTAATAAGCAAGAGTGACAAACACTGTTCATGCATACACACATGCAAAAGTATGATAGACACACATGAACTCTAGAGTCCTTTGTTCACAAATGCCCCAAAGAGAAAGTTAATTTATATAAAACCTTTGCAACTCCCCAAGTAAGCCCAAAAATATATCTACCCCAAGTCACCCATACGACCACACCCAATTCTAGGTCAAAAGTCTTGGCAGCATGCATGCAAAATAAATTACGTGCATGCTACAGTGCCTCGAGGTTTAGAAATTCCAACAATTTCATAATGAAAGAGCCTTCACTATTTCTAACCCCCACTCACCAGTGGACACAATCTAGAATCGTGCAAGAGTGCTCTAAGAGTACCCAAAAACCTAGAGGTTTACCTCCCCTTAACAGAAGCATACAAATCATTATATGTGAAGAAACAAAATTTTATCTCAAGATAGGAATGTAAACACTCCAACCATCATAAATAAAAGTTTGCAACTCTGTATCCATCCAAATGTAGCTTCACTTTCCTGCATAGTTAGACAAAAACCACAAAAACACACACCAACAGAGGCTACCCTATCCCATGATAATGGGTAGAGATAACATGTTAGTGGATAAAAATAATATCAGTGGAAAGATCAACAATGCATGTTCCTTGAGCATCCACTATCCCGATATCCTTGATCATTAACCTGCTTTTGGATAGGCTGCTCAAAAATAAAAAAATTAGTTTCCTTTGGAGATCCAAGCCTTGTCAGACTTGGATCTGTCTAGTTGTTCAACTAGAGTGGTCTTATTCTTTACCATAAATGCCTGTTCATCCCTTTGTGACCTAAGCACCCAATTTGTTCCAATGAGTCTAGTAATGACCTTCTCAAGATATTTAAATCTATTGCAAGTCATTGAAATACCATTAAAACTAGAGTTTTGCTCTTGTTTAGGTTTCCATGTTAAGTGGGATGATGCCCTAGACCCTTGACCCTTACTAACCATGTATCTTTGTTTATATGGTCTAAAATAAGGTCTCATACCAAACTTGGAGCTGTCAGCGCTGCATTTGTGCCTGTCAGCGTTGAATTTGTTCCTGTCAGCGCTGAATTTGTTCTTGTCAGCGCTGAATTTGTTCCTGTCAGCGCTGAATTTTTTCTTGTCAGCGCTGAATTTGTTCTTGTCAGCGCCCAAATTAGGATTTGCTACAGGAACATACTGTCTGTTTGACCAAGTGTTGGTCTTTTGAAAGGGCCTTTGTCCATGGGTATTAGCTGCCTTAGAGAAGAAAGGAGCTGGTCTAGTAGCTTGTGGTCTAGTGTGGACAAAAGGTCTATGATTAACATTGGATGACCTATTGTCAGCGAATGAATTGTATTTACTGACACAATTATAGGCCAAATGAGAAAAGCTCCCACATGTATAACAAGCCTTTTTAGACACAAACTTAGGCTTAGACTGATAAAACCCTGTCCCATTAACACTTGCTTGGCTTTGGGGTGACCTAGGTTTCCTATACATCTCTGCATACTTGACACTAGGTTTCTTAACAGTGTGTGAGCCAAGGTCAACAGTCTTGCCAGTGGTTGGGTTTGTTATCTTGATAGGGGTAGGTTCTTGTGTTGTGATAGGGGTAGGGTCATTTGGACTTTCACACAGCAAACCTCCCTTAACAAACAAAGTAGGATTGGCTTTCTTCCATTCATTTAGGTCAGTCAACTTTTGATTATACTCTTCAACTGGGGAAGTGACTCTTGGTGGAGGAATAAATTCCTCTTCTTGGAGTTCTGGAATACCAGTCCAAGACAAGTCCTTTCTTTGGACACCATAGAAGTCCCCAGCTGGTGGTGGAACACCAGTATAATCCTTCATCCCAATCCCACTCATATCCTTAGAGTCCCTTTGTTTACCTACACACTCTCCTAGGGTTTGTGTGGCCTTATCAAATCTCTGGATTTTAAGACTCACATTATCTTTATTTTTGTTAGCCTCATCTAACTTAGCTATCAAATCAAGATTAACCCTATTCACGATATCTTGAATATCTTTACTTTGATGTAACTCATGTTTTAAGATATTTATTTTATCTTTTAAATCAAACTCCATTTTCTTATACTCAGCTACAGTCTTTTCAGTTTCAGTAAGAGCAACTTTATAATTAGACCACTTGCATCTCTCATTACTCACATCTTCTAACAATCTTAAAACTTCTTTATTAAGTCGTTCAGTATTTAACCTACAAGAAGAGTTACCACATACCTCATTATCAGAACATGAAGAAGAATTGGAACTTGAAGTAGACGTGGCCTTAACTGAAAACATCATCAGATTCTTCTTCACCTTCTTCTTTAGCCTGGTTCACCTCACGAATATTGGATCTCGTTCTTCAAATCAAAGTTCCTCAACAAGCTCTGATACCACTTGTTGATCCCAAACTTAGATCGATTAGCTTTGTGTATACGAGATTAGATCAAGTACTACACGTAGAGAAACCTTTGCTTATGAATAAAGTAACAAAGTGTTATGCGGAATTAACACTTGATCTAAAACACAATGATGTTAAACAAACTTTCACTTGTATTAGAATAATCGTGTTGATTACAATGAAAGGTTTAACTTGCGAATACTATGTAAACTGATATATGACTTTAACCTAAAAGACCTTCTTTTATAGAACAAGAAGTCTTGTACAATAAGCTATGAATCAACTATTCTAGGTAAAGATAATAATAGAAAATACAATGTCGTGCTTATCTTCACCATACATAAATAAAGAAACAAATAAACAAAAGATATTCTATCAGTGTCAATCTTCAAGGCTGTCAGCGTTGACTTCTATCAGCGTCCAAAATCAATCTATCAGCGTTGACTTTCTTCTTATCAGCGTTTGGTGATCTGACCCATATTTTATTCCCAACAATCCTCCCCTAAACTTGATATCCATACCAATGATCAAGTTTCTGAATAAAAACTAAAGACTTAGGAGGAATCTTTCAATAACTTCTTATGTTGGTGATAAACATATCTGATCAAGTCCTTGGCCACATCACTCGTATAATCAATCTCCAAGGGTGTCTCTAACATCTTCTCCAATACTTCTTTGGACAAGAAATAGTCAGCATCCACAAGCAAATATTCTGAAAACTTTGTAGAGCTCATATGAAATACACCACAAGTAGAATATAGCCTCCAATGAAGATTACTGAGATCATCTTCAAGATCCTTCCAAATGGCAGGATCTGCTTCTTTTGGACCACACAAAGTCATAAATGTGTTCCAAAGTCTTATTCCATTAGCTGAAGTAGGTGCTTCAGCTGTATACTTGGCCTCTATTAACCTCCATAGATGCACCAAGTCTTCCCTGTCTATGCTTGCAAATATAGAAATAACTGAAGTGAAAGTATGTACCTCCTTTCCAAATCGTCCAACCTTCCAAAATCCACACTCATCTTCATCAAAACTGATAATTGGATTTCTGTCATCTAGAGGTATCACATTTACCAAATCTGAAGCTTCCAAGGGAGAAAGCTTGAGATGTTTCCTTATAACACCTTCAGTTGGAAAATATACATCCATGTCTTTAGGAAATTGAAAAGGATCTCCTTTCTTCACTGGTCTTTGAGCAATCCTTATTTCCTTTTGAATTTTCATCTCCTCTGCAAGCTCTTGTTTTCTTTCTTCTGAAAGAAATTGGTAGACATTCTGTTCTTGCACCTTCCTCCAAATAGGATGTGCCCTATACTCTAACTCCTCAAAAGACAAGGCCAGCAACTTCTTTGATGTCCAATTAGGCTGATGACATCTAAGCAACTTATAGTACAACTGCCTTCTATCTCTTTTGAGCCAGGTCTTGACCTCTTGTGCATTAAATCTCATAATCACCTTTATGTCTTCTTGTACCCTAAGAAGAACTTCCAACCCCCAAATTTGATCTGATAAACTCATACCTGGGTTGTCCATCACCTGGTCTTCCCAAGCATGGTACATTCTGGTGATTTCTGGTAGGTCCCAATCAACCTGATTCTTCAACTCACTCAACCTTTCCTTTGCTAGCTCATCTCCATATTCAAGCCTTTCTGGATCTTCAATAATTTGAATGCTTGAATCTGAGCTATCATCATCTTTTCCATCACCACTTTCTTCCTCACTTTCAGAAACAACAAATGGTGATCTTCTACTCCTCCTCAAATCTCTTTCCACAAGTTGTGCAGCCAACTGTTCATCAAATGCTATTTGTGCTGCATCTTTCTTTGGAATATCTTCTTCAATCAAAATACCTTTACCTTTGTCTTTTGGATCAATAATTGGTAAAGTAGAAGAAGAAACCTGTGTGGACACATCTTTGATAATTGTTGATGGCTGGAATACATCAACACTACCTGCAACTTTGTCAGCGTCCAAGTTGCTCCTATCAGTGCCACGATTACCTTTATCAGCGTTGGATGTGTCAGCGTCCAAACCTGTATCAGCGCCCAATGTTTCTTTGAAAGACCCTTCCAAGTTCTTTGGTGTCATCTTGGATATATCAACAACTGGATGCTTCTTCAAGTTGGTGAGAGCTTCAGCAATCTGCAAAGATTCACTAAATTGTGAACTCTTTTCTGAACTCTTTTCACTAGCTGTGTGAATCAACTCATCCTCCTCATCCTCTTTTTCCTCCCCTTTGGAAGATTCCTCCATTAGACTCCTGCTACTTGGATTCTCCAAAACAGTTACTCTCTCCCTCAAAGCTTGGAGTTCTCTTCCCTGGCTGTTGACAGTTTGTACAAGACTGACATTTTGCTTTTGCAAGCTAATGACAGCCGCCGTCAATTCAATTATGGTCATAGGTTCCAATCTGCCCTCAGCTAGAATGGGGATTTGACCTCCCAAAATAGAATCATGGGGCATGGATGAGGTCTTAATGATGTTGGGACTGTCTTGACCAGCATCTAAGCCTGTGTCAATAGCCCCAGCCTCACCCATTTCACCAGCCACACTTGTGGAGGTGGTTCTCTCTGCTACAAGGCTAGGATCACTAGAGGAGAACACTCCAGTAACCCTTTGGCGTTTAGTCAACCTAGATTGTAATGGGGTAGAAGATGAAGTAGATTGTGTGGGTGTGGGTAGATTAAGGGGTGTTTGGGATTGTTCAGGAAGTGTATCAGTGTTGAGATTGGCTGTGTCAGCGCCCACATTGTGAGTGTCAGCGCTGGGTTGGTCAATGGCCATGTGTTCTGGTGAAGGTGATGGTTCATGAATAGGCTCAAGTTGGGGTTCAGGGCCTGGTTGTGGTTGAGCAGCCTGAATTACTTCAAGCATGGGTTGGGTAAGAGGTATGGGGTCATTGGTGGAGCTCATTTTAGCAAAAATGGTTTTCTGTTGTTTAGGGATCTCATAAAAAGTGTCATGATCCCTAGAACAATATTCTTGTAAATCAAAGACCATTTGCAAAAATCTAGGGTAAGCCAAAGTCATTTTACTTCCCTTGTTTTTACACATCCCTTCAAAAATCATTTTTGAAAAATTATACTTAAGCCCACGTGTTATACAAACCAAAGCACTTGCAATTGACCTGTTTATCTCATTAAACGAAGTACATTTTGGACTTAAGCATTGTAAAAGGACATGTATCAAATATTTCCAGTCAGAGGGAAATTCCTGCTTATGATATTTATTTAAAGTGACATCAGCAGGAATAGGATAACCCAATTCCCTAAGACCCTGTTCTATTGTTGCTATGGCAAGAGTAGTCACACCATCAGCGTCATCAAGACGCAAAGCTTGGCGAACCAAAGCTTCAGTGACCACCCATGTTCTTCCATGAACAGTAGAGGTTAATGTGGTCACACCATTAGTTGTTGTGGAACTAACATTGTTCCAAAACTGTCTAATGTGTGCGACAGGGACGAATGGTGTATGAGAAAGTGCATACCTCAATGAAGATGCATTTAAAAATGCCACCATCTGTGAATACTGAGGAAATAAAGCATCATCAGCAGTCAAGTAAGCGATCATATTGTGTTGGCTCTTGAACTCCAATGTTAAATTCTTTGAGTTGAATTTGGGTGCCATGATTTAAAGCTGTTTAGGTTATATGAGATGGGAAAAATCTAGGAAGAAAAGTGTTAGACAAGAAAATATGAATACCCAGAATAAAAAGATTAGCCAAATTTATAGGAGAGATGCATGATTTTGATTGGTCAAAAATGAGGCGGTTATATTCAAAGAGCAATCATGAAAATCTTGAATCAAATATAACTTATCTCATGCATTAATTAAAAGTAACTTCTCCCCAAAATTACGGCCAAAGATTAGTCAAAAAATAACAACTGGGTAGGGCCCACTAGGTGTCAACGGTCAAAAATAGCCCATCAGCGCCCAACGGCTATATTTCCTTGTCAGCGTTTTGCCTAAAGCCTTGTCAGCGTCACGATTGAACGTAACAGCGTTTGGAGAAAAACTTGTCAGCGTCTAAAAAGTAAAAATACAAATATTTAAAAAGAAAAAGACCTTAACAAAGTAATTTATCCTAAGGGAAATATCTTACAAGTTGATAATAATTACTGGGCGGCAAGCACTGTCCATTTATACACACTTGCATAAGCAAGATAGACACAAATGTCCTCTAGAGTCCCTTGCTAACCAAAATACTTACCAACAAAGTTATTTCATAAAATTCTTTGTAACTCCCAGGTAAACCCATATCCAAAGTATTCCGTAGAGAAACTTTTGATGTATTCAACAATCTAAGTATTATGCGGAAACTAATACTCAGAACGAAGAACAACCAGAATATATGAATACCAAACTTTCACTTTGATTAATAATAACAATGAAAGATTACAATGAAAGTGTTATGAGATATGTAGAAAAGATGTATGTGAGATATGTCTTATGTCTAACCCTAAGGCCTCCTTTTATAGGTTTAAGGAGCCTTGTACAAAAAGCTAAGATCAACTATTTTAGGAAGAGACATAAGATAAACATACATAAATAACTTATTGACTAAATCTTTTAAACATTTAAGAATATATTCTGAATTCTTATCTTCATATTTTGTCCACCAGCTTGAAGAATTCATCATTGGCAGATTTAGTCCTTGTCTTTGTCTTTAAGATTCTTCTTGTCAACACCTTGATAATTCTTATCAGCGTTCATCTGTCAGCGCCCCGTTTACTCTTGTCAGCGTCCAAGTTCCTCTTATCAGCGTCGAGGGACTTGGTCAATTTTATTCCCAACATTCACCTTGAACCTTTGTCGAGCTAGAGGGAAATATCTTTCCAGTAGGAACCCACCTAAGACCTATTGTTTTGAAGGTTCTACCCGTTGGTATCCGCCTAAGACAAGGTCGAGGAGACATAGTTTTCTCATGCACAGCGAAAGACTTAGTTGGAGAAAACCTATTTCCTTTAGGGTTCCGTCTTTGAGGTGCTCTAGCTTTTTGGTTCACCTTGTTCAGGACTTTAGTGATACAATCATCATGAATGGCATTAAACACGCATTTGTTACATTTCGTGCAAACAAAGTGCTTAGCATCTGAGAAGATTCTAGAGTTCCTAGGGTTGGCTTATTTGTGCACATCATAAAAGGGTCTAGAATTCCTAGATGTGTGATTAGCGCTCCTAGGTTGTTGTTTTGTCCTATCTCTAGCTTGTATCTTTTTCGTAGCATCCTCTAGATAGCTTTTAGGACCCGTGTCATTTGAACTACGCCTAGGCATGTTCTTGGAGCTAGATCTAGAGTTTCTTGAAGCATTCATGTGATCGGGTTTTGCATAAGCAATATGTCTTAAGGAGGGTCTAGATTGTGAAGTGACTGGTTTTGATAAATTGCTACGCATGTCAGCTTGGGAGGAAAACCTCGGGTTCGACATTTTAGGTCGTTCAGACTTAAATGCATTCGGTTGTCTAGCAACTGAGCAAGGTCTGATTGGTTGAGAAGGAGGTTTCCCCAAGATAAATTGTTTTGCAAACTTAGTATCCACACTATTTCCTTTCAACTTCCTTAATTCATTTTTCGCAGCTGTAAGTGCAAAAACCTTTTCCTGAATCTGAGCTTTTAATTGCTCATTTTGTAGAAGTAATTTAGCGACACGTTGTTTTAACTTTATGTTCATATTATCAAATATGTCGTTATCAGCAGTCGCGTCATTACTGTCTACAGTGTCGATAGGTTGCACAGATATTTCAGTTGGTGAAGCAGGCGGAGGACTTGGATTTTTAGAGGCCAACTTTGATTCTAACAAATTTATTTGTTTCACAAAATGTTCTTTTTCCGCGTTGAAATCTTGAATCTTACGATCCAATTTTTGTTCAAGAACAACATTTGCTTTTTCAAGTTTTTCAAAATAAGCCTCAAATTTGTTATTTTTCTTTGAAAAATCGAGTTTGGCATCCTCAAAATCTTTTGTCTTCTGAGCTAACAGAATTTCAAGCTCATGAATCTTAGAATCAACATCATATACAGCATTTAATTGTACCTTAGCCATTGGCTCATCATCAAAAATGGGTCTGATATCCGCATCATTGACTGTGTGATCATTCCCTGAGCTGTTGATGGTATGCTGCTTTTTGGATTCTGTTCCGCTGCTTTCTGTATCAATCGAAGAAGCATCCAATGCTTGATCTATATCGACAGTGCTCTCTTTCGTCTGCATCAGTCTTTGATTCACCCTTCTTTGAAGGTGCCTATGATGGCGTGTTCTTTCAGCAATTGACTTCTTTATATTGCTCATATGTTGAAGAAGTGTCTCTTTGAACGCTTGAAGATCTACGAGAGTATATTTGGTAAAGTATGTGCTTGTGAACTCTCGATCGTTTTTGGATAAGCCACTTGAGTCAATGAATTGCTGGAACTGATTGTTGAGAGCTAAAAGGACCTACATGGATATATTCTCGTGAAAATCGTCTCTGTCAAGTTCTTGTTGAAGATGGTCCACATTAAGTAGCATCGTTCTGATGAATGTCTCAACATCTTGACCAAATAGTAAAAAGAATACCCGTTTGAATCCAATTTCAAGACGAGTGCCTTTTAGGTCTTCTCTTGAAAGAACCTGAAGGTGTGACTGAAGCAACTTTATGTGGTCCATGCATCGTTCTTTTGCTTTCGACATCTTGTATTTGATTGCATGAACGGTTTTGGTGGTAGAATCCTTGTTAGAAGGTTTACTGATTGGAGTCTCAGTATTTGTCTGAACCTCTGGATTCTGCATCTTCTCTTTATTCATCTCAGTCATAGACGTTGTTGGTGTTGAATCCACGAAGATGTCCATTGAACGGATGTCTCGAAGAGGATATGATGTGTATGGATTACGGATCTTAGTGGATGTGTTGTGATTTGATTGTGGTTGAAATTCCGAAAATTCCAATTTTTTTTCCAGTCCGACAATAAATTCCTCAGTCCGACAAAACGGTAAGCCGAAAAAATTTTGAATCACCAAATTTTGAAATCGAGTTAGAAATATCCAAAAACTAGTAGGGAAAAATTTGAGAAGTGAAAAATTTTGACAAAAATAAAACCTAAAATTGGCCTAAAAATTTGAATTTTTGTCCGAAAATTCGAATTTTTGGTCGAAAAATTTTTCGCTTCGCCAAAATTTGAAATTGAAGCTTAAATGGCCTAAAAATGGTCTAGGAAAAAATAAATTTTTCAAGAGTTTTCCCGCCAAAAAACACTTTTTTTTAATCTTCGTGTAAACGATGTTCCGAAACTAGTCTAGATAGTGGCTAAGTCTAAAAATTACTCAAACAGAATATCTATCGGAATGTCCATCGGAATAACCTTGTCGGAATGTCCTTGATCGGAATATCCCTAATTGGAATACCCTTGTCGGAATAACCTTGTCGGAATCTCCCTATCGGAATGTCAAATCGGAATGTCCAAATCGGAATGTCCAAATCGGAATACTCAAATCGGAATGTCAAATCGGAATGACCAAATCGGAATGCTCAAATCGGAATACCATCGGAATCACTTGATCGGGATGTGATCGGAAAACTTAAACCCTTTTCCGATGACACTGATCAGAATATCCCTAATCGGAATAAATCCCACTTTTCTCAGACAAACCCAACCAATTCGAGATTTTAAGCCAAAAAATGATCAAAACACCCAAAATTTTTACGTTTTTAGCCAAAGTAAATATACCAAATCTCTACCACAACTATGTAGAAGATTTTTATCGAGAAAAAACCATAAAAAACACAAGAAAATTTTTGGGACGTAAGATATAGATCAAAATAACCTCGAAAAATCAAGAACACACCACACGAATCTTCAATCACCTATCCACTATAGGCTCTTGATACCAAATGTTAATCCCATATTAATCCATAACACAAGATTTAGAAGAGATATTTAGAGAGAGAAAGAGAAGAAAAGTAGAGAGAGAAACAAGAGAGAATTTGGAAGGTTTATCTTTACTAGAGAGAGAAAGTAAAATAAACCAACACCCTCTTCCACACATGAAAGAGGGTATATATACCCTTGGCATATGGGCCGTGGGTTTAGAATCCTTGGGTCGGGCTTGGCTTTGGTTTGGGCTTACGCCCCTAACTTATACAATATTAGCTTAAAGTCCAAGCCCGGTTTTCCCGACTAATCTATTACAATACAAGACCATTAACGACTAAGATGACCTATTACATTCTTGTTCGACTATAGAAAATATAGGGCTAACACTTTCTATATCCAAATCGTTAGTAAGTGATCACTTAATGTGTTAAGTATGTTTACTTATGATTATCCTCTTGATCTCCTTCTTTACTTGTCCGAAGAGAATATCGCTCACACATTTGTGATGTGATTAAAGATGAAGCCGTGATGAAGATCATCCTTTCTTAGATCTAGTCATGTTCATCATAGTGTTTAATTGAGTATTGTGTAGATCTAATGTATTTGTGTATACTTGGATTTGTGTTGTGTTGATCCAAGGTATTTCTGAATACTTGGATTAGTCTTGTGTAAATCTATTGTATATGCGTATACTTAGATTTGTCTTGTGTAGATTCAAGTTACATGTGTATACTTGGATATGCGTTTTTGAGTTGTAATGAGTGTTGTGTGTTAGTTCTCACTAAACTACAAAGTGATGTGTGTATGTGTCTTGTGAGTTCTCACTAAACTTGAAAGTGAAGAGTTATGAAGATTGGTTCTAGCTTTGGATTAGAACTCGACATCTAGCCTTGTGTCGGAAAAGAAGATGGGCGACGAAGATTGGTTCTAGCTTTCGATTAGAACTCGACATCTAGCCTTGTTTCGGAAAATGGTGAAGTAGGCGACGTGTGTAGATTGGTCCTAGCTAAGATTAGGTCTTAGTGTCGGAAAATAATGTAAGTGACGTTGTAAGGTTTTCTCCGCCAAGAAGGGAGCTTGTGGATATAGTGGAAATCTCGAGGAAGGTGTACTCAAGGAGTGGAATAGGAACGGAGAGAGAGCTTCGTTGCCAAACCACTATAAATATTGGTGTCGTACCTTAGGTTGTTGATGAGATGGCATTTATACATGATCTCATCGTTCTTTTCGGGATTTAAATACATAAAATGTCATAAAAATACCATATATATGCTTGTGTTTGTTTACTTGTGTATTTTAGGTATGGATATCGTGAAAAAGACAAAAGATCACAAGAAACAAGGAAAAACGAACACGAGAAACGAAGTCGCACAATGAACCGGGCCCTAGTTATGGATTTATCAAAGAAAAACCCTTGAAGAATTGAAGATGTACAAGAATGATCCCTCATTTATGAAGAAATGACACTTAATACCCTTGTATATTCATAATTACAAGTTTGGTCCCTTAAGTTTGTCAAAATTACAAAAAGGTCCTTCAACTTTGAAGATTTGGCAATTTAGTCCATCAACAATTCTAAATTGTCAATAATGGTCCCTCATGAAGTCAAACATCTAATGAAGACCTTCAAAGATGATAAATGTCCAAGATCAGCCCTTGAAATATCCAAAATGGCAAAACAAGTCTTTAAAAATACTTTGGAAAAGTATTAAGGGGCAAAAGTGTGAATTCGGAAACTTGAATAACAAAAGATTCCAAGTTTTAAGTCTGAAAAACATGTTTTACCACTTTCACCAAAAGACAAAGACCAAAGATGGGCAAAAGAAACATTTGAAAAAGAATTGCGCCAAACACAATCCTTTTCCACTAAAAACGGATCAAACAGAGTTACTATTCACCCTCCACTCCCAGATTTTACTTTTACCTATCAAAGGGTAAATCCCAATTAAAACATCCCACGTGTGATTTCCCTTCACAAGCATCTAACCCACACCTCACATCATACATTCCTTTACCATGGACCCCACCTCAATTCCCTTCTAGCTAATCAGCATACTACTTCCTCTCCAAGAAATCCTATGTGGCAAGATCAACGCTTTAAGGCTAATACTTGGTCCCAAAGGCATAAATGAACGTCCAAGATCAATTTAAACAGCTCATCAACAAATACGTCTAGAAGATTCAAAGGGCAATTCTGAGATTTTGTAGCTAGAGTTTCTCATTGTAAACTCAGCCCTTGTGGCTTATATAAGGACTCCTCAACATGTGAAGAGCCTTGTTCCAGATTTTCTCTTGGTGCTTTGTTATTATAAAATTTGGTTTAGTTTTCTGAAAATTCTAGTTCCTTTTTGTTGTTTAAAAGTTGGTATTAGGCTAAGAGGATCTGAGTTCCATATTTTGAAAGTTTTGATCTTGTGTTGTTAAGTTTGCAAAGGTTTCATAAAAGTTTTTGAGAAAAAGTGTAAAAAATCAATTTTATATTATTATTGGTTAACTTTGTTCATCTTAGCAGGGTGGAAGCTAGTGGTTGTTCTGCTACCACTTAAGCTCACACAATCCAAAGCATGGATGTATGTTTTGGAGATGCACATCTCTAAACCCTTTCTCTTTTATGCATATTTTTCATGGTATGTGATGAATCTGAGATTTGGTTTATGATTATGTGTTTTAGTTGTTGAATCTGGTTATTTGGAGTTTACTTGTTGTTATTCAGTTGATTTTAGCCTAATTTGTGGTGTTAATCAAACAATTCCTTTGAAAAATTGTGAAATCAGAAATATATGGGGTGTTTGGGTTTACTGCATAATCAAGGTTTGAGTTAAACTGAGTAGGTGTTAGTTGGCACTTTGTGTTTGTTCTTGCTGTTATTGCACTATTAGTTGTTTATCTGCAGGTTTTGAGTTTTGTATCATCATAATCCAACAAATGGAAATAAAATCTGTATTTCTTGTTGTTTTGGACTAAGATTTTGGGGACACCTAGAATACATGATATACTAGGGTTAACAAGTGCTAAATCTAAGTTAATACAACCTGAGTAGGAGATTTAGGTGTTTAAATTTGGATATGTGGCCATCTAATTCAGCAAAAAGGATTTGTGTTCATTTGTTCATATCAGTAAGCAACTTAGGGTTTAAAACCAGATCTAATCAATGAACTGTGTTTGAATTGAGTTGTTTTGTTTTTAATTAAGCTTGATTGAGATTGTGTATGCTTTTGGTGCAATCTGGTGGGCTTATTCTAGCTTAAACTGCTTATTTCATTGTTCACTATTCATTTATCATACCTGTGTCATATCTAGGGACTGTTTGAATTAACTGTATCATTTGGCTGGATCATATTGTGTTTAATTGCTTGATTGTGACTCCTTACAACCCACTGGTTGTAAGGGTGCCCTTTTTGTCCATTAAATCCAAGTGAAACTCTCTAAATCATCAAGTCAAATAGTCAAAGCAGTGGGAAGCTTTTCCCACTGCTGCTAGCCACTACTAGTGTTATTATTGGTTCAGCTTATCAATAAGCTATTCTAGCTTATTAAAATGTGCAACAACTTCAATTTGGTTATCAGTCTTCCTCATTTGACCCATTTGTTCATTCTAGAGCTTTTGGGCTGTTGACTTTAGGGTTGACTAGAAAACCAACGTATTTGACTTTTTCATAAGTGCTTAATGACTTATTCAGCTTATTTGGCTTTGCTTATTGGATTTTTCTTGATTTATTTGTCTTAATTAAGTCATTTAGAGTCTTTTGCAAGTAAAATCAAGTTCTGAGGTGGTCTAAAAATCTAAGTCGACTATTTTATCGTTTAGTGAATTTATACTTGGCTTATTTCTGGCTTATTGGTTGAGCTTTTTCAAAATTTCTTTTACACATCTTTTAAGCATCCCAAAAGAATGTTGTGTGTCAAATTAGAGCTTATGGCATTGGCTTATAGCTTAATGGGCCAAAAAGCCCATTAAGAATAAGTTGTTGTACATTTAAGCTGTGATAAGCTCATATTCAGCTTTTGGGCCTTTAGAGTTTTGTGTTTAGAATTGATTTTAAGCTAGACTGGTTATTTTCAGCTTATTTGGTTGAGTTTGACCTTATTGGGCCTAAAAGCCCATTTATTTGGACTGTTTTTTAGCCCATTTGGGGGCCTAATAGGGGTATTTTAGTAATTTCACTTTCATTTTCTGTTTATTTAGGTTAAAATAAACTAGTTTGCAAGTTTTTATAAATTTTTATACTTTTTGGATTTTTAATATTATTTTATTATTAGTTTATTAATAATTTTTTTTTAATATTTTTGCAACTTTTACATTTTTTTCTAGGTCAAATATATTAAGTTAGGATTTTTAAAACTCTTAGATTATTTTTCTTATCATTTATTTAATTTTTAGGATTATTTTAATATTTTAATAGTTTTTAATCATTTAAAAATAGTTTTCATTAGCTTTAAATTTCATAAAAATAGTTTTTAGTTTAATTAGGTCATTTTAGAGTTTTACAAAGTGAAAAATCTTTATTAGGGCTTTTTATTAATTATTTGGATTTTTAGGGCTTTGATTAGCATTTAAAAATTAATATTTAATTAATTAAAAGATTTGAAAAAGTTTTGATCATTTGTTAAATCTTATTATATTTTTATCTATTTTTGGTAATTTTTTGAGAATTTTTAGAATTAATTTTTGTTTTGTCAAGTTTTACGGTTTTTCGTTTTGTCATCGTAGTGTAATTTTAACGTATCCGTCATTCTAATTTCTCATCTTTTCTTTCTCTCAATACTAATCCAAAATCATTACGAATTATTCACACACAATTACCTCCTTGGGAAACGAACTTTCACCTTTGGGTCATTAGTACACGGTTTTCCTAAATCGTCGTATTTAATACTTACCGCTATTTTACGCTCTTTTGTTTTTCCTAACGCAAAGGTAGTGTAAATCACCACAAACAGTTGTTTCTTTCCTTACTCTTTACTTATGCTTTCATTCTTAAATTGCATTACATTGTCACTAGATATTGTTAATGCATTAGAATTGGGACAACCATGAAGAAGAAGGATTACAATTCGCCGAAAAGGCACGTCTTAAACCACTATAAATGACACAAGCTCTTCGTTTCTACAACTTGAAGATTGTCACTCATCTCTTGAGCGTTGAACTTAGCCTTGATCTTAGCCTTGATTTACTCCTCTTGGTTTCTCTCTTCTTTCTCTTTTCTTACGAGTAGTCGTTTTCCCGTTTCGGTCTTTTTCGGTTTCGATTTAACCCGTAATCCTTAATTAAGGCATTATAACCTAGTCTCGAAGTGGTACAATGATTTCCAAAAGGCTTGATATATATTTTAAGTATTTTAGAAAAACTTAGTTTTGAAAATTTTATTCATTTTCTTGGTTTAAAACCATCCTCTGTTGGCGGTTCTTTATTTGTCACCATTTAAAGGTGCGGTTAAAATAACATTTTTTCAGAAACCCCCACTCTTTCTTCTTCATGGTGGAGACGGGTTCTTCACAAAATCTCCATTAACAAGTTTTGAAAAGCTTCCATCACTCAAATTAATTGGTTTCAAGACAAGGGTTTCACTCATCCTTCATCTAACATCAATTAATTGTAGGTATCTTCATTCAATTTCAATCAATTTGTTCTAGGGTTCTTACTTTCATAATTGGGGATTTTTAAAATTACAAATCTTTAGAACCTAATTAGGAATGTGGGTTGACATAATTGTAATGCTATGATTCCTTAGGTTTGAATTCCTTGCAACTTCACTAAAACCCATTTATTGAACAAATCTGAATTTTAACTAATTTATTTTGGTTGCATGATGGAATTTGTAACACCCCGCTCCGAAAAGAGACAAAGTGCTACTACTATGGTGTCACATTAGATACATCATATTTTAAAAGGGCTAAAATAAAACTTTTATTAAATTCAAAATACTCAAAGTAATATCTTAATAACAAAAATTCCCAAAACAACGGGGTCCAAATTGTAAATGTAATAGATCATAAAACTCCATAAAGTTTATTAAATTCTTGGGTGACTCTAGGTAAGCTCATACTCTCAAAGCCCAGTCTCTCGATTAATACCTGCCGCATGGAAAATAAAACGGCTAAGCAAAAACGCTCAGTGAACGGATATAAATATGGTTTAAGGTAAAGAAGATAACGAAAGTGCGGATATCACAAGGTATGATTACAAGAATGAATATATGGAATAATAAGAAGGCAATGAAAGGTAAGGGATGCCCACGAGCACACATAACAAGTCACATGTCCAAATCAATCAAATAATCGTATAAGTGTACAAGGGTGTGACTGCTGTGTACCAAGGTGATGGAGTGTAAAGCACACACAAACCAATCACATCAAATCACATTACATTTATAAAATAAATACCTAGGATGCATCCATATGCTCCCTGCAAAACAAAGTTAATAGCACGTGCACTAGCTCATGACTAGCACCCGCACTCATAATATAACATTTAATTATGCGCATCAAAAGGGAACGCCGGGATCTAATCACACCGCCCCAGATGGTGTCATACCACCAGTTCATGGGATAACATGGTCATGGTATCCCTAATGACTAGAAAACAAAGTATAGCTCGGGCGTAAGGGGTTCATTTCAAAGGAATATCAAGTATACATTATAAGTGCTCAAATGGGGAACATTTAAAGGCATATCAATAAAGGCATCATAACAAGGCAAAAGGGAGATTAAGGATTTTATGAAAACATCAAACAACGGATATGGGAACATAGCAATAGCATAGGGAATTATCTAATGGAGTAGTATACGAAAGAGTAAAACAGTGTTCTTTATAAAGAATCGAATATCCGTACCTTAAATGCACAAACAATTAACGTACCAAACACAACGCTAAAAATCGTAGTCCCGTGTCACCAAGGCTACGACATACATATAATAATGTCATATATACTGATCTATTTCAAAATATTACAAGCTTTCGTGATTTGGTGATTATAAAACCTTAATTATTCATTACCCCAAAACCCATCATTTAGGGACTGTTTTTATAGATCCGATTGTAAATCCATTTTCTAAAATATCATCCACTAATTAAAGTCCATATTTGAAAAGTATATTCAAAGTAGATGGTTTTAGACTCTGGATTCACTCAAAAAGCTATCCCGGAGCCCAAGTTATGGCTCTTACAAGTTGACATATTTTCTGATTTTTAAGGACTGTTTTCAAAGATTCGAATAGTAGACATAGATCACGACTCTTTAAAGATGATCTAAGACCAGTTATGAAAACTAGATTCGAAGTAGATGTTTTTAGGCTTAAGAAACATTCAAAAAGATATTATGAAACTTGTTTTATAGACCTTACAAGATGACCCAAAAACCGGACAGCCTTGGGTCATAATTTCATATTAGCCGGTTTAGTGATCTAGATCATCGTAGGACCTCTAGATGTTTATGAAAAATATATAATAAACTCATTAGAAAATTATTAGGAATGATCTAAAAATATTTAACATACGAAAAGGTTTTTAAGGTATTAAATCACCAAAAACACATTTTTAGGGTTTATAAGCCCTAGAATCGTATTTATTACCAAATCAAAATTATGAAAGCTATATAGGTGAAACAATGATCATAAGAACTTACATGGAATGTGTATAATGATATGGTAATCACTATACACACAAAGTAACAAGAACGGAGGATGAAATGAAAAGAAAGATCAAGAACAACCTTAAGGTTTTAAGGTTTTCTTATCAATGGAGATGAGATGATATTTTGATAGATTTTTGGCTAAGTAAATTGTGTATGTGTATGTGTTTAGGCCAGACATAGGGTCCTTTATATAATGAATTCTATATTTGTTAAAGGCTTGAAATATGGAAGAGCATTTACTAGGTTTTTTCAAAGTTCTGAAAAGTTATGTTACAACATAGTCTTTAATACATTTAAAATCATAAAAAACCTTCCCATTATACATATGAACTTGTGTTTTGAGTCAAAAATAGGGGGTGTTTCATCTCAATTTTAATGCCATAATACCTTGCTAATTATTTACCTTTTTCCCTTTTTAAATAGTCTTACAAAAACATGTACATGTAACAAAAGTGTGTAATTTTTTAATTAATATAACCTAAGGTTTAAAATGTATATTAATATAAGTTTAAGAGTGTTCATATATAATTTCTCTTAATTCAAAACTATAGGTTATATCATAATTTAACTAAAAGGTTTCATAGTATAAGTGTTATTCATTTAATACTTATGAAATAATTAAACCATACCTTAATTTAAATTAAATAAATTGAAATAAAATATCAACTATTTAATTCACATTAAATTCCCAAATTTTATAAGTGTTTAAATATCGTACTTTATTCAAATTTCTGTATTTTAAAAAATGCGGGTTTTACATAATTTATATGAACCCTTGAACACATTGGTAATTGCGTTGTTAATGATTACTTAAAAACGGATTTTGAAAAACCAATGTTCAAGTTCATGTTTGATTTTACATAATTCATATGTACTGGTCAAAGATGAAATTGGTACATTGTGCACATGAGAATGTTAAGGATTAATCTTTTGGTTTGTTAAGTAATTGATTAAACACTTTTTATGATTTTGATTTTAACCTAAAATACAATATAAGAGTGATTGTGGAATATATTTTTGTGTTATATAGGTATTTACTATGCCACTGGAAACTCATAAAGACCATGACAAAACTAGAGAATACATGCCTATTCTTTCTAAATAATGTCAATCTTGTTCTCTTCAAAATACTCTTCGGTCTTTAGAAAATCGTTTTCATGAAGGGCGTGTTGTTCCACCAAATCTTGATGGGAGTGAGCTTACTCGCTACATGTTCAAATCTATTCGCTTTGATTGTTTTCTTGACATTGATGAGCCAACATTTCCTTCGTTTCTTATGGAGTTCTTTAGTTTCTTTTCATTAATGTGCATCAATAATGGTTTATCTATAAGATTTTCCATCACGGGGAAAACCATTGTTGATGTAGCGAATACACAAAGTAACAAAGATAGATAATTGAATCTGTTGATTCCGAAGAATGCCAGACACAATCCTTCCAACTATCATTGATTCAAAAGAATACCGATAATCAGGAAAACTCTAACAATCGTTGATTCAATGAATACCCGATTATTAAGAGAAAATTGAACAATAAACCCTAACCTGGATTCAAGTCAATTAACAAAGACTAAAAGTCTGTTTTTTTATTCATAACTTCATAATAATTCCATACAATAAACCCACGTCCTAATTTTATATAGGAAAACTAAACTTGGAGAAAAAGTTAACAAAATATTCTAGGAAAATAAAATAAGGAAACTAAATAAAATAATAATCTCAATAATACTCATGCATCAATTGTATACACTCTTGAAGAATTTGGACAAATTCTCAAGGTGCCATATAGTGGTCAATGTAGGTTCACCGACGCATGGAGCATTGACTCTTTAGAAATCAGCCTCTATCATAACTGAGCTTCCTACTTCTTTGTTTATCTCTAGAGCTATTTCTAAACCTCGTGAACATTCTCTTCTTGGTGACTTCAAGGAAACATTCGTGTTCTCACTACTTGGGAATTACTAACTAGCGAACTTAATGATTTTATGATCCCATGGGACGAAATCATTGGGGAAAATGCAATGTGTCTCGGTGGTAATCGCAATCGCGTACCCGCATGCCTTGCGCATATGTTGTATTATGTTGCAACCTCCACCTCGTACAACCTTGCGTTTTTCATAGATAGAAGAATTGATTATGTTCTCTATAAGTCCAAATCGAGTCTTCCCTTTGCTATGCTTCTTAGTAGTCTTCTTAGAAGAGTTGATCTTGATTTCTCGTCTTTAAACGTATCATCTTATTGCTTCGTTGATCGTGTAATGTTTCCTATTGAAGGGAACCGTCCACATGAGCCTAGGATTTATTCTAATGAAGATGGAAATGATCATCGAGAGAAAATTTATGATGTTGGGTGTTTTCCTCTTTCAACTTCTTGGATAGATAAGACTGAAACTGACACCGACATAAGTTCTCCGAGCAATCTCCATTCATCAATGCACCAATACATTATTGGCTCCTCTCTTGAGTCCAATGACTCTTTGTCATTTTCGAATTCTTTCATTTCTTCTCAAGACATTGCTCTTGATTCTCGGTATTTCTAAAATCTTTGTCTTCTTGAGAATTCAAGTGATGGATGTAGGCATATTGAAGAAATGTTCATGAGATACTTTGAGTAGAAGATGTTGGTTGTACCATGATTGTTACTTAGACTTGTTTCATTTCTAGCATTACACTTTTAGTTTGTTTTAACGAATACTTTGTGTTTGGATTGATTACTATTTTAATCCTAATGTGCATCATGTTGTCGAATTTTCGATTCACATGACTTTGTGCTAATTTATGTTAGTTAGCTATCTAGATTTTGGTTGGTAATCTATTTTGTCTTGTTAAAACATTGTCTAAAATCTGGGCTTGTGAAAAATACTGGAACTCCCATTTTCAAGGGGTTCTGCCTGCGGTTCAATAAATCACAGACGGTTCTTTAGTGATATCGAACCGCAGGTTTATTTATGGAACCGCAGGTTGTAACTTCGAAGGAATCTTTGCTTTACACTTTTTTCTCTAAATCTTTGTAAACATTGATAAAACTTTTGCTAAAAATCATCTTTTCCCAATTAAGCCTAGCAAATTTCATTATTCATCAAAATGATTTTTAACACAGTACTAGTTTGGATCATCCCATCTTCTTCTTAAACCTCTCTTGGTTATTGTTCTACTTCATCCTCTAAGCCTTCTTATAAACTTTGACACACAACCATGGTGTCCACGAGATCCTCAAACTCTTCCAAACACTCAACAACCAAAAGAAACCTTAAGATTAAGATTAAGCTACCTAAACAAGGTGCTACATCTTTTCTTACAAAGATTTCTCCTATTCTCATCTCTTCATCACCTTCGCCACCTCTTGCTCCATGCAAGACTAGTTCAACTCATGGTGCTAACCATTCTTATGGTTCCATCTCTTCATAATTCCAATCAAGAATGAATGAGTTGTCCTCAACTTTGACTCCAAGTCGTCTCTTGGATGTGAACCCCAACCACTTCAAAGCATTCCCTTTGTGAATGAATTTGTTGAGCCCTTGTCAACCTCACCTTTCACTCCACCAAATTCATCCATATCACCATTGGACATCATGCCACCTCCTCCTAACACTCCACTTTTAGGTGTTCTTATTTCTCACTTCAGGGGTGATCCATACTTCTTTGCTTTTCTTGAAGCTCATGGAACTAATTGTACATGTTGCCTCTATAACAACACATCATTCAAAACCTAAGAATGGAGATGTTCGGTCTTCATAGGAGGTTGCAAGAATTCTTGTTGACTTTGTTCAACAATCCTCCTCCTCCTAGGAGATGAATGATGATATATTCAAAAATATCTTTTCAAGAAAACAAGCCAAAGAAGATTGCTTAATCAAGAATTAGATTAGCTAGCTATTGTAGTAGTTAGTTGTTTTTCTTTTCTTGTACTTGGTTTCCTTAATGAGTTTATCATGGAGATGTTTTAATATATTATCTTTGTTATGTTTTATAACGTTTGTGTTCCCACATTAATCAACTTTAATTTAAATAAAAATTGAACCTTAATCTATTACAACCTCTAAAGCTTGACTAAAATTGGATCAAAATGTTATCTAAATATTTTGTCACCCTTTGTCAAGATACTCTTTGTAAGTATGTTGCCCTTTTGCAACCATAGCTTAATCTAATGCTATTAGAGGTAAAAATCTAAGATTTGCTTAATTTTAAAAAAGTCTAGTCTCTTCTCAAAACTTTCTAAAATCAGATTTTAATGTCCACTATGGGCGGCTCAATAAATGCCGAGCGGCTCAATATATATATATATATATATATATATATATATATATATATATATATATATATATATATATATATATATATATATATATATATATATATATATATATATATATATATATATATATATATATATATATATTATATATAGGTATAATTATGATTTGAAACCACAGTTTTAATCCCAGTCATATCCCAGTCACATCTTTTAGCCAATAGTATTTCAGAATTTCCTAGAAAATCTTTAAATTCTACGAAATTTGGGATTGAAATCGAAGTTTTTTGTAAATCGCGTTTTGAAAACGCAGTTTTTTAAACTGCGATTTGAAGTAATGGACCGGTCCAATTCAAGTTTTGGGCCGAGCTGGGCCTGGAGTGGTTCGGTTCAATTTTGGGCCGAACCGGTCAAGACTGGTCCGGTTCATATCTGGGTCGAGCCGTGTGTGAACCGGTCCGGTTCATATTTGGGTCGAGCTGGTTCTAGACCGGTCCTGCTCGGTTCAAACTTGGGCCGAGCCGGGTCTGATCTGAACCGGGTCAGATCTCGGGTCATGTTCAACGGGTCACAGGTCGAATATTTTGTTAAATCAAATTAATGGCAAAAAGTGCCACTAACAAGATTTGAACCTTGGTCTCATCCCTCAAAACTTAGCACCACTCAGTTTACCAACTGTGCTATGCATGGTTTTCATTATAAGCATTCAAACCTATATATTTAAAGATAGATTAGTTGGGCTTGTGTTGGGCTTATATAATGCATAGGCTTGTCCGACCTATAAAAGATGAATCGAATGGCCCCAATAAAAAATGAAAGTACCTTTGGAATCGTAATCTCGTGCTCTTATCAACGATGTGCCCTTGGTTAAATATAAACCCCGTTTGCATCTCAAAAAACGTGTAAACATCGACAAAAGGCGTCCGAAAATCGCCATTTTTAATTTCTTTTATATCCTTTGTATCTCCAGGACTTAATAAAGTTTAAAACAGATATCTTTACTTATATTTAGCATATTTTAGTATTATTGGTCTATTAAGAGGATATTTTGATGATATTTTGAGGTACGATTTAACACAAATCGTTACAAAATCATACACAAATTCAACAAAAAACAATGTATTCATTCAATAAAACACATCCAATCACAAAACAATATAAAAAAATAAAAAAAAAGTTATACATTTTAAATTATATGTAAAACATATTTAAGAAAAACCTATTTTAGCGTAAATTATAACAACAATATACTTAGACATTAAATTACAAACTAAAAAAACAAAAAAAACACAACACACAACAAAGAACTACGTATTAGTTCAATAAAATATATTCAATCACAAAACAATATATATAAAAAAAATGATACATTTTAAATTATATATAAAACCTATTTTAGAAAAATATATTTTAGCGTAAAGTATAACAAAAATATACTAAATATTAAATTATAAACTAAAAACACAAAAAAAACACAAACAATAAATCCTCCCCAACAAGAAAAAAACGACCCCGCCCGTTGGGCGGGTTACGAAGCTAGTATATATATATATATATATATATATATATATATATATATATATATATATATATATATATATATATATATATATATATATATATATATATATATATATATATATATTGAAGCATAGGTTCTCTTAAAGAACCGTGGACTACAAGCCACATTCTGGCTCGTTTTTTGGTCTTTCTTCTTTGACCTTAGTCTTTTTCGCCTATTTTGGTTAAACATTCCTTGAAACCTTTTGGTTTTCTTTCTATTCTTTGCCTTGTCTATTTTCTTTAAATCTTCTCATTTTGAGAGTTCTTCTTCTCATCCCTCACAATGTATTCTTCTTCTAATCTTAACCTTGACATATCTTTGTCACAACCTTCTAAACCCAAAGCTTCTTCTTCTAAGCTTTTTTAAGAAATCGAAAATCTCGGTTTGACCCGTTTTGATCAAGAAGAACAAGGATCATCATGATTCCTCTTCTCCCAAACCTTGCAAGACTTCTTCTTTCTCTCCTATTGAGTATTGGAATGAGACTTTCTCAATCAATCCAATTATCGGAGAAAGAGAAGCTCTTCCACCAACACCTAAACCTTGCAACATACCTCATCTCAGTGACCTTTCTTCTTTCCCTAACCTCACTAGGCATTATGAAAACCTCTCTTATCCTCAATCTCATTCTCCACCACCTTATTATTTTGATGGTCCTCCCCCATCAAACGACTTTGTTTTGTATCATGGAAGCTCGTGTGTATGTTGTCAATTTCAACAAATTGAACTTGCTCATGTTTATGACAAGTTAAATTTTCTTTAATTTCTGCTCACTTGACCTCCTCTCAAAGTATTTGTTCCCGTGAACAAATCTGCGAATGATGCCTCATCGTCTTATTTTACCAATTAAAGCGCACTTTGTGTTCTAATTATTTAAATCAAATAAAACCTAACCAATCGTGGAGGACTATCTCTACTAGAAAAGTTTATGCTTATGTTGTTAATTTTCAATATTTTTTGTCTTAATATTCATATTTTATGTATGAATATTACCCTTGTATGCTCTTTCATATTTTTGTAATATGATTGATATGTGTGTTATTGCTTGTTTTGCTAAGTCTTTATCACACATATTGTTAAGAGTTGATTACAGTTAAAATTTATAATTGTTTTTGGATGATTCCAACAATTCTACGCTTTTAACCCATTGACCTTTTATAATTACAATTGGTATGGATGTTTCTTTTCTACCTTTTTCCACCAATTGTGAATTGATCTTGTTAAAATACTATCTTTAGAAATACTTAGCAAATACTTACTTCTAATTTGAGATTTCTTTTTTCATCCCTCTCAAGTTACTTATTAGGTAGTGACTATAGTATATACATTGGTGTTTCTTTTCTTTCTACAAACCTTTGTATGTAGCTTGTCACTATAGCTCGATCACTTGGTGCCCTAAGCTAGGGGAGTAAGCACCAAGGGGGAGCTACTAGCAAAGTCAATTCTTCTCTCCTTCAAAGACTTGTGCTAACCTTTTTGCTTTGACAAAGGGGGAGAAATTATAGTGATAAACTCGTTAATTATTCAAAAACTTTTGTTTTTTACGTAAATGAGATTATAGTTTGTCGTACTAAAAAAGGGGGAGATTGTTAATGCAACCAATGGCTAAAACATTATTAGTGTTAACTAATCTTTCTTAGTTTTTATCACGACAAAGTATAAAGACATTTATCGTCAAAGACAACCGAAAGACGAATTATTCAACAAACACTATCATCAAGGTAATAATCATTTAAGTCTACAAAAACATATCTTAATCATGTTTAGTGATCACAGAAAGTGATTAACCTTAAAATTCACATTTTGACAAATGTGACAAAAGATTTTAATAAACTTTATTTTGAAGAAAATGTTTTATTAAAATGGAAAATGAAAAGTTTGAATATGGCATATTCCAAATGCCATAGGAATATCTTTTGAAGGTAAACTATACCTCAGATAACATTTCCTCACTAAAAGACAAAAAGGAGCGTAGTCTACTCTGGGCGGTTCCCTAAATAACTATACGGTTCTTTATTGATAATGAACCGCAGGCTAGATAAAGAACCGCGCTAGAGAGCCGTTGGTTTTTGTCTCCTATAAATAGCGGATCAGATCTTCAGTTTCCTAGAACCTTTTTTGACATTCTTTCTGCCCCTTCTCTTCTTTCTAATCGTTAGTAAATGATCACTTAACGTGTTAAGTATGTTTACTTATGATTATCCTCTTGATCTCCTTCTTTACTTGCCCAAAGATAAGATCACTCACACATTTTTTATGTGATTAAAGATGAAGCCTTGATGAAGATCATCCTTTCTTAGTGTTAGCTGTATTTAAAATGATGGTTATATAATAATACTGTTGCAAAGCTCGTGGAAAATGCTATTCAACAGTATCGAGAGTTCTATGTTATTATTGTTTATGTAACGGGAATTAGTCATGAACACACAAATGAGGAAGTGCTTCCTAATATGTTACTCGTAGTATAAAAGGTCATTTCCACCTCATTTATGTGTGTATTTTTCCATTCATTAGTTTGTAGAGAGATAAAGTCATTTGTTTTCTCTAACTAGGAAATTCACACACTTTGTATTTTTCTTCTTTTCTTCTCTCTTAATCTAATCCATTCTTTTTGTTTTAATCTTCTTTGTTCTTCATCTTATTTTCATCTATTTATTTTCGCATCATCTTTACATCACGTTTCTTACATAGATCTAGTCGCGACATATATAGATCTATATATATTTCGTTTTTGGATTTCGTGTGTACAAGTCTTTCAAGTGGTATCATTCTCCAAGGGATTCGTAGATTGCTTGTTTTCGTGTTTTAGTTCATAAAATCATTGAAAAACAACTCTCTTTTTTGGATTTTAAGGTTATTTTTCGTGTTTGGATCGAAAATACTTTTGGCTCATAAAATCAAAAAGTTGTTATTTTTATGATTATTTGAAGGTTTTTCTTCATAAAAGTACAAATCGTTGTATTGAAAAATCTCAAAAAGTTGCCTTTTTCACAAACCCTAAATATTCCGACTTTGAAAACCCTTATTATTACAAATTTGCCAAAAACTGCATTATTGCGAGTTTGAAAACCCTAATTATTGCGAGTTGGGGTTTTTGGAAATATTGCGACGGGGTTTTGAAAATATTGCGAGTTGGGGTTTTGAAAATATTACGAGTTGGGGTTTTCAAAATATTGCGAGTTAAGCTTTGAAAATATTGCGAGTTGGGGTTTTGAAATTATTGCGAGTTGAGGTTTTCAGGATTATTGCGAATTGAGATTATTGCGAGTTGAGGTGTTCAGGATTATTACGAATTGAGCTATTGCGAGTTGAGGTGTTCAGGATTATTGCGAACTGAGATTATTGCGAGTTGAGATTTTCAGGTTTATTGTGAATTGAGCATATATTGCGAATTGAGAAAATATTGTGAATTGAGCATATATTGCGAATTGAGAAAATTTTGCGAATTGAGCAAATATTGCGAATTGAGCAAATATTGCGAATTGAAAAAATATTGCGAATTGAACATTTATTTCAAATTGAGCCATATTCCAAAATCGTGAGTTTGCAAATTTTTAGTTCGACAACTTTTTAGACTTCGCCACCCTCACAACTAGTTACGGAACATAGTTTACCAAAAAAAAAGTTTTTTCCGGAGTATTCTTTTTCCTAGACCATTTTTAGGCCATTTAAGCTTCAAATTCAAGTTTTGGTAATTCGGAATTTTTTTCGGGCCAAATTTCAAATTTTTAGACCAAAATTTGAATTTTTTCAGTTTTTATTTTCGCAAAAGTTTTCATTGTCCAAATATTTCCCCCATCATTAGAATCATATTCTTAGGTGAATTTCAAAATTTGGTAATTCAAAATTTTTTCGGTCTACGTTATATCGGACTGAATAATTTTATATTGGACTGAAAAATATCAGCGAAATTCGAATATTCGAGAATCCGAAACGCGCTTTCTACGAATTGAGATCCTAATTTACACACGAACTTACGATGCCGATTCAACTAGATAAACAAGAAGCAACAGAATCAAGTGCAATCTTCTTCAAACATATAAACTTCCTCTTGCCGAGTCTCCATAAAATTCAACATATGTGCTCAGGCACTGAAGCAAGATTTCTACGGGCATTTCAAATATACTTTGGTGAGCCACGTGAGACATGCCTAGAGAAGCTGCTTCAGAATATGAATCAATTACAACTGCAATTTGAGAAAACCACTCCATCTGAGTGTGACACAAGGAAGTGTCTTCAAGAGGTTCGGAATCAGCTTCAGCCTTTCTTCACCTCACAAAAAATTAATTCCTCACAACAAGTGGATAAATACGATCAAGATGCATTTAAATGGTGCACAAGCAAAGACCCTCAAACCTTTCGAAGTGAGTTTATCAACTGATTAAATGCAATTGAGAAGCAAATCGACAAAATAGCACTTCATGAGAGTCACCGGCAATTGGTACATCAAAAGATGTTGCAAAGACATGACGAACGAACATGTGACCCGATTACGGTTGACCAAAGCATGAAAGACAGTGTGCTGAAGATGTCAGAGGAGACGGTGGACACATAAAGCAGTGGGACAAAGCCGGGAAAGCAAACCACAAGTAGCAGTTCAAGAAATGATATGCAAGCCGATGATGTAGCCATCAGACCCATAAGTGCAGATGAGCCAATGGCTAGGGTAAAATTAACTGCTAATTCAAAGCTTCATGAGCTTAAACTTATTTTAACTCAAAAGACAAACGATTTTAAGGACGCCAAACATGAATTTTCTATGAAAACAGAAAAGTTTGAAGCTATTTTGAAAAACTTGAAAAAGCAAACGTTATTCTTGAACGAAAACTGGATTCCAAGATTCAAGATTCTAAAGTCGAAAAAGATAATTTTTTGAAACAAATTAATTTGTTAGAATCTAAGTTGGCTTCTCAAAATCAAAGTCCCCCACCTGCTTCTCTAAATGACATATTTGTGCAACAAATCGACACTGTAGAGAGTAATGAAGCAAATGTTAATCACGACATAGCTGTATTTGACACTATGAATATAGATCTAGAACAACGTGTAGGTGCTCAGATTCAGGAAACGGTCTTCGTAATTGCTGCGTTAAAAATGATATAAGGAAGATAACAGGACCTAGTGTGGATACTAAGTTTGATAAACCGTCAGTCTTGGGGAAACTTATTCTTTCTTGATTTTCTTTTTTATTTTTCTTTGATTTTCTTTTATATTCTTCTTTGATTTCGTGGGTTTCTATTTTTAATTTCCAGAAAGAAAAAAAATGGTGAAAGTATTGTGTTGGTAAGGCTGGACACAACAGAGGTCTAGTTTGACCCTGATTTTGTCTGTCACATCAGTTTTTTCTCTCCTACGACCTAGTGCGACCTATTTTTCCAACAAGGCGACCTAGTTCAAAAAAATATTTTTTTTTTCAAAAAAAAACATTAAATTTCATAAAAGAACATTACATTTAATAAAAAAAACATTACATAATAATTCAAATAAAACAAGCATTACACTAAAAAAACATTACAATAATACTAGTAATTTAAATTGTACGTTTCCTTGATTTCGTCTTTCATTTGTTGCAAGGTTTGTTGGTGAACTAGGCAAATTGGGGTTGATTTATGTGTTGTAAAACAACAAGTCCTTATCCCGTCTCTTTTTTTTCAGCAAGCTCAATTTCTCGACGCTTTAATTCGAGCTCTTCTCTTTTCAAGGCCGCTGCTTCCCGTTGAGCTGCCTCCTACAAATCCAACTCCCATTACTTGATGGTAAAGTATTCATCTTGTTGCTGCTTCTTCCCCCCCCCCCCCCCCCCCCCGCCCCCTCAGCAAATGTCTTTTATTTTCTCTCATTTGTTGGTTACAAGATCAACAAATGAAGACTTCACTGTTGACGACAATGTTGAAGACTTTTTTTTAGCTTGATCACGACCCATTGGCTGGTATTCTTAATTCTCTTCATCGTCATCTTCTGAATCATCGTTCAAATTCACGTAAGCAGCGTGCCCAAAACTAGAAATGGTTTCAGAAGTCTTGGATTTTTCGCTACTTTTCTTTGTAAACTTTGACATCTCAACCTCTTGCCAACTTGGGTGATCTTTGAGCACTTTCCACGCATCATGGTACGTAAAAGTTTTATTGTAAGTCACTTTGTATTCAGCACAAGCTTTTTGGAAATCGGTGAGATCATTGGCACCACTATCATGAGTACGCTCAACGTTATTCATTATACCACAAAAAGCACCAACGTTGGGACGCAACCAGTTTTTCCATTTGCTCACAACCGCGTCGTACCCTCTAGTCGAACCCGTCTCGGTTTCAAAGTACTTCATTACCTCTTTCCAAAAACACTTAGTTTTTTTATTGTTTCCAGCCTTGTTATTCTCGGAAACATGACACCAACCTTTGCACAACGCAACCTCTTCCTCACTTGTCCATTTTATGGCGACTCATTCGACACAACCGGTTTAGATTTCGAAGCACGTCTAGAGGGCTTCTAAGGTTTAACTGGCGATATCTCTTCCTTGTCTTCGTCAATGTTAACTGCACAGTGATATGACCTGTGTCCCGAACCTTGGCACATAGACTGATCTTGGCTAGGACCCTCACCCGCACGTCGATTGCCAAAGTAGTATTGATTATACATCATTTCCTCAAAATCATCATCTACCTCAAAACGATTAATCAGAGAATACGACGGGTTCAGATGCGAAGAAGTGGAAGAATCCATAGTATGGCAACACATACCCGTGGAAGATTCATAAAAAGGTTGTGGGTTGTTATCACGTTGTGGGGAGTCAATTTTCTGTATTCAACATACCAAACTCGGTCGCTTGGGGAGTCGTTTTGCTTCGACTAAATGGCACGAATCGGTCGCCACAACGGGGCGACCGACTGCGATCGAGGTCGCGACCTATTTTTCTATCGCCTTTGCGTCCAGCCTAAGATAATGTCTTTTTTATATAAAAGGTAAATTTGCATTTATACCTTTGTGGTTTTGTTTATTTTTAGTTTTGGTTTCAATTTATAATTTTGTTTGAAAATGTGTTTTTGATTTTATAAAAATACATTTATAATTTGTACTTTTATTTTCCGTATTCCAATTTTTTTTTAAGAAATAAATTTAGTTGTGTTGAAAATAATGGAAAAGTAAATAAAATTGGTAGTGGTGGACCCCAAATGAAGAAGTGGTGTTAGTTGTGATAACTTGAGTTTTTTAGAAGTGATAGTGTCAAGTGACGTGGCACTCAGTGAGGCTCAAATGAAGAGAAATTTGCTCTTAGTGACACCTAAAGCTCTAAGACATTTGCTAAAAAGAGAATAATGAGAATCCATATATTCCACAATTCAGTCATATATCATAGTAAAATGCAAAAATTTATTGCAAATTCTCCTCTTTATTTATTTATCAAATGGGCAATTACATATTTATTGATATATTAGCCAAAACTGTTGGATGTTATATATATACCTCATTATTAGAACTTGAAGACGATTTGGCCGTAAGTGCAAATTGAATAGGTTCATCTTTAACTTCTTCATCTGCCATCAAAGCTTGATTCACCTCATCTTCTTCTCCCATGAAGCTCCAATCCTATCCTACTCCATCAATGCCTTGTATAGTAACCATAGCATTCGAATCAGCCTCCTCAACTCTAACATCGCTTCTTGGACCTTTTCCTATATCATCTCTTCTTGGTGACTTGCATTCTCTTGAAAAGTGTCCCATTCTATGGCAGTTAAAGCATTCAACCTTATATTTGTCAAACCCAGCAGATTCTAAGCTCTTAAAGTTGATCTTTTTACCATACTTATTGTAGAATCTATTGGCTCTTAAGTTTCTAAGTGTCATATTCCACTTGATATCCATCTCTTCAAGCTCTAAATCAGCAATTTGTTCAAGGTCCTCATACATCACTTGAGAACCCTCTGGTAGTGCAGCAACGTAAGCACATACATTATATAGATCAAATCCAACAGGCTTATAGTGTCACTTGAAGAATGTTTATTGTGTATAGTGACAATGGAGACTGAGTTCTTTTCACTGTGAGAACTTGTCCCACTATCGTGAGACAAATGCCCACTGTTAGAAGGAGAGTTCCCACTGTTAGAGACAAAGGTCATGTTTCCAGAGTTTGATCCTGATTTAGCTCCACTCCTTTTTAAAATCTCTAGCTCAATGACTTTCAAATGATTGTAAATTTCATCAAGCTCTCTAGTATCAAGATAATCTTTCATCAACAAACCATGTGCTTGAACATAGCAAGCATCTGAAAGACTATTCAGAAACGTGGTATTTATCTCTTCGTGATCTAAATCCACTCCCATGAACTCTAACTTACTGGTGAGATCATGCAAACGGCTCCTGACATCACTAAGTTTCTCACTTGGAAAAGCTTTGTAAGCAGAAAACTCCTTTGTTAACTTTTTCTTCCTTTTCTTCAAAGTAGCTTCATTACCTCCAAATGTCTTCTTACTTGCCAAGCACAACTCTTGAGCTGATTCATACTTCCTGAACTTGTATTGTTGCTTCTGATCAAGTGCAAATTGAAGACAACTGAGTGCCTGAAGGTTTATATAGTTCATAACAATTAAACAAAACCCTAAACGAGATCAAAGCACACATATAGCATAAGCGATTTAACAAGATCACAATTAACATAATTATAATTAATTGAATTAGGGTTACATAACTTTACGTTAAACCAAATCCACAAGATAAAGAATGAATCACCAATTCGGGTTTATAATGTACACCACCAAGATATAGTCTAAAGTAAGAGTATATTACGTTCTTGTACACACGTAATACAACGAGCTAACTGTGATTCTAGCACGTGTAAACCGAGTTTCAATGCTTGTGGAAAATCTACCCAACAACCCTAGAGAGGGGATATGACTAGATTATAAGCAAAATCGAAAGAACAAGAAAACCAACTGAAACCCTTTGTGGGTTCTATGTTGCGATCGACTAGAGAAAGAGGAAGAGAGATTGGTATGTTGAATTATAAGGGTGGGGGTTATTTATATAGACCTAGAATTCTTGTAGCCCAAACAAATATAAGGAAAGTTTTTCCTTCCCCTTTTTCCCTTCCATAACCGACGGCCCAAACACCCCTTAGGGGTGTTCCGGAACCTTCCATTCTTCTTTCTATTTATTTCATAACGCTCGTTAATACTTAACTTTTAATTATTTAACGATCGTTAAAGTTATACCTCGATTTAATTTAATAAATATAATAAATATATTTATTAAATAAATTAACTCTTTACGTATTGTGTGCAATCCCGTAATCTCGAGTTCGATCCTATCACGTGACTATTAAATATAAGTCCATAAACTTTCAGTGCCTTTATGTCGTTCTTTCTTTGAGCAACCTCTTCAACAGATGTAGCCCTTTCTTTTGTAGATCCAGATCCGGAAGCCTCATCTTGAACTACAACTTCCTTACCGTCAACCATCTTTTACTTAGGTTGGAAGGTATCTCCGAACTAAATGATTTCCCATAAGATGTAATGATCCACCATGAGATATTGTTTGATCTTGAACTCCCATAGTTCAAAATTGTCAGCATCAAAGATTGGAAGTTTGATGTTGCTAGTGGGGTGAGTAGGGTTTGGTGAGTTTCAGAGGTAGACATGTCTGGTGATAGGGATGGGCGATTAGGGTTTTGTTGTTACGATCAAATTCTCTCAACAAGCTCTAATACCACTTGTTGATCCCAAACTTAGATCGTTTTAAGCTTTGTACTACCCGAGATAAATCAAGGATAATACTTAGAGAAACTTTGTTTGATTAACAAACCAAGTGTTATGCGAAAAATAACAATTGGGTAAGAACACAAACACAATATTAAACCAAACGTTCGAACCTTAGTATTACCAAATACTAGCACACTTAACTTGTGTTAGGGTTTTTCAAAACCTTAAGGCTTACAATGATCGTAATGATGTATGTGGAAAGTATTGAAAAGTATATTTGACATCTAGACCTAAGGCCTCATTTTATAGATATAAGGAGCCTTGTACAATAAGAAAACTATCAACTAAATAAGGAAGATATACTACGATAAACAATGTACATAACAAATACGTTTATATCCTCTTACCATATATATCCATGCAAATACTTTAGTGGCATTAGTTCTTCTAACAGTGGCAAAACATCACATTTTTCTTCTCTTCTATCAGTAGCTACACAATGCTCTAATAGTAGCAAGTGGGTACTCTATCAGCGGCAATGTCTTGATCATTTTATTCCCTAACAGATTTTAGACCAAGGTTGAATCGGTTGGGTCGTTTTGTCCGTTTTAAATGCCCAAAGAAACGTAATAAGTTTCTATTCTTGAATCATGTTCAAAGAAAATTTATGAAACACAACCGTTCTCGTGTTTATCTAAAATGGTATTCTCGCGTTGTGTTTGTCTGTTTGATAATTTTATCAGGGAGTCGGATTCATATGAGGACGATTAAAATTCTGATGAAGATGATGTTGTTTTGCAAGATGTTTAAGAGGTTTTCTTTTGTCTCCTATCACGTTTAAGGAGTATTTCGGTCCGGATCATGATGTGGTGCTTCCTTAGGTGTCTTAAGGTGGTTGTTCGATATGTCCAAACCTCGGACGTGTACAAATATAAAACTAGTTTCGTGAACACTTTATGGTAGCAATCATGCAATAGGCTTCGTCAGCCCTGTGGCCCAAACCAGTATATACCCGTTAAACCCATTAATGTTTTTAAAATTAGCTACATACACACAAGGTTTCAGTTATTCAAACATTTACCACTTTAAGTTAATATATACAAATTTTGTCTTGACAATTACAAAACATAGCTCAATGATCAGCCGAAATATCCAAAATATAACTGGTTGTCAATTTTGTTAAGATGTAAACTTTTATGAATTTGAATAATATTTGAGAACTAATAAAATGTATAAAACTGCGTGAACCGTTTTCTTACTTTTAAAATGCACATGTATTTTTATCGTGTTAGTTCACAATGTAAACGTGCATAAATTCTCATTGCGTTAGGTCATTAGATACATATACTATAGGAGTATGCATATATATTTTGTTTCATCTATATCATAACTATCTCATCGATGAATAATATGAAATACATGTGCACTTTTCATATCGCTCATCATACATACTCAGATCTATAACTAATAAAACAATTATTAAACATATGTAAACGTAACGAGGAAAATACATACGCTTTATTAAGAATAAAATATGATTCTTAGAGTTTTATATATTTTTTTTTTGCCTGAAAAAAACCTTACACTATATCAGTGGCGGACGCAGGATATCGGGTAGTGGGGGGCAAAAAACTTTTTTTGACAATAACAAGGTAAAAAAATTAAAATCCGAATAAAAAATCGAGTATTTTAACTTAAAAATAGATGATTTCATGTTTTTAGAGTGTTAAATGTCGAAATTTAATATGTGAGTGAGGGGCAATTTGCGTTTTTAGTGGGAGGCATTCAAAAAAATGTTGAAAAATTACACTGTAATCTCGTCTTTTTGGTCGAGCTATGAGGGGCGACGCCACACCATACCCAATACATGCATCCACCCCTGCACTCAGGGTTCTAAATAGCGCGCTATAGCGCGCCTTATAGCGGGCTATAGCGTGAAGTGTAGCCTCCACGTTACGAAACAAACTAAGGCAGCGTCTTAAGGCGTAGCGTGCTAAAAAACGTCATAAAGCGTGTGGCGCCTTTTTCGAATCTTTTTGCTGATTTACAAGAATTTTGCTCGTTTACTAATTTTTGGCTATTTAGTTGACTTGGGCTTAGTAATTTTACTATCAAAATAAATCTTTGAGTAACTAATAGCCGGTTTTGTTTTCAACTAAAATTAAAATATTGCTCTATTTTATAAACTCGCTATACAAATACTAATTTATAAATATTTTGTGCCGCTATATGTCACGCTTCAGAAAACGTCATAGCTTCGCTATATCTTCTATAACTTAGCAATAACGTTACGCCACGCTTCACGCTATTTACAACCTTGACTGCACTATATAATAGCTCATTATATTTTTTGGCATTATTATTTAATTGTGGGAGACAATGTGGAGCCAAAGGTATGATAGAAACCTCACCTGTACGTGGAGCGTCCACCATTATGATTCATACGAACAGTGATGCTTCATTTATTATCAGGCTAACTTAACTTAGATATGAATGTGCTTTTGTAAGTTTTGTAAGAGTATTCATGTAAAGCAACGAAATTTTATAACGGCAAATAGTTATGAAATTATAAAAACTCAAATAGTTTCGATTATAATAGTGTGGTTAAGTGTTCCGTTTATCATTTTATTTCCCGTTTCATTAATTAAGCGTTAAACTAAATACCGAACACCCCTGAAAACAGTAACTATGTTGCATTTCAATATTAGAACCTAAGGGAATGTTTGGTACAAAGATTTTCAGAGATTAGAATAAAATAAAAAATTGCATTCTTAGAAATGAAATCCAAAAATATGATTTATTGATTTCCTTTATTTGGTAACTTTAGAGATTTGAACTTTAAAAATATAAATCAAAGTAATAATAAAAAAGTATTAATAAATAACAATTAAAAATTAAAAACTAATAATAATAAAAAAATAAAAATAAAAAATAATAATAATAATAAACCGTTTTTAAAAAATAATAAACAATAATAATAATAATAAACTTTAAAAAGAATAATAATAATAATAATAATAAATAATAATAATGATAATAATAATAATAATAATAGAAACTTTAAAAATAATAATAATAATAATAAATAATAATAAATAATAAATAATAATAATAAATAATAGTAATAATAATAATATTAATATCAAGAAGATAACAATAAAAAAACAATTAATAATAATAAAAAAAATAAGAAATAAGAAATACTAGAAATAATAATTATTATTATTATAATAATAATAATATTTTATAAATCCTATTATTCTTATTAAATGATTTTTTATTAAAAAATAAAAATTAATAATAATAATAATAATAAAAATAATGTTACAATAAATAATAATAATAATAACTATAAAAATAAAAAATAATTATTATTATAATAATAATAATAGATTATTATTATTATTAAAAGTTATTATTAAAAAAAATTATTATAATTATAATAATAATACTAATAATATAATAATTATTATTATAAAAAAATAAGTATTAATACATAGGAAATGGTTTCCACCCAAAATATAATAGAAATGAATTCCAAAAATATTACAAAGGATCAACTCTTTAAAAATTCAACTGTATTTAGCAATATTCAATTAAACAATAGAAATGAAATGATTTCTATTTCCATCTCTCTAATTCTTTCTACCAAACACACCTTAATTGTCTTGTAACAAAAGTAAGCAACAATTTGCATATGGAGTTTATTGTACTCACGGAAAGGAAAGGCCTTTCCATTTGAAGTACTAAATGTAGATATTTCATGACCAACAACCTAATTGTACGTTGATACATCTATTATGATGCTATCATCTCATCTCTATGCAAATCCATGAATTGTTAGGTGAAAAGGTTCATAATCGGTAATTCGAACCGGTTTTTAATTCGTTGTATTTTAACAATGCGAAAGACATACATGACTCATTTAGCGATTGTGGCTATAAGATACCAAATATTGAACCCTTCATATTGTGCTCGTTAGGCGCAAAAATTATCAACCACAACCAACTGAGTTGCACGCATGGACGGAGTCATACTATAAAGTCATCGGAGTACAAAATTTTTAATACAACGATTTATATAGTATATAATTCTGAAACCGAGTTCATTTTGAAAAAAAATTGAGATTCTTAACAAATATATACATTACGCGATAAAATTCCGTCAAATTTCCGTGCATCCCCGAGGACCCCCTTAGATCCGCCTCTAGTAGCACGTCATTACCAAAGTTCAGTAATATTCCATAATTAGTTACTTAACATAATCCTAAAAAGTTTCGTTAGCAAAATCATTAAGGGACTGTTTGGCATGAGGGGTTGTGAGAGCATGAAGTCAAAAATGAGTTAAATTAATTGTTTGATGTAAATACAAAGATTTTAACACATTATTCTATATTTTTTTTTGTGGCAAATGCAAAACTCCAACGTGACCCTAAGATTTGCATAAAACCTCTCACAATTTTATGCTCCCATTATTTATAGCCATGCATTAATAATATACTATTTTGTTTGTATTCTTTTATTAAAAAAATTATATTTTATAAAATATTTAATTTATAAAAATTAATTATTTTATATAAAATAACTTTTTCTCTTTCCTACTATTCTTTCAAACATTTTTTAAACTCATATTTAAATCTAAACTTGTTTACAAACCAAACGAGCCCTAAATTTCTTACAATTTCAAGGCTATCTTTAACTAAATCTTTTCATATTTTTATATTGGTTTTTATATCGAAGAAATAGAATTTGAAAGTGAAGTAGACGGTTTGGAAACAAACATATGGGCATATCTCACCAACTATCATCTACTTTCACGCCTTATAATTGAAATTTTGTTTTTATGCAAAGTTTTTAAGGCAACATGGCAATATAGTAGGTGCTTTCTTGCTTGCTAGTTTGAGTGTCAAATAATGCTCATAGCGAAAAAGCCAATCAAACGCTTCATTATAGTAGGGCGGAGCACGGCAGACCCAAAATCGACCCGGATCAAAAAACCGGACTGGACCGAACCGAACCGGACCGAACAATTTCGGTCCGGTCCTCGGTCCGGAGTTTTAGACGAATTCGGTCCTCGGTCCGGTCGGTCCAGTCCGGTTCGGTCTTAACTAAATCTCGCCAATTATGCTTAATAAGACCAGACCGGACCAAGGACCGAACCGGACCGGACCAACCCGGACCGGACCGTACCATTTCGGTCCGATCTCGGTCCGGGGTTTCGGATCATTTCGGTCCTCGGTCCGGTCCGATCCGGTCCCGGACCGATGCTCAGCCCTACACTATACCCGTATAAGTGTACAAGGCAGCTTTTTACTACCTTCATTCTAAAACTATTGTCCACATACAAGAAATATATATTTAAAAAAAAATCATTAATTACTGATTTGATTTCTTTGAAAGCACAAAAAAGATAGTTTTACCCTTTGATTATTAATTCTTACTACCTCCATTCCATATTAGTGTCAACTATAAAATATTCCAAAGTTTTTTTTTTGAACTTTGACCATAAATATTTGTATTTGTGTTATATAATACTTGATGAAAGTTATATGAATAGATTCAGTTTTAAAATGTATTTTTATTGGTATAATTTTTATCAAATATTATATATCACAAATAAAAATATTTACAGTCAAAATAAGATAGAATAGACTATAAAACTTATTATGGGACGGGAGGAGTATTTTTTTTATTTTTGTAAATACTAATTCAGACTAAGGATAATATAGTAATTTTAAACAAACCCAACTTTTATTTTTAAAAGTAGATAATAATTATAAGACATACGAAAAAAGAATGACAATAATTTTAGATATTGTGAGCAATGTATCAAGTCATAAAAGACTAGATGCATTCATGACAATAAATGTTATGTTTGTTTTGTATTGAAGCTTTCGTCACAATATTTAAAAGTAAAAAAACCATTTCTTTAAACATTTGACATTTATCAAATCTTTCATACAGATGTTTTAAAAAATCTTTATTTACCAAAAAACTATTGAAAAACTTTATCAAATAATAAAAAGTTATTCTTTTAAATTTTCCATTGTTTGCTCTTATTAATATAACTTTTTACATATATCCAACCTGAATACACAAAACACTTTTATTTAGTTAAGTGATTGCAATGACCGAGCCAACCCCTTTAGTTAAGTGCAACACGGCTTCAATGCACACTTGTGGTACACAAAACTAAATTTACCAAGTAGTTTAAAGAGTAAATTACATGTTTCGTCCTTGTGGTATACGTTGACCGACAAAATTAGTCCCTTGACCAAAAAAATTACATCATCCGTCCTTAAGTGGGAAACGTTATATAGCGTTGGTCCCTCAATTTAACAACCTTCATTAATTGTCGTTAAGTTATAATACATAAGGGTATCTTCGTCTTTAGACATATGAGTAACATCGGTCAACTATGACCCACTAATAACACACCTGTATTTAAGGAACCTATATTTTTGTAACTATATCTTCATTAAACTCCATCTTCCTCATCAATTAACTCCCATTGTTTTAAAAAACAAATCTCACATAGATCTTTATCAAACTCTTAACAACAACAACAACATCTCAGTCAAAAGTCAGCGTCGGCCACCACTTCCGACAGCCTCCATCACCATCTCTCTCAAACATCATCTTCGACCCTCACACGACCAGATCTGCACGCGACAAGATCTGCACCTCAACCAAGATATTAATTTAAAACTGGTGTTTTTTATTTTTCAAAACCTTGTTTATACATGATCCTAACTCCATTTTTTAATACAAGATTTTAACTCGATTTTGTTGAAACGTGTATAAATTATTTTTAACTCGATTTTGGTGTTTTTATCTTTCTGTGGTCATAAATTATTTTTGAAAGATGTTAGAAATTATGTTTTAATTTTTCTGGAACAGATAAAACCATTTATCTATCAAAATATAATCATTATCAAAAAGTAAAAAAAATCGAGCAAAGATCGTTGCAAACTTGAGAAGTAAAATCAAGAATTGAAATCTAGAAAGTTGCAACCATTATCTAGCTAGTAAAACAAAAAATTAAACAAAAGTTATTATGTTGATATTCGAATCATCAGAATCTTCAATGATTTAGAAATGTGATGGTGAATATATATTGTTTCTTTATCTTTTTCAAGTTTTATATAATAAAATATTATAGTTAATTAAAATAATATTAACATACATAAAAAATATGTTTTTGTTTATGTTGGTTTGTGGTGATTTTTTTTAGAGGGCTTTGTGAATATTGGCTGGAGATGATGATACTCATGGTAATGGTGGTGTTTGAAGAAGAAAATGGTGTGTTTTGACTTTTGATTGTTTAGAAAATAAGATAAGATAATACAGTACTCCGTAAATGTTGGTGAGTGATAGTGGGGTTTATTGTTTTTTTATTTGTTTGTATTTAAATGAAAAAAAAATATTGCGAATTTACTAGAATACCCTTATTTTAGTATGAAGTAGACTGATTTAACGACACTTAATGAAGGTTGTTAGAGTGAGGGACCAACGCTATATAACGTTTCTCACTTAAGGACGAATGATGCATTTTTTTTTGTCAAGGGACGAACCTTATCGGTCAACGTATACCACAAGGATGAACCATGTAATTTACTCTAGTTTAAATTATCACCTTTTAATGAGGTAATGAGGGTTATGTTACTAATACTCCTTTTGGGGCAAAAAGAATATAAAAGTACTTGGAATACTCCCTTTTTGTCTCTCCGGGACAGTCCAACACAGTTTTTTGTCAGTTTCTGTTCCGAATTTTTTGACAGTTTAGTGTTTTCTAACATGTTAAACTTTATAATTTTTATTCCGTATTTTCCGTTTCACAGTTTTATAACAAAAACAAAATTATAAAAAAAAAAAAAAAAAAAAAAAAAAAAAAAAAAACTAAAGGGCATTGGAATCATTTTAAGGGTACCAATAACCGCCCCTTTAATGATTTACAAACACGCAACTACACATCGACTTTAAAGATGTCAGCCTTTAGTTACACAATTGTGTAAAAGTTATCACCTTCAATGTTTTTTTTTTGTTTCTTCATATAAATTTGTTGTATACAAAAGTTAGTTGGTAATAAATGAACACAAATTTTATAAATTAATATTGTAGTAAAATATGTTAAATACAAATTAATTCTAATAAAAATAATGTTTATATTTAATAATTTATAAATTTATTTAATGTGTATTTAATAAATTTTAATTTTAATTTGAAAAGTTTGTTTTCATTTATTACCGACTAACATTTGACCAATTGACATTACAAATTAGTTTAATGTATCTATTACATACAAACTTTCTTATTAAATACAAAATGTATTTAAATACAAATTAAATGAATTTTTAATCTTGTTTAAATATAGTAATTTAAAATTTTATTTAATGTAAAATTAATGCATATTTTGATAATTAAAAAAAATCTATATGTAATAGATTGTGCTCAATAAATATTGTTTAGCAAAACCCAATATTAGAATCACTTCTCTAATTTTCAAATATTGCATATTGGTATAAACAGTTAATCATCTTAAACTTAACTTAATTGCGCATTTACATATACTAATTAAAATACTAAACACCATAACTAATGGTATTTTTAAAATACTCTCAAAATTAAAAAAAAAATTATACACATTTACAAACTAATAAAAAAATATAAAAATTTACACAGTTTATATCTAACAATTTATATCTAACAAGTTAATGGTATGTATTTCAAAAACTAGATTGAACAAATGGGTTTAATTAAAAATTCGTATTTACGTCAGTTCAGCTAGCCAATTAAAACCGTTTAAAAATAAAACAAAAACAAACAGCCGAAACCAATTAGTAATCAATTTATTGTTCTTATTATAGTGAACCTTAAATTTTAAGCATGATACTCGCCGCTGATATAATTTGTTTTACTACTTGGTTGACATTCATTATTATAAGTCCACAAAATACAATGTAAACCAACAACTATTCGGTAGTACCACCAAATATTCTACCTTAACTTTAAGCTTTCATACAATTTTATTTATTTTATTATTATCTTTGTGAATTATTAACCAAAACTCTTACCTTGAGACGCGAATTAATTGAATCGATTATTTTTTTAAACATGATAATCAGAAAGTAATGATTAAGGGGTGTTTGGTTTGGTTTACGTAACCTAAGTCTATTTCGGTTTATATAATATATAAATCATAATCTGTAACTTATTTGGAAATTTATATGGCTTATATTACTTCCTCTGTTCTAAAATTATAGTTCATATTTACTTTTTGGGTTGTTCCAAATTAATTGTCCATTTTTAAAACTTTTAAAAATAGGTAGGAATTTTAGATCGAGATTACTAGATTACCCTTAATTGAAATTATAATTACAAACTTTAAAAAGGTTATTAATTAGTTAAGGGTAAAACTGTCTTTCTGCAAAAAGTAAGAAAAAAAGCTGAAAAGATAGTATTTTTCTTAAACTGTGTGTTTTTTGTCGAAAGATAATAATTTTGGGACGGGGGGAGTATTATATACAGCGAAAAAGTCATTTTCGGCTTATATTTTATAAAACTTAATTTCTTAAGCTTATTTGGCGATTTACTGACTTATATAAGTTTAACATATTATAATAAGCTTATATAAGTAAATAAGTTTTCAAATAAAGCACAAATTTAACTTATCTATACTACATATAAACCATTTTAGTATCTCTCTCTTCATCAAATTTTAAGTACTACAACTCTTGAAACACATAATACAAAATCTAAATGCATAAAACTTAATCTTAAATAATACTCACAAACCTTTCATTCATTAAATATTTTTAAAATTTTTAAAATTTAATTAGTGCACATTAAAACATAAAGTACAATAATAACTAATTAAATACACTAATTAATGTTAACATCATAAAATTAAAATATATACTATGTTCTTATACATGTTGTACAAACCACTAAAACACATAAATTTTCATGCAATTATATGTCACATTGATGATTCACATGGTTTTGGACCCATAAGATCGGCGAGAACAAGTGCATCATATCGGATTCTAATCATTTTTTTCAGCTAATCATATTGTTATACTTATTTTTTGCGTCCGGAATTTGGTTAGTGAGTACTCGCAGCTGCAACGCGCGAGTACCTACTAGTATTATTAATAAGAGTGAAAACACTTATCCTTTTACCACTTATTTCCAATAATAACAAGACCAAAACGTGTATTTTATGTCGTAAAAGTCGGAATTATGCGTGGTTTGTGTTTTTATTGTGCTTTAGGACCAAAAGATGAAAAAGGAAGAAAACACGGGCTTTCACGGGCTTTTATCGAAGAAAACGAGAAAAGACGAAGTCAAAAGATCAAAAGTGCAAAAAGAACGGAAGTCCAAGGCCTATTCTGAAGATTTATCGAAGAAAAAGTCTAAAGACGGAAGTTTAATGAAGTCAAAGAACTCAAGTCTAAATAAGTGAAGAATTTATAAGACGAGTTCAATTAATCCCGAGACGACGTCAAGAAAAAGCGAAGAACTTAAAAGACGAAGAGCCGAGAACAAAAGAAAGAGGAGAAACACATGCACCTCCCCATTTCCCTATAAATACCCTCCTAAACACATTAGGAGGGGAGTTAGCTAGTTTTATTTTTCTTTGTTTTAGTTTTCATTTTTAGAGAGAGAAAGTGTTTAACTTTCTCTCACTAAAACTTCATCTTTTCTTTCAAGTTAAGCTTTCTTTAATCTTTGTATTTGAGTTTTATTAATCAAAAAGTTAAGTTTCTTTTATCTTTAATCTTCTTCTACCTTTCTTTATTTTGATCTTGATTCGTTCTAATCTTTGAGTTTGTTTTCATCTTGATGCTTATGTGATTAAAAAGTTCATATTTTTATTCCTCTATAAGTTTTTATACGGATTAAGCTTTGAGCTTGACATGCTTATTGGCTTATTTTGTGTTTAGCTTATTTGTTTCAAAGTTATATTAAAGTATTCGTCTTTTTAAAGTTTGATTTAAAAGTTTGCTTATTTAAAGTTTTGAAAAGTTGTTATTCGTGCTTATTTGGTTTGTTTCATTATAGATTCGATCAAGTTTTGGATTGAGTTTATTGAAAATAGCTTAATACTTATCTTATTTTTCGAGTAAATACCATCGGAAAGGGTAAACCCCTTTCCGATTTGACATTCCGACTGCATCACCTTCTTTCCGATCATCTTGATTGGAAAAGGGTTTTACATTCCTTTTACATTCCTTTTGCATTCCTTTTGCATTCCGACCAGCATTCCAATTGCTTGATTGGAAAAGGGTTTTACATTCCTTTTACATTCCTTTTGCATTCCTTTTGCATTCCTTTACATTCCTTTTTGCATTCCTTTTGCATTCCTTTTACATTCCTTTTGCATTCCTTTTATGCATTCCAATCAGATTCCGATTAGCAACATTCCGATGAGATTAATCCCTTGTTTTTACAAAGTTTTCAAGTTTTAGATTCACTAAGTGTTCAAGTATTTTTCTAATCTTGTCTTTAAGTTTTCAAGCATTTATTTTTTTGCTCATCATTTTAGTTTAATCTTTAAAGCTCTTATTTTACTCAACGACAATTTTCATACTTGCTTTTAGATTAAAATAGATAACCAAACCATTTTCATTTCCACCAAGAACAATTGAGTCGCACTTTCTACCAATAATCAATTTGAAAAGATCGGAACAACGAATTTTCATAACTAAGTGAAAACTTAGTTATTAAATGGCGTCGTTGCCGGCTCTTTTCGTAAAGATTAAAGGTTTTAAGTGAGAGACGCGTTGGATTTTGGGATCCGTTCATCTTTGAACGTTATTTTCCTAGCTTTAAAATTTTCAAAAATCCAAATATATATATATATATATATATATATATATATATATATATATATATATATATATATATATATATATATATATATATATATATATATATATATATATATATATATATATATAAAATTTTCAAAAATACAAAAAAAAAATAGAAAAACATAAAAAACCAAAAATATTTCTTGTCTATTTTGCTTTTCCTTTTGTAGGTGTGTATGCGTACTCGTGCTCGTAAGAAGAAAGTAGCTCAAGCCGAAGTCATTACTCCACCTATTGTCACCATGGACAATCAACCAATGATCTAGCTTTTGCAATCACACGTAGAGGGCAACACTGATGTTATTGTCATACCCGAGATTGGAGCCAACAACTTTGAGCTTAAATCCGGCTTCATTCAAATGGTCTCTGCTCAACCCTTCTTGGGGCGTTCAATTGATGATCCTCATGACCATATAAAAAGGTTTCTTCAACTCACTAATACGGTTAAGTATAATGGGGTTTCACAAGAGGTAATTCGCTTGCAACTTTTTCCTTTCTCCTTAGAGGGACAAGCCCGACATTGGCTTGATAAGGAACCGCCACATAGTATTCTTACGTGGACGGATTTAGAGACCAAATTCATCAACTATTTTTTCCCACCCTCACGTACTACCGCTTTGCGGAATTAAATCATTACTTTTGAACAAAAGTACGGTGAGACATTTAGTGAATCTTGGGACTGTTTTAAGGAACTTTTAAGAAAGTGTCCACAACATGGTTTCACAAAAGTACATCAAATTAATACTTTTTACAATGGTTTAAGCATGAATGACCAAGATTCACTAAATAGTGATTCGGGGGGTAACATTTTGGTTAAGTCTTCTAATGCCGCTTGGGATATTATTGAAAACAAGTCTAGAGTGCAAACCAAGGGTGTTCGGACTAATGTGGCTAGTGATAGCACTAATGAGAGCGACAAAAGAATTGATAAGCTTACTTCGCTTGTTGAATCACTTGCTCTCCAAACCGCCAACAATTCCAAACAAATCACTGCCCAAGCTAATGCTTTTAGTTAATCATGTGAATTATGCGGGGGATCTCACTCATACACCGATTGTTCTTCGACTCATGACAATCCGGAAAATGTGTATGCCGCCAACGGTAACTTTGCTACGGGAGGCTATCAAGCACGTCCTCAAGGTGACCGCAATTTGCTCAGCTATCGCTCAAACAATTTTCTTTCACCACCTGGTTTTCCACCTCAAAACCCGAACAACCTCAATCGCAACAATCAAAACCAACCTCGTGCTCCAAATCAATATCAAACCCAAAGAACCTCATATCCACCTCAAAGAAACAACCAAGTTTACCAACAACCTGCTTATCAACCACCTGCCTACCATGCTCCTCCTCCTAACCAACCCACCGTATTTAATCACGAGGTTGAAACTTACATGAGGACTAATGATGCGATAGTGCAGAATCTTCAGCGGGAAATGGCCAACATGAAAGCAGATATGGCGAAACAAGGGAATGATCTTCGAGCCGATATGTGAAACTCTTTGGCAAGTCAAACGAATGACTTAAGGAACATGATGGCTAGTTTCTTCCCAAGTAATCAAGCCTCTGGTTCGGGTTCTATTCCGAGTAACACCGTTGCTAATCCAAGAGGGTAGATGAAAGCAATCACCACTCGCAGTGGAAAAGGTTTAAAGGAACCCGAGCTTCCTCACCGGTAATTATGACAAAGGAAAACGAGTCTCCTTCTCCGGTTCCTCCACCTTCTACTTCTCCAATTCCTCCAACTTCTATTCCTCTAATTCCTCCACCTTCTACTTCTTTCCCTCCACCACCCAAGGATGTGAGTGAGAATTCCATTCTAAAGCCTTCATCTCAACCCAATATACCTTATCCTTCAAGGTTGAGGAAAGAGAAATTGAAGAACAAGGATGATATTCAGGTTTCTAACTTTCTTAAGATGTTTAAACAACTGAATTTCAATATCTCCTTTGCTGAGGCTCTCGCTCACATGCCCAAATATGCTAAAATGTTTAAAGATCTTCTCAGTGATAAGGAGAAACTTCTTGATATTGCTCAGACCCAACTTACTGAGAATTGCTCTGCAGTGCTCTTAAGGAAATTACCCACTAAACTTGGTGATCTGGTCGTTTCTTGATTCCTTGCAACTTCCCCGGGGTAGAGAATTGTATGGCCCTAGCTGTCACACCCCACCATGGCGGAATATGGGGCGCGACGTACGGATATCATCACAACAATAGCGTGTCTATAGAGTTAACTAAATGAACTGGAAATGTCATAAAATGGTGACACAAATGTCATGACAATATCTCCACAAAATGCAGGAGTCTAGGCAAGTAGGTAAAAGTCTTGCCTCTTACCCAAGACAAACAATTACCACAAACAAAACATCATATAGGTTCATAGTATCACTTATTGAAACAAACAGAAAAAAAAAACTAAGAAGGAACGGGGATCTCCTTCTAAATGCATTCCTACGGAACTCTAATCATATCCACATATGTTCTCACGCTTAACCACTTTATCACCTGAAAGAGACACTAAAACACGTCAACATAATGTTGGTGAGAGTCATAGGTTTAGACTCCAACCGAAAATAGATTATAATAAGCTGTGAACAACCAAAAACCACTAAACATATGAAAAATGTGCTACAAGTATTCATTAACAACTAACATTCAAGATCAATCATTCCAAACCAAATCTAAGGCTCCCAGCCTTACCAAACACCATGGTACCATAGGCGCCCATACACCTATGTACTAATCCCAAGGCCCCGCATTGTCATTATCTATTGGTCCCATAGATGCTCACACATCTATGTACCTCCCCAAGGCCCCGCCTTGTCAACATCCCCTTGGTACCAAGTCAAACCATAATAACTGAGACGGTACGTGTCCCCCGATCTAAATCATAAACACAATCAAGAATCACATAGCAGTTAATCACATAAGTGTACACACAAGTCCATCACAAACCATAAAAACATTCACAGCATTAGTTACAAAACCATACAGTGTCTCTTCCATCCCATCTAGAAGTAAAAATCATTAAAAGATATGGGACTATGAAACTCACCTGATTGAGCTTCTCCAAAAATCCGTGCACTAGCAAAAAGCTAACAAACAAAAGCACACAATCAAAATATGAACCAAACACTAAGATGGCTCATCAACAGATGATGGACATCTAACCTTCTCCCATATATATACCTTATTTATATTCTCTAAACATCTCATTACACCCATCTATAAAGCCCTTAACTTAGTTTACTTCATAACCCGTCTCGTTAACATTTTACCCAAAATAATCCCGGTTTTTAGGTCTCCAAACTATAAGTCAAACGCCCTTACATATGTTATCTAACTCCTCCCTTTTGCCCCAACCTTAAATCTACTGTTAAGGCCCCGATATATATATATATATATATATATATATATATATATATATATATATATATATATATATATATATATATATACTTTTGTCTATCCGGATTTTACTGATTTTGAACATACAAAAAGTTTGTTATGATTAGGGGGTCTTACCCTAACCCATTTGCTTAGCCCTCCTCCAGATATCCTATATAACATATAAACTAACTCTCATGTTCGTTTTAAAGTCCAATTGTACTCCTAAGTACCCTAACCATCTTAAAACATTAATTGAAAACCCGCTGATTTCAAAACTGTTTTGACCTCCGACTGTTGTAACCTGTTTTTGACCCACTTCCCGACCTCCAATTTAGTTCTCGTTTCTTGCATTTGAAATCCAACTCAAATACCTTTCCAGGTATACTTGGATCGCAAAAAAAGAGTTTGTAGAACTCTATATATGATCAAAACAACTGACCTAAAATTCTGCCCAGTTTTTAAAAAACGAATTCAATTAAATTAACCTAATTAATTACCCATAACTCCACTAATTACAAGCCCTAATTCACCTAATCATTATAATATCATTAATATACAGATTTTAATTTAAACCCTAACCTAAATCCATCATTGGATGATTGAGAAAGAATTGAAAACAATTAAATTGAAAAGGGATTTGAAGGTTTTACCTTAAGATCAATGGAAACCAAGATTTTTTTTTTTAAGAAACCTAACTTTTCTCAAGTGGCCGTCGTTTTTTTTTTCCTTTGCTCCAGGGATTTGTGTTCATTTTTTCTTTGAAGGTATTATATATTTATGTACAAAATCCTAGCCAAAGTATAATTGTCCACTTTCCTTTTTCCTTCTCCCTGCGTGACTGCAACCGACCCTCCCCTCTTTTTTTTAATTTTTTTTCTTTTTATTATTTATTATTATGTTATTGATAATACCTTAATTTACCTTAATTTATTTCAGCTCCTAAAACCTCCAAAACCTCAAAACCGTAAAACTAGTCAAATTTACGCGTTTACCGTAAAAGACGTAAAATATACAGTTTTAAACAAATCTTAAATTTTGAAATAAATTTTATAACTAAGTCCTAAATGACTTAAAACCATCCGAAAAATACTCACATGACTAGACACCTTACCCGAGACCTCTAAATGCTAAACCCCAAATCCTAAAAAAAATACAATTTACTATAATACTTATACGTATACGTAAACACCAAAATAACACCATTTCATTTCATAGTCACTAATTGTGAGCTCATGAACATGAAATAACCGTTCCTCGATTTACTTATGAGTACCTTATACCCATATACGATATCCACACCAACCTCGTTCACGCAAAATAAACCTGTAAACATGCTAATCATATAGTCACACATAAATTAACCTTAAAATAAGACCAAGTGACGAACCTCAAAACCACGGTTGTCACACTAGCCGATCTAGGTGCTAGTATAAACTTAATGCCTTTAAGCGTTTGGAAACAATTGTCTCTACCCGAGCTAGTCCCCACACGAATGACTTTGGAATTAGCTAACCGTACGGTTGCTTATCTAGTGGGATAGCCGAAGACGTCTTCGTTGGTGTCGACAAATTCACCTTTCCGGCGGATTTTGTTGTCGTTGACTACGAGATGGATCCCCGTGTTCCATTAATCGTTGGACGTCCATTCTTGAGGACCGGTCGCACTCTCATTGATGTAGCCGCGGGCGAATTAATCATGAGAGTTGGTGACGATAAAATCGTCTTCAACATGGGTAAACTTTCTAAGCAGCCTTCTGAAAACGAGAGCGTTAATTTCATTGATATTCTTAATGAGGCTTGTGATGAACATTTCAAAGACGCTTGTAAAAGTGGTTCATCTTCTCTACCCATCGTTGAGACCGTTTCCTCTATTGCCTTCACTAACTCCATTTGAAGAAAGTGATTTCATCTTGAAAGAATTTGAAGCAACTTTGGGAGATGTGGACTTGCAATATGATGATTCTTCCTCCAATTGGGATGAAGACATTCGTAACATTGAGAAACTTCTCAATGAGGACCATATTTCTCCACCATCTCCTAAGGATATCTCTACCGATGAACCGAATTTGACTACGCCTTCCATCGAAAATCCTCCGGATTTAGAGCTTAAGGACCTACCGTCTCATCTCGAGTACGTTTTCCTTGAAGACAACAAGAAGTCACCCGTCATCATCGCTAAGGACTTGAAAGAGGAAGAAAAATCCCGACTTATCACCGTGCTAAAGAATCACAAGAAAGCGATCGCTTGGAAAATCTTTGATATTCGTGGAATTGATCCTCACTTTTGCACACATAAAATTCTCATGGAGGACGAATTTAAACCCACTATTCAAAGCCAAAGAAGGGTGAATCCCAAGATCCATGACGTTATCAAAAAAGAGGTTATCAAACTTCTTGATGCGGGAATTGTAATACCCGTGAATGTGCCGTATGATGCTAAGTTATTGTCTCAAGAGTTGTTCCGTATGAGCATCTCTCTTAAGTTGCGACTCACTTGTGGATGTGATATCCCGAGCCCAACGTCATTTATTTAATCCTATTTTACGAATATTTTTGAAATTTTTAAGAACTTTCGTTTGTTATATACTTGACGGTTTAAGTCGAAACCAACGTTTACGGTCGTAATTTTAACATTTGACGGTTTAAGAAGAACTGATGACGACTACGATACCGACGGATGCCCAAAATTTATCTTTTGTTATCGATTGATCGATATTTGAGTTTTTAGAGATTTTTATCTTTATTACGTTTTAAGTCGAGTCAGAACCATGTGTATATTCGTTTTGTGTGCGTGTTAACATTTGGAAAGTAATTTTGTGAAACCCCGACCCCCGTAAAAATTCAAAACCCGTCATTTAGCCAAAATCCCGTTCTTTATTTTTACTTTTATGAATGAGGTCAAAAGATAGTTAAAATGGCAAAAATTACCCCACCATAGTATAAAAGGGATTCCTACACACATACTACTCATTTTTACATTCAAAAAAAATTGAAAAACATCTCTTCCTCTCTCTTGATAGCCGCCGGCCATACCACCACCATAAACCACCACCACCATTTTAAAAACTTGATTTTTGAAGAAAATAAGCAAAGACCCATCTCCAATTTCATCTTGTAAGTGAATCCCACCAAAAAAAACACACATGCAATCAAGAAATCTTTTCAAAAATTTATGATTTTTCAAAAATAGGTTTTGATCTAATTAAACTAGTGGGATGTTTAATTGGTGTATTGGTAATGTTAATTAATCCATAAAACAAGATGGGGTTTATGTTTTTGGTGTTATACAGCCCCCAAAACCCACGAAATATTGGGGGTGTTTGGGTGTTCATGGTGTTTGATGAAATGTGTTGTGGGTTTGTATGTAGGATGTTGTTTTTAAATGGTTAGAACTAATTGCATGTATGATTTAGGATTGGGTAATGATTAGGGTTTGATGTTCTAGGTAGAGTGGTCTGTTTGGAGTGTTTGGGAATGATCATAAGTGGTTAGAATTGGTCTAGGTAATGTTGGATTGGATTGGAAACAAGTTTTGAATTGATTTTGAGGTAGTAAAATTTAGGCAGATTGTTCAAGCATGTTTTTCGTGGGTTTAACTTTGTAAACAGGTCATAAACATGAGATGTAGTTGTAGAGCTTTTTCTTAGCTTCGTTTTGGTATAAGGTAGAGCTTACGACTCCAAACGAGTCAAAAGTTATGCTATTTTGAAAGTTCGTGTACCGGGAGATGAGAACCAACACAATCCGAATTTGTGTTCGGTTTTGGGTCAAATCCCGGGGACCATAGATATAGTTTGGTAAATGATTGAAAGTTAATTTTTGGTTTCAAACCTGCATTTGTGAGTCTATTTTTAGACTTAGGTGTTGGATTGGTCAATGGTGTATTTTAAATGGGTCAAACAAGTTCAACATAGTCAAATTGCAAAATCAGTCCAAAAATGTGTACGTCTAGTAATGTGTTATGAAACGAGTCCTAGAAGTGAAAACTTTTTATGGGATTAAATATGGGTTTTATACAGGTCATGAGGTATTTTTTTGAATTTTCTTGAAATTTATATAGGTGCTTAAGTCATAGCGAACAGCCCGTACTTTTGGTAAGTACCGGCAAATCTATAAAATGGGAATCAACTTTAATTACGTAGGTAAATGGTATAAGTCTAGTAACAACTACTTGTTTGATTTTGGCGTGAGTTTTCATAAGCATTGAGTGTGTTTTCATATGCATGTGTTTAGTACAATAATGTACGCGGAGTATTGATTTGGGTTTCGTACCTTGATTTTTAGGTCAAGTGTTAGATTTTCCCGGGCATCCACGTCGTCGGTGACATTTCTCGTTACGTCTTCGCTATAACCACTACTACTACGCCAGGTGAGTCTATAGCCTCGCTCTTTACTTATTTCAAACGTTTTTACCCGCGAGGGGGATGCATGCTATTTAAATGAAAAAAACATAAGTCATGAATGATTGTTGGACCCGAATGTTGCCTTGAATTATGTTGAGTCCCTAGTTGTAAAAGTCCCTAAATTCGTGAACTATTAACTATTGTCTTGCCCTTGTGTGGGTTGGAGATAGCCGCTTATGCAATTAATAGTACTATGGGGTTGACGACCCTATCCGAGACGAGAGCTAGTACGTTGAGTACCCTCTGCGGACGGATAACTTGTGATAAGAAATAAGGTATAATTACAACTAATGCCTTTAGAAGGGGCACTGGTTTCATCTTAATCATGCCGGTCTTTGTACGCGGGTGATTGAGTTAACGGATTAGTGTCACGAGCTTAAACACAATTATTAGCTATTGCTAATTATAATATCCTTGAATAATAGATTGTTTGCGCGACAATGCTATTGAATAGTCATGATTGGTTTTAATACTTATGTTCAACCTATGATTTGATAAACCTATAGATTCGCTCAACCTTTGTGTTGACGGTTTTAAGCATGTGTTTCAGGTAACCAAGATTGATAGCTGTAAAACCCGCATGCTTTTACCATGAATAGTGCCCTTAAGATCGTACGTCCTAGATTAAAACTTACCTCATTTAGTATTGATCATATTCATGTGCTAATAATCAAGCAAGTGCATACGTGTATGACATGACAAGTATCGATTACGTACGAACTCATGATAAACAGTTAATAAATATATCACGTGAACATAATTAAATCATGATCACCATTTAAAATACAAATTAGAATACTTACGTAAATACATATAATATAATTACGAGCGTTAAGATTACGGTAACTACATGATAAAATAAACAGAAACGCTTCAGACACGAACACGTTTAACCACGAACGAACACGAAACATCGGGACACGAGAAAGGTACGGGTACCCCATGTGGGGCCCCCATACCCACGGCACAACCACAAGAAATGGGCTAAGCCCATGGACTTTTACAAGTAAAGGGGGGGTTATGTAACTTTTCATTTCATTTCACTTTTACAAGAAAATAAACAAAAACCCTAAAAAGAGTTTTTCTCCTCCTCCTTTTCTCCTCTTTGTGCCGCCGCCTTAACATCACCATAGGAGGGTGATTGGTTGATTTTGATCTCAAAAACTATTGCTATAATCAGTGTTTGTTCATCCTTTTTCCAAGCTACATAGTGGTATACCTTTCTAACCCTTCTTTTTAATTCTTTTTAATTCTTTTAAATCTTTGATTATTTTCATGAACATGTTATTATTTTCTTATTAAAACATGGTAATTATCATTGATCTAACATGTTTTGGTATTAATTAAAATCAAAGAATGATTTGAAAGGGGTGTTTGTTTTTGGCCGCCTAGCAAACAAACCCGAGGGGGGTTTGGTTTGCTTATTGCCGCCACCACCAAGACCATTTTAGGTCTTGGTTGGCTCATGTGGGACCCACGGCAGCAAGGAGGCACACGTGCCCCGAGTTTGGCTCGGGGTACGGTGTCGAATTCATGCCCGATTCATGGTTCGTTGGTTAAATCATGATTTATGCTACATGTAAATTTTATGAATTATGAACTTAGGATATAATTAATTAATAACATGAAATATTAATTAAATCATGACTTAGGTTATTTTAATTTTTAGTTTAACATGACATTAATTTAACCTAAGTATTTTATGTTATAAGTTATAATTAATTAATTATTAAAACATGCCTATAATTAATTAATTTAGACATGACTTAGGTTATATTATTAATAATAATAATACACATTTTAACCTAAGTAATTCATTTCATTTTAATTAAAACATGTTATACTTTAATTAAAATGCTTAACCTATAGTTTAATTAAAATACATGAAATAATAATTAAATTATATACTATATCATATGACTTAAGAAACAAGCTTATAAACACTTAGACTTATATGTTAGCTTATGTAACCAGCTTAATTCTAAATATGGAAACTTCTATTTATAGAAACTTAATTAAATAAGGCAACTAATCTATTAATGGAAACCTTCTATATATGGAAATCTATCTATTTCAGGCAGCTAATCTAATCATGGAAACCTTCTATATATGGAAACTTATTTAATTAAGGCAGCTGGTCTATTTTTGGAAACTTTCTATTTTTAGAAACTAATCTATTTTAAGCAGTAAATTCTATTTTAGGAAACTTTCTATTTTTGGAAACTTTCTATTTTTGGAAACTTTCTATTTTTGGAAACTTTCTATTTTTGGAAACTTTCTATTTTTGGAAACTTTCTATTTTTGGTAACTTTCTATTTTTGGAAACTTTCTATTTTTGGAAACTTTCTATTTTTGGAAACTTTCTATTTTTGGAAACCTGCTATTTTTGGAAAGTTACTTATTATTACACAGTAAGTATAATAATACATGAAATATCAGTAATACTTAAACGGATTAATCAGAATACAAGATAAACACAGTTTAAGGCTTTAAACAGTGAACCATGACCTAAAACATACCAAGTCAGCTAAAATGAGACATAAAACCCAGTACGTAATCAGTAAATCGATACTTATACACGTGTGTATTCATGTAGCGTTAGTGATCCAGAAGTAGGAGTCTTTCTTCCGTTCATTCACTGGACTTGAGGTACGGATTCCCGTCCTTTCAGTATGGACATTCTTTCCTTATTAGGATTTCCCCGTATGCAGCCAACTGTTTTCCCCAGTATTTGTTTTATTGTTTTGAACTGCTTATGTTTAATTAGCATAATCTATAGCCATATACAAGCATGACCAGTTTCACCTAGTTATGGAGGTACCATAACCATAGCATTGGAGGCACCGATGTTATGACTTCCCCACGGCGGAGTGATTGGCGTCCCTTTCAGTTTTGGCCATATTATTATATCATGTGGGGCGTATGGGTGCATCCTAGTTACATGTTTTATTCAGTTTATCATGGTGAATGTGGTGTGTGCCTTGCACCCTTCACAAGGAGTTGATCCCTCCTACCCAAACCAGTACATTGATTAGAGGCATCCCCTCTAATCAGCATGATGAGGTCACCCCTCCAAGTATTCATGCACGTGACCTTTTCATGACCTATATGGGCTATGGTATATATATGTTAAAACAGTTTTCACAAGATAAACATAAGGCTTTTCAAACTATAAAACCAGTTTTCTTGATACTTAACCAGTTTACTCAGTACTTAGTCTTCCGCTGTTATATGTTACATGCTTATCCTATTTCATGCTTTATTGTACATCCGTGCACTGAGCGTCTTGCTCAGCCGTTTTCCTTTTCATGTTCCCAAAACGGCAGGTACTCAGGGACGCTCGTAGATCTCAAACGTAGGTGCATATGGACTGGAAGATTTACTGTCTTTCTTTACTTTATGCATTTCCTTTACTTTAATACAGTTGCTATGGACATTGTTTCGTCCTTTCCTTTTACAGTATTTATGTTTGTGTGTGATGAGCTTTACTTTGGGGTACCGATGTTTGATTCCGGTATTTCCCTTTTATGGTTGAATAATGCTTAGACATTTATCCTTGTATGCTTTGATGACACGCCATGATTATGCGTAATATTCCATTTCCAAAATGGGGTGTTACAATTATGGTATCAGAGCCAAGGTTTCGACCTGTAGGCTCTCAAATATGACCTGTGATTAGTGGGTAGTCACTACGGTCTTCCTAGAACTGGCAGTTGTTTTCATGCATTCATCATTTTTAAGCATACATATACATGTCATTGTTACAGGGTTTTTGACTAAGTAATGGTTGGTACAGGACTGGCCCTATTTAGTCGCATGTGTTTTATCGAAACTTTTAGATTTGGGACCGACCCATAGGCGTCCCCTCGATATGTCTTTTATTTTGAGTGAACTGACCGGAGGCGTTCACTCTCGAGCATCAAAAGTTTTCATAAAACTGCATCATGCATTCATACAAAGATTTTCTTGCATAAAATTTTTCTCATGAAATTTTTGGTATAAAATTTTTTTTATATATTTTTTTGTTGGAACTGTTAATCATATGTTTATGTTATACTGTCAGATGGTTCTCACACGCGAGCAAGAGCAGCTCAATGCTGCAATTCAGGCTGCCATGCAAGCCTTACTTCCTCAACTGAGGAATGACATTCGTGCTGAAGTCCAAGCTGCCAACAATCAGCAGCAGCAGAATCAGGCACCTCCTCCTCCTCCTCCCCCAGTGACACTAGCGGTATGGTTGGAAAGATTTAACAAGCTCCGTCCTAGAGCTTTTGAAAAGACTGATAGCCCCAGCGATGCTGAAAGCTGGCTGACTCACATTGAGAAAATCTTCAATGCTATGGGATGTGACCCCGCCTTCAAGGCGAGATTGGCATGCTACCGGTTTGAAGGCGATGTACTCAACTGGTGGCTAGCTTTGACGCAGTCAGAAGGAGGTGATGAATGGGTCGCTGGTTTGACATGGGCCCAATTCAAGGAGAGAGTGATGGAGCAGTTCTTTCCTAAGGCAGAGCAGGAAAAACTCAAGCGAGAATACCATGGGATACGTCAGAGAGCGGGCGAGAATAGCAACGAATTCATGCAGCGCTTTCTTCGTTTGGCTGGTTTTCTGGGAGCAGCGGCTGGTACTCCTGAGGAGCAGGCACACCATTTTAGGTGGGCACTTCGCACCTCGGTCGCGAACAATCTGGTATGTGCTACGTTCAATACAGTAGCACAAGTGGCCGACGCAGCAAGGAAGCTTGAGATGTTGCAGGAACGCGATGAGTTCGGGGAAGCTGAAAGACCCGACAAGAGGTAAAACATTTCGTGTTCTATCGATAACCGGACCGCATCCTATCATTATATGTTCTTTAATCATCTCATAAACTGTATCTTCCAGGCAGAAAACTGGGGACCGGTCTTAGCCGGCTACTCAGCAGCAGCCTAATCAGCCCAAAGGAAACGGTCACACTAACGACCGTTCTGTTGTGGAAAGGCGCAACGGTAATGATAATTACCGTAACAATGCGGGACACTCCAACAACAGCAGGTCCTACTATTTACGCATCTTCTTATGATTTCATGTTATATCTCTCATGCTGACACTATATTAATCTCTACCAGGAACCACGGTAACGGAAGGGACCAGAACCACAGGGGTTCTCAGCCTAACCGTTCAGCTAACACTGGTAAACATCTTATGACGCTTACGTCCTATACTCGTGCATATACTTTATTCTTAACACGTTTTGTCATCAGCAGGCCCTCAGCAAGCAAGGACTCCTGCTGGAGGATTCACACATCCTCTTTGCAATACTTGCCATCGCAGACACCCTGGCCCATGCCGTCGTGATTCCGACGCGTGCTACAAGTGCGGCCTCCCTGGCCATCGTATGAGAGATTGCCGTAAGGGTGAAATGGAGGGTACTTCGGGTCATGCTGATACCAAACCGCCTCCTACCACTGGGCGTGTCTACACGACATCGCGGGACCAGGCAAACAAATCTACAGGTGCCATTACTGGAATTTTGTATATGTACGGCCAGGCTGCATGTGTTCTTTTCGACACGGGTGCCACTCATTCAGTTATTTCCACTACTTATGCTAAGAACATCAGGACACTTCCCTTGCCATTAGAAAATAAGCTTACCATTTCCACGCCTCTAAGGGACTCTGTATTAATAACTCATGTATACAAGAGTCTTCCTCTAGAGTTTGACGATAAAGTTCGTGCAGTAGATGCACTTCCCCTAGACATGATTGAGTTCGATATGATTCTTGGCATGGACTGGCTATCCAGGCACCATGCTACCATAGACTGCCACTCATATCGGGTGATCTTCGGCGACATTAATGCACCAGAGTACATCCATAACGGGTTCATACCCGGACGGTCTGTACAAGTCATATCTACCTTGCAAGCACGTGCATTACTGTCACATGGCTGCGAAGGTTATCTAGCTACGGTTCATGACATGGATGCTGAATCCCCATCGATTCAGGATCAACCAGTAGTTTCGGAATTTCAAGACGTTTTCCCAACTGAACTTCCAGGCATACCACCTGCAAGAGAAGTGGAGTTCAACATCGACCTTGTTCCAGGAGCCGAGCCAATCTCGAAGGCTCCGTATCGTATGGCTCCCATAGAGCTAAAAGAACTGAAGGACCAACTGCAGGAACTTCTTGAACGAGGGTTCATTAGACCAAGCGCATCTCCATGGGGCGCACCGGTCTTGTTCGTTAAGAAGAAGGACGGCAGCATGCGACTTTGCATTGACTACCGTGAACTTAATAAGATTACCATCCGCAATAGATATCCACTGCCACGTATAGACGATCTGTTTGACCAACTTCAAGGAGCCAAACACTTCTCAAAGATCGATCTAAGGTCAGGCTACCATCAGCTAAGGGTTAAAGAGCAGGATATTGCCAAGACTGCTTTTCGTACCCGCTATGGCCATTATGAGTTTGTGGTCATGCCATTCGGCCTGACTAACGCCCCAGCAGTATTCATGGATCTGATGAACAGAATCTTTCATGAATTCCTTGATAAATTTGTCATTGTATTCATCGATGACATCTTGATTTTCTCAAAGTCCACGGAGGAACACGAAGATCATCTCCGTACTGTACTACAGATTCTTCGTCAAAAGCAGCTGTATGCGAAATTCTCCAAGTGTGAGTTCTGGTTAAACAAGGTGGCATTCTTAGGTCACACTGTATCAGCAGAAGGGATCACTATGGACCCAGCGATGGTTGAGGCTATCACTAAATGGCCAAGACCAACATCAGCGACAGAAGTCCGCAGTTTCTTAGGCTTAGCTGGATATTATCGAAGATTCGTGGAGAACTTTTCCCGCCTGGCATTGCCTCTCACCAAACTGATGCGAAAAGGAGAGAAATTCGTCTGGACGGAAGAACGAGAGAAGAGCTTCGAAGACCTAAAGCAGAAGTTAGTATCTGCACCTATTCTTACTCTCCCATCTGGTACAGGTGGATTTCAGATCTATAGCGATGCATCGGGGAAGGGACTGGGCTGTGTTCTCATGCAACATGGGAAAGTGATCGCGTATGCTTCACGGCATCTTAAGCCCTATGAAGAAAACTACCCTACGCATGACCTGGAACTTGCTGCAGTGGTGTTCGCATTGAAGATATGGAGGCATTACTTATACGGAGAATCATGCGACATTTTCACGGATCACAAGAGCTTGAAGTATATCTTCACACAGCGAGAATTGAACATGAGACAAAGGAGATGGTTGGAACTGTTGAAGGATTATGATATTAACCTACAGTATCATCCCGGGAAGGCCAATGTAGTAGCAGATTCACTCAGCAGAAAGTCCGGAATGATAAACGGCATTGAGATCGAGGAACAAAACATAAGAGACTTGGAGCGACTAGACATCGAAATCATGGTACGTGGGCAACACGGATACTGGGCGAATCTTAGAGTAGAACCTGAGTTACTGACTAGGATTAAGGAAGCGCAGAAGGATGATGGAGAGATTTGGGCGATAATTCAGAATTTGGAGAAGCAGACAGAATTCAGAATGGACGCAGACGGTATCGTTTGGCAGGGCACGAGACTTTGTGTTCCTGACAATCTAGAACTCCGGGAAGCATTGTTAGCTGAAGCTCACAGCTCCCCATTTTCTATACATCCTGGGTCGACAAAAATGTACCATGACATCAGACATCACTTTTGGTGGGGTGGTATGAAACAGGATGTAGCCACGTATGTCTCCAAATGTCTTACCTGCCAGCAGGTTAAGATTGAACATCAGCGATCGGGCGGTCTCCTTCAGCCGTTGGATATTCCAGAGTGGAAGTGGGACAAAATCACCATGGATTTTGTTACCGGTCTTCCGCCTACCAAGAAGAAGCACGATGCTATTTGGGTCATTGTTGATCGACTCACCAAATCAGCTCATTTCTTACCGATACGCAAGGAAGATCCGGTAAGTAAACTCACAGATACGTACAGAAGGGAGATCATGAGACTCCACGGTACTCCCTCCAGCATCGTCTTAGACAGAGATCCTCGTTTCACGTCGCGATTCTGGAAAGGTCTGCAAAAAGCTTGGGGTACACAACTTAAGCTGAGCACAGCCTTTCATCCTCAAACGGACGGACAATCGGAGCGAACAATTCAAACATTGGAAGATATGTTAAGGTCGTGTGCGTTGGAATGGACAGGTGATTGGGACGATTACATCTGTTTGGTCGAGTTTGCATACAACAACAGCTGGCACGCAAGTATCAAATGTGCTCCTTTCGAAATGTTGTATGGCAGAAAGTGTCGCGCTCCAACTTGCTGGGATCAAGTGGGAGAGCGAACACTCGAAGGACCAGAGATTATAGAAATGACCAATGAGAAGATCGAGGTAGCTAAACAGAAGTTGCAAGAAGTACGGTCACATCAGAAGAGTTACGCCGATAAGCATCGTAGGGACATACATTTTAATGTGGGAGATCACGTCTTCCTCAAGGTTTCGCCGGCACGTGGTGTTAAACGCTTCGGGATCAAAGGGAAACTCAGCCCTCGTTTCATCGGGCCATTTGATATCATGGAACGAATCGGTGAAGTATCTTACCGATTGGCGTTACCTCCTCAGCTTTCGCACGTCCATAACGTGTTCCATGTGTCCTTACTCAGAGGGTACAATTATCATCCCCTTCACATGGTTCAGTATCCACTGGAACAGATACGTGAAGATCTCACTTTTATAGAAGAACCCGAACGAGTACTCGACAGGCAAGAACGAGTCATGAGAAGGAAGACGATTCCATTCGTCAAAATTCTTTGGAGGGACCATACCGAGCGGGAAGCCACTTGGGAAACAGAGGAGTCTATCCGGGCTTCTTACCCTCACTTCATATTTTGAGTTCGGGTATGTCACTTCTTTTCAGCTTACTTTATCTATAATTCGGGGACGAATTATTCTTTTTAGGGGGGGAAGAATTGTAAAACCCGCATGCTTTTACCATGAATAGTGCCCTTAAGATCGTACGTCCTAGATTAAAACTTACCTCATTTAGTATTGATCATATTCATGTGCTAATAATCAAGCAAGTGCATACGTGTATGACATGACAAGTATCGATTACGTACGAACTCATGATAAACAGTTAATAAATATATCACGTGAACATAATTAAATCATGATCACCATTTAAAATACAAATTAGAATACTTACGTAAATACATATAATATAATTACGAGCGTTAAGATTACGGTAACTACATGATAAAATAAACAGAAACGATTCAGACACGAACACGTTTAACCACGAACGAACACGAAACATCGGGACACGAGAAAGGTACGGGTACCCCATGTGGGGCCCCCATACCCACGGCACAACCACAAGAAATGGGCTAAGCCCATGGACTTTTACAAGTAAAGGGGGGGTTATGTAACTTTTCATTTCATTTCACTTTTACAAGAAAATAAACAAAAACCCTAAAAAGAGTTTTTCTCCTCCTCCTTTTCTCCTCTTTGTGCCGCCACCTTAACATCACCATAGGAGGGTGATTGGTTGATTTTGATCTCAAAAACTATTGCTATAATCAATGTTTGTTCATCCTTTTTCCAAGCTACATAGTGGTATACCTTTCTAACCCTTCTTTTTAATTCTTTTTAATTCTTTTAAATCTTTGATTATTTTCATGAACATGTTATTATTTTCTTATTAAAACATGGTAATTATCATTGATCTAACATGTTTTGGTATTAATTAAAATCAAAGAATGATTTGAAAGGGGTGTTTGTTTTTGGCCGCCTAGCAAACAAACCCGAGGGGGGTTTGGTTTGCTTATTGCCGCCACCACCAAGACCATTTTAGGTCTTGGTTGGCTCATGTGGGACCCACGGCAGCAAGGAGGCACACGTGCCCCGAGTTTGGCTCGGGGTACGGTGTCGAATTCATGCCCGATTCATGGTTCGTTGGTTAAATCATGATTTATGCTACATGTAAATTTTATGAATTATGAACTTAGGATATAATTAATTAATAACATGAAATATTAATTAAATCATGACTTAGGTTATTTTAATTATTAGTTTAACATGACATTAATTTAACCTAAGTATTTTATGTTATAAGTTATAATTAATTAATTATTAAAACATGCCTATAATTAATTAATTTAGACATGACTTAGGTTATATTATTAATAATAATAATACACATTTTAACCTAAGTAATTCATTTCATTTTAATTAAAACATGTTATACTTTAATTAAAATGCTTAACCTATAGTTTAATTAAAATACATGAAATAATAATTAAACTATATACTATATCATATGACTTAAGAAACAAGCTTATAAACACTTAGACTTATATGTTAGCTTATGTAACTAGCTTAATTCTAAATATGGAAACTTCTATTTATAGAAACTTAATTAAATAAGGCAACTAATCTATTAATGGAAACCTTCTATATATGGAAATCTATCTATTTCAGGCAGCTAATCTAATCATGGAAACCTTCTATATATGGAAACTTATTTAATTAAGGCAGCTGATCTATTTTTGGAAACTTTCTATTTTTAGAAACTAATCTATTTTAAGCAGTAAATTCTATTTTAGGAAACTTTCTATTTTTGGAAACTTTCTATTTTTGGAAACTTTCTATTTTTGGTAACTTTCTATTTTTGGAAACTTTCTATTTTTGGAAACTTTCTATTTTTGGAAACTTTCTATTTTTGGAAACCTGCTATTTTTGGAAAGTTACTTATTATTACACAGTAAGTATAATAATACATGAAATATCAGTAATACTTAAACGGATTAATCAGAATACAAGATAAACACAGTTTAAGGCTTTAAACAGTGAACCATGACCTAAAACATACCAAGTCAGCTAAAATGAGACATAAAACCCCGTACGTAATCAGTAAATCGATACTTATACACGTGTGTATTCATGTAGCGTTAGTGATCCAGAAGTAGGAGTCTTTCTTCCGTTCATTCACTGGACTTGAGGTACGGATTCCCGTCCTTTCAGTATGGACATTCTTTCCTTATTAGGATTTCCCCGTATGCAGCCAACTGTTTTTCCCAGTATTTGTTTTATTGTTTTGAACTGCTTATGTTTAATTAGCATAATCTATAGCCATATACAAGCATGACCAGTTTCACCTAGTTATGGAGGTACCATAACCATAGCATTGGAGGCACCGATGTTATGACTTCCCCACGGCGGAGTGATTGCTCGTGGCGTCCCTTTCAGTTTTGGCCATATTATTATATCATGTGGGGCGTATGGGTGCATCCTAGTTACATGTTTTATTCAGTTTATCATGGTGAATGTGGTGTGTGCCTTGCACCCTTCACAAGGAGTTGATCCCTCCTACCCAAACCAGTACATTGATTAGAGGCATCCCCTCTAATCAGCATGATGAGGTCACCCCTCTAAGTATTCATGCACGTGACCTTTTCATGACCTATATGGGCTATGGTATATATATGTTAAAACAGTTTTCACAAGATAAACATAAGGCTTTTCAAACTATAAAACCAGTTTTCTTGATACTTAACCAGTTTACTCAGTACTTAGTCTTCCGCTGTTATATGTTACATGCTTATCCTATTTCATGCTTTATTGTACATCCGTGCACTGAGCGTCTTGCTCAGCCGTTTTCCTTTTCATGTTCCCAAAACGGCAGGTACTCAGGGACGCTCGTAGATCTCAAACGTAGGTGCATATGGACTGGAAGATTTACTGTCTTTCTTTACTTTATGCATTTCCTTTACTTTAATACAGTTGCTATGGACATTGTTTCGTCCTTTCCTTTTACAGTATTTATGTTTGTGTGTGATGAGCTTTACTTTGGGGTACCGATGTTTGATTCCGGTATTTCCCTTTTATGGTTGAATAATGCTTAGACATTTATCCTTGTATGCTTTGATGACACGCCATGATTATGCGTAATATTCCATTTCCAAAATGGGGTGTTACAATAGCAGCGGAGCATGCGAGGATGGAAGTTGTTGTGGCTTGGCGGTCTACTTTGTTTTTCCTCCCTTTTTATCACTTAAAATTTTTTATATTATGTCAGGTGAAACAAGTAATGTACTTTTGGGTTGAGATTCAGTGGGGACCTAAACGCAACTCTGTTTTGTATTATTTTTGGGGTTCGGAAAACAGTAGACTTTGATGTTTTAAACAATCTTTAATTTATGTTTAAATTACTACGTCTCTTTGAGTCGTTCGAAATAGCTTGTGTGTGATGATAACTGCCTAGCACCCAAATGTTGTAGTTCCGCTGCGCATAGCATTTGGTGGGATGTTATAGATTGGTAATCAGAGCCATGAGTTATAGAGAACTAGGTCATTTTGAAAAACCCTAAACTATAACTTTTGGTGTCGTAAGAAATTGTCCAAGCACACAACTATCCTGCATGGCTCCGGTAAGATTTCTTTAGCATTGCTTTATATTTTAGATGTAACCCTCAAAATAATATGAATTCCCTAGTATTTAGAAAGTAAATACTATTATATATATTGAGATATATTGTTGTGTACGTGAGTACTTATCATCGTAATTTACAAACTCTTGTAAGATTATCTTATATTTTGCATGTAATTGGCATACGGGCTACATTGCATTACATGGCAACAATGTGTTGTAATCCTACGTGTATGTAGGAATGATTGTATGTATAAGTATGTATATACTATGTTATTTGGAGGAATTTCACGCGAAGCAATGGTCCTTGGGTGATTATCGTATGTTTAAAATGCGGTTTTGTTGAGAATTCGGCCTTACCGCTAATTATCAATCTTGATAATTAATTTATTGCTCGAATAACCGAGTGTGAACCTCGTTTGATATCCTAGATACGCAAATAATGTTTCGTAACATATTGTATATCGACTAGAGTGATCTCGATTGTCGTTATCGCACCGTGATGTGTCATTTTGGGACATTTTCTTTTGAAACGTAATTTACTTACATATTATTTTATTTCCTTTATTCCTTGTGGGTTTCATATATTAGTTGGCGTAACTATAACATAGCCGAAGTTTAATCAACGATGCGTACATCGTAGCGGCGAATCATGTGTGTATATTATGAAATGTGGTTGAGGTGTATCGCCATTTAATCGTTTTTATCATCCTACTTGAATTTAAAGATGTGTTTTAAAATAGACTAGCGTCGTGATCAATCGCGATAACTTAAAATTTGGTTGCTTTGTGTTAATTTTGTGGTGTACGATTTCGAGACTCATCCGAGGCCGATAACAACACTTAGTTGACATACGTATTCTCGCTTCGTTTATTTCATTTGTTTTGTTGTTTCATTATTTTGAATTCGATATTATACATGACGAGGTCCGGCATTTGTGTGAGTTAAATAAGCATTAAACTTTGTTGATCGAATGATTTAAACATAAAGTGTTTTACATATTAAATAAATGGCGAATGAAACTTTTGGATAAAAATGACCTATGATATGTCTTGTAACAAGTAAAACTCTTATAGAGAGTAAAGTGACAATGTGAAATTATTTTTCCTTCAACCTTGGTTGGTAAATCATAATATGTAATTTATATTACTTGTAAAAATCCTTGTTTTCATATATTAATAATTTGATACTAGAAGCTTGTGATGGATTTGTTAAGATTTTGTTTAATTTAATTTGAGAAAGGAGTTATAATAAAATTTACGATATGACTATCGAGTATATGTAGCTGTGGGCTTGATATGAGTTAATTTTCGGGTCATATAGCAAACTTTTGGCATAATTTGTAATATAGAACACGAGTAGAAAAAAATTGGTCATGTGTTTTGGAGCTAGAGACTTTGAAAAATTGGTTTTATTTTAAACATAAGGTCATGTTATATGCATTGGTAAAAACTAAAACTTGTCACTCGTTGTAGTAAATAAACTGGGACAAAATCGGAATGTACACTTTAAGTGAGAAATTATAATGCTTGAAACAAATTATTAAATGTTAATAGAACGTTATTTTATTTCGCTGAGACATGTGTTAATTTTAAAATCGTTTGATAATGGGCTAAGGATTAAAAGTTGATTTTTCTGTATTTTAGAATTATTGAAATAAGCATTTTGATCACCTACTTCATTATTATTATTATCGAGATTCAAGTGTCGACAAAAATCAGTAATTTATCCGAGATAATACTATATGAAACCTCTTTAGCATTTGAGTCGAATTGCGCGAATATGATTTAACAAATCAGTTTTAAGAAAAGACACGTGTATAATAAAAAGTCAAGGTTGATTTTTAAGAGTTAATTGGACAAATTCGAGTTGAGTCGGATATTTGTATATACGTAATAAGATAAGTTGTAATAATATTAACGTAAAACTTTGAAAATTCTTACTATGTACGTTTGTGGTACTTAAGATATGGATATTAATGGGATTTTGACACAAGTATTGAGATTTTCAAACCTAATGATTTTATCAATTATAATAACCGAGTCACCGCACCTACTAATGTTAATAGTTTCCTAGAGATTGTAATTTTTTTTTGAAATAAAAACTTTGTAAAGATTGAAACATGAAAGGTATAAATTCTTTAATGGCGTAACACAACTTAAAAATGTGTAAATGCTCGCTTTTACAAGGTACATGGTAACATTAATTAGGAAATGAAAATGGATTACCCAACACACGCCTACTTGTATAGTATTTTATAAAGATGTATGTATAATGTTTTGAGTCACGATGGTTCGATCGTACAGCATCACTTCCTTGATTTTGCAAGTCTATATCTAAATTTGGGTAGTAGTGTGAATTGTTTATTTTAATATTGTCTATGATATGAAACCATTATTATTATATTTATTTTTGGGTTTCTACTTCGCTAGTACTTGATGATGAGGGTATGTAACCCGGTGTATTTTTGTCCTCTTCATGGACCCCGTAATTTTTCTCCTTTCGGTTAATGGAACCTAAAATTTTGTATTTACTTGAATAATGCTATAAATCTTCATTAAATTGGTTATTTATTTATATTGAACAAAAGCGAGGAGGCGAAGCCGCTTTACCGAATAGTAGAGGGGAAAGAACTCGATTTTCTTGGTGAAATTGTTTCTATTCGACAGGGTGATTCTTCTCCTCTCCCCGTATACCCTTGGTGGAATGTGTGTGCAACTCGAGACGATGGGAATTATGATCGTTGTTCTATTTTTGACGCTTGTGTCGATGTTCAATATTTACTCCATGTATTCGTAGATCTTTGTTGCTATCCCGAGACTCTTGTCATATATTCGAAGTATTTTTTTTAATATAGTTAATTCCCGTTGGCAAATATATTGCTCGTTTACCTCGTTCGATATCATTGATTGTTGATTTTATTACTTGTTGTGCTTGCAATGATCTTTAATCTTGAACCACCTTACCATTGATTGGTGAGTAGTCTATTTTGAAAATATGTATGAGTGTGTGAAATGTTTCGTTTAACCAAATCTAAATGGTGTCGATTTATCTACTTAGTTATTTATTCATTTTTCTCATAAATAGGCAAAGTAATAGTATGTTTCCAAAGTAGATGAAAAATGTTTGATGTGTTCCTTAAAACGATGGTAGCAATATTTTTCCCATTTCAAATTTCATTTCAAACGGTTTTATTATTTTGAAGATTAGGTCGAAAACTTTCATAGTCGTGTTTGGTGTGTAATAGTAATGTTTGTGTCGTCACTCGATCCTCAATTATGCACAGCTTAGCTAACTATGCATAATTCGGGAAGAGTCCTGTTTTGTTGGTTGTTGTTGTTTGATCCTTAAGTATGCATGATCTAGCTAATTATGCATAGTTTAGGAAGGGCACTATCGTGTCAAACAAATTGGTCATCTTGAAACTTGTAGTGTTTTGATAAATGTTTGGATGAGAACGTTTTTAAAATGGTGGATCCTTATGCAAGTAATCGTATTCTCGTTGATTCCTAAAAAAAAAATTTGAATTTTCTTGTGTGTTCTTGAAATCTTTTCTTTCGTTTTGCATTGACTTAGTAAGTCACCTTGACCGAGTAATTTTGGAAAAATGTTTCATGTGTTGTATGTAACGTGCCAATTCCATCGGAATCACTAGGGTGTTGATGAAATACAAAAGGGGATCATGCCGACACTGAGAATAAATGTAAACAAATATAGAAGACTGCCGAAGTAGAGGAAATCTGAGTTCGAGTAACTCTGAGGAAATGACGAAGACTTCTCCTACATCAAATGTATCGTACTTTATTGATTATGCTTTTCTTGTTCTTTTGATATGTCAAACGACACGCGATAAACTGTTGAAGTTTACCAACTGTACATCGGTAGTTGGAAGACCATTCCAATTGTCGTCTTCGTTTATTCAAGTGAGGAGTCCTCTTTCCTTGACTCAATCTTCTTTGATCATCGAAGGTTAAACGATAGATGGACATAGTTGATGTTTATGTGCTAAACCCTTGCCTTTTATGTATTTATGTTGTATGTGATTTAGTCGAGTGATCGTAAGTTGTGAGAACTTGAGACGACATTGTCCAATGAAGTCCGATCATGGAGAACACGTGCCATGTAGTACCTTTTTTAACTGTGAACGATGATACTTATTGAGATTTTGACCACGTGTGGGGCGAAAGTGAGATGGTGTTCTTGTAATATCTTTTGTGTATGGATCCGTGTGTGAGCACCCTACAATGACATATGTATGTATTTTTATTTCTTTTCGGATATGCATCCATAGCCAGCAAGCCTGTGAACCTTCTTAAACTTGCAATTTTCTTTTTGACTGGACTCATCCGAGAATCATCTCAAATATCCTTATTTTATCCTGGCTAGGCTGATTAGCAAGCATGAGTTACTCGATTGAACTGATTGACTTGGGATGGTTTGGCTATTTTGCAAACATGTCGTAATGTGGTTGTATGTGTTTTGTTATGGATTTTGTGTTTGATTGGATTGTGATATTTTCGAGAGAGTTATGTATACGTCGGATGATCTCGTATCGATGAATTCGTTTTTGACGAAATAGGTTTGTATGTACGTAATATTGTGTTGGAAACTCACTTTATGTGACGACATTTAAGAATTCCCATTAGTTATCATAGTCACACACGTTTAGACTAGACTAGGTTCTTGTACTGTTAAGCGTATCGTGTGTGACTATATATACCCCTCCTTAGCTTCCAAGGAGGGGTGTTGGTTGTGTCACTTTTCAAGTTAATTCATTTTTTATTTCTTTCACACACATTCAACCTCTCTATCTCTCTCTCTAAGCCAACAATGGCTTCCACCACCATCTACCACCATGTTAGACCACCGGATCGTATTTAGCATTTCTACATTTGGTATCAGAGCCTCGGTTCTATCCTTGGATCGAGTTCGTATATTCGATTTGGTGGTCTAATTTTTTCTTTGTGTCTCGTTATATCATTTTGTGGTTCATTTTGTCACAAAAATTTTTGTCACGTCTTCTTTTTTTGTCCAATCTGTCCAAACAGTCACATATCATGTCTCGATTTACTATCTATCCATGTCTCAAGTTATGTATTTGGTGAAGTTTATCATTTTTGTGTCCTTTATTCCAATCTTGTCTCGAAATTCATTGTTTTTGTCCAAGTTGTATACCCGTTTTTTGTTCTTTTTTTATCCTGGTATTCATCTAATCTGTTTTTCTTTATGGGGATAAAGACAAAATTTTCATGGTCCAACCATTTTTTTCGGTATATTCAAAGCTGGTCAAAAACCTTTTACGATGGGATTTTGAACTGGATATTCAGATGGCCACTTTCAGATGTACACATTGCGATGGTTTCTTCTTTTTCGGATGTATTCCGATGGGTTTTCTTTTCATTCCGATGGGTAGGGCCGTCCTCATTGCGATGGATGGTTTGATCCCATCGCAATGGTAGTCATGTCGTCATGCTGCCCAATTTTCTTCATGACATTGCCATGGAGTGTGGGTTATTGCGATGGATGAAGTTTGTCATTTCGATGGACTAGAAATTGAAGTAACTATTGCGATGGGTTCTTGTTCCATTGCGATGGGTACCATCGCAATGGGTACCATCGTAATAAGACATCATGTTTCGATGGATTCCTTGTTGACTTTGACTGCGATGGAATACTTTTTTGACTCCGATGGATGGAAGAAAATTTTTGTGATGGGAGTTTAAATTACTTAACTTAAAATATCAGATTTAGACTCATTTTTATCACAAAATTCCTGTCTGTTCATTCCTTTCACATCATTGTATCAAAACCAGTAAATCCAAAAACAATCATTTAACCCAACATGCAATACCAATTACATTCCAAATGACCCATACCATTTTTATCAAAACATTTAAATCAATCCGAGACCTAAACCGAGACCATATCTGTAACAAAAATGTTTAAACTCTCCAACCTTTTTCCTCCACAAATCCTCAACTATCCTAACCCTTCGTCACCTAAACCCAACACCTAGACTCGATCACTATTAATACACACGAATTTCAGAGACTCGAATTCACTCTATCATGATCTCATTTTGTTAAAACGTTTTTTTTAATATGTTAACAGGATTTTTTTTCGTTTAAACAAAACCATTGACCAAACCTACCTGAGATCATATCAATGATCTTGAAGACTGTAGCAATTCTTTGTTCTTCATAGTTTTGTTTTCGATCTAAGCATATGAGGATTGATGGGGTTTGCGATCACTCGTTTGGATGATAGTGTTATTTTGTTTTGAGATGAGAGTGATTATAGCAGATGGTGATTTGGGAGTAATTGATGGGATGAGATTCTTGTGTAAATGTGGAGACGGAGAAAACAAGATGGAGTTTGGTGTGCTTTGGTTTATAATGTGTACCCTTTTATTTCCATGGTGACCAGACAATATTTACACGTGGGAAGAAAGGGACGGAGATATTAAGGTGGGCGATTATTACAAGGAAAAATTGGGTAAATAACCCACACACGTGGCCTTCTAGAAATTGCAACGGGGCGATTATATCTATTGAACTCTGTGAGTGGACTACACGTGGGAACTTTGTTTAAGATTGGGCCTTATGTGGATGACGAGTATAACTGGTAAACTAGTGATGGATCGGGTCATTTTAATTTAAAATGGGCCGTGTGATTTGATCATACACACAATTTTTAAACAAATTTGTATTTTTTTATAAATTTTGTGTATATTAAGTTATACGTTGGTCATCATCGGAACGAGACAAAGTAACAAGTGACGTGACAACGTGACGAGACGTATGTGACGAGAATTTATTTGAGACGAGACCAATGGAAAAAATGGGCGATTTTTTAGTGACTACAGATTTTTTTTTTGGATCGGATATTAATTATTTGAAGACGGAGATGAATTTCTTCGAAGGCGTGTACTTATTTTATCCTTGAACAGATAACTTGCTCGTGCTTAATCTCAGAATGAAGACTTGTTTATCTGGTTTCCGGGTTCGGGGTGGATGGTTGATGACTCGGATAACTATCACTCAAAGGGGTTACTTTGTTGTACTCAGTGTCACGCGCATAGTTGACGTGGATAATTTCAAGAGGGGTTGTGCTTATAGACCTCTTTAGTGATGCATTGGGCACTTAAAATTTTATCCACCGTTCTTAATTCAACAATAGTGCAAGCTTAAGTCACAAGATCGAAGGATTCTTATTCAGTTTCATGTTTGATGTATCTGGTTCATTCCATCAGTGGTCACTTCAAATTGCCTTCAAGTGGGTTGGTAAAGATGGCCATGGAGAGTTTATGAGAAGAGATTTTCAATCAACAGCTGATTCTCACCGAATATAATTAAGCTTATTTATTATTCTCTCGAGATTTTCAGGTTTATGTGCTTACGATTTATTGATGGTTCCAAGATTCGAAACCATCAAGGGGGAAGAAGAAGACACATCGAACGCACAACGAGTACACGTGATGAACTTCATACCTTCTTTTGATTTGAAGACATTCCGGGATGACATTTGTCATAGCCGCAGAGAAAATCAGTGTTTTAACTCGTGGCGTTATCAATCTCTAAACGGTACACTACTGATTCGATGATTAATTGTTTGGTTGTTGCAATTATTCATCATCATTATCCTATATGCATTCCCGGGACTTAATTGACTCTGGTGCATCTCCGGAAGAAGATATGTGCATTTCCGGGACTTAATTGACTCTGGTGTTACGATGTCAACTTCATGAATGGGATAAAGTGTCTACTTCAGTATTTGAGCTTCATAATGGGGATTGATTTACTTTCTTCAACCATGTGGGGGAAGAAATGTCTTGATTCTTTCTCGTATGCATAACTTGAACTCTCAGGGGGAAGAAAAATTCAGAAGAATTATTCAAGCGTGAGAAGAGAAGTTGTTGATCTACTTGGTGTACCCCTTACTTTCAATTCCTCTTAGCAACGTTATCATGTTATATGATGGGATTTGCTTGTTAGATTCCGCTGTGCGCTTAATCATTCTAAGCTTTATTGAAAGCTTTGAAATTGCTTACGAGGATTGTCGATTTAGGGGGAAGCTATTTAAAAAGCTTCTACATCAAGTTTATGTGGCATGAATTAGGGGGAAGCTAATTCAGAAGCTTCTCCTTAACCAGAAGTGTATGGGTTACTTAGCTCGTGCCGTTACAGTATTTCTACTACAAGTTAAAGATGAGTTGTTTTGAAGTCAAAGGCCTCAGAAGATATCATCAGCATTGGACGCTTCATGAAAGCTCTTGTTCTTATCATTATGTACTTGTTAGGAAAAAATATTGTAAGGAATTCTACACGTCGTCCCATGGGAGAAGATTGTTGGAAACTCACTTTATGTGACGACATTTAAGAATTCCCATTAGTTATCATAGTCACACACGTTTAGACTAGACTAGGTTCTTGTACTGTTAAGCGTATCGTGTGTGACTATATATACCCCTCCTTAGCTTCCAAGGAGGGGTGTTGGTTGTGTCACTTTTCAAGTTAATTCATTTTTTATTTCTTTCACACACATTCAACCTCTCTCTCTCTCTCTCTCTAAGCCAACAATGGCTTCCACCACCATCTACCACCATGTTAGACCACCGGATCGTATTTAGCATTTCTACATATTACAATAAGTAGATTTGTCGACTGATATTAATTACCTCGTCTTGAATATTTTGAACGTGTTCGATAGGATTATGTGCGACCCGTGCGATTTTATTTTGTGAATAATTATTTTTATGAGACGATGAAACTAAGTGAAAGGACGATTCGAACGTGGGAAGACATGCTCCGAACGTACGTGATTAATTTTGGTAGTTGATGAGATCGACACTTGTCGTTGGTAGTATCTTTGTACGACGACATTTACCTTGTTAGCATTGAACTTGTAGCATTTGAAGAATAATGTTGATGAAAATATAGATCACCAGTTAAGTGGAATGAAGTAAGAAAAAGCCAGTTGAATGGGCTTGAAATGATTCGAGAGGCTATGGAAGAGACGGTGTAGATTAAGAATCACTCGTTAACCGCGAGAAGAGATGTGTTGATAACCGTAGGAAGAAATTGGTAAATTGAAGTGGAAACCATGGATCGAGATGTTAAGAGATTGAAGCAAGGTATAATATACTCATCGTGAAGGTGTGATGGAATCCGAGACGTGAACCGAAGTCCACATCGGAATGTGAAGACCTCTTTAGGAAGTAGCACCCTCATCTTTCTAGTAGTACGGAATGCGAGCATAAGAACCGGAGAGCGCCGGGACCTCGCTCCCTTAAGGAGGGGAGGATGTAATACCCGTGAATGTGCCGTATGATGCTAAGTTATTGTCTCAAGAGTTGTTCAGTATGAGCATCTCTCTTAAGTTGCGACTCACTTGTGGATGTGATATCCCGAGCCCAACGTCATTTATTTAATCCTATTTTACGAATATTTTTGAAATTTTTAAGAAATTTCGTTTGTTATATGCTTGACGGTTTAAGTCGAAACCAACGTTTACGGTCGTAATTTTAACATTTGACGGTTTAAGAAGAACTGATGACTACTACGATACCGACGGATGCCCAAAATTTATCTTTTGTTATCGATTGATCGATATTTGAGTTTTTCAAGATTTTTATCTTTATTACGTTTTAAGTCGAGTCAGAACCATGTGTATATTCGTTTTGTGTGCGTGTTAACATTTGGAAAGTAATTTTGTGAAACCCCGACCCCCGTAAAAATTCAAAACCCGTCATTTAGCCAAAATCCCGTTCTTTATTTTTACTTTTATGAATGAGGCCAAAAGATAGTTAAAATGGTAAAAATTACCCCACCATAGTATAAAAGGGATTCCTACACAGATACTACTCATTTTTACATTCAAAAAAATTGAAAAACATCTCTTCCTCTCTCTTGATAGCCGCCGGCCATACCACCACCATAAACCACCACTACCATTTTAAAAACTTGATTTTTGAAGAAAATAAGCAAAGACCCATCTCCAGTTTCATCTTGTAAGTGAATCCCACCAACAAAAACACACATGCAATCAAGAAATCTTTTCAAAAATTTATGATTTTTCAAAAATAGGTTTTGATCTAATTAAACTAGTGGGATGTTTAATTGGTGTATTGGTAATGTTAGTTAATCCATAAAACAAGATGGGGTTTATGTTTTTGGTGTTCTACATCCCCCAAAACCCACGAAATATTGGGGGTGTTTGGGTGTTCATGGTGTTTGATGAAATGTGTTGTGGGTTTGTATGTAGGATGTTGTTTTTGGTGTTTTTAAATGGTTAGAACTAATTGCATGTATGATTTGGGATTGGGTTTTGATTAGGGTTTGATGTTCTAGGTAGAGTGGGCTGTTTGGAGTGTTTGGGAATGATCATAAGTGGTTAGAATTGGTCTAGGTAATGTTGGATTGGATTGGAAACAAGTTTTGAATTGATTTTGAGGTAGTAAAATTTAGGCAGATTGTTCAAGCATGTTTTTCGTGGGTTTAACTTTGTAAACAGGTCATAAACATGGGATGTAGTTGTAGAGCTTTTTCTTAGATTCGTTTTGGTATAAGGTAGAGCTTACGACTCCAAACGAGTCAAAAGTTATGCTATTTTGAAAGTTCGTGTACCGGGAGATGAGAACCAACACAATCCGAATTTGTGTTTGGTTTTGGGTCAAATCCCGGGGACCATAGATAGAGTTTGGTAAATGATTGAAAGTTAATTTTTGGTTTCAAACCTGCGTTTGTGAGTCTATTTTTAGACTTAGGTGTTGGATTGGTCAATTGTGTATTTTAAATGGGTCAAACAAGTCCAACATAGTCAAATTGCAAAATCAGTCCAAAAATGTGTACGTCTAGTAATGTGTTATGAAACGAGTCCTAGAAGTGAAAACTTTTTATGGGATTAAATATGGGTTTTATACAGGTCATGAGGTATTTTTGTGAATTTTCTTGAAATTTATATAGGTGCTTAAGTCATAGCGAACAGCCCGTACTTTTGGTAAGTACCGGCAAATCTATAAATGGGAATCAACTTTAATTACGTAGGTAAATGGTATAAGTCTAGTAACAACTACTTGTTTGATTTTGGCGTGAGTTTTCATAAGCATTGATTGTGTTTGCATATGCGTGTGTTTAGTACAATAATGTACGCGGAGTATTGATTTGGTTTTCGTACCTTGATTTTTAGGTCAAGTGTTAGATTTTCCCGGGCATCAACGTCGTCGGTGACATTTCTCGTTACGTCTTCGCTATAACCACTACTACTACGCCAGGTGAGTCTATAGCCTCGCTCTTTACTTATTTCAAACGTTTTTACCCGCGAGGGGGATACATGCTATTTAAATGAAAAGAACATAAGTCATGAATGATTGTTGGACCCGAATGTTGCCTTGAATTGTGTTGAGTCCCTAGTTGTAAAAGTCCCAAAATTCGTGAACTATTAACTATTGTCTTGCCCTTGTGTGGGTTGGAGATAGCCGCTTATACAATTGATAGTACTATGGGGTTGACGACCCTATCCGAGACGAGAGCTAGTACGTTGAGTACCCTCTGCGGACGGATAACTTGTGATAAGAAATAAGGTATAATTACAACTAGCCTTTAGAAGGGGCACTGGTTTCATCTTAATCATGCCGGTCTTTGTACACGGGTGATTGAGTTAACGGATTAGTGTCACGAGCTTAAACACAATTATTAGCTATTGCTAATTATAATATCCTTGAATAATAGATTGTTTGCGCGACAATGCTATCGAATAGTCATGATTGGTTTTAATACTTATGTTCAACCTATGATTTGATAAACCTATAGATTCGCTCAACCTTTGTGTTGACGGTTTTAAGCATGTGTTTCAGGTAACCAAGATTGATAGCAGCGGAGCATGCGAGGATGGAAGTTGTTGTGGCTTGGCGGTCTACTTTGTTTTTCCTCCCTTTTTATCACTTAAAATTTTTTATATTATGTCAGGTGAAACAAGTAATGTACTTTTGGGTTGAGATTCAGTGGGGACCTAAACGCAACTCTGTTTTGTATTATTTTTGGGGTTCGGAAAACAGTATACTTTGATGTTTTAAACAATCTTTAATTTATGTTTAAATTCCTACGTCTCTTTGAGTCGTTCGAAATAGCTTGTGTGTGATGATAACTGCCTAGCACCCAAATGTTGTAGTTCTGCTGCGCATAGCATTTGGTGGGGTGTTATAGGAATGATCTACCCTATCTCGGATTCACCATGGGTTAGTCCCGTCCATTGTGTGCCTAAGAAAGGCGGAATCACCGTTGTGCCCAATGAAAACAACGAGTTGATTCCTACTCGTCTCGTTACAGGGTGGAGCGTTTGTATAGACTATCACAAACTCAATGATGCTACGAGAAAGGATCATTTTCCCCTCCCTTTCATGGACCAAATGCTTGAACGTCTAGCGGGTAATGACTATTACTGCTTTTTAGACGGTTTCTCCGGGTATTTTCAAATTCCCATCGATCCCAAAGACCAAGAGAAAACCACATTCACTTGTCCTTACGGAACATTTGATGATAAAAGAATGCCTTTCGGCTTATGCAATGCTCCTGGGACTTTCCAAAGGTGTATGATGGCTATCTTCCATGACATGATTGAAGAAACTATGGAAGTCTTCATGGATGATTTCTCGGTCTATGGTGATTCTTTCTCTCATTGCCTTGCCAATTTGGAACGCATGCTTAAGCGGTGTGAAGACACTCGCCTTGTTCTAAATTGGGAAAAATGTCATTTCATGGTAAAAGAAGGCATTGTGCTTGGACATAAAATCTCAAAAGCTGATCTTGAAGTGGACCATGCTAAAGTGGATGTCATAGCCAAATTACCTCCACCTTCAACCATGAAGGGTGTGAGAAGTTTCCTTGGTCATGCGGGCTTCTATCGTCGATTCATTCAAGATTTTTCTAAATTCGCTCGCCCGATGACCTACCTCTTGGAAAAAGACACTCCTTTCATCTTTTCCAAAGAGTGTCTTGAATCCTTCAATATTCTTAAGGATAAGCTAACTAAGGCACCGGTCTTGGTTACCCCTAATTGAGAGCTACCTTTTGAATTGATGTGTGATACTAGCGACTTTGCTATTGGAGCGGTTTTGGGCCAAAGAGTGAACAAACACTTCCAACCAATCCATTACGCTAGCAAGACAATGACGGGGGCTCAATTGCATTATACCACTACCGAAAAAGAGCTTTTAGCTGTAGTGTATGCTTTTGAGAAGTTCCGCCCCTATCTTGTCCTTTCTACCACCATCGTGTACACCGATCATTTCGCGCTGAAGTACTTGTTGACTAAGCAAGATTCTAAGCCAAGACTTCTTCGTTGGGTTTTGCTCCTTCAAGAATTCAACATTGAAATTCGTGACAAAAAGGGGATCATCCGAATCAAGAGATCAATGACTCTTTTCCCCTTGAAGCCTTAATGTCTATCAATCTAAATCTTGATGACACCCCGTGGTTTGCGGACATTGCAAACTACTTAGCGGGTGGAATTCTCAAGGAAGGGTTAACGTCCCAACAAAAGAAAAAGTTCTTTAAAGATATTGAACATTATTTCTGGGACGACCCTTACCTCTTCAAACAATGTGCGGATCTCGTCGATGTGTTGATGGACCGACAGCGGTACAAATCCTTGACGCTTGCCATAAAGGACCCACCGGTGGTCACTTTGGTCCCAATTACACCGCGAAGAAAGTATTCGACTCCGGATTCTATTGGCCCACCATTTATCGTGACGCTCACGAAATGGTTAAACATTGTGATGCTTGCCAAAGACAAGGCAAGATCACACATAAAGATCAAAATTTCATACAAAATGTGAAATCTTTGATGTATGGGGTATCGACTTTATGGGGCCATCTCCATCATCTAAAGGGAACAAGTACATCCTCGTAGCCGTTGACTACGTTTCTAAATGGGTTGAAGCTAAGGCTCTCCCTACGAACGTTTCGAGGGTGGTTGTGAACTTTTTGAAGCAACTTTTTGCTCGATTCGGTGTTTCTCGTGCTATAACCAGTGACCGCGGGACTCATTTTTGCAATGATCAATTCGCAAGAGTCATGGCTAAGTACGGTGTCAATCACCGTCTTTCCACCGCTTATCATCCCCAAACTAATGGGCAAGCCGAGATATCTAACCGCGGATTGAAGCGAATTCTGGAGCGTACTGTGGGAGAGCATCGTGCCTCGTGGGCCGATAAGTTAGATGATGCTTTGTGGGCTTTCTGTACCGCTTATAAGACCGCGATTGGTTGTACACCTTATCCTCTTGTGTACGGGAAGGCATGCCACCTCCCTATCGAGCTGGAACATAAGGCATACTAGGCCTTGAAGTGGGCTAACTTTGACATCAACAAAGCCGGCGATCTTCGAAAGATTCAACTCAACGAGCTCAATGAACTAAGGAATGAAGCTTATGAGAACTCGTTGATCTACAAGGAGAAGACCAAGATCATCCATGATGCAAGGATTAAGAACCGAGAGTTCCACATTGGTGATCAAGTCTTACTTTTTAACTCTCGGTTGACGATCTTCTCGGGAAAGTTGAAGAGCCGCTGGTCTGGTCCATTCACCGTCTCCAAAGTCTTCCCATATGGCACCATTGAGCTTTCTCAGCCAAATGGGCCCAATTTTAAGGTGAATGGCCAGCGCGTGAAGTTGTACTTTGGTGAGGACATCTCTCATGAGATGATTCCATCCCTCACCACGTTTCCTTTGAATTAAGTTCTGGGTCGAGTCAGGCTCGTGACTAGGTGAACAAAAACAAGCGCTTCTCGGGAGGCAACCCGTGATCTATCCTTTACCGTTTTCATAATAAGTGTAGGGGGAGCCCCGTATGTGTTTGTTGTCTTGTGTCTTATTCTGTGCAGGGATTTAAGCTTCAAAGATCAATTCTCGATGACTTTTGATGAACCGTGATCCCGTGTACCCATCTTCCCGGTTCTATCCTAAACTTGTCGTGATTCAATATTTCATATCTTATATGTTCACATTGAAATCACTATAGTTGTCCTTTCCTTAGCAAGATTTAAACAAAGTGCACAATGTCATAAGTGTAGGGGAGTTTACTCTCACATGCTTAAACATTGAGGACAATGTTTATATCAAGTTTAGGGGGGACTTCTATCGAAGTAAGTGGTCTTTTCCATGTATTTGTCCTCATTTTAACCGGAAAATTTGATTTTTCGACATTTTTCAAAAATTTTAATCTATTTTGGCCTAGTAATTTTTCCTTTGTTATCGTTATTTACTTTCCTTGCTAAAATAAGTTTAATAAAGTGGTTTTAAATTTTTCAAAGTCGTGAATATTTTGACTCAACCCGAGTTTACTTATCTAAGTTTACTCTAGCTAGTATCCTTAACGTGTTTAAGTCAAGTTTTGCTAGGCTTTTATATAGGTAATTTTAAAACGCGAAAGTCTTAACTCTCATGGGTTAAGAACAAGAACTTTTCGCAAGTTCCTATAAATGATCCTAGAGAGTCGTTTATCAAGGGAACTTTAAAACGCAAATTCTAAACTTGAAAGAGTCTAAGAGTTTGCAAGATCCTATAGATGACTCGAAAACCCAAAACTTTGATTTAATTGGCTAAGCATCCACGAGTCTCATTCCTTGAGATTTTAAACTGTGGAGAACGAGAGATGATAGAGTCAATTATAAGTTTGGTACTCTTTCATGAATTTATGTGAGTTGATTATGAGCTTTTTCTCTCATCGCTTGTTAATAAATTTAATTGCAATAAATAAGGTTGTACGATTTGAAAAGTTACTTAGCTTCTAGCCCAAGATCGTTTAAAAGTTGCGCGGTATTAATTAGAGTTCATAGCCAAGGCATAACTTATCGAAGCGGGATGCGAAGATTGGCGAGTCCGAAAAGGCCCTAACAAGGCATGAGGGCTACATTTTGTTGCTAAAGATTCAAAGTGATGTGAAGAATTATTTATCAAAAATCAATATGAAGGATCGAGACACACGACGAAAAGCAAAAACTCCCCAAAATATCATGGAGAAGTCTATCCAAAAAGGCCCTAACAAGGTATGAGGATAAATAGATCCAAGTCCTAAAAGGAGACGGATCGTTGTATATCAAAATCCAAAATAAAGATTGGAGAAAAATGAAGAAGTCGTGGTCCAAGTATGAAGAATCTCTCAAAAACTTCAAGTGAAGAAATTCCTATTATGAAGAGAAGACCATAATTTCAAGAACGTCTCTCAAGATTTGAAGTATGAAGTCGCTGCCAAATATCGGTCCGAGAAAGGTCTCAAATCGTGAAGCGAGTTATGCCAAGATATGAACTTTAAGAGGTCCCGAGAAGCAGTTTTAAAAGATTTTGTCCTTTAGCTAACTATTGATTAAATCGTCCCACTTTATTTTCTGCCTAAATAACTATCGAAATAAGTCAAACAATGCATCCTCGTGATCATTCAAGACAAAATTAAAATATAAGAGATACACCTAGGAATAAGGTAGTCTAAGTAAATAATTGGCCCACATGAATTCGTGTTAGTTTGCTAACTTATAATAACAATGATCTCGTTTTTAAGCTTGGTATGGGGAACGTGAAACTTGAGAATGATAAACGTTCATGGCAGCCAAAACCCAATGTAAGTCTTTGATTTCTTTACTTGTTTCTATCTTTTTATTTTCCTTAATGTTTAGTATTTAATAAAGGCCAAGGTGGGTTATTTATGATGGAAAATGTAAACCGTGCTTTAAAATTAATGCTTTTACCACTTATTTCCAATAATAACAAGACCAAAACGTGTATTTTATGTCGTAAAAGTCGGAATTATGCGTGGTTTGTGTTTTTATTGTGTTTTAGGACCAAAAGATGAAAAAGGAAGAAAACACGGGCTTTCACGGGCTTTTATCGAAGAAAACGAGAAAAGACGATGTCAAAAGATCAAGAGTGCAAAAAGAACGGAAGTCCAAGGCCTATTCTGAAGATTTATCGAAGAAAAAGTCTAAAGACGGAAGTTTAATAAAGTCAAAGAACTCAAGTCTAAATAAGTGAAGAATTTATAAGACGAGTTCAATTAATCCCGAGACGACATCAAGAAAAGTCAAAGAACTTAAAAGACGAAGAGCCGAGAAGAAAGAAAGAGGAGGCAACACATGCACCTCCCCATTTCCCTATAAATACCCTCCTAAACACATTAGGAGGGGAGTTAGCTAGTTTTATTTTTCTTTGTTTTAGTTTTCATTTTTAGAGAGAGAAAGTGTTTAACTTTCTCTCACTAAAACTTCATCTTTTCTTTCAAGTTAAGCTTTCTTTAATCTTTGTATTTAAGTTTTATTAATCAAGAAGTTAAGTTTCTTTTATCTTTAATCTTCTTCTACCTTTCTTTATTTTGATCTTGATTCGTTCGAATCTTTGAGTTTGTTTTCATCTTGATGCTTATGTGATTAAAAAGTTCATCTTTTTATTCCTCTATAAGTTTTTATACGGATTAAGCTTTGAGCTTGACATGCTTATTGGCTTATTTTGTGTTTAGCTTATTTGTTTCAAAGTTATATTAAAGTATTCGTCTTTTTAAAGTTTGATTTAAAAGTTTGCTTATTTAAAGTTTTGAAAAGTTGTTATTCGTGCTTATTTGGTTTGTTTCATTATAGATTCGATCAAGTTTTGGATTGAGCTTATTGAAAATAGCTTAATACTTAGCTTATTTTTCGAGTACATACCATCGGAAAGGGTAAACCCCTTTCCGATTTGACATTCCGACTGCATCACCTTCTTTCCGATCATCTTGATTGGAAAAGGGTTTACATTCCTTTTACATTCCTTTTGCATTCCTTTTGCATTCCGACCAGTATTCCAATTGCTTGATTGGAAAAGGGTTTTACATTCCTTTTACATTCCTTTTTCATTCCTTTTGCATTCCTTTTGCATTCCTTTTGCATTCCTTTTACATTCCTTTTGCGTTCCTTTTACATTCCTTTTATGCATTCCAATCAGATTCCGATTAGCAACATTCCGATGGGATTAATCCCTTGTTTTTACAAAGTTTTCAAGTTTTAGATTCATTAAGTGTTCAAGTATTTTTCTAATCTTGTCTTTAAGTTTTCAAGCATTTATTTTTTTACTCATCATTTTAGTTTAATCTTTAAAGCTCTTATTTTACTCAACGACAATTTTCATACTTGCTTTTAGATTAAAATAGATAACCAAACCATTTTCATTTCCACCACGAACAATTGAGTCGCACTTTCTACCAATAATCAATTCGAAAAGATCGGAACAACGAATTTTCATAACTAAGTGAAAACTTAGTTATTAATTATATAAGCTGAAATAGACTTAGGTTATATAAGCTTAACCAAACAGCCTATAAGGCTAGGGGGAGTGGTGCAAAAAAAACCCACCGCCACGTCAGATCCACCTCAGCTTTCTCTTTCGTCTCACTAACTCACTCAAAACTCACCTTTCAAGGTTCTTAGGTTGGTGGGAGTGGCACCAAAGCCACCCGCGAGTTCACTCAACCCACCCGCAGCCCCCACCCCACCCACAAAAACTCGCGCGCGAGTTGTTCCCCGGCAACAAAAAACTAGGCAAACTCACCTGGGTGAGTTTATACCATGTGGGCCCAAGTGTTTTTATTTTTTGAGTTAGGTTTATTATTGGGTGTTTTTTGTGAGTGAGGTGTGTTTAAATAATAAAAAAATAGGTATGATAGGTGAGTTGTAGTGAGTTTGGGTGAGTGTCATTACCTCCTGTGGGGAGTTTGGGTGAGTTTGTTAAAAAGCTGATGTGGCGCTGACGTGGCGCTGAGTGGGTTTCTTACCACTCCCACCAGTCTTAAGAAAAAAAAACTCCACCACCACCTCACCTCCACCTCATCTTTCCACTATCATTTTTTACTTTTTATTTATACATTTAATTAAAAACGATACACGCGGGTATATATAAACGATACACCGATTATTAAAAAACAAAAACTTTATTAAAAACTTTTATTAAAACGATACATGGGAAATAAAAACATTACAAGGAAATAAAAACAACACATATTTAAGTAAAAACGATACACGGATAATTTAAACATAAGGAAAAAAAAGTGGAGAAGTTTTCACAACCTCCCAACAATGAAGATACTGAAACCGGACCCCATGCTCAACTTCAAATTCACGGAGGGCGTTATTCATAACCTCCTCATCAGTAGATTCGGGTCCCCGTGCAAGCCTTGTGTTGTTGTAACATTGAATAAACCTACGCAGGGCACACATGAGGCCTTTCCATTTCCATATTAGCCTATCGTGGGCTCGTTTCCTTGGATCATTTAAATGACCCTCAATCAGTTGCAAAACCGCAGCCCAAAAAGTACGAGTATTTGTCCGGTTTGTCACGGTGTTTTCAGCAACCCAAATCTAAGCTCGACACAAAACTACTTCTTCCTCGTCTGTCCATAGTACAGGCGCCATTTGATTTGAGAAGTGAAAGAAGAAGTTGAATTATGTGTTTGAGAGGAAGAAGATGAATGATGATGAATTGTGAGAAAAGAAGAAGTAAAAAGGGAGATTATATAGGGATAAATGGGATAAGAATTAAATTTTGTGGGTAAATGTGAAGGGTGAGTAACTCACCGTTGGTGGGTTTTTGACTGCATAGGTATCATAACCCACGCGTGGGTTTTTGAGGTGAGTTTGTGGGGTTCTTGGCAACCCACGCGTGAGTTTTTGCCATGTCAACCCCACGGGTGAGTTTTTTCTACCACTCCCCTAGCCTAAGTAACTGGATCATGACGCAATACACTGTTTTGATGCGTGTTTATATACAAAAGGGTTAATGACAATTTATATTAAGAAATTTTATACATGTTCCATTATCAGATGTAAATTTGATAAAATACTATACTCGTCAAATTTTGTTTTTAGGTATCAACGAAAATTCGTTTTATATTTCTAAAATTTACTGTAGCTGATAAATATATATGACACGTTATAAATTTGTTAGTATGTTATAAGTGAACTTTGAGACAGTTTGATGGGTACTTCAAAACATTTGACAAATTTAATGAGTATTTTGAAGCACAATAACTTTATGTAACAAAACTAAAATAATAAATAAAAAGTATAAATTGTAGCCGGTTGCTAATCACGATAGATAAGCAAAAGTATGATACTGAACTAAAATTTGATAGTTAAACGGTATTTTCCAAAAGAGAGAATTGCATAAATTGTTTTGAAGTTTGATCATTTTATAAATTTTGTTTCAAATATTTTGAAAGTGTTTATGTCGTCTCAAAATTAAACTGTTTTGTAAATTTTCATTATTGAAATTTTGCTATCTTGCATGTATCGTCTCGTTTGACTCTCGTGACCTATTTTTGTCTCAAAATCAAACTATTTTGCAAATTTTAATCCGACCCCGAATAAGTTTATTCGGGTCAGGTCACTTGGGTCCAAAACGTATTCGGGTCAATTCGGGCGAATTGACCCGAGTTCTAATTAGGCTCGGGTTTATATTTTTTTAGCATCGATCCGAATTGACTCGACCCGACTTGACCCGAACCCGACTTGATCGGACTCAAATAACACATTTTACATTGTATTATTACTTGAATAAGTCAATTTTTAGTTTTTTCCTTATACTCGGGTTGATCCGAACCCGAATTGGTCCGAACCCAAGTGACCCAAATTCTAATTAGGCTCGAGTTCAAGTATAATTATTTTGAATTTTGACCCGACTTAACCTGACTCAAATTGATCCGAACCCAGTTGATCCGACCCAATTCCACCCTAGTTGAAATAACATACTAATAAGTGTCACCTAACAAAGTGATCCACTTTTGTTAGATAAATGGGATATCTGACTACTAGTATTGAGATTGTTTGTACTTTGTACATGTGTTTAGAATTGCTACTTTGTATTGTATTAGGCGAGTATCTGCGTATAGCGGCGAAAATTTTTAATTAAAGATAATTAACGATATGCGATATTGTTGTGAATGTTATGCGTAAAGTTTGTAAAACAAAGTAAATAACATAACTTACGGTTGTTTTAAATCTCAGTAGTCATCAACCTAAATGTTTCTCTAAAATAGTAAGCAATTATAGATTCATGTAAGAAGGTTAAAGGAGATCTATGCATTCCCACTTCTTGTTACAAACGAGGATACATGCAGGTTTCTTGCTTTTTCGTTGCTTTTATATGTGAGCAAATGGTTAATAAAGTAGTGTAGTGCGTCATATAATCACACAATATTTGGGGTTAAACGGGTCAAACAAAATGGATGCAAAAAATAATAATATTCTAAGGAAAAAAAGGCATATCAGAAAACTGGAAACGGGTGAAAATGAGTTGGCGTGTTAAAAAATAAATATTAAACGATAAAGGAAATATAATGATTAAAAATAAGGTTCAGCTTTTTTACTTCAGTACAAATACGAAGAGAAGGGCACTTTATGATCCAACCGATATTCGTAATTGGCAAGAACCGCTCTTGTTCTCGAACAATATTACAGGTTCACGGAGATCAGATTTTGTCGTGAAGGTAAAAGATCGAATTTGAAGCCCGTATCAATGACAGTAGTGTAGAAGCAACAGATGCTTTGTCCCTTATATACGCAGATCCAAAACAATCGCATTTCAATAGCAATTTATCAAATATACATCAGCCAAATAATATAGAAGCATAAACGGCAAGCAATTATTTCATTATATTTAAAGGTGCACATTATGGTCTACAATTATGTTCAAAGCTCCGTTCTGGCTTCACACAAACTTATTACATTTTATTTAAGTGGTTGTTTATATGTGTGAGAAATATGAGATATTCTTCCCTAACATGTTATAATTACGCGTAAAGCCATCTTCGTGAACTTGTTGCTGAAAACTGATTCACCCGAAAGAGCATAAATGATGCTATTCGAATATGAAAGCCAAACTGGCGAAAATGAGACGTGATCATTAAATTTTGCTCTTCCTGACCTCTTACAATACGCTTGAAAAAACGTGTCTACTACGCAAAACAAATTCCTAAGATTTCAATGATACAAAAATATGATAAGAAGCAAGATCTTACGTTTTTCCTAAAACAGCTACTCTTTGCTCAAGAAACTGATAGGATCCAGTTCACAAAAAAAATAGAAAGAAATTATAGGTCCGCAAAATATAATGAAAACAGGCTTATTTTTACTTAACATGACTATATTTAAATTGCAATTTCCCTTTCAGAAAATGAGGCATGGAGTTAATATTAAGCTATTGTTCACGGTGAATATAAGGTGCCATTGGAGCCATATCTCGGGTTCAAATCCAGTATTTCACATAATATACTCTATTCATAAGGCGGTTTCTTGTGAAGTGTACATAACATAGGGCCATTTTAATATATTCAGACACTCTTTGTGTAAAACGAGCTTTGGACCTCTCGTTTCACTGCGGCGCGTATGAGGTCAATGACAGCACGTGTTTCATGATAATATACTTGTATATAATTAGAAAATACAAACTAAGAACTATTTCTAGTCCAACCAAACACGATATTAATAAGTTACAGTGACTAATAAAAGCAATAAACCACCAACTCAAACAAAACATCAACAATAATCTTCTTAGGTTTGAACTAATATCGATTTCAAATGAGCCCGTAATTCTTCTTCATATAGTCGCGTTTATCTTTTAGATAAATATTATAGTTCTTTTCAATAACGCCAAGAGAATTACAAAATGTAACCAAAAATTCATCGGGTGCTGCACGCAGTCCTTGAGCCAAGTTTTTATAATTTAAGGATGTTTAAGGCATTTCTCCCGTAAAACACTTCGAATCCATTAGAGGTTGCATCTTGGGTGATATGCTCAAGGGAAATATTTAAACTAATAATATATGTTCAACCTTACCGTTCTTCTTATAAATGCGTTAAGCATATGGAAGATACACAAAGAACAGAAAATGGCTTAAATGTGTGTTATCTGTTTCAAACCTATAGTCTTTAGTCTTGTGGTAGACAGTAAACTTAGACTATATATCAACAATGCATAGGGCCTTACAATTTAATATATCTTACTATAACTTCAAATTATACATGTATTTGCTAAAAGTGTACACAATCAAGTTCCCGAACCCCGTGTCACTATTGAGATTCATTAATCATACCCGTAAGCGTGTCATTCTGCGTAATATTGAAAGCAACACTGATAGGTGTGTAAACACCCATCCTTTTTACCACTTAATTACAATAATAACCGAGCCAAAACGTGTATTTTATGTCATTTATGTCGGAATTATGCGTGGTTTGTGTTTTTGTTGTGATTTAGGACGAAAAGGTGAAAAGTGGAGAAAACACGGGCATTCACGAGCTTTTATCGAAGAAAAAGACGAAAGACGAAGTCAAGAAATCAAGAGTGCATAAAGAACAGAAGTCCAAGACCAATTCTGAAGATTTATCGAAGAAAAAGTCAAAAGACGAAAGTTTACTAAAAGCCGAAGAACTCAAGTCTTATTTATGAAGAAATGTCGAGACGAGTTTAAAGAAATCCCGAGACAAAGTCATTAAAGTCCAAGATTTAAAGAAGATTAAGAGGACAAGGACTTAAGCATGCAATTAAGAAAATATGAAAGAGGGAGGAAGCTTCCTAAGCACTCCTTAATCTCCCCTATAAATAGATTAGAATGTATTTCATTTTCCTTTGTTGGATAGCTTGACAAACTATTTCTTCCATTTTAATTACCTTGCACATTTAATTACCTTGTCATTTACTTTTCATGTCCATTTAAATACCTTGTCTTGCACCTTAAATATATTTAATTTCAAGTAAGTTTTCTTTTAATTCTTGTCAATCTTTATTTTTATTGTTCATCTCCTATGTACCTTTCTTTAATCTTTGATCTTTATGTTTATGTTCATGTTCATGTTTTGAGTTTTTATTGATTAAAGTGGGTTTTGATTATTTTGGTTATATTTGTTAGTTTGATTGATTTGGATTGTTTGTTTATGATTAGTAGATATTTTGTGATTAGTTTGATTTAATCTTGTGGTTGATTTAGATTGAATTTGTTTAGATTCGTGTTGTTCTTGTTCTCCTTGTTCTTCGGTTTGTTTGTTACTGATCTTTTCCCAGGAAACGTTCCGAATCAAGCCAGTTATTACGAGTGAAGGATTTGTTGAAAGTTTATTCCGGATCAAGGGTGTTCATCCGGAATATTGGACATTCCAGATCAGAAGAGTTTATTCGGAATAATTTATTATTCCGGATCAAACCGTTCATCCGGAATATTAGACATTCCGGATCAGCCTTTTATTCCGGATCAAGCTCACATTCCGGATCAACAGAATATTCCGAATCAAGGGGACATTCCGGATCAAGGCATTATTCCGGATCAAGGACCAGCATTCCGAATCAAGACTTTATTCCGGATAAGTGACATATTCCGGATAAAGGATTTATTCCGGATCAAGGGTTTTGGTGAATATTCCGAGTGAAGAAGAACATTCCGAACGAAGGTGACATTCCGGATGAGTGTTTATTCCGAACGAAGGATTATTCCGGATGAGCTGTGTTCAGGTTATTTTTAGTTTCTGTTTTTAATTCTTTAATTTCAAGCTTTATTTTTCCTGTTTTTTTTCCTTAGTCGCACATTAAGTTTATTTGCCTTAGATTTATTTTAGCCTTGCCTTAGTTTTAAGTTTTAGTTGCGTTTTAAGTTTGCCTTAGATAGTTTTAAGTTTGCGTTATTTACTTTTAGTGCTTTTAATTTTAGCCTTGTTTTAAATACTTGTCATTTATTTTAAATTAGACTTAGATTTACTTTAACGCCATTTACTTTTAAGGTCTTGCACTTTTTAATTACTACAACGACACAACTATTTGTTTCACCAAAGAACGACTGAGTCGCATAGTTAACCAGGATCAATTCGATTAGACCAACACAACGAACTTAATTTTTATACGGGCAAAAGCCTTGTATCAAATGGCGCCGCTTCCGGCTCTTTTCGTAAAGATTAACGGTTTTCTATGAGAGACGCGTTGATTTTTGGGATCCGTTCACTTGTGAGCGTTATTTTCTTGCTTAAAAATTGTTAAAAATCCATAAAAATTAAAAATTGTTAAAAATCCATAAAAATAAAAAAATTTAAAAATCTAAAAAGATTTTATTTTTATTGTGTATATATATTCTCTTTGTGTGTGGTTTCTTTTTCTTTTGCCTTTGTAGGTGTATGCGTACTAGATCTTCTACTTATCAAGAGCCCGAGACTCGAGAAGATTTAAGTATGGTAGGTGTTAACAACAACAATAATCCACCGCACCTCAACAATAACAACAATGTTCATCCACAGCCCGATCTTCGGACAATGGAGGAGCTTTGTCAACCTACCATGTTTGGACGAGGAGGACCGATTGAGCCGATGCAAATCACAGCTCCGGAGTTTTTGTTGAAGCACCACATGATTCAGCAAGTGCAAACTAACCCATTCGTCGGAATGCCTCATGATGATGCCAACAAACACCTCGACAAATTCATTACAATCACTCAAAGCATGAAGTTGCCCGGTGCCACAATGGATGTTCTACGCCTTCAACTCTTTCCACATACTTTATCACACCACGCCGAGAAATGGTATGATCGTCTTCCAAAGAATTCAATTCATACTTGGGATGACATGACTCAATGCTTTTTGTCGCGCTACTTTCCACCATCCATGGTCACGAGCCTTCGCAATCAAATCAACGGTTTCATGCAAGATCCCGATGAATCTCTATTTGATGCTTGGGAAAGATATAATGTTTTGATTGATCGTTGTCCAAACCACAACATGCTTCCAGTCACATTGATCGATACTTTCTACAACGGTTTGACTTTTCGTGATCGTGATACGATTAATGCAGCCGCCGGTGGCACATTTATGAAAAGAAGACCCGAGGAGTGTAGAGAGCTTATTGAGAACATGATTACTCATCACAAAAATTGGGATTCCTCCGCTTCTTCAAGGAACAACCCGAGAGTCAATGTTTCTTCTACTTCAGCAAACCCTGATATGACCGAATTCACCCGCATGATGACTGAAATAAACAAAAATATCTTGCTTCTCGCTACAAACCAACAACAACAAGTTAAAGCGGTTGCTAGTCCTTGTGAGACATGTGGCGGTCCACACTCATACACTGATTGTCCTTCTACTCAAGGAAATCTGGAAAATGTGTATGCAGCTTATGGTAATTATTCACCAGAAAATTACCAAGCTCGGCCACAAGGGAATCGAAATTTGCTGAGTTACCGGTCAAACAACTACCTTTCACCCGGTTTTTCTCCTCAAAACCAAAACCCCAACAACAACTACAATAGAAGCAACCAAATCCCACCAAGAGCTTCTAATCCTTATCACCCACTCGCTCAACAAGCCCTACCCATTAATCCGGATGTTGAGGCTTTAATGAGAACCTAAGGTGAGAAAATCAAGAATCTATAGAGCCGAATTATCAATTTGAAAGGGGATATCACCAAGCAAGGAAATGACATAAGATCCGAGCTTGGAGATAATATCCAATCCTCCTTCAGCAATCAAACGAATGATTTGAAGAATATGCTTGCTAGTTTCTTGCCCACAACTCAACCTTCTTCTTCGAGTTCTCTACCTTCAAACACCATCACCAATCCGTGAGTGCTATTACTACCCGTAGTGGAGTTTACCATAGTAGGACCACCTATCCCACCCCCATCATCATAACACCTCCTCCACCACCATTTATCCCTACTACTCCCACACCTAGTAGTAGTGCACCATTACCATCTTTGCCTCGTCGTGATGAAGTACCCACCAAGAATCCTCCACCAACCCCACCTTCAACATCTCAACCTTTACCTACACCTACACCTTCACCACCCAACCCCAATATTCTTTATCCATCTCGCTTAGGCAAGACCAAAATACACACAAAGGATGACATTCAAGTGTCGAATTATTTGAAGATGATCTCTCAAATGACTTTCAACATTAGCCTTGTTGAAGCACTTGTCCACATGCCGAAATTTGTCAAAGCATTCAAGGAATTGCTTAACAAGAAGGAGAAGTTGATTGAGCTCGCCAACACACGCTTAAATGAAAACTGTTTTGTAGTTATTCTTAAAGAACTTCCAGAAAAACTTAGAGATCCCGTTCGTTTTGTGTTGCCTTGCATCTTTAACAAAACCGAAGAATTTGTTTCCCTAGCTGATCTCGGGGCCAGTATTAATCTGATGCCATTAAGTGTTTGGAAAATACTATCATTACCCGACCTTACTCCAACAAGGATGACTCTTGAGCTTGCAAATCGCACTCTCGCTTACCCCGTTGGTATTGCCGAAGACGTGTTCATTAAAGTTGTCACATTTACTTTCCCGGTCGACTTTGTCGTTGTTGATTATGAAATGGACCCTCGTATTCCTTTAATACTTGGTCGGCCATTCTTGAAAACCGGACGAGCTTTAGTTGATGTTGCCGAAGGTGAATTAATTTTAAGAGTCGGGGATGATGCACAAGTGTTCAAAATGGGGAAGCTTACAAGCAAATCCTATGGACAAGAATCTGCGAATATGATTAATGTGCTCGATGATTTTGTCATCTACAACAATCCTCTATTTGATTCTTGCATTGATAATCCACTTTTTGAAGATGATGTGGATGATTCTCTCTCCAATTTGGAACCTTCACCCATTTATGATTCTCCATCGATCTTTGATGCTTATGATGATGATTCTAGCTCAGATTCGGATGATTATGATGACCTTACTTCCGAGTATCCCGACATACCCATTTATGATGATTTTGATGAGGCTGATACTCTTTCGAGTGATTCTTCACATGATGAAGATCCTCCGTCATCCATGCTTAATCCTACTTTGGATGATTACTCTTTTGAGGAAGACTTCTCTACTTTTCTCAATACTTACTTCCCTCATGAGAGTGATGCTCCTCCTTTAGACTTTGAAGATTATCGTCTTGATCCTACTTTGGATTTGAAGAAAATTCTTTCAAAGGAGAAGCAACCGGTCGACACCGACATCCGCAGCACGTATGAGTTAACACCTCTTTGTCCACATTCTGAGGACGAGGTTGTGCATTTTCTTCGCGGATCTTCTTCACATTCTGTTGAGCCTGAGTGCTATTTTCCCCTAAAGGAAAAGGTGTTCGACCGCGGTATCGATATTCTTCAGCCATCTCAGTATCCGTCTGATGAAATAAAAGGAAATATCTTTGGAACTTTGGAAGATATGCTTGCACCACCTCACCCTTGCTCCCACCGTGCTCCATCTTTGCTTAAGGGAACCTTGCCTACTCTTCTTTGGCTTGCCTTGTTCGCCTTAAGCTTGTGCTACTTGATGGACGAAAACTATGTCTTTGATCCCGGTGGATATGTTTCATGCTTCTTCCTATAGTAATCAAGGTCGAGTCAGGCTCACGACTCGGTTAACAAAAATCAAGCGCTTCTTGGGAGGCAACCCATGTATCTATCTTTTAGCTTTCTTTATCCTAAGTGTAGGGGAGACCCGTTGGTGTTTTTCCTCTCTTCTTCTATTCAGGGATTCGAGCGCTCAATGATCCACTCTTGATGATTTTTGACGACCCGTGATTCCGTGTTCCCTTCTTCCCTGTTCTATCCTAAACTCTTTTCGATTCACTATTTTATATTTTCCAATATTAAAATAGGAATCTCGTTAGTTGTCTTTTCTTTAGCAAGATTTAAACAACGTGCACAATGTCCTAAGTGTATGGGAGTTTACTCCCACATGCTTAAACATTGAGGACAATGTTTATATTAAGTGTAGGGGGGACTTCTATCGAAGTTAAGTGGTCTTTTCCTTGTATTTGTCCTCATTTTAACAGGAAAATCAATTTTTCGACATTTTTCAAAATTTTTGATCTATTTTGGCCTATTAGTTTTTCCCTTTGTATAGTTATTTTTCCTTCTTTGTTAGAATAAAAGTTTAATAAAGTGGTTTTAATTTTCAAACGTTGTGAATCTTTTGACTCAACCCGAGTTTACTGATCTAAGTTTACTCTAGCTAGTATCCTTAACGTGTTTAAGTCAAGTTTTGCTAGGCTTTTATATAGGGAGCTATAAAACGCGAAAGTCTTAACTCTCACGGGTTAAGAACAAGAACTTTTCGCAAGTTCCTATAATTGATCCTAGAGAGTTGTTTATCAAGGGAACTTTAAAATGCGATTTCTAAACTTGAAAAAGTCTAAGAGTTTGCAAGATCCTATAGGCGACTCGAAAACCCAAAACATTGATTTAATAGGCTAAGCATCCACGAGTCTCATTCCTTGAGATTTTAAACTGTGGAGAACGAGAAATGATAGAGTCAATTATAAGTTTGGTATTCTTTCGTGAATTTATGTGAGTTAATTATAAGCCTATTCTCCCATCGCTTGCTAATAAATTTATCTGCAATAAATAAGGTTGTACGATTTGAAAAGTTACTTTGCTTCTAGCCCAAGATCATTTAAAAGTTGCTCGGTATGGATTAGAGTTCATAGCCAAGGCATAACTTATTGAAGCGGGATGCGAAGATTGGCGAGTCCAAAAAGGTCCTAACAAGACATGAGGGCTACATTTTGTTGCTAAAGATCCAAAGTGATGTAAAGAATCATTTATCAAAAAATCAATATGAAGGATCGAGACACACGACGAAAAGCAAAAGCTCCCCAAAAGTCATGGAGAAGTCTATCCGAAAAGGCCCTAACAAGGTATGAGGATAAATAGATCCAAGTCCAAAAAGGAGGCGGATCGTTGTATATCAAAGTCCAAAATAAAGATTGGAGAAAAATGAAGAAGTCGTGGTCCATATATGAAGAATCTCTCAAAATTTCAAGTGAAGAAATTCCTATTATGAAGAGAAGGTCATTATTTCATGAACGTCTCTCAAGATTTGAAGTATGAAGTCGCTGCCAAATATCGGTCCGATAAAGGTCTCAAATCGCGAAGCGAGTTATGTCAAGATATGAACTTTATGAGGTCCCGAGAAGCAGTTTTAAAAGATTTTGTCCTTGTAAAACCCGCATGCTTTTACCATGAATAGTGCCCTTAAGATCGTACGTCCTAGATTAAAACTTACCTCATTTAGTTATGATCACATTCATGTGCTAGTAATCAAGCAAGTGCATACGTGTATGACATGACAAGTATCGATTACGTACGAACTCATGATAAACAGTTAATAAATATGTCACGTGAACATAATTAAATCATGATCACCATTTAAAATACGAACTAGAATAATTACGTATATACATATAATATAATTACGAGCGTTAAAATTACGATAAACGACATGATAAAATGAACAGAAACACTTTAAACACGAACACGTTAACCACGAACGAACACGAAACATCGGGACACGAGAAAGGTACGGGTACCCCATGTGGGGCCCCCATACCCACGGCACAACAACAAGAAATGGGCTAAGCCCATGGACTTTTACAAGTAAAGGGGGGTTATGGTAAATATGTTTTTCATTTTTCACTTTCAAGCAAAATAACATTTTAACCTAAAAAGTTTTCTCCTCCTCCTCCTTGGTTTCTTTTGTACCGCCACCTACATCACCACCATAGGAGGGTGTTGTTGATTTTTGACATTAAATACAAGTGCTAGAAACCGTGTTTGTTCATCCCCTTTCAAGCTACGTGTTGGTATACCATTCTAAACCCTTTTTTTTAATTCTTTTTGATCTTTGATTATTTTCATGAACATGTTATTATTTTTCTTATTAAAACATGATAATTAAACATTGATCTAACATGTTTTGGGGTAAATTAAAATCAAAGAACGTTATAAAAAGGGTGTTTGTTTTAGCCGCCTAGCAAACAAACCCGAGGGGGGTTTGGTTTGCTTATTGCCGCCACCACCAAGACCATTTTTGGTCTTGGTTGGTGCTTGTGGGACCCACGGCAGCAAGGAGGCACACGTGCCCCGAGTTTGGCTCGGGGTACGGTGTCGAATTCATGCCCGATTCATGGTTCGTTGGTTAAATCATGATCTATGTTACATGTTAATTTTTATGAATTATGAACTTAGGATATAAATTAATTAATAACATGAGATATTAATTAAATCATGACTTAGGTTATTCTAATTATTAATTTAGCATGATACTAATTTAACCTAAGTATTTTATGTTATAAGTTATAATTAATTAATTATTTAAAACATGCCTATAATTAATTAATTTAGACATGACTTAGGTTATATTATTAATAATAATAATACACATTTTAACCTAAGTATTTTCATTTCATTTTAATTAAAACATGTTATACTTTAATTAAAATGCTTAACCTATAGTTTAATTAAAATACATGAAATAATAATTAAACTATATACTATATCATATGACTTAAGAAATCAGCTTATAAACACGTAGACTTATATGTTAGCTTATGTAACCAGTTTAATTCTAAATATGGAAACTTCTATTTATAGAAACTTAATTAAATAAGGCAACTAATCTATTAATGGAAACCTTCTATATATGGAAATCTATCTAATTCAGGCAGCTAATCTAATCATGGAAACCTTCTATATATGGAAACTTATTTAATTAAGGCAGCTGATCTATTTTTGGAAACTTTCTATTTTTAGAAACTAATCTATTTTAAGCAGTAAATTCTATTTTTGGAAACTTTCTATTTTTGGAAACTTTCTATTTTTGGAAACTTTCTATTTTTGGAAACTTTCTATTTTTGGAAACTTTCTATTTTTGGTAACTTTCTATTTTTGGAAACTTTCTATTTTTGGAAACTTTCTATTTTTGGAAACTTTCTATTTTTGGAAACCTGCTATTTTTGGAAAGTTACTTATTATTACACAGTAAGTATAATAATACATGAAAGACCAGTAATACTTAAACAGATTAATCAGAATACAAGATAAACACAGTTTAAGGCTTTAAACAGTGAACCATGACCTAAAACATACCAAGTCAGCTAAAATGAGACATAAAACCCAGTACGTAATCAGTGAATCGATACTTATACACGTGTGTATTCATGTAGCGTTAGTGATCCAGAAGTAGGAGTCTTTCTTCCGTTCATTCACTGGACTTGAGGTACGGATTCCCGTCCTTTCATTATGGACATTCTTTCCTTATTAGGATTTCCCCGTATGCAGCCAACTGTTTTCCCCAGCATTTGTTTTATTGTTTTGAACTGCTTATGTTTAATTAGCATAATCTATAGCCATATACAAGCATGACCAGTTTCACCTAGTTATGGAGGTACCATAACCATAACATTGGAGGCACCAATGTTATGACTTCCCCACGGCGGAGTGATTGCTCGTGGCGTCCCTTTTCAGTTTTGGCCATATTATTATATCAGGTGGGGCGTATGGGTGCATCCTAGTTACATGTTTTATTCAGTATATCATGGTGAATGTGGTGTGTGCCTTGCATCCTTCACAAGGAGTTGATCCCTCCTACCCAAACCAGTATATTAATTAGAGGCATCCCCTCTAATCAGCATGATGAGGTCACCCCTCCAAGTATTCATGCACGTGACCTTTTCATGACCTATATGGGCTATGGTATATTTATGTTAAAACAGTTTTCATAAGAAACATAAGGCTTTTCAAACTATAAAACCAGTTTTCTTAATACTTAACCAGTTTACTCAAAACTTAGTCTTCCGCTGTTATATGTTACCTGCTTATCCTATTTCATGCTATATTGTATATCCGTGCACTGAGCGTTTTGCTCAGCCGTTACTTTCCTTTCCATGTCCCAAAACGGCAGGTACCCAAGACTCGAGCATTTGGAGGACATGCATAGGATGGAAGCTGCCATAGACTTCTTCTCCTGTTTCCTTCATATATTTATGCTTGTTTAGTCTTTCATTCAGTTCATTTACTTTATTATGTTTTGGGCTTATGTTTGGGAACCGATGTTTGATTCCGGTTTTCCCTATGGTCATGTATGTTTTACTACATATTACCTTGCATGCTTTGATGACACGCCATAATTACGCGTGACATTCCATTTATCAAAATGGGGTGTTACAATTATGGTATCAGAGCCAAGGCTTCGACCTGTAGGCTCTAAAACTCGACCTGTGACTAGTGGGTAGTCACCAGGAGCTTCCTAAGCCAACGATTGTTATTCCACGTATTGATGTTTCAGCGCGTTGTTGTTTTAACCATTATGTTTCAGCACCTTTTTGTTTTAGCCATGACGTTTTCAACACCTTGTTGTTTTCACCAGTATCGTCTTACTAATATGGAATGAACAACCGTCATCCATACTTAGTTATGTGTCATTGTCTATGCATGATGTTCCTCGTGAACTGTGACGATGTGGACTGACCCCAGTAGTTCATAATTTTCACATAAATTTTTTTTTCTGTTAAGTTTTGACAATGATTTTTCATTATTATGTTTCATGCATTCATGCATTTATATCATATGTCATCTGTTGCAGGAATTTTGACTAAGTAACGGTTGGTACAGGACTGGCCCTATTTAGTCGCATGTGCTTTTATCGAAACTTTTAACTTTGGGACCGACCCATAGGCGTCCCCTCGCCATGTCTTTTGTTTTGGGACCGACCCATAGGCGTCCCCTCGCACATATAAAAGGTTTTTATAAACTACATTACGCATTCATGCACTGTTTTCATGCATAAAATTTTTCTCATGATTTATATTGGCATAAAATTTTTTCCATGTCCCCTCATAAGTTACTATGTTTTTATGTCAAGTATGTTTTCATACTGTCATGGTTAACTTCGGTTTCATGCTGAATATGTAATACACTCCTTTATGCTAGATCGTTTCATGTTTCTTCATGATAATTCCGTCTTCATGTTGATTATGTTTCATGCCTCTTTTGTTATTTACGTTGTCCTGCAAGACATTGTTAGATTTCTTGAATCATGCTTTCATGATAGTCATGGTTGGTTTTCATTGATCATGCTGTCAGGCAAATCATCGTTGAATTTTGTGTAACCACACTTTAGCGTTTCTCTATGCAACCAGAATGATGTCTATGCTAATACTGCCAGGTTATCATGATGGTTTTCCTAACCATTTAACCGGTTTACTTTCCTTAAATCATGACAAATGTTCGAGCCCATACCGATCATTTCATGTGCATTCCATGTGTAATCCACGTACCGTATTTCATGTGTATTACATGTACCTTAATCCATGTGTATTCCACTTGCAATACTTCACGAGTATTCACTAGTCGATTCTAAATCATCTCAGGCGTATGTTCACTTGCTGATATTCTACAAGATTGTCGATGCCGCTCATAGCTTGGAGATGTTACTGAAGGTTGATGCTGCTGATGTTGGGAGACGCTACGAGATGCTGATGCTGATGCTGTTCACAACCTGGAGATCCTAAAAGACGAAGACAAAGGCGTCGGAGCAAAGCAATTGGACGAGAAGATGCTTCACCATCAGACAATTCCCATCAATCATTGTCCCAAATTCATAGTTACATGTCACACGTCGTTCGGCTGTCATTTCAGCCATATGAGTGTAAACCAGTACCAGCCGGCCACTCAGCTAAATAGTTACATGAGTCACGGTCATGAGAATGACCGTCAGGGAACCGACAGACAAGATGATAGTAACCACTACTATGACAGAAACTATCCTAGAAATCGCAACCGAGGCTCCGGCCGCGGACGTGATCAGACGTACAAACGATCAGTAGTCCAACCGATCCGCCAATTCTGGCATATTAACCTAATATTTGTAGTTCTAATTGTTTCACATCTCGAGACACATGTCAAGACATCAGTCAAGACACATGTCTCACGTATACTTTCTGAGAACACATATCAAGACACCAGTTAAGACATATTTCATAGTTCCAAGACACGAGTCAAGACACATGACTCACGTCCAACTATGGAACATTTCGAAGAAATTCAGGGTACCCTCCAAGGGTATATCCATTTTGTTGTGCCATGTATTAATCAGGCCACAAGAATTTCAATACCATTACCGGCGCATAAGTGAGAACTGTCACGTTGCCGATGTCACTTTCATTTCTTTCACCATATTTCATGTATTCATGACCATGAAGGACGCCTTTCGTATTCCCACGCATACGAAGGTTTTCCTTCAGCTTAATGATAAGATCCAAGCTGCTAACGCATTTCCTCGGACAGACACGAGATGAATTTTATCCTAATTAGGTACTATGAACACCACACCATGCTATGATTCATAATTATGTACAGTAATGTTCAGGCTCCTGAATACATTCAGCTTGATTTTCCATCAGGAAAATCTGTACAAATTATCTATGCTTTCCAAGCACGTGCCGTGTTAGCAATAATTGCTAAAATTTTCTAGCTGTCAGTAACACACGACTACTAAGGTCCTTTTACGCATAACCGACGGATTATTCCAAAAAATTTTCCTTACACTCCAGAAGAACCTTCAAGGAGAAGGATGGTACCATTAGATTATGTGTCGACTACCGTCGACTTAAACAAATCACCATTCATGACCGTTATTCTCCTCCACATATTGACAACATGTCCAATCAACCGTATGGTGTTAATCACTTTTCCAAGATCGAACTCACGATCATGCTGCCAACAATGACGAGTGAAAAGCAGGATATGTCCATGACTGCTATTCGTACACGACTCGGTCATGCTAAATGTATGATTTAGAATTAGTCTCATCAATGCTCCAACCGCATTATGGACTTAATAAATTGAGTTCCATGAACTCCTAAACAAATTCATCAGCGTTTTCACTGAAGATAACCTGATTCCCTCTAAGCCTAGAGAAGAACAGGAAGACCATATCTGCACTATGTTGCAAATTCTATGACAAGAGAAATTCTACCCTGGAAATTTATTTTTTTCCAATATCAATTCTGTTTGATTACAGTGACACACTGAATCACATGGGTTTCTATGGTTAATCTTACCATGACTCAGCTTATGCGTAAAGGAGAGAACCCTACACTACATTAGGTGTTCTAGAAAATTATACGCTAGGAGAAGTCTAGATTCAGAGACTCTGAGTTTCGCAAACTCCTAGGTATCAAGTTCTACGAAGCAAGATACAGTTACGTTCATATCTAGGTACCTGACATACCAACAGGTTAAGATAGGACACCAACAAACTGGGATGTTTTCATCATATGAAATTGTGAATCGAAAAGGGACAAGATCTCCATGGATTTTAGTTACCAGATTTCAGCAAACTCAGAAGAAGTATGATGCTATCTGGGTTATTGTCAACAGTTTGATCAAGTCTGCAGAATCATTACATCCGTACGGATTTCAGAACCAACAAATTGAACGAACATGTTCCAGCCAAGGCTCATCCGATCACTTGGCAATCCCTCAGCTATCGGGTCAGACAAAGATTCGTAATTGTACTCCTAACTTACTTCACGTCTTCATTCTAATTCCACGACTTGCTTTCGCGCTCACGTTCATGACACTATTCATGTTCATGATCGTATTTTGGCTTACAATTTTACGTTCATTTCTTTTCTCATTCTGGGAAGTTTGCAAGAACTTGTGAGACCAGACCCAAGTTGAGTATAACTCTCCATCATCAGATAGACGTTTCACGTCATATTCCACGTCTCACCTTGTAGCGTTTGGCGTTACCGCCATTATATTCTATGATCACGATATGTCTCACATGTCATGTTCATTCCACGTTCCTCATATCATGATCAAAATATGTTACACGTATCATGTATCACGATATGTTTACTCATACTACACTCGCCATATCTCCACGTAGCACGTTCAAAATTTTTCACGTATCACGTTCAAAATTTTTCACGTACTACGTTTCTTTATGTCTCGCGCATCGTTTCTAATTATCAGTTAAGTCAGATTGTCTTGCATCGTAACGTTTCAGCTACCCTTGCACGTTAACTCTTTTTTTTCCTCGATCGAATTTAGGGGATCTACCTTCCGTTGATAACCAAGAATTTCTTCGTATTCCAAGTCAAGGTCAGGAGGACCAAGATTTATCATTAGTGTCAGGATCTTCTGAAGGAACCATTCCAAGAAGGAGGCCACTTGGAAACGGACAAGTTCATCCGGACTTCTTATCCATTTTTCTCTTATCGATTAGATATGTCCTTTCAGTCACGTCACGTTCCATGTCTTTTCAAGACATGTCACGTTCCATGTTCCCTTCTACCATGTCACCTTCATTTCCGTTATTTTGCATACCTTTCCAGTTTGATTCGGGTATGTTTCGCTTCCAGTTACTTTATCTATAATTCGGGGACGAATTATTCTTTTTAGGGGGGAAGAATTGTAAAACCCGCATGCTTTTACCATGAATAGTGCCCTTAAGATCGTACGTCCTAGATTAAAACTTACCTCATTTAGTTATGATCACATTCATGTGCTAGTAATCAAGCAAGTGCATACGTGTATGACATGACAAGTATCGATTACGTACGAACTCATGATAAACAGTTAATAAATATGTCACGTGAACATAATTAAATCATGATCACCATTTAAAATACGAACTAGAATAATTACGTATATATATATAATATAATTACGAGCGTTAAAATTACGATAAACGACATGATAAAATGAACAGAAACACTTTAAACACGAACACGTTAACCACGAACGAACATGAAACATCGGGACACGAGAAAGGTACGGGTACCCCATGTGGGGCCCCCATACCCACGGCACAACAACAAGAAATGGGCTAAGCCCATGGACTTTTACAAGTAAAGGGGGGTTATGGTAAATATGTTTTTCATTTTTCACTTTCAAGCAAAATAACATTTTAACCTAAAAAGTTTTCTCCTCCTCCTCCTTGGTTTCTTTTGTGCCGCCACCTACATCACCACCATAGGAGGGTGTTGTTGATTTTTGACATTAAATACAAGTGCTAGAAACCGTGTTTGTTCATCCCCTTTCAAGCTACGTGTTGGTATATCATTCTAAACCCTTCTTTTTAATTCTTTTTGATCTTTGATTATTTTCATGAACATGTTATTATTTTTCTTATTAAAACATGATAATTAAACATTGATCTAACATGTTTTGGGGTAAATTAAAATCAAAGAACGTTATAAAGAGGGTGTTTGTTTTAGCCGCCTAGCAAACAAACCCGAGGGGGGTTTGGTTTGCTTATTGCCGCCACCACCAAGACCATTTTTGGTCTTGGTTGGTGCTTGTGGGACCCACGGCAGCAAGGAGGCACACGTGCCCCGAGTTTGGCTCGGGGTACGGTGTCGAATTCATGCCCGATTCATGGTTCGTTGGTTAAATCATGATCTATGTTACATGTTAATTTTTATGAATTATGAACTTAGGATATAAATTAATTAATAACATGAGATATTAATTAAATCATGACTTAGGTTATTCTAATTATTAATTTAGCATGATACTAATTTAACCTAAGTATTTTATGTTATAAGTTATAATTAATTAATTATTTAAAACATGCCTATAATTAATTAATTTAGACATGACTTAGGTTATATTATTAATAATAATAATACACATTTTAACCTAAGTATTTTCATTTCATTTTAATTAAAACATGTTATACTTTAATTAAAATGCTTAACCTATAGTTTAATTAAAATACATGAAATAATAATTAAACTATATACTATATCATATGACTTAAGAAATCAGCTTATAAACACGTAGACTTATATGTTAGCTTATGTAACCAGTTTAATTCTAAATATAGAAACTTCTATTTATAGAAACTTAATTAAATAAGGCAACTAATCTATTAATGGAAACCTTCTATATATGGAAATCTATCTAATTCAGGCAGCTAATCTAATCATGGAAACCTTCTATATATGGAAACTTATTTAATTAAGGCATCTGATCTATTTTTGGAAACTTTCTATTTTTAGAAACTAATCTATTTTAAGCAGTAAATTCTATTTTAGGAAACTTTCTATTTTTGGAAACTTTCTATTTTTGGAAACTTTCTATTTTTGAAAACTTTCTATTTTTGGTAACTTTCTATTTTTGGAAACTTTCTATTTTTGGAAACTTTCTATTTTTGGAAACTTTCTATTTTTGGAAACCTGCTATTTTTGGAAAGTTACTTATTATTACACAGTAAGTATAATAATACATGAAAGACCAGTAATACTTAAACAGATTAATCAGAATACAAGATAAACACATTTTAAGGCTTTAAACAGTGAACCATGACCTAAAACATACCAAGTCAGCTAAAATGAGACATAAAACCCAGTACGTAATCAGTGAATCGATACTTATACACGTGTGTATTCATGTAGCGTTAGTGATCCAAAAGTAGGAGTCTTTCTTCCGTTCATTCACTGGACTTGAGGTACGGATTCCCGTCCTTTCAGTATGGACATTCTTTCCTTATTAGGATTTCCCCGTATGCAGCCAACTGTTTTCCCCAGCATTTGTTTTATTGTTTTGAACTGCTTATGTTTAATTAGCATAATCTATAGCCATATACAAGCATGACCAGTTTCACCTAGTTATGGAGGTACCATAACCATAACATTGGAGGCACCAATGTTATGACTTCCCCACGGCGGAGTGATTGCTCGTGGCGTCCCTTTTCAGTTTTGGCCATATTATTATATCAGGTGGGGCGTATGGGTGCATCCTAGTTACATGTTTTATTCAGTATATCATGGTGAATGTGGTGTGTGCCTTGCATCCTTCACAAGGAGTTGATCCCTCCTACCCAAACCAGTATATTAATTAGAGGCATCCCCTCTAATCAGCATGATGAGGTCACCCCTCCAAGTATTCATGCACGTGACCTTTTCATGACCTATATGGGCTATGGTATATTTATGTTAAAACAGTTTTCATAAGAAACATAAGGCTTTTCAAACTATAAAACCAGTTTTCTTAATACTTAACCAGTTTACTCAGAACTTAGTCTTCCGCTGTTATATGTTACCTGCTTATCCTATTTCATGCTATATTGTATATCCGTGCACTGAGCGTTTTGCTCAGCCGTTACTTTCCTTTCCATGTCCCAAAACGGCAGGTACCCAAGACTCGAGCATTTGGAGGACATGCATAGGATGGAAGCTGCCATAGACTTCTTCTCCTGTTTCCTTCATATATTTATGCTTGTTTAGTCTTTCATTCAGTTCATTTACTTTATTATGTTTTGGGCTTATGTTTGGGAACCGATGTTTGATTCCGGTTTTCCCTATGGTCATGTATGTTTTACTACATATTACCTTGCATGCTTTGATGACACGCCATAATTACGCGTGACATTCCATTTATCAAAATGGGGTGTTACAGTCCTTTAGCTAACTATTGATTAAATCGTCCCACTTTATTTTCAGCCTAATAAATTATCGGAATAAGTCAACAATGCATCCTCGTGATCATTCAAGACAACAATAAAATATAAGAGATACACCTAGGAATAAGGGAGTCTAAGTGAATAATTGGCCCACATGAGTTCGTGTTAGTTTGCTAACTTATAATAACAATGATCTCGTTTTTAAGCTTGGTTTGGAGAAAGTGAAAAATTGAGGATGATGATCATTCATAAAATTTCCAAAACCCGATGGTATGTTTTTGATTTCTTTACTTTGAATGTTTATTGTAGAAATGTAAATCTTGCTTAAGTTTTTAGAGAGAGAAAGAGATAGAGAGATGGTGGATTTCACACAAAGCTAGAGAGAGAAAGTTAAGAAGAACTATGTGTAAATTATGAAACCACACACCCTCTCCATCAAAGGAGAGGGTTTATATACCCAAGCCTTGTAATGGGCTTGGGTTTACACGTTTGGGCCGGCCTACACAAGTTGTAGGCTAGGCTTGGACTTGTTTGTTAAATAACGAAAGTTAACTAAACTACGAGCTATTACATGAACTATCGTTGGAGTGGCCGATCCTTCTTCACGTCACACTTATTTCCAACAATCTCCCCCTAAGGGAGGTCACTCCAAACAAGGGCGTTACCCAAGTTACAATAATAAAATAAACCTAGCATACTATGCTTGTCATGAGCTCGTAGTCTTCGTCTTTCTTTTTCTTTTTCTTTTCTGGTGAACATGCTGATGTGATCTTTGATATCAATCTTTGAGAATTAATCTCTTGCCTTGATCTCGTGCATCAATCACTTGTGATCTTCGCCTCTTCGTGATGCCATGTCCCACGTACTTATACCTTCGTAATTCTTGAAAGCTTCAGAGTTCGATACAGTGGAAGACTTAACTTTTCGGCTTTCTTGAATTAGATGAGATATATAGTGCATAAAGTATAAGCATGCGGGGACGACTTCTTCTTGGATTCCGCAGCGCCACCGTCTTCAAATGCCGCATCATAAGTAGACACGAACGAAATGGCTTTGAACTTTTCATTCTAAATCGGTAGCATTTTACCTTCGGTCGGTGAAGACCGTTGGACGATATTAGATATCGTACCCGTGACGGATAGTTTCAATTAAGTAACTTCCTGACAGGATTTCGCGGGTAAACCCGTTCTCTTTATTCGACCGTCCAAACTGACTGCGAACATAAAGAGTGAATCATTTGGATAATAATATCCGCATGATTTAAAGCCGTCAATTCATGTTTCTGGAACAAGTGAAATTCAATTAAGAACCGCACCATCGTTGCTTTCCAGTTGTCACGAGCTTGATTCGTATAGAATCTTGCAAGTTACCTACCAAGTGCTGTTTGATGTTAACACTAGAAGGATTTCCACTCATCACTGTGAACACTAAGGTATCACTCTGTGTGTTCTGGCAAGATCACTAAGATATTGCGTAGAGGCCTGAAACGTGTTTAGATTCAGTTAAGAATTAAACCACTGTTGCTTTCCAGTTATCACAAGCTTGATTCATAAAGAATCGCACAAGTCACCTACCATGAGCTTTTGATATTCGCTCAAGAAGGATTTCCATCTTCATTGTAAATACTTTCGTATTACTCGGATGTTCAGGCAAGATCATGAAGATTTTGCGTAGGACTCTTAAAATCTTTCTTACTTTTCACAGTGTGTGAAGAAGCAAGGAAATATGGAAGTGTGTCCTAATGAGATATTTGATGATCTCAAATGGCTCTAGACTCCATCGTGCATTTTGGATTTTAGTGATCGGAGGCTGGAGAGGAGTGCCGCCATTTCAATACCAATTTATTCAGAGTGAATAAATCGATAGATAACGTGTTGTCTCCGTGTGATTAAAAAAATATCTTTTAAGAGATATCTGAGTTAGCTGGGATGGGTTGTGCATTGCATCACTAGGTCCATGATATCTATCTTCAATATTGAGCATCATTAAAGTGATCTCAATAGCATATGTGTTGACCCGGTTTCTGCCTAAAGTTGTAAGGAGAGCTTCTTTCTTTACACCCTTTATCTTTACCATTCTTTTTCATTCTTCAACCCCTTCAATGCTTACCAATACGTCATAACTAGCACCTCGTTGTGATTGTTCCAGTGCTAACTTAAGTACTTGGTCGGCATTCAGCTACGTTCACAATCTTTCTCCATCTTTCATAAGGACTACTATTTCTAGCTATGAAATGTCCTTGGGAAGATTCCTCCGGTTCTGGAATAATCATTGGACTTAACCTATCCTACCATCCTTATGTCACCACAATCTTCATCGTCGTGAAATAAATGGGTTTTGGGTAAGTATATGTCACCATGAAAATCCATTTTGATATGCAAATCCGTTTTGCTTCCCCTTAACATATGCCACGATATTCGAAACATTTCGCATATGTCGGGATGAGCCAGCACATTAAGTCAAACCATTTGTGATAATTTCCCATATTAAATCACATTTTCTCCCCCATATTAAAAATATTAACCCAATCGATGTTTTTAATATCAATTGATTTAATGAAGTTTTAATAAAGGTTTTGGGAAGAAAAATGCAAGTCCGTTTTATCTTCATGATACCAAATGTATGGGATATGATACCGATTTGTAACATGATCACATATTCACCATATTAGAAAATAATTGACAAGGTTGGACCTGATTGATGAGAACATCATATGATAAGATCAAATGGTTCTTGTCAGCATATGTTGGTCGCCTCGTCACGTCTAAAGTCATCTCTTGACACCTCGTGTACGATTGGTATTGTTGTCTTGACACCAGTTAGTGAGCTTGGCACGTTCGACATCGAAGATTCTGAATGCTTGACAATTGCTCCCCCTCAATTGTTGACCCGTGTTCTATTGAAAGAGCTGTAGTCGTCGGTTGAGTAGTCGCATCGTCGAGTATGTAGATACCAATTGTAGATAGCTATGGTTGTAGAGATGATAGCTTCATATAAACAAGACTTCTCTTGCTTTAACAAATAAATGCACTGAAACGTACATATATTTGTGTTAGACCAAGTTATAAAATAAACTTGATCCCTTACAAGGTTTTAAAGTAAACCTTGCCCGAGAAAATTAATTCCCGTTGTGAGCCAAAGCTTTCATAAGAAATACTTGACTTTAATATGAAAACCGGGTTGCAGTCAGAAATAACTACAAGCCATAAGGGCATGTTTTATGAAATATTTACAACTTTTGTACGAACTCTATTTATGGCGCCGTGTCAATATTAATCAACATTTCTAAGGCCGTAAATATTATCGTACCAAAAGACATGCCTTTGAAAAAATAAAGTAAAAATATTTTTGGATTTTTATGAATTTTTCAATTTTTATGGTTTTTATATGGTTTTATATTTTTGTATTTTGCTTTTGTGGATAAAAATATAGACAATATATACAAATGATCACCAAGGATACGGAGAATAGTTTTACCACCACTATTCTTTCGCTTCATCTGCCAGTGCCTTTAGAGTCTCAGGCGAGAAAGTTCTCATTCCTAGCTTGTCGGCCAAAAATTCAATTCGAGCGCGATCTAAAGCCTTCGTGAGAATATACGCCAATTGATACTCAGATCGGACAAAGTAAAGCTCGATTACTCCATTTTCCAGTTGCTCTTGGTGAAGTGGTAGCGAATGTCAATATGCTTCGACCGGGAGAATTGAACATTGTTGCAGCATAAGGCAATTGCACTTTTGTTGTCGCAGTACATCGTAATCTTGTTGAAACCTAGACCATAGTCGGTTAATTGCGATCTCATCCAAAGAATTTGAGCACAGCAACCAGACATAGCTATGTATTCTGCTTCCGTACTTGATATTGCAGCGCTTTTCTGCCTTTTCGATGCCCAACTGATTAGTCGATCTCCTAGTAGTTGCAAATTTCCACTCGTGCTACGCCTTGTATCTTGACAACCCGCATGATCCGCATCTACATATGCCATTAGTGCAATAGAAGAGTCCTTCGAATACCAAAGTCCCCGATTAATGGTTCCTTTAAAATATCGAAAGATCCTTTTAACAGTAGCTAAGTGTAACTCAGTAGGCCTAGTTTGATACCTAGCACACATACATATAGCAAACTGAAGATCAGGTCGACTGGCTGTGATATACAGAAGAGTACCTATCATTCCATGATAAAGTGTCGGATCAACGGCAACTCCATGTGGATCTGCATCAAGCTTTGATTTTTCCACCATTGGAGTATCCACAGGGTCGCAAGATTCCATCTTGTACTTCTTTAGCGATTCAAGGGCATACTTGGATTGATTGATAAAGATGCCTCTGGGACTCCGAGATATCTGAAGACCTAAGAAGAATGATACCTTGCCCATCATTGACATCTTAAACTTGGAAGACCATGAGTGTCCCAAATTCATCCGATAAGGTTTGGGTCGAGGCTGCAAATATAATATCATCAACATATATTTGTACCATAATCATATCTTTACCTCGTTTCTGAATGAACAACGTGGGATCCACCTTGCCTTTAGCGAAGCCTTGCGTAATGAGGAATTGTGACAATAGATCATACCATGCGCGTGGAGCTTGCTTCAACCCATAGAGAGCCTTCTTAAGCTTGTACACATGATTAGGATATTTAGGATTCACAAAACCATCCGGTTGTTGAACATAGACCTCTTCCTTGATTTCACCATTCAGAAATACCGTCTTCACATCCATCTGATAGACGATCATATTCATGTGGGCTGCATAAGCGAGGAATAGTCTAATAGCTTCCAAACGGGCAACAGGTGCAAAGGATTCCATAAAGTCGATGCCCAGTAATTGCTTGTATCCACGAGCTACTAGTCGAGCTTTGTTTTTCAATATTCCACCTAACTCATCAAGTTTCACCTTGTAAACCCATTTCAAAGTGAGTAGCTGCACTTGATCCGGGCATGGGACAAGTTCCCAAACGTCAAGACGTATGAATTCGTTAAGTTCTTCTTGCATAGCTTCTATCCAGCAGGATTGAGTAAAAGCTTGTTGCCATGTCTTAGGTTCAACTTCAGTGAGAAAAGCATCAAAGTGACAAAACATTACATTTTCTTGTAACTGACTTCGTGTGGATACCGGACGATTAGGGTTACCAATAATAGAATCTATAGGATGATCCTTTTTCCACTTGCTGTCATGTTCACGAATCCGTGGATTGGAGTAAACTGCAGAAGGAGCTTCCTCTGAGGTGGACGACCCGACTTGATTAGGGTCGGGAATTGGTACACCAAAGACTGGAAGTTCACACATTTGAGCGAATTCCAAATCGTGATCATCATCATCCTCTTCATCATCAATAGGCATGACATGGGTAGTTGAAACAGGTGTTGGTTGAGAATTACTTGTTGTAGGTATATCTTGACCAATTGTAGGTGCAGATGTGTCTGATTGTGCAACGGTTGCTGGAGCGACAACTTCGGTTACCGGAGCTATTACCTCAGGTTCTGGAGAAACAATAGTTGGAGGAGTAAAGAATTCATCAAAGAACGGTTGAAACAACGTATCCCATTAAGTCCTAGAAGGTGGTGTAAATGATGATGAAGTAGGGTTGTTTGGGACAAGACCAAAACTAATGTTACTGGGTCCCATTTCATGAAGTGCGGGTTCAGAGCTGCTTTGCTCAGAAGCCATTGTTGTCAGCTCATCAAAATCAACATTCATAGTTTCGAGGATCTTGCGAGAGTTACGGTTGTAGATTCGGTATGCCTTCTTTGCGGGTGTGTAACCAATGAAAATACCAATATCAGCCTTTGGTTGAAGTTTTCCCAAATTGTCACCATCATTATTTGGATAGCAAAGAGAACCAAATACATGAAGATATGATAAATCTGGTACTTTTCCATGGAGAAGCTCATAAGGTGTTTTACCATGGCGTTTACGAATTAGTGACCGGTTTTGGGTGTACATTGCTGTAGATACTGCTTCTGCCCATAAAAACAATGGAGCCTTTGCATAAATTAACATCGTTCGAGCAGCTTCCAGAAGTGTGCGATTTCGCCTTTCAACGACACCGTTTTGTTGTGGAGTACGTGCAACGGATGTTTCATGAGATATACCAACTTCTTCATAATAATCACGCAAGATTTGATTCACAAATTCGGTTCCATTATCTGTACGAATGCGTCGGACAGTAGTGTTGAGACGCACTTGAATCATCTTGAGAAATCCGATGATGAATTTTGGGTGCCTCATTTTTTGCTTTAAGAAATTTCACCCATGTAAACCGAGAGTAGTCATCGACAATGACGAGGATGTACTTTTTGCCACTAAGACTTTCAACACGCATTGGCCCACAAAGATCCATATGCAACAGATAAAGTTTCTCTTGGTTGGTGTCTTCAGTCTTGGGTTTGTAAGACTTCTTAGTGCTTTTACCCATTGTACACGCGGAACACAAATAATCCTTGTGAAATGATAGTTTAGGAAGACCACGAACAAGTTCGTTTTTTGCCAAGTGATTAATAGCGTCAAAGTTAAGATGAGATAACCGTCGATGCCATAACCATGATTTAGTCTTTGATGCTTTGGAGAGAAGACATACGGGAGAAGCGGCCATCATGTCTTGTAGAGACAAAGTATACAAATTATTCCCTCGAGTGCCTTTCAATAAATCAACCCCTTCTAAATTACGAATGAAGCAGGTATGCTCTCGAAAAGCAACTTCTAGGTTTGCATCACAAAATTGTCCCACAGAAAATAAGTTGTGACCGAGACCTTCCACATAATACACTCTTGAAATAATAACATTTCCAATATGATATTCACCATAACCCATTATCTTTGCAATATGATCATTTCCAAATCGAACCGTACCAAGAAACTTGCTGACGAAATTTCTGAGCTGAGAGCGATCTCCGGTCATATGCTTGGAGCAACCAGAGTCCAAATACCAGAGAACAATTTGCCACCTGTTTTCAACAAAAACAGTAGACAATGCATTGGAAACTATTGGTTCCGGAGTGTTAGCAGATACAGATATAAGATTATCCGAATTGCTAACATTTGTGTGACCCTTAGATTTCCTGCGTTTTCTATTGTGAGTTTTAGCACTAACAGGTTTTATAGTTCCAATTTTCTGAGGTTTTGGAGTATTAGCGGGCACTACAGTGGGAGTAGACCTATTTAAAGGGCACTTTGTTCCTACAGTAGTGTTGGTGTTCCTAGTTAAAGGACACGCTTGTGTTTTGGTAGCCTTGGTATTCCTAGTTAAAGGGCACGCTTTCTTCGCTGTAGTGGGAGTGATCCTAGTTAAAGGGCACGCATTTCCTACTATAGTGAAAGTTCTACCAGTGGGGCGCCACATCCAACCAACTTGGGTTAACACTTTCCCAGTCGGTTTCCATTCTAATCCATTTTTCCGGGCATACATCTCATTCACATGGTCAATAAGGCAAGAATCATGACGACTAGAAAACATACATTCATTGCAATTCCAACATTTTAAATTAGAATTCACACTAGGCTTAGAACGCTGCACAACCGCAGAGCCTTTAGGTTTAGCTACATGATTCTTTTTATTCAAAACAGAAATAACATTCCTAGGATGGGCTTCTACTTTCTTCTTCACTTGACTACTAGATGGGGGCAAGATCCTATCATTCTTCTTGTTTCTTTTAAGCTTAGATCTTTGAGCCTTAGTAGTGGTGCTTACTCCTGTAGAAGGCAACATGGGAATATTAGAAGCTGGTTTTGATTCCGCCTTATCTTTAGTGACCAAAGTTTGAGATGGTTTAGTCCTAGGGCCCTTGTTAAGTGGTGTGACGGCTATAAGGTTCCTTTTGATTGCACTAGAGGACGATGCTGAGACAGTGGCTGCGTTATCCACAACATTCTTACCTTTTAGAGTACGAAGTGTTTCCTTTAACTCAGCCAAGACCAGATTCTTATCACAAATTTGTTCCCTCAAATCAGATATTTCCACCGACTTTCGATTCAATTGTTCAATCAATGATTGATTCTGTGCAGTGGTATTAGCACATGCGGGCTTTACTGAATCGAAGAGTCGTGTATTTTTCTGTTTTAAGTGATCAACTATGTACAAAATCTTGGAAACTCGATTATCTAGATCAAGTTTAAAATTCTCAGCGGCCTCAAGTACGTTCACACAGTTAAGCTCCTTAGATTTCTCTATTTCTATCGGCAAAGATGTAGCAACTTTGTCACTTGGCTGACGCTGTTTTGATTGTAAATTCAATTGAAAATTCTTTTCAAAGTTTGCATCATCGACATTAACACCTTCGAATGACGTTTCAAAGATTTGTTGAATAAATTGTTGCTTGCATTCAAGCGAAATACAATGTGTTTGAATCTCATCAAAACGTTTTGAAAGCGATGAATATGAATCTTGAAGCTTTAAAAATTCAGCGTCAGATTCGTGACAAGTACTATCTACCACAATATCCACAGATTCAACATTATGCACAATAGAATCATCATCAACACTTTTATTCACACAGACGGAAACTATATCATGAGACATCACTTGCTTCAGAAGCTGATCATTTTGGCGTGAAATCCGTTCTATTTCAAGTAAACTGTTTTCAAAAGCATCTTCCATTTCATTGAAAACACGTCTAACTTCTTCCAAAAACAAATCTTGATCAAGATTACTAAGAAAAACCTTAACATTGTCTACAAACGGAACAATTTCATCTCGAAACGCAGCTCTAGTGTGCTCAAAGTTCCATTCACCTTCCGTTATGGCCGTGGCCGTCGTACGTTCCAAAATGACCTTGGTAAAATCGGCTAAGTGTTGGTGAACCGCATTTAAGTTAACGGACGCCTTGCTTACCGGTGGAATTAACTTTGTTAAATCCTTTTTGACAAGTGTAGGAGACGTACTAGGAAGGTTTTCATTTGACAAACTTTGGGGCACAAGAACTGTCAATTCTGCTAATTCCTTTTGTAAGCGAATGCGTGTCTTTTTCAAAAATTGATCTTTGTTATGTTGATCATAATCAATTGTATGGAATTTTGAAAGCATTTTAGAATGAGTTTCATCCGCAAGTGATTGTGTCTCCTCAGTACTACGAACAAAAGGTGCTTTTTTCGATTTGCCAATTATGGTCATATCATAAAGACCGGGAATATATTCCTGAGCTTGTTTTGCATAACCGGGATTAGGTGGTAAATATTGAAGACGCTTAAGTTCGAGTTCTTTAAATGATTTAGTTAAAAGATGAACCTTTTCTGTGGAAGCGTATTGTTTTAAAAGCTGTTGTTCTTTGAATTTAAGAAGTTTGGTAGCATTAATTTCCGATTCAACCTTTTTAGACTCGAGATTTTCGAAATCCATTTTAAGTTTCTGAAAATCATTGAAAACCGACTCTTTTTCTTTTAATTCATTCGAAAGATTAGCTTTTAATGATTCTATTTCTTTCAAGTGTTGAATCTTTTCAAAACGAAATTGGTCAAATTCAGAACATGTTATTTTCTCTTCTTGAGGGACCATTTCAAAAGTTTTGACCTTTTCTTTATGCAACGCAAGGTCAGCAGTTAGGGTGGAATTGGTATCTACGGATTGTCTGAGGGCCATATGCATTTGATCAATAATATGTTTAGGCACCATTACCAAATCATGTTGAGCATAAGATTTCATACCCGTCGTATCATTTGGTTGAGGTTCACTCAAATGTGTAGAATTGGGTACCACATCATTTGAGTTACTAGTTCCCGAATGCTGTTCGAGGTTGTCATTTTCATGCCCAACTTGATGTTGGTTATCATTAACATTATTAGATGTGGTTGGTACCTCACTGATGACATCAGAACCGTAGTGAGAGAGATTAGCAACGAGAGCAGCTTGGGCAGAGTGAATGTCATCACAATCTGAATCATATGCGTCAAGATCATCCGCTTGATAAGCTGCATTAGAAGTGGAAACAACTGCAATTCCTTCAGTATCTGCTGCCCCTGGGTCTGCAAGAAATGCTAACTCCTCTGAATCCAAAATCTTCCCCTTAGACTGAGCATCAACCAAATACATCTTCTCACGAAACCCTGCATCGTCCCTTCTCCTTTTCGGCTGAGTGCATTCCCTAGCCATATGACCTTGTCCTCGGCAATTGTAGCAAGTCACAACCTTTTTAGGACCAATAGGACTTCCATTTCCATTAGCTTGAGAATTCACAGCTTGAGCAGTCACAGTCCTTGCAGGAGGTCCATATGAATTTTCCCTTCCCTGAATAGGTTGCACTGTTACTTGACCATCTTGAACAGTAGCTTGTTGTCGAGGATTTGAAGAGGTGCGGAGCTGATTGTTTGTTGGTGGAAATCCTCTAGTTGCAACAATTTTTGACAAGTAGGCAGTGAGATGGTTTAGTACATCAGCTGGCGTATCATTTGGAGTAAAGACCGGTGCTTGGATTGGCGGAAGTTCATCAGAGTAGAAAGCTTGTGCTGGTTGTGTTTCTATTGGAAAATATCCTTGCTGAGGAGTATAGCCCATTGGAGAAGTGTTGGCTTGTGATGGTGATGTCTGGTATGGTGGTTGCTGTGGAAAAGATTGTTGATGAACACTTAGTTGATATGCTTGTTGTGGCATCATTAGTGGTTGATAAGATGGTTGTTGTGGTTGTTGATAGTTGTGTGGTGGTGTCTGCTGCAAGTATGATGGTTGCTGATAAGTATAAGCCATGTTTTGTTGAGAAGCATACATTGCAAGTGGATCATGAACTTGAGGTGTAGACAACCGAGCCTCAATCACATGGCATTCGTGTTGTTGAAGAAAAGCTTGAAGTTGATCCACATTGGTGTTATGCAAGTCCTTAGCCAATTTAACATCCGTAACGTATTTTTTCCATTCTGGAGGAAGAGTGTTCAAATACTTGGTGTTCAATTGAAAGGTAGAAATTGTCATGCCATAGATGTTAAGCTCATTCAACAATAGGGTAAATCTCAGATAGTAATCATTGTGAGTCTCCCCTGGCACACAGGCAAACTTATCAAAAGTATCATAAAGCTTACACTCTCGTTCTTGTTTAGTTAACGAGGTGCCTTGCATTAGAACCCGAATTCTATCCCATAACTCTTTGGCAACTTTATGTTTGCTGACGAGTTTGTAGACATCTGGAGGAAGGGCTTGGAGAATGATGTTTGTAGCATACTTATCACATTTGTCTTGAATCTTCATCTCTCCAGTCAACTCACCCATTGTGCGAGGACGAGTAGTCGTACCTTCCGTCACTGTACCATAATCTAATGGTCCATTGAGCACCGATGCCCAAATGAGATTTCCATTCTCTTTGTTCAACATGTAAAGTTCCATTCGGGAAGTCCAATCCTCGTACATAGACTTCTCCAACATTGGTGGACGGTTATCCGTACCCAAGAGGATGAACTTATCCGTAAGAGATGTGTACTCCATTTCAATAAGTTAAGATTTACAAAGTTGATCGAACAATGAAATAAGGTTAAGTATTTTTGTGTTGTTGTGAGTTAAAATCGAGAAACAATGTTAAAATCCCCTAAAATATGTTCTCGATAAACCAAAAATTCCAAGTCAAAATTACACTTGATTGGATTGTCGGAATGTCAGATCGGAATGCCAGATCGGAATGTCACTATCGGAAAGTCCAGATCGGAATGTCACACAATCTTAATGTCCAGATCGGAATGTCTCTATCGGAATGTCACTATCAGAATGTCCAGATCGGAATGTCACACTATCTTAATGTCCAGATCGGAATGATCAGATCGGAATATCCAGATCGGAATGTCCAGATCGGAATGTTGCTAAAATAAAATGGACAGAGTGACGTCACAAGAATCCTTAAAGCCGTCGGAATCCCAGATCGCAATGTCAGATCGGAATGTCATGTCAGAATAATGTGTTAAACTCCAATGATCGCAAAGTGGAACCAATAGGTTATTGCGATCAGACCACCCTCACGTTGTACTTTCCGATGGAAACCTTGCAAGAATTTCGGAATGATGAGAAACAAGAAATTTTGCAACTTTCGATCCAAAAAAACTTGAGTTTTAGCCAAAAACCAAGATACCCAAGATACTACGACACGATTAAACACTGTATTCGACTTTAGAACACCAACAAACACGAAAATTTTTGATGATTCGGCAAAGAAAACTCAAAATCCTACGATATGCTTAAGAAAGCATACACAACACGAAAACCAACCTATATTTCATCCCAAGCTCTTGATACCATTTGTAGAAATGTAAATCTTGCTTAAGTTTTTAGAGAGAGAAAGAGATAGAGAGATGGTGGATTTCACACAAAGCTAGAGAGAGAAAGTTAAGAAGAACTATGTGTAAATTATGAAACCACACACCCTCTCTATCAAAGGAGAGGGTTTATATACCCAAGCCTTGTAATGGGCTTGGGTTTACACGTTTGGGCCGGCCTACACAAGTTGTAGGCTAGGCTTGGACTTGTTTGTTAAATAACGAAAGTTAACTAAACTACGAGCTATTACATGAACTATCGTTGGAGTGACCGACCCTTCTTCACGTAAAACGTATTTCCAACATAATTTTCTATCTCTTTAATAAAGGCCAACATGGATTGATTATGATGAAAAATGTAATCGTGCTTTGTAACTAATGCATTGCATGAGGACATTGCAATGGTCAAGTGTAGGGGATTTGATAGGTGTGTAAACACCCATCCTTTTTACCACTTAATTACAATAATAACCGAGCCAAAACGTGTATTTATATGTCATTTATGTCGGAATTATGCGTGGTTTGTGTTTTTGTTGTGATTTAGGACGAAAAGGTGAAAAGTGGAGAAAACACGGGCATTCACGAGCTTTTATCGAAGAAAAAGACGAAAGACGAAGTCAAGAAATCAAGAGTGCATAAAGAACGGAAGTCCAAGACCAATTCTGAAGATTTATCGAAGAAAAAGTCAAAAGACGGAAGTTTACTAAAAGCCGAAGAACTCAAGTCTTATTTATGAAGAAATGTCAAGACGAGTTTAAAGAAATCCCGAGACAAAGTCATTAAAGTCCAAGATTTAAAGAAGATTAAGAGGACAAGGACTTAAGCATGCAATTAAGAAAAGATGAAAGAGGGAGGAAGCTTCCTAAGCACTCCTTAATCTCCCCTATAAATAGATTAGGATGTATTTCATTTTCCTTTGTTGGATAGCTTGACAAACTATTTCTTCCATTTTAATTACCTTGCACATTTAATTACCTTGTCATTTACTTTTCATGTCCATTTAAATACCTTGTCTTACACCTTAAATACATTTAACTTCAAGTAAGTTTTCTTTTAATTCTTGTCAATCTTTATTTTTATTGTTCATCTCCTATCCATCTTTCTTTAATCTTTGATCTTTATGTTTATGTTCATGTTCATGTTTTGAGTTTTTATTGATTAAAGTGGGTTTTGATTATTTTGGTTATATTTGTTAGTTTGATTGATTTGGATTGTTTGTTTATGATTAGTAGATGTTTTGTAATTAGTTTGATTTAATCTTGTGGTTGATTTAGATTGGATTTGTTTAGATACGTGTTGTTCTTGTTCTCCTTGTTCTTCGGTTTGTTTGTTACTGATCTTTTCCCAGGAAACGTTCTGAATCAAGCCAGTTATTCCGAGTGAAGGATTTGTTGAAAGTTTATTCCGGATCAAGGGTGTTCATCCGGAATATTGGACATTCCAGATCAGAAGAGTTTATTCGGAATAATTTATTATTCCGGATCAAACCGTTCATCCGGAATATTAGACATTCCGGATCAGCCTTTTATTCCGGATCAAGCTCACATTCCGGATCAACAGAATAATCCGAATCAAGGGGACATTCCGGATCAAGGCATTATTCCGGATCAAGGACCAGCATTCCGAATCAAGACTTTATTCCGGATAAGTGACATATTCCGGATAAAGGATTTATTCCGGATCAAGGGTTTTGTGAATATTCCGAGTGAAGAAGAACATTCCGAACGAAGGTGACATTTCGGATGAGTGTTTATTCCGAACGAAGGATTATTCCGGATGAGCTGTGTTCAGGTTATTTGTAGTTTCTGTTTTTAATTCTTTAATTTCAAGCTTTATTTTTCCCGCTTTTTTAGTCGCACTTTAATACAAGAGATTTTGTATGTAAAAAGATTAAAGTTCGTTTCCTCGGTATCTTAACGAATTGATTTCCGGTTCAAAGTACGACTCAGTTGATTTTGGTGAAACAAATACTTTTGGTTGTTTTTAAAATAAATGTGCAAAACAATCAAAGTAAAATGACTTTAAAGTAAATCTAAATCTAATTTAAAATAAATGGTGCAAAATTTAAAGCGTGACGAAAATAAAAATTAGACAAAGAATTAAAATGTAAACTTAAAATTTAAACAAGATAAGCTATAAAAACAAACCTAATCGGAAAAACATTCCGATCGGAATATGATCGGAATAATCTTACCTTTCAGATCGGAATGCTGATCGGAATACACTTACCTTACAGATCGGAATGTTGTCGGAATTCCCAATCGGAATGCTGTCACCAATGGCCAAATCGGAATAACCAAACAAAAACTCCAGATCGAAATGTGTATCAGAATAAGCTATCAGAATGCAGCCTAAGGGGATCTCATCGGAATGTGGCACCTAGGTCCCATCGGAATATCACTCAAAAACACCCCTGTCGGAATGTCCAATCGGAATTCTTGTTGAATCTGGAAACCCTTTTCCGATGGTAGATCGGAATCCCCGTCGGAATGCAAAACCCTTTTCCGACGGGTGGTAATCGGAATATAGTAAAGGAAAACAAAATAAGCTAGTTCGAATAAGCTATGAACCGAATAAGCACACAACGAAAAACTTAATGAAAACCGTATAAGAAAAAGCTAATAAGCTGAAATTTAAGGACTTTTGAAAAACACTAAATGAAAGAGTTAAACGAAAACAACTTTATATAAGAATAACTTTTATAAAAACTTTAGAAACTTTAAGATAAACACAAATAAGCTATAAAAATCAATGATCCAAAACAATCAAAAGCATAAAAACATAACCTTTAATCAAATAAGCAACACAATAAGCATAAAAACATAAGATTAAAGCATAAAAAGAAAGGTAGAATGAGAGATAAACAATAAAAAGTAAAGATTGACAAGGAATTAAAAGAAAAACTTACTTGAAATTAAATGGTAATTAAGGTGCAAGACAATTAAGGTAAATGACATGTAATTAAATGTGCATAAATGAAAATGGAAGAGATAGTTTGTCAAGCTATCCAACAAAAATGAAAATGATCTAATCCTAATCTATATATAGGGGAGGATTAAGGAGTGCTTAGGAAGCTTCCTTCCTCTTTCCTGTTTTCCTTAATTGCACACTTAAGTCCTTCTCTTCTTAATCTTTTGTTAATCTTGGACTTTAATGACTTTTGGCTTGGGATTTTTGTAAACTCGTCTTTAATTTTCTTCATAAATAAGACTCGAGTTCTTCGGCTTTAGTAAACTTCTGTCTTTTGACTTTTTCTTCGATAAATCTTCAGAATTGGTCCTGGACTTCCGTTCTTTTTACACTCTTGACTTCTTGACTTCGTCTTTCGTCTTTTTCCTCGATAAAAGCCCGTGAATGCCCGTGTTTTCTCCACTTTTCACCTTTTCGTTCTAAATCACAACAAAAACACAAACCACGCATAATTCCGACATAAATGACATAAAATACACGTTTTGGCCCGGTTATTATTGTAATTAAGTGGTAAAAAGGATGGGTGTTTACACACCTATCAAATCCCCTACACTTGACCATTGCAATGTCCTCATGCAATGCATTAGTTACAAAGCACGTTTACATTTTTCATCAAAATCAATCCACCTTGGCCTTTATTAAAGAGATAGAAAACTATAAACATTCATAGTAAAGAAATCAAAAACATACCTTGGGTTTTGGAAATGTCATGAATAATCATCATCCTCAAGTTTTCACTTTCTCCAAACCAAGCTTAAAAACGAGAACATTGTTATTATAAGTTAGCAAACTAACACGAATTCATGTGGGCCAATTATTCACTTATACTCCCTTATTCCTAAGTGTATCTCTTATATTTTATTGTTGTCTTGAATGATCACGAGGATGCATTTTTGACTTATTTCGATAGTTATTTAGGCTGAAAATAAAGTGAACGATTTAATCAATAGTTAGCTAAAGGACAAAATCTTTTAAAACTGCTTCTCGCGACCTCATAAAGTTCATATCTTGGCATAACTCGCTTCGCGATTTGAGACCTTTCTCAGACCGATATTTGACAGCGACTTCATACTTCAAATCTTGAGAGACGTTCATGAAATAATGGTCTTCTCTTCATAATAGGAATTTCTTCACTTGAAGTTTTGAGAGATTCATACTTGGACCACGACTTCTTCAATTTTCTCCAATCTTTATTTTGGACTTTGATATACAACGATCCGCCTCCTTTTTGGACTTGGCTTCATTTATCCTCATACCTTGTTAGGGCCTTTTCGGATAGACTTCTCCATGACTTTTGGGGAGTTTTTGCTTTTCGTCGTGTGTCTCGATCCTTCATATTGATCTTTGATAAATGATTCTTCACATCACTTTGGATCTTTAGCAACAAAATGTAGTCCTCATGCCTTGTTAGGACCTTTTTGGACTCGCCAATCTTCTCATCCCGCTTCAATAAGTTATGCCTTGGCTATGAACTCTAATCCATACCGAGCAACTTTTAAACGATCTTGGGCTAGAAGCTAAGTAACTTTTCAAATCGCACAACCTTATTTATTGCAGATAAATTTATTAGCAAGCGATGGGAGAATAGGCTTATAATTAACTCACATAAGTTCACGAAAGAATACCGGACTTATAATTGGCTCTATCATCTCTCGTTCTCCACAATTTAAAATCTCAAGTAATGAGACTCGTGGATGCTTAGCCTATTAAATCAAAGTTTTGGGTTTTCGAGTCGCCTATTGGATCTTGCAAATTCTTAGACTTTTTCAAGTTTAGAAATCGCATTTTAAAGTTCCCTTGATAAACGACTCTCTAGGATCAATTATAGGAACTTGTGAAAAGTTCTTGTTCTTAACCCGTGAGAGTTAAGACTTTCGCGTTTTATAGCTCCCTATATAAAAGCCTAGCAAAACTTGACTTAAACACGTTAAGGATACTAGCTAGAGTAACTTAAGATAAGTAAACTCGGGTTGAGTCAAAAGATTCACAACGTTTGAAAATTTAAAACCACTTTATTAAAAATTTATTCTAATAAGGAAAGAAAATAACTATACAAAAGGAAAAACTAATAGGACAAAATAGATCAAAAATTTTGAAAAATGTCGAAAAATTGATTTTCCGGTTAAAATGAAGACAAATACAAGGAAAAGGCCACTTAACTTCGATAGAAGTCCCCCTACACTTAATATAAATATTGTCCTTAATGTTTAAGCATGTGGGAGTAAACTCCCCTACACTTAGGACATTGTGCACGTTGTTTAAATCTTGCTAAGGAAAAGACAACTAAAGAGATTCCTATTTAATATTAAAAAATATAAAATAGTGAATCTAAAAGTGTTTAGGATAGAACCGGGAAAATGGGAACACGGAATCACGGGTCGTCAAGAATCATCAAGAGTGGATCATTGAGTGCTCGAATCCCTGATTAGTAGAAGAGAGGAAAGAGCAAACACCAACGGGTCTCCCCCTACACTTATGGTAAAAACAAAGAAAAAGATAGATAGGTAATTGGGTTGCCTCCCAAAAAGCGCTTGTTTTTGTTATTCGAGTCACGAGCCTGAATCGTCCCCAAATTAAATGGTCCATGGGGAGGCCTCAAATGTAATTCCGTGATCAAAGACCTTGTCCTCGTTCCCGGAAGAATATAATAAAGGGGAGGCAGGAGGATAAGTCTTGAATGGTAGGAAGGTCCTTTCAACATACAAGAAGTATGTGAGATCTTGATCCTCGGGAGGTGGGGTGGGTATAGGAATCACATTGTCATCCTCCGAAGACAATTGATACTGACCAATTGGAAAAGCCGTAAGGTTATCAATCATAGAATGGGCATTTTCATCTCCCGGGTCAAAGCACTCATCCTCATTTCCCGGAGAGTGAAATTGATACATCACCCGCTTGGGCGTGCATTCAGTGGGATGAGGGGGAAATATAGTAGGAGAAGTAAGAGAAGAATTACCCTCCACCTGCGGTACCTTTCCAGTAGAGTCAGATCTTTCCACCTCTGCGATAGAAGGGGGCATGGCTAACAAAGTATGCTCAGTAATAGCAGAAGAATCAGAGCTATCAATGTCCTCAATCCCTTCGTTAAAGAGAGGATTCACCTCACTAGATATGTAATCGTCATCAAAATCAAATAAAGGGTTCGAATAAATCTTGAAAGTTTCCTTCGGAACGTCTTCATCAGATAGTGACTCTTCATCACTAGAAGTAAAATCATCATCTTGAGCAAAAAGAGGATTAGAGAAAGCCAAAGAATCCTCTTCCAAAGTGTTGGTGGAAGGAACACCATCAGAAGAAAGTGCATCATACTCATCGTCACTGTCGGATGTCAACTCAGATTCACTTGGAATTGGGACAAGGTTATCAGCACTAGACTTTATGAATTCGTCGGATTCCTTTGCAGGAATTGTGCTAATATCCTCATCCCTTAGGATGGTTGAATCCTTAGGTTCCAGAGCCGTCAAGTCGGGCGAAGGAATAGAATTCTTATCGTTCCAAGAAATAGGACTCTCATCGTCATCACTGTCATAATAATATGGAGGCACAAGAGGAGGAGTATAAGCATTAAGTTTAGATACCTGCTCTTGGTGCTGATCCACTTGACATTTCTCCATCATCTTGTTGCAAGCTTCTTGAACTTTGTGAAAGTTGTCAAAAATTGTGGCAAGTTGCTCAGGAGGAAGTTCACAAAAGGGTTTATGATTGACGGTGTGACGTGGGGGCTCAAAGTTATACACACTGGGATGATAGCACGGAACTTTCTCAAAGACCTTCGACGGATCACAAGAAGAAGCATCGTGAGGGCCCCCACAAATATAGCACCACGGGTATGGAGAAAAACCCGGTGCATCTTGAGGATATGGATTGTCATAGACGGGGGAGGGTGGGAAAGTATTGTAAGAGGAGAAGTATGAATTTGTTGAATTGCAAAATAGACAAAATCCAAATTGTGTATCGTCGATATCAAAACCACACCGCTCACAAGTACACCATTGACATGTTTGAAAACCATGCCATGGTCTCCCACACCGTACGCAAGACGAATCCATGAAGAATTATAAATAAGAGGGGTAAAGAAAAGAATTAAACATAATAGAGGATAAAGAGGAATATTTTTGGTGCAAAACATTTGAAAAAGAAATGCTTTTTATGATTTTTCAAATGTTTTTGGGATTTTTTGAAAATTTTTGACACAAAAAAAATAACGTTCACAAGTGAATGGATCCCAAAAAGCAACGCGTCTCTCACAGAAAACCGTTAATCTTTACGAAAAGATCCGGCAGCGGCGCCATTTAATACAAGAGATTTTGTATATAAAAAGATTAAAGTTCGTTTCCTCAGTATCTTAACGAATTGATTTCCGGTTCAAAGTACGACTCAGTTGATTTTGGTGAAACAAATATTTTTGGTTGTTTTTAAAATAAATGTGAAAAACAATCAAAGTAAAATGACTTTAAAGTAAATCTAAATCTAATTTAAAATAAATGGTGCAAAATTTAAAGCGTGACGAAAATAAAAATTAGACAAAGAATTAAAATGTAAACTTAAAATTTAAACAAGATAAGCTATAAAAACAAACCTAATCGGAAAAACATTCCGATCGGAATATGATCGGAATAATCTTACCTTTCAGATCAGAATGCTGATCGGAATACACTTACCTTACATATCGGAATGTTGTCGGAATTCCCAATCGGAATGCTGTCACCAATGGCCAAATCGGAATAACCAAACAAAAACTCCAGATCGGAATGTGTATCGGAATAAGCTATCGGAATGCAGCCTAAGGGGATCTCATCGGAATGTGGCACCTAGGTCCCATCAGAATATCACTCAAAAACACCCCTGTCGGAATGTCCAATCGGAATTCTTGTTGAATCTGGAAACCCTTTTCCGATGGTAGATCGGAATCCCCGTCGGAATGCAAAACCCTTTTCCGACGGGTGGTAATCGGAATATAGTAAAGGAAAACGAAATAAGCTAGTTCGAATTAGCTATGAACCGAATAAGCACACAACGAAAAACTTAATGAAAATCGTATAAGAAAAAACTAATAAACTGAAATTTAAGGACTTTTGAAAAACACTAAATGAAAGAGTTAAATGAAAACAACTTTATATAAGAATAACTTTTATAAAAACTTTAGAAACTTTAAGATAAACACAAATAAGCTATAAAAATCAATGATCCAAAACAATCAAAAGCATAAAAACATAACCTTTAATCAAATAAGCAACACAATAAGCATAAAAACATAAGATTAAAGCATAAAAAGAAAGGTAGAATGAGAGATAAACAATAAAAAGTAAAGATTGACAAGAATTAAAAGAAAACTTACTTGAAATTAAATGGTAATTAAGGTGCAAGACAATTAAGGTAAATGACATGTAATTAAATGTGCATAAATGAAAATGGAAGAGATATTTTGTCAAGCTATCCAACAAAAATGAAAATGATCTAATCCTAATCTATATATAGGGGAGGATTAAGGAGTGCTTAGGAAGCTTCCTTCCTCTTTCCTGTTTTCCTTAATTACACACTTAAGTCCTTCTCTTCTTAATCTTTTGTTAATCTGGGACTTTAATGACTTTTGGCTCGGGATTTTTGTAAACTCGTCTTTAATTTTCTTCATAAATAAGACTCGAGTTCTTCGGCTTTAGTAAACTTCTGTCTTTTGACTTTTTCTTTGATAAATCTTCAGAATTGGTCTTGGACTTCCGTTCTTTTTGCACTCTTGACTTCTTGACTTCGTCTTTCGTCTTTTTCCTCGATAAAAGCCCGTGAATGCCCGTGTTTTCTCCACTTTTCACCTTTTCGTCCTAAATCATAACAAAAACACAAACCACGCATAATTCCGACATAAATGACATAAAATACACGTTTTGGCCCGGTTATTATTGTAATTAAGTGGTAAAAAGGATGGGTGTTTACACACCTATCACACTTTAAGTTTATTTGCCTTAGATTTATTTTAGCCTTGCCTTAGTTTTAAGTTTTAGTTGCGTTTTAAGTTTGCCTTAGATAGTTTTAAGTTTGCGTTATTTACTTTTAGTGCTTTTAATTTTAGCCTTGTTTTAAATACTTGTCATTTATTTTAAATTAGACTTAGATTTACTTTAACGCCATCTACTTTTAAGGTCTTGCACTTTTTAATTACTACAACGACACAACTATTTGTTTCACCAAAAAACGACTGAGTCGCATAGTTAACCAGGATCAATTCGATTAGACCAACACAACGAACTTAACTTTTATACAGGCAAAAGCCTTGTATCAAACACCACTGACAGAAGATCGTGCCATCAGATGAGTTCCGCCTACAAGATACATAAGACGTTAAAGGTAGTCGAACTGAAATTCAAAAGCAATATGCCCAAAGAGTAATGTAATTACGTATAGGCACACTTTATTGGGCAACATTATGAATAGGCTGACAACAAACGGCACAATTAACGGCCGACTGATCTATACCATGCTTCTTACAACGACGTTCCATTATATTGTTTAACTCACCTGCCATCTTTGTTTTCCTCATACTCGCAGCGGTTGAACCAAGTCCGATATTTATCATATCTGCTTCAATATGGATGTCGACAATGCTCTTGGCTTTGACCATTATATCAGTACAAAAACAACCTGGGCAATCGTTACATATGCTTTAGCCTTGGCAACAACGGATTTCTCCTTTGGTGATATGTAATACAACATGCAACAAACATAAAAATTGGTAAGAAAATGATGATTTATGATTTGTCAAAAATAAGCAAAATGAAAAAAGTCAGAACTTGAAACCTCGTCTTCCTTTCCTAATCCGGCCTTCCTTTTTGCATCTGTTGGCCCATAAAGGTTGTTCATATCTACATGTCCAAGTTAAGAAGCCACAAAGAAACGAATCCGCGTACCATTTTGGAGGATGTAGGTTGAGTCAATTTTGTGTTGTGAGGTTCGAGCCATGTACACATTTTCATTGTTCTATCAATTCAAGCCTTGCTAAAAAAAATCAGTTCGAGCCATGTACACGTTATCGACATTCAACATTGGGTGCTCAAATGTAATTCTTGCAATTAATTTTTCCCCAATTTGTTTTCTATGGTTTTGCTACAACACAACTGAAACTAAAAAACACACAGTTCAAATTCTAAAATAAATGAGTTAAAACTAAATAAAATTAAAAAAACTTATAATGTACTACTCGTTTACATACCTGATATGTAAGTTTATGTACAAGATCCAACGGTGACTCGTATGCTACATCGATCTACATTAAATACATAGGTAAACCATTTAGGGGACTGTAATGTGCAAACCTCTTGGGTCACCCCATAATTTAACCAACCAATTAAGGTGCAGCTTTTTTTGATACTTGAGCAGTGGTTTTGAAATCAAAAGTAGGTGAGTCCACCTGTAGATGATGCATAAGGCATTCCTGCAACAAAATCAATTACGGGTTAGAAAAAGTAAACAAAATCAACCCATTAAAAAATGGGTCTTAAATGGAACCTTGGTAATGAAAATTAACAGCCACAATAACCATACGAAAAATCATTGTATCATTAAAAAGGTCTAATGTTGACATTATAAAACTAACATTTGAAAGGATACTATAATTACCTTTAGAGCCAAATTGTCATTTGAGTCATGTTATCGAGTCTTTGCTCTTGCCGAAACATCAAATATAGAAGAGATCTTGAAGCAAAAATTTAAGTCTTGCAACCACCCACATTGGTTACAGATCTGGGGCAACCATGTCCATGGAATAATAGTACAAGCCACCATAATGGTGTTCGTGGCCGTGGTTGTGAGCTGGTGCGGCAGAGTCGTGGTGATTGATGTGGTGAGGTAGGGTGGGTGGTTTAGTGAATATCAAGAACAACCAAATCATAATAAACCTCCTATTTTTGAAACAAATACAAGCGCACACCAAACCTCATAGACTCAAACCATCAACCGGAAACATCAATCAACCATCACTAATGGCGAAGATGATGGCAATGGCTGATCTGGTGGCTGTAGTGGCGGCTGTGTGTTTTAGAAAAAGAGAGAGGCTCGGCTGATGTGGTGGCTGTGTGGTATCATTTACATGTTTACATAGTGGAAAATATTGAAAATGTAAATGTGTATCTGGAGTGGGGGTTACGAATGAAACAGACGCTTTTAATACTTTCCATAAGTGAGGGCTGGATGGAATGAAGCTTATAGGATAAGTTTAGTTTTAGTAGAAAATTTTCAACTTTTCAACTTTCAACAAATAGGATAAACCCTTTATAGGGTATATAGATTATTGATAAAGATTACAAGCATGTCTGCATCTTTGATTTTTTTATATACCTCAAAGTTAGAAAGAAAAAAAAAACCTTGTCGCACCTACCACGCTAAATATAGTAACTTATATAGAACAATGCATTTAGGGCGTCTTTGGTTATCATACATGGAAATGAAGTTATGAGTGTCATAATGATATACAATGTTTGTTTTGAGGTAATGATTACATTAAACCCATAGCATCTAATAAATATGATAATAGGGTGTAAGGGTGCCTATCAATCTATTATATACTTTATTATTTTTTTTATATATATTTATTTTAAAATTTTCTTTTTCATACAACACAAAAAACAAAGTTGGGGTTCGTTTGGTATGTACTATGGGAATGATGGAATGACTATCGTAATCAATAAATATGTTTGATTGATGCCTATGGGAATGAAGTTATGAAAGGATACCCATTGATCCATATTTGTGGGTAAAGGTAACTTTAATATTTCATTTTCGTGGGTCCTGTGTATTTACTTCTCAACCACGTATTTATTAAAATTCAAATTTCTCCACCACTTATATTTTTAAATTTTAAATTTTATTAAATTATTTTGTACCCAACTAATACGAACCAAACAACAATATCAATCATGATATATTCACTATCATTCCACCCTTATAACATTCCGTTACCGATAGTGATTTCTTTTACTATACCAAACGCACCCTTAATTTAGAATTAGTCCACCACTATAGAATCTTTCATCATAAATATTTTTTTATTATTTAAATGAGTCCATTAATCTTTCATATCCATGCTTTAAAAATAAACCAAGCACAATTAATGAAAGTGTTATACCAAATCTCATACACTTCCTATATCAAAGTGATACATATAATGGATCTGTGTAGCAAACCAAACTCACCCTTAGTACTCTAACATACGAAAGTAAATATTCTGTAAGGCCTACACTTGAAGCTGGAAGAAATGGGAGCAAAACCTACGAATGGGTTTTCACGAGAGCAAATGCCACGCGTGGGTTTTCACCCCACTAAAAAACTCGCCTGTGAGTCCATACTCTTAAAGAAAGCACATAACCTAAATTGTCAAAAAGTAATTACTCGATACCACAAACATGTGGAACCCAAATCGTACGATAACATATACAGGAGATGTAAGTAAATAACGCGAAACGTGTGTCTATTTGCTAGAATATACAATTACGCAAGGCATACACGGGTGAATGAAGCCACCGATCCTTTGTGACTATGAAACTAAACAAAGGAAATAGTTTAACTATTTTCATTGTTGGGAGATTTTGCAAGATTGTCCGCAATTTAATTCACGTTTAAATCCTTAATTTCATATGCTTAAGTTTTTTAATTATCCATGTATCGTTCTAAATTATCCGTGTATCATGTTTGATTTTCCATGTATTGTTTTTTAATTAGCCGTGTATAATTTTTAATTGTATGAATAAAAGTTTTTAAGTTACGTTTACGTTTAAATTTACGTTTTTTTTATTTTTAAGAATAATTAGATAAATAAATTGATAGTGGAAAGGTGATGTGGGAGATTAGTTGAAGTCAGTTTGTTTTTCTCTGTACACTTGAAATGTGAGTTTGTGGTGAGTCAGTAAGAGAAGAGAGAAAATTGAGGTAGCGTTGAAAGTGGGTTTTGTTCAAGGTTATAGATAGTGTAAGGTGTGGCGTGACGGCATGTCCAAGACTCAAAGCTTTAATGGCTAATGCGAAGCTTTTGCGTTTTTAAGGCGTGAAATAAGCACAAACTACAAAAATATTAATAATTTATTATATTTCTAGCATATTAAAAAATATTGAGTTTACAAAAAATGTTATACATAACAAAATGATGTCAAAAAACTATATTTGCTCGTCATTTTTATATAAAAAATCAATTTTATCGAAGTTAAAACGAATAAATCCTTCTTGCATCATGACTTATCGAACATTATCACTTTTTTTTTATTTTTCATACCACGTAAGCATTAAGTAGACGCCTTGATGTATTGCGTAGTATAAAAGTCAAGCCTTGCGTTTGTTCGAAACATTTACGAAACTTTTACGAATCTTTTATAACATTAATTTTAGGGAAAAAGACCAATTTGGTCATTTTGATCACTTAAGAACCTTATCATGGTCAAGTTTTCAACTAAAGACAAATATGGTCATCACCATTCATATTGTGACAAGTGTCCCACTAAAGATACTTTTTAAATGATCAACTGACGGCGCTCAACCCTCAAATGCACAACTTCTGTGTTTCACTTTTATTGGAAATTGAAAAATTATGTACTATTGTCATACGGTTGATCATTTGCAAGTTGAACGCCGTCAGTTGTGCATTTGATAACATAATAAGACAAATATTGTCTTAGTAAATGGGAACATATGTGGGTCCGGTCCCTTGTTAAAATCTGGAGTTAGAAGGACACGTGGCGGTAATTGGATTGGGTTGTGCAGTTGTGCACTTGTGTATGACTAAATTTGTCCCAATAAAAAAACTTGACCATAGTTTAACTTTTAAAGGGTAATTTTAACCATTTTCGTCTTTTTCCCTTAATTTTATCCCACCACTCTCACATCCTGATATTTTGATGCCTATTGCTACCCCGACATGTTTGACAGGGAAAGCTTGTCTGGGCCTCCAAGTCGGCTACGAACAAGTATATTTTCAAATTCTATATAATGAACCTTTGTTTGTTTATGTTAAAAAAAAAAAACTTTTGTATGCCTTTTCTCTAAAAAAAAAAACATGTTTTCATATTTATTCGCCCAGTATAATATCTAAAATTTTAGATAGCGTAACGACATGATCAAGTCTCACGTTTTTACAAGCTATAATAAGTCACGACGTTTTTAAACCATGAATTAAAACGTCACAAAATGTAAAATATATATAAATTTATATGTTTATATCATATTATAAATATATCGAGGTCAAAAAAGTATAATGCATAAGAAATAAAGTTAAGGAAATAGTTGTGAATGTAATATTTTCTTTTTATATAAAAAATGCGATTTTTATCTAAACTGAATTTAAAAAGTTTTCACACGTCTTGTTTTATGGCAACTTATCACGTTTTTCACTTATCGTCTCACTTCAAGTCTTAAGCTCAAACCTTTATTTATTGCGTGACATGAACGTCAAACATTACGTTTTTACTAAACCTTTGCGAGCTTTTTAAAACCTTGATATCAACATCATTAGGATGTGCAAATATATAAAAGATTGAATCTCACTATTTATTAGTAGAGCATTAACCAATTATATAGAGGATAAAAGACCAAAATGGTAAAATCCTACCCTCATGATCCACTAAATAGTCAAGCTAAATTTTTTTGACATATATGGTCATACACAACTGCTTAACTCCATTATATTTATGACACGTGTCATATGGTAACTGCTCGACTTACGGTGCTCAATCCCTCAAGTGCTCAACTTTGCAAAAAAAAAAATTTAAAAAAATTAAAAAAAAAAATCCTCAAGTTTACGAAGTTGAGCACTTTATGATGTAAAGTTGAGCATTTTATGGTGCAAAGTTGAGCATTTTATGGTTGAGTACCGTAAGTTGATCATTTGATGTTGAGCACTTGTGACTGCAAAGTTGAGCATTTGTGGTGATGACCATAGTTGTCAAAATATTTTGACTTAACCATCTAGTAAATGGTAAATGTTCAACTTGCCCGGATTCGTCTTTTTCTCTTGTACAGAAGCAATAATATATGGGTGGTACTATTAGTATTTCTCTCGCTCACTAGGAGGTAAAAAAAAAGTACACATTTACTTAACACTGTCTTTCTAGTTATAGTATAACACAGTTTTTTTTTATCGATTTTTGTTTTATATTTTAAACAGTGTAACAGTTTTAACATGTTAAAATTTATATTTTTGTTTCGTATTTTTCTTTTTTCCAGTTTTATTATATACACAAAATTATAAAAATTTAAATAAAATAAATAAAATCAAAAAAACAAAAAAATTAAAAAAAAGATATGAATGGCTTTTTAAAAAAGTCTTAATGACCTCCCCATAATATACTACTGGAGTACTAGTAGTAAAAGAGAAGAAAATGTTAGTTGGGAGAATACAATGTCTTTTCTTAGAAAGAAGGACATAACCATTACCATGTGCCATATTTGGTTTTCGGGTCCATTTGTGATTTTCTTTTAGCCAAAATTTTGGCTTTTGCAAGAAATAGTTTACTTATATTATTTTGAGTTTTGTTAGTGACAAACTTGACTTCCTGAATTACTATATACTAAAAGTTCAATATAAACTTTTTATTTAGTGTGAATCTAATCTACTAACCACAACTATTTATTTAAAAAAAATAAATTATTTTGATCATTATTTTTTTAAACCAAATATATCACAAACCATTAATCGTTACGTAAAACGAAACATATTATCGTGGCGAGAATTAAATCATCTTTATATATAGGGGCACGTATTTATACTTTTCACGAACCTTTTTCCCATAGAAAATCATATATGATTCGTATAACGATACATATATGATTTTCTGAAATCATATATGATTTTGGAAATCATATACGGTTTTCTCAGAAAAAAAAACGTTTTTCGAAAATTTATACATATGCTTCTCTATAAAAAGATGATTTAATTCGCGTTGCAATGATGTATTTTATGTTGTTTGACGACTTACCAATTGTAAGTAATTTAAGTTTTTAAAAAGAGTTGAAAAGTGAGTTTTTTTTTAAAAAGAGTGAATATGATTGGTTGATTGAGTATATGTTAAATTAAGGGTTTACATTGACCTCCTCTCTAGTTTTATATATCATTAGATGTAGGTGACGAATCAGGTCGGATTTGAGTTGACAGACTGGTCGCTCGAAAACCATTTACTAGAATTTGAGTTATACAAATAAGCGATTCAGTAATGTCCACCTTAATTTGTTTATAAAACCCGAACTTAGCTCATTTAACCGGTATATATACTTGAGTTGACGGGTTAAATAAGTTATACGAGTTGAATACGCTATTGGATTGAACCATTTAACTTGTTTTATATACAAAAGTCAACACATTACACAGGTTAAGCATGTTAAACGGTTTTGTGAGTTGACTAGTTTAATATCTAAATTTTAATATAATAATAAGTTATTCTTAAAAGGGTTGGCGGGTTGTAGCTTAATTTATTCTCAACCCGAATCTACTTTGTTAAGAAACGAGTTAGATGGGCCTACTCGAAACACGAAATCTATACAGGATCAACTTGAACCAGTTATTTTTTCGTATGGATTTCAGGTCGAGTTTTGTGTTGCATAAAAAATTGCCACTACTAATCAGATGTACAAAAAATTAGTTGAAATAAGTTAAATTACAAAGATAAAATTAAGAGAATTGATATGTACACCAAGGATATTAAAAACACCGAGGAACCAAAAGAACTAAGAAATCTAACGAAATCGAATCGTATATTAGAATATGATGCGATTCTTAGTTCATTAAATTTCAAATTCTTAGGTTTTTGGACGATTTAGGACGAAACTAACCGGTTCGTTCTTTCTCAAAAGAAACATTCTTTTGAATATGTGAAATACTTATAGGTTTTTTTTTGGGCATAATGTAAAACATACATTGTTTTAAGAAAATAGAAGATAAAACTCCATCGACAAAGCTTTTGATATTTTACTGAAATTATTTGGACGATTTGGATTGTTAGAGACATTTTTGTATGTCGTATTGTTATAGTTATAAATTTTTTGCCGGCTCATCTATCTTCTCAGCCGCATCAGCAGCCGGCTTGTCTTTCTTCACATCATCTTTATTCTAATAATCTTTCTTTGGATCGTCAAGATGACGTGACTTTTCTTCCAGCCATAAAGTTTATCTAAACAATTCAAGATATCTATGGTACAAATCATCAACTTGTACATCATTCGGGAAGTCTTTGTTAGCCCTTCTCAAGAGAATTTCTAATTCACCATTCTCTTTGGATACTCTCGACAGCTTCTCTTGAATAACTGTGCAAATACTCTATAAAAAAATGTAAATATACACAAGTTAAAATCAAATACGATTAATGGTGAATCGTATATGGTATTATAAACATGTAGTTGCAGATAAAAAACAATTAAAAATGTTGACTCATACCTTTTTGTCCTTAGGAGGTACGCTTGAAGTTTTCTTCTTCTTTTTAACATCAGTGGCACCAAAGAAACCCTCTGTTTTCTTTGCCTCAGCCGCACTCCACTCTCCATGAAGCTCAAGTTTGCCAAAAACTTGATCTTCCATCTCAATATCTTGCCGAGTATGCATGTCAGTAGAACTCCAGTCCTTGATGGCTGGTCTTGCTCGAAAGATTGGAAATCAATCATACTTTGTAAATCAAGATAAAGGAGCCGAACACAATACAGAAAAAACCGGTTGATATAAGATCAAAATATGATAAATGTTTAGTGTTACAAACATATATGAATCATATATGTTTCATCATGGATCATATATGTTTCATCATGAATCATATATGTTTCATCATGAATCATATATGTTTCATCATGAAACATATATGATTCATGATGAAACATATATGATTCATGATGAATGTTAAAATTAGTTAAAAATGTAAAACATAAAAAACAAATAAAAGTTAATAAAAAGATAGGGGAATTACAATCAGAAAATACAAGGGACCTGTGTAAAAGCCTGCAAGAGTTTTAGGTTCTACACCTTCTTAAAGACTACAAGAGTGAATGAAACGGAACCAGCCCACTTTTGTTGGGAATAAATTAAGGCCAGATCACTTGAGCGCTGACAAGAACAAATCAAGCGTTAACAAGAACAAAACAAGCGCTGACAGCTCAAGCGTTGACAAGTTAAAGTCAAGCGTTGACACATTGAAGACAAGCACTGATGGAAGATATAATCTACACGTTTATTATATTCTAGAATACTTCTAGTAAGGATAGAAACGACAATGTATTTTCTATATTTATCTTTACCTAGAATAGTTGATACGTAGCTTATTGTACAAGGCTTCTTGTATCTATAAAAGAAGGCCTTTAGGTTAAAGTTTATTATCAAGTTAACTAAGTTTCATATAAGTTTTTCGTTCGTAAACATCTTTCATTGTAAGCAAGTTCGACATTCATAATCAAAGTGAATGTTTTGTTTATATCTTGTGTTCTTGTTTAAGTGTTAAATTCCGCATAACACTTAGATTCACAAAGCATATACAAAGGTTTCTCTACGTGTATTACTTGATCTAATCTCGTATACACAAAGCTAATCGATCTAAGTTTGGGATCAACAAGTGGTATCAGAGCTTGTTGAGGAACTTTTGATCTTTAAAGAACACCATACAAGAACACCAAAACCCTAATTTTCTCAGAAACCCTAAAAACACCAAAACCCTAACAACATCATGTCTGAAGCAATAACCTCCTCCTCCTCAGCCTTACCAAACATCAAGATTCCCATGCTTGATGCAACCAACTTTGACTTATGGAAGTTCAACTTTGAACAATATATGGGGATCTATGACTATACACTCTGGGAGATTATTGAATATGGAAACTCATTCAATAAGGCTCAAAAGATTCTTGATGCCATTAGTCAAAGAACAGCTGTTGAAGGATGCTCTGAAGAGGATAAGAAAGAAAAACCTGGAGATGGTAGAGCTGTAGGTGCTGAAGATATTGCAAAGAAAAGGGTTGACATGAAAGCCCTAAATATTCTGAAAGTCTCTTTGGGACAAGAAAACCAGCACAAATATAGAGGCTATGAATCTGCTAAGGATCTTTGGGAAGCACTTGAAGTTGCATATGGTGGCAATGCAGACACTAAGGAAGAAAAGAAAAAGCAACTTCTGCATGATTATGCTGTTTTCAAAGCTCAACCCAATGAGAAACTGAGTAGTGTAAGAAGCAGATTGCTTGACATCACAAGCAAGTTGTCCTTCATGGGGACACAAGTTGGTGATGTTGACACTAATGCTACCTTTCTTAAAAGTCTTGGTGAGGCATGGAAGATTGAGGCAAGATCTATTCTTGCCAATAATACTTACAAGAGCTCCTCGTTTGATGACATCTACAACAAACTAAGACTGTTGGAAGATGAAACTCTTTCAGAGCATGGAAGCAAATCTTTCACCAGCAACATGGCCTTCTTCTCTCATAGTGAAGGCCAATTCAATCAGAAGGACTCTTATATGCATCCAGTTACTGGATCATCATATGTCAGCGCTGGAACTAGTCCTGTCAACGTCTCTTTTTCAGACGCTGACACATTCAAGAATGACTCCCCAAGAGTTAAACCTGCTGGTTTAGATTTGGATACTGTTTGTGCTTACATTGCTTCTTTGCCCAATGGTTCAGTGATTACATATGAGGACCTTGAGCAGATAAGTGATGAGCACTTGGAAGAGATGGACATCAAGTGGAACATGGCTCTTGCTAGTATAAGAGCAAATAGGTGGAACAGAAGGTTTAAAAAGAAGATGACCTTCAATGCTAAAGACACAGCTGGATTTGATAAATCCAAAGTTGAATGCTACAACTGTCATCGTATGGGGCACTTCATGAGGGAATGCAGATCTCCTAGAAGATCTGATGCTGGTAAACCCTCAAGTCAGGTTGTTAAAGCTCAGGATTCTAAAGCCATGGTTGCAGTTCAAGGAATTGATGGTACAGGATGGGATTGGAGCTATCTGGCTAAGAATGCTAAAGAGGATAAAGCTTTGGTTGCTGATATTAAAGAAGAAGAGCATGTTGAATATGCTCTCATGGCACACTCCTCCTCTTCATCTGACAATGAGGTATATGATGATGCTTTTTGTAGCAATGGTTGTAGGTTAAACACTGAAAGACTTAACAAAGAAGTTTTAAAACTAAAAGATGATATGAGCACTGAAAGGTGTAAATTGTCTAATCACCAACTAGCTCTTACTGAAACTGAGAAAACCGTTTCTGAATACAAGAAAATGGAATTTGACTTAAAAGATAAGATTAATATCTTAAAACATGAGCTAGAGGGTAGTATGGATGTTAGAAACATCATGACAAAGGTTAATAGAGATCTACAGGCTAAGTTAGATGAGGCCATTAAGAATAAAGATAATGTTGACCTCAAGATTCAAAGATTTGATAGAGCCACCCAAACCCTAGGAGACTGTGTAGCTAAAAAAAGGGATCCTAAGGACATGATTGGGATTCGGATGAATGATTACTCTCTGGTTCCACCACCAGCTGGTGACTTCTATGGTGTCCTTAGAAAGGACTTGTCTTGGACTGGTATACCAGAATGCCAAGAAGAGGAATTCATTCCTCCACCAAGAGTTGTCACTCCAGTGGAAGAGTATCAACAAAAATTGACTGACCTAAATGAGTGGAAGAAAGCTAACCCTACTTTATTTGTTAAGGGAGGTTTGCTATGTGAAAGTCCCAATGAATCACCACCCATTAAGGTTACTCACCCAATCACTGGTAAAGCTGTTGACCTAGGCTCAAACACTGTTAGAAGACCTACCATTAAATATGCAGAGATGTATAGGAATAATAGGTCACCCAAGAGCCAAGTTAGCAATCATGGAACAGGTTTCTTCTCTTCTAGACCTAAGGGTGTGTCTAAGAAAGCCTGTTACACTTGTGGTAGCTTTTCACATTTGGCATACAAGTGTGTCAACGCTCCCAAAGCCAGCGCTGACAGGAACAATTTCAGCGCTGATAGGAAGAAAGTCAACATTGTTAGAAAGTCAAACGTTGTCAGACCCAAACCTTGTGTGCAGCAAAGTCCACAAGTGATTAGACCTGCCCCATTCTTTTCTAGAAGGTCTAACACTCATGGACAAAGAACTTTTCAAAAGACAAACACCTGGTCAAATAGGCAATGGGTTCCTGTAGCAAACCCTAGGTTCAACGCTGACAAGGGTAAATTCAGCGTTGACAGGACAAATTCTAACGCTGATAGAAACGTGACCAGACCTAAATATTTGCAGCCACAAGGTAAGGGGTCTAAAGCTTCTTCAAGCTTAACATGGAGACCCAAGAAAGATCAAAACCCTAATGATAATGGAATTTCAATGACTTGCAATAGATTTAATTACATTTCAAAGGTCATTACAAAACCTATTGGGGTTAACTGGGTATTTCATCCTAAAAAGGATGAGAATGGGGTTGTTGTGAGAACTAAGTTTGTTCTTATTGAACAACCAGATGAATCCAAGTCTTCTGAGACTTGGGTTCCCAAAGAAAACTAATTTGTTTTCTTTATGTGCAGGGCATTCAAAGACAGATCAATGATTATGGATATTGGGATAGTGGATGCTCAAGGCACATGTAGGATCGTGTTTTCCAAGGATTATGCAAGTATGGATTAATCTATTGAATGATGATAAATGAGAGAAACTTAGAGAGAGAAAGAAGAGAGAGAAAGGAGAGAGTTAAGAAAGATGGAAATGTGATTAATGAAAGTGGAAGTGAACCAACAACCCCTCCAATGCTTACCAATACGTTAGCACCTTGTTGTGATTGTTCCAGTGCTAACTTAAGTACTTGGTCGGCATTCAGCTACGTTCACAATCTTTCTCCATCTTTCCTAAGGACTACTATTTCTAGCTATGGAATGTCCTTGGGAAGATTCCTTCGGTTCTAGAGGAATCATTGGACTTAACCTATCCTACCATCCTTATGTCACCACAATCTTCACCGTCGTGAATAGAGATGTTTTGGGTAAGTGTATGTCACCATGAAATCCATTTTGATAGTGCAACTCCATTTTGCTCCCCCTTAACATATGCCACGATATCCGAAAACATTTCGCACATGTCGGGATGAGCTATCACGTTAAGTCAAACCATTTATGATTGATCATATCCCATATTAAATCACATTTTCTCCCCCATATTAAAAATATTAACCCAATCAATGTTTTTAATATCAATTGATTTAATAGCATTTTAAGAAAATTTGGGAAGAAAAATGCAAATCCAATTATCTTCATGAATTACACAAGCTCCCCCTCAAATTAATGAGGGTGTGCTGAAACGTAAATTAAATACCTTTTAAACACAAGTGTAAGGTATTTATCACGTGCAAAGATCAGATATGATAATGTATTCACAAGATTAGCAATTTATGAGGTTGGACCTGAATGATGAAGAACATCATATGAAAGAAGCACATGGTTCTTGTTCACGAATGTTGGTCGCCTCATCACGTCTGAAGTTATCTTTTGGCTCCATTTGATTGATATCGTTGTCTTGACACCAACATGTGAACTTGGCACTTTCGGCGTCAAAGATTCTGAATGTTGGACAATTGCTCCCCCTCAATTGTTGACCCGTGTTCTATTGAAAGAGCTGTAGTCACCGTTTGAGTAGTCGCCTCGTCGAGTATGTAGATATCAATTGTAAATTGCTACGGTTGGTGGAGATGATAACTTCATAAAAACAAGATTTCTCTTGTTTTAACAAATAAATGCACTGACACGTACATATATTCGTGTTAGATTGTGTTATTACGTAAACACAATCCCTTACATGGTTATAAAGTAAACCATGCCCGAGAAAATTAATTCCCGTTGTTGAGTCAAAGCTTTCCGGTGAAATGCTTGACTTGAGTTATGAAAAGCGGGTTACTATCTGAAATAATAGCAAACCATTTTGAGCATGTTTTAAAACATTTGAACTTCTTCTCGAACTTTATTTACAACCCCGTGTCATTATTGAATGACATTTCTAGTATCGTAAATATTATCGATTCCAGAAGACATGCTCTTTTTATCAAAACATTTTTTGAACACACAATTTTGAAAGATTTAGAAAAACCTTTTGAGAAATTCTCGAAAAATTGTGTTCATTGTTTTGAAAACCAATTACTTGAGCTTAAGATGTTGAATATCTTACAAAACGAGCTCAAGCCCGAGAAGTTGTAAACTTCCCGTTGTTAAGGATAAGTTTATCATCGGCGATAAACTTTCCTTTTAACTGAAGAACGAGTCCTAAGTTGACATTTACTTAGAAGTCGTTTTCATGAGCTTGAAAAACTTTGAATGTTTTAACGAAAAGCTCATGACCGAAAAAGGTGAATTTTTCGTTATGAGGAAAAGTTCTCTTATTTAAAAGATTCACTTTCCTTTCTGAGCTTAAAACCTGGAATGTTTTAATACAAGCTCATGACCGAGAAAGATGAATTTCTCGTTAAGAGGATAAGTTATCATAAAAGATAATCTTTCCTTTATTTTAAGTTCGAGTTACAGTCTGACATTTAACTGTAAGTCATTGTGCATGAGCTTAAAAACTTCGAATGTTTTTAATATAAGCTCATGCCTGAGAAAAATTAATTTCTCGTTGTGAGGATAAGTTTATCATCGGCGATAAACTTTCCTTAATTTGAAGATCGGGTCATCATCTGACATTTAATGATGAGCCTTATACACGAGCTTAAAACCTTTGAATGGTTTTAGGATAAGCTCGTGTCCGAGAAAACTTAATTTCTCGTTTTGAGGGTAAGTTATCGTTGCTTGGATAAACTTCCCTGTCTCTGAAGTCCGGGTCATCGTCTGTCATTTAACGAGGAGCCATATACACGAGCTTAAAACCTTTGAATGGTTTTAGGATAAGCTCGTGTCCGAGAAAATTTAATTTCTCGTTTTGAGGGTAAGTTATCGTTGACGAGATAAACTTCCCTTTCTCTTTGAAGATCGAGTTATAGTCTGTGATGTGACTATAAGTCCTTTACACTGTAAGCTTAACTGGAAATCCCCTGAGACACTTGTTTCTTAGATATCAGCTTCTTTAGCAACCAAACTCTGAGAGTGTCCTTAATTGAATGGTATACAATGATTGGACCGCTTCGTTCTTTTGGAACATCCTCTTTGGTACCTGCATTCTCATTTGGAATTTGCATGCTTTGATATGGGTTAGCGATATCTATCTTAGAAGCAAGTGGGGGTTCACAGTTTTCTTTTCTTGTGCTAGAGGTGACCTGAGGAGATGATTCACTTGTCTTAGCTGGTAAACGTTTCCTTTTATAGAAAACCTTAAGTTCAGGCTTAAGTGATGTATCCTCCTTTTCAATTTCCTCCCTAGTAATCTTAGTAGAATCAGAGACTATCCTAGTTAAAGGGCACTCGTTTTCTACAAGGGTGAAAGTTCTACCAGTGGGGCGCCACATTTTACCAATGGGTTTGATTTTGGCAACCCACTGGGATTTAAGTCTAGCACGGGAGTTCACCTCATTAAGTAGTTTCTTGATACAAGAATCATGATTTGCCGTAAAGACACATTTTCTACATGTTTTACAAGTAGCATATTTAATGTCCGAGTAAGATCTAGAATTCCTGGACGATTGATTGATGCTCCTAGGATGTGACATGCAACGGTTAGCAGTGTTGGGTAAACTAGAAGGCATCTGACTAGGTTTGAAATTCCTATCTCTTACTTGTGTCTTTTGCTTAGCTTCCCTTAGACCAAAAGTATGGCGAACGTCATTTGAACTAGTTCTAGACGTATTCTTTGGACTATGTCTAGGGAAATTAGAGGCAATCATGTGATTAGGTCTTGCAAAAGCTGTTTTAGTCACATTGGGCCGAGATGGTGGAGTGACTGTTCTAGAAAGATGAACCATATCAACTTGGGAGGCAAACCGCGGTCTCGAGGATTGTGATCGCTCGGATCTAAATGCAGTAGGTTGTCTGACAGTCGGTTGTCTGACGAACTGATTTGTAGGCGGTTTCCCCAAGATTGATGGTTTTTCAAGCTTAGTGTCCACACTAGGTCCTTTAGTTTTCCGCAAATCATTTTTCAACGCAGCTATAGCAAAGACCTTTTCCTGTACTTGAGCCTTTAAGGTCTCATTTTCTTTGAACAACTCATCTTGGGATGCCAACTTAGATTCAAGCAACTTAATTTGTTTCAAAAGATTATCCTTTTCAGCTTTAGAATCTAGAACAGTTTGATCCAATTTTCGTTCAAGAACAACGTTTGACTTTTCAAGTTTTTCAAAATATGTTTCAAATTTCTCCGTTTTCTTCGAAAATTCAATTTTGGCATCCTCAAGCTCTTTTGATTGCTGAGCTAAAATCAGTTCAAGCTCTTTAATCCTGGAATCAGAAGCAGTTAATGAAGCAGTTATAAGACAATTATCATGATGTCTAGCATTTTGAACACTTTCTCCCCCATTATGACTCACATCGGATGAATCAGAAGTGGTATTTCTATCACTCTTTTCCATCCCATGTTTGTCATAGTTAGGTTCAGAATGCTCAAAATGCGGTATTTCATCAGCATATACATCATCAACATTACATTGTACCATGTCCGCAGGCTCTTCGTCATTAACGGGTAAGGTGTCATCAAATGAGATCTCGTGAACATTGCCTGACGTGCCACTGATATCATGTTGTCCTCCTGATTCCGTGCTCTTGCCATCGTTAGGCTCCAAGTTGTCAACCGTATGACCATTCTCCTCTTGTATTTGCATCATAGATTCTTGCACTCCATTATCATACACTTGGTGAAGTCTAGATCTTTCATAAATCGAAGACGAAACTGATGTCATAAATTTCAACAGTTTATCACGGAAATCTTTAACATCGTTCTGTGTGTATTGAAAAAATGACCGGCATATCTCTGAATTGTCATACTTGATGATATTGAATTGGAGGAAAGGCGTGAGTTGTGTCACAAGAGCCTGATATGCAGTTTCTGATGCAGAGTGATTAAAGTCTTCTTTGTGAAGTTGCTCAGCTAGGTGGTCCAAGTTGAGATATAGTGAATTGATGAATGTATAATGATGTTGACCAAAGAGTGTCACAAATTCGCTTCCTCCTTGAACCCATGCAATAGTCCTAAGATGTGACTGAAGTAGTCGACATGAAATTATACTACTTTCTCTAGCTGTGTTTTGCATGTGATGCAAGTCTCCCTCTTGAAATTTCGAATTCAAAGACTCCATTGAATTATGATGAAAAATGATCGTGATTGTGGTTGAATTCGGGATTTTATGAGTCGTGAATAAAATTGACTAAACCGAAATTTGAATTCACGGGATTTTAGAAACCAACTAAGAAATCGTAACAAAACTGGTAAATATCCTCGTTTGGTGATATAACTCTTTTCTCGACAATTTTTGACGGCTAAACAATGATAAAGCAAACCCGATCACAAATCCGGAGCCACTAACAATAATTGTCGTCACTTTGACTCGACACTTTCGTCTTCAAATCCGGCCACAAAGATATTTCCACTTTTTATTTTTTTTTCAAAATACCCGCCTCAAAATAATGTACCAAAAACTAATATATAAAATTAACTTAATGATAAAAAATTAACTTTAAAATTTTTTTAAATTAAAAAAAATTAGCTTAATAAAAATAATGAAAAAACTAAAAATAGAAATGAAAGTATAGAAAAAGAAAAGTAAAAAATCTGAGAATCGTTTTTAAAAAAACTGACAGTTTTGATTTGTAAAAAAAGAATACCCCCACGTGGCTAATTTCCCTAAAACGTGGCAGATGATATGGTTAACTTTGTTTTCTCCGTCCTTTTTTCTTTATCTCTCCCCACACAACCCTAATCTACAAACCAAATCATTACACCCCACAAATACTTAGTAACCTCCGTCCGTCTCCTTTACTGGAAAAAAAAAAATCAAAAACACATTCAAAACTTAATCTCCTACACCATATGAATCACAGAAGCGTTAATCCCACCTTAATTTCATTCGAATTAGCATCAAATGTAGAAAAGCTAAATCGGATCCGGTGGTCTAATGTGGTGGTAGATGGTGGTGGAAGCCATTGTTGGCTTAGAGAGAGAGAAAGAGAGGTTGAATGTGTGTGAAAATGATAAGAAATGTATTAAATGAAATGTGACACAACCAACACCCCTCCTTGGAAGCTAAGGAGGGGTATATATAGTCACACACGACATGCTTAACAGTACAAGAACCTAGTCTAGTCTAAACGTGTGTGACTATGATAACTAATGGGAATTCTTAAATGTCGTCACATAAAGTGAGTTTCCAACAATCTTCCCCCATGGGACGACGTGTAGAATTCCTTACAATATTTTTTCCTAACAAGTACATAATGATAAGAACAAGAGCTTTCATGAAGCGTCCAATGCTGATGATGTCTTCTGAGGCCTTTGACTTCAAAACGACTCATCTTTAACTTGTAGTAGAAATACTGTAACGGCACGAGCTAAGTAACCCATACACTTCTGGTTAAGGAGAAGCTTCTGAATTAGCTCCCCCCTAATTCATGCCACATAAACTTGATGTAGAAGCTTTTGAAATAGCTTCCCCCTAAATCGACAATCCTCGTAAGCAACTTCAAAGCTTTCAATAAAGCTTAGAATGATTAAGCGCACAGCGGAATCTAACAAGCAAATCCCATCATATAACATGATAATATTGCTAAGAGAGATTTAAAGTTTGGGGTACACCAAGTAGATCAACAACTTCTCTTCTCACGCTTGAATAATTCTTCCCCCTGAGAGTTCAAGTTATGCATACCAGAAAGAATCAAGACACTTCTTCCCCCACATAGTTGAAGAAAGTAAATCAATCCCAATTATGAAGCTCAAATACTGAAGTAGACACTTTATCCCATTCATGAAGTTGACATCGTAACACCAGAGTCAATTAAGTCCCGGAAATGCACATATCTTCTTCCGGAGATGCACCAGAGTCAATTAAGTCCCGGGAGTGCATATAGGATAATGATGATGAATAATTGCAACAACCAAACAATTAATCATCGAATCAGTAGTGTACCATATAGAGATTGATAACGCCACGAGTTAAAACACTGATTTTCTATGCGGCTATGACAAATGTCATCCCGGAATGTCTTCAAATCAAAAGAAGGTATGAAGTTCATCACGTGTACTCGTTGTGCGTTCGATGTGTCTTCTTCTTCCCCCTTGATGGTTTCGAAACTCGGAACCATCAATAAATCGTAAGCACATAAACGTGAAAATCTCGAGAGAATAATAATAAATAAGCTTAATTATATTCGGTGAGAATCAGTTGTTGATTGAAAATCTCTTCTCATAAAACTCTCCATGGCCATCTTTACCAACCCACTTGAAGGCAATTTGAAGTGACCACTGATGGAATGAACCAGATACATCAAACATGAAACTGAATAAGAATCCTTCGATCTTGTGACTTAAGCTTGCACTATTGGTGAATGAAAAACGGTGGATAAAATTTTAAGTACCTAATGCATCACTAAAGATGTCTATAAGCACAACCCCTCTTGAAATTATCCACGTCGACTATGCGCGTGACACTGAGTACAACAAAGTAACCCCTTTGAGTGATAGTTATCCGAGTCATCAACCATCCACCCCGAACCCGGAAACCAGATAACCAAGTCTTCATTCGAAGATTAAGCACGAACAAGTTATCTATTAAAAGATAAAATAAATACACGCCTTCGAAAAATTCGTCTTCAACTTCACATAATTAATACCCGATCCAAAAAAAAAATCTGTAGTCACAAAAAATATAGGCAATTTTTTTTTTTTTTTCATGGTCTCGTCAAAATAAATTTTGTCACTTTTGTCTCGATATTCTTCTCCAAATCTGATCATTTTGTCTTTCAATCATATTAAATAGTCTGGTTGTCACATTTGTTTAGTCCTTCTAAAAAAGATCATATCATATCAAACCATTCGGCCCAACACATTAATATATGTTTTGTTTCACAACTCTCGGCCCATATGAAATGTATAACACCAGTTCAACACAAATTTAGTGGTATAAAACACCACCAAACCCTAATAAGAGTAAACCTAATCCCATAACATATCGTCAGCCACTTTATTTTCTTTCTCCCATCCACCAAACTCTAATCTCATCCAAAATAGGACTCCTTCGTCTCTTTCTAACTCTCCCTATTTGACAAACCAACTCAATCAATGAAATACGCCCCTAATCTCTTACAATATCACCTCTCTCAACCTAATCTTAGTTTCCTCCGTCTATAAATTTGCCCAAATCTCATCAAATCATAAATCATCAGATTATGATCATCAATCATCATCCTTGTCACTCCATACCCACACGAATAAATTAAACCAATCCTTGATTTTATCAGATCAAAACGCATCTCCAGACTTACGGTTTCAAGATCTTGATAATAAGATCTCGGGTAGGTGTTTATTTGATGCATGCCAGTTTTAAGGGGTTGTTTAGATCGAAATAATGTATTGATTATAACAAAATTGTTATACATCATTCATTTAATTCGTAAATCAAAAGAAAAAAATCCTTGGTATAGATCTATGATGAGATTTAAATTCGTGGGTTTGGATCTCAAAAAGATCTTGGCATGCATGCCTTTTAATCACGAAACTGAATCTGAGATCTTAGTTTTATTGCATTTGTATATGAGTCTAGATGGGGTTAGGTGTCGATGGGCTTTAGTTTTAGTTTTGGAGTTGAGGTGATAAAAGGTTGGAATTAATGTTGAGTCTAACTCAGTGAGTTTAACGAGTCAACTCAGTGAGTTTAACGAGTCAACTCGGTAATGACCGAGTTGACTCGGTTGAGATGAGACCGGTTGAGATGGGTTTCAGTCTTGGTCATGGTTTTGAACCCGGGTCATGTTGTCAAGTCTCTGTATCGCAAAGTCAAACCGTCTCATTGCGATGGTACCCATTGCGATGGTACCCATCGCAATGTTGGAAAAAAAATGGGCAACATGACTCATCGGAATACCATTGCGACAGACCCGACCACCCATCGCAATGTGACTCATCGGAATGAGTCCCATCGCAATGGGTAAGTCAAACCCATCGGAATGTGTCAAAAAACCCTCCATCGCAATCCATGCGATTGTACCATGTAGCAGAGTCCAAAAGTGGTCCTTTTTCCGTCTTTTCAGGGATCTTGGTTCTGGGTATGATTTTTCTGGCAAATCTGGGTTTCACCATCATCTTCATAAAAATTACCAGAAAAAAAAATCCAGAAAAATGTTGTTAAAAATCAGATAAGTACTCATTTCCACTTAAAAGATGAAACAGTAAACCTTGACCATAACTTGACCAGTAATAAAGATATGGACCAGTGAAAACTTAACCATGATAACTTGACCATTTTGACCAGTGATAAAGATATGGACCAGGAAAAAACATGTGACAGTTTGGATCGGTTGGACAAAAATTTGTGACAGATAGATATCCCCAACAAATATTGAGGACGTGACAAATTTTTTTTTTTTTTTGACAAAATGAGACACAAATAAATGTAACGAGACACAAGAAATAAATTAGACCACCAAATCAAATATATAAACACGATCCAAGGATGGAACCGTGGCTCTGATGCCAAATGTAGAAAAGCTAAATCGGATCCGGTGGTCTAATGTGGTGGTAGATGGTGGTGGAAGCCATTGTTGGCTTAGAGAGAGAGAAAGAGAGGTTGAATGTGTGTGAAAATGATAAGAAATGTATTAAATGAAATGTGACACAACCAACACCCCTCCTTGGAAGCTAAGGAGGGGTATATATAGTCACACACGACATGCTTAACAGTACAAGAACCTAGTCTAGTCTAAACGTGTGTGACTATGATAACTAATGGGAATTCTTAAATGTCGTCACATAAAGTGAGTTTCCAACAGCACATGACAGGGAAGGAAGACTATCTGACGAATTTCACCCCTATTAAAGATGGTGATAAGGTTTACTTTGGAGGTGGCTATGGCACCATTACAGGCAAAGGAACCCTTCTCACCAATAATCTGCGTTTTGAGAACGTCTTCCTGGTAAAAGAACTTGATTATAATCTGTTTAGTGTATCATAAGTTTGTGATAACAAAAATAAGGTTCTTTTTACTGATACTGAGTGTTTGGTGCTAAGCAAGGATTTTAAGATCCCTGATGAGAAATATATTGAGTATAGAACACCTAGGCATAAGGACATATATAATGTGAATTTAAATGGAATTAAAATGAATACAAATATGTCTTGTTTTTATGCTAAGGCCTCAGTAGATGAAAGTAATTTGTGGCACAGGAGACTAGGGCACATAAATTTTAAAAATATAAATAGACTTGTGAGGCTTGGTTTAGTTGATGGTTTGCCTTAGAAGGCCTTCCACAATGACCACTCTTGTGTTGCATGTCTTAAAGGCAAGCAACACAAGGTCTCATTCAAGTCCAAACAGGTGCACACTAGTTCCAGACCTCTTTATATGCTTCACATGGACCTCTTTGGTCCAACAAATATAGAGAGTTTGAATGGTAAGTCATATTGCTTTGTTGTCACAGATGACTTTTCTAGATTTACTTGGACATTCTTTCTAGCTATGAAGAGTGACACAGCTGATGTTCTTATTGATTTTATCACTCAGATTGAGAAAAGGTCTAGAAATGAGGTTAAAATGCTTAGGAGTGATAATGGTGGAGAATTTAGGAACAAGAAGCTAGATGATTTTTGTGCCAGGAAAGGAATTACTAGGCAATTTAGTATTGCTAGAACCCCACAACAAAATGGGGTTGCTGAGAGGAAAAATAGAACCCTAATTGAAGCAGCCAGAACAATGTTGGCTGATGCTCACTTTCCAATAGCCTTTTGGGCTGAGGCTGTTAATACAGCATGTTATGTGCAAAATAGAGCATTGGTTAACAAAATTCAGAACAAAACACCTTATGAGTTACTTTGGGGAAGAATAATAGTGGTTTTCTCAGACCTTTTGGTTGTCATGTAGTAGTTTTGGATACTAGTGATGCCTTAGGAAAATTTAGTGCAAAAGGTGATGAGGGCTACTTCATGGGGTATTCAGTCCAGAGCAAGGGTTATAGGGTTTATCTTAAAGAGGACAAACGTATAGTTGAGAGAGTACATGTTAGGTTCTTAGAGAATAAACCTAGTGATCCTGAGAGTGGTCCTAATTGGTTGTTTGATTTGGAACCCTTATCTAGAACTTTAAATTATATGCCTGTCACTAATCCAGACATTGTGAAGGTAACTTCAAATGTTGTGGAGGAACAAGTTGTTAATGTTTCAGGTACACAGGTTCATGAGAAGGTTGGATCACAAGCAGAAAAGGCATCTCCTACATTTGAATATGTCACAATTCCCATTTGGACAGATGCTTTTGCTGCTGCTGCTGCTGCTGGACAAGATAATGGTAGTTTTCAAATACCACCAGATATAAACATGCATGGTTCTTCAGGCGCTGACAAAGGTAAATCTAGCGCTGACAAGACCAATTCAGACGTTGATGGCTCAGACGTTGACAACAACAGTTCAAGCATTGTTAGCCCAAGAGTTGACAAACAAGGATCAGACGTTGACAACACCTTTGCACATCTTTTCTCTTCCACTTTTGAACAAGGAGAACCTTCCAATTCTCATGAAGAAGGTCATCCTTATGTTGACATAAGAGAGTCTGATGAAGAAGACATTGGCAACATGGAGCGTGAAGTTGAGGACACCAGACTTTTTGAAGGAGTGGTTCTCACTTCCACAATGAAGAATCACCCCACATCTCAGATCATTGGTGATATTGTGACTCCAGTTCAGACCAGACGATCTCATCAAGGTCTTGGTGGGTTTATTGCCAATATACACAAGAAGGTTGATACCCCTCTTGTGCAAGCATGTTTGTTTGCATGTTTTCTGTCACAAGAAGAACCCAAGAAAATATTTGATGCTCTCAAAGAACCAAGTTGGGTGGAAGCAATGCAGGATGAGCTTCACCAATTTGCAATTCAGGATGTTTGGGAGCTGGTTGATTGTCCTAGATATGTCAGACCTATAGGGACAAGATGGGTTCTCAGGAACAAAAGAGATGAAAGAGGTATTGTGGTCAGAAACAAGGCAAGGTTAGTGGCTCAAGGTTATACACAAGAGGAGGGGATAGACTATGAGGAGGTCTTTGCACCAATTGCAAGGATTGAAGCTATTAGGATTTTTCTAGCCTATGCTTCCTGCATGGGCTTCACAGTCTATCAAATGGATGTCAAGAGTGCTTTCTTGTATGGCACCATTATTGAGGAAGTATATGTAATGCAACCTCCTGGTTTTGAGGATCCAGAGCATCCAGATAAAGTGTATAGAGTCAAAAAGGCTATGTATGGCCTTCATCAAGCCCCTAGAGCATGGTATGGTACTTTGTCTACCTATTTGGTGGACAATGGATTCAAGAGGGGCACCATAGATCAGACACTGTTTACAAAGAAGAAAGGCAAGGATGTGTTGCTTGTGCAGGTCTATGTTGATGATATCATTTTTGGGTCTACTGATCCAAAGATGAGTGAGGATTTCTCCAAGCTTATGACAGACAAATTCAAGATGAGTGCTATGGGGGAGATGAACTTCTTTCTAGGTTTACAAGTTCAGCAGAAAGAGGATGGTATTTTCATCTCCCAGGACAAATATGTTGCTGAAATCTTGAAGAAGTTTGGCTTTTCTCCACATGAAAAGAGGGCTACTACTCCTATGGATAGAGAACATCCTTGGGGAAAGATTGGAGATGGGAAAGATGTTGATGTCAAGCACTATAGATCCATGATTGGATCCTTGATGTATCTTACTGCCTCCAGACCTGACATTATGTTTGCTGTGTGTGCTTGTGCACGCCATCAAGTGACTCCCAAAGAATGTCACCTTTATGCTGTGAAGAGGATCTTTAGGTACCTAAGATTTTATCCCAGTCTTGGTTTGTGGTACCCAAAGGATTCACCATTGGAGCTGATTGCATATTCAGATAGTGATTATGGAGGTGATAAGTTTGATAGGAAATCCACAACTGGTGGATGTCAGTTTCTTGGGAGCAGGTTAATATCTTGGCAATGCAAGAAACAAACAGTGGTGGCTAATTCTACAACTGAAGCAGAGTATGTGGCTGCAGCTGCATGTTGTGGTCAAGTTTTGTGGATTCAGAACCAGCTTTTGGACTATGGGTATAATTTCAAACAGTGGTGGCTAATTCTACAACTGAAGCAGAGTATGTGGCTGCAGCTGCATGTTGTGGTCAAGTTTTGTGGATTCAGAACCAGCTGTTGGACTATGGGTATAATTTCATGCATACTAAGATATTTGTTGACAATAATAGTACTTTATGCATCATTAAGAATCCTGTACATCATTCTAAAACTAAACACATAGAAATTAGACACCATTTTATAAGAGATTGCTTTGAGAAAGGTTTAATACAACCACATAGGGTTGACACTGAGGAAAATGTGTCAGATTTATTAACTAACCCTTTTGATGCTGGGAGATTTCAATACTTGGTAACAAGTATTGGAATGGTTAATCTCACATAATATATGTTTTGGATTCTTTTTGTAAAAGTATGTAGAGGATGATGCATTATTATTATTGGTCTTATTGATGATTTAGATTTTCCACTATATTTTTCTAACACTGACAAAGGTTGCTTGAACGCTGATAAGTGTTTTTGCAACGTTGTCAGCAATATAATTGTCTAACGCTGACAAAGCTTCCCTCAACGCTGTCATGTGTTATCGGGGCGTTGTCAGCAACAATGTTAGTTTTGTGGTTTTCAATCTAAATGTGCAGATGGTGTTAGCAGTATACCATTGGATACAGAGTTGCTTATGGATCAATGGAGAAGCATTCGGACAAGTTTTCATTTATGGATGATGGTTGGAATGTTTCATTCCTATCTTGACATAAATTTTTTATGTTCATGCATGATTTTAGCAAACTTTTTGTATCATAGTTTAAGGGGAGGTTTTAGGAACCTTTAGGATTTTTGGGTATCCATATGATACTCTTATCACAATTCTAGATTGTGTCCACAGGTGAGTATGAGTTAGTTTTACTAAATCATGAGGCACTGTAGCATGCATAGTATATCAACTTTGCATGCTGCCAAGACATTTTTGGCCTAGAATTGGTTGTGGTCTGTTGGGAGACTTGGGAATGATTTTGATATGGGATTTACCTGGGAGTAACAAGGATTTTATAAGGTAACTTTGTTGTTAAGAATTTTGGTTAGCAAGGGACACTAGAGGACTGTTATGTCTATCTTGCTTATGCAAGTGTGCATAACTGGACAGTGCTTGCCCCCCTTTGATAATTATCAGCTTTTGGTAATCTTCTCTAGGATAAATTACTTGTTAAGGTCATTTTTCACTTTTTAAAATAATTTTATTTTTGGACGCTGACAAGAAATTTCCAAGCGTTGTTGTGACCAAATTGGACGCTGACATGGCTTTAGGCAAACGTTGACAAGATTATAGCCGTTGGGCGTTGATGGGTTATTTTTGACCGTTGACACTCAATGGGACCTACCCAGTTGTTACTTTTTGACATATTTTCAAGCCGTAATTTTAGGAGTTGTTACTTTCATTTAATGCATGAGATAACTTATAACTTTTTCAATATTTTCATGATTGATTTTTGAAAATCTTTGCCTATTTTTGGGCCAATCACATGCATTCTTTTTCTCCTATAAATTTGGCTACTATTTTAAACAGGGTATCTATAATTCTTGTCTAACGCTTTTCTCTTATCAACTTCATCTTCTACACTTAAAATTAACAGCTTTCATCAATGGCACCAAAGTTTAACTCAGCAGAATTGGCATTGGAGTTCAGATCACAACACAACATGATTGCTTATCTTGACGCTGATAATGATCTGTTTCCTCAATACACACAAATGGTGGCGTATTTGAACGCATCCCCACTAAGGTATGCTCTTTCTCATGCACCACTCATTCCAGTCACACACATTAAGCAGTTTTGGAACACTGTTAGTTCCTCAACAGTTAATGGAGTGACCACATTGACTTCTATTGTTCATGGGAGGTCTTGGGTGGTTACTGAGGCCTTGGTACGCCAAGCCTTGCATCTTGATGATGCTGATGGTATAGCCACCCTTCCCATAAATGAAATAGAACAAGGGCTTAGGGCTTTGGGATATCCCTTTCCTGATGAAGGTACTCTAAACAAGTATCATAAGCAGGAATTTCCCCAGCCTGGAAGTACCTCATATATGTCCTCCTTCAATGTTTGAGTCCCAAATGTACTGCACACAATGAGATCAATAGATCCATTGCCAGTGCTATTGTGTGCATTGCAACAGGGAAAAAATATAACTATTCTAAAATGATTTTTGAGGGGATGTGTAAAAACAAGGGGACGAAAATGACTTTAGCTTATCCCCGTTTTCTACAAATGGTTTTTGATGATCAAGGTTACTGCTCAAGGGATCACAATGATTTTTATAAGATCCCTGAGCAAAAGAAAGCTATTTTTATGAAGATGGATTCACCACCCCATAGAGACTTACCTTTAACCCAAGCCATGCTTGCTGTTATTGCAGCAGCACAACCCCAACCAGACCCCCAACCTCAAATTGACCCTCAACCACAACTTGAACCTATTCCTGAACCTTTACCTTCACCTGAACACATGCACCTTGACCAAGAACCCTTCAACGCTGATACATTAAATGTTGGCGTTGATGTGCCTATTTCCAACACTGACACACAACCTTCACAATCCCAAACACCCCTTAACCAACCCACATCTACCCATTCTTCCACACCATCTTCCACACCATCTTCCACACCACCTGAATATAGGTTGATGAAACGCCAAAGGACTACTGGAGTGTTCTCCTCTGGTGGTCCTAGCCATGTAGCAGAGAGAACCACCACCACAAGTGTGGCTGGTGACCTGGATGAGGCTGGGACTATTGGTTCTGGCTTAGATGCTGGCCAAGGCAGTCCCACCATTATTAAGTCCTCATCCATGCCCAATGAATCTGACTTGGGAGGTCAAATCCCCATTTTAGAAGAGGGCAGACTGGAACCAATGACTCTTATGGAATTGACGGCAGTCTGCATTAGCTTGCAAAAACAAAATGCTGACTTAGTACAAATTGTCAGCTCACAAGGCCTTGAACTCAAGCAATTGAGGGAGAGGATTGTTGTTTTGGAAAGTGATCATGCTAGGAGGGGTATGGAGGAGTCTTCCAAAGGGGAGGAAGATCAAAGGAATCTGAGTGATAAGGGCAGCCAGGATGGTCAATCAATGGAGATTGCTGAAGCTCTTACAACTTTGAAGAAACAAACAGGTTTTGATACGTCCTTAATCTCTCCAACCAATCTAAATTTATCATTTACAGCTATGTTGAGAGAGGTTACACAAGGCGCTGAGGGAAAATATTTGAGCGTTGACAAGGCAAATTTGGACGCTGATAGAAGTATTTTGGGCGCTGATAGGATAAATTTGGGCGTTGACAGACCTGCACATGAAGGTGATGTATCCCAGTCATCATCTATCATCAAGGAAGTTTCTACTCAGGTATTACCATCTACCTTACCAACCATTGCACCATCAGATAAGGGTAAGGGTAAATTGGTAGAAGAAATTGTTCCAAAGGATGCAGCTTAAGTTGAGTTTGATAGAAGATTGGCTGCACAAATCATGGAACAAGATGAAAAGGAGAAGTCACCATTTGTTGTGTCTTCAGAAGAAGAAAGTGATGGAGCTAGCTCAGACTCAAGTGTAATGATTATAGAACCTGAAAGGCTTGAGTATGGAGATGAGTTGGCCAAAGAGAAGCTGAGAGAGTTGAAGTTGCAGGTTGACTTTGACATGCAAGAGGTGGTTCAAATGTACAATGCTTGGGAAGAAAGCTGCATGGATAATCCAGACTTGACCATTTCAGATCAAATATGGGGTTTGGAGCTTCTTCTTAGAGTTCAGCAGGATTGTAAGGTAATTTTGAAACACAAGGCAAGCAATATTCTCTCAGAGTTGAAAAGGGATAGAAGGGAGCTCTACTTTATGTTGCTTAGATGTCATGGAGTTGGATGGACATATCAGAAGTTGAAGGCTTTGACATTTGATGAGTTGGAAAACAGGGCTTATCCCATTTGGGTGAGAGTGCAGGAAGCAAACACTCTCAGACTTCTTTCAGATGAAAGAAAGGAGCAACTTGCAGAAGAAATGGAAATCAAGAAAGCTATGATGATTCCCAGGCCAGTGAAGAAGGGAATTAAATTTGAATTTCCAAAAGATATGGATCCACTATATCCAAGTGAAGCAGTTATAAGAAAGAGCCTCAAGCTCTCCCCATTAGAAGCTTCAGATATGGTGCAAGTGTTACCATTAGATTCCAGGAATCTAATTGTGAGTTATGATGAGGATGAATGTGGATTCTGGAAGATTGGCAGATTTGGCAAGGAGGTACACACTTTTACCACTCTCATATCTTTGTTTGCAAGTTGTGATAGAGAAAACTTGGTGGACCTTTGGAGGTTACTGGAGACCAAGTATGAGGCTGAAGCACCAACTTCAGCTAATGGAATAAAACTTTGGACCACATTCAAAAGAATGTGTGGGCCAAAAGATGAAGATCCTGCAATATGGAAGGATCTTGAAGATGACCTCAGTGGTCTTCAATGGAGGTTATATTCAGCTGCTGGTGTATACCATTTGAGTTCTACAAAGTTTGCTGAGTATCTACTTGTGGATGCTCAATATTTCATATCCAAGGCTATTTTGGAAAAGATGAAGGACACTCAGCTGGAGATAGATTATTCAAGTGACGTGGCAAAAGATTTGATCAGATTTATTCATTACCAATATGAGAAGGTTTGTCAGACTCCTCCAAGTTCTTAATGCTTATTCAGAAACTTGATCATAAGAGTGGATATCAAGTTTAGGGGAGGATTGTTGGGAATAAATTAAGGCCAGATCACTTGAGCGCTGACAAGAACAAATCAAGCGTTGACAAGAACAAAACAAGCGCTGACAGCTCAAGCGTTGACAAGTTAAAGTCAAGCGTTGACACATTGAAGACAAGCACTGATGGAAGATATAATCTACACGTTTATTATATTCTAGAATACTTCTAGTAAGGATAGAAACGACAATGTATTTTCTATATTTATCTTTACCTATAATAGTTGATACGTAGCTTATTGTACAAGGCTTCTTGTATCTATAAAAGAAGGCCTTTAGGTTAAAGTTTATTATCAAGTTAACTAAGTTTCATATAAGTTTTTCGTTCGTAAACATCTTTCATTCTAAGCAAGTTCGACATTCATAATCAAAGTGAAAGTTTTGTTTATATCTTGTGTTCTTGTTTAAGTGTTAAATTCCGCATAACACTTAGATTCACAAAGCATATACAAAGGTTTCTCTACGTGTATTACTTGATCTAATCTCGTATACACAAAGCTAATCGATCTAAGTTTGGGATCAACAACTTTAGCGATATCCGTTTCTTCATAAATATAGCGAACCACAATAAGCCTAGAAATTGCTTTCATAGTGTCTGCGTCACCCATTAGAGTCGCAATAAGCGTAAGGAAGTTGAGTTTAAACATAAAGTCAACTTCCTCCGCCTTAGACAACTTATGAACGATGTCTTTAGCCTTGATTTTTCTCGGACGCGTTGGCAGAAACTGTTGCTGCCACGACTTCACAACACTGTCTTCTAAAGATCTCTCCGACAAATCAAACAAGGAAATTCCACCAATAGGAAGTCCTAGAATTTCATGGATCTTCTCGGGTGTGACTTGAATGCTGTCTGTATCAACCTCAAAGTCGTAGATGGACTTTTTGAAAGCTCTCACATCAACCCTCGCTAAACGATTTGGCAAATTATCAACCTTAAGATCCCACCCGTCAGAAAACCCAATCTCCTTCAAAAACTGTTCCATGTCAACATAAACAGACTCGTTTATCACATGAAAAAGCGACGCTGATACAGTTCTAGACAAAAGCGGTGGAAACTTATTCGAGTACTCAAGCTTCTTAACCCGTTCCGCAGTAAGAGGTTTATTCTTCACGGTTTTTGAAACCATCATCTGCTTCTTAGATGGTGATTCATAGAAAATCAAGACGGATTCTGTCTTCCGTTTTCTATCGACCTTAGGTTTGCTCTTACCATGTACAACACCCTCATTTTTCACAACCTTTGTTTTTTTTCCCGTACCAACTTTGGCAGCTACCTTCCTAACACGTTTCTTAGGCGTTTTTTGGCTCACCTTTTCAACTTTAACCACATCTTCTTCAACCTATTCTTCAACAACATCCTCATCATCTGCATCATCCGTCTTAATTCGCTCATCAGATTCATCACTCCCACTCTCGGCCACATACTCACTCCCACTCTCGGCCTACTCCTCACTGCCACTCTTGGTCGGCTCATCACTCATACTCTCGGTCAGCTCCTCACTACCACTCTCAGCCGACTCCTCACTCCCACTATTATCACCACCCTTTCCATCACTAACGGTTTTGTTATCATCCTCATTTCCATCCTCATTACCCTCTCCTCCGTCAGATACAACTTTTTCCCCCTTATCCTCATTACCCTCTACGTTAGTCGACTCCTTATCCTCAACAACTTTTCCCCCTTATTCTCAGCAACATTCTCAACAGCTTTAGCTCTTCGAGAGAATATAAGTTTAACTTTAGTAGGATATTTAGGTTTGTCAGTGATTGGAGGAGGTGTATGGTTTTACTTTTTTGGCAACTTCTGGTCCCACAACAAGTGGAGGTGGTTCAGGATTATCTGTGCTAGATTGTCTAGTTTTCATACTGGTTTGAGGGGGCGGGGTTGTTTTAGAAGCTTTAGTTTTAGGAGGTATGGTTGTTTTAGCAGCTTTAGTTATTTTTGACATATCTGATGCAGTAACGAAAAAGGGGAAAATCGTCCAGTTCTGTTTCGTTTCAGCTTTCGTGTAAAAATAAAAAGTTGTTTAAAATGTCGTTTTACTTCTAACGCGAGGAAACCAGTTCTGAAAACGAATATAGATGGGTCAAAACTTAAAAGTTAAATCTGCATTTTATAATAAAACAGTCAAACCTGCGCAGCAGCTTGCAGGGGCATTTTGGTCATTTTCTGTTGAGTTTCAGGTTTCGGGTAAAACTAGAAAGTTGATTGAAACGCCGTTTTACATAAAATTGCTTTAGACTCCGAGTCTTGAAAATGTCATTTAGTTGGCCAATTAGTCGGGTCAGATCTGAAAAGTCAAAGCTGAACGTAAAAAGTCAAATCTGATAGAAAAATTGGAATATGTTTTTTTTAAACGTTTCTAAGCGTTATTCAGTTCATTTGAGATCATAAAGTTTTAACGAATACTATTTTACGACTAACGAATATTGGTTGCATGTGAAAATGTTTAAAAACATAAACTTTACATGATTAGCAATTACCGGATTAGTGGTGTAATTTGAAAACGAATTATATATTTTTTTAAAAGCATGTTTGTATCGTGTAGCTTACGATGAGTACACATATGGATTGATTTATTCTTTTTATATATATGACTCATTTGTCATTCGATGTTATTTTATTTTTATTTTCTTCTACCCTTCCATTGATTTGGGTTGAGTTTAGATGTTTTGCCTTCACATTCTTCGTCGACATTCTTATCACGTGTTTCATGGCGTTTTCGTCTAAACCTTATAACCGTTTGAAACCTTAACAACTTGTAACCATTTCATTGGTTGTTTTATGAGCTACTATTTGCTACTTTTTGCAAACCTTTGGCTACTTTACACGTTGTCATAATGTCACCTTATAAATAAATCTGATAATGTTTTACGATTATTTTCACCAATTGTTTTTACTTTGGTCTTATTAAATACTTTTCGTAACATTAAAAGTTGCTTATTGAGTATCTCACAAATTACTTGTATCCTATAAATTTATAAAATATTTTTATATTCCATTCCACAAATGGCATGGTTTATATATAAGCATAAGAAACGTAATACTTTTCGACGAAACTGAGCACTGCATTGCTATTCCTAAATTATACATGGCCTGATCACCTATGTCTAATTTAGAAGGAGCCATGCTAGGCTGAATAGTAGTCATCTTAAAAATCTTGATAATAATCAACTTTTTACTTGTAATTATTTGATAAAGATAAATAAAATGAAATAAAGTGAAAAGAAGTTTTGAAAACCTTTATAATTTATGCAAGTGGCGCAATTTCTATGCATCCACATACGTTTTCTTATATTTTCTTGAACAAATTACGCGTTTACGAATACGTTTTTACTCGATGATCATTTTTCTACTTGTTACTTCATTTTGTCTTATAACTGATTTCTTTTGACCGTTCGTTTAATTACTGACTGTTGATAAATGACTTGAAAGTCTCGATGTTTTATCCTTCCTTCTCGTCCAATCTTCTTTATGCGACTGGGTAGATCTTTGGAATGTCTCCGCACGTGAATAATGAATTATCACTAGAGTGATTTCCGTATATCCGGGATGACGTCCGTCACTCTCGTTTGTCTCGAAATCCACTCTTGTGAACCGTGCTTTGACTTCTCTCTTTAAACACTAATATCGTCCATTTGATTTATTTTATTTACAAGTGATTATTAGGAATTTTCTTAGATTAAAATTTTTGTATGGATCTTATTTCCGATCATGTATCGACCACCGCTAAGTTAATGAGCTGATATTGGTGAACCACCGACTGCACTAACCAAATTTGACAACTTGTTTGATCTATTATTTCTTATCATCTTACCATCAACGCCTTTATTTTATTATTCTCTTTAAGAATTCATACGACATTTCTTCGTCCTCTTTTTGTACCGCTGATTTCGTACTAATTGTTGACCATTATTTCCATTCGTATTCGTTCATTATCTTGTCACATTTTGAAACTGAATATATCCCATGTTTATTTTAAAATAATAAACACCTTTATGTATTTCTACAACATATTATAATAATTTTATGGAACTTGTCTACATTTTCTAATGATTTTCAATTAATGAAATAACTATCATAAGAAAAAGGTCAAATTTATACATCATATTTTGTATAACTAAAACTAATGTTTAAAATGAAATTATCTCTATCTTTGAAGTAATTGACTTATCATACTTTACTTTTAAATGTAATGAAATTATCGGTTTAACTTATATTCCTAATAGTGATTTGATTTGGAAATTATATTTTCTAATTGTAACCATCAGTATGAGTTTAATTTATAAATTCATGTCATTCTTTCAAAATTTCTTAAGACAACCAAAATAAATTACGAAGCTATGTAACTTCTATTTTTAATATATCATCCTTATCAAGAAGGTACCTCAACTGAGTTTTAAGGTAATACCAAATCTGGGACGGACAACTGTGACAAACGTTATTTTAATGTTAATATTTAATTCATTCTTCGCTCTCATTTTTCTAGTATTGCGAATTATTATGTTTTACGGTTACGTGAGTCGAGATCCCTCGTCGATCGTCAACCTTAAATCATTTTACCACATCTTGTCCGTTTATGCGTTTATTGAATTCATTTTTATCTCGTTCTGTTCCTCGTATTGAAGATCACTATTTTATTCTGAGTTTAAAATGAATCTCGGGAAGCAGTGTATAAGAAGAAACGATAAGTGTCACCAGGATTTATGCGTGTACTTGTGGAATGATTGAAGACCGAATCTCTTAATGAATGGAGTTAATAAATTCGCTACAACCTCGATGAGTATGTTGGAGCCGACACCGCAAGTGGAAAGACTCTTGAGATCAAGTGGTTATTATCAAGGGTTCGTTCAAGGTTTTCTCGATGATTAACGGTGGAGATCTATACTCGTGTTTATGTTCGACCTTTTCTTTTATGTACTTATATGGTGTGTGTGATTTAGTCAAATGATCGTAAGTTGTGAGAACTTGAGACGGCATCATCCGATGACGTCCGGTCATGTAGAACACATATTATGTAATATCTTTTTGACTTTCAACGACGATGTTTATTGAGACTTTAATGCGCGTTGGCGAAAGTGAGATGGTGTCTTTATATTATCTTTTGAGTAAGGACCCGCGTGTGAGCACCCTCCGATGACGAAAATGTTTTTCTTGTTAGTTCTTTTTGATGTGTGTTCATGGCTATCCGGCCGATGGATATCCTTTAATTTGCAACCTTCCTTTTAACTGGACTTACCCGAGAATCTTGTCATCTATTCTTGTCGTCGAATGAGCTTCGCGTGATTCATAAAATTTTCACGTGTCGAGCTTGACGGGTGACTGGTGGATAAGGATTTATTTATTCCTTTTTGGTGAGATACAACTTGACGACAAGTTGCGTTTTGTAAAAGAACCAGTGGAGATCGTAGATCGAGATTCACGTGGGAACGTGAGAACTTCTTTATAAGGAATGCCCTCAGCCTTCCGGGTAGTGAACAACTCGAGTATGAGGTGAGTTGAGCGCCGGGACGTCGCTCCCTTAAGGTGGTGAGGATGTAAAACCCGTAAAAATAAGGTCATATTTATTTTCTCATGAATTTTAATTATATTATATTTTAATTATTTTTCTATTTATTTAAAATGATTTATCTGGATTTATGGAAATTTTTATATATTTTTCCGTTTTAATTTAAGTCATGAAAATTGATTTAAACGCTCTCTCGCATAAATTTTATAAAACGTGACGGATCGATGGAACGGGAACCGGAGGCGATATATTTCGACTTTATTTAGTCAAAAATATTATTTTTATAAATTTTGTATTTACGAATATAAATTTGCACCGATAGGATTTATTAGTGCTTTTAGGAATCGAGTCGGGCTAGAAGTAATATTGCATTTGGGCTTTAGTTGATTAATAATAAGAGTTTAGTGGCCAAATCCCAATCCTTCCCCCCTTTGTTTTCTATCCATCGCCCAAACACATACATAATTCCCAACTGTCATTTTCTTTATATACCAAAAATACAACTCTCCTCCCTGTTCTTCTTGTGCAACGAACACCATCACAAAAACAGCCCTATAGATAAATTTTTCTTGCTCAATCCTTCAATTAAATCATATCAAAATCATCCTTGGTAAACCCTTATCATTAACCCATGTTTTATTTGCTCCTGTAATTGATTTTTATAAAATCATAAAATTCAAGGTTTGTGTTCTTGCATGTTTGATCATGGGATTAGACATGCAATATGTTTATTAGTGTTTAGACTAATAGAATTACTAGGAATTTTGTCCAAGAACACCCATGGTGGCTTGTTTGAGCCGCGGCCAAAATATGATCCATAGGGATCATGTTGTGGTTTTTGAGTGATTGGTTTTGCTGATTAGCTTTGTTGTTATGGTTATTGTTCTTAGGTGGGTTTTGATTTTTGACCATGCATGATATGGATTTATAGTGTTTTGATCTATCTAGGTTAATATAAGATGTGTTTTTGATTGTTGGAGATGAATTAGAGGTTGTTTGGTATAGATGTTATGATGCCAAAATTCGGGCAGCAGGTATGTGAGCCCAAAACTCACATATTTTCTACTGTAACCTGCACTTTTTACAGCTTAAATGGGTTCATTAGGCCCTTTACATGTTAGTGGTGAGTTGGATAGGCACTCAACTCCTCCGGATGAGGAAGTTATGACCTATTTAAGGTCGAAAGACATATTTTGGGACAGCAGGTTTGCATAGCTTGTAGCTACAGGTTATTGACCCCTATTTGTGCATTTTAAGGTTTGATACAATAGTAGAGATCATATGTGAAGTCCTCACACTGACCTCATGTTAATATCTATCACCAAATGGTTTTTATGACTAAAACGGTAAACCCGAGTTTAAAAACAAAATTCTGATTTTGTAACCTTTTAAAGAATGTAACTTTCCCGCTAATTGGTAGTAGCTATTTACTCGTGGTTGGTATGGGCCGAAAGTAGAATCATGAGGCTTTCCAATGGTGGAAATCTCAGTCCCTTAAACCTTATAGGTTAACGGGTTATTTTGTCCCAAGTTTGACTAGTGCAGTTTGACCATTAAGTTCTTACGGTAGGGCTGTTAGTGTTTTGGACTTTTAGAATGTTCCGTAAACTTTTAGATCGAATGGTTGGACATTTTGGAAACTAGATTCCAAGTGTGTTCCAGGGGTTTAAATCCCAAACTCATTGGATTTATGGTTTGGGAGATATACTCTTCTCAAAACAGTCCCGCCGAATCATTTTGACTTTTACGTCTTTTGTTATGTAAACTTGAGGCGTTTTGTGTGCAAAGCGTATTGGATACTTGGTTTAACACTTATTACATGTAGAATACATAATTCCTACAGGTTGTAATCTTTGTTTAGTCTTAGTTCACTTTGACTTAGGTGTTGGTGCAAATTTTTACCCGTAATACATTTTTATCGAATTATTTTCATATAATTGTTTTATAAGCATATAAAACGCGTACTTAAGGGGCGTGATCACTTTTGTAGGTCACGAATAGCATTGGAGTGCTACTATCTACTCTTCTACAGCCCGGTTCCATTATTCATCCGTCATCCATTCCGTTCGCCTAAAGGTGAGTTTATAGCCTCGCCTTTAAACTTTAAATGTTTTATTAAACCCGCGAGGGGGATACATGTTGTTTTTTAAAATGAACACAAGTTGTTTTCGGTATGCTGGACCCGAATGAGATGATAAATGCATAAGTACCATTGTCTAATGAAGTCCCTGAATTTCATGCACTGTTAATTACTCGAAGGGGTAAACGCTAATACATATGATAGATCTATTTGGTTTGACAGCCTTATCCTAGGGTATGTATCCTTGTGAGCACCTGAAAGGGATATTATGTATAAGAGATCGTTGGTATATGACAATATTACCTGTTAGTAGGGGCGCCGTAAGTGACTCGGTTTGATATGTTGGTTAACGTTCAGTGGCGTGAGCTTAATGCATTTATCTATATATATGACTTGTCTGTGTGATAAGTTTCAGATGATTAAAAATTCTTGTGTTCACTTATTATTCTTATAAACTCTATAAATTCATTCGACTTTTTAGTTGACTTTTTAGCATGTTTATCTCAAGTAAATAAAGATGGATGCTGGAGGTTTGGAATGGACGAGGAGGCAAGCGATAATGTTTTGGAAAGCATGTTTTCGTTCCATTCAGTTATCTTTTTACTTTTAAACGTTTATGTACTTTAAATTTTTTTATGTAAGAAATGTTGGTAACGGTTTGTGGGACCACTACACTGATCTTTACGAATGGAACCCTTTATCTAAAAATGTCTCTTTTAGAGTTGTTATTTATAGTCTTTTGTGATTGTGCTATTTCTTAACACCCAAATGGTTGGTTTCCGCTGCTAGTTAATTTGGGGGTGTTAAAATTACGTTGAGTAACCCGCTGGGAAGGATAATTTTACGTGAATAAGATTGTGGTATTCTAGCAACTGATACCCTAGAGGGGCAATGGTTTTATTCTAGTCATGCCGACATTTGGCGTGGGTGACTATTTGGTTAAGGGGTCGGTGTCATGAGCTTAAATACAATGTTTGTTTAATAATATCATTATTATTACTGCCTTGAATATAGATTGTATGTACGACAATTCTATAGATGATTATGATTGATTTTCTTCTTGTGTTAAATGTGATTTGATAAACCTATAGTCTCGCTCAACATTATTGTTGACTCGTTTTATGCATGTATTTCAGGTAATAGGAAGTGATGGAGCATGGAGCTTTGCTGTGGAGGTTGTGGCTTGGCTTTTGGAAGAATATTGGTTGATGTACTGTACTAAACTTGTTGGTTGTTGGTCGAGATCTATGGGGACTAAACGCTTTACTCTGGTATCGTGTCAGTACAATTTGGGGTTGAAATCTATGTTTTAGACCATTTATGAAAATCATGTTTATATTTTGTGTAAACGTCTCTATTTTGAGTCGTTCAATATACCTTGTGTGATGATGCTTGTGTCTTGCACCCAATTGTGTATTTCCGCTGCGCAATGTAAATTGGGGGTGTTAGACTACCACTCTCAGCCGGCTCCTCACTCCCACTATTATCACCACCCTTTCCATCACTAACGGTTGTGTTATCATCCTCATTTCCATCATCATTACCCTCTCCTCTGTCAGATACAACTTTTTCCCCCTTATCCTCATTACCCTCTACGTTAGTCGACTCCTTATCCTCAACAACTTCCCCCTTATTCTCAGCAACATTCTCAACAGCTTTAGCTCTTCGAGAGAATATAAGTTTAACTTTAGTAGGATATTTGGGTTTGTCAGTGATTGGAGGAGGTGTATGGTTTTACTTTTTTGGCAACTTCTAGTCCCACAACAAGTGGAGGTGGTTCAGGATTATCTGTGCTAGATTGTCTAGTTTTCATACTGGTTTGAGGGGGCAGGGTTGTTTTAGCAGCTTTAGTTTTAGGAGGCGTGGTTGTTTTAGCATCTTTAGTTTTAGTAACTGCAAAAGAAAACACAAAACACATTAAACAAAACAATAAAAAGTTACAATCATATATGTTTGCTCATACAAAAATAGTAACAATCATATATATTTCATGGTGAATCATATATGTTTCATCATGAATCATATACGATTCATGATGAAACATATATGATTCATCATGAAACATATATGATTCGTCAGGATTCAAAATAAAACACTTGAAGAATACAAATGGCTACCACATAATCTTAAAAAATAATAACAAAGCTATTTTCATTTCATAAATCAAGATAAATTACCAGATAAGCATACTAAGCATAAAACCAAGATAAGTTACCAGATAAGCATAATAAGCATAATCAAAAGCATAAAAACTACAAAAAAACGCGATTAACTGGATAAAATGACCATTACCAGCTTCTCTAGACGGTTCAGACGGTTTAGATGATGATTTGAGCTTAGCCTTCTTAGCAGCAACATACTCATGTCGAATATCCATATAGCTGTATAAATTAGGGTTAGGGTTATGATTAGATGAACAAATGGTGGTTGTGGGTTACGATTAAAAGGTGGGGAGTAGATCGGATGATGGAGATACGGTGGTTGAGGTGGTTGGGATGGTGGAGATACGGTGGTTGGGGTGGTGGAGATATGGTGGTTGTAGATATGCCTTTGTGTGTGTAAATGACAGGTATATTTTTTTTAATTAAATGTAATGAAAAAATGAGAGCCGTCGAAGTATAATAAAACGGAAAGTGTAGATGCAAAAGTCCGCTGTGCCTCTAAGTGGGCCGAGAATGCCGCTGGACCGTCCGGGTCTTCTTCTCCACAAGCCTATAAGAATGTAGCACACGTTAGCTCGCCTCGGGTGAAGAGCCCGAGACCAACTCCGGTATGAGAGTAAGAGTCTGATTGAGCCGAATGGCCAATAACATGCAGAGCCGAGTGGCCACGTGGTGTGTGTAATAAATGTCTGTGTGAATGAATGTGACTTACATTGAATGAGTGGTATTTATAGTGCTGAGAGCACTGTAGTGGACTGTAGCTCCTCGGAGGTAGCACTCATTGAGCCTTGTGACCTGACAGGCTAAGCTTTGGTCCAACAGGCTGTGCAAGGCATCTGGATAAAAGGATGCGTCGTTTGATCCCGAGGGAATCTACCCTACTTTTGAGGTGTGCAGGCGGATGGCTCTTTTATCCGAGCGCCAGGCGAGTGTCCACTGGACAATAGGGTGCGCCGTTCCTTCCTAATGCATTGACATCGCTTTCGAGGATTCCCTCTAGACCTGCGCTTGGTAGGTGGGCCGGTCTGCCAGACCGTACGACCAATTTTGTTTCTAGGAGATGACTTGGCACGTGGATATGACCGAGCGGCCATATACGCGAACAGAAAGCGAAGATTACCCCCATTTGATATATGATAAAAATGAGATTTATGGAGAACTTTTTTCAAGCATCTTAAATAACATTTTTATCAAAATGAAAATATAAATGTAACGGTACTATCTATGCGAGTGCCATTTCACCAACCAATTAAAAGAGAGAAAAACAAAAAGCAAAGAAAAGAAACGTTGCCCTGTGTGCTCGAATGACCAAATTAAGGTCTCCTTAAAATGACATCACGATAGCAACTTATATCTCTTTATTTTCCGTTTATTTTCTTTCTATTTTCTGTCATTAATTTCTTTATATACATGTACGTTTTTTAATTTCACAAAAATACCAACCTGAGAAATTAAAGGTCCGTTTAGTTTGTAGACGGGTTTAGAATTAAAATTTGGGTTTAGATTAAGGTTTGGTTTTCTTATATGTTTTAAAGAGAGAAAATAATTTATAAAGTTTTATATAAAAAGAATAATTTATAAAGTTTATATAATTTTTAAAAATATTTTATAATAAAGGTTATATAAAAAATATTTTTTAAACAATAAATTAACAAAGTATGTGAGGTAAAGATAGTGAGGCTCACAGTTTTTGTTCAAATCCTGGCTAGTGTGGCCTGTCATAAGCACTTGTTGATCAAACTTTGGCTTAAGGTTAATGCGGTACTTCAGTCATATTCTATTTATACTTAACATTGGTTTTTGGTTAATATATTTACCGGGGTAACTCTCTTTACCAAAATAAATAAATAAACCCTTGTTAGTGGGTTGTGATGCGACTAATCTCGTCAAACAAACACTATATTTTGGGCTCAGACCACAACCCACCTTTTAAACCCGCAAAATAAACGCACCCTTAGGGGTGAGCAAAAAAAACCGAAAAACCGAAACCGAACCGAAAAACCGAAAAAAACCGAACCAAAAAAACCGACCGAATATAAAAACCGATGGTTCGGTTTTTAAGTTTTCAAAAACCGAAAAATTTCGGTTCAGTTTCGGTTTTCATCAAAAAACCGAACCGTAAAAACCGAACCGAACCGAACCATTTTATTATATGAAAAATATAAATATAATATAATATAAATAAATAAGTAATATATCAAAATTATAAATTAATATTCATTTTTTAGAGAAAAATAGGAGTAATATATTTATCTTATTGTTTATACGTGTGTTTGATTTATATTTGTACTTACTTGACAATATATAATTACATATGTGACAATTATCGTTTGTTCGCACGTTTATTTGCATGTGTGTTTATCTTAAAAATATATGTGTAATTATAGATTAGAAATTTGAAATAAACATTATTAGGCTTAGATTGAAAAAAAAAACTATTTTTTCACGAAAAACATGTTTTTTTAATCTAAATCGGACGTACCAAATATAAACAGATTTAAAACCGAAAAAACCGAAAAACCAAACCGAAACCGATTACAAACCGAAAAAACCGAACCGCCCAAAACCGAACGGTTTCAGTTTTTGGTTTTTTAAAAACCGAATATGTCGGTTCGGTTTTGGTTTTAGCCAAAAACCGGCCCAAACCGAACCGTGCACACCCCTACTAAATACTCAACAATTGGGTTACATTGTTTCTATTTAATAAAATAAAAATTAATTGCAAATAAACGTATTATACTTAGATGTCGTTTGGTTCAAGATATTAAAATTATAGAATTTCAAATTTTAGTAAATTAAAATTCTTAAGAATTAAAAATTCTTAAGAATTAAAAATTCTTAAGAATTAAAAATTCTTGAATTTAAAATGCATAGACATGTTTGGTTGGCAAAAAATCATAATATTTTGAAATCTTTATTTTGTGTTGAACCAATTAACGAATAAATATTTTTTATAAATTTTTTATTGAAAACAGTAAAATCGAATTTTAAAATTTTTTTATATAAAATTTTAAATTTTTTTATATAAATTTTATTAAATAACTATACAATATTATAAAAAATCTATATAAGTTTTATAGAAAAATTATATAAAGTTTATAAAAAATTTATATAAATTTTATAAATAAATTCAATAAATTTTATAAAATATTTTTAAATAATTTTAGTAATTTTTTATAAAATTTATATAAATTGTGTGTAGTATGTGACTATTTTGCTATGTAAAATAACCCTTTTAGGCTTTTACATTTTAATTTGAAAAATTAAAAGTATAATGATCACAAAATACATACAATCACACATTTTTAAAAATAAACTATAAAAAATGACACGAAAGTCAATACTGTACATAAAATAAAAAAGAGTGATAAATATACTAAATTTATTTACAATTAACCCATAAAATAAAACTCAAAAGCTAGAATTACTAACAAAAACTAAACTACTGTTTGATAAAAACTTAATAGGTATTAATTAAAAAATAAATAAATAAATTAAGTTAGTTAGAGTTTGTTTGTTTTGAACTTAAAACTAACATGTGTTTTTCCAGAAAAAACCAAGTGAAAGAGAGTTTTTGTATTAAGTCAATGACTTATTTCACAATTTTACATATGTACTCTCTCATTTCTCGCTTGTAATCTTCATGTAAATTTCTTTTTAAGATAATATAGTAATTTTTTCAAATTTAAACACTTTATTCAGCATATAAAATAAACATTATATATTTATCTACAAATAGACATTATATATTTATATAGTCAATTTAAATTTTACAAGATTTAATAAAAAAATAAACAGACAGTCCCTAAGTTAATATAACCAAAATAAATTTCTAGCGAAAATAACAACACTGTTTTTTAATTACATTTAAGAAAGTGTTAATTACATTTTTGGTTTTTATGGTTTGCTCGATATAACGATTTTAGTCTAAACTTCTAAAAAGTAACAAATTTAATTTAGAATTTGATGATCCGTAACATTTTTGGTCTCAACATTAACAAATGTAGTCTTTATGAGTTGCCAAATATAAGCGTTTTAGTCCTATATTAACATCAAAAGCGTTATAAAAGAATAAGAAAAAAACCAAAAGAAATTAAAAAAGAAAAAAAAAAAATTTCTCTCTCCGTCTTTAATTAAATGTTTACTTTTGATTTTAAAGTTTCTTTCTGTAAACTTTGATCTTAAATTATTTTGTTTGTGTTATATAATGAAAATATATTTAAAAGTTAACTCATTCATATAATTTGTATCAAATATTATATAACATAAACAAAATAATTTAAAGTTAAGTTGAAAAATGAAAACGATTGGCTTTGAAAATTAACAGTTGAACATTTATTTTAGGACGAAGAGAGTATATTCTCAATAAGTAATTAAGGATTAAAAAACAAATAAATTACCAAAGTAGACCATATAACAACCCTCTTTACGAAACTAGACCAAATTTTATCATCTTACCAAAATGGACCAAAGTGCATAACCTTATGCACCTAAGCGCACAAACTTCATGCATAATGGTGCATTTTGGTGTGCATGTCAGCACACAAGGTGCATATCACAGGGCATTTTGGTGTTGGTTGCACAATCTCACGGGATATTTTGGTGTGCACCTAAGTGCACAAGATGGATGGGTATGCACATTAGCTATCTTTCCTAAATCTCAATATACAGCCTTTTGAAATTGTGTATGCGCATGTATGCATGTAAATACCATAAACATTATGGCAAAATGTTGTTTAGGCGCACCATTATAAGTTAAGGTGCACAAAATGCATCTAGGCGCATAAGGCTAAAAAATGTGTTGTTTAGGCGCACCATTATAATTTAAGGTGCACAGAATGCATCTAAACGCATAAGGCTAAAGAATGTGTTGTTTAGGCGCACCATTATAAGTTATGCACCATAGCGCACGTGGTGCATCAAGGTGCACAAGATGCATCTAGGCGTATAAGGAATGTCTTGTGCATCTAATTAGTAGACGCACCATTATGTGCATCTAGGCGCATGTAATTGTGCATCAATATCTTATGTGCATCACCGCGCACAGTGAGTGCACTAGATGCACAAAACCTAATTTTACAATGTATCAACGCACAATATTTAGAGCATAATTTTTCATGGTACATCGTAGTTTACATTCGTTAGATTCTACCATCCGACGATTATAATTAAAAAGTCTAATTTAGTAAATTTTTCATACGCGAACTAATTTAGTATTTCAGCCTCAAAATAAGCTATTTAAGAAATTTCTTATTAAAAAATCAATAATCTTTTTTATTTAAAAAAAACATTTCTTTCATTAAAAAAAAAGAGTATATTACACCGTTCGTCCCTGTGGTATGCGTTGACCGACAAGGTTCGTCCCTTGACCAAAAAAAGTGCATCGGTCGTCCCTAAGTGGGAAACGTTATTTATCGTTCGTCCCTCCCTTTTTACAACCCCACTAACGGTAATTATACACCAATCTTCAAGGGGTATTCCTGTCTTTTCTATCCCACTTAACCTTCTTCTTTCACCTTCAAGTATAACACAAGTATAAAAACATAAACTTAGAAAAATCCATTAACCTTCCACCACCACCGACTGAAACCTTATCCTTCCACCATCGACTGAATTTGTATCTCCGACCATAACATAAACCTTATCACATGTCACCATTATATCCTTCCAATAATTAATAACATAAAGCACCACACCGACTTCCGATGAATCTTATTAACGAGGAGTGGATTAAATTGGGATCTTACTGTTTTTTGTTAGTTCATAATCTGAACATTAAATACTGACCAAATATATATATACTTGTTTCCATAAAGCCATAGCTTTCAGCAGTTTAAATAAACTGAAACACTGATTTTTTAATCAGTTCCATACGCACCATATTAATACCCCCATTCATTAGTTTCTCCTAAAAGCTGAAGAACTTTGCTGATTAATTTACCCACATTATTCATCAGCTTCACCATACCCTGTTATTCTTTCATCCCACCAACTCTTTTTCTTTGAGTTCTATTAACCACCACGCATCATCAGCTTATTTCACCCCGAACATCCAACTGATTTTTTAATCAGATTCACCTTTTTTATCCACTGATTTTCTTTTTTTATCAGTTTAACACAAGATCAACCAAACCTTTCTTCGATTTTATTTACGCATCACAACCGCTAATGTTCATCAACATCATTCAATTATCACCATAACCACCACTCATCACCATAGTGGCATCCCGTCGATTCATATGTTTGCTCGAACACACCTCAATCAACAACAACTATCCCAACGAATAAATCCTATACCTCGGCAATATCACCGCATTTTTACCCATCTCGAAAACAAGCAATTGATCTTTAAAACTAACAGGATCCATTCATTTGGCCACGAGGAACATATCCAATGTTGCTTATTCGGTTTGTAATGTGGGTTTGTATCTTTTTTTTATCTGGATTTGGGTTTCGTTTTCTAAAAAAACATGATTGAGAAGATGGATTGGATCTGGTATATAGGTCGGTGTTGGTGATGTGTTTATGAAGATGACGGGAATATATGAAGTGGTCGATTTGGATTTTAGTGACCTGGATATCGATTTGGGGATTATTATGATTTGTATTTTTTTAACATGGTTTTTGGATCTGTGTTTTGTGTGAATATGACGTGAATGATAAATCGGTGATGCATTTTTGTTGTGGGTTTTGGATAAGATTTAGGTGATGGTGTTAAAGATGAAAAGGTAGAGATAAGTAGGGAAGATGAAGTAGAGAGAGGTAGTAGGGGTGAGGAAAAGACGGCACTACCCTTTATGGATTTGAGCATAACATCAGTTAGTGGGGTTGTAAAAAGGGAGGGACGAACGATAAATAACGTTTCCCACTTAAGGACGACCGATGCACTTTTTTTGTCAAGGGACGAACCTTGTCGGTCAACGCATACACATGGACGAACGGTGTAATTTACTCTTAAAAAAAAAAAAAAAAAAGGTAAACCCCACCTATCGGCAAGTTTGACTTACACAATGCAAGAAAGACACCGACGCCAAGATACACAGTACTACAAACAATAGTACCTCAACCAACGGTAATAATAACATAGTACTAATCTCAATTTTACTCCTACAAAAATGCTCCCATAATAATTCTGACAGAGATCACCGGAAACAAAAAAATGGCAGTTTCCACGAGCACTTTATCTTCGAAGACCCCAATCCTGGGCCAAAAACTCTACGTCATCATCGCCATCACGCTACTCATTCTCACCACCATCCTTTCCCTCGTCTTCCTATGCCTCCGTCGTTCCTTAAAACGACAAAAAAAACAACCTACCTCTGATCCCATCGTTTTAGGAGTCAAGCAGCACCACCCAGTAGTAACACAAAAGATTCATGCTGCTAGTAACGGGTCTTCTTCTGGAGGGGGGAGTACGAGTAGGAGTACTGCCACGTCAGCATCAGATGTTAATACTAATGTTAATGTTAATGATGATAATATGGGGTGGGGGAGATGGTATGGGATCAAGGAGCTGGAGGTTGCTACTGGAGATTTTGCGGATGAGAATGTGATTGGTGAAGGGGGTTATGGGGTGGTTTATAGAGGGGTTGTCAGAGATGGGACTGTTGTTGCTGTTAAGAATCTGCTTAATAATAAGTATGTGTTTTCTACTACTTTGCTTTTCTAGCTTATTTGGGTGATTTTTAGGCTAATTTTTAGAATTCGTATAAGTTTATATTATGATCTGATGAGATGCTCATATAATGACGTAAGCCTAAGAAATAAGCTGGAAAATTAAGCTTTGTGAAACATATGGCGAAATTAAATAAGCTCATAAGTCAGTTTTCTACTTTTCTTTTCTATATTTAGCTTATTGATTTCATTGGTTGGTTGGTTGGTTGGTTTTCCGGCTTATTTTTTGAGACTTTCTACAAGTTTATTAATGATGTCATGATAAACTCATCTTAGGACGTAAAATCCAAAAAATAAGCCGGAAAATTGAGCTTTGTCAAATACAAGCCGAAATTAAATAAGCTCATAAGTCGGGTTTCTTTTATTTTATATATTTGCTGATTCATATATAACATGGATGATTTTATTGTTAGATCTAAGATTTGTAGTGGTGAGGGGTTTGTTTCGGCTCATATAGCGGGCTAATGGCTTATGTTTCGTAAAATCGCTTTTTTTTGCTTATTCCGAAAAGTTTTAAGGTAAGCCAAAGAAAAAGAGCTTTTGAAACATAAGCAGAAAACCAAATAAGCAATAAGCCTGTTATACAAGCCGAAACAAACACATGAACAGTGAGACTTATGGTGTCTAAAATGGTAGTGGTAACTGGTAAAATAACTAGACGAGTACCCGTGCGTAGCAAGTTAAACAAAATAAGTGTGTAAGCTCGAAAATAAGCTAAGCCAGACACATCTAAGAGAGGGAGGGGGGGGGGGGGGGGGGGGGGGGGGGGGGGTTGAGGTTTGTTTGTTTGTTTTTTTTTTTTTTTTTGTGTTTTTTCAGTTTATAATATATCAAAGCATTTTAAAGTATTTTCATGAACAAAAATGTGTTTATTTTGGAATGAAGTATAAAGTTTCAAGTAGTTTTTGACCATTTGGTAACCGCTTATCTAAAAACTGCTTACCTGAAACTCTTTATCAGTTTTGAATAAGCAATTCCAAACAACCCATAAAATTAAAAGGTTTAGGAACTGATACCAAACACCCCGAAAGGAAGATGGCATTGCTTATACTTTACAAAGTTGGAATCGAATGATTTGGTAGTCAATGATCTAAACAAAAATAAAGCTAATGGTCACTTTATAATAAATCGTCGCTCTTTAACAAAAGAAGAAAAGGAAAGCCCTTTGATGTTTGGAATAAATTTAAGCATTCTAGATCGATGTTAATTTTACAAAGTGAGATTCTATCAGTTATTTAGCTGAAATGCAACTCATTTTCCATTAAGCATTAAGCTTTTTTTTTTGTACTTTTTTCAATATTTTACAACTTCAACTTGTCCTTTTTCTTTTCGTAAAGAACAAAAGAAATGTTTGTTAAAAAGTATACATATATAGCAACAATATAGACAGTATTATTTTATGGTTTTGGAAGCTGATCCATCTTTGGTTGGTAGTAACTTTCACCCGAAGCATATTGGTTCTTCCATTTAAAGAAATCCGAAATTTGTCTTGATCATAGCATTAAGTCTCGGCAAATTATTTAAATATGAAATATACCAGAAAACGATAACATAAATCCGATTATACTATCCTGTTCAGATTCAGAGTTTGATAAGTTTATTTGATCTGAATGGAAAAATAGTAGTTAAATTATAGTCTCGACAATGGCAAATTTGATCATTTTTGGAAATATGGATCTGAGCACAATCTGCATTGGAATAAAATAGAAATTGGATCACATGGCTTGTTGGTGTAAAGAATGTGCGTCTTGTTTTAATAATGTCCCAAAGTTAGGAAACAGAGTGTTTAATATGTTTAATCTTCTATATTAAGATGTTGGCTACTTGCGGTAGTCTTATTTTTTATACCTTCGATCTGCATCGAACAACCACACTTCATAATTCACTTATGGGGCTCGAGGAGACTAGATGTAGATGATCTGTTACTCTTGGTGGGAACCATGTTCTTCTATTATTGTTACACATTTAGCATTGTTGGAACTTGAACTCGCAACTTTTTGTTAGTTTAGCAATGAGTTAAATTAAATTTACAGATGACCAAAATAACGCATAGCTAATGTTCTCATATTTGTAGGGGTCAGGCAGAGAAAGAATTCAAGGTGGAGGTTGAAGCTATCGGAAAAGTAAGGCATAAAAACCTTGTGGGTCTAATTGGATTTTGCGCAGATGGTGCCAAGAGGTAGCTATGGACCACATTTAGCTGTCATTATCATCTAATCTGCTAGCTTAGTTCTAAATAACATAGTCGGTTAACGTTTGAGCACAATTATTTCTGAATGCAAGGATTAGTCAGTTTGTGATCGTTATAGCGTTATATCTTTCTTGTGGCAAGTTTAAGTTGTGCAATAAATAAAGGTCGACTAGGCCATGGCTAACAAGTAAGACTAAGAAAAAAAAAACAGTTGACTATATTGCATCACATGGTCATGTAGGTTGCTTGTGTATGAGTATGTCGACAATGGGAATTTGGAACAATGGCTGCATGGGGAGGTTGGACCTATTAGCCCTTTAACCTGGGATATCCGAATGAAAATTGCAATCGGGACCGCAAAAGGGTATGCTCATATCCTGTCTTCTTTTTATTTTTTTAAGAACTTATGATTAACATCATATCATATGAATGTTACCAATAACTCAAAAAACTGCTGAACCATTATAAGTTTGATCCTAACATGGTTTATCACATTATCACATTAGGCTGGCATATTTACATGAAGGTTTGGAACCAAAAGTTGTCCACCGGGATGTTAAATCAAGCAACATTCTTCTCGATAGAAAATTCAACGCGAAAGTATCTGATTTTGGACTAGCTAAGCTGATAGGATCCGAGAAAAGCCATGTGACCACACGAGTAATGGGCACATTCGGGTTAGTGACTTCATAAATCTTCTCTGTTTTTCCGTCTTCCTCACTATATGTGTGACTTTTGACCTGTTTGGTGTTCGGGTTGCTTTGGCTTGGGATCTCAAATGTTTAAAATAAAAAAGGTTAGCTAAAGGGGGCACGGGTTAAAAGTAAAGCATACAACCTCCAAACTCGTTATGTCTATACCAGTATATTATTGTATTTTTATTAGTTGTTAGTATTAATAATCGCAATAATGATAAAGAATGGACAAAAAGTGGTTTCAACTAACCCGACCCTGCTTGTCCCGTTTCAACACTTGCAAAAAAATGACCTGTTTCGACCCAAATTGACCGGCGTCCCGACCAGCCCGACCCGCCCTTTTTCACCTACATTTCTCACACATTCACCTGACACCATACATACAATCTTCAGATATGTGTCGCCTGACTATGCAAGCACAGGGATGTTAAATGAGTGCAGTGACGTCTATAGTTTTGGAGTTCTCCTCATGGAAATAGTGACAGGAAGAAGCCCGGTTGATTACTCCAAAGCACCTGGGGAGGTATATCAGAAAAAGGGGGCTTTTAGTTTCTTATATGCCCGCTTTTTGTAATTAACTCTTTCGTGTTTTATTTATGTTCTAGATGAATTTGGTTGACTGGTTCAAAGGAATGGTGGCAAGTCGGCGTGGTGAAGAGTTGCTAGACCCCAAGATTAGTGTACAACCTCCTCCAAGATCTTTGAAGCGTGTATTACTTGTGTGCCTCCGTTGTATAGATATGGACGCCAACAAACGCCCAAAAATGGGACAAATTGTACACATGCTCGAGGCCGAAGATTTTCCTTTCCGCACAGTGAGTCTTCTCAGAACTATCACTTAATCATTACCAAATGGGAACGGGTCAAAACATGTTTTATTCATAATGACAGACATGTGGATATTAAATAGTAATGGTGCGTTTGCCTTGGTTTACAACTTGCAGGAACCTCGCCCGCCTAGAGACACAACTACACTCCTTTTGGGATCGGATGCTGCAAGTAAAGTGCCATCTGTAAACTAGTTATCTCGATTGTGTTTGCCTGGTTGTGCGTCCCATTATAGTAATTTGTTTGTTCTTTCTTGCTAGTATGATGATTTTATACATATGAAAACGCGTCTGCATATTGACATCAAAGAGCACTGTAAATATAGCGAGTTATTTACTAGTTGTACTTGAAATTATCTGTTATCTTTGCGCGCTACCCTGTAAACAGAAATACTGAAATATTAAATGCTGTGGCTTTTAAAGAACAATGCATCTATTTTTGGTCTTTCTTTCTTGATGTCGCAAATCCATTTACTGGTCAATGGGTCGATGTAGTTCTGTTTTATATCTACCGGGTCAGATAAGAAAAGAAAAATGCCAAACGGGTTAAACGTACTCAAGCTAAAGTCTTTTTCTAGTGATAGTGTTTTTGTAGTCGTAATAAAACATCAATATTGTTTACCAGTTTACTCAATCCCGCCTCGTTGTTCTTTTCAACTAGTTCTAAATATAACAGGCTGAACCAAAATCAGCGTATACATCTCACCTGACTATGCAATGCAAACAGCGAGATGCTAAACGAGTTCATTGACGTATATACTTGAGATTTCGCTTTCAAAGTCATCCTAAGGGTTCAAAGTCATCTTCAAGTTGTACAATACTTTGGACTGTGCTTCCAAAGCTTAGTTCGTGCACCAGAGGTAAAGGAGATACCATAGTAGATACAAAAGATAATCATATCCGGTTGATACTGAAGATTTATATTTATCATAACAATTATTTAAAACCCTAAATATGGATCAAAGCACACACAGCGGAAGCAAATTAACAAGATCATTAATTTAACACAATTATAATTAACCAAGATTAGGGTTACATACCTTTATCCTAGCAAGATTTACAAGTCGACGGAACGGTCACCGGTAGAGATAGATCACGAACACCACCAGGATATAGTCTAAAGCAAGACTACACCCCGATCTTCTACATACGTGACGCGGCGAGTTAATCGTGAGTCTAGCACGAACAAACCGAGCTTCCAAGTCTATGGAAGATCTACCCAACAACCCTAGAGAGGGGCTAGGACTAGATCTACAATAGCTTAATGAAAAACAAAGAACAACCCTAAATTGAGGGTGTTTGGCCGGCGGTTAAAGAGCAAGAGAAATGGAGAGGAGTGTAAAAATTATGAAGCCTTGGTTTGTTTATATACACCTTAGAAATTTTTTTCCTCCAAGGTTAAACAAAATAAGGCAACAAAATCTTTTTCCCTTCCCTTTGGGTTCCCTATAGCCGGCGGTTAATAAGGCCTAAGAGGGGCTTCCGGAACTTTTCGGACACCTTCTTTTAGCTTCTATTAGATTCTATAACGGTCGTTTTATACTTAACTTTTAATTACTTAACGATCGTTATTTTAAGTTACGGTTTGATTTAATAAATATAATAAATATATTTAATAAATAAATTAACCCTTTACGTAATGTGTGCAATCCCGTGATCTCGATTTCGATCCTATCACACGAATATCGATTTTAAGTCCATAAACTTTCAGCTCCCACTTGGACAAAATTCGAATATCGTGATCACATTGATTAGCGTCTAGTTACACTAACAATGTCACTAGTACAACTCGAGTAAGGTTTCCTGGACAAAACCTTTTAATGATATATAATCATTATTATTATCCTTTCATTTCAAATACATCGTTAATAGGATATGGATCTCAGTCATTCCTTTCATTAACTATTCTGTTTCTCGTTTACAGATATAGCAAGATTATCAAAACACATTTGGGTGTGGCCACACAAACATCTTACTACTCCCCCGAGGGGCCCAGCTGTATTTACACTTCAAAATAATTTGAAGGAAACAAATCCCATTTTGACTACAAGCAAAACACATGAACTTCGCAACACTTCTGAAAATAACCCTTATAGTTACCAGTTACGTTTAGCGTTAGGCTACCTTACAGAAATGCACTACATTCAATGCAGTTTTCTGGTATCTCAGGTCTAAGGATAACTATTTATGATTTACTTAATGACAAAGATCCATAAAGTAAAATCATATAGTTGGGATAAGTCCAATATTTGATCCATCAAATATTATCCAAAATTGACCAATATACTTTCAAGTATACTCTGTCACTATTTTGAATTGTCTTAGTTTAATAATACTCACATATTATTAATCGACAACGGACATTTAGAAACATCATAAGCTCATGGATTAAAACATGTAAAATAGGATACAAAATCAAATAACAAAAAAATAAACGAAATCCAATCTTTATTTCATCAATTCAACAATGTCTTACATCTTTTATCCAAATACTAATCAACAGATTTATTGCATGAATTCGCTAGCTAGTTACAGCTCAATAGCCTTGGCATGCTTAACTACCTTTGGCCTAGATAAAGCCTTAGTAAAAGGATCAGCTACGTTATCATCTGTGTGAACTTTTATTAATTTTATTTCTCGAGCTTCCACGTGTTCTCGAACGTAGTGATATCTACGTCTAAAGTGTCTGGCGCCTTTCATAACTCCAGGGTCATTGGCGAATATAATTGCAGCAGAATTATCGCAATATATATCAATAGGTTCTTTAATTGAAGGCATCACTCCAAGATCTCCAATAAACTTCCTAATCCAAAAAGCTTCCATTGCAGCTTCTGAAGCGGCCATGTACTCGGATTGAGTCGCATGCATATCAATGGTTTTCTGCTTACTGCTCATCCAGTCAACTGCTCCTCCATTGATGACAAACACGTAACCCGTATGGGACTTCGTATCGTCTTTATCACATTGCCAGGACGCATCACAGAACCCTGTTACATTCAATTCTGTGTCTGGTTTACCCCCGAATACCAAAAACCTATCTTTCGTACTTCTCAAATACTTTAGAATATGCTTAACACCAGTCCAGTGGAACTTTCCTGGGTTCTGTTGGTATCTACTGACCAAGTTTTGAGCAAACGCCACATCAGGCATTGTGCATCTTACAACATACATAATAGATCTGCTCAACTAGCTGGTTGCAATAAATCCAGAACTTGTGCATCTTACAGCAAACGCCACATCAGGCATTGTGCATCTTACAGCATACATAATAGTTCTGAGCAAACGCCACATAGGGCATTGTGCATCTTCACGCGTATCAATAACCGAGGCGACAAACTTAGTAAGTTAGACCGCTTCCTTATATCAGAAAACACTCTCCCATTACTTCACAATTATGCTGCACAAGTTCTGAACTGTTATATCTCGGATCATAAGCCCATTTTTTTGTCGCTATCTTCTTCTGATTTTGGTCCTATCCCCTTCAAGTTTTACAACTCTTGGCTTTCCGATAAGAGTCTTCTTGACTCTGTCATTGATTCTTGGGACAATTACCACACCGTTGTTGGGAGTAACCCTACAACCAGACTCAGAAATAAGTTGAAAGATCTCAAGCCTATCATCAAAGAATGGTCCAAAAATAGAAGATCTGCTCAACATCGTGACAAAGAAGACCTCATCATGAAAATCAAGGACTTTGATGACAACCTCGACCATAACATCGATGTTTCCGATGCTGACTCCCAACGACTTGAGTGGATTGCTATTCTTCGTAATATTGAGAATCAATGATAGGTGTGAAAACACCCATCCTTTTTACCACTTAATTACAATAATAACCGAGCCAAAACGTGTATTTTATGTCATTTATGTCGGAATTATGCGTGGTTTGTGTTTTTGTTGTGATTTAGGACGAAAAGGTGAAAAGTGGAGAAAACACGGCATTTACGGGCTTTTATCGAAGAAAAAGACGAAAGATGAAGTCGAAAGATCAAGAGTGCAAAAAGAACGGAAGTCCAAGGCCTATTCTGAAGATTTATCGAAGAAAAAGTCTAAAGACGGAAGTTTAACGAAGTCAAAGAACTTAAGTCTAATAGAAGAAGAAAATTAAAAGACAAGTTCAAATCCCGAGACGACAAAGACAAAGAATTAAAGTCGAGTCGAGAAGACGTGAAGGAAGAAAGAAAGAAAAGAAAAGAAGAAGCCTCCATCCACCCTCCTTTCCTATAAATACCCTTCATATCACCACATGAAGGGAGTTAGTCAATTTTTAGATTAGTTTTAGTTTTAGGAGTAGGAGTAGTTTAGAGAGAGAAAGTGACAGTTTCTCTCTCTAGAACTTTAACCTTTCATATTTTAATCTTTCTTGTTTTCAATCAAACTTTTACTTTTTAAGCTTAATCTTGTCTTAATCTTCATGTTATTAATCCTTCTTGTTTATCTCAATCTTGTTCCTTTCATCTTTTCCATCAAGTTCTTATTTAAAGTTTTGATCTTTTTGATTTTTCGTGATTTAAAGTTCATCTTTTTATGTTTTGATTTTTAAAGTTTGTTTATTTTCGGGTTAGATAAGTTGATTAGTGCTTATTCAATCCAATTTAGTCATTGGTTCGGCGTAGTTTGGTGATAAGCTTATTATAGCTTATTTTCTTGCTTTCCAACCGAATCCCACCAAAATCGGAAAGGGTACAAACCCCTTTCCGATCGTACTTTCCGACCGAGCAGCACCCTTATTCCGATCATCCGATCGGAAAAGGGTTTTACTTATTCCGATTATGCATGCTTTCATACATTCCGATTTGCCTTTTTCTTCATTATTCCAATCAGCTCCGTTTTGCCTTATTCCGATTGTAGCTTATGTTGAACATTCCGATTGGTATGTTTGTTTACATATTCCGATTGTCTTCATTTTGTGTATTCCGATCACCATCTATTCCCACATTCCGATCATCCGATCGGAATACATTTCGATCGGGACACCTTTTTGGGTGGTTTTTGTTTGTTTTAATGCTTTGTTCTAGTTAAAGGGTTAATGTTTCTCGTTTTATTTTTGAGTTCATCTTAATTTCGCTTTGTATTTTTATTTGATTGTCAATTTACTTTTCGCTAAGTTTTAATTTTACGTCAGTTAATTTTACGTCATTTACTTTTAAAACTTTAAATATTGCACCGTTTACGTTTAAACTAGTTTTAGTTTTAATTTCTCGTCATTTATTTTTAAGTCTTGCACATTTATTTTACCAAAAGCAAAAATATTATTTTCACCAAGAACAACTAATCTCACACAATTTACCGGAAATCAATTCGAGAAGATACCGAGAAAACGAACTTTTAACCTAGCAAAATCATTTTATTAAAATGGCGCCGCTGCCGGCTCTTTTCGTGAGGATCGAAAGTTTTTTGTGAGAGACGCGTTGGATTTTGGGATCCGTTCACTTGTGAACGTTATTTTTCTTGTCAAAAATTTTTAAATAAAAATCCAAAAACATTTGAAAAATCATAAAAAGCATTTCTTTTTCAAAGTTTTGCACCAAAAATATTCTTCTTGCTTATCTATCTTTCTTTATGGATTTTTATGTCCATTGCGTCGGGTGCGGGAGACGATTATACGGGAACGACTCTTGTCAATGGTTTACATGTGAGCGGTGCGGAAACGATATCAGAGATACACAATTAATACCAGGATTTTGTCCTTTGTGCCACTCACTTAATTCGTCCTTTTTGAACCCACCTACTCTTTCCCCGTGCATCTATTGTGGAAGCGATTCTCCTTGGCATGTCTCGTGCCCGGTTCAATACCCGTCTGTTCACGGGCAAGAACCGGGGTACATTTATGACAATGAAAATAGCTATCCACAAGACACACCCGACTTTTCTCCTTACCCTTCTTGCCAAAATTATGGGGGTCCTCACGATACCTATTATTGTCAACCAATGAATTGTTATGAGCAAAATCCGTGTCCTCAGTTTTCTTCACTAATGGATTATTATGAACCAAACCCGGTTTATGATTCTTCTCAACCGATGAACTATTATGAGCCACAACCATGCTATAATTCAGGTTTTCAACATTTTGAACCCCCACAACACCCCATCGATCATCAACCCTCCTTCGAACATTTGAGCTCCCACGAACAATGGGCCACTCTTGCTAAGCAAGGTCAACAACTTCAAGAAGCTTTCAACAAGATCATCGAAAAATATCAAGAGGATAAACGACAGGAGCAAATATCGAATATCGAGACTTATACTCCTCCCCCGGTGTATCCATACTATTATGATGATGATGACGATGAGCCTACTATTTCTTGGAATGATCTTACTGCTCAATGTCCTAGTGCTATTGTCATCCCTCCTCTCAATATCCCAAACGTGTCTAAGGAGTGTGATACATTGAATGAGCTTAGTGATGTTGGTCTTGATAAAGTGTTTGATGATGAGGTTTGTGACATACCAGCTGCTATGGAGCCTGAGGACGACGTTGCTCTCACACAAGAGGTCGATCCTAATGATGTCGATTTTTCTCCAAGCTATGAGAATTTCACTTTTGAAATTTCTCAATCTCCACCGGGAGATGCTGACGATGACGATTTATTCTCTCCGGTTTACGAGAAGTTCACCGATGAACATGATCTTGTGGATAAGGTGGAAGACGTGCTTCTTCGAGATAGATTACGGAAAGTGCACCTTCTTATTGCTCAAATCGAAGCGTTGACTTCTCCTCCTCTTTCCGAGTCTTTGCCTCCATCTATTCCTCCCGTTGAAGATAATGACCCATTGCTGGAAGAAATCGACATTCACTCCATACCACCAGGTAATGATGACGATGATTTGGAGGGGGACATTATTTTTAATAATTTGCTGCAGGAAAATATTGTCCCAAGTCCCCCTCCCGAGCACCTTTCATCCTCCCCTTTAGCCACCATCACGGAGGATGAGTGCTTTGACCCGGGAGGTGACATTGATTATGTTTTGATTGATAACCTTACGGCTTTGCCGACTGCTCAGTATCCATTTTTTTTGGGGGATGACAATGTGCTTACTTTACCCACCCCACCCCCGGTGGATCTTGATTTCACATACTTTTCGTATGTTGAAAGGGTTTTTCTCCCATTCAAGACTTATCCCCCCGCCTCTCCTTTGTTGATGTCAACCGGGAATGAGGACAAGGTCTTTGATCCCGGTATCACATTCGAGGCTTCCCCATGGACCATTTAATTCGGGGACGAGTCAGGCTCGTGACTTGGTTAATATAAACAAGCGCTTTTTGGGAGGCAACCCAATTATCTATCTATCTTTACCATAAGTGTAGGGGGGATCCCCGTGGTGTTTCTTGTTCTCTTTCTTATTATGTGTAGGGATTAGAGCTTCAAAGACACACTCTTGATGACTTTTGACGAACCGTGACTCCGTGTTCCCTTCTTCCCGGTTCTATCCTAAACTCTTTTCGATTCACTATTTTATATTTCTCAATATTCAAATAGGAATCTCTTTAGTTGTCTTTTCCTTAGCGAGATTTAAACAACGTGCACAATGTCCTAAGTGTAGGGGAGTTTACTCCCACATGCTTAAACATTGAGGACAATGTTTATATTAAGTGTAGGGGGGACTTCTATCGAAGTTAAGTGGCCTTTTCCTTGTACTTGTCCTTATTTTAACCAGAAAATCAATTTTTCGACATTTTTCAAAATTTTTAATCTATTTTGGCCTAGTTGTATAGTTGCATTTTCCTTTATTATGTTTATTTTCTTCCCTTGCTAGAATAGATTTTCAATAAAGTGGTTTAGAATTTTTCTTAGTCGTGAACATTTTGACTCAACCCGAGTTTACTTACCTAAGTTTACTCTAGCTAGTATCCTTAACGTGTTTAAGTCAAGTTTTGCTAGGCTTTTATATAGGGAGCTATAAAACGCGAAAGTCTTAACTCTCACGGGTTAAGAACATGAACTTTTCGCAAGTTCCTATAATTGATCCTAGAGAGTCGTTTATCAAGGGAACTTTAAAACGCGATTTCTAAACTTGAAAAAGTCTAAGAATTTGCAAGATCCTATAGGCGACTCGAAAACCCAAAACTTTGATTTAATAGGCTAAGCATCCACGAGTCTCATTACTTGAGATTTTAAACTGTGGAGAACGAGAGATGATAGAGCCAATTATAAGTTCGGTATTCTTTCGTGAATTTATGTGAGTTAATTATAAGCCTATTCTCCCTCCGCTTGTTAATAAATTTATCTGCAATAAATAAGGTTGTACGATTTAAAAGGTTACTTAGCTTCTAGCCCCAGATCGTTTAAAAGTTGCTCGGTACAGATTAGAGTTCATAGCAAGGCATAACTTATTGAAGCGGGATGCGAAGATTGGCGAGTCCGAAAAGGCCCTAACAAGGCATGAGGGCTACATTTTGTTGCTAAAGATCCAAAAGTGATGTGAAGAATCATTTATCGAAAATCAATATGAAGGATCGAGACACACGACGAAAAGCAAGAACTCCCCAAAAGTCATGGAGAAGTCTATCCAAAAAGACCCTAACAAGGTATGAGGATAAATAGATCCAAGTCCTAAAAGGAGGCGGATCGTTGTATATCAAAATCCAAAATAAAGATTGGAGAAAAGTGAAGAAGTCGTGGTCCAAAGATGAAGAATCTCTCAAAACTTCAAGTGAAGAAATTCCTATTATGAAGAGAAGACCATTATTTCAAGAACGTCTCTCAAAGATTTGAAGTATGAAGTCGCTGCCAAATATCGGTCTGAGAAAGGTCTCAAATCGCGAAGCGAGTTATGCCAAGATATGAACTTTATGAGGTCCCGAGAAGCAGTTTTAAAAGATTTGGTCCTTTAGCTAACTATTGATTAAATCGTTCACTTTATTTTCGGCCTAAATAACTATCGAAATAAGTCAAATAATGCATCCTCGTGATCATTCAAGACAAAAATAAAATATAAGAGATACCCCTAGGAATAAGGGAGTCTAAGTGAATAATTGGCCCACATGAGTTCGTGTTAGTTTACTAACTTATAATAACAATGATCTCGTTTCTAAGCTTGGTTTGGAGAAAGTGAAAACTTGAGGATGATGATCATTCACGACATTTCCAAAACCCAAGGTATGTTTTAATTTCCTTACTTTGAATGTTTATAATTTTCTATCTCTTTAATAAAGGCCAACGTGGATTGACTGTGATGAAAAATGTAAAAGTGCTTTGTAACTAATGCATTGCATGAGGACATTGCAATGGTTAAGTGTAGGGGATTTGATAGGTGTGAAAACACCCATCCTTTTTACCACTTAATTACAATAATAACCGAGCCAAAACGTGTATTTTATGTCATTTATGTCGGAATTATGCGTGGTTTGTGTTTTTGTTGTGATTTAGGACGAAAAGGTGAAAAGTGGAGAAAACACGGCATTTACGGGCTTTTATCGAAGAAAAAGACGAAAGATGAAGTCGAAAGATCAAGAGTGCAAAAAGAACGGAAGTCCAAGGCCTATTCTGAAGATTTATCGAAGAAAAATTCTAAAGACGGAAGTTTAACGAAGTCAAAGAACTTAAGTCTAATAGAAGAAGAAAATTAAAAGACAAGTTCAAATCCCGAGACGACAAAGACAAAGAATTAAAGTCGAGTCGAGAAGACGTGAAGGAAGAAAGAAAGAAAAGAAGAAGCCTCCATCCACCCTCCTTTCCTATAAATACCCTTCATATCACCACATGAAGGGAGTTAGTCAATTTTTAGATTAGTTTTAGTTTAGGAGTAGGAGTAGTTTAGAGAGAGAAAGTGACCTTTCATCTTTTAATCTTTCTTGTTTCCAATCAAACTTTTACTTTTTAAGCTTAATCTTGTCTTAATCTTCATGTTATTAATCCTTCTTGTTTATCTCAATCTTGTTCCTTTCATCTTTTCCATCAAGTTCTTATTTAAAGTTTTGATCTTTTTGATTTTTCGTGATTTAAAGTTCATCTTTTTATGTTTTGATTTTTAAAGTTTGTTTATTTTCGGGTTAGATAAGTTGATTAGTGCTTATTCAATCCAATTTAGTCATTGGTTCGGCGTAGTTTGGTGATAAGCTTATTATAGCTTATTTTCTTGCTTTCCAACCGAATCCCACCAAAATCAGAAAGGGTACAAACCCCTTTCCGATCGTACTTTCCGACCGAGCAGCACCCTTATTCCGATCATCCGATCGGAAAAGGGTTTTACTTATTCCGATTATGCATGCTTTCATACATTCCGATTTGCCTTTTTCTTCATTATTCCAATCAGCTCCGTTTTGCCTTATTCCGATTTTAGCTTATGTTGAACATTCCGATTGGTATGTTTGTTTACATATTTCGATTGTCTTCATTTTGTGTATTCCGATCACCATCTATTCCCACATTCCGATCATCCGATCGGAATACATTCCGATCGGGACACCTTTTTGGGTGTATTCCGATTTGGGTGGTTTTTGTTTGTTTTAATGCTTTGTTCTAGTTAAAGGGTTAATGTTTCTCGTTTTATTTTTGAGTTCATCTTAATTTCGCTTTGTATTTTTATTTGATTGTCAATTTACTTTTCGCTAAGTTTTAATTTTACGTCATTTAATTTTACGTCATTTACTTTTAAAACTTTAAATATTGCACCGTTTACGTTTAAACTAGTTTTAGTTTTAATTTCTCGTTATTTATTTTTAAGTATTGCACATTTATTTTACCAAAACCAAAAATATTATTTTCACCCAGAACAACTAATCTCACACAATTTACCGGAAATCAATTCGAGAAGATACCGAGAAAACGAACTTTCAACGAGCAAAATTTGTACATGAATCAAGAAAACCTTGAAGCTTCTCAAAAGGTGAAGATCAAATGGGGTATCGAGGCGGACGAAAACACTAAGTTCTTTCACGCTATCATTAATAAAAAACGCAGGTACCTCGCCATCCATGGGATTAATCACGAAGGACAATGGCTTACACATCCTTCCTAGATCAAAGATGCTTTCTATTCGTTTTTCGCGCTTAAATTTCAAAAAGTGGACGTGGAAAACATTATTAATAGAAGTCCCTTCTATAAAAGACTTCATGATGATCAAAATTCCCGCTTGGTTTCTCCCATTAGTGAGCAGGAAGTCAAAGACGCTGTGTGGGATTGTAGCCCCGATAAGTCTCCTGGGCCGAATGGTTATTCCTTTGCTTTCTTCAAGATATTCTGGGGTACCTTGAAAGTTGATATCCTGGCTTTCATCCAAGCTTTCCTTTCCACAGGTTCTTTACCCCGTGGATGCAATGCCTCCTTCATCGCCCTCATTCCTAAGGTTAATAACCCAATGGTGATGAATGATTATCGCCCTATTAGCCTTATTGGAATCCAATACAAAATCATTTCTAAGGTATTGGCGAATCGGCTAGCCCGTGTTATGGATTATGTGATTAGTCAAGAACAGTTTGCCTTCATCAAAAACCGTCAAATTTTGGATGGTCCCCTGATGGTGAATGAGGTGATACGATGGTGTAAAAAGAAACATCATAAGTTAATGGTGTTTAAAATTGACTTCGAAAAAGCATTCGATTCCATTTCTTGGGATTTCTTATTTCAGGTTATGCGCTTTATGGGCTTCAGTGAATCTTGGATCAGATGGATTTCAGGTTGTTTGTATTCGGCTACTTCTTCGATCTTGGTAAACGGTAGCCCCACTGGTGAGTTTAATATTAACCGTGGGCTTCGTCAAGGGGATCCTTTATCCCGTTCCTTTTCATTATCGCTATGGAAGGTCTCCACGTTGCCATCGAAGATGCTATTGCTGTTGGACTTTATAGAGGTATCAAAATTAACAATGTATACCTCTCTCATCTCTTCTTTGCCGATGACGCGCTTTTTATTGGGGAATGGACTAGAGACAATATCAAAGAGGTTGACCTCTATTCTTGATTGCTTTCACAAGGTGCCGGGTCTTAAAATTAATCTCCATAAATCAAATCTCTTTGGTGTTGGAGTTTCTATTGATGAGGTGAGTTGTATGGCTACTGTCACTGGATGTAACGCTAAGCAAACACCATTTATATACCTTGTCTTACCCATTGACTACAACATGGCTACAGCAAGTAATTGGAACCCCATTGTTGAAAAGTTTACCAAACGGCTTTCCAAATGGAAATCTTCCATGCTCTCCATTGGTGGTAGGACTACCCTTATTGCTTCGGTATTGGGATCCATTGGAACGTATTACCTATCTCTTTTTCCCATGCCAAGTTGCATTAACAAAAAATCGAATCCATTAGAGCTCATTTTTTCTAGGGAAGCGACGACAACAACAAAAAGATTTCATGGATCTCGTGGAAATTGGTTCTTGCCTCAAAAGATAACGGAGGCCTCGGTATTGGTAGCCTTTTTTCTTTGAACCAAGGTCTCCTTCAGAAATGGCATTGGCGTCTCCTTAACTCTCCCCAAGCTTTATGGTCTCGCCTGATCACTTCTATTCACGGAGTTATTGAAGACCCCTCATGCTCTTTTCACCAGCAAGCTTCCCATGGTGTCTAGGGCCCTATAGTTGGATCTATTAACACCATGCATGAGAAAGGTTACATTCCTCACTCCTTTGTTAAACGTAATGTTAATAACGGTTCCACTACCAAATTCTGGTACACTACATGGATTAATAATGCCTCTCTTCGGAACCAATTTCCTCGCCTTTTCCGACTTGCTTTGAATAAGGACTGCTCAATTCGTGACTGCTGGAACAACGGGTGGTGCTTTAACTGGAGTCGATCCATCTCGACTGGCATAAGTGCAAGCAATGTTACTTCTCTTTCTAATTTGTTGGGGAATACCATGCTGTCTGACTCGGATGATTCCTAGTCTTGGAACATAGGGAATCCTTTGTTCACGGTTAATTCAACTCATGTCCACATTGATGACATCTATCTCCCTAACGATGGCATATCGACAAGGTGGAATCGGTTTCTCCCCAAGAAGATCAACATATTCATCTGGAGGGCTCTCCGAGATCGTCTTCCAACAAGGTGGAATCTTAGCAGGAAAGGGATTGATGATTTATCTCTATCTTGCCGGGTTTGTGATACATGGGTCGAAAACATTAACCACTCTTTGTGGTTTTGCTCTCTCGCAACTACTGTTTGGCAAAGAATATTTGTTTGGCTCCAAATCCCATCTCCTAGCCTGACAAATTTACAGGACCTTTTCTCTTGGATTGATGATCTCCATATATCCTTGACGTGCAAGCATATCTTGGACTCTATTTGTGGCGTGGTACTTTGGTCTCTTTAGAACTTCCGTAACGAGTTGATTTTTGGATCGTCCCCTCCAAAACGAAGTCATCTAATTGATAAAATCATAGAAGTTTCTTTTAGATGGTTTTCTTCTAGGAATAAACTGTCTAGTATCTCTTGGAACAGTTGGATCCAAAACCCTTTAATGGGTTCTTTTTTGTAATTTTTTCCTAGCTCCTTGCTAGTTTATTTTTAATAAAATCCTGCCGGTCAAAAAAAAAACTCATGCTTAACCTCCATCGGTTGAAAACCTTTCTTAGAGTTATGCATGTTATACTTCTTCAATATCTTATCTATATAAGCATCTTGACTAAGACCAATTAACCGTATACTTCTATCTCGATATATTTTAATTCCCAAAATATATGCAGCATCTCCCAAATCCTTCTTAGAAAAACATTTACCAAGATAATCCTTAACTTCCTTAAGTCTTGGAATGTTACTTCCCATGATCAATATGTCATCGACATATAAAATTAGGAACACTACATTACTCCCACTAGCTTTGCGATATACACATGGCTCATCACGATTTTGAATAAATCCGAACTTTTTGATTTCTTTATCAAATCGCTTATTCCATTGGCGTGATGCTTGCTTCAAACCATAAATAGATCTTTGAAGTTTGCACACGCGCTTTGGATATTTAGGATCAACGTACCCTTCCAGTTGTTGCATATAGATGTCTTCATCTAAGCGACCGTTCAAGAAGGCAGTTTTAACATCCATTTGCCGTATCTCATAGTCATAGTATGCTGCTATAGCTATGAGAATCCTAATAGCTCGTAAGTCTGCTACAGGAGAAAATGTCTCCTCGTAGTCTACGCCAAAAGTTTGAGTAAAACCATTAGCTACTAAACGTGCGTTATAGGATTGTATTTCACCATCCATGTCGGTTTTCTTCTTGTAGATCCACCTATTATTCACTACTTTATCATTTTTAGGTGCATCCACAAGAATCTAAACATCGTTGATTTCCATGGATTTCATTTCCTCATTCATCGCAACTATCCATTTTGACTTTTCTGGATCAGACATTGCAGATCGATAGTTAGCAGGTTCACCAAGATCCCCTACTTCCTCCTCATCATCCTCTATGTAAAGACATAGTTTGTCTGGCGCACGTATGGTTCTTTGAGACCTACGTGGAGGAATTAATTCCGGTGGAACTCCCAGACTTTCTGGTTCTACAGGATTTTCTTCGCTAGTATTTTCAGAAGGCAATGTATCTTCTTGAATTTCTTCAAGATCATAATCTCTCCTACTGATTTCTTGATTTACAAGATCACTTTCAAGGAAGTCTCCATACCGAGCCACAACTACTTTGTTCTCAGCCGGATAATAAAAGTAGTAACCCATAGTTTCCTTAGGGTAACCTACAAAGATACATTTTACTGAGCGTTGTTGGAGTTTATCTCCAGAGTCACGTTTCACATACGCCTCACAACCCCAGGTTTTCAAATAAGACAAATATGGCTTCTTGCCATGCCATAGTTCATATGGTGTCTTATCAACCTTCTTTGTGGGAACCATATTCAGAATACGAACAACAGATTCAAGAGCATAATCCCAAATGGATAATGGTAAAGTTGTAAGATTAAACATAGATCACACCATATCTAATAATGTACCATTTCTCCTTTCAGATACACCATTTTGTTGTGGAGTATATGGAGAAGTACGTTTCTGAACAATTCCATTCTCACTTAAATAATCTTTAAACTCTTGACTTAAATATTCACCACCTCGATCAAAACGAAGAGCTTTAATCTTCTTTCCTAGTTGTAACTCTACTTCTGCTTTAAACGTTTTGAATGTTTCAAACACCTCATGTTTATGCTTAAGTAAATAAACATAACCATAACGGCTATAATCATCCGTAAACGTTAAGAAGTAGCTAGCACCTTTCCTTGACACATGTCTAAGTGGTCCACACACATCAGTATGTATCAAACCAAGTACTCCCTCCGTCCCAAAATTATTGTCCCCCGACAAAAAACACACAGTTTTAGAAAAGTACCACTTTTTCAGCTTTCTCTCTCTTACTTTTTGCAGAAAGACAGTTTTACCTTAACCAATTAATTTAAAACCTTTTTAAAGTTTGTAATATTGATTTCAATTAAGGGTAATCTAGTAATCTCCATCTAAAATTCATACCTATTTATAGAAATTTTAGAAGTGGACAATTAATTTGGGACAAACCGAAAAGGAAACGTGGACTATAATTTTGGGACGGAGGGAGTAGTTCAGTAGCCCTTTCAATATTGTTATTATAAGGTTTCTTGGTCATCTTTCCAGAGATACAAGACTAACATTTATCAAATGATTCATCATTGATATTTTCTAAAAGACCATCACGTTTAAGCTTTTGTATGCGAGTCTTTCCAATATGGGCAAGTCTACAATGCCAAAGATAAGAAGAGTTCTTGTCTAACTTTCTCTTCTTATTCATGCTAAAAACAGAATTATTTTTCCTCTTGGAATTATTATCATGCATGTTAATTTCAAAAACACCATTCACAGAAATTACATCAAAATAGAATAAACCATTTTTGAAAACAGAAATTCTATTATTATCAATTGTGTGATTAAATCCAAGATCCAACATACGAGAAAAGGAAATGACACCCTTAACAATTGAAGGTGCATAATGACAATTATTTAAAAATAGTACTAAACCCGAAGGTAAAACTAATTTAAATATTCCTATAGCTTCAACCGCTGCTTGTGCGCCATTGCCCACTTGCAGAAATTGTTCCCCATAGGTAAGCTTCCTCTTCAACTCAAATCCCTGCAGGGTATTACAAATATTAATACCACATTCCGTATCATATACCCAGGAGTTTGATTTGTATGTAAGATTAAATAACTCTATCATAAATAAGTTACCTGAAGATGCTGCAGCAGCTAGCTCAGCCTTCTTCTTATGTTCTTGCATTTCATGGAGATAGAGAGAGCAATTTCTCTTCTAGTGTCCAGTCATCTTGTAGTGGTGACAAGTCTCATCTTTCTGAGATTGACCTTTATTGACAAAGTTCTACTTTGGTTTTGATGGAGTCGCAACTTATTTGCTCTTATCAACCTTGCCTTTGCCTTTCTGCTTCTTATTCACTTGCGGTTTTGGTTTAGTCACTCTACCCTTTTGCACATAAAGTACTTGAGGAGTAGCAGTGGATGCCTTATCTTTCAACCCCTTTTCAAAGTCAATGAGCATTGCATGCAGATCATTAACCGTCTTCCCCGTGCAATGCATATTATAGTTACGAACATAATCATTGAAATTTATTAAGGGACCTATTGATCAAGTTGATAACCATATTATGATCATAGGGTTGTCCTAGTGCGATGAGTTGTTCCATATAACCCCTCATCTCCATATAATGGGCACTTACAGACTTTCCAGGAGCTTGCTTGCAACTATGTAGAGCATCAACCAAATCATAGATCTCTACAGCTTGCGGCGTTTCATACACAACCTTGAGTTCATCAAGCATTCGCTGAGGTGAAAATAGCTCATACTTCCTTTGAAGTGATGAAGCCATTCTCCCTAACATTACAGCAGCCACCTCATGGTGTTTCTTAACGTTAGCAGTGTGTTGAAGCCTTTCCGCATCAGATGCTCCTTCAGCAAGATCCTCCGGAAAAAGGAGTAGTCAAGATATCAATAGTACCGACTGCTCTCAGAACAATTCTTAGTGAGCGATACCAGTCATTGAAATTAGGGCCAGCAAGTTTAGGCCGTTCAAAGAAAGCTTTGAACGCCGAGCTTATTGTCAGATTGTTTTCGGGTTGAGCCATTTCTACAGAAATAAGTTCAAACATTAGTATTTTTGATAATACAATTCAAGAAAATATAATTACCCTGGTAATAAAACCATAGTATTTTCCTTGAAAAAACTAGAATCCATATTGACATAGATTTATCACATCAATTGATCTGCTAGTGACAAATGTATTCAACACAGTAACTTATCGAACAATAATTGACAAACAAATTTGCAATTTCTAGATACGTTAGGGATTTACATTGCCAAAATCATTTGCATTGTAAACATGTTTCATCCCTACTTTACACCTTAAGTTTCCAGTTCTTACTGAGTAACTCAATTAAGTCGACTAATCTAAAGAACGTAAAACCTTCATGTGCAATCTTATTCAGTCATGAAGTTTTCTCTCTATTACAACATCGTCCAATATCTTATATGACGACAATTGTAACTTCAAGTGTTCGTCAATTAGATGACATATGACTTAAATTTTTAGGGTATAGATTTTGGTGTCAAAATCATGTATGGAGAAGCATGCATACATCTCCACAACTAAATTCACACCGTACTTTTTTTAGAACTTAGCTAAAGCACAAAGTAATAACCTTATTCATTGTGTTTCGGATGTGAATTAATGCAGTTAAATCAACCTTAAAGAATTATACAAATAACAACCGTAGGTAATTCCAATTTTGACACACAGGCGAGCCGGGAATTTGGTCAGCGCTGAAGCATAACACCTCCTTCCTTAACCGGGTACATGACCAGTGGTGCGTTATACCCACTTTATAGTTTGCCAAAATTGAGTAGGCCGTTAAGTTGCTATTTCCATTCTAATCAACGCAAATCATATGTAATTTAGATCTCAAAACAATTCATTAATTTTAATAAGATTTAGTCCATATTATTTTTCTTAAAAAAAACTACCCTTATTTACAACATACAATATAAAAAACGCATGAAAACAAGTAGTACAAAAAAAAAATTCAAATAGCCACATGCATAACAATTTATTCAAAGAACATCAAATCCATGGTTTTTATAAACATAAAAAGTCTTCCCTAATTTTAAAACTTTGAATCAAATAAAGCAAATAGCAATCAAAATTATATGATCCGTAAAAACATGCATGTTTATTACGGATCTCCCACATTCTCTTAACAACTAAAAAACTACGGATCGTAACCACACATGACATAACAATTAATTCATGCAAAACATCTAAAGTTAATTACCATGTAATTTAGGGTTTACAAAAAAAAATATTTTTTTATAAAAAAGAATTCGGCTAGATCTGATTTTAAAAACAATAAAAAACAAAAAACCTAAATTTTATAAAACCTAAAAAACAACATGTAATTTATAACACAAATCAGTATTAGTTAAAAAAACTTTAGATCTTGATAATTATAATCATGTTAAAACGGCTCTCGATGCCACTGAAGGTTTATATTTATCATAACAATTATTTAAAACACTAATATCGATCAAAGCACACACAACGGAAGCAAATTAACAAGATCATTAATTTAACACAATTATAATTAACCAAGATTAGGGTTACATACCTTTATCCTAGCAAGATCTACAAGTCGACGGAACGGTCACCGGTAGAGATAGATCACGAAGACCACCAAGAAATAGTCTAAAGCAAGACTACACTACGATCTTGTACACACGTAATGCGGCGAGTTAATCGTGAGTCTAGCACGAACAAAATGAGATTCCAAGTCTATGGAAGATCTACCCAACAACCCTAGAGAGGGGCTAGGACTAGATCTACAATAGCTTAATGAAAAACAAAGAAGAACCCTAAATTGAGGGTGTTTGGCCGGCGGTTAAAGAGCAAGAGAAAGGGAGAGGAGTGTAAAAATTATGAGGCCTTTGTTTGTTTATATACACCTTGGAAAAACTTTTCCTCCAAGGTTAAACAAAATAAGGCAACAAAATATTTTTCCCCTTCCCTTTGAGTTCCCTATAGCCGGCGGTTAACAAGGCCTAAGAGGGGCTTCCATAACTTTTTCGACACCTTCTTTTAGCTTCTATTAGATTCTATAACGGTCGTTTAATACTTAACTTTTAATTACTTAACGATCGTTAGTTTAAGCTACGGTTTGATTTAATAAATATAATAAATATATTTAATAAATAAATTACCCTTTACGTAATGTGTGCAATCCCGTGATCTCGAGTTCGATCCTATCACACGACTATCGATTTTAAGTCCATAAACTTTCAGATACGCTTACTAAGGCCTTTTCCAAAGGCGCTTAAAGTAGTTAAGTGCGGAAAAAGGTAAGTAGCATTACCAGCAAAAGGTGTAGGTGCTCGTACCATCAAGACAAGCCCGACCATCCAATACGTGGCTCATTTTCCTTGAAGATGATAAGGGTGTTAGGATGATGGCTCGTGAGGTGCACGTGGGGGGTTTTACCCAACACATGAGTTGCACGTGTATTACTCCTCTTCTAACAACCTTTCCCGCCAACTCTGTTTGTATATAACTAGCCTAGACTTGTAATTCATTTCATTCTGATTTGTTTTCTAAACACAATTGTGTGTAATGTAATTATGTCTTCACTTTCCACTTGTAACAACTTCCTCCATAATCAATGAAACTACCTTTCGAGTCACATTCTTGTTCTTTGTGATTCCTGATCTAGTTTCTAGCATTCTTCGAATAGTCATTCCTGGAATTGCTATCAGTTGTATCAGAGCTCTTTCTTGGGGTTCATGAGTTGAGTCTGTTGGGATTATGTTAGAATTCTGTTAATCTGTTATTTCCCGCTAAAAGTCTGTTTAAAAAATGACGCCTATAACAAGACAAATTGGGTCCACTAGTGGTGAAGATGATGCAACTGAAGCTGCTAGGCGGATTATGGCGGAACAAATGGAAGCATTTAGACTAGAAATGAAACAAACCATGCAACAAACTATCCAACAAACAATCCAACAAACTATCCAACAAACAATCCAACAAACAATGCAAATGAATGGTGGAGGAAGGAATCAACACCAGTTCACAAGAATGACAAAGGTGGAGTTTCCAAGATTCATGGAGAATGATGTTAAGGGGTGGATTTACAAGTGTGAACAATTTTTCACCATTGATGACATCCCTGAAAATCAGAAGGTAAGGCTCATCTCTGTACATTTGTCTGATACACCATTGTTGTGGCATAAACAGTTCATCAAGTTGAATGGGGAAAATGTTACTTGGGCTGTGTATAAGGCTGGAATATTGCAAAGATTTAGAACTGTGTTTGATGATCCAATAAGTCAGTTAAGAAATGTCAAATTCCAAACAAATGCTAAACAATACCAAGATGCTTTTGATACACTATTGAGTAGGGTGGAAGTTAGTGAAGAACATGCTGTTAGCTTTTATTTGGGAGGGTTACCACCAGAATTGGAGTCTGGGGTAAGAATGTTTGGGCCTACAACCTTGGATGAGGCTTATAAGTTGACTAATTTCCAAGAAGCTACTTGGGATGCCATTAGGAAGAAAACAAGAATGGGATGGTCTAGTTGGGGAAATAATCAGAGATTTGGGAATTCTATTGGAAGTGCTAATGTGTCTAAGGCTTCCTTATTACCTTTGCCAGTCTCAAAACCTAGTTGGAAAGATAAGCCAAACACCCCTGCTGGTCTTGATAACAATTCAAGGAATAACTATTCGAAGAATATTAGAAACTAGATCAGGAATCACAAAGAACAAGAATGTGACTCGAAAGGTAGTTTCATTGATTATGGAGGAAGTTGTTACAAGTGGAAAGAGAAGATAGAATTACACACAGTTGTGTTTAGAAAACAAATCAGAATGAAATGAATTACAAGTCTAGGCTAGTTATATACAAACAGAGTTGGCGGGAAAGGTTGTTAGAAGAGGAGTAATACACGTGCAACTCACGTGTTGGGTAAAACCCCCCCACGTGTACCTCACGCGCCATCATCCTAACACCCTTATCACTCCCCACTCCTTAAAAGGGTTCTTGTCCTCAAGAACCCATGTCAAAGTGAGGATATTGGACACTCAAGTCAGTGAGTAGTTCCCATGTAGCATCCGCAACACTAGCATTCTCCCACTGTACGAAACCATACACAAAAACTGTATTTTTCTTCTTGACCATCTTCCTATCCAGTATCTTGAGTGTTTCCCTCTTGATACTTCCAGCCTCATCATAGACAGGTAATTGCCCTTGTGATACTGCACTAGGGTCTCCATGAAATTTCTTAAGCTGGGACACATGGAACACATTATGAATTGTAGAATGAGCTGGTAATTGAAGTCGATAAGCCACTGACCCAATCTTGCCTACTATCTGGAAGGGACCAAAATACTTTGGAGAAAACTTGTGGTACTTCTCTTGCCTCAAAGAGTCTTGCCTGTAAGGTTAAAGTTTCAGCAACACCTAATCTTGAACTGCAAACTCCCTTTCACTTCTATGTTTGTCTGCATGTTGTTTCATCCTGTTCTATGCTCTCACTAAGTGAAACTTAAGCAGCTTGAGTGTAGCCTCCCTAGCCACCAAATATCTGTCAACCAACTCCACCTTGCTCAAGCCCCCTAAATAAGGAACATGGATTGGAGGTGTCTGACCATACACAATTTCAAAAGGTGTAGTAAGGGTAGCAATATGATAGTTGCAATTGTACCACAATTTAGCTAGAGGTAGCCACTTGCACCAATCTTTTGGAGCTTCACCACACATACACCTTACATAACATCCCAGGCACCTATTAACCACCTCTGTCTGACCATCTGTTTAGGGATGATAAGCAGTAGACATAAGCAGTTTGACTTGGAGGACTTTAAACAACTCTGTCCAAAAAGTACTTATGAAGACTTTATCCCTGTCTGACACTATGCTGTCTGGTAATCCATGTAGCCTATAGATTTCATTGATGAAAACTTGAGCCACCTGAACTGATGTAAAAGGATGTGCCAGTGGTAAAAAATGAGCATATTTGCTTAGTCTGTCCACTACTACTAAAATCACATTCTTCCCTTGAGACTTGGGCAATCCCTCTATAGAATCCATAGACACACTTGACCAAATCTTTTGAGGAATTGGCAGTGGTTGCATAAGACCAGGGTAAGCTGCTAAGTCTGGTTTATACTTTTGACATACTGCACAAATTCTCACATATTTCTTAACTTCTTTCTTCATGCCTTTCTAATAAAAGGTTGAACTCAACTTGTGAGTAGTGACTTGAACTCCTGAGTGACCCCCAATAGGACTATTGTAGAAGTAGCAAAGTAGATCCATTCTTAATTGAGCATCATTTCCAACAATTAGCTTATCTTTCCTTAACAACTTGTTGTTAACCCAAACACATTGTTTGTTCCCTGGCAGTCCAGCTTTAAGTGCATTTATAAGAGTTTGTAGATGAGTATCCTGCTCCCAACTCTTAATCACTCTCTCAAACAACTCAGTAGTAACCACATAACAAGTAATGGTTGCCAATTCAGGACAATCATTCCTAGATAAGGCATCTGCTACTACACTCTCTACTCCCCTTTTATAAACCACCTCATAGTCAAAGCCCAAAAGTTTTGGTAACCATTTTAGTTGAGCAGGAGTAGAATACCTTTGATCCAAAAGGTGCTTCAGGCTGATATGATCTGTCTTAATCACAAAATGTCTATCCAATAGATACCCCCTCCACTTCTCTACTGCCAAAAGAACTGCCAAGAACTCTTTTTCATAAGTAGACAAAGCTTGATGTTTAAGTGACAAAGACTTGCTTAAGTAAGCTATTGGATGACCATTCTGTTGAAGAATTGCTCCAATACCCCCACCTGAAGCATCAGTCTCAATGATAAAAGGTTGTTGGAAATCAGGCAATCCCAACACTTGTGCTTTAGTCATGGCATCCTTGAGCTCCTCAAAAGACTGTTGTGCTTCTTCACTCGATTGAAAAGCATTCTTTCTAGTCAACAGGGTAAGTGGTTTACTGATCTTTGAAAAATCCTTTATAAACCTTCTATAGTAACCTGTCAATCCTAAAAAACCTCTCAACTGCTTGAGATTCTTAGGTATTGGCCAAGTTTTCATTGCTTGTACCTTGGAAGGATCTGTGGCAACTCCTTCAGCTGAAATCACATGTCCAAGGTACTCCACTTGGGTTGTGCCAAATACACACTTACTTTGTTTTGCAAACAACTGATTTTGTCTCATAAGTTCCAAAACTACAGTCAAGTGTTGCACATGTTCATCCAAACTCTTGCTGTACACGAGTATGTCATCAAAGAATACCAATGTAAACTTCCTCAAGAAGGTTTTAAACACATCATTCATCAAGGACTGAAATGTTGAAGGTGAATTTGTAAGGCCAAAGGGCATCACAAGGAATTCATAATGTCCTTCATGTGTTTTAAAGGCTGTTTTGGCTACATCATCTTCAAACATCCTGATTTGATGGTATCCTGACCTCAAATCCAGTTTAGAGAATACCCTTGCCCCACATAATTCATCAATCAGTTCCTCTATAACTGGCATAGGAAACTTGTCCTTAATGGTATTCCTGTTTAGCTGTCTATAATCAATGCACATTCTCCAAGTATTATCCTTCTTCTTAACCATAACAATAGGTGAAGCAAAGCGGCTATTGCTTGGTTTAGTCACACCAGTTTCCAACAATTCCTTAACCATTGCTTCAATAGCATCTTTTTTGTGATGGGGGATGTCTATAAGGTCTGATGTTAACTGGGGCACAACCTTCCACCAAGGGAATTTTGTGGTCATGAGCTCTGTGTGGTGGTAGTGTTTTTGGTACTGCAAACACATCTGCATAACACTGAATTACTTGTTGTAGTGCTTGATTAGCCTCTTCTTAATTTGACTCATTCACTTGGACACTATGCAACTCCAAGCCAGTATTTGGATAGACACACAACATGAGTAACTCTGCATTTCCTTGTTCCATCCACTGACAGTGTTTCTTACTATCTTCCCACCTAGCTTTTGGCTTAGGGCTGCCTCTAAGGGTCATTTTCTTCTTGTTATGTATAATTTCCATTTTCAACTGACCAAAGTTGCACTTAATGTCACCCAAAGTAGATAGCCATTATATACCCAAGACCATGTCACATCCTCCTAAGGGAAGGAGCATTACATCAGTAACAAAGGGCTCTCCTTGCAAATGCCAAGTGAAATTTTTGCACACACTATGGCTGACAAGTTGCCTTCCCCCAGCCACAGTGATTGTAAGGGGACAAGTATCCACTACCCTACACCCCACCTTCTTAGCCATAATTGTGTCTAAAAAATTGTGAGTAGATCCTGAATCTACAAGTATGTGTATCTTAATATTGCCCACAGTTCCAATAACCCTCATGGTTTGGAAATTATACACCCCACTTAAAGCATTCAAAGAAATTTGTGGCAATTCTTCCAATTGCTCTTCTTCTGCATCAAACATTTCCTCACCATCTTCTTCCTCAGACTCATCTGCTATCACATCTAAGGAGTACAACCTACCACTACACTTATGCCCTGGCACATACTTCTGATCACAGAAAAAACACATGTTGTTTGCTCTTTTTTCCTCTAACTCCTTATGAGTTAATTGCTTCCTAACAGGACCAGCAGGGGTGTTTGGCTTATCTTTCCAACTAGGTTTTGAGACTGGCAAAGGTAATAAGGAAGCCTTAGACACATTAGCACTTCCTACAGAATTCCCAAATCTCTGATTATTTCCCCAACTAGACCCTCCCATTCTTGTTTTCTTCCTAATGGCATCCCAAGTAGCTTCTTGGAAATTAGTCAACTTATAAGCCTCAACCAAGGTTGTAGGCCCAAACGTTCTTACCCCAGACTCCAATTCTGGTGGTAACCCTCCCAAATAAAAGCTAACAACATGTTATTCACTAACTTCCACCCTACTCAATAGTGTATCAACAGCATCTTGGTATTGTTTAGCATTTGTTTGGTATTTGACATTTCTTAACTGACTTATTAGATCATCAAACACAGTTCCAAATCTTTGCAATATTCCAGCCTTATACACAGCCCAAGTAACATTTTCCCCATTCAACTTGATGAACTGTTTATGCCACAACAATGGTGTATCAAACAAATGTACATAGATGAGCCTTACCTTCTGATTTTCATGGATGTCATCAATGGTGAAAAACTGTTCACACTTGTAAATCCACCCCTTAACATCATTCTCCGTGAATCTTGGAAACTCCACCTTTGTTATTGTTGTGAACTGGTGTTGATTCCTTCCTCCACCATTCATGTGCATTGTTTGCTGGATTATTTGTTGGATTGTTTGTTGAATAGTTTGTTGGATAGTTTGTTGCATGGTTTGTTGCATTTCTAGTCTAAATGCTTCCATTTGTTCCGCCATAATCCGCCTAGTAGCTTCAGTTGCATCATCTTCACCACTAGTGGACGCAATTTGTCTTGTTATAGGCGCCATTTTTGAAACAGACTTTTGGCGGGAAATAACAGACTAACAGAATTCTAACAGAATCCCAACAGACTCAACTCATGAACCCCAAGAAAGAGCTCTGATATCACTTATAGCAATTCCAGGAATAACTATTTGAAGAATGCTAGAAACTAGATCAGGAATCACAAAGAACAAGAATGTGACTCGAAAGGTAGTTTCATTGATTATGGAGGAAGTTGTTACAAGTGGAAAGAGAAGAGAGAATTACACACAGTTCTGTTTAGAAAACAAATCAGAAATGAATTACAAGTCTAGGCTAGTTATATACAAACAGAGTTGGCGGGAAAGGTTGTTAGAAGAGGAGTAATACACGTGCAACTCACGTGTTGGGTAAAACCCCCCACGTGCACCTCACGCGCCATCATCCAAACACCCTTATCAGAAGACCACACTCTATGTGGCTTTAACTCAAGGAAGGCTAGTTAAACGAACCCCCACATACATCTTGCTCTATAATTGTTTGAGCTTTATATACTTTAGGTAGCAGCAATTGCAGACTAACGTGGTTGATCCTTCTCCTTATGAGACCTATGATTAGCTTACAATCCCGTCCACTATTTTATGATCCCCTCCACTCGATCTTCGGCAGGCAAATCACGTTGTCAATAATGAAGCGAAAAGGACAAAGCCTTAGTGTTCACTTGTTCTGTTATTTCATACTTAAAAAGCAATATAGACAAACAACAAATACATTTACTTGTCAATGGGTCGATGTAGTTGCGTTTTATCTCTAGCGGGTCACATTAGAAAAAAATGCTAAACGGGTTAAAAGTACTCTAGCTGAAGTCTTTTTCTGGTTTATACAATGATAGTGTTTTGGTAGTCATAATAAAACATCAATATTGTTTACCGGTTAACTCAATCCTGCCTCGTTGCTCTTTTCAACCAGTTCTAAACATAACAGTCTGAACCAAAATTCCCGTATATATTTCACCTGACAAAGCAACGTAAACACCAGATGCTAAACGAGTTCATTGAATTGCTGATTATAACTTTATTTTTTTTCAGCGGGTTATGCTGAATTGCTGATTGGGTTCAAAGTCAACCAAAGGGCATTTCAATACAATGCTTCTGACTATGCTTCCAAAGCTTATCTCGTGCACCAGAGGTAAAGAAGATCCATACACTTACTAAGTGTTGGGGTTTACTTCGTTCCAACAGGGTGAAGATAATCAATAGCCTAACTACGTACCAATGAATGGTTACCGGATATCTCTTGAAGTCGTGTAATCACTTTCCAAAGAAGATTATTCGACCCTATGCCTGGGTTAACACGAATAACTCCTTGGGATAAAACCAAGAGTTAGTTCTTGTTTTAGGCACAAATCAAGAACTCTGTGCGTGTAAGTGTTTCTTGTTTCTGTGTGTCATCATGCAAAATATGATCACTATTTATAGTGATCCTATTCCTTTAAGGAATGTAACTCCTAGTCAAAGGTTTTAAGAGCATTAATCGGCCTATTAATCTCATAATGACCTTCATAAAGCATAGTGGTTACATGACCAGAAATCTGGTCATCAAGTCAATATTCAACCCTCATTAACTGGTCAAAGAGGTTACAAAGACTTTGTGCTTCACCAGGAGCAACGTCCTAACCAGGAGCAGCTTCCTGACCAGGAGCAGCTTCCTGACCAGGAGCAGCTTCCTGACCAGGAGCAACTTCCTGACCAGGAGCAGCTTCCTACTGATATCACAACCACTATATTGAGTCCAGGGAGGTAAGGGACTTAATGGGTGTACACTCCGTACCTCCAAACCCATTTACAAGTATTACCCGTTCCCACAATTGCACTAAATTTCCAACAATCCTCCCCAATTTAGTACAATTCCTTTTTGCATGAAAATCAACTTTAACAAAACCAGTGCATAAATGAAAATGTCCTGAGGATTGAATTTCCATCTTAGTACATCACTCCAAATATTCGAGAATCAGGGTGTTCTAAGAATTGAACCCTTCAACTACTTTGAACACCTGAAGATAACATACACCCAAGTTTTCAAACACTTAAAACGCTCGTGACACCATACAAGCCATGTGTCCATATCCAATTCATAAATGTTGTAAGAGCCAAAGTCCATGCTCCTTGAGGCGGCGAAACCTCAACATTTACATAGGTGGTTCCTCTTTAGTTCATGCTCCTGCTTAAGCACTTTTTCAAAGAAATTAACTATTAAGAAGTTTATAACTTCATCCTCCTTTCAGCAGGTACAAGCACATCCTTGGGATGATATACATGTGCTTCAGTCCCCTGAATGTTCAGCTTTCCACATTGAACTCAGCTCCCAAGTTTCCTCAGGAGGGAGTTGGGTGTCCTAGCATTCAGTGACTAGAGTGGACTTTTAAACCCATCCCTTTACCAGACTTTATAACCAAGTCTCTAGCCAATCCCTTCGTCAAGTGATCAGCTAAGTTTTGTTGAGACCTCACAAACTCTATTGAAATCACCCCATTCGTGATCAACTCACGAATCATGCTATGTCTAACACCTAGGTGTCTAGACTTGCCATTGTACATCTGGCTATATGCCTTAGCCAATGTAGTTGCACTATCACAACGGATAGAAATGGGTGCCATAGGTTTGACCCACAATGGAATCTCAAGAAGCAAGTTTCTCAACCATTCAACCTCTTTACCAGCAGCTGCTAGAGCCACAAATTCAGATTCCATTGTTGAACCAGTAATGCAAGTTTGCTTCTTGGATGCCCAAGAAATTGCACCACCACCAAGAAGGAATACCCAGCCACTTGTGGATGAATTATCCTCAGTATTGCTGATCCAACTTGCATCAATGTAACCTCCCAACACTGAAGGATATCCAGTATAAGACAAACAATAATCCATTGTTCCTTTCAAATACTTCAGTACCCTCTGAATTGCTTGCCAATGCTGAGTACCAGGATTACTAGTATACCTACTCAGTTTACCCACAGCAAATGCAATGTCAGGCCTAGTACTAGTCATGGCATACATCAAGCAACCAATAACCCTAGAATACTCAAGCTGGGAGACAGCCTGACCATTGTTAGGCATTAGTTTCTCACTTGTATCCATAGGTGTACTTACTGGAGTACAATCAAAGTGATTGAATTTCTTCAGCACCTTCTCAATGTAATGAGACTGAGAAATTACAATACCATCACTTTCATGTTTAATCCTTATGCCAAGGATAACATCAGCCTCCCCCATGTCTTTCATGGAGAACTTTGATGAAAAAAAAATCCTTTGTCTGATCAACCTTAGTTTGGTCAGTACCAAAGATTAACATGTCATCAACATATAGGCAAATGATGACTCCTTTACCGGATTCATCAAATTTGCTATATACACATTTGTCAGCTTGGTTAAGTGAATAACCATTAGACAAAACCACTTCATCAAATTTCTGGTGCCATTGCTTAGGTGCCTGCTTCAGTCCATATAAGGACTTAATCAGTTTACACACCTTACCTTCATGGCCAGGCATGATGAAGCCCTGAGGTTGGTTCATATAAACCTCCTCATCCAAGTCACCATTCAAGAATGCCGTCTTCACATCCATCTGATGAATAATCAGATTGTGAATACTTGCTAGAGCAATCAGCATTCTTATGGTACTGATACGTGCTACTGGAGCATAAGTATCAAAATAGTCTATCCCTGACTTTTGTTTAAAGCCCTGAATGACTAATCTTGCCTTGAACTTTTCAACAGTTCCATCTACCTTCATTTTCCTTTTGAAAATCCACTTGTTATTAAGTGGATTACAACCTGGAGGTAGATCAACCAACACCCAAGTGTTGTTGCCCATGATGGAATCCATCTCATCATTGATTGCTTCTTTCCAGAAAGCAACATCCTGGGACTTCATTGCTTCATCAAATGTTTTGGGATCATCCTCAACATTAAAGCAATAGTAGTACTGGTCAGAGACCTCATCCCTTGTTCCTTCAACTAGGTATAGTTGAAATTCAGGCCCAAAATTCTTTGGAGTCCTATGCCTTGTGCTTCTTCTAAGCTCAGGCTCAGGTTGCTGAACCACAACCTCATCAGTGACCCTTTCAGGTTCCACTGAAACACTAGTGTCCTCAGCTCCTATAGGAGTCCTAAGGCTTGGTCTAGGGACTGATGAGAACCTAGTCTCATCAAAGTTAGCATCCCTTGATTCAATGATTGAGTTTATTGAAATTGAATCATTAGGTTTAATAACATAGAACCTATAAGCCTTGGAAAGCTCAGCATATCCAACAAAGATGCATTCAATGCCTCTTTCACCCAAGGTTTTCACCTTTGGATCAGGAAGTCTTACAACAGCCCTACAACCCCAAACTTTGAGGTAGTTCAAGTTTGGTTTCCTTTTAGTCCAGAGTTCATAAGGGGTAATCATGTTCCTTTTATTAGGAACCCTATTTAATAAATAGCAAGCTGTTAACATAGCTTCTCCCCAAAACCCTTGACTCAGTCCTGAGTAGGACAACATGGAGTTAACCATCTCTTTTAGTACTCTATTCTTTCTTTCTGATATACCATTTTGTTGTGGAGTATAGGGGGCAGTTGTTTCATAGATTATTCCAACAGACTGAAAAAACTGAGTATTCATGTACTCACCTCCCCTATCAGTCCTAAATCTTTTGATTTGGACTCCTTGTTGTAATTCAACTTCAGTTTTAAATACTTTAAATTTATCTAATGCTTCATCCTTAGTATGCAACAAATAGACATAACAAAACCTTGAAGCATCATCAATAAATGTTACCAAGTATTTCTTATTCCCTAATGAGGGAGTAGCATGCAAATCACATAGGTCACTATGGATTAGCTCCAAAACTGTAGTTACACGTTTTACATCCTGAAATGGTTTCTTAGTAATTTTATTCAGCATACAAGTCTGACACTTATCAGTGTCCATGTCAAAAGCTGGAATTAACCCATCCTTAGACATATCTTGCATCCTCTTATAGTGGACATGGCCTAGTCTAGCATGCCATAGTGATGAATCATTCAGTTTAGTGGTAGTCATCAGGACAGAATCAACATTTATACTAGAATCAATATTAAGCCTGAACATTTGATTACTCAAATAGCCAAAACCAATAAACACACCATGTTTAGATAAAACAAATTTATTAGATTCAATCACTTGTTTATAACCACAATTATTCAAAACACTACTAGAAACCAAGTTCTTCCTAATATTAGGAACATGCAAAACATTAAACAAAGAAACAATCTTTCCAGAACTAAATTTAAGATCTACACAACCACGTCCATGCACTAGGGCTGTTGACTCATTTCCCATGTGAAGAATAGATCCATCATTCATTGACTCATAAGTCTTGAACCAGGATCTATCTTTACACACATGTACTGTTGCTCCAGAGTCAACCCACCACGCAACATCATCATCCTGCACAAAGTAAGCTTCAGATACATATGTAACATAATAAATCTGGAGAGATTCATTAAACATATTATGACCTTTTGTGCCTGATCCATTAGCTTGGTTGCCAATGCTAACACCTTTGCAATCCCTTTTGAAGTGTCCAGGTTTCCCACACTTCCAACAAGCCACTGATGACTTCTTGTTAGGATTAGCCTTGGTGTTATCATGATGCTTACGTTTGCCCTTGTTGTCATTGTACCTGGTGGAGTTGTTATGCTCCACCATATTGACAACAGATGAACCAGCAACATTGTTGCTCTTTGGCTTATCACTTTCATGCACCCTGAGGGATTCCTCAATGCGCAAATGACTGCCCAACTCAACAAGAGTTAACTCCTCCTTCTTATGTTTCAAGGTGTGCTTGAAATCTTTCCAAGAAGGAGGTAGGTTGTCAATGACACACGAGACCTGAATAGTCTCATCCATGTTCATTTTATGTTGTGTAAATCTGCCAAGTATTCCAAGAAGTTCATTGTATTGTTCCATGACTGGTCTTGAATCAGTCATTTTGTAATTTGTGAAATCACTCACAAGGAACTTCTTACTTGATGCATCCTCAGCCATATATTTGGCTTCCAAGGAATCCCATAGTTCTTTAGCAGATTCAACATTTTGGTAAATATCAAATAAAGAATCAGACATACCATTGAGAATTATGCCGCGACATACATAATCATCATTCTCCCATTTGCTCCTTTTCCTCAGTTCCTCCAAAGTAGCATCATCACCACCATCAGGAATAGGAGTAGTCAGCACGTACACCACGTTCATGGTAGAAAGAAGAAAGTGCATCTTCTTCTGCCATCTCCTAAAATCAACCCCTTCAAACTTGTCCAGTTTGGAGAAGTTAGCCACCATATGCTTCATTGCTGCCGCCATTGATTATCACAAAATAATCTTCTTTGATTGTTGGGGTTTACTTCGTTCCAACAGGGTGAAGATAATCAATAGCCTAACTACGTACCAATGAATGGTTACCGGATATCTCTTGAAGTCGTGTAATCACTTTCCAAAGAAGATTATTCGACCCTATGCCTGGGTTAACACGAATACCTCCTTGGGATAAAACCAAGAGTTAGTTCTTGTTTTAGGCACAAATCAAGAACTCTGTGCGTGTAAGTGTTTCTTGTTTCTGTGTGTCATCATGCAAAATATGATCACTATTTATAGTGATCCTATTCCTTTAAGGAATGTAACTCCTAGTCAAAGGTTTTAAGAGCATTAATCGGCCTATTAATCTCATAATGACCTTCATAAAGCATAGTGGTTACATGACCAGAAATCTGGTCATCAAGTCAATATTCAACCCTCATTAACTGGTCAAAGAGGTTACAAAGACTTTGTGCTTCACCAGGAGCAACGTCCTAACCAGGAGCAGCTTCCTGACCAGGAGCAGCTTCCTGACCAGGAGCAGCTTCCTGACCAGGAGCAGCTTCCTGACCAGGAGCAACTTCCTGACCAGGAGCAGCTTCCTACTGATATCACAACCACTATATTGAGTTCAGGGAGGTAAGGGACTTAATGGGTGTACACTCCGTACCTCCAAACCCATTTACAAGTATTACCCGTTCCCACAATTGCACTAAATTTCCAACACTAAGGCCTTTTCCAAAGTCGCTTAAAAAAGTTAAGTGCGGAAAAAGGTAATAACAGCAAAAGGTGTAGGCGCTCACACCATCAAGCCAAGCCCGACCATCCCTTTAACTCAAGAAAGGCTAGTTAAACGAACCCCACATACATCTTGCTCTATAATTGTTTGAGCTTTATATACTTTAGGTAGCAGCAACTGCACACTAACGTGGTTGATCCGTATACGTACGAGACCTATTATTACCTTACAACCCCGTCCAAACAATTCCCTCCACTCGATTTTCAGCAGGCAAATCACGTTGGCAATAATGAAGCGAAAAGGACAAACCCTTAATAATTGTTGAAGACCCTTGAAAATGTTCACTTGTTCAATTATTTCATACTTAAAAAGCAATACAGACAAACAACAAATAATTTATCTAAGTGTATGCTTTCTAAAAGTAGACATGAATGTTCATTTCGAAACATAATTTTGCTGTAAGAAATAGAGATATAATATGAGTTCCTAATATGCGGACAATGCGTGTATACTGTCTACTATTAGTCGTTCCATCTATACATGCGCCATGCCTGATTACGATTAGCTTTAGCATGTTTCGATTTATTGGTCGTTCTATACACCCCTTCTGCAACTTTTACAGAACTGTGACTCTTGCATCCCAAAAGCCTTTTCGACTGTTTTTTCTGCAATTTTTTTGCAGGCTCGATCATGCTCGTGTTATAATCACTGTCTTTTTCATCGTAGCCCGACTGAACAGGAGAGAATTCACCTGCACTTGCGGTGACAACACTCCAATCGATGCTAGCTTCACTAGGGGCACAGGGAGTCATAACACACGGCTGCCATTCGGTTTTAGAGATAGTCTCTATCTCAAATAAATCCGAGCTTGCCTCACTCCCTGCATCATCCCAAACATTTTTACTATTTGGAATAGCATCCCATGTAATACTAGACATGTTTCTCACAATGTTTCTTGCTGTGTCACCTTTAGTTATATTTCGAGTAGGAAACTCTTCAAGCGACATGCGTGGAAGCTTTTTAGCGTTTTCATCATTCAGAACCGGGAATGCGAATTGATCTACCTTTTTTACACTTTGATGGACATGAACATCTTTTTTAGTCGAACATGGGCTTGCCCAAGCATTAAACCATCTTATACCAAATGCTTGACTACCTGGTTTTTGTTTATAAGTACTTCGTTGGAGCATTGCGCGTTGGTAACTGCACCAACTCCTCGCCTCCAATGCTGTACTCGGAGTACTCAACATGCTTGGTTTTAGACCTTCACTGTCTAAAACCGTCATATCTGAGAACTTTTCATCGCCGGTTCCAAACATATTAACTACGCCTTCTACGGGGTTAAGGTAACATGAGAAGGAATCTACGCGGAGATCATTAGGGTTTCCGGTTTCCATAGAGTTATAGAAGTAAAGTAGGTTAAACTTGCATTCTTGATAGTCATTTTTTTTTGGTTTTATAGGCAAAGAAGACTCCTTAAAGACCTATAAGAGCATGAAATAATATGAGATGTATTACTGTTGGTGTGGTCATATATTTTGTGGCTCGAGTTTTGCTATGGGTTCAAATGGCTTGTGTTCAAGGAAGCCAAATTATTGATGGTCCGTTAATGGTAGATGAAGTTATCTCATGGGCCACCAAAAACAAACAACGTCAATTCATATTAAAGGTTAACTTTCAAATTATTGATGGTCCGTTAATGGTAGATGAAGGTTTTTGTATTACTGTTGGTGTGGTCATATATTTTCAAAAGGTTAACTTTCAAATGGTGTCAACCCTCATTTGTTCTTTGTGTCTAACTTTGTCTTCCAATATGAGTCCCAACGGCCAACATGAACAAAGGTTACCATTGGAAGCCTGCATCGAAAGAAGATTGCTTGAAAAAATGCTTATGGGATACCATATCGTAAGTGCGAATATGCCTCAAAGAATCATAATTGATGAACAAAACAATCTTCTTATGAAAGTGAGCTTGGACTATCATATTAAACTCCAAGTCATAAGTAGTGTACCTCAGCTTGATCAATTTCTCAGTAAAATAAGCAACAAGCCGACCACCTTAACCGGAAACCTCCCCAATTGCAACCTTTGAAGCATCAATTGAAGTTCAAAAACATCAGAAAAACGGACAATACTAGAATTGGTGTCGTAGTAAGCTGTTTTTTGATAACCTGAAAAACCGATTATGCTTCTTCTGTTCGCGTAAATGATTTCTCCTTCATACGATTTATCAGTGGGTCCATAATGAAACTAAAATTCGGTATTAACCGCCTATAAAAAGAAGCAAATCCATGAAAACTTCGAACTTCGTTAATGGTAATTAGAGTGGGCTACTTTTAAACAACTGCTACCTTAGACTCATCCACGTGTATTCCTTCAACAGGAAAAACATGTCCCAAAAATAAAACTTTAGGAGTCATGAACACACATTTCTTCGTGACTGCACAAAAGATATCCTTGCGAAGTAATGTGAAGACATCCCTCACATGAGTGACGTGCCACTGAGAGAGGCACTGAAATAAGGTCATCAAAATAACAACCACAAACTTCATAATAAAAGGCCTAAGCAATTGGTTCATCACACGCATTAATGCACAAGGTACGTTTGAGATACTAAAATGCATCACAAACCACTAATGCAGTCCTTCACGAGTCTTGAAGGAATTTTTCCATGACAAATTTGGTTTTACGCACATTTCGAACCCAACTTTGTGAAGATAGAGGCACCACTGATTTGGTCAACCAAATCATCGAGTTGATGAATAAGAAACCTATAGCTCATAATAATCTTGTTGATGGCGCTAGTGTAAACACACATTTTCCATATCCATCCATCCTTCTTTGGATTCAATAAGGCATGAACAAAACATGGGTTCATGCTTTCACGAACGTGATTTTTAGAAATAGGTAGTCTTTTTGGTCTAGAACTAAAATTTCCAATTTTAAGGTTTTTTAGATTCAGTTGCACGGTGCACGAGACGTCGGCTGAATCTGTTTATTATTTACAACCCTATGTGAGATCAAAGCGAAGTACGCCTAAACTGTTCTTGCAAGCTATGTTGAAAGTGACATCGTACGTTAGTCATTATGATAGGAAATTTTGGTCGGAGGGAAAAGACTCGTAATTCCCAATCGGTAAAAGTCGCAAAGTTCGTGACACCTCAAACATCCCTTTTTTTTCACAGCGGCATCAAGTTATTGTTGTTGATTTTAATGTCATCAAACATTTTTTTTGTGTAATGGTGATTACCCGAGACCAAAATGATTTAACGTTAAGTTATAATACGAGTTCGGAGGTGCAGAGCGAACGCTTGTATGAACTATTGCGAACGCTTGTATGAACTATTAACTTGATCCCGTGTACGATAATGGCAAAGGTTATTAAGGGGTAAGACACATGCATAAAATATTAAAATGAGAACAACTTACTTTGCAAAAATAATATTTTTTTTAGACAACCAAATGACAATATTAACTCAATTCTTCAAGTTTGGTTAATTTTCAATGCAAAAGGCTCACGAAATAAAAATATAACTACTTAACTGAAGAAAAATGGTTCAAATTCAAACCTAGAACAAATTTAATTGGAAGGTTAAAATCAAAACCAAAATTGATGAACAAAGATTCCAAGAACAAAAACTTACTTGATTAAAGATTAGAAGACATATTAAGAAGTTGGAATAAACTTTTGAATTAAAGAAACTTTTGTCTATAAATATTTAAAAATCAAAACATTTGAGAAAACTTTTAAATTGTACGACATTAGATATCAAAAAAGCTAGAGGGTAATAACCAATCCCTAAAGCATTTCTCTTCTTGAAAACTCTGTGGAAGTGATGTAAGAGCACCGGGTATGGTCCATGTTTTCGCGAAAACACCACAAGACCACGCGAGCAACCGCATCCCGGGTGGCGTTTTCTCGTCTCGTGTCATATTCGCCGATTATCGCGAAAACGCGAGCGTCGTACCGGCGCTTACGTTTTCGCGATAAACATATTTTTAATAATTTTTTGAGTAAAGTGCAAAAATCATCCCTGTGGTTTATCAAAAGTTTGAATTACATCCCTCGTTAATACTTCGCGCAACATACATCATTGTGGTTGTAAAATAGTACACCATACATCCCTGAGGACGGATGGTGCAAATATTTTTCCGTTAAGGGTTAAAAGTGTTTGTTATCTTAGGGGTATTTTAGTCCTTTTACAACCTAGGGATGATTTTTGCACCAAACTTTTCAAAAAAAAAAATTTCAAAAAAATTTCAATTTTTTTTTAAAAAAGTTTCGAAAAATGTGTTCTTTTTTCGAAAAATGTTTTTTTTTAAGTTTCGAAAATATATTTGAAAAAAGTTTTTTTTAAAAAAATTCAATTTTTTTTTTAAAAAGTTTTGAAAATGTTTTTTTTAATGTTTCGAAAAATGTTTTATTTTTTAAATGTTTTCTTTTTTAAAATAAGTTTCAAAAAAAATTTGAAAATTTTTTTTTCAAAAAGTTTTAATTTTTTTTTTTAAATTTTCGAAAAAAGTTTTTTTTTCAAAAGTTTTTTTAAAAAAAGTTTTTTTTTCGAAAAACATTTTAAAAAATAACTTTTATAAAAAAAACTTTTGAAATTTTTTTTTCGAAGATTAAAAAAAATTTGAATTTTTTTGAAAAAAAAGTTTTTTAGAAAAGCTTTTTTTTTTAAAAAGTTTTTTTTTTCGAAAAACATTTAAAAAAAAACTTTTGAAAAAAAAACTTTTTTCGAAAATTTAAAAAAAAAATTTGAATTTTTTCGAAAAAAAAAATTTCAAATTTTTTTTGAAACTTTTTTTAAAAAACAAAACATTTAAAAAATAAAACATTTTTCGAAACATTAAAAAAACATTTTTCAAAACTTTTTAAAAAAAAAATTGAATTTTTCTTGAAAAAAACTTTTTTCAAATATATTTTCGAAATTTAAAAAAAAACATTAAAAAAAAAATATTTTTCGAAAAATGAAAACATTTTTTGAAACTTTTTTAAAAAAAAATTAAAATTTTTTTGAAATTTTTTTTGGAAATTTTTTTTTTTGAAAAGTTAGGTGCAAAAATCATCCCTAGGTTGTAAAAGGACTAAAATACCCCTAAGATAACAAACACTTTTAACCCTTAACGGAAAAATATTTGCACCATCCGTCCTCAGGGATGTATGGTGTACTATTTTACAACCACAATGATGTATGTTGCGCGAAGTATTAACGAAGGATGTAATTCAAACTTTTGACAAACCACAGGGATGATTTTTGCACTTTACTCTAATTTTTTATTTATAAAAGGTAACGGCTAGTTTTTTGAAAATACGAAAAAAGAGTCATCGGGTTCAAAAAAATACCCACTTTTTTAAAATTTTACCCTAAAATTATCTTATAAAAACCCCTATAAACTATTATCTAATTATTTCATCCTCAATAAAACTCTTCTCCTAACAAAAAAAAATCCCGACCAAAAGGCTATGGCCGAATTTTTGATTACTACAATCAACTTGACATGGATCAGTATGCCTAATATTATGAAAATTATGAGCAATATGCAAGTTTTGGGAACGACGAAGATGAAAGCTCGAGGAATGACGAAGGTGAAAGCTCGGAACGTGCTAATAGGCGATTCATACCACGTGAATGAGAAGATGCGAAAAAAAGATAAAGAAAGATTATTTTGGCTACGAAAATAACCCACCTAAATACACGAAAGAATATGTTAGACGAAGCTATCGTATGAGTTCTCGATTATTTAAAACATAGTTGATGATATTAGTAATTATACCGTTCACCCACTTCCCGGTTACTTTGATTTTTTTCATCAACGTCCCGATGCAACTGGTCGTTTAGGTTTTAGTGCAACTATGAAATGCACATCTGCTCTACGCCTATTGGCGTACAACACTACACCGGATGCATTTGATGAGTATTTGCAAGTTGCCGCTCGTTGTTCATGTGAATGTTTGTGGAAACAAAATGCATTTATGCTTTGTATATTGAAGAATATCTAAGAAGACCAAATGAACTTTGTTAATGCAACGATGCCTAAAAATGTTAGTTGCAATTTTTGGTCTCGCTTTATTTTGATTACGACAATATATAAAAACAAGCATTTACAAAAACAATAAAAATCGAATTCTTGCGTTCAAGCATTTTTCAGATCATCCATAATCACTTAAGGTATGAATAAACAAGTTTTTAACCTAACTAAGTGATCAAGGATTTATAATTTTCTTAAAACTCACTTTTATTTTTAAGTGAAAAAAGTTTTTGAATAACTTTTAATTTTATGAAAATATTTTATTAAAAAGAAAACGGAAATTTGAAAATAGGATATTCCAAATGAAGAAAGGATATTCCTTTTGGATAAAGTCTTCACCAGATGGAGTTTCCCACTAGAGGACAAAAAGGAGCGGACTTTAGAGGCCGCTGATCATTATAGGTCCCTGTGATTCCTTATTGATAAGGAACCGCAGCCTACTTAATGAACCGCGCCCAAATAGATCAGTTGGACCTTTCTCCTATAAATAGTGGACTATTTCCAGATTTTCTTTTTACCTCTTTTGCACACACATCAGATTCAAAACCCTTTCTTTAATTACTCAAATCCTTGGTTATTTGGTTGATTACACTTGTTGAAGAAGTGAATCTTTCTCTTCTCATATCATCCTCTCAAGTGCAAAGAGAAGAACACTTTCATCCTTGAAGTGTTATATCAAGATCAAGATCTAAACTTTGTTTCATCTTGTGTCATTGTGAAGATCTAAATTCTTGTATAATTTGGAAGTTGTGTATGTATTGTGGTTAATACTTAGGCCTTAAAATATATTGGTATAGGTTTGTTCTAGATTGTGATAACCCGAACCCCTGGTCATTATTTAATTATATTTTTAAATATATATTTGAAATTTTTGACGATATTGAATGTTATGATGTTTGGTAATTTGAATTGAACGAATGTTGAAAGTTGTATTTTTACGTTTTGACGAATTGCGAGGATTATTAGTGATCACGATATCAACGGATGCCCGAAATTTTATGCTTTATTTTTAGTTATGTCGATGTTTAATATTTTGACGTTTTTATTTTTAATTTCGTATTAAGTCATGCCGGGACTAAATAATATCATATTTTGTGTGCGTTTTAAGTTTTGAGAAGTATTTTTATGAAACCCAAGACCCGTAAATATTTCCAAAATTGACTAATAGTCATTTCTCGCTTTTTAAACAAGCCTTTGCAACTTGGTCCACAAGAATCATAATTGGCAAAAACTACTCTAAACTTTTCCCATATAAAAGGAAAATTTAATAACAAAAATACACACAAATCCCACTAACAACAAAATCAACTCTTATCTCTCTCTCACCCCTAAACAAACCGTCACCCCCTCACCCCTAAAATTTCATGATCAACAAAAATCTAGCTTGATTCTATAAAATCCAATCAAAGACCCATCTTAGTTACTTGATTCTCTATCTATTGGTATAAAATTTACCTACATGCAAGCATTTTTTATAAAAACCCATTTTTGGTGAAAATCTTGTGTTTTGATCTTGTTTATGTGTTCTACATAGGTGTTTATGATGTTATATATTATTTTTACTAGTTGCATGTTAAAAATTTTGAGTTGTGTTTTATTTGATTTGATCATCTAGCATGATATAAGGTGTTAGGATTGATAGTAGTGATATTAGTATGATTATAGTGGTAAAAATGAGGTTAAAATGGGTGAAAAATATGATTTTGAATAATTTTTAAGTATATATTTTTAATCAGCAGCTTAAAGGCAATTTTTGGAAAACTTAAGTTTGTGTATGATTTTAGTTAATTAGATATTGTTGTAGAGAATTTCATAAGCTTCGATTTGGTATAAAGTAGAGCTACTAGCTCCAAACGAGCGAAAAGTTATGATAGTTTGATTATTCGTGTACCGGGAGACGAGTATCGGCACAATATATAGTTGTTGTCGATATTTGGATCGAATCTCGAGGACTATAGAAAGGATTTTGAAATGAGTCAAGGACTGATGTAAAATGGTAAACATTAGGAGGTTGAGTCTATTTTCAAACGTGAGTGTCGGTTTTGTAAATGGAGTCGTTTATAGAGGTTAAAAAGATTATATGAAATGATAACGTAAAACTGTCTGGTTTTTGTAGTTCGAAGATGTGTCGGGCAGAGAACCTTAAAAGTAAAATCTTTTAACCAACTTTTGGGAGTACTTTCTATATATAGTAAGTGAAGTTTCTGATTAGTATCGCAAACATTTGACGTGTCTAAGTAGGGAAAACTGTTTGAACAATTAGTCTATATATCGACAGATTTTTAATAAAGGAAATAAATAAAGTAAAAGTGTAAAAGGTGTACATGTGTAGGAATTATTTAAAAGTGAATGGTGTGAGTTTACTTTTGACTTGAGTTATTTATTTTATTAAGTATGGAATATTACTTGAATATGATATTAAAGGTGCGTGTTTTATTTTGATAGATTGTGAATTTCGTGTTCGCTGGACATCGTCAATCGTTGAAAGTCGTCTTACTTTAGCTATTACTCAAGGTGAGTCTATAGCCTCGCTTTTGTTGTTTTGAATGATTATAAAACCCGCGAGGGGGATACATGCTATTTGAAAATAAAATGAACACAAGTCATGATTGGTTGTTTGGACCCGAATGTTTCCTGTTGTTGCCTGATGTTGCCTTGAATTGTATAAGTACCTAAATTGCAAAAGTCCCTAACTTCCTGAGCCGTTAACTATGTTATGACTTAATGTTGTGAGTTGGGAATACCCGCTTATTCAAATGATAGTACTATTGAGCTGACGACCCTATCTGAGACCAGGGCTTTACGCTGAGTGACCTTTGGGAAGGATAATTTACGAGAATGAGAATGTGGTATACTTGCAATTGATACCCTAGTATGGGTAGTGGAATTCATATAGTCATGCCGGATTTAGGCGTGGGTGACTAAGTTAAAGGGTCGGTGTCATGAGCTTGATACAATTCTATAGTTATTGCTATAAGCCAGAATGCCTGAATAATAGATTGCATGTACAAGATTTCTATTAAATGATCTTGGTTGATTTTTATCTTGTGTTCAAATGATGATTTGGTAAACCTATAGACTCGCTCAAGCGTTGTGTTGATGATTTTAGCATGTATTTCAGGTAATCTGATGAGTTGATCAAGGAGCTTGCTGGGGAAGGTTGTGGTGTCGCTTTTATAGTTGTTCAGTCTGGAACTGTTTTCTTTCCCTGTCATTATTAAATGTTATCTTTTGTCTGCATAAATTATAAAAATCATTTTGAGTATTTATAGTTGATAAAAGATTTGTATTTTTGGGATGGTATTTTGAAAGGACCGAAGCGCTACTATGATATTTATAAAATTTCTTTACTGAGATTGAAAACTTTAGACTAAAAGACAGTATTATTTATTTTATCTTTTAAATGTCTCATTTTGAGATCGTATAAATTGTTTTGATGACGAGGTTTGAGCTTAGCACCCAAATGTGTATTTCAGTTGCGCAATGTAAATTTGAGGGTGTTAAAGATTGGTAACCAGAGCTTTTTAGTTATAGCGAATTAGGTCGATTTTTAAAAATGTCCTAAACTATAAATTTGGTGTCAAAAGTATTTTATAAAAGCAACACAACTTCTCTGCAAGGCTCCGATAAGATTATTTATTTTTGTTATGCTTTATTATAATAGATGTATCCCTCAAAACTGTTATGAATCCCTGGGTATTTATTAAGTAGATACTACAATAAGGTATTGGTATTAATGAAAGGACGCGGAGTGCTTTCATCATAATTTTTTTATGAGTATTGCATAATTATCATTTGCATTGCATTGCATTGCATCGCATACATACATATTGGCATACGTAAATCATTTGCATTTGCATGACCATGCATTGCATATATATTTTTGAATAATGACCTTATGTACTCTTGAATTTTCTGTGATTGCAGAAAATGGCCGACATACCACCTAATAGAGTTAAGCGGGGATATGCTATAAGGAGACCGAGATTCCCGTGTTAGCGAGGATGTCGTCATAAGAATATTGGTGGACTGTGGATAGTGGACGAGGAAGATTCAGACGATAAGAGTAAGTTTGTGGAATCTAACAGTGATAATTTAAGAACTGAAAGTGAAGTTGGAAAGACTGAGGTTAGAGCTGAGGTAAGAAGTTATGGAACCGACTTTAAGATGTATCAGAAAGAGAGAGATAGGCTTCACAGGATAGATAATTATGAAGCTCATCTTAGGCCGTATCTTGAACCATATTGGAAGTTCCAGGACAGTGAGGAGTATGATGATTCTCACTATATGATTAATCCGCCGTGTCAAGGAGTGTACCTGAAGTATAGATTAGAGTTTCCGCCGTGTTATGGTCCAGACGGGAGGTGCAGCAAGTTGGAACCTGATGAGGACGAAGCTGGGCCGAGCCAAGTTGGAGAAAATGATGTGCCATATCCTATGGAGCAGTGAAGTGATGGATCTTTGTTGTATTTCATGTTATGTATTGTTGTGTTGTATTTGGATTGTTTAGACTTTGTGATGTAGTACTGTGATGGAATATTGTTGTTGTTTAGGTTGATAAGGGTAAGTGACTGCAGTGACAGATCCTGTTAAGGTTTTCTCGGATTTGATGGATGTAATCTACTATTACCCTTTATTATTTTGATGTGTCTTTATTATTTGCTTTTGTGAGTTGATTTGGTGAATTTTGGTAGTATTGTGTTGTTTGTACATGTAGTATATATGGTATATCTTGATAAAAAGATCCATCTTTCTATCTCGATGTGTATACTTATCATGTTTCTTTCATCTGTGATAACAGTAGAAAGAATTGAGTGAGATATTTTTCTGTCATTAATGGGGATTCCACGTGACTGAGTTTCTTGAAATATGTCTCCAGAATTAACAACCTCTAAGGTAGATTATATGATTATGGAAATAATAGTTAGAACGTTTGAAGCTGATTGTGTTGCAAGGAAACAAGGTGTCGAGACTGAAGATGCTGCTGTTCCAGTTGAAGATGCTGCTGTTGTTCTACAAGATTGTAAAGGATATCTGCGTGCTAGATTCCTATAAAAAGAAAGGATGCGGTGAAGATTGTCGTACGAAACTAATGGTGATTGGAAATGTGAAACTATATGGATAAGTTTGAGTAACTGATGGATATATCGAAATACTAGTGATAATTTGGAATTATACAAATAGACGGAAAAGGAAATAGTAATTTAAAGATTGATCCTGATTTGGAAATTAAGTATAACGGAAAAAGATAAAAAGGACGACATTGCTGCGAAAGTCGGCAGGAAATGAAAATTTATTTCTTCTGACAGAAAATAAACTCGGAATTCAACAGTATAAGATAAGGGAAGATGGTATTCATGCTGTTACTGTCAATTATGTAAGCAGGAGGAATTATAATGTGTAGGCGATGTATTTTGCACCATATGGGTAATTGTATATATACTTGTCGCAAGTACGGACTAACTGGATGTTAAGCTGCGGAAGGAAGAACAAGAAATGTAGTTATAGGAATTAGTATTCCTGGAAGCAGTGAGATGATTTCATTCTGGTAAAGGAATATGGATAAAGGAATTGTTCAGCTAAGGGAGATCAATAGGAAAGGAATGTTGTTGTTGTTGCAGCTTATATTTTTGGAAATGCTGATAAGTCTTGAGGTTCAAATGTTGTAATTTGCATGTTCTTATTTGATAATCATTGAGTTAGCCTATTGTTTGAATAATATATTGAAATTATGAAGATGTTAGATTTTAGTTGACCTGAGAATGAGAAATCAGAAGGAATTAGCAATTAATTGAAATGAGAAATTAATCGATGGAAGGATTGTTAATAATTATATATATTAAGGAGATATTTTCCGAACTTACGGAATTAAGTGATGTCACGCAATCAACCGAACTAGGGCTATGCTGGAAATTGCTGGAATGAGGACGAAAGTTAAAGGATATGATAAGTAAAGGTGGAAATGATTGATTTGAAATGTTGCTGAGCATTGAGTAATGACTACAAGAATTATTAAGTGGACTTTCTATTTAAGGATTTTGTTTGATCAAAAAAGGGAAGTATGCAGGGAGAAAACTGTAATAGGTCCTATTTACAATGCACTTCACCAGTAGTAGTCGAAAGGGAATGATAAGACGAGCTAATATTTAAGGGTATTTTGTGATCGTTCTGCGGAATCGTAGAGTTTGTTGTTGTCTTGGGAAAAGAAGCTTGGTGTTAGCTTAGTGATGGAAGTTGTGTAATATGCTTGTATATTTTGTCATTTGACATTGTTAGGATTGAGGATAGTAATTCGATCAATTGTAAGGATTAGCGGATGAGACAACAAGAATAATCTGATAGGACTGGAAGGGTAAGTCATAAGAAACATAGTATTGAAAGCAAGAAAGAAGTTGGATGTTTTGAGAGTAAGATGATTGCTGCGAGATTGAGCAAATTGATTACCAATGATCGGTATCCATTACTGAGGATTGATGTTTTGATTTGGTTAATATTAAGGAAAGTGAGGAAAGTAATTGATAACAATTGTAAAAGTGTTAAGGAAGGAGGAATGGTGTGTGAAATTCTTTGGATATGAATTTCAGTTGGAGTTAGTATAAATTCTGGAATGTGCGATTTATGGCCGAAGTATTCGTGGAAATCTTGACTAGATTGAAGCGATTGAGGCTTTGTCGATACCGACGAAACCGACTGAAGCTTGTTAATTCCTTTGTTTAAGCTGGGTATTATCGAAGGTTTATCGAAAGGTTTTCACTGATTGTTGAATCATTGATAAAGCTAACAAAGAAAAACTATGTGAAATCCATTCATGCATCCAAGTTGTAGTTTTGAGATCTGATCTTTGTTTGTTAAGGAAGTTGTGTATGAACGCTGAGGATAGGTTGAGTTCTGTGTTGTATTGTCAGTATCAGATGAATCTGAAGGAATTGTAAAGTTGCGGTGATGATATCTTGACATTATCAAATGGAAAGAGAAAGTAATAGTACTAAGCTGACTTAATTAGAGAAGTATAAAGGGGAATTATATAATTTTGAGTTTCGACGATATGGTATCTATTCTGGAATTATGAAATACTACTTGTATGGAATCAAGTATGTAAAAAATTTTAATCGAAAATGATTAAGATTATGAGGTGTAATTTTATAAGGCAAGTGTGGTAGTCGAAGTATTCAGTAAGAAGGAGAAGGAAAAAGGTTTATAAAATTATAAAAGTAATTGAGAGTTGACTATTGAGTTTTGAGTTTTGAGGTGAATTTTAAGTTTTGAGATTTTTGAATATTGGTAATAATAAGCAGAGTGGATGGAATGGAATGAAAAATTAGAACCGAATTGATGGATTAATAGAAAAGGAATACTAAAGGAAAGAATATTGACAGGTTGTCAGAAATTTTGAAATGGACTAGTAGTAGGGATACGTGGGATGAAATATTTTAGAGGAACGAAATTGATTATTGTAATTATCTATTTGAAGGAGGATGTGTTAGGAATACGAGGACCGGTGGTGAATGAATTTTTCAGATCAAAGAGAATTTAATTATTCTAAGAGTGCTGAGAGTGCTATATGTAGTATTAAAGGAATTTCATAAGTTGAAGTATTGATATATTCTGGTTGGGGTAAGATGTATTATGACATCAGAAAAATGTATTAATAGTCAGATTTGAATATATGAGACTGATGGAGTTATCTAAACAATATATGATAAAAGAAAAATGTAATGATATAATATGGATGGTACAGTGGTTCAGTGTTGTGGTTGTTAGATTGAATGAAAATTGAAAATGAGAAAAGGAAACTATATAGGTGACTGTTATGAGATGCAATCTGTGAAGAAAGGAGAAAGAAAGAAATCACTATGAATTTAGTGATGAAATTGTCAATAACCCCGGACCGTAGTGTTAGTATTTTTGAAATTATGGGAAATCGTTGTAAGAAGAAATGAGAACGGAATAAAGTTTGAATATAATATATGTAACCCAGAGACTGAAGTTAACTTTTAAGTGTTAGAGATATTTAACAGAAAGTGAGAAGAATTGAGTCAAGGAAGACCATGTAAAATCTCAACGGACAGAGTGAGAGTATAATTTGAACGATGGAAATTGGACTGTGTGGATGCGATTGAAACTTGGGATGATGATATCTTTAAATACTTTCCTATGAGATCGAACGAAATCTATTGAAGCTGGAATCTTTATGCGATGATAGTCGTCATGTCAGTAATTAGGATGTGCTACTCGAGATCTTACATAGTCATAAGTTAAGTTATCAGGATATTGAGTAGGAAATGGAACTGAGGAAGTGATGCAGAAGGATTATGGATGATGAAAGATTGAGATTATTAGAAGGTGAAATTTGGAAGTTGAAGTATAGTAAGTATTCTTCGGTATGATGATATTATAGGAATTGAGTTGAACTGGTGCGAAGGACGTGAGAATTTCTTAAGGAAAAGAGGCCTCATTGGTTTTAGAGGTGAGAAATTGCGAGTGTGAGGCAGGTCGAGCGCCGAGACGTCGCTCTCTTTTAGGAGGGTAGGATGTGATAACCCGAACCCGTGGTCATTATTTAATTATATTTTTACGTATATTTTTGAAATTTTTGACGAGATTGAATGTTATGATGTTTGGTGATTTGAATTGACCGAATGTTGAAAGTAGTATTTTTACGTTCTGACGAATTGCAAGGATTATTAGTGATCACGATATCAACGGATGCCCGAAATTTTACGTTTTATTTTAGTTATGTCGATGTTTAATATTTTGACGTTTTTATTTTTAATTTCGTATTAAGTCGTGCCGGGACTATATAATATCATATTTTGTGTGCATTTTAAGTTTTGAGAAGTATTTTTATGAAACCCGATACCCGTAAATATTTCCAAAATTGACTAATAATCATTTCCCGCTTTTTAAACAAGTATTTGCAACTTGGTCCACAAGAATCACAATTGGCAAAAACTACCCTAAACTTTTCCCATATAAAAGGAAAATTTAATAACAAAAATACACACAAATTCCACTAACAACAAATTCAACTCTCATCTCTCTCTCACCCCTAAACAAACCATCACCCCCTCACCCCTAAAAATTCATGATCAACAAAAATCTAGCTTGATTCTATAAAATCCAATCAAAGACCCATCTTAGTTACTTGATTCTCTATCTATTGGTATAAAATTTACCTACATGCAAGCACTTTTTGTAAAAACCCATTTTTGGTGAAAATCATGTGTTTTGATCTTGTTTATGTGTTCTACATAGGTGTTTATGATGATATATATTATTTTTACTAGTTGCATGTTAAAAAGTTTGAGTTGGGTTTTATTTGATTTGATCATATAGCATGATATAAGGTGTTAGGATTGATAGTAGTGATATTAGTATGATTATAGTGGTAAAAATAAGGTTAAAATGGGTGAAAAATATGATTTTGAATGATTTTTAAGTATATATTTTTAATCAGCAGCTTAAAGGCAATTTTTGGAAAACTTAAGTTTGTGTATGATATAAGTTAACTAGATATTGTTGTATAGAATTTTATAAACTTCGATTTCGTATAAAGTAAAGCTTCTAGCCCCAAACGAGCGAAAAGTTATGATAGTTTGATTATTCGTGTACCGGGAGACGAGTATCGGCATAATATATAGTTGTTGTCGATATTTGGATCGAATCTCGGGGACTATAGAAAGGATTTTGAAATGATTCAACGAATGATGTAAAATGGTATACATTAGGAGGTTGAGTCTATTTTCAAACGTGAGTGTCGGTTTTGTAAATGGAGTCGTTTATAGAGGTTAAAAAGACTATATGAATTGATAACGTAAAACTGTCCGGTTTTTGTAGTTCGAATATGTGTCGGGCAGGGAACCTTAAAAAGTAAAATTTTTTAACCAACTTTTGAGAGTACTTTCGATATATAGTAAGTGAAGTTTCTGATTAGTATCGCAAACATTTGACGTGTCTAAGTAGGGAAAACAGTTTGAACAATTAGTCTATATATCGACAGATTTTTAATAAAGGAAATAAATAAAGTAAAAGTGTAAAAGGTGTACATGTGTAGGAATTATTTAAAAATGAATGGTGTGAGTTTACTTTTGACTTGAGTTATTTATTTTATTAAGTATGGAATATTACTTGAATATGATATTAAAGGTGCATGTTTTATTTTGATAGATTGTGAATTTCGTGTTCGCTGGGCATCGTCAATCGTTGAAAGTCATCTTACTGTAGCCATTACTCAAGATGAGTCTATAGCCTCGCTTTTGTTGTTTTGAATGATTTTGAAACCCGCGAGGGGGATACATGCTATTTGAAAATAAAATGAACACAAGTCATGATTGGTTGTTTGGACCCGAATGTTGCCTGTTGTTGCCTAATGTTGCCTTGAATTGTATAAGTACCTAAATTGCAAAAGTCCCTAAATTCATGAGTCGTTAACTATGTTCTAACTTGATGTTGTGAGTTGGGAATATCTGCTTATTCAAATGATAGTACTATTGGGTTGACGACCCTATCTGAGACTAGGGCTTTACGCTGAGTAACCTCTGGGATGGATAATTTACGAGAATGAGAATGTGGTATACTTGCAACTGATACCCTAGTAGGGGCAGTGGAATTCATATAGTCATGCCGGCTTTAGGCGTAGGTGACTAAGTTAAGGGGTCGGTGTCATGAGCTTAATACAAGTCTATAGTTATTACTCTAAGCCAGAATGCCTGAATAATAGATTGTATGTACAACAATTCTATTAAATGATCTTGATTGATTTTTCTCTTGTGTTAAAATGATGATTTTGTAAACCTATAGACTCGCTCAACCGTTGTGTTGATGATTTTAAGCATGTATTTCAGGTAATTAAAATGATGACACTAAAAAAAACTTGCTAAAAATAATGAGGCTAAAATGGTTATTTATAATGCTTTGCTTAAGAAAGAGTATGAAAGGATTTTTATGTTTAAAACCGATATAGATATTTTGCAAAGTCTTTTGATAACCCACCAAGGTATTACAAGTCAAAGAAAGCAAAATCGATCTTCTTATTCAACAATATGAACAATTTTTCATCTTATAAAATGAAACTATTGATAGTGCATTTGCTAGATTTAACACTACTATTAATCTAAAAGCACTTGATGAAGGTTTCTCTAACAAGAACAATGTTAGGAAGTTTCGTCGTACATTTCATCCAAAGTGGAGAGCCAAGGTCATGACGATTGAAGAATCAAAGGATCTCACTACATTATAACTTGATGAACTTGTTGGAAACTTGAAAGTTTATGAGATAATAATCTTGAAGGAGTTGGAGATGGTCAAGAGTAAGAGTGAAAGAAAGTCTCTAGCATTGAAGGCCATGAAAGTGCATAGTGAACATGAAAGCTCGTCCTCCTATAGTGAAGATGAAGAATATGCTATGGCGGTTAGAGACTCAAGAAGTTATTCAAGAGAAGAGGTCAGTACGTGAGACAACGAAGCAACAAAAAGAAGCTATTCTCTAAGAACCGATTTATCAAGAATGAAAAAAGTGAATGGAAATGCTATAGATGCGGTGATCCGAATCAACTAATTAGTGAATATCCCAAGCCACCTCACGAAAAGAATCATTCGGCGTTCGTTGGAGGATCTTGGAGTGATAGTGGTGAAGAATGTGAGGAAAATACTAAAGACGTAAAGTTTCTCATGCCTCATTCTTCAAAAGAGGTACATTCCAAAACTGAATACTATAGCAATGATAGTTCTTCCTTAGACGATCTAGAATTAGAAAGTCAATATAATAATCGATGGAAATTAAGTCTAAAGTTCATAGAAAAGAACAAATTGATAAAATCAACTAAGGATAAACTTGAAAATGATATTAGTGAGCTAAAAGATAAAAATTAGCTAAAATAAAGAAGTTTATTTAGGATGTCTAAGTTGTGAGACCTTAGGCAAGAAATTGAGGATCTCAAGAGCACAACCATTAAGTTGGAAAAATTCATGAAAGGTACTAATGCTCTTGATGATATGATATGTAGAAAAATTCACTCTAAAGAAAGATTTTGTTTATGTTTTAACACTGATGAAACATCTAAAGGTGAAACCAAACAAGTTAAATTTTCAGAAAAAGTAACTGCTGACCGCGGATCAAGATTTTACTTCGCGGTTCTTTATAATTATGGAACCGCAGAGACAGAAAATGAACCGCGGACAGAAGGTCTAAAGTCGAAGAAGTTAATTTTTTTTCTAAAAAATCAGTTTTAGGTAAAGGACAAAAACATCTTGTCGTTAATAAAGCTAAAGTACCAATTATTGATGAGAGAGTTTGGTAAATTCTATACACCTTTAAGTAAACCTTTAATGGGAATGAAGGATGTAATGAAGAAATCATCTACTCCTCCTTGATTAAGAAATGATTCAAAGCCCAAAAGAAGAGCACCTGCACCTAAAAACAATGACCATTCTAATTTGAGACCTAGGAGTAAAACAACTACACCTAGAAACAACAATCGTTCTAGAACAAGATCTAAGACACCTAAGAAAAACAATGGACACCAAAATACTCCGGTAAATTGGAACAATTCATCAATAATGTTTTTCTCCATGGAGTATGTTTCCATTCATGCATCCCAACCAAATGCAAAAGATGTTTGTAACTAAAAACTTTGGACCCATTGCGGACCAAATGTTTTATTTTGTGTTTTGTTACCTAGATATGCTCGGGGATTGATTTAGAGCCCGATGAGTGGATTAAGTATAATGGTTGTTGATGAGATTGCATTTATACATAGTCTCATCGTCCAAAATGGGCTTAAAATGCATAAAATATCATGAAATATGCCAAATATATGCTTGTGTTTGTTCCATGTGTATTTTAGGTACGGATATTGAGAAAATAGCAAAAGATCACAAGAAACAAGCAAAAACGAACACGGGAAACAAAGCCGCACAATGAACCAGGCCCTAGAGTTGATTTTCCAAGAATAACCCTTGAAGAATTGAAGATTGTATAAGAAGGGTCCTCCAATATTGAAGAATTGAGACTTTAAACCCTTGTTCATTCATAATTACAAGTTTGGTCCTTAAAGTTTGTCAAATTGCAAAAAGGACCCTCCACTTTGAAGAATTGGCAAGAATGATCCCTCATATTTGAAGACTTGTATTTTTTAGTCCTCCAAAAAGTCAAAAATACAAGTCAAGACCTTGAAGATTGAAGATATTACAAGAATGGTCCTTGAAATATCATAAAATGGCAAAACAAGTCCTTGAAAACACTTTGCAAAACCTTTTGGGGCAAAAGTGTGAAAAACCGAACTTTATTAACAAAGGGAAATCAGGTTTGCCATGTTTAAACTGAAATGAAAAGAGAATGGAAGAAGAGGGGTTATTTGTGCCAAAACATAAACCTTACCTAGACTAATCATGGGCTGCCATGTGTCCCACTCACATTTTCCACCAATCAAAACACTCCCAGCTGCCACGTCAAAACCCACTCACAACTGGTTTAACAAAGTTAATTAATTAAGTTTAAATGTGGCGGTTAAAAACTTTTTAAACACAAAACAAGATCAAAACCTTGTTCTTGGTGTTCTTAATCCCAATTAGGGATTTATTAATTACTATGAATTAGACCATGATCTTGTCTAGTTTTGTGATTAACCTCAATATAAATATCCCCACCCTTAAACCTCTTGCCACATCACCACACCAGTCACATGTAAGGTGCCCTGCTCACGCTTTTGGGGAAACTGCCAAAACATGCCAACGAATCAACCATCCATATACAAGCTTACATTTTAAGCTTCATGTGAGCCCTTTGATCAAATCCCACCAGCTCACAAGCCCACAAACGTCCAAACCATCTTCACATGTACTCAAATTTTCAAATTCAGCAAGGGTGTTTTGGGACTTCTACCACTTAGGGTTTTAAGTTTTATCAGTCTTAAGGACTATGTACACCCTCTATATAAAGGGTATAGGGTCCTTCATTTACATTTGCTCTTGGTTTTTCCTTGTTCAACTTTCTGTAAAGCCTTTTTCTAAGTTAATGAAAACGTGTTTGAATTGTTGAAGAAATCCAAGTGCCATCTTTAACCTTTGCTTATTATTGTTACATGTTTGTGTTTGTTGAATCTCAAAACCTGCTTTTAAACATTGTGTAAGAAATTGCATAATTTTTCAAAAATTGATATTTTGCTAAGTTCTTTGGTACATCCTTGGAATTTTTGGATTACAAGTGATCCTAGCACCCTGATAAGAAGATTATCAAGGTTTTGTGAGCTTGTGGTTTGGGGATAATCAAGGAGTAGGTACAAAGGTTTCATTAATCAGCTTTGTTTTTCAATTTTCAGTTTTATATATTGCTTGTTCTAACCTTGTTACTCTTATCAAATTTGTGGAAGTTTGTGCCTTGTTAAGCTAGGCACATAAGCTCAAAAATTCACGAGTGTGGATGTAAATTCATGAGGTTTGAGCCTTCTAACCCAAAATCTGTTAAAAATACTTGATTTTGTGATTTTTGTGTTCTGCTGTTTTAAGTGTTGTTCTTGCAGCTTGAATCTGCTTAATACTGCATGATATTGTTGTTATGATGCTAGATTAGGCTTGGGTTAAACTAAAACACTCATTTACTTGTTTAAATCTTGGATTGAAAAGTTTAAGGGGTGTTTGGGTTTACTGGTTTAAGCTTGCAAATTGAATTTGAGTTATTGTTAAGTGTTGGTTTGTGCTTGTATCTGATTATTACTTGGTTGTGTGCTATTATCTGCAAGTTTTCAGCTTTTTAACATCAAATCCTATATTGTGCTATAACTCACTTGATTTTGCATAATTTGACCTAAGATTTTGGAAACACCTAGAGTGTATGCATGTTTAGGGCTAACAAGTGTTTAATCAAAGTTTGTGTAACCTGTTTAGAAGATTTGAGTGTTTGAAATTGGATTTGTGGTCAAGTACATCAGCAAAGCTCATATTCTGCTTGTTCTTTGTTCATCAGTAACATATTTTAGCTTGAATCTTGTTCTAAACCTTGAATCATCGTATGAAATTAGTTGATTTATGTTCATTTGAATTTATCTAAGCTGTTGTGTGCATTTGGTTCAATTTGGTTGGCTTATTCTTGCTAAAACTGCTTATTTTGTTGAAAACTGCTTAAGTTCATGTCTGTGTGATATATGGGCAAAGATTGAATTAACTGTATCATTTGGCCTGTTGTTTTTGTGATTTTGTGATTGATATTGACTCCTTATAACCCACTGGTTATAAGGGTGCCTTTTTGTGCCTTGAATCCAACAAAAATCCACAAAAGACAAAAAGTCAAAAAGTGAAACAGCGGAAACTTTTCCCACTGCTGGACACCCAAAACTAGCCCCTGCTAGTCTTATTTTTCAAACAGCTTATTTATAAGCTATAATAGCTTATTCAGACTTGCAACAACTTTGATTTTGTAATCAATCTTACTTATTTGACCCATTGAACTAATCTGGAGCTTTTTAGGGTTTGACTTTTAGGTTTGACTAGAAAACCAAACAAGTTGACTTTTACATTAAGTGCTTATTGCTTATTCCAACTTATTCTTTGGTTCTTTTTGAAATCTTTTTGATTATTAAGCTTAGTTTTGTCATTCGAAACATTTTGCAACTTGAATCAGCACTTGAGGTGGCCTAGAACTCAAAAACGACTATTTTGTCGTTTTCTATAGAGAGCGTTTGCTTATTTCAGGCTTATTTCTTGGGCTTATTCCAAATTTCTTTTTACAAACATCTTAATTAGGTCAAGAGAAGGTTGTGTGTCAAATTTTAGCTTATGGCATTAGCTTATAGCTTAATGGGCCAAAAAGCCCATTAGGAATAAGCTGCTTTGAAATAAGCTATGATAAACTCACTTTCAGCTTTTGGGCCTTTGAATTTTTATGCTTAAAATTGAATTTTGAGTCAGATAGGAGATTTTTGGCTTATTTGGACAACGTTTTGCTTATTGGGCCAAAAAGCCCAATTAGGTGGACTGTTTTTCATTTTAGATCCATTTGGAGGCCCGTTAGGGGTATTTTGGTAATTTCAAGTTCATTTCTGTTTTATTTAGGTTAAAATAAACTTGTTTGCAACTTTTTAGAATTTTTTATAAATTTTGGATTTTTAATATTATTTTATTATTATTTTATTATTAAAAATTAAATTTAAGATTTTTGCAAGTTTTTCATTTTTCCTAGGTTAAATACATTAAGTTAGGAATTTTAAAACTTTTAGATTAATTTTATTGTCTTTCAATTAACTTTTAGATTTATTTTAAGGTTTTTATAGTTTTTAATCATTTTTAAATAGTTTTAATTAATTTTAAATTTTTCAAAAATAGTTTTTAATTTAGTTAAGTCATTTTAGAGGTTTACAAAGTGAAAAATTTTATTTTGGGCTTTTTGTTAATTATATTGATTTTTTGGCCTTTAATTAGCTTTAAAAATTAATATTTAATTAAATAAAAGGTTTGAGTGAATTTTGATTTTTTGTAAACTCTAATTACATTTTTTAGGATTTATTGCAATTTTCTAGGAATTTTTGGGTTAATTTTTAAATTTCGTCACTTTTTACGGTTTTACGTGCACGACTTTTCGTTTTAGAGTAATTTGATCGTACCCGTCATCATTTTCTATTTTCTTTTCTCATAATCATAATCACAAACAAATTAATCATTTCTTTACACAACACACTAGCCTCCTTGAGAACGAACTCTCTCCCCATTGGGTCATTTTCAAGTGGTTTTCCTAAACCGTTTGTTTAATACTTACCCTAATTACGCTCTTTTTTCTAAAAGAAGTATTTTACAACTATCATTTTTGGCGCCGCTGCCGGGGAGGCGTGTTGTGTTTTGATTTGAACAATTGTTGTTTTTATATTATCCATAAATATAATTGTATTAGTAGCACTCTACTAATACGTATTATCGGTTTTTCGTTTTTTGTGTGAATATTATTAATATATTGTATACGTAGAACAATAAACTCACAAGTACTCCAAAAATGTGAAAACACAACCTTGATTCGGGATTTCATCACTTGATCATTGTATTTGAATCTCAAACAAAGAAAAAAGGCAAAATAGATAATTACTTTCGTGAAGATTAATTTTGAAAAACACAAACTATAAGGTGGGTATAAGGCGGGTATTATAAAATATACCCTATAGAAATAGGCTCTTAAGTGCTTCGCGCCGCCTCGTTTCTCCGCTTGCTTGTGCGTGTTTAGATAAAAAGGGCTGATCGAGGATTTGCCAACCAAAGTGTTATCTACATATCATATATATTTTCTTGGTTTCAATTGATTAAACCCTCTTGAACGTTTTGGTGTTCCACCAACGTTCTAAAGTCTTCGAAGGCGTTCACCTCACGTGATCGTTTTCATTCCTTGAGGCTCCTTTAATCGAGAGATTTGATTTAAGGAGAGATTTGTAGATTTTTGTCTATGTAATACATCACCAAAATCCAAAAAAGTAAAAACAATCAAAAACCACAAAAAAATTGAAAAAGTAAAAAACACTAAAAAGAATCTTCTTTGCTCATCCCCACGTACACGTAAACGAAGAAACCGAAAGGAAACCACACCTAACCTTTCAAGCGAGGAGTCTCCTATTGATGAACCTATCGTAGAACAAGAAGCAACCATGGCTAATCGTAGTATGATGGAGTTACTTCAAGCACACACCGAGGGTTATGGAGAGGCTATTGTGATTCTCTCAATCCTTGCGGAGAATTTTGAAGTTAAGATGGGTTTGTTGTCGATGATCCAAAACAACAAATTCCATGGTGATGAAAAGGATAACCCGTACAACCATATCCGCCAATTCAATTGTCTTACCGCCACTTGCAAGTTTAAGGACGTTGCTAATGACTCGATTAAGATGATGCTTTTTCCGTATTCTTTAGCAGGGCCCGCTAAAATTTGGTTAGAGAAAGAGCCACCCAATTCTATATTGACGTGGAAGGATCTCGTTTCAAAGTTCGTGAACCAATTTTTCCCGCCCTCTAAGACTACGCATTTGAAAAACGAGATTTGAAAGTTTTCACAAGAGTTTAATGAGAGTTTTTCTACGGCTTGGAATCGGTTTAAGGAAATGTTGCACGAGTGTCCTCATCATGGTTTTTCCGACTTGCATAAAATTGACACGTTTTACAATGGATTGAACGATCATGAGAGAGATTATCTTAATGCCGCCGGGGGTGGTAATTTTTTGTGTAAAACCGTCGAGTAAGCGTTGTTGATTATTGAGAATAGGTCTAAGGTCTATAGCCCTCGTAGCACGTCGAGTGTTCGTAAGGCTTCGTCTTCGGCTTCACCTTCATTGTCCAATACCATCGATGCTTGCCAAATTGAGGCAAATTTGGAGAACAAAATCTTTGATAAGCTTAAGGGTCTTTTGATTGAATTTAAAGTTAGTGAACAAAGTGCTCCAGCTACGGCTAAAGCGGTCGAGGTTTCTTGCATGTATTGTGGTGGAGGTCATGATTTCTCCGAGTGCATTACCAACGGTGGTAACACTTCGAGTGCCTACGCGGCCACGGGAACTTACAACCAAAACGGTCAAGTTACCCGCTCTAATCAAATGACTCCACCGGGTTTTGTTCCCAATCAAAATGCTAACAACTATCGAAACAATCAAGTTGGTTACAAAAACAATTACAAGGGTAACAACTATGGGAATCAAGGGGCTAATAACCAAGTTTCAAACAAAAATCAAAACAATGATTTTCAAAACAACATCAAGAGTTTGCAAAACTTGAAAGATCTTCCAAATGAATTTGTTGAATACGCAAATGGAAATGATGCTAGGTTTGATAATATACAAAGGGAGATCATTAGCCTAAGATCCGAGTTAAGGAATGACTTGAAAAAGGAGTTGAAAAATGAGTTAGCAAATGAGCTTAAGATCCACACCAACAAAATGGAGGGTAATTATGAGAACCCGTACTTTCTGAGCATTATTTTATTCTTTTATTCGTGTTTCTTGAATTTTTCAACGTATTACGTTTTCTTGTATTGTTATATGTAAATCCTGAGATTCTTAAATTTTAATAAATTATACTTTTTAAATATTTTTCTGTTTATTGGCAATACTTTATATGGAATTATAAATTTTTTTATTTTGTTTTCCATATTTAAATTAAATCAATTTTTTTGATTTAAAATCACCCGCGTGCGTTTTACAACGAGTTTATTCAAATCAACATACAACGAGAATTCCTAGTGATCGCGATACCGACGGATGCCCAAAATCTTATGTTTATTTATCGATTGTTTTGATAATTAATATTTTCGACGATTTCGTTTTAATTACGTATTAAGTCGTGTCGGCAAATCATATAATCATTTTTATGATGCATTGTAACTTTTGAAAAGTATTTTTACGAAACCCGAGCCCCGCAAATATTTTCAATATTTACCAGTGACCATTTTTCTACCCTTTAAAACTATTAATTTCTTTTACACAAGTTTGCAAATTGGCAACTTAGGTCCCTCCACTACCAACATATATAAATCAAATTTTCCACCAACAAACACATACAATCACAACATTTATAAAAATCACCAACACTCTCTCCCCACCCTTGTTCTTGCCGTGACATCTCAACCAAAAACACCCCTTGATCCTCAATTTTCAACATGATTTACACAAAACAAAAATTAGACCCATCTCTAAAATGCTCTTGTGATTCTAATGATACTAAATTTGTACACATGCATCAAGTTTTTATAAACTTATGATTTCATGGTTGTATGATGTTTTAATCATCATGCATGTGTTGTTTTTGGTAAGATTATGTTGTTTTGATCATAAAATGTCTTATTTTTAATCTTTGATTTTAGTTAGATTTTGCATACAAGTGTTTTTAGGAGTGTTTGGTTGATGGGTATGATACTAGAGTCATTCTATAGGTATGGGAATGATTGGTTTTGGTTGAAAAATGGATTTGACTTGTTTTCTAAAAGGCTATTTTGGGACAGCAGGTCCTTATCAGAAATTTCGTGGGTTTAAGGTCTTAGAAAGGCTAAGATTATTTGATATTGTTGTAGAGATTTCCGAGACGGTTGTTTTCTTATAAGATAGAGCTTATAACTCATTACGAGTCAAAAGTTATGCTAGTTTTAGTTTTCGTGTATCGGGAGACGCAAGTCGGCACAATCCGAAATTGTGGCTGATTTTAGGTCGACTCTCGGGGACTTTAGGCTTGGTTAGATAAATGTAACTACTGATTTTCAAAGTTTACAAACTGAGTTTTATGAGTCTAGTAGTGGTTTCAAAAGACGGATTGTCGAGTTAGTACTTTTAAAGTGGTCCAAACGGTTTTGCAAAACAAGTGTACAAATCTGTCCTAAATTTGGAGTCGGTTAAAGTGTCGAGCTGATGGATTTTAAAGTGTGAACTTTGGCTCAAATTTTGGTGAGGTCTTATACAGGTTATAAGTGACCTTGAAACCAATTTTCATCAAAAACGGACAAGTCTAGATAGGGTAGATCGGTGTGTACATTTGGGGTGTACTTGCTGATTTTATTTTGGACACGTAGTTCAATGTTTGTGTTGCGTGAGTTTGAGTATTCATCATCGGACATGATGACTTTTTCAAGTTCTTAGTCATTTTGTAAATGACTTAGCTACTGGTCCAAGTAAGGTTAAAGGATAGTTTGACTTGCGTTGACTTGGCGTCGTATAACGAGTCATTTTCAAGTGTACAAGTGTTTTAACGTGTAGTGTTGGAATAAATGGTTAGTATGAATTCGTTTGGTTCGTATCAAGGGTTTTGAAACATGTATACTTTGAAAAAATTTGAGTCATATTATATTTGGTATATATATCGATATTCGAGTTCGAGTCTTAACGCGCGCATTATTGTGATAGGTTGTGGTTTTCGTGTTTCCCCGGGCATCCATATCGTCGGTGATCGTCTCACTACCATTGTTTCTACTCAGTTGCTGAGTACCGTGATTGACTTACCTCGTGGCTAAGGTGAGTTCATAGCCCCTTTTTACTTGTACATGGTTTCTAAACGCGGGGTGAGATTTTACATGGTGGAACACAACCATTTAAAAACTGTGTGCTATCCTCAACTTGCATGCTATCCAGAAATTGTATGCTTTCCAGAACTTGAGGATTTCCAACTGATTTTCATTGATATTATTGCTTTTAGTCTTTAGCCTTAAGTTACCTCTCATTGATCATGAACTGTTAATTAATCCTGCTACCAAGCACGAATGTTGTGGGTGGATCCATTGGGATTGACTATCCCCGTCCCGATTACCTTGACGCACTAATATTTGTTTATTCACTTGAGTATTTAGGCTGAATACTGACTAGAGGAACTTACACTGAGTTAAGCTTCGGTTCATGAACTAAATAGCAATAATAATGTTTCGGACAATGGTTACTATACATGACCATTTTCCCCTATTTCTTGTTTTCAAATGAATGCTTGTGTTCCACATCCTTATTGATAAACCTATGAATATCACTCAACTTTATGTTGACGATTTTACATGTTTAATCTCAGGTATTATTACTTAGCTTTGCTTGGATGGGAGCCCGCATGATATTATTGCAGCTTGGAGATTTCTGTGATGCTTTTGAAAGATTGGTTTTATATAAACTGTCAGAAGTTTATTATATCTTTTGGGCAACTTTATGTTATAAATTGAGACGAAATAATATAATTTTCCGCTTTTAAAACTCTGGGACCTATGTTTAAAAACTCTGACCTTTTATGATGTAATGTACATGTTTTTATTTTCGTCAGCTTTGTATGAACTGTAATTCATTGCTTCTTGTACTATGACGTGTTACCCCCTCGTTGCCTACTTGTTCCATTTCAGATTTTGGGGGTCTCACAGAGTGGTATCAGAGCGGTGGTTATAGGGAACTGAGTCGTTTTTCAAAACTTAGTCTATAACCGAAAATTCAAATATTTTATTGTTTCTAAGTGTCAAACACAGAATCTGCCATTGTTGTTCGATATCTTCGCGGGTAACTCTCTAATCCTTATTATTACTTTTAATTATCGTTGTAGTATTTCATCTCTTGATTTCATTTTGAAATATTACTTTACGCTAATGATGATTATTACTATATCTTTTCAAAGCCTAGTGCTTCACGAATTATCATTGAATGTTACTGTGATTACATCTGCCTATACTGTATTTCTGGAATTCTTGTTCTTGTGAATTGATCTTATTGCAATGATTTTTTTATCGTTATGACGTTACATACTTGTATTCAGAGCGCGTATGCTGCCGACTTTTCATGCTCACTTTCCTGAGTATTATTCCTAGTCATTTATGCGTGATACGACTGACTTCATATGCTCGTTCGTTGAATCAGTATTGAATAATATCGTGAGTTTCCGTAATCTTGATTGACCTCTACGCCACCGTTTTATACGACAATTGTACATGGACTACATTTTATCTCATTGACCATTCTACGTTTCGACTTCGACTTACAACATCCGTTGTACCTTGAACACATGATGGTCATTTATTATGTGACGATTGTTTGGAATACGATCCTACTTGTATCCTCCCTTTTTCGTTAAACCTCCTCGCCTCAGGAGTGTGACTTGCTAATATTTTGTTTCTTTCTCGGTAAGTCTTGTGATTTTGGAAAATCACGCCGCAAGGAGACTTTCCTACATTGCATTTTGCAGCCGAAGACACGGATGATATGCGTCATTTTTTTTATCTCTTAGATTACCGTTGGCATTCTTGAACCATTTCCATACTGTGTTTTCATCTTCTTTCGTCTTTATGGAATCCACAAGTATTGTGTGTACACTAATTCTAAGTTATCATAAAATTTAGATTTAATTTCAAGATGTGTCGAAAAATATACTTTGTACAGAAACATTACAAGGAATTTAACAGTATCGAGAAAATATTTTTATAACATTAGACATCAAAATATATATTTCTACTTGTTGAGACGTCCGTTTAGGACATAAAATTTGGTTAGTAAATATTTAAAACGAGCAAGTTACGCTCATTTGAGATTGTAAAAATCTAAGAAGTTATTTCTGAATAATGCTAAAATATCATTTTGTTGACAAATTTAATGCAAGGGCATTTTCGTCCATTTTTATTCCGTTCCAAGTCTCGGGTAAAACTAGAAAGTTGTTCAAAACATTGTTTTACATCGAAATGTATAAGACTTTGAGTCTTAGAATATCGTTTAGCGAGTTAATTGGTCTAGTCAAACCCAAAAGTCAAAACTGATAGACTTTAAAAATATGAATTCAAGCGTTTTTGAGTTCGTTTGAGCTCGTAAAACTTTAACTAATGATATTTTGCAAACTAAAAACAATGATTGCGTTTGAACAAGTATAAAATAGTAACTTTGAGTTCGGTCATACTTATACATAGATCTTGAACTTTTGAAATTCGGTAACTTCCTAATATAGAAACTTTTCGGTGTGATTGTACTATTTGTTAACTGATACCCTACTTTCTTAAAAATGTATTTTTGTCAAATAAATCACGATGTGCACATACAGATTCCTCTATCCTTTCTTTTAAATATGACTTATTTGTCATTCTACATTGTCTTTCTTTGCTTCTATCGTACCACTGATTTGGACCGAGGTTGAAGTTCCTATCTTCATCGTTCGTCATAATCTTGATACGTGTATCTTGACGATTTCAGCTAAACCTCTTGAAACCTTAACACCTTGTAACCATTTCATTGACTGTCTTGAACTACTCCTTATTTTCCTCTTGTAACCCACTCGCTACTTTATAAACTATTGTCATGTTAACATATAAACTCAAACTGGTCTTGTTTGCGAATCATTTTACAAAAGGATTCATTTGGGCTTTCTTAAATAATTGAATGATATCTTATAAAATTAATTTATATTAATTTTACAATGTATTCTCACAAATTGTTCTACCTTGGGTCTTGTAAAGAATCTTGTAACATTACAATTTTTGAATTAAATATCTAGCCAGTAACTTATTGGCGAATAGTTTCATAAACTATTTTGATTTATGTTTTTACAAATGGCATTATATACATATTTTAAATAATATGACCTGTAATACTGGTTTGACGAAAATGAGCATCGCATTGCTAGTCCTAAATTACGCATGACCTGATCATCTATGCTTAATTTAGAAGGAGCCATGCAAGGCCGAATAGTAGTCGCCCAAAATATTTGACCAACAATCAACTTTTTAGTTATGTTTCTTAAAAATTTAGATAAAAATAAAGTTTTGAAAACTTTTACATCTTATGTGAGTAACAACAATCCGTGGCATATACATATGAACCCTTATATTTTCTTGAACAAAGTACATGCCTCAAGCACAGATTTCCTTACTCAGCGATCTTTGCTTTACTTGTTACCTCATCATCCTCATGATACAATTTTCGTTACCATTTGCCTAAATCCTTACCATTGATACCAGACTTGAAAGTTCCAACGTTGTTATGCTTCTATGATCGACCATCTCTATCTATCTTGGTAGAACTACGAAACATCTCTGGACGCGATTAATGATTTACGACTGGACGTGAACGATGATTTCGTGTAATTGTCATGATGTGTGTTAGACTTTGTCGTCTTGAAATTCATTCGCGTGAGTCATGTGTTGATTTCGCTTTTCATTGCTAATGTTTTCATTTTACTGAATTTACTCTCAATTCACTTCTTAAGAATTTTCTTTGATTCGAAAATTCGTTGTGTGGATTTTCTCCTTCGATCGTATATCGACCCCCGAGAACTTAATAAGCCGTTGTGGTGATGTCAACCACACTCGTGAATTAATCATTGCTAGAATCCTTTGTTTCTTATTATTTTTATTATCATCGATGCATCTATTCTATCACGTTGTTAAGAATTAATACGATTTTTTTTGTTCTATTCCCTTGTGTTATCGCTCGCATACAGATTGTTGACCTTTATATGATTTATATTCGTTGTTGTCTTGTCACCTTTTGAAACCAGAAAATGTTACGTGTTTACCATTTGATATCTTAAACACTTTCTTGAATTTTTAAAAGTTATTATTAATTTTTAAGAACATTTTATACACTTTATCAAATGTTTAAATTACCAAAATAACTGTTTCAAGTTAAACGCCAGATATATATCATCTTTGGGAAAATTTACCTAGTGTTTCAAAGGATATCAAGCTGTATCTTTTAAAGTATTTGATTATATCATACTTTTCTGTTAACCTAATGAAATTATTAAATTAATTTATAATTTCTATCAATGATTCAAAATAACTTGGAAAATCTGACTTTCCTAATGGTAACGTTAAACCAGAGTTTTAACAATAATTTCATGTACTCACCCAAAAGCTCTTAAGCTGATCAAAATAACTATTTGAACTGAGTTACTTTTACCTTGAAGTCCTGATCAAGAAAAAGATTTGAGAACTGTTTATCCACTCATTTTATATAAAGTTTCATTTTTAAATCACTACACATTGTAAAATTTTCTTTTAATCAAGAAAATATTTAAACTGAGTTTTAAAGTAATACCAATATCATAGACAACTAATTGTGACAACTTGTATTTTGAATGATCATATGTAATTCATTTTTTTCCCTTCTATTTCTCTTGTAAATAGATTTTTACGTTTTAAGATTGTCATGTTTTACAGTTGCACCTTGCGACCCCTTGTTGATTTACAATTTTGATTCATCTTAACGCACTTTGTCTGTTTAAGCGATTCTTGTGTTCATTCTTGTTAGTTTATCGCACGTATTTCCAACAATTCTATCTCTTGATGTATCTCCGTATTGAAAGATCGTTATTCTAATCCAAGACTGAAAAGTTATACGAAAAGGAGTTATGAAACTGAAGCATAGTGACTTATAACCGTTAAGATTCGTTGTGGTACAGAAATTACCTGGGAAGCAATGAATTTTGTTCTACACTTTGTACCTCCTCTTGTTCGCATCTTCTACTGTTTTCAGGAGAACTCTGGGGACCAGAGTTCCTTTAGGGGGGGAGACTATGAGAACCCGTACTTTCTGAGCATTATTTTATTCTTTTATTCGTGTTTCTTGAATTTTCTAACGTATTACGTTTTCTTGTATTGTTATATGTAAATCATGAGATTCTTATATTTTAATAAATTATATTTTTTTATGTATTTTTCTGTTCATTGGCAATACTTTATATGGAATTATATTTTTTTTTTATGTTTTTTATCCATATTAAAATTAAATCAATGTTTTTGATTTAAAATCACCCGCGTGCGTTTTACAACGAGTTTATTCAAATCAATGTACAACGAGAATTCCTAGTGATCGCGATACCGACGGATGGCCAAAATCTTACGTTTATTTATCGATTGTTTCGATAATTAATATTTTCGACGATTTCGTTTTAATTACGTATTAAGTCGTGTCGGGAAATCATATAATCATTTTTATGATGCATTGTAACTTTTGAAAAGTATTTTTACGAAACCCGAGCCCCGTAAATATTTTCAATATTTACCAATGACCATTTTTCTACCCTTTAAAACTATTAATTTCTTTTAAGTCCACAAGTTTACAAATTGGCAACTTAGGTCCCTCCACTACCAACATATATAAATCAAATTTTCCACCAACAAACACATACAATCACAACTTTTATAAAAATCACCAACACTCTCTCCCCACCCTTGTTCTTGCCGTGACATCTCAACCAAAAACACCCCTTGATCCTCAATTTTCAACATGATTTACACAAAACAAAAATTAGACCCATCTCTAAAATGTTCTTGTGATTCTAATGATACTAAATTTGTACACATGCATCAAGTTTTTATAAACTTATGATTTCATGGTTGTATGATGTTTTAATCATCATGCATGTGTTGTTTTTGGTAAGATTATGTTGTTTTGATCATAAAAAGTCTTATTTTTAATCTTTTATTTTTGTTAGATTTTACATACAATTGTTTTTAGGAGTGTTTGGTTGATGGGTATGATACTAGAGTCATTCTATAGGTATGGGAATGATTGGTTTTGGTTGAAAAATGAATTTGACTTGTTTTCTAAAAGGCTATTTTGGAACAGCAGGTCCTTATCAGAATTTTCGTGGGTTTAAGGTCTGAGAAAGGCTAAGATTATTTGATATTGTTGTAGAGTTTTCCGAGACGGTCGTTTTGGTATAAGATAGAGCTTATAACTCATTACAAGTCAAAAGTTATGCTAGTTTTAGTTTTCGTGTACCGGGAGACGCAAGTCGGCACAATCCGAAATTGTGGCTGATTTTGGGTCGACTCTCGGGGACTTTAGGCTTGGTTAGATAAATGTAACTACTGATTTTCAACGTTTACAAACTGAGTTTTATGAGTCTAGTAGTGGTTTCAAAAGACGGATTGTCGAGTTAGTACTTTTAAAGTGGTCCAAACGGTTTTGCAAAACAAGTGCACAAATCTGTCCTAAATTTGGAGTCGGGTAAAGTGTCGAGCTGATGGATTTTAAAGTGTGAACTTTGGCTCAAATTTTGGTGAGGTCTTATACAGGTTATAAGTGACCTTGACACCAATTTTCATCTAAAACGGACAAGTCTAGATAGGGTAGATCGGTGTGTACATTCGGAGTGTACTTGCTGATTTTATTTTGGACACGTAGTTCAATGTTTGTGTTGCGCGAGTTTGAGTATTCATCATCGGACACGATGACTTATTCAAGTGCTTAGTCATTGTGTAAATGACTTAGCTACTGTTCCAAGTAAGGTTAAAGGATAGTTTGACTTGCGTTGACTTGGCGTCGTATAACGAGTCATTTTCAAGTGTACAAGTGTTTTAACGTGTAGTGTTGGAATAAATGGTTAGTATGAATTCATTTGGTTCGTGTCACGGGTTTTGAAACATGAATACTTTGAAAACTTTTGATTCATATTATACTTGGTATATATATCGATATTCGAGTTCGAGTCTTAACGCGCGCCTTATTGTGATAGGTTGCGGTTTTCGTGTTTCCCCGGGCATCCATATCGTTGGTGATAGTCTCACTACCATTGTTTCTACTCAGTTGCTGAGTACCGTGATTGACTTACCTCGTGGCTAAGGTGAGTTCATAGCCCCTTTTTACTTGTACATAGTTTCTAAACGCGGGGTGAGATTTTACATGGTGGAACACAACCATTTAAAAACTGTGTGCTATCCTCAACTTGTATGCTATCCAGAAATTGTATGCTTTCCAGAACTTGAGGATTTCCAACTGATTTTCATTGATATTATTGCTTTTAGTCTTTAGCCTTAAGTTACCTCTCATTGATCATGAACCGTTAATTAATCCTGCTACCAAGCGCGAATGTTGTGGGTGGATCCATCGAGATTGACTATCCCCGTCCCGATTACCTTGACGCACTAATATTTGTTTATTCACTTGAGTATTTAGGCTGAATACTGACTAGAGGAACTTACACTGAGTTAAGCTTCGGTTCATGAACTAAACAGCAATAATAATGTTTCGGACAATGGTTACTGTACATGACCATTTTCCCCTATTTCTTGTTTACAAATGAATGCTTGTGTTCCACATCCTTATTGATAAACCTATGAATATCACTCAACTTTATGTTGACGATTTTACATGTTTAATCTCAGGTATTATTACTTAGCTTTGCTTGGATGGGAGCCCGCGGGATATTATTGCAGCTTGGAGATTTCTGTGATGCTTTTGAAAGATTGGTTTTATATAAACTGTCAGAATTTTATTATATCTTTTGGGCAACTTTTTGTTATAAATTGAGACGAAATAATATAATTTTCTGCTTTTAAAACTCTGGGACCTATGTTTAAAAACTCTTACCTTTTATGATGTAATGTACATGTTTTTATTTTCGTCATCTTTGTATGAACTGTAATTCATTGCTTCCTGTACTATGACGTGTTACCCCCTTGTTTGAGGATAAAACAAGAGATGCTTAAGGCCGATAAGAGGCAATCTATGTTTGAGGATAAAATTTCATCCATGTTTGAGGCTATAATGTGTAAAACCGTCTTCGAGTAGTCTTCCTAGTAACACCATACCGAACCCTAAGGGAGAGATGAAAGTGATTACCACACAAAGTGGTAAGACACTTAAGGAACCGTCTCCTTAACCAATCACTCCAACGGTGGAGGAAATTGAGGATGAATCCGAGGTGGTGGTCGAAAAAGAGCATATCCCAATCCCATGAAGTACCGCTCATGCCACACCTACGGTTGACCCATTACCAACATTGGAACCTGAGATTCCAAAGGCTATGCCTATGTCTCAACCCACACCACCTTTGCTCTACCCATCGAGACTTAGAAAGAAGAAACGTCAAGAGCGTGACAATTACCAATTTGAGATTTTTATGAAAATGTTTCATGATGTGCATTTTAATGTAAGTTTTGCTGACGCTTTGGTCATGATGCCTCGATTTGCCGCTAACTTTAAGAGTATGTTAAACAACAAGGAGAAATTCCAACAATTGTCTAGTTGTTCATCGGTTTATCTTTACCGCATACCTCAAAAAGTCAGTGATCCCGGTAAATCCTTGATTCCATGTGCTATCCAAGATATGGAAGAATGCTATGCCTTGGCCGATCTAGGTGCTAGTATTAACTTGATGCCACTTGCAATCTTCAAGCCACTCAATCTTCCTAATCTTACTCCTTCACTAATGTCTATCGAATTGGTCGATCATTCCACAATTCCCGCATGTGGATTGGCCGAAGACGTTTTTGTGAAAGTGGGGAAGTTGTATTATCCAGTAGACTTTATCGTTGTCGATATTCCCACGGATCCTCAAGTTCCTCTTATTTAAGGTCGTTCGTTTTTGGATACGTCAATGGCGTTGATTGATGTGCATGCTAGAAAAATCACCTTACGTTTTAACGACGAGGAACTTGTTATAAACGCAACACAAAACACTCCAATTTCTCATGTTTATTCCGTCGCGACCATAAACCTCGTTGATATGATCGATGTCGTTTACGAGGAATTTTCATAAGAAGTTTTAGGTTTTGGTGACGATGAAAATTGTGGCAATCCCACTATGCTTGATCCCATTCTTGATAATTCGACACCATCCTTCACTCCATTTGAAGGTGGTGGTTTTACGTTGGAAGAATTTGATGTTCCAGGTACTTGTAACGAAGACCTCGACAACGATGAGGACTTCTCGATTATCAAGGATTTTCTTAACGATTTCCCATTTCCTCCACCCGAGGAGGTTATGAGTATTGAGCCCAAATCTTCAATTGAGGAACCACCAATCCTCGAGTTGAAAGATTCAACTCCTCATCTTGAATACGTTTTCTTGGAAGGAGACGATAAGTTGCGGGTTATTATTGCGAAAGACCTTTCGAATGATGAAAAACCGCACTTGGCGATGTTCTAAAGGACCACAAAGTGGCAATTGCGTGGAAATTATCTGACATTAAGGGGATCGATCCCAAATTTTGTACCCACAAAATCGTAATGGAGGAGGATTACAAACCCGCAATCCAATTTCAAAGGAGGGTGAACCACAAAATTCACGACGTCATCAAAAAGGAAGTCCTTAAACTCCTTGACGCGGGAATGATTTACCCTATTTCCGATAGCCCTTGGGTGAGTCCTATGCATTGTGTCCCTAAGAAGGGAGGAATGACCGTTGTGCCAAACGATGCCAACGAGTTAATTCCAACTCGACTCGTGACCGGTTGGAGGGTGTGTATCAACTATCATAAGTTGAATGACACCACTCGTAAAGACCATTTTCCCTTGCCCTACATGGACCAAATGTTGGAGCGTCTTGCGGGAAACGATTTCTATTGCGTTTTAGATGGTTTTTCCAGTTACTTCCAAATCCCCATCGATCCTCGTGATCAAGAAAAAACTACGTTTACGTGTGCATATGGAACGTTTGCCCATCGTAGAATGCCATTCGGACTTTGCAATGCACCGGGAACCTTTCAACGGTGTATGATGGCTATTTTTCATGACATGATCGAGAAGACGATGGAAGTCTTTATGGATGATTTTTCTATGTAATACAGGGTTTTCACCTAGTATGAAAATAAAGTTCCTTGAACCAGTCTTTTCGAATTGATTACCAGTTGAAAGTGCGACTCAGTCGTCTTTGGTGGATAAAATAAAACGTTGTCGTTGTCTAAAACTAATTAAAAGAAAAGGCGTCGTTGAGTAATTAAAATAAAAATAAAGCGAGAAAGAATTAAACTAAAAATAAAGGTTCTTAAAAATAAATGACGAGAAATTAAAACGTAAAGAAATGAAAACTATAGAATAAAACACTTTTAAAAAGAAACTAAGAAAAGACAAATTAAAATAAAGTTTACGTAAAATAAAACAAATAAGTAAAACGAAACTTAAAGAAATTGGCGGGAAAAATTAAATTTGAAAATACTTAGGAGCTAAAACTAGTTAATTCCACAATATAAATATTTTTTGAATTAATTTCGCAATTAAAATAATTAATTTTGCAATTCAAAACAAAGATTTCGCAATTTAAAGAAAATCTGGAATAATTCGCAATAAGAAGTATAATTTCGCAATCTTGAAATGACAAAGATTTCACAATAATGCGAAATCAATGATTTCCCAATGCCTGAAAAGGTAAGATTTCGCAATGTGAAAAACCAAGTTTTCGCAATATAAGGAAATAATCAATGTCACAATTCATAAAAAAAAGTTCAATGTCGCAATTCATAAAAAAGTTCAATGTCGCAATTCACAAAAAAGTTCAATGTCGCAATTCATAAAAAAGTTCAATGTCGCAATTCATAAAAAAGTTCAATGTCGCAATTCACAAAAAAATTCAATGTCGCAATTCATAAAAAAGTTCAATGTCGCAAATCATAAAAAAGTTCAATGTCGCAATTCACAAAAATTGCTAAATTGAATCAGATTTTGCTAAAAAAGGGGAACTCGTAAAAGGACGAATTTAAGCACTATTTTAGCAACTTTTTAAGGATAATAAGCACACAAGAACACCAATAAGCTACCAATAAGCTAGGCAAATGATAAAACTTATAAATCCTTAACACGTAAATCAAGAAACACGTAAAGAAAGAACCTTTATGTGTCGTATAGAAAAGTAAGATGAAAAAGATGATGAACACAAGATCGTAACTAACAAGAAAGATTAAAAAGATAAAGATTAAAACAAGATTAAACTTTAAAAAGTAAAGATTAGATTAAACCAAGAAAGAAAGATGATAAAAGATGACGTTTTCCTAGTGAGAGAAAGTAAAACACTTTCTCCCTCTAAAAATTAAAGCTACAAAAGAAAAAATGAAGACTAATTAACTAACACCCTCCTAATGAAGGATTAGGAGGGTATATATAGTAGAAGGGGAGGGTCTTGTGTATTCTCTCTTTCTTCTTGTCTTCTCGACTTTTAATTAACTCGTCTTTCTCGACTTTGTCTCGGGATTAGTCGAATGATAACTTGAACTCGTCTTCTAATTTTCTTCTTTTAGTAGACTTGGTTCTTCGACTTTGTTAAACTTCCGTATTTAGACTTTTTCTTCGATAAATCATCGACTTTGTTAAAGCCCATGAAAGCCCATGTTTTCTTCCCTTTTAACATTTTGGTCCTAAAACACAATAAAAACACAAATCACGCATAATTCCGACTTCTACGACATAAAATACACGTTTTGGTCTTGTTATTATTGGAAATAAGTGGTAAAAGGATAAGTGTTTTCACACTTATTAAATCCCCTACACTTGATCATTGCAATCCCTCATGCAATGCATTAATTTCAAAGCACGTTTTACATTTTTCATCATAAATAATCCACCTTGACCTTTATTAAATACTAAACACTTATGGAAACTAAAAAGATAGAAATATATACAAAACAAGTAAAGCAATAAAAGACTTACATTGGGGTTTTGGTTGTCATGAATGTATATCACCCTCAAGTTTCACGTTCCCCACACCAAGCTTATAAACGAGATCATTGTTATTGTAAGTTAGCGAACTAACACAAACTCATGTGCCCAATTATTCACTTAGACTCCCTTATTCCTAGGTGTATCTCTTATATTTTATGATTGTCTTGAATGATCACGAGGATGCATTGTTTGACTTATTTCGATAGTTAATTTAGGCTGAAAATAAAGTGGGACGATTTAAGCAATAGTTAGATAAAGTAAAAAATCTTTTAAAACTGCTTCTCGGGACCTCTTAAAGTTCATATCTTGGCATAACTCGCTTCACGATTTGAGACCTTTCTCGGACCGATATTTGGCAGCGACTTCATACTTCGAATCTTGAGAGACGTTCTTGAAATTATGGTCTTCTCTTCATAATAGGAATTTGTTCACTTGAAGTTTTTGAGAGATTCTTCATATTTGGACCACGACTTCTTCATTTTTCTCCAATCTTTATTTTGGACTTTGATATACAACGATCCGCCTCCTTTTAGGACTTGGATCTATTTATCCTCATACCTTGCTAGGGTCTTTTCGGATAGACTTCTCCATGATCTTTTGGGGAGTTTTTGCTTTTCGTCGTGTGTCTCGATCCTTCATATTGATTTTTGATAAATGATTCTTCACATCACTTGGGATCTTTAGCAACAAAATGTATCCCTCATGCCTTGTTAGGGCCTTTTCGGTCTCGCCAATCTTCGCATCCCGCTTCAATAAGTTATGCCTTGGCTATGAACTCTAATTAATACCGAGCAACTTTTAAATGATCTTGTGCTAGAAGCTAAGTAACTTTTCAAATCGTACAACCTTATTTATTGCAAATAAATTTATTAGCAAGCGATGGGAGAAAAAGCTTATAATCAACTCACATAAATTCATGAAAGAATACCAAACTTATAATTGACTCTATCATCTCTCGTTCTCCACAATTTAAAATCTCAAGGAATGAGACTCGTTGATGCTTAGCCAATTAAATCAAAGTTTTGGGTTTTCAAGTCATCTATAGGATCTTACAACTTCTTAGACTTTTTCAAGTTTAGAATTCACATTTTAAAGTTCCCTTGATAAACGACTTTCTAGGATCAATTATAGGAACTTGCGAAAAGTTCTTGTTCTTAACCCGTAAGAGTTAAGACTTTCACGTTTTAAAGTTCCCTATATAAAAGCCTAGCAAAACTTGACTTAAACACGTTAAGGATACTAGCTAGAGTAAACTTAGATAAGTAAACTCGGGTTGAGTCAAAAGATTCATGACGTTGAAAAATTTAAAACCACTTTATTAAACTTTAATGGAAAAGCCCACTTAACTTTGATAGAAGTCCCCCCTACACTTGATATTAACATTGTCCGGTTAAAATGAGGACAAATTAATGGAAAAGCCCACTTAACTTTGATAGAAGTCCCCCCTACACTTGATATTAACATTGTCCTCGTTGTTTAAGCATGTGGGAGTAAACTCCCCTACACTTAGGACATTGTGCACGTTGTTTAAATCTTGCTAAGGAAAGGACAACTGCAGTGATTTCAATGTGAACATATAAGATATGAAATATTGAATCATGACAGTTTAGGATAGAACCGGGAAGACGGGTACACGGGATCACGGTTGTCAAATGTCATCAAAAGTTCTCTTTGAAGCTTTTAATCCCTGCACATCATAAGAAACAAGACAACAAACACCTACGGGGCTCCCCCTACACTTATTATGGAAACGGTAAAGGATAGATCAACGGGTTGCCTCCCGAGAAGCGCTTGTTTTTGTTAACCGAGTCACGAGCCTGACTCAACCTAGAACTCATTCAAGGGAAACATGGTGAGGGATGGAATCATCTCATGAAAGATGTCCTCACCAAAGTACAACTTCACACGCTGGTCATTCACTTTAAAATTAGGCCCATTTGGTTGAGAAAGCTCAATGGTGCCGTAAGGGAAGACTTTGGCGACGGTGAATGGACAAGACCAACGGCTCTTAAGCTTGCCCGAAAAGATTTTCAACCGAGAGTTAAAGAGTAAAACTTGATCACCTATGTGAAACTCTCGATTCTTAATCCTAGAATCATGAATGAGCTTGGTTTTCTCCTTCTAGATTAATGAATTCTCATAAGCTTCATTCTTCAGTTCATTAAGCTCATTGAGTTGAATCTTCCGAAGATCACCGGCTTTGTTGATATCAAAATTGGCCCAATTCAATGCCCAATACGCCTTATGCTCCAACTCAATAGGGAGGTGGCATGCCTTCCCGTACACAAGACGATATGGAGTGCAACCAATAGGTGTCTTATATGCGGTACGGAAAGCCCACAAAGCATCATCTAACTTATCGGCCCATGAGGCACGATGCTCTCCCACAGTTCGCTCTAAAATTCTCTTCAGTCCACGGTTAGAAATATCGGCTTGACCATTTGTTTGAGGATGATAAGCGGTGGAAAGACGGTGATTGACATCATACTTAGCCATGACTCGAGCAAATTGATCATTGCAAAAATGAGACCCGCGATCACTGATGATAGCACGAGAAACACCGAATCGAGCAAATAGTTGTTTCAAAAAGTTCACAACCACCCTCGCATCGTTCGTAGGGAGAGACTTTGCTTCAACCCATTTAGATACGTAGTCAACGTCTACGAGGATGTAGTTGTTCCCTTTGGATGATGGAAATGGCCCCATAAAGTCGATACCCCATACGTCAAAGATTTCACACTCTTGGATGAAATTTTGAGGCATCTCATCTTTATGTGTGATCTTTCCTTGGCGTTGGCAAGCGTCACAATGCTTAACCATTTCGTGTGTATCACGATAAATGGTGGGCCAATAAAATCCAGAGTCGAAAACTTTCTTCGCGGTATAGTTAGGACAAAAGTGACCACCGGTGGGTCCTTTATGTCAAGCTTCTAAGATTAATAAAGTTTCCGGCCCATCAACACACCGACAACAAGATCCGCACATTGTTTTAAAAGGTAAGGGTCGTCCCAAAAATAGTGCTTAATGTCTTTAAAGAACTTTTTCTTTTGTTGGGACGTTAACCCTTCCATGAGAATTCCACCCGCCAAATAGTTTGCAATGTCCGTAAACCATGGAGTTTCATCAAGATTGGAGTTAATAGACATCAAGGCCTCAAGGGAAAAAGAGTCATTAATCTCTTGATTTGGGAGCTCCCCTGGATAAGGATCCTCGAGTCTACTAAGATGATCCGCGGCTAGGTTTTCTGCTCCCTTTTTATCACGAATTTCAATTTGGAATTCTTGAAGGAGTAAAACCCAACGAAGAAGTCTTGGCTTGGAATCTTGTTTAGTTAACAAGTACTTCAACGCGGATTGATCGGTATACACAATGGTGGTGGAAAGAACAAGATAGGGGCGGAGCTTCTCAAAAGCATACACTACAGCTAAAAGCTCTTTTTCGGTAGTGGTATAATGCAGTTGAGCCCCCGTCATTGTCTTGCTAGCATAATGGATTGGTTGGAAGTGTTTGTTCACTCTTTGTCCCAAAACTGCTCCAATAGTAAAATCGCTAGCATCACACATCAATTCAAAAGGTAACTCCCAATTAGGGGTAACCAACACCGGTGCCTTAGTTAATTTATCCTTAAGAAGATTGAATGATTCGATACACTCTTTAGAAAAGATAAAAGGAGTATCTTTTTCCAAGAAGTGGGTCATCGGGCGAGCGATTTTAGAAAAATCTTGAATGAATCGACGATAGAAGCCCGCATGACCAAGGAAACTTCTCATACCCTTCACGGTTGAAGGTGGAGGCAATTTAGCAATCAATTCAACTTTAGCACGATCGACTTCAAGACCGGATTTGGAAATTTTATGACCAAGAACAATGCCTTCTTTTACCAAGAAATGGCATTTTTCCCAATTAAGAACGAGAAGAGTGTCTTCACACCGTTTGAGCATACGTTCTAAATTGGCAAGGCAAGTAGAGAAAGAGTCACCATAGACCGAGAAATCATCCATAAAAACTTCCATAGTTTCTTCAACCATGTCATAGAATATAGCCATCATACACCTTTGGAAAGTCCCGGGAGCATTGCATAAGCCGAAAGGCATACTTTTGTAAGCAAATGTTCCATAAGGACAAGTGAATGTGGTTTTCTCTTGGTCTTTAGGATCGATGGGAATTTGAAATTACCCGGAAAAACCGTCTAAGAAGCAATAGTAGTCATTACCCACAAAACGCTCTAGCATTTGATCCATGAAAGGAAGAGGGAAATGATCCTTACGAGTGGCATCATTGAGCTTGCGATAGTCTATGCAAACTCGCCAACCCGTGACAAGTCGAGTAGGAATCAACTCGTTGTTTTCATTGGGAACAACGGTTATTCCGCCTTTCTTAGGCACACAATGGACGGGACTAACCCATGGCGAATCCGAAATAGGGTAAATCATTCCGGCATCTAGAAGTTTGATAACTTCTTTCTTGATGACGTCATGAATTTTTGGATTAAACCTTCTTTGGCTTTGGATTGCGGGTTTAAAGTCATCTTCCATGAGAATTTTATGAGTACAAAAGTTAGGATCAATTTCGCGGATATCAGAAATTTTCCAAGCAATTGCTTTCTTATGATTCTTGATCACATCGATAAGTCGAGATTTTTCATCCTCTTTTAAGTCCTTTGCAATGATGAAGGGTAACTTCTTTTTGTCTTCAAGGAAAACGTATTCGAGATGAGACGGTAAATCCTTAAGCTCTAAATCCGGAGGATTGTCGATGGAAGGTTTAGTCAAATTCGGATCATCGATAGAGATTTCCTTAGCAGAAGGTTGAGAAATATGGTCCTCATTGAGAAGTTTCTCAATGGTACGAATGTCTTCTTCCCAATCGGTGGGAGAATCGTCGTATTGTAAGTCCACATCCCCTAAAGTTGCTTCAAATTCTTTCAAAAGGAAATCACTTTCTCCAAATGGAGTTAGTGGGGGAGCAATAGAGGCAACGGTCTCAATAATGGGTAGAGAAGAAGAATCACTTTTACAAGCGTCTTTGAAATGTTCTTCACAAGCCTCATCAAGAACGTCAATGAAATTAACGCTCTCGTTTTCATAAGGTTGCTTAGAAAGTTTACTCATGTTGAAGACGATTTTATCATCACCAACTCTCATGATTAATTCGTCCACGGCTACATCAATGAGAGTGCGACCGGTCCTCAAGAATGGACGCCCAACGATTAATGGAACACAGGGGTCCATCTCGTAATCAACGACAACAAAATCCGCCGGATAGGTGAATTTGTCGACACCGACGAAGACATCTTCGGCTATCCCCACCGGATAAGCAACCGTATGGTTAGCTAATCCAAGGTCATTCGTGTAGGGACTAGCTCGAGTAGAGGTAATTGTTTCCAAACACTTAACGACATTAAGTTTATACTAGCACCTAGATCGGCTAGGGCCATAAAATTCTCTACCCCGGGGAAGTTGCCAGGAATGAGAAAACGACCCGAATCACCAAGTTTGGTTGGTAATTTCTTTAAGAGCACTACAGAGCAATTCTCATTAAGTTGGGTCTGAGCGATATCAAGGAGTTTCTCCTTATCACTGAGAAGATCTTTAAACATTTTAGCATATTTCGGCATGTGAGCGAGAGCCTCGGCAAAGGAAATGTTGAAATTCAATTGTTTAAACATTTTAAGAAAGTTCGAAACTTGAATATTATCCTTGTTCTTCAACTTCTCTTTCCTCAACCTTGAGGGATAAGGTATATCGGGTTGATATGAAGGCTTTGGAATGGAATTCTCACTCACATCCTTGGGTGGTGGAGGGGTAGAAATAGAAGGTGGATGAATCGGTGAAGGGGGCTCGTTTTCCTGTCACAATCACCGGTGTAGGTGTAGGAATCTCGGGTTACTTAAAACCTTTGCCACTTCGGGTGGTGATTGCTTTCATCTCCCCTCTTGGATTAGCAACGGTGTTACTCGGAAGAGAACCCGAACCAGAGGCTTGATTACTTGGGAAGAAACTAGCCATCATATCCCTTAAGTCATTCGTTTGGCTGCTCAAAGAGTTTCGTATATCGGCTCAAAGATCATTCCCTTGTTTCACCATATCTCCTTTCAAGTTGATGATTTGACTCTGAAGATTCTTCACCAGCGCGTCATTAGTCCTCATGTAAGTTTCAACCTCTTGATTAAATGTTGTGGGTTGGTTGGAAGGAAGAGCATGGTAGGTAGGTGGTTGATAAGCGGGTTGTTGGTAAACTTGGTTATTTCCTTGAGGTGGATATGGGTTCCTTTGGGTTTGATATTGATTTGGAGCTCGAGTTTGGTTTTGATTGTTGCAATTGAGGTTGTTTTGGTTTTGAGGAAGAAAACCGGGTGGTGAAAGGAAGTTGTTTGAACGATAACTGAGCAAATTGCGGTCACCTTGAGGACGTGCTTGATAGCCTCCCGTAGAAAAGTTACCATTAGCGGCATACACATTTTCCGGATTGTCATGAGTCGAAGGACAATCGATGTATGAATGAGAACCCCCGCATATTTCACATGACTGACTCAAAGCATTAACTTGCGCATTGTTGTTTTTGACATTTAGCGGCTTGTAAAGAAAGTGCTTCAACAACCGAAGTAAGCTTATCAATTCTCTTGTCGGTCTCACTATTACTAGCACTAGCCACATTAGCTCGAACACTCCTAGTTTGCACTCTAGATTTATTCTCAATAATACCCCACACGGCATTAGAAGACTTAACCAAAATGTTACCCCCCGAGGCAATATTTAGTGAATCTTGGTCATTCATGCTTAAACCATTGTAAAAAGTATTAATTTGATGCACTTTTGTAAAACTATGTTGTGGACACTTTCTTAAAAGTTCCTTAAAACGGTCCCAAGATTCACTAAATGTCTCACCGTACTTTTGTTCAAAGTTAATGATTTCATTCCGCAAAGCGGTAGTACGTGATGGTGGGAAAAAGTAGTTGATGAATTCGGTCTCTAAATCCGACCACGTAAGAATACTTTGTGGCGGTTCCTTTGCAAGCCAATGCTGGGCTTGCCCCTCTAAGGAGAAAGGAAAAAGTTGCAAGTGAATTACCTCTTGTGAAACCCCATTATACTTGACCGTATTAGTGAGTTGAAGGAACCTTTTGATATGGTCATGAGTATCATCAAGTGTACGCCCCAAGAATGGTTGAGCAGTGACCATTTGAATGAAACCGGACTTGAGCTCAAAGTTGTTGGCTCCAATCTCGGCTATGACAATAGCATCGGTGTTGCCCTCTACGTGCGATTACAAAAGCTCGATCATTGGTCGATTGTCCATGGCGACAATAGGTGGAGTTTCGACTTCGGCTTGAGTTGCTTTCTTCTTACGAGCACGGGTACGCATACACACCTACAAAAGGAAAAGAAAGATAGACAAGAAATATTTTTGGTTTTTTATGTTTTTCTATTTTTTGGATTTTTGAAAATTTTATATATTTTTTAGGATTTTTGAAAATTTTTTGAGCAAGAAAAAGAACGTTCACGAGGGAACGGATCCCAAAATCCAACGCGTCTCTCACAGAAACCCGTTAATCATCACGAAAAGAGCCGGCAGCGGCGCCATTTAATACAAGGTTTTCACCTAGTATGAAAATAAAGTTCGTTGAACCAGTCTTTTCGAATTGATTACCAGTTGAATGTGCGACTTAGTCGTCTTTGGTGGATAAAATAAAAGGGTGTCGTTGTCTAAAACTAATTAAAAGAAAAGGCGTCGTTGAGTAATTAAAATAAAAATAAAGCGAGAAAGGATTAAACTAAAAATAAAGGTTCTTAAAAATAAATGACGAGAAATTAAAACGTAAAGAAATGAAAACTATAAAATAAAACACTTTTAAAAAGAAACTAAGAAAAGATAAATTAAAATAAAGTTTACGTAAAATAAAACAAACAAGTAAACGAAACTTAAAGAAATTGGCGGGAAAAATTAAATTTGAAAATAGTTAGGAGCTAAAACTAATTAATTCCAAAATATAAATATTTTTTGAATTAATTTCGCAATTAAAATAATTAATTTCGCAATTCAAAACAAAGATTACGCAATTTAAAGAATATCTGGAATAATTTCGCAATAAGAAGTATAATTTCGCAATCTTGAAATGACAAAGATTTCGTAATAATGCGAAATCAGTGATTTCGCAATGCCTGAAAAGGTAAGATTTCGCAATGTGAAAAACCAAGATTTCGCAATATAAGGAAATAATCAATGTCGCAATTAATAAAAAGTTCAATGTCGCAATTCATAAAAAAGTTCAATGTCGCAATTCATAAAAAAGTTCAATGTCGCAATTCACAAAAAAGTTCAATGTCGCAATTTATAAAAAAGTTCAATGTCGCAATTCATAAAAAAATTCAATGTCGCAATTCACAAAAAAATTCAATGTCGCAATTCATAAAAAAGTTCAATGTCGCAATTCATAAAAAAGTTCAGTGTCGCAATTCACAAAAATTACTAAATTGAATCAGATTTTCCTAAAAAAGGGGAACTCGTAAAAGGACGAATTTAAGTACTATATTAGCAACTTTTTAAGGATAATAAGCACACAAGAACACCAATAAGCTACCAATAAGCTAGGCAAATGATAAAACTTATAAATCCTTAACACGTAAATCAAGAAACACGTAAAGAAAGAACCTTTATGCGTCATATAGAAAAGCAAGATGAAAAAGGTGATGAACACAAGATCGTAACTAACAAGAAAGATTAAAAAGATAAAGATTAAAACAAGATTAAACTTTAAAAAGTAAAGATTAGATTAAACCAAGAAAGAAATATGATAAAAGATGAAGTTTCCCTAGTGAGAGAAAGTAAAACACTTACTCTCTCTAAAAATTAAAGCTACAAAAGAAAAAATGAAGACTAATTAACTAACACCCTCCTAATGAAGGATTAGGAGGGTCTTGTGTCTTCTCTCTTTCTTCTTGTCTTCTCGACTTTTAATTAACTCGTCTTTCTCGACTTTGTCTCGGGATTAGTCGAATGATAACTTGAAATCGTCTTCTAATTTTCTTCTTTTAGTAGACTTGGTTCTTCGACTTTGTTAAACTTCCGTCTTTAGACTTTTTCTTCGATAAATCTTCAGAATAGGCCTTTGACTTCCGTTCTTCTTGTACTTTTGATCTTTTGACTTCGTCTTTTGTCTTTTTCTTCGATAAAAGCCCGTGAAAGCCCATGTTTTCTTCCCTTTTCACATTTTGGTCCTAAAACATAATAAAAACACAAACCACGCATAATTCCGACTTTTACGATATAAAATACACGTTTTGGTCTTGTTATTATTGGAAATAAGTGGTAAAAGGATAAGTGTTTTCCCACTTATTACCGTGTTTGGTTGTTCGTTCACTTCGTGTTTGTCGAATCTTGAGAGAATGTTAAAACTTTGTGAGGAAACCAACCTTGTGCTCAATTGGGAAAAATGCCATTGCATGGTAAAGGAAGGAATCGTCTTAGGGCATAAGGTCTCGAAAGCGGGGATTGAGATAGACAAAGCTAAGGTAGACGTCATCGCCAAATTACCTCATCCCAAAACCGTTAAGGGACTTAGGAGTTTCCTAGGCCACGCGGGCTTTTATCGTCGATTCATCAAGGATTTTTGAAAGATTTCTCGACCTATTACACATCTTCTCGAAAAAGATGCTCCTTTTGTCTTTAACAAAGATTGTGTACGAGCCTTTGAAATCCTTAAGAGGAAACTTACCAAAGCTCCCATTTTGTTGCTCCCAATTGGAACCTCCCCTTTGAGCTCATGTGTGATGCAAGTGACTACGCTATTGGGGCCGTTTTGGGGCAACGTCGTGATAAGCACTTCTTGCCTATTCACTATGCTAGCAAGATGATGACCGAGGCTCAACTAAAATACATTACAACGGAAAAGGAATTCCTTGCCGTGGTGTATGCATTTGAGAAATTCCAACCTTACCTCGTCTTGACCCAATGCATAGTGTATACGAATCACTCGACAATCAAGTATCTAATGGCTAAACAAGATGCAAAACCGAGATTGCTTCGTTGGATTCTCCTCCTACAAGAATTTGATGTCGAAATCCTTGACAAAAAAGGAGCCGAGAATCTAGCGGCCGATCATCTTTCTCATTTAGAATATCCTCACCAAAGTGTGTACGAGAACAAGGAAATTACCGAAACATTTCCTTTCGAGACACTTGGTGTAGTGAATTCTAAGCTTGACTCATGCACCCCATAGTTTGCGAACATCGCAAATTACCATGCGGGGAACTTCATCATTAAGGGTATGACGACTCAACAAAAACGAAAATTATTTCGTGACGTCAAGTTCTACTTTTGGAACGACCCTTACCTATTTCGGACTTGTGCGGATCAAATTATTCGACGTTGTGTATTTGGCATCGAAGCTTCTAATATCCTTATAGCTTGTCACGACGGACCGACGGGTGGTCACCATGGTGCTAATCTCACGGCTAAGAAGGTCTTTGATGTCGGTTTCTTTTGGCCTACTATTTACCGAGATGCACACGCACTTGTGAATTCGTGTGACTCATGCCAACGACAAGGAAAAGCCTCACAAAACGATGAAATGTGACAAAACATCATCCACGTGTGTGAGATCTTTGACGTTTGGGGAATTGATTTTATGGGGCCGTTCCCATCATCTCGTGGTAATTAATACATCCTTGTCGCCGTTGACTACCTATCCAAGTGGGTGGAAGCTAAGGATTTTCCCACGAACGATGCTCGTGTGGTAGTCAAGTGTTTGAAGAGTTTGTTTTCTCGGTTTAGAACCCCTCGTTCGATCATAGAGATCATGGAACCCATTTTTGTAATGACCAATTCGAAAGGGTCCTAAGGAAATATGGGGTTACACATCGGCTTTCTACGGCTTATCACCCACAAACGAGTGGGCAAGTCGAGGTTTCAAACCGAGCGTTGAAGAGGATCTTGGAGAGATCGATTGGAGAGAACCAACAATCATGGTCGGATAAGTTAGATGATGCTTTATGGGCCTTTCGTACCGCTCATAAGACGCCCATCGGGTGCACTCCTTACAGGCTTGTGTATGGGAAGAATTGTCACTTGCCAATTGAACTCGAACACAAAGCATTGCAATGATGACATTGAGACCGCGGGAAAACACCGGAAAATGCAATTAAATGAATTGGATGAATTGAGAGATATTGCTTATGAAAATTCATTGATATACAAAGAGAAAACTAAAAAGTTTCATGATTCTAAAATTAAAAACCAGGTTTTTAACATTGGAGATCAAGTGTTTCTTTTTAACTCACGTTTGAAAATCTTTTCCGACAAGTTGAAATCCCGTTGGTCTAGTCCATTCACAGTTACCCAAGTTTTTCCATATGGGACCATCGAGCTAGCTCAAAATGATGGCCCTAATTTTAAGGTGAATGGACATAGGTTGAAGCACTACTTTGGCGGGGAAGTTCCCTCTTTGAACTACCTCGACCAAGTCACCTTCCCCAATGATAATTAGTATTGAGGAGATCGAGTCGAGCTCATGACTAGGTAATAAAAAACGAGGTGCCTCGTGGGGGAGTCCCATGCTTATCCATGTACATATTATCGCTTTCTAATGTAGCTTACGTGAGGGTATTTGTACCCTTCCAACCTTTGTTTCGTGGTTGTTTGTGATATGTGGTTTTTAGATGATCATGATCTTCACGATTGGAGCCTCTTGTGTTCGTTTTATGGGAGCACTCGATCGTTTGCTTTGAAGAATTTCTCGATATCCACACATGATATATCCTTATATGTTCTAACCTTAGGTTTTTAGCACACTTCATAAACGGCTATTGATTTAACGGTTACACCCTTTCCATGTTAGATTAAGCATTCGACTACGTCTCTAGTATGGGGGTATCCTACCCTTAGACTCGAAACATTAAGGACAATGTTTAACTTTAGTATGGGGGTGAATAGATACTTGCCTTGCCAAACCTTTACGCTATACAAAGTTTATCTTTTTGTTTATTGTTTTGTTGCAAAATAAGGCTAAAACTAGCCAAATTTTAAATTTTTTCTCATGTTTTATAAGTGTTTGAAGACACGAATGTAGATTTTCTGATGGCGAGAATAAGAGTAATTTTTTACTCGACCGTGCATGTTGAGCACTTAGCTTCGATTCCTTAACTTTATATTAGGCTAAGTCTCTTAAATGAGGACGAGAAATGATAGAGTTAATTATAAGTTACTATGCTAAATGTAGAGTACTCGTATTCTTTCAAAAACTCATGTGTTCTCATTGTTTGCTTATTATCCTTTTGCTTGTATATATATTTTGCTTAATAAGTAGTGGCTTAGCGGTTTAATCTTGATTGTTGGTTTCTAGTCTTTTCTAGTAGCTTTCATGTAATTAAATTGGGCAAACAATAAGGTATCGCCAACGTCACGGTTTTGAAGTATTGGCAACCCGAATAATCGAAAGCTTCACCTAATAATAAGATTTCAAGTGCTCACCTAAACCAAGCAAACAATTTGAAGCTCACAAGGCCGAAAAATCTATGAGAAATTAAAAGTGAATTATGCCTTAATGTTTGAAGCTTTAAAGATCCAAAATTCTCTTTAGCGTGAGGATATACGTCTTTGGCCATAATAAACACCTCATGGCGAGGTTAAATAAAAGGCAAGGCAAGACCGAAGTCATAATAAAAGCTTCATGGCGAAGTTGAATAAAAGATGGAGGTAAACCTATGATAATAAGGCCCATCCGTTAGGGGGCGTATAAAAGTCTTGGTAATAAGTCTCATGTTCAAAACCGTTATAAAACCGTGTTTATCGATCCTTCTTGTTGACTTAATTTTTTTGACATCGTTGTCTATTAGGGGGGTTATTAATTCGATGGTCTTGGTTACACCGTTATGACTCTATTTTTAGACCTAAATATCTATCATCGCATAAGTCAAACAAGGTATCCTCGTGAAACATTCAAGACAAAAATAAAATATAAGAGATACCACTTAGGAAAACGGGAGTCTAAGTACGTGATTAGGGCATATGAGTAGTGTTAGCATTACTAACTGATAATGACAATGATCTCGTTGCACGCTTGGCATGGAATTAGGGTGAAAATCAAGGACGACGAAATTATTTCTAACGAAGCATTCACGTGTTCTTGTTCTATGAACCTAAACGTCCCATTTTGCGATGAAAATCATACATTATGTCTAAAACGCAAGTAGTAGTAATAGTAGTAGTATAGCAAGTTTATCATTCAATAAAAGTGCATAAAAATGAATTTTGGAGGTGCTATGATACTTTATTCTAGCATTGCGTGAGGGTACGGTAATGGTTTTGTAGACACTAGAAGGGGGGTTGAATAGTTTCTTAAAATTTACTTGTTAAAATATGGTTTCCAAAAATCCTTTTTCAAAAAACTTAGGCTTGAGGAAATATGTGAAATCTTCTTATGCACAAATATGAACAATGATAGCGTAGCTAAACTAATACTAACAAAAATATATCCACAAAGAATAAAGAATAATAGTGTAGCTAATCTAATATTAACACATGTATATGCAAAAAGTAATAAGGAATGTAAAGAGTTAAGGGTAAAGAAAGATCAAACCGAACACCAAGGATTTATAGTGGTTCGGCAACGAAGCTCACTCCTCGTTCCTACTCCACTCCTCGAGTACTCCTTACTCGAGAGTTCACTACACAACAAGCTCCTTATGGTGGAGAAAACCGTACACGTCGCTTAACCGATTTCCGACTCTAAGCTAAAAGTCGAGCCCTAATCGTAGCTAGGACCAATCTACACAACTATACTTAGTACATACACAACTTCCAAATAGACACAACTATTTGGATCTTCACAACTATGACACAACTACAAGTATATAAAAATTGATCTTCAATGGATCTTTGGTGGTGGACTCAACACTTCACTAGGATAGTGTTCTTCCCTTTGCACTTGGAGAGGAAGAGATGGAAGAACAAGATTCACTTCTTAAACAAGTAATAATCAAACAAATGATCAAATATTTGAGTGATTAAAGAAGGGGTTTGAATCTGGAAATGAATGTGCAAAAGAGGCGAGGTGAAAAGCTGAGAATGGCCAACTATTTAAAGGACAAAGGAGCCAACGGCTAGTTCTGCCCGCGGTACCTTATCACAGCCCGCGATACCTTATCGATAAGGTACCGCCTAGGCGCTAAGGTACCACCGGACTAGACTCCGCTCCTTTTTGTCCTTTAGTGGTGGAGGTCTTATCTGGGTATAAAAATATCCTGAAAGGATATTCTTAACAGAATAAGAATATGCCATTTTCAAATTTCAAATAATTAATTTAATAAAACATTTTCTTAAAAATAAAGTTTAATAAAAACTTGTCACATTTAATAAAAAGTGAGTTTTAAGAAAAGATTAAATCACTTGATCACTTGATTAAGGTTAGTACTTGTTTATCCATACCTTAAGTGAAAATGTGTAAAATGAAAAATACTTGAACTCAAGAATTCGTTTTTCGTTGTTTTCGTAAATGCTTGTTTTTACATATTGTCGTAATCAAAACTAAGCGAGACCGAAAAATGCAAGTAACGTTTTTAGTCATTATTGCATTAACAATCTCCCCCTTTTTGATTCCGACAATACATAAACTCAATCACAAAAAAAAAAAAGATTTTCGAAGACGAGTTTATTCATTTCTCCCCTTTGTCGAAGCAAAAAGGTTGCGTAAGCCGGTGTTGAAGAAACGGACTTTGGAAAGACTCCCCCTTGGTTCTTACTCCCCCTAGCTTGGGGCACCGGGGAATCGAGATATGATGACAAGCTACATAGAAGGGTTAGTTGAACAAAAGAAACAACCAACAATATATAGCAATAGGTCACAAAAAAAATTAAAATTAAAAGAGAAGAAAACACAATGACAAAGATCCATGATAGGTTACTAAAGAAACATCATACAAGGAAGAATGAAAAAAAAGGAAACAAGCCAAAAGCATAAATCTAATCCTAGTTATTCTAGAATTCTAAGATTTGCTTGAATTTGGTGTCTTGAGGATAAGCAACCAATGCTTATATGAAAGACAAGGTAATAGCGGAGGGTGGTGGTGGTGGCTTGTTGGAGATCTCATAATCAAAATGAAGAGGAGGCTTGATTAAGAGACTCTTAATGTAGCTCAACTCCTCATAGATGTGTGCCATAGCAAGATGTTGATATTGACAACAATGACAATATGTTCCATGATGCATGACATTATCATGAGAAGGAGGAAGAACACTAAAGGGTGGTGGTGGAAGGAAGGAAGTTCCACAATCAACATTCTTGGTAGGAGAAATGTGATTAAGAGTGTTCTTGGGTGGGTTTGGATTGAAAGCAATTGGAAAAAATGGAGGAGATTCAAGGCTTTCATTTGGAGAAAAAGACATTTTGGATGTGAAGAATGCAAAATGCTTATGGTTTAAATAGCGGAGGCTTAGGGTATTTTTGGGGTGGTCAAAGGGTTTGAAACAAAGATTCTCAAAAAGGTTGGAGCAAATCTGGAGTTTCAGACAAAAACCCGAAAAGGAAGGCCACTGTAGGCGGTTCCTTATCTATGGTGGCGGTACCTTATCAATAAGGTACCACGACTCACTTATGGAACCGCCTGTAGAAGCAGGGTTTGGTGTTTGGAGAAAGATTTTTCAGCAAATCTTATTTTTCTAGTCTAACTTATCATAGGGATGTGCTTAAAAGCTAAGATAGACAAGAAAAGTATATGCAAACTTACCAAATAGAGATTTGACTAAAATACAAAAAAAAATAAAATCAATGTAGGAGGTATGTAAGACAAGACCTTATGACACAATGATCCTCCATGATTCAATCTTGTTCTTGCTATGTTTGAGAGGATCATACATATGAATTATGTAAGCTCTATATTAATAGCGAGAATCTATGAAAAATCGTTTTTAGATTGAATTAACAATGTTAAACGAGTTTCTCAACCGTTTTCGAAAGAGACTTTGAGAGTTTTGAAAAGAAGATGAGAAGATTTTTCAAAAGAATCTTAAAAGACTCAAGGACTCAAGGTGGTAGGAGAAAACACACAAGAAGAAAATAATTTAAGGAAGATGTTCCATTAATCCTAGACCTAGACGCAAGTAATAAAAAGGTTCCCTCTTAAGTGGCTTAGTGAAGATATCGGCTAAGTTGTCCTCGGAGGGCACCTTTTCGATAGTAATGTTCCCCTTTTGAACATTATCTCTAAGGAAATGGTGTCTAATTTCTATGTGTTTGGTTCGCGAATGTTGCACGGGATTCTTGCTTAGGTCTATAGTGCCTTTATTATCGCACATGATGGGAACATCATCAAGAGAAATCCCGTAATCAACAAGCGCTTGCTTCATCCATAGAGCTTGTTGGCATGCTTTACCGGCACTCACATACTCGGCTTCCGTGGTGGATATCGCAAGAGCGGTTTGTTTATTGGAGAACCAAGAAGTTAAACAACAACCCATGAAGGTACAAACTCTACTAGTGCTTTTCCGGTCCACATAGTCTCCCGCATGATCCGAGTCCGCGTAGACAATGGTTTCTATGCCGGTCCCTTTAGGATACCATAATCCTAAATGTATAGTGCCTTTAATGTATCGGAAGATACGCTTAACCGCTTCAAGGTGAGAGGTTTTGGGAGCCTCTTGGAAGCGATCACAAAGGCAAACACTAAACATGATATCCGGTCGACTTGCCGTTAGGTACAACAAACTACCAATCATACCTCTAAATTTGGTGTTGTCTACCGACTCACAATCATCATCTACGGTGAGTTTAGTATCCGAGGCCATAGGGGTCTTCATTGGTCTAGATTCTTCTAATCCAAATTTCTTTAGCATTTCTTTAGCGTACTTAGATTGACTAAAGAAAATACCATCGTCCATTTGTTTAATTTGGAGTCCTAAAAAGAAGTTAAGTTCTCCCATCATACTCATTTCAAACTCATCATGCATGATTTTGGCAAAGTCATCACACAATTCTTGACAAGTTGAGCCAAATATAATGTCATCAACATATATTTGTACGATTATGAGGTGAGGACCTTTCTTCTTTGTAAAGAGTGTATTGTCTACCATACCCATGGTATACTCATGTTTAACAAGAAACACTTTAAGTCTATCATACCAAGCTGTGGGTGCTTGTTTGAGTCCATAAAGTGCTTTCTTAAGCTTGTAAACATGGTCTGGTTTCTCAAAATCAATGAAGCCGGGAGGTTGAGCCACATATACCTCCTCATTGATCAAACCGTTAAGAAATGCACTCTTTACATCCATTTGTTGAAGCTTAATATCTAAGGCACAAGCGTAGGCTAAAAGGATTCTAATTGATTCTAATCTAGCTACCGGTGCATATGTCTCGTCATAATCAATCCCTTCTTGTTGATTATACCCTTGAGCTACAAGTCTAGCCTTGTTACGAGACACAACATCATTCTCATCTAGCTTATTCCTAAATACCCATTTGGTTCCTATAATGGTAGAACTTCTAGGTGGAGGAACAAGTTCCCAAACATCATTGGCAATGAATTGATTCAATTCTTCTTGCATCGCAATGACCTAACTCTCATCCGTCAAGGCTTCTTTAACATTCTTAGGTTCAATCAAGGAGACAAAACAAAAGAAGTTGCTTTGGTTTTGGACTTGAGATCTTAGGGTCCTTTGATTTAAGTCACCAATGACATTATTGAGAGTATGATCCCTAGACTCCTTAATGTTTACTTCCTTTTCAACACTAAGGTCTTCAACTCCTATTTTTCTAACCTCTTTGGCTTTAACTACTTCTAATTCATCCAAGTCATCATCAACCAATGGTGGTGTCTTGGGTGAAGGAGGGGTTTCATCAAAGGTTACGTTGAGTGATTCTTCAATAACCCCTGAGGTTCTATTTAGGACTATGTAGGCCTTACTAGTTTGGGAATAACCTAAAAGGATACCTTCGTAAGACTTTGGGTCAAACTTGGTAAGGTAGTCTTTGGTGTTGAGGATAAAGCACTTGCTTCCAAACACCCTAAAGTCTTCTAATGAGGGTTTCTTACCTTTAAGAATCTCATAGGGGGTCTTTCCTAGGAAAGGTCGAATAAGAATTCGGTTGAGAATATAAGTCGATGTATCTACGGCATTGCACCAAAACTTTTGAGGCAACGATTGCTCGTTTAACATCGTCATACTCATCTCTTGGAGAGTCCTATTCTTCCTTTCAACTACCCCATTTGATTGTGGAGTGCGAGGAGCCGAGAAGTTATGGATAATACCATGAGCTTCACAAAAGGCACCAAATTGCACTTCATTATCAAATTCCCTACCATGATCCGTCCTAATAGAAACAATTGAACATCCTAGTTGATTTTGAATTCTCCGACTAAAGATTTCGAAGTGATCGAAAGCTTCATTCTTAGATGCCAAAAATCTAGTCCAAGTGAATCTAGAATAGTCGTCAACTATAACTAGGGTATAAAGGTTACCTACATAACTCCGTATGGCGGAAGGTCCAAAGAGATCCATATGTAGGAGCTCTAAGCACCGAGAGGTCGAAACCAAATTCTTGGCTTTGTGACTTGAGTGAACTTGCTTTCCAACTTTGCAAGCATCACAAAAGTGACTATCAAACTTAATCTTGGGGAGGTGTCTTACCAACTCCTTAGAGACTAAAGATTGAATTAAACGCATATTAGCGTGACCTAATCTCCTATGCCAAAGAGTAGAACTATCATCTATAGTCGCAAGACATATGTTGTCTTTTGACTTCTTATTAACCTTCATGACATAAAGCCCATGCTTTCTAACACCTTTTCCAATGACTTTTCCATCTTTTACGATTTCACTGTCATGTTCCGAAAAGATGACCTTACACTTATTATCACAAATTTGACCTATACTTAAAAGGTTAAAACCTAAGTTATCTACGTGCTAAACATTTTCAATGGTCATGGAGTCAAGAGAAACCGTACCTTTGCCAATGATATTACCACGTAGACTACTAGCGAATGTGACGTTACCTCCATCATATGCTTTGTAATGCGAGAACAAACTTCGATTACCCGTCATGTGTTTAGAACATCCACTATCCTTAATCCACTCATCGGGCTCCAAATCAATTCCCAAGCATATCTAGGTAACAATACACAAGATCAAACATTTGGTCCCCAATATCTCATGGGTCCAAAATTGTTAGTTCCAAACATCCCTTGCATTTGGTTGGGATGAATGAATGAGGTGGGGATTCCCCATGGAGAACAAAATGGAGGAGGGTAGTAATTCATGTAACCATTTTGTTGTTTATTACTTCTCCTAGGTGTGTTTGATCTAGGTTTAGAGTTATTATTATTCTTTCTAGGTGTTGTATTTTTACTTCTAGTTCGTGAGTTGTTTTGATTATCTCTTGTAGGCGTTGTCGTTCTACTTCTAGGCTTAGACTCATTCCGTACTTTAGGTGGAGTAGAAGATAGTCTAGATAAACTTCGATTTCCCATGAGAGGTTTACTTAACGGCTTATAGAACTTACTACTAGCATTGTCGTCAAGTATGGGTAATTGAACCTTATTAACAGTAAGATGCTTTGGTTTTTCATTTAACTTAGATTTTTCAGAAAGTTCAGAGTTTTCACAAAAATCAGCTTCTGGCCGCGGTACCTTATCTATGGCCGCGGTTCCATAGTGATAAGGAACCGCGCCATACAATGTGGAACCGCGTCCAGAAGGTGTTTTCTATGAAAACCTGACTTGTTTTGGTTCACTAGTTGAGGCTTCATTTGAGTTAAAACCTAGACCAAGTTTTTCCTTAGAATGAACTTGTTTGTTTAACATATCATCAAGAGCACTAGTACCTTTCATGAACTTTTCCAATTTAATGGAGGTGCTATTGAGATCATCATTCTCTAATCTAAGTTTCTCACAACTTAAGCAACCTAAATCAACCTCTTTGTTTTTCTCAAGTTTAGCCAATTTCTCCCTAAGTTCATTGATCTCATTTTCAAGCTTAGTTTTGGTTGATTTTAAGGTTTTATTCTTTTCTATGAATTTAAGACTAAGTTTGTGTAAGCTATCATATTTGCCTTCAAATTCAATATCATCTAAAGTGGAACTATTATTGCTATAATATTCGGTTTCAGAATGTACCTCTTTAGAAGTGTGAGCCATAAGACATTTCTCCTCTTTGGGGTTGTCATCATCATCTTCACCGCTATCGCTCCAAGCGCCACTAACGAATGCCGTGTGGTTCTTATCACGAGCGGGCTTTGGACAATCACCAATGAAGGGATTTGGATCACCACATCTAAAGCAACTCCTATCACCTTTTTCGTTCTTGACAAACCGATTCTTTGACAATGGTTTCTTGTCATAGTTTGGTTGCCTAACGTGTTGACCTCGTCTCTTGAAGAACTTCTTGAAATCTCTCACCGCCAGTGCATACTCCTCGTCATAACTTTCCGAGGAACTATCATGGTCACTTTGTGCCTTCTTGGCTTTAAGTGCAAGAGATTTCCTTTCACTCTTGGTTTTTACTAATTCCGAGTCCTTCAAAATTATCATCTCATGAACCTTCAAGTTTCCTATGAGTTCATCGAGTGATAAAGTTGAGAGATCTTTCGACTCTTCAATAGCCGTGACTTTTGCTCTCCACTTTGGATGTAAGGCCCTTAGAAACTTCCTAACATTGTTCTTGCTAGAAAAACCTTCATCAAGTGCTTTTAGACTAGTAATAATGGTGTTAAACCTAGCAAATGCACTATCAATAGTTTCATCTTCTAAGATGACAAATTGTTCATATTGTTGGACAAGAAGATCGATTTTACTTTCTTTGACTTGGCTATTACCTTGGTGGGTTACTAAAAGAGTGTTCTAAATATCTTTAGCGGTTTCACACATAAAAATTCTTTCATACTCTTTCTTAGGCAAAGCATTATAAATCACCATTTTAGCCTCATTATTTTTTGAAAGTTTCTTTTTAGTATCATCATTAGCTTTGTCAAAAGTGACTAATTCTTTTGTTTTAGAAACTTCATTAAATTGAAAGGGTAAAAAATCACCATTGGTAATAACATGCCAAAGATCTAAATCTTTTGATTTCACATATGTTTCAAATCTATTTTTCCAATAAATAAAACTATCGGTTTCAAAAAGTGGTGGTCTTTGCATAGATTGCCCTTCTAGGTACTTGTTGGAATCCATAGATCGATTCAAGTTTTAAAATACATTATACTTTAAAAATTCTTGAGCAACCCGCTCTGATACCAATTGTAGAAACTAGAAGGGGGGGGGTTGAATAGTTTCTTAAAATTTACTTGTTAAAATATGGTTTCCAAAAATCCTTTTTCAAAAAACTTAGGCTTGAGGAAATATGTGAAATCTTCTTATGCACAAATATGAACAATGATATTGTAGCTAAACTAATACTAACAAAAATATATCCACAAAGAATAAAGAATTATAGTGTAGCTAACCTAATATTAACACATGTATATGCAAAAAGTAATAAGGAATGTAAAGAGTTAAGGGTAAAGAAAGATCAAACCGAACACCAAGGATTTATAGTGGTTCGGCAACGAAGCTCACTCCTCGTTCCTACTCCATTCCTCGAGAACTCCTTACTCGAGAGTTCACTACACAACAAGCTCCTTATGGTGGAGAAAACCGTACACGTCGCTTAACCAATTTCCGAATCTAAGCTAAAAGTCGAGCCCTGATCGTAGCTAGGACCAATCTACACAACTATACTTAGTACATACACAACTTCCAAATAGACACAACTACTTGGATCTTCACAACTATGACACAACTACAAGTATATAAAAATTGATCTTCAATGGATCTTTGGTGGTGGACTCAACACTTCACTAGGATAGTGTTCTTCTCTTTGCACTTGGAGAGGAAGAGATGGAAGAATAAGATTCACTTCTTAAACAAGTAATAATCAAACAAATGATCAAAGATTTGAGTGATTAAAGAAGGGGTTTGAATCTGGAAATGAATGTGCAAAAGAGGTGAGGTGAAAAGCTGAGAATGGCCAACTATTTAAAGGACAAAGGAGCCAACGGCTAGTTCTGCCCGCGGTACCTTATCACAGCCCGCGGTACCTTATCGATAAGGTACCGCCTAGGCGCTAAGGTACCGCCGGACTAGACTCCGCTCCTTTTTGTCCTTTAGTGGTGGAGGTCTTATCTGGGTATAAAAATATCCTGAAAGGATATTCTTAACAGAATAAGAATATGCCATTTTCAAATTTCAAATAATTAATTTAATAAAACATTTTCTTAAAAAAAAGTTTAATAAAAACTTTTCACATTTAATAAAAAGTGAGTTTTAAGAAAAGATTAAATCACTTGATCACTTGATTAAGGTTAGTACTTGTTTATCCATACCTTAAGTGAAAATGGGTAAAATGAAAAATACTTGAACTCAAGAATTCGTTTTTCGTTGTTTTCGTAAATTCTTGTTTTTACATATTGTCGTAATCAAAACTAAGCGAGACCGAAAAATTCAAGTAACGTTTTTAGTCATTATTGCATTAACAGGTTTAGTATGGGGGAGTGATGAGACTGCTTTTTTACATAGTCTCATCGTCCAAAATGGGCTTAAAATGCATAAAATATCATGAAATATGCCAAATATATGCTTGTGTTTGTTCCATGTGTATTTTAGGTACGGATATTGAGAAAATGGCAAAAGATCACAAGAAACAAGCAAAAACGAACACGGAAAACGAAGCCGCACAATGAACCGGGCCCTAGAGTTGATTTTCCAAGAATAACCCTTGAAGAATTGAAGATTGTACAAGAAGGGTCCTCCAATATTGAATTATTGACACTTTAAACCCTTGTTTATTCATAATTACAAGTTTGGTCCTTAAAGTTTGTCAAATTGCAAAAAGGACCCTCCACTTTGAAGAATTGGCAAGAATGGTCCCTCATATTTAAGGACTTGTCATTTTTAGTCCTCCACAAAGTCAAAAATTTGAAGATTGAAGATATTACAAGAATGGTCCTTCAAATATCATCAAACGGCAAAACGAGTCCTTGAAAACACTACAAAACCTTTTGGAGCAAAAGTGTGAAAAACCAAACTTTATTAACAAAGGGAAATCAGATTTGCCATGTTTAAACTGAAATGAAAAGAAAATGGAAGAAGAGGGGTTATTTTTGCCAAGACATAAACCTTACCTAGACTAATCATAGGCTACCATGTGTCCCACTCGCATTTTCCACCAATCAAAACACTCACAGCTGCTACGTCAAAACCCACCCACAACCGGTTTAACAAACTTAATTAATTAAGTTTAAATGTGGCGGTTAACAACTTTTTAAACACAAAACAAGATCAAAACCTTGTTCTTGGTGTTCTTAATCCAAATTGGGAATTTATTAATTACTATGAATTAGACCATGATCTTGTCCAGTTTTGTGATTAACCTCAACATAAACATATCCCCACCCTTAAACCTCTTGCCACATCACCACACCAGTCACATGTAAGGTGCCCTGCTCACGCTTTTGGGGAAACTGCCAAAACATGCCAGAGAATCAACCATCCATATACAAGCTTACATTTTAAGCTTCGTGTGAGCCCTTTGATCAAATTTCACCAGCTCACAAGCCTACAAACGTCCAAACCATCTTCACATGTACTAAAATTTTCAAATTCAGCAAGGGTATTTTGGGACTTCTACCACTTAGGGTTTTGAGTTTTATCAGTCTTAAGGACCATGTACACCCTCTATATAAAGGGTATAGGGTCCCTCATTTACATTTGCTCTTGGTTTTTCCTTGTTCAACTTTCTGTAAAGCCTTTTTCAAAGTTAATGAAAACGTGTTTGAATTGTTGAAGAAATCCAAGTGCCATCTTTAATCTTTGTTTATTATTGTTACATGTTTGTGTTTGTTGAATCTCAAAACCTGTTATTAAACATTATGCAAGAAATTGCATAATTTTCAAAAACTGATATTTTGCTAAGTTCTTTGGTACATCCTTGGAATTTTTGGATTACAAGTGATCATAGCACCCTGATAAGAAGATTATCAAGGTGTTGTGAGCTTGTGGTTTGGGGATAATCAAGGAGTGGGTACAAAGGTTGCATTAATCAGCTTTGTTTTTTCAATTTTCAGTTTTATATATTGCTTGTTCTAACCTTGTTACTCTTAGCAGCTTTGTGGAAGTTTGTGGCTTGTTAAGCTAGGCACATAAGCTCAAAAATTCGTGAGTGTGGATGTACATTCATGAGGTTTGAGCCTTCTTACCCAAAATCTGTTAAAAATACTTGATTTTGTGATTTTTGTGTTCTGCTGTTATAAGTGTTGTTCTTGTGGCTTGAATCTACTTAATACTGCATGATATTGTTGTTATGATGCTAGATTAGGCTTGGTAAAACTGAAACACACATTTACTTGTTTAAATCTTGGATTGAAAAGTTTAAGGGGTGTTTGGGTTTACTGATTTAAGCTTGAAAATTGAATTTGAGTTATTGTTAAGTGTTGGTTTGTGCTTGTATCTGATTATTACTTGGTTGTGTGCTATTATCTTCAAGTTTTCATCTTTTTAACATCAAATCCTATATTGTGCAATAACTCACTTGATTTTGCATATTTTGACCTAAGATTTTAGAAACACCTAGAGTGTATGCATGTTTAGGGCTAACAAGTGTTAAATAAAAGTTTGTGTAACATGTTTAGAAGATTTGAGTGTTTGAAATTAGATTTGTGGTCAAGTGCATCAGCAAAGTTCATATTCTGCTTGTTCTTTGTTCATCAGTAACATATGTTAGCTTGAATCTTGTTCTAAACCTTGAATCATTGTAGGAAATTAGTTGATTTATGTTCATTTGAATTTATCTAAGCTGTTGTGTGCATTTGGTTCAATTTGGTTGGCTTATTCTTGCTAAAACTGCTTATTTTGTTGAAAACTGCTTAAGTTCATGTCTGTGTGATATTTGGGCAAAGATTGAATTAACTTTATCATTTGGCCTGTTGTTTTTGTGATTTTGTAATTGATATTGACTCCTTATAACCCACTAGTTATAAGGGTGCCTTTTTGTGCCTTGAATCCAACAAAAATCCACAAAAGACAAAAAGTCAAAAAATGAAACAGTGGAAACCTTTCCCACTACTGGACACCCAAAACTAGCCCCTGCTAGTGTTAATTTTCAAACAGCTTATTTATAAGCCATAATAGCTTATTCAGACTTGCAACAACTTTGATTTTGTAATCAATCTTCCTTATTTGACCCATTAAACTAATCTGGAGCTTTTTAGGGTTTGACTTTTAGGTTTGACTAGAAAACTGTTAATGCAATAATGCCTAAAAACGTTACTTGCATTTTTCGGTCTCGCTTTGTTTTGGTTACGACAATATGTAAAAACAAGCATTTACGAAAACAACGAAAAACAAATTCTTAAGTTCAAGTATTTTTCATTTTACCCATTTTCACTTAAGGTATGGATAAACAAGTACTAACCTTAATCAAGTGATCAAGTGATTTAATCTTTTCTTAAAACTCACTTTTTATTAAGTGTGACAAGTTTTTATTAAACTTTCTTTAAGAAAATGTTTTATTAAATTAATTATTTGAAAATTTGAAAATGGCATATTCTTATTTGGTTAGGAATATTCTATCAGTATATTTTTTAAGCCAGATATGACCTCCACCACTAAAGGACAAAAAGGGAGCGGAGTCTAGTCCGGCGGTACCTTAGCCCCTAGGCGGTACCTTATCGATAAGGTACCTCGGGCTAAGATAAGGTACCGCGGGCAGATATAGCCATTGGCCCCTTTGTCCTATAAATAGTGGACAATTCTCAGCTTTTCAACTCACCTCTTTTGCACATTTATTTCCAGATTCAAAACCCCTTCTTTAATCACTCAAATATTTGATCATTTGTTTTATTACTACTTGTTTAAGAAGTGAATCTTGTTCTTCCATCCCTTCCTCTCCAAGTGCAAAGAGAAGAACACTATCCTTGTGAAGTGTTGAGTCCACCACCAAAGATCCATTGAAGATCTAATTTTATACTCTTGTAGTTGTGTCATAGTTGTGAAGATCCAAGTAGTTGTGTCTATTTGGAAGTTGTGTATGTACTAAGTATAGTTGTGTAGATTGGTCCTAGCTACGATTAGGGCTCGACTTTTAGCTTAGAGTCGGAAATTGGTTAAGCGACGTGTACGGTTTTCTCCACCATAAGGAGCTTGTTGTGTAGTGAACTCTCGAGTAAGGAGTACTCGAGGAGTGGAGTAGGAATGAGGAGTGAGCTTCGTTGCCGAATCACTATAAATCCTTGGTGTTTGGTTTGATCTTTCTTTACCCTAAACTCTTTACATTCTTTATTCTTTATGCATATACAATTGTTAGTATTAGCTTAGTTATACTATCATTCTTTATTCTTTGTGCATATATTATTGTTAGTATTAGTTTAGTTACACTATCATTGTTCATATTGTGCATAAGAAGATTTCACAGATTTCCTCAAGCCTAAGTTTTTGAAAAAGGATTTTTTGGAAACTATATTTTAACAAGTAAATATAAGAAACTATTCAACCCCCCCCCCCCCTTCTAGTTTCTACAACTGGTATTAGAGCGGGTTGCTCAAGAATTTTTAAAGTATATTGTATTTTAAAACTTGAATCGATCTATGGATTCCAACAAATACCTAGAAGGGCAATCTATGCAAAGACCACCACTTTTTGAAACCGATAGTTTTATTTATTGGAAAAATAGATTTGAAACTTATGTGAAATCAAAAGATTTAGATCTTTGGCATGTTATTTCCAATGGTGATTTTTTACCTTTTCAATTTAATGAAGTTTCTAAAACAAAAGAATTGGTAACTTTTGACAAAGCTAATGACGATACTAAAAAGAAACTTTCAAAAAATAATGAGGCTAAAATGGTGATTTATAATACTTTACCTAAAAAAGAGTATGAAAGAATTTTTATGTGTGAAACCGCTAAAGATATTTGGAACACTCTTTTAGTAACCCACCAAGGTAATAGCCAAGTCAAAGAAAGCAAAATTGATCTTCTTGTCCAACAATATGAACAATTTGTCATCTTAGAAGATGAAACTATTGATAGTGCATTTGCTAGGTTTAATACCTTTATTACTAGTCTAAAAGCACTTGATGAAGGTTTTTCTAGCAAGAACAATGTTAGGAAGTTTCTAAGGGCTTTACATCCAAAGTGGAGAGCAAAAGTCACGGCGATTGAAGAGTCGAAAGATCTCTCAACTTTATCACTCGATGAACTCATAGGCAACTTGAAGGTTCATGAGATGATAATTTTGAAGGAGTCGGAATTAGTAAAAACCAAGAGTGAAAGGGAATCTCTTGCACTTAAAGCCAAGAAGGCACAAAGTGACCATGATAGTTCTTCGGAAAGCGATGACGAGGAGTATGCATTGGCGGTGAGAGATTTCAAGAAGTTCTTCAAGAGACGAGGTCAACACGTTAGGCAACCCAACTATGACAAGAAACCATTGTCAAAGAATAGGTTTGTCAAGAACGAAAAAGGTGATATGAATTGCTTTAGATGTGGTGATCCAAATCACTTCATTGGTGATTGTCCAAAGCCCGCTCGCGATAAGAACCACACGGCGTTCGTTAGTGGTGCTTGGAGCGATAGCGGTGAAGATGATGATGACAACCCCAAAGAGGAGAAATGTCTTATGGCTCACACTTCTAAAGAGGTACATTCCGAAACCGAATACTATAGCAATGATAGTTCCACTCTTGATGATATTGAATTTGAAGGCAAATATGATAGTTTACACAAACTTAGTCTTAAATTCATAGAAAAGAATAAAACCTTAAAATCAACCAAAACTAAGCTTGAAAATGAGATCAATGAACTTAGGGAGAAATTTGCAATACTTGAGAAAAATAAAGAGGTTGATTTAAGTTGCTTAAGTTGTGAGTAACTTAGATTAGAGAATGAAGATCTCAAGAGCACCTCCATTAAATTGGAAAATTTCATGAAAAGTACTAGTGCTCTTGATGTTATGTTAAACAAACAAGTTCATTCTAAGGAAAGACTTGGTCTAGGTTTTAACCCAAATGAAGCCTCAACTAGTGAACCAAAACAAGTCAGGTTTTCACAAAAAACGCCCATTGTACGCGGTTCCAAATCGTATGGCGCGGTTCCTTATCACTATGGAACCGCCGCCATAGATAAGGTACCACGGCCAGAGGATGATTTTGGTGAAAATCCTGAACTTTCTGAAAAATCTAAGTTAGATGAAAAACTAAAGCATCTTACTGTTAATAAGGTAAAATTACCCATACTTGACGACAATGCTATTGGTAAGTTCTACAAGCCATTAAGTAAACCTCTCATAGGAAATAGAAGTTTATCTAGACCATCTTCTACTCCACCTAGAGTACGAAATGAGTCTAAGCCTAGAAGTAGAACGACAACGCCTAGAAGAGATAATCAAAACAATTCACGATCTAGAAGTAAAACCTCAACACCTAGAAGAAATGATCATAAATCTAAACCTAGATCAAATACACCTAGGAGAAATAATGAACAACAAAATGGATATATGAATTACTACCCTCCTCCATTTTGTTCTCCATGGGGAACCCCTCCTTCATTCATGCATCCTAACCAAATGCAAGGGATGTTTGGAACTAACAATTTTGGACCCATGAGATATTGGGGACCAAATGTTTGATCTTGTGTGTTGTTACCTAGATATGCTTGGGAATTGATTTGGAGCCCGACGAGTGGATTAAGGATAGTGGATGTTCTAAACACATGACGGGTAATCGAAGTTTGTTCTCGCATTACAAAGCATATGATGGAGGTAACGTCACATTCGCTAGTAGTCTACGTGGTAATATCATTGGCAAAGGTACGGTTTCTCTTGACTCCATGACCATTGAAAATGTTGAGCACGTAGATAACTTAGGATTTAACCTTTTAAGTATAGGTCAAATTTTTGATAATAAGTGTAAGGTTATCTTTTCGGAACATGACAGTGAAATCGTAAAAGATGGAAAAGTCATTGGAAAAGGTATTAGAAAGCATGCGCTTTACGTTATGAAGGTCAATAAGAAGTCAAAAGACAACATATGTCTTGCGACTATAGATGATAGTTCTACTCTTTGGCATAGGAGATTAGGTCACGCTAATATGCATCTAATTCAGTCTTTAGTCTCTAAGGAGTTGGTAAGACACCTCCCCAAGATTAAGTTTGATAGTCACTTTTGTGATGCTTGCAAAGTTGGAAAGCAAGTTCACTCAAGTCACAAAGCCAAGAATTGGTTTCGACCTCTCGGTGCTTAGAGCTCCTACATATGGATCTTTTTGGACCTTCCGCCATACGGAGTTATGGAGGTAACCTTTATACCCTAGTTATAGTTGATGACTATTCTAGATTCACTTGGACTAGATTTTTGGCATCTAAGAATGAAGCTTTCGATCACTTCGAAATCTTTAGTCAAAGAATTCAAAATCAACTAGGATGTTCAATTGTTTCTATTAGGACGGATCATGGTAGGGAATTTGATAATGAAGTGCAATTTGGTGCCTTTTGTGAAGCTCATGGTATTACCCATAACTTCTCGGCTCCCCGTACTCCACAATCAAATGGGGTAGTTGAAAGGAAGAATAGGACTCTCCAAGAGATGAGTAGGACGATGTTAAACGAGCAATCCTTGCCTCAAAAGTTTTGGTGCAATGCCGTGGACACATCGACTTATATTCTCAACCGAATTCTTATTCGACCTTTCCTAGGAAAGACCCCCTATGAGATTCTTAAAGGTAAGAAACCCTCATTGGAATACTTTAGGGTGTTTGGAAGCAAGTGCTTTATCCTCAACACCAAAGACTACCTTACCAAGTTTGACCCAAAGTCTTACGAAGGTATTCTTTTAGGTTATTCCCAAACTAGCAAAGCCTACATAGTCCTAAATAGAACCTCGGGGGTTATTGAAGAATCACTCAACGTAACCTTTGATGAAACCCCTCCTTCACCCAAGACACCACCATTGGTTGATGATGACTTGGATGAATTAGAAGTAGTTAAAGCCAAAGAGGTTAGAAAAATAGGAGTTGAAGACCTTAGTGTGGAAAAGGAAGTAAACATTAAGGAGTCTAGGGATCATACTCTCAATAATGTCATTGGTGACTTAAATCAAAGGACCCTAAGATCTCAAGTCCAAAATCAAAGAAACTCCTTTTGTTTTGTCTCCTTGATTGAACCAAATAATGTTAAAGAAGCTTTGACGGATGAGAGTTGGGTCATTACGATGCAAGAAGAATTGAATCAATTCGTCGCCAATGATGTTTGGGAACTTGTTCCTCCACCTAGAAGTTCTACCTTTATAGGAACCAAATGGGTATATAGGAATAAGTTAGATGAGAATGGTGTTGTGTCTCGTAACAAAGCTAGACTTGTAGCTCAAGGCTATAATCAACAAGAAGGGATTGATTATGACGAGACATACGCACCCGTAGCTAGATTACAATCCATTAGAATCCTCTTAGCCTACTTGTGCCTTAGATTTTAAGCTTCAACAAATGGATGTAAAGAGTGCAATTCTTAACGGTTTGATCAATGAGGAGGTATATGTGGCTCAACCTCCCGGCTTCATTGATTTTGAGAAACCGGACCATGTTTACAAGCTTAAGAAAGCACTTTATGGACTCAAACAAGCACCCAAAGCTTGGTATGATAGACTTAAAGCGTTTCTTGTTAAACATGAGTATACCATGGGAATGGTAGACAATACACTCTTTACAAAGAAGAAAGGTCCTCACCTCATAATCGTACAAATATATGTTGATGACATTATATTTGGCTCAACTTGTCAAGAATTGTGTGATGACTTTGCCAAAATCATGCATGATGAGTTTGAAATGAGTATGATGGGAGAACTTAACTTCTTTTTAGGACTCCAAATTAAACAAATGAACGATGGTATTTTCTTTAGTCAATCTAAGTACGCTAAAGAAATGCTAAAGAAATTTGGATTAGAAGAATCTAGACCAATGAAGACCCCTATGGCCTCGGATACTAAATTCACCGTAGATGATGATTGTGAGTCGGTAGACAACACCAAATATAGAGGTATGATTGGTAGTTTGTTGTACCTAACGGCAAGTCGACCGGATATCATGTTTAGTGTTTGCCTTTGTGCTCGCTTCCAAGAGGCTCCCAAAACATCTCACCTTGAAGCGGTTAAGCGTATCTTCCGATACATTAAAGGCACTATACATTTAGGATTATGGTATCCTAAAGGGACCGGCGTAGAAACCATTGTCTACGCGGACTCAGATCATGCGGGAGACTATGTGGACTGGAAAAGCACTAGTGGAGTTTGTACCTTCATGGGTTGTTGTTTAACTTCTTGGTTTTCCAAAAAACAAACCGCTCTTGCAATATCCACCACGGAAGCCAAGTATGTGAGTGCCGAAAAAGCATGCCAACAAGCTCTATGGATGAAGCAAGCGCTTGTTGATTTCGAGATTTCTCTTGATGATGTTCCCACCATGTGCGATAATAAAGGCGCTATAGACCTAAGCAAGAATCCCGTGCAACATTCGCGAACCAAACACATAGAAATTAGACACCATTTCCTTAGGGATAATGTTTAAAAGGGGAACATTTCAATTGAAAAGGTGCCCTCCGAGGACAACTTAGCCGATATCTTCACTAAGCTACTTAAGAGGGAACCTTTTAATTACTCGCGTCTAGGTCTAGGATTAATGGAACATCTTCCTTAATTTCCTTTCTTATTGTGTGTTTTCTTTTACCACTTAGAGTAATTGAGTCTTCCAAACTCTTTTTGAAAAACATTCTCTTCTCTTTTCAAAATCCTCAAAGTCTCTTTCGAAAATGGTTGAGAAATTCGTTTGACATTGTTAATTCAATCTAAAAACGATTTTTCATAGATTATCGCTATTAATCTAGAGCTTACATAATTCATATGTATGATTCTCTCAAACATAGCAAGAACAAGATAGAATCATGTAGGATCATTGTGTCATGACTTAAGGTCTTGTCTTACACACCTCGTACATCGATTTTTTTTAATCCATGTATTTTGGTCAAATATCTATTTGGTAAGTTTGCATATGTTTTCTTTGTCTATCTTTGCTTTTAAGCATATCCCTATGATAAGTTAGACTAGAAAAATAAGATTTGCTGAAAAATCTTCCTCCAAACACCAAACACTGCCTATGCAGGCGGTTCCATATGTGAACCGCGGTACCTTATTGATAAGGTACCGCCAGCCTAGATAAGGAACCGCCTACAGTGCCTTCCTTTTTCGGGTTTTTGTCTGAAACTCCAGATTTGCTCCAACATTTTTGAGAATCTTTGTTTCAAACCCTTTGACCACCCAAAAAATACCCTAAGCCTTCCCTATTTAAACCATAAGCATTTTGCATTACTTCACATCCAAAATGTCTTATTCTCCCATTGAAAGCCTTGAATCTCCTCCATTTTCTCCAAATGCTTTCAATCCCAACTCACCCAAAAACCATTACAATCCAAACCTACCCAAGAACACTCTTAATCACATCTCTCCTACCAAGAATGTTGATTGTGGAACATCTTTTCTTCCACCACCACCCTTTAGTGTTCTTCCTCCTTCTCATGATAATGTTATGCACCATGGAACATATTGTCAATGTTGTCAATATCAACATCTTGCTATGGCACACATCTATGAGGAGTTGAGCTACATCAAGAGTCTCTTAATCAAGCCTCCTCTTCACTATGATTATGAGATCTCCAACAAGCCACCACCACCACCCTCCGCCATTACCTTGTCTTTCATATAAGCATTGGTTGCTTATCCACAAGACACCAAATTTAAGCAAATCTTAGAATTCTAGAATAACTAGGATTAGATTTATGCTTTTGGCTTGTTTCTTTTTCCATACTTCTTTGTATGATGTTCTTTTAGTAACCTATCTTGGATCTTTGTCCTTGTGTTTTCTTCTCTTTTATTTTTATGTGACCTATTGCTATATATTGTTGGTTGTTTCTTTTGTTCAACTAACCCTTCTATGTAGCTTGCACCATATCTCGATTCCTCGGTGCCCCAAGCTAGGGGGAGTAAGCACCAAGGGTAGTCTTTGCAAAGTCCGTCTCTTCAACACCGACTTGTGCAACCTTTTTTCTTTGACAAAGGGGAAGAAATGAATAAACTCGTCTTCGAAAATCTTGTTTTTTGTGTGATTGAGTTTATGTATTGTCGGAATCAAAAAGGGGGATATTGTTAATGCAATAATGCCTAAAAACGTTACTTGCATTTTTCGGTCTCGCTTTGTTTTTATTACGACAATATGTAAAAACAAGTATTTACGAAAACAACTAAAAACGAATTCTTGAGTTCAAGTATTTTTCATTTTACCCATTTTCACTTAAGGTATGGATAAACAAGTACTAACCTTAATCAAGTGATCAAGTGATTTAATCTTTTCTTAAAACTCACTTTTTATTAAGTGTGACAAGTTTTTATTAAACTTTCTTTTTAAGAAAATGTTTTATTAAATTAATTATTTGAAAATTTGAAAATGGCATATTCTTATTTGGTTAGGAATATTCTATCAGGATATTTTTTAAGCCATATATGACCTCTACCACTAAAGAACAAAAAGGGAGCGGAGTCTAGTCCGGCGGTACCTTAGCCCCTAGGCGGTACCTTATCGATAAGGTACCGCGGGCTAAGATAAGGTACCGCGGGAAGATATAGCCGTTGGCCCCTTTGTCCTATAAATAGTGGACCATTCTCAGCTTTTCAACTCACCTCTTTTGCACATTTATTTCCAGATTCAAAACCCCTTCTTTAATCACTCAAATCTTTGATCATTTGTTTGATTACTACTTGTTTAAGAAGTGAATCTTGTTCTTCCATCCCTTCCTCTCCAAGTGCAAAGAGAAGAACACTATCCTTGTGAAGTGTTGAGTCCACCACCAAAGATCCATTGAAGATCTAATTTTATACTCTTGTAGTTGTGTCATAGTTGTGAAAATCCAAGTAGTTGTGTCTATTTGGAAGTTGTGTATGTACTAAGTATATTTGTGTAGATTGGTCCTAGCTACGATTAGGGCTCGACTTTTAGCTTAGAGTCGGAAATTGGTTAAGCGACGTGTACGGTTTTCTCCACCATAAGGAGCTTGTTGTGTAGTGAACTCTCGAGTAAGGAGTACTCGAGGAGTGGAGTAGGAACGAGGAGTGAGCTTCGTTGTCGAACCACTATAAATCCTTGGTGTTCGGTTTGATCTTTCTTTACCCTTAACTCTTTACATTCTTTATTCTTTATGCATATACAATTGTTAGTATTAGCTTAGTTATACTATCATTCTTTATTCTTTGTGCATATATTTTTGTTAGTATTAGTTTAGTTACACTATCATTGTTCATATTATGCATAAAAAGATTTCACATATTTCCTCAAGTCTAAGTTTTTGAAAAAGTATTTTTTGGAAACTATATTTTAACAAGTAAATATAAGAAACTATTCAACCCCCCCTTCTAGTTTCTACAAAAACCAAACAAGTTGACTTTTACATTAAGTGCTTATTGCTTATCCCAACTTATTCTTTGGTTCTTTTTGAAATCTTTTTTATTATTAAGCTTAGTTTTGTCATTTGAAACATTTTGCAACTTGAATCAGCACTTGAGGTGGCCTAGAACTCAAAAACGACTATTTTGTCGTTTTCTATAGAGAGCTTTTGCTTATTTCAGGCTTATTTCTTGGCTTATTCCAAATTTCTTTTTACAAACATCTTATATAGGTCAAGAGAAGGTTGTGTGTCAAATTTCAGCTTATGGCATCAGCTTATAGCTTAATGGGCCAAAAAAGCCCATTAGGAATAAGCTGCTTTGAAATAAGCTATGATAAGCTCACTTTCAGCTTTTGGACCTTTGAAATTTTATGTTTAAAATTGAATTTGAGTTAGATATGAGATTTTGGGCTTATTTGGACAACTTTTTGCTTATTGGGCCAAAAAGCCCAATTAGGTGGACTGTTTTTCATTTTAGTCCATTTGGAGGCCCATTAGGGGTATTTTGGTAATTTCAAGTTCATTTCTGTTTTATTTAGGTTAAAATAAACTAGCTTGCAACTTTTTAGAATTTTTTATAAATTTTGGATTTTTAATATTATTTTATTATTATTTTATTATTAAAAATTAAATTTAATATTTTTGCAAGTTTTTCATTTTTCCTAGGTTAAATACATTAAGTTAGGAATTTAAAACTTTTAGATTAGTTTTATTGTCTTTCAATTAATTTTTAGATTTATTGTAAGGTTTTTATAATTTTTAATCATTTTTAAATAGTTCTAATTAATTTTAAATTTTTCAAAAATAGTTTTTAATTTAGTTAAGTCATTTTAGAGGTTTACAAAGTGAAAAATCTCATTTTGGGCTTTTTGTTAATTATATTAATTTTTGGACTTTAATTAGCATTAAAAAATTAATATTTAATTAAATAAAAGGTTTGAGTGAAATTTGATTTCTTTTAAACTCTAATTACATTCTAGGATTTATTGCAATTTTCTAGGAATTTTTGGGTTAATTTTTAAATTTCGTCACTTTTTACGGTTTTACGTGCACGACTTTTCGTTTTAGAGTAATTTTATCGTAACCGTCATCCTTCTCTAGTTTCTTTTCTTATAATCATAATCACAAACAAATTAATCATTTCTTTACATAACACACTAGCCTCCGTGAGAACGAACTCTCTCCCTATTGGGTCATTTTCAAGTGGTTTTCCTAAACCGTTTGTTTAATACTTACCCTAATTGCGCTCTTTTTCCTAAAAGATGTATTTTACAACTATCAGTTGTTCTAAACACATGATGGGAATTCAAATCCTATTCTCTACTTACAAAGCATATAATGGAGGTAACCTCAGATTAGCTAGTAAACTACTTGGTAATATCATTGGCAAATGTACGGTTTCTCTTGACTCCATGACCAATGAAAATGTTGAGCATGTAGATAACTTGGTTTTAATTTACTTAGCATAGGTAAAAATTTTCACAATAAGTGTGAGGTCATCTTTTCCGAACATGATAGCAAAATCGTAAAAGATGGAAAAGTCATTGGAAAAGGTGTTAGAAAGCATCGGCTTTATGTCATGAAGGTTACTAGGAAGTCTAAAGACAACATATGTCTAGCGACTTTAGATGAGAGTTCTACTCTTTTGCATATGAGATTAGGTCACACAAATATGCGTTTAATTCAATCCTTGGTCTCTAAGGAGTTGGTAAGACATATCCCCAAGATCAAGTTTGATAATCACTTTGTGATGCTTGAAAAATTGGGAAACAAGTTCACACTAGTCACAAGCCAAGAATTCGGTTTCGACCTCTCGGTGCCTAGAGCTCCTACATATATACCTTCCGCCATACGGAGCTATGGAGGTAACCTTTATACCTTAGTAATAGTCGATGACTATTCTAGATTCACCTGGACTAGATTTTTGGCTAATAAGAATGAGGCTTTGGATCATTTCGAAATCTTTAGTCAAAAAATACAAAATCAACTAGGATGTTCAATTGTTTCTATTGGATGGATCATGGTCAGAAATTTGATAATGAAGTGCAATTTGGTGCACTTTGTGAAGCTCGCGGTATTACCACTAACTTCTCGGTTCCTCACGTTCCATAATTACATGGGGTAGTCGAAAGGAAGAATATGACTCTCCAAGATATGAGTAGGACCATGTTAAACGAGTAACCTTTGCCTCAAAAGTTTTGGTGCAATGCCTTTGACACATCGACCTATATTCTCAACCGAATTCTTATTCGAACTTTTCTAGGAAAACTCCATATGAAACTCTTAAAGGTAAGAAACCCTCATTAGATTACTTTAAGGTGTTTGGAAGCAAGTGCTTCATTCTCAACACCAAAGATTACTTTACCAAGTTCGACCCAAAGTCGAACGAAGGTATCTTTTTAGGGTATTCTCAATCTGGTAAAGCATATATAGTCCTTAATAGAACCTCGGGCATAATCGAAGAATCACTCAACATGATATTCGATGAAACTCCTCCTTTGTCTAAGACACCACCTTTGGTAGATGATAACTTAGACGAATTAGAAATAGGTAAAGCCAAAGAGGTTACAAGACTAGGAGATGAAGACCATAATGTTGAATGGGGAGCAAACATTAAGAAATCTAAGGATTATGCCCTAGATAATGTCATAGGAGACCTTAATCAAAGGACCCTTAGATATCAAGCCCAAAATCAAAGTAACTTCTTTTGCTTCGTTTCTTTGATCGAACCTAAGAATGTTAAAGAAGCTTTGATGGACGAGAGTCGGGTCATCGCCATGCAAGAAGATTTGAATTATTTCATTGCTAATGATGTTTGGGAACTTGTTCCTTCACCTAGAAATACCACCATCATAGGGACCAAATGGGTTTATGGAAATAAACTAGATGAGAATGGTTTAGTGTTCCGTAACAAGGCTACACTTGTAGCTCAAGGTAATAATCAACAAGAAGAAATAAATTATGACGAGACGCACCCGTAGCAAGGTTAGAGCCCATTAAGATCCTATTAGCATATGCTTGTGCATTAGACTTTAAGCTTCAACAAATGGATGTAAATAGTGCATTTCTTAATGGTTTGATCAATGAGGAGGTATATGTGGCTCAACCTCCGGGTTTCATTGATTTTGAGAAACCTGATCATGTTTACAAGCCTAAGAATATTTATGGTCTTTGTTGGGTCAGTATTTACTTACCCTGAATTAACTCTAGGATTTCAATATAAAATCCACCTAAGTGTTTCATGCTCAGCAGTAAGGCCAGTCTACTGAAAGATGACCAGAGGAACAAAGTTCCTACTGAAGACTTTATAGCTGAAGAAAGTTCAGCACTCCCCTTCCAGTTAACTTAGAAGACAAAGGAATCTTCGCTTCAAATACTAGGCGGTCTAGTTGCTGAAGAACAAGGACTGAAGAAGGGCTTTCAATTCAGTTTGGTTTGGCAATACCAAACTGAATGATGTCGATCTCCTCTAAGATATTGAAGACTCTTCAGTATTCTGATGGTTTGCATTAGGCGGGAAAAGATAACTTTAAGTCAAAGTAGGTTGCTTGTATACTTAGATATAAGTACAACCTTTATCTTTTCAAGAATAGTTTAATATGTACTTTGTACTGTTTATCAAGCATGGGGATCAACCACCCACTGGATAAACCCATGCATTGGTACATGCAATATGCAAACCCTAATTCACACTGCCTATATAAGGAGTGTACATTGGGAGAGAAAGGGCTAACCAATACAAGAGCTAAAACTCTGGAAAACCTTTCTCTCTCGATACCAACTAAACCATATAGCCAAGATGCATATGAACGTTTAGATTGGAGCTTAGACTTTAACTTTGGTTAGACGTTTAAGTAGAGGAGATCAAACCCTATTTTCATTCAACCACTTTGTTATTCCGCAAACAAAGTGGGTTATAGATTCTTTATTTGATTCTAATAAAATTCTATACGTTGAAATGTATATTGGTATTGTTGTTTTAATCTTTCATAGTTCTTATCTATTGTTAAAACAACACACTTGAGTCGAAGTAAGAGTTATTACTTAAGATAATAAGTAATAACGAATTACTTGGGACCAACAAGTGGTATCAGAGTAGTTTGATTAGTTAAACTCTTATTTTAGTAAACTTCTCATTTAAAAGTTTTCAAATCAAGATCCAAAATGGCTCAAGTTATACCACAAACCCTAGAATATAGGGGTGGCCAACTCAATGCTGCTCCTGTACTAGAGGTAGCCAACTTTACAAATTGGAAGAAGAGGTTTCTTGTCCACATGGTTAGAATTGAACCTCAATTCCTTGGAATCATTGAAAATGGTCCTTTTGTTCCCATGGTTGGGGACAATAGAAAACATGAAGCAAATTGGACTGCTGATGAGAGAAAAGCTGCTAACCTAGATCAGCGTCTCAAAAGTCTCATCATGTCTGTGCTCCCAGATGACCAAATGAATTCTGTTGTAAATTTTAAAACAGCCAAAGAAACATGGAAGGACCTTATTCTTTACCATGAGGGACCCTCTGATGTAAAAGAAACCAGAATCATGGATTTAAAGCTTCAATACAACACCTTTAAGCACAAAGAAGGGGAAACCCTCACACATACATTCACCAGATACAAAGCACTAATGAATGAACTTGTGAATGATGGTGTTGAGCTTTCAAAACTTGAAATAAACACAGTTTTTGTTAATGCATTGCCAAAAAAGTGGCTCAGTTTCTGCCAAAACTTGAGAAATGCTAATCACATTAAATATTGTGATCTAGCCTCTCTTTTTGGGAAACTTAAATATGAAGAAAACCTAGTTGATAGGATTTATGAAGGCTCAAGCAAGAGTAAAGCATTAAGCATTTCTACACCCTAGTCCACAACCTTCTTTAGTGAGGCTGTCATTTAAGACTACCAAGATAGTCCTGATGATGAGGAAGATACTAGATCAAGTGAGGAATATCTGAATGACCTCAAAAAGGAATTTCATGAAAGAGCACTTCTGGCCAAGTCTAGAAGGTTCTTTAAGAAAGGAGGCAAGTTCTCCAGCTCCACAAAAGCTTCAGTTGACACTGATTGCTACAAATGTGGGAAGACTGGTCACTATGCTAGGTATTGTTATTCAAACATCTCTCCATTCATATTCCTCACTAGCTCAATCAAGACCATCTGGTCAATCATCATTTCAACCAAAACAAATTGCTTCTACTCCATTTTAGTAAAGCAGGGTTGAACTCAGACCAACAAAAGACTTTGAGGCCAAATACAGAGAAATCAAGGCAAGATTGGCCTTAATGAGTACTGAAAGCTCCTCATCCAAGACTCCCAAGCAAGATAAGAACAAAGGGCTTGTTGCTGAAGCCTATGAATGGGATAAAGAAGATGTTTCTTCAGATGATGATGTCGGCAGCCGGGGTCGGTGCTCCGCGTTCGGCGAAGTAGGACGTCACCCCCCTTTCTAGGCCACCCGGCCTCGAATAGGAGGGGGCTTAGCTCTGGATCCTCCCTGCTTGCAGAAAAGAATGGATCAGAAGGGGGCTGGATTCTCTATTTCCGGGTCGGGTGGGAGGTGAAGGCCATAAGAGAAGATTGCCCCCCGCTTTCAAAAATGATGAATATGAAGTCCGGGAGGCTGCAGGTACTATGGATCCTCTGACTCCCAATCGGGTTGCCTTCCCAGGTCTCGCCGGTGTTGCCTGTAGTTCGTGATGTGCCTTGAGATGGCCGTCTCCAAGACAGAAAGAGAAGAGATTAACGGAATGCTTTATAGTCGAAGTTGCGCCTAATGCTTAATCTAACTATTAGGTACTATATTAGAGAGAGACTCAATCTGCCCAATACTATACGCCACCTTTCTTGTGGATCATCCTGAAACCACAGGATGATGGGAATAACAAAGCAAAAAACTTCCGACTGACACAATCGACAGCTTGAGGAATAAATGTGCTTTAATACTTTCCGAGTTTTGCAAGAATAATAATCGAAGAAGGCCTGTTACAGCTATCAGATATAGGGGATTTACTTCACCTTGAATAACTATCGTTAAATAGCTTTCTGCACCTTCTTTCTCAAAGTCAACTTTCTCCCTTCTTGCTTTAGTTTGCTTAGCTGGTATCTGACTGAACTAGTTGGTTTCTCTTTCATTAGTTGAAAGTCTCCTCTCTTTAAAGTGAAATCAGGATGTATTTATTATTTTTATTTGAGTTGCCCCTTTCCTCTCTTTCCCTTTGATCACCGACCCTGACTTTAAATCTTGTCAAAGGGAGAGCTTGTGCGCCTCTCTCCAAGAGATACGATTCGGTATCTTAATCGGCTGAAGGAGAGTGAGAGTTCGAAGTTGCCGTTGATCTAGGCCTGTATTCGGAGTTTCCTTGGGGTTGGTAAGGCGAAATGGGGCCACCCAAGTCTAAGTTGGTCGGTATAATAGTCTCACCCCCTCTAACGGTGGGGTTCGACGATTTTAGTTGCAATGGTGAATGTGAAAGTGTTGATGGCACTTGCTGATGATGAAGGGGCCAATTCAAATGTTGTGACCAGAGAAAGTGCTAGAAATGATGAATGGGTCAATGTCACAATCAAAAAGGTGCAAACTCTTCTTGAGTTAGAAGATAAAGATGACATTAAATTTGTCTTTGATTACTTGTGCATTGATCTAAAATTTGTTGAAGAGCAAAGAAACAATTTGCTTGAAAAATTTCATAAACTTGTTCTAAAACTTGAAGATTTTGAAAGTAAGCAAATAGAGCTAAAAGAAGCTAAACTTGATATTCTTACTTTTCAACAATTGAACAAAGAAATTTTGGAAGAAAATAACTCCCTTAGAGTGGAACTAAAAGAAGCAAAAGATATTGTTAAATCTTGGCTTAGAAACTCTGATAGGGTAAATCAATGCATAAGTGAACAAATACCTGCTCCAAAGAGGAAAATGCTTGGTGCTGAAGGAACCTCCAGCACCAAATCTATTGTCTTTGTCAAAGCCTCAAATGAGGATGGTAGCTCGATCCCTGACATTGAAAGGTCAGGTGAAGAGAACCTACCTAATCATGACACTGGACGAATCATTCTTCCTGAGTTTCAAGAAAGTGTTGACACTTCAGCACTAGTTGAGTCCTCAGTTACTGAGGATGACTCAGATGATGATATAGAGAATGAAGTAAGTACCCCACTTCCTCCTTTGGAGAAGCTGGCTGGCGCTGAACCCTCTACTGGACCCAAAGCTATCCAGTCTATCATCAAGTCGCACACCACACACAAAGGTAGTTCTTCCAAACATGTCAAAATTGACACTTCAAAGATCTCTTCAGCTCATGTTGAAGGTTTATATATGGGAACCACCTCTTCAGTTTCAACAAATAAACTAAAGAATGCTAGATCTAAGGAAGATGAGAGAATGTCTCTTGTCATGCAAGAGATCAATGATCTTAAATTGCAACTCAGGCAACAGCAAACATCAACTCGATTCAGAGATGAACCTACAAATTCTCCTCATCTCAAGTACAAGACACAATTTAAAAGGGCTTGTGATTTATGTGGTCTAAATAACCATCTCACTGAGACTTGCCTAAGAGTGATTTATTGTACAAAATGTGAAAGGACTGATCATCGCACTTGTGAACACACTCGGTATATGCTGACCAAAACAAGTGCTGATGCTCGCAAATCTAAAGCATCCCATTCCAGGCGAAATATGCCTTTCCCACCATGCATTCATTATGGTATGGGCAATCATCACTCAGATAACTGCCACTATTACCCTGTTTGTAATATTTGTGGAAGTTATGACCATGACACTCATGGACATAATCGAATCATCTCACTCAGAAGAGGTATTAAACCAAGAAACCCAAACTCTATTACCAAATGTTGTGAGACTTGTGGAAGCGATGTCCACACTACATCTGATCACAACCATATAGAGTGGTTCAGAAGAGGTGAAGCCCTCCAGGCTAAGAAAGCAAAAGTTGTTCAAACCTCTTCTTCTGAGCAATCACACATACCCTCAACAAGAGGACCCTTCAGATCTAGAACACCTTCTAGATCTAAAACCCCCATCCAACAAAGGTGGGTTTCAAAACAAAACTGACCATTTCCTTAACTTATGCAGTGTGATCTCAGGAAGCCTATTTGGTACCTAGATAGTGGCTGCTCAACGCATATGACTGGCACCAAAAGTTATCTACACAAGTATAAGGAGGAACAAGGTCCTAAAGTTGTTTTAGGTGATAACTCATCAGCTACTACTGAAGGATTTGGTTCAATAAAATGAAATGGTATAGTTTTCTCAAGGGTAGCATATGTAAATGGATTGAAGCACAACCTCATCAGCATAAGTCAACTTTGTGATGCAAAGTATCTTGTGCTGTTTGATGAAAAAAAGGTACAATCTTCAACTCCAATCATGAAATTATGATGATTGCTCCTAGAGTCAAAGATGTTTATGTCATGAACATGAACTCTACTCAGGAGACATGCTTCTTTGCTAAAGCCTCCAACATTACCAATTGGCTTTGGCATAAGAGGCTATCACATCTCAATTTCAAAACAATAACTCTGCTGGCAAAACAAAATCTTGTTATTGGTCTTCCTTCACTTGTCTAGTCCAAGGGCAAACCATGCTCGGCATGTGAAAAAGGGAAGCACCATAGGACCAGTTTCAAAACAAAGAAAACTTTCTCAATCAAAGAAAGTCTTCATTTGCTTCACATGGACTTATTTGGCCCAGTATCACCTAGGGCCATTTGTCATAAAAAATATACACTTGTCATTGTTGATGAGTACTCTAGGTACACCTGGGTATATTTTCTGACAAAGAAAAGCCATGCACCAGATTCCATCATGTCATTCATCAAAACAGTTGAAAATCAAAATGACACTCATGTCAAACAACTCAGAACTGACAATAGAACTGAATTCAGAAATCACTCACTGATCAAATTCTGTGATGACAAAGGAATTTCCCAAAATTTCTCATCTCCTTACACACCTGAACAAAATGGTGTGGCTGAAAGAAAGAACAGAACTTTGATTGAAGCAACAAGAACAATGCTTGTTGGATCTGCTCTCTCTCTCTAAGCATTTTTGGACTGATGTTGTAGCCACTGCTTGCTATACTCAAAATAGATACATCATTGTGAAGAGACACATGAAGACTCCCTATGAAGTCTTCAGGGGGAGAGTTCCAAACATCTCATTCTTACATGTGTTTGGGTGTCCAGTATTCATTCACAATCACAAGGATCACCTTAGAAAGTTTGATAAAAAATCTGATCATGGTTACTTTCTTGGATACTCCTTAGTATCTAAAGCATACAGAGTCTTTAACACAAGAAGACAATGTATTGAAGAAACCTATCACATCACATTTAATGAAAGTTCTGAAGCTCTCACTTTTACAAATCCATCAGATGATGAACTTCATATACATGAATCTCACAATTATCCATCTGATGAATTTCATCACTATGAGCCTTCTCAAAAATATCAAACAAGCAACTCAGTCCCTCATATTGATCCATTAAAGATATGACAAGTCCTACAAAAGGAAATCCTTCAGTATCACATACTGATGGCTATCAAGAAAATAATGATCAATCTCAAAATGATCAACAAGGAAACACAAATGACCAAAATGGTCAGTGCCAAAACAATCACCATGCTCACACACATGATCAAAATAATCAATCATATGCAGCTGCTGAGGAACAATCTGAGCCCCTTGCTCAAAGCTCTCCTATCATCTCTAGGGAATTAGGTCTTGGATATGTTGCTTCTGACCAAGAAGGAAGCCCTCCAATGATTGAACCCTTGTCCACTTAATATCCTTTAGTAGACACTAGAGACATTCCAAGTCCAAGTCCATGTCATGGACTTCCAACCTCTAGCTCTAATCATGATACCAGTACCTATTCTCTAGCTCCACAAAAATCTTGGACTCAAAATAGTCACATACAGCTGGTGAACATAATAGGTAATCCTGGTGAAGGTAGAGTCACTAGATCTATGGCAAAGAAACTAAGTGTTGCTTCATCTGGAGAATGCCTCTATGCAAATTTTCTCTCAGAAATTAAACCTACAAAGGTCTCTGAAGCACTCACACACCCTGGATGGGTGGATTCCATGCAAGAGGTACTCAATCAATTTGAAAAAAACAAAGTCTGGAAATTGGTTCCTCTTCCATATGGTAAATCAACCACTAACACCAAATGGGTTTACAAGCTCAAAAGAGATGAAACCAATGCAGTGACAAAAAATAAAGCTAGGCTGGTGCCCAAGGATTCAATCAAGAGTCTGGTGTTGATTTTGATCAAACCTTTGCTCTAGTTGCACGTATAGAAGCCATACGAATCTTCCTTGCGTATGCCACTTACATGAACTTCACCATCTACCAAATGGATGTCAAAAGTGCATTCCTAAATGGTGACCTAAAAGAAGAAGTTTATGTTACTCAGCCTCCTGGCTTTGAGAGTAGTAAATACGCAAATCATGTCCACAAGCTTTACAAAGCTTTGTATGGACTGAAGCAAGCTCCAAGAGCATGGTATGAAAGTCTCTCAATATTTCTCATTGAACATAAACTTGTCATAGGAAAAATAGATAGCACCTTGTTTATCTATAAATCTAAAACTAACACCATTCTGATACAAATTTATGTGGATGACATAATCTTTGGTTCTACAAGCTTGAAACTTTACAAACAATTTACCAAGCTTATGACCATCAAATTTGAGATGAGTATGATGGGAGAACTCACATACTTACTTGGTCTTCAGATTAAACAATCTGACCAAGGCATCTCCATCAATCAAGAAAAATATGTCAAGGATCTGCTAAAGAAGTATGATATCAATTGTGCTTCAGTGAAGACTACAATGGTACCCCCTAACAACTTAGGACCTGATCTCACTGGACAATCAGTCAATGAGACTCAGTATAGAGGTATGATTGGGTCACTCATGTACTTAACAGCAAGCAGGCTTGACATTCAATTCTCTACATGCCTTTGTGCAAGATACCAAGCAGATCCAAAGGAATCACACCTTACTGTTGTTAAGAGAATCTTCAGATACCTAAAAGGTACACCAAGTCTAGGTCTTTGGTACCCTAAATCCTCAGGTTTTGACCTAAAGGGATATTCAGATTCTGACTATGCTGGATGCAATTTGGACAGAAAAAGAACTTCTGGTGTCTGCCAATTGCTTGGTGGCAAACATGTGTGTTGGAGTGCTAAAAAGCAACAAACAGTTGCCATGTCCTCAACAGAAGCTGAATATGTGGCAGCAGCTGGATGTTGTGCCAATGTTCTTTGGATGAAAAGCTAACTGGCTGATTATGACATAGAATATGAATAGGTACCAATCTTTTGTAATAACACTAGTGCTATTGCAATATCTAACAATCCAGTCCTCCACTCAAGAAAAAACACATTGATATCAGATATCACTTTATCAGAGATCATATTGTGAAAGTGGACATTGAATTACATTTCATCCCCACTCAATACCAATTGACTGATATCATCACCAAACCATTGGATGAACCAACTTTCAAAATATTGATAATGGAGCTTGGTATGCTGAACATTGATGATACAAAACCTGAACCTTCAGTATTCACTAAAGAAGCTTGAAGGTTCAGCATTTCTTAAAAGATTTTAATTAATGTTAAGAAGCATTGTCTGAGTAAAGGAGTGTGCAATGTCATGTATCTATTTCACTTTATGTGATTGTGTATATGATGTTTTGTCGCCTTATTTGATTCACTGAAGCTAAACAAATAATCACCAGTCATCAAAAGATTCATTCAGCAATGCTAAACAAATTTTTAATACAACTGAGTAGCTAGGCCTGAGTAGAGGAGCGTGCAATGTCATATGTCTTGTTCACTTATGTGAACATGTATATGGGGTTTTGTCGCCTCATCTGACGCACTGAAGCTCACAAGTATTGCCATCAGCTTCAGCATATCTAAGAAACAGCATTTAAAACCTATCAATCATTTGATTCAAAAGAATTAATGGCATTAAATTTCTTGTGAATAAAACAAACACTCTTTCAAAAAGGTGTCATTTGTTAATTAAGGAAATTTCAAACGTCTCCATCCACAGTCAACAACTCCCTGACACATGGGGCATTTCACTGTTCAAAGCAACAGAAAATCATACCTTTTTGCAGAACATTAATGAGAAAGTTTGTGCCAAATGTTTAAAAGAAACCCTAAAAGATTTATAATTTTTTTAAATGGTTTTAAAATCTTTTTACAAATCAGTTAAAGTTTTTATATAATCCATAGATTTCATTCCACACTTACAAATCTTTTCATCCAAAAACACACACAAACTCTCTCTCTTTCAAAACACACACAGAAACATCAATGGCTGAATCATCTTCCACCCCCAAGATTGCCAAAATCACCCTTAAACCATCCACTCATGTTTACTATCCCATTGATGATATCATCTTCAAACCCAACAACATCACCTTGCTCAAACCTGAATCATTAAGTCTGTTCCCGGGGAACAAGTTTTGAATTATCTATCCAAAAGTGTTTTAAGGTATGCTTTATTTGAGGATCCTGGTATGATGTTTCAAAATGTGCTAAAATAATTTTGGTTTACAGCAGAGGCTTCTAACAACAGGAAGTCCATTGAGTTTGATTCCACCATGATTAGGATTCATGGTAGATTTGGGTTAAAGTTATTTAGAAAAGTTTTGGGGTTAGATTATTTGAAAACCCTAATGAGTATGAAGCAGTACTTGATGATTTTGTGGTTGTCAAAAATTTCTTTAAAGAGATTGGGTATACTGAATAAATTACTGAAAAAGGGGGGTTAAAAAGAAGTTCTTTGCCACCAAGATAGAAATTATTGTTGACCATTCTCATTGAATGTTTGGGGGGGGGGGGACTGGAGGCCTTGACCAGATCAATAAAAAAGATGCTATTATTTTATACTGTCTGGCCAAGGGTGTCAAAGCTGATTTTGAGAGGCTTATTTTTGAAGATCTCCATGGGAAGCTGGAGAAAAAGACCAGAGAGAAAAACGTTGTGTACACCAGATTTCTATCTCTCCTCTTTGCTGACCATCTTGGAAATGACTTTTCAAAAATCAATGGAGAGAACCTAATTTTTAAGACCTTTGATCTCACTCGCTAGAACATTCCAGTCAGCACCATTGATCCTCCTCTTACACAACCCATGCTGGACATCTGCTCAGCAGATGGTCCAGTAGTGTACAAAGCTCCCAAAGACACTTCTCCAACTGGAGAAGGGGATCTACAAGGCAAAAAGCCTGGAGCTTCATCTGGACCTCGTCAGAAGCAAACGTCAATTAACACCAAGAAGGTTAGACTTGAGTCCAGAAAGAGGAAAACCCTCACACAATCTTCCTCAAAGAAGATTGATGATGATTCCTAAGGCCATGCTTTGAAGAAGACCAAGTCCCTGGCCAAGGACAAGAACCCCAGCCAGCCATCACCTTCAGTCTTTGCTGGAGGTGATATGCATAAAGAGGCCCAGCAAGCAACCCATCTCTCAACTTCTTTAGGAGAGAAGGGTGAAGATGGAGCTCACCCTCAGCTCAGTAGTGTAGAGTCAGCATTGGTAAGTACTTTCATTCTGAATACAAGTCATACTTCATTACCAATTTCTATCACTTTTCACTCTGAGTTTGCATCAGGGAATGATGTGTCAGCAAATCCAACAGCTGATGTTGACCCTGGCCTATCTGTTTCTAATGATGTAGCTCTCCCACAACAGGGTTCTACTAAAGCTACCAAATACATTATCATTCATCTAAACTTATCAGGGACTCTTTCTCAGGATCCATCAGGTCAAACCAACCCTGGTGGTGAAGGGCTTGAAACTGATCCACACACTCATGATGATGTTCCAAAGATTCCCAAGGAAGTACATCTCACCACTAGAGCCAAGGTGGGACACTTGCCTATGTTTGTTGTCAGCATGTCTAGAGATGATTTGGAGAAAGAAATTGGATCTAATGAAAGAATTCCAGTCAATCTAGATGACAGTGATGAAGAGCCTTCTGATGCAACATAAAAGCCACCTTCCCCCAGAACTGAGCAGGTAAAAGAATTAACCAATCAAGTGTTGATTCTTCAATCAGGTGGCCAGACTGAAGGAAGAAAAGGTGCTTGCTGAAAATGAAATATCAACTCTCAAAGCAAGACCACCTCCTCCTTCTGCTGAACAAATCAAGGATGTCATCATTGTTGCTTTGAAGCCCTTAGTCCAAGATGTGGCCACCACCACTTCCTTAAAGCACGAGATGTCCTCTCTTGTGGACTCCATCAACGGTGCTTCCATGGAGTTTCCACCAGAATTCACACCAGTTCCTGGCCAAGTTAATACCTTGTGTGATTCTGTGTCAAAGATCAAAGATAGAGTGGCGTTGTTGGAGTAACAAAAGCTGACCATTTCTGAAGAGGTTCAGAAGAAGCTACATGCCCTTGAAAATGTTCCAGCCATGCTGGCCAAGGTAACTAACACTCTTGATCATCTTTGTGGCTTTTTCCCTGCTAGTGGGTCATCAGAAGCTGTTGGGCAGTCGTCTGCTGAGGGGGAGAAAAACACAATCCAGCAGCTCTTTTAGAAACATGCCCAAAAGAGGGCTCAGAAAAAATCCATTGAGTCACCTATCATGGAAAAGAACCCATCAAAGGGTAAGGGTGATGGGGAGTCATCAGCCAAAGATGATGATATGTAAGGGTTGACCACAAGTGGGGAAACAACTGATAGTGGTTCACCTCCCTTTATACCCAAAAACAAAAGAGACTTTACTCTGAATGATCATTTGATTAAAGTTGGAGTGGCCACTCAGGAAGAACTTGACAAGTTATACAAGCTTCAGCAAGAAGAAAAGCTAAGAGATCTGAAGCTGAGCTTGTATGAACAAATTGGAAAAGTTAAAGTAGAAAGTGTCTTCAAGAAGAAAGTGTTATATGAAAAGTTTTGCATAACAAGGCTTAACAGAATATATATCTCACCAATCACCAATGTTGACATGTTGAACACCAAAGGCGACATCAGTCTCGAGTTATATAGGAGTGATGGAACTGATGAGATACTTGAAAACTTTCAAGGAAAAGAAATTTCTTACACTGAATGGATGGAAATGAGTGTGATGATCGAGAAAAGAAAATCCAAGAGATGGGATGAAGTTCGCACCAGAATCGAGCACTATATGAGAAATCATGAAAGACTAGGTGAAATTATGAACATCAACACTCAAGTTTCTCTGGAAGATCAAGATCCAATACTAGAGCTGAACAAAAGAGCAAATCTGATACAACCTGAAGTTAGTGACATCTTTGTCACTACAAAGAAATACAAAGGCTTTGTTCAGTTTCAAAATCATCTCCCTGCTCATGTACTGGACGAACCAGAACTAGGAATGATTATGTTCAATCATCAAGAACGTCAAGACTTTCTGGGCATAAGTGATCTCGAATGTTCAAAGGATCTTTTACTCTCTTCATGGTGGTCCAGGACTTACTGATGTTGCTAAAACCTTCAGCATGTGCTTGCTTGCTATATTGGACCATAGAAACTCAGATCCATTAATTCAGACTTCCATCATTGAAGAACTTAGGCCTAAGGAGAATTGAATAATCATTTGTACTGATTTTGTTGTAATTTGTAATATTATTGAATAAATGATTATCTGATGTTTATAAGTTATTAATTGTTCAGTGCAAGTAAGAAGAAGTTGTTATGCTCACTTACTACAGACATTAGACTTAGGCTATCTGTATATCTAAATAGGGGGAGATTGTTTGGTCAGTATTTACTGACCCTGAAGCAACTCTAGGATTTGAATATAAAATCCCCCTAAGTGTTTCATGCTCAGCAGTAAGGCCAGTCTGCTGAAGGATGACCAGAGGAACAAAGTTCCTACTGAAGACTTTATAGCTGAAGAAAGTTCAGCACTCCCCTTCCAGTTAACTTAGAAGACAAAGGAGTCTTCGCTTCAAATACTAGGCGGTCTAGTTGCTGAAGAACAAGGACTAAAGAAGGGCTTTCAGTTCAGTTTGGTTTGACAATACCAAACTGAATGATGCCGATCTCCTCTAAAATACTGAAGACTCTTTAGTATTCTGATGGTTTGCATTAGGCAGGAAAAGATAACTTTCAGTCAAAGTAGGTTTCTTGTATACTTAGATATAAGTACAATCTTTATCTTTTCTAGAATAGTTTAATATGTACTTTGTACTGTTTATCCAGCATGGGGATAAACCACCCACTGGATAAACTCATGCATTGGTACATGCAATATGCAAACCCTAATTCACACTGCCTATATAAGGAGTGTACATTGGGAGATAAAGGGATAACCAATACACGAGCTAAAACTCCGGAAAACCTTTCACTCTCGATCCCAACTAAACCATATAGCCAAGATGCATATGAACGTTTAGATTGTAGCTTAGACTTTAACTTTGGTTAGACGTTTAAGTAGAGAAGATCAAACCCCATTGTCATTCAACCACTTTGTTATTCCGCAAACAAAGTGGGTTATGGATTCTTTATTTGATTCTAATAAAAGTCTATACGTTGAAAAGTATGTTGGTATTGTTGTTTTAATCTTTCATAGTTCTTATCTATTGTTAAAACAACACACTTGAGTCGAAGTAAGAGTTATTACTTAAGATAATAAGTAATAACGAATTACTAGGGACCAACAGTCTTAAAAAATCACCCAAAGCTTGGTATGATAGACTTCAAGCATTTCTCGTAAAACATGAGTATACCATGGGAATGGTAGAAAATACGCTCTTTATGAAGAAGAAGGATCTCACCTTATCATTGTTCAAATATACGTCGACGACATTATATTCTTGTCAAAGTATGTGTGATGACTTTGCCAAAATCATTTATGACGAGTTTGAAATGAGCATGATGGGTGAACTTAACTTCTTTTTAGGACTCCAAATTAAACAAATAGATGATGGTATTTTATTTAATCAATCTAAGTACGTTAAAGAAATGCTTAAGAAATTTGGATTATAGGACTCTAAGCCTATGAAGACTTCCATGGCCTCGGATACTAAACTCACCGTAGATGATGATTGTGAGTCGGTAGACAATACCAAATATGGAGGTATGATCGGTAGTTTGTTGTACCTAACGGCAAGTCGACCTGATATCATGTTTAGTGTTTGTCTTTGTGCCCGCTTTCAAGAGGCTCCCAAAACCTCTAACCTTTAAGCGGTTAAGCACATCTTCTGATATATTAAAAGTACTATACATATAGGATTATGGTATCCCAAAGGGACTGGCGTAGAAACCATAGTTTACGCTGACTCGGATCATGATGAATACTACGTGGATCGGAAAAGCACTAGCGGTATTTGTACCTTCATGGGTTGTTGATTAACTTCTTGGTTCTCGAAGAAACAAACCTCTCTTGCCATATCCACCACGGAAGCCGAGTATGTAAGTGCCGGTAAAGCTTGTTACAAGATCTATGGAAGAAGCAAACGCTTGTTGGTTAAGGGATTACACTTGATGATATTCCCTTCATGTGTGATAATAAGGGTGAAATAGACCTTAGTAAGAATCCCGTGAAACATTCACGAACTAAGCACATAGAGATTCGTCACCATTTTCTTAGGGATAATGTACAAAAGAGGAACATTTCAATTGAGAATGTAACCTTGGTAGATAAGTTAGTCGATATCTTCACTAAGCCACTTAAGAAGGAACCTTTCAATTACTTGCACTTAGGTCTAGGTTTAATGGAACATATTCCTTAACTGTGCATGCTTGATCGAGTCTTTTCGCTTTTAAGTCTTTTATTTTTGAATCAAATTTTACTTGGTTTCAAAATTTTTACTCTATTTTTCGTCCGAAAACATGGTTTATGACCACGGTTCTTTATTGATAAAGAACCGCAATCGAGCTAATGAACCGCACCCATATTTTTGGAACTGCGGTGTCTAAATGTAGTCTGGTTATTTTCATTTCCGAGTCTTTGAGTTTCTGGAAAATCTAGTGTTTTTGAAAACTTCCTTCCTTAATTTCAAAACACCTCAAAATATTTTTGGTCGAGACATGGTTTTGCATCGTTATTTCAATCTAAAAATGTTTTTCATACATTCTTGCGATTGCTAACGAACATGCCTACGCAATATGTATGGGGCACACAATCATAGCGAGAACAACATCGAATTATGGAGGACTCGTGGATTATCGAAAATATGTCATGACTACGTGTCTAGATAATCGCACCTCCAACATTTTTTTTACTTTCAAATAAGTTTCTTTTTGTCAAAGTCATGTTTGTTGGTTCTTGTGTGTTTTCTAGTCTTTATTTTCTCTTTATCATTACTTTAAGATAAGTTAGACTAGAATATTAGGATTTGCTGAATTGGAAAAATTCCCTCATGCTCCAAACACACCCTCTGCCCACGGATCCTTAAATATCCGCGGCTCCTTAAATTTAAGCAACCACAGACATATTTATTGAGCTGTGGTTAGAAGCCTTAAATTCTTGTTTGTATCAAACCTTTTTTCAGAACCACCCTATTTATTCCAACATTTTTTGGAATATTAGTTTCAAACATTTGACCATTCCCAAAATATCTTGTGTTTTCCCTACTTAACCCACACATTTTTGCATCTCTTCCATACCAAAGCAAAAATGTCTTACTCACCAAGTGAAATCTTTGATTCACCACTTCTCCGATTTCTCTCAACCCAAATTCACCCAAGGACACACCAAATCAAACCACTTCTCCTTCTAAGGAAATTGATTTTGGAAAGTCTTCTTTCCCACTTCATCCCTTTGGTGTTCTTCTTCCATCATATGATAATGTCATGCATCATGGAACATATTGTCATTGTTTTCAATATCAACATCTTGCCATGTTTTACATCTATAATGAGTTGAATTACATCAAATGTCTTCTAGTCAAGCCCCCACTTAATTATGACTACAAGAACATCACCAAGCCTTCTCCACGAAATTCCGCTACTATATCGTCTTGTAATTAAGCAAGTGACTTGCTTATTAATAAGACATCTAATTTAAGTAAATCCTAAGATTCTAGTGTAACTAAGATTAGAAGTATGCTTAAGTTTTTGGCTTGTGCTTCATACATCTTTCTATGACTGTTATTTCGTTGTATCTTTTCATGTTTTTCAACATGATTTATCTATGGATCTTGGATCTTTGTTTTTTTATGTTTTTTTATGTTTTTTTTGTAACCATTGCTATATGTTGTTGGGTGTTTCTTTCTTTCTTCTAACCCTTCTATGTAGCTTTTCACCATAGCTAGATCTCTGGGGTGCCCCAAGCAAGGGGAGTAAGCACCAATGGGGAGCCTTAGCAAAGTTGATTTTTTTCTTCTTCGAGGACTTTTGCTACCTTTTTTCTTCGACAAAAGGGGAGAAATGGAATAAAATCGTTTTCGAAAATCTTGTTTTTATACATGATTGAGTTTATATGTTGTCGCAATAAAAAATGAAGAGATTGTTAACGGAATGATGCCTAAAAACGTTACTTTTAATTTTCAGTCTTCCTTTGTTTTGATTACAACAATTATAAAAGCAAGCATTTACAAAAACATCGAAAATCGAATTTGTAAGTGACAGAAGTTTTTGAACAAAATTTAATTTTAAGAAAATGTTTTATTAAAAAGAAAATGGAATTTGAAAATTGGATATTACAAACGGATAAAGGATATTTATTTTGGATAAACTTTTCACCAGATGGAGTTTCCCTACTAGATGACAAAAATGAGTGGACTCTAGAGGCCATGGATCATTATAGGTCCGTTTACTGAACCGCAATAAAATTACTAGATGTCAATATTCAGACGCAAGAAAGAACAAATTCTCCTTTATTATTATCAAACATAATACATATATAGGCATGAGCCCAAGATAAGAATGACAGCAACTGATAACTAATCAATTACAATCAATCAACCATAATCAAGATTGACAACAAATATCTTATCATCTACCACTCCCCCGCAGTCCGAGCGGCGAAATCGCGAAACCTCAGACTGGAATAGAAAACAAAATACAAAATAAAACATGCTAAGAAATCCACTCCAAACAAAATAACGGACAAATAAACCAAAACCCCAACCTCAATCTTTACAGCAACATGACCCAAACACTACGCAACATATGATTATTCTTCTTAAAACTTCAATCGTGTAGATTTATGACCTTAGCATAAATCACCAACACACTAGACAATTGTGTAGATTTTTGAGCTTAGCACAAATCACCAACACAAGAAGATAATAAACAGATATGCTTAGTCTTTTTAGGGTTGTTGTATGTTTATAGGAATGAAGAAGGAGACATGATTGTTTATTGATAGAGAAACAATAGAAAAAAAGAAAAAAAAGTAGGAGACAATAGCATGATTTGATTAGGATGTAACATGCTCTTGATACCATATAAGATTACATTATAAATGTGTGTTCTCCTTTATTATTATCAAACATAATACATATGTAGGCATGAGCCCAAGATAAGAATGACAGCAATTGATAACTAATCAATTACAATCATTCAACCATAATCAAGATTGACAACAAATATCTTATCATCTAACAGTTTGCAGATGGCACTTTACTTGCAGCATCCGATCCCAAAAGGAGTGTAGAGGTGTCTCTAGGCGGGCGAGGTTCCAACAAGTTGTAAAACAAGGCAAACGCACCATTACTATGTAATATCAACGTGTCATCATTCAGAAGAAATCTGGTGTATGACTAGATAAGTCGATTTTAACTATATTTTTATGCAGCGGGTTATGCTGATTGGGTTCAAAGTCATCCAAAGGGCATTTCAAGTTGTACAATACTTCTGACTACGCTTACAAAGATCCGGTTGATACGCTTACTAAGGCCTTTTCCAAAGTCGCTTAAACTGGTTAAGTGCGGAAAAGGGTCATACCATTACCAGCAAAAGGTGTAGGCGCTCACACCACCAAGCCAAGCCTGTCTTTCCAATCGTGGCTCATTTTCCTTGAAGAACACACTATACGTGGCTTCAACTCAAGAAAGGCTAGTTAAACGAACCCCACATACATCTTGCTCTATAATTGTTTGAGTTTTATTCAGTTTAGGTAGCAGCATTTGCACACTAATGTGGTTGATCCGTATCCAAATGAGATCTATGATTACCTTACAACCCCGTCAACACTTTTATGATCGACAATTCAACATTCTTACGACATCCATGACTTCTAAACAATCCCCTCCACGCTCGATCTTCAGCAGGCAAGGCACGTTGGCAATAATGAAGCGAAAAGGACAAACCCTTAATCATTGTTGAACACTTCCGAAAGAATTCACGTGTTCACTTATTTCTTACTTTTGCAATAGACAAACAACAAATAATTCAGCAAGTAAAATCATACTTTGATCACTAGAAACACAATTTAATTGTGAGTAATACATATATAGATAAGGGCTAATTTAAAAAATGTCCCATGCGGTGTTTGGTTTTTGTCAAATGTCCTAAAATTAAAATAATTAGGTAATTACCCCTATTCGACCTTATTCGACCCTATTCTACTCCATTCTACCATATTCGACTAATTCGACCAATTCGAATTGAACCAAAACATAACACGTGGCACATTGTTTTTTTAAGGAAAGTACGAGTGGTCCCGCTAGTACACCCAAGTACACTTCTTGTAAGTGTACTTGTTATTCGCACTTGATGTCAAATTCATTATTCGACTTGTACTTTTAAAAAATAAATTTGTAATAATATTCCCCATTATTCGACTGTGACCCATAATTATTCGACCTGCTGTGACAACCGTGGTTTTGGGTTTGTCACTTGGTCTTACTTTTAGGTTATTTTATGTGTGCTTACTTGAATTGTGTGTTTACGTGTTTATTTTGTGTGAACGAGGTTGGTGTGGTTATCGTTTATGAGTATAGAGTACTCATAAGTAAATCGAGGAACGGTTATTTCATGTTCATGAGCTCACAAGTGGTGACTATGAAATGAAAATGGTGATATTGTGGTGTTTACGTATACGTATAAGTATTATAGTAATAGTATTTTTTTTGGATTTACGGTTTAGCGTTTAGAGGTCTCGGGTGAGGTAATTATCCAAAAGAATATTTTTCGGGATGGTTTTAAGTCATTTAGGACTTAGTTATAAAGTTTATTTAAGAATTTGAGATTTTTTTTAAAAGTGTATATTTTACGACTTTTACGGTAAAACGCGTAAAAACTGACTAGTTTTACGGTTTTGAGGTTTTGGAGGCTTTAGGAGCTGAAATAAATTAAGGAAAATTAAGGTAATATTAATAAGATATTTATTAATAATAAAATAAAGAAAAAAACGAATTTTATGGTGTTTAGGTCGGTTTAGAAGAGAAAAAAAGGAAAAAAAGAAAAGATTTATGGTAAGTGGGCTTTGGGTTGGACTAGGATTCACCCATACCCTATATAATGTATATACTAAACCAAATTCATTATTTTTCTGCTGGAGATAAAGGAAATTCGTGAGTTATATAAAAAAATTAGGGTTCTTCATAAAATTTTGGGGTTTTCATAAATCAAAGGTAAATCTTCATAACCCTTTTCAATTTAATTGTTTTTATGTTTAAATTAATCATTCTTATGATGGATTAGGGTTAGGGTTTAATATAAAAACAGTAAATTAATGTTGTATTAATCATAATATGATGATTACATAAATTAGGGCTTGTAATTAGAGGGATTAGGGTTAATTAATGTGGTTGATTTTGTTAAACCCGTTTTTAAAAACTGGGCAGAATTTTGAGTCAATTGTTTTGATCATATCGGGAGTTCTAGGAACATTCAAGATGCGATCCAAGTATCCCTGAAAAGGTATTTGAAGTGGATTTCCAATGCAAGAAACTAGAACTAAATTGGAGGTCGGGAAGCGGGTCAAAAACAGGTTACAACAGTCGGAGGTCAAAACAGTTTTGAATTCAGCCTGTTTTCTTTTTAAGTTTTGGGTTGTTTTGGGTACTTAGGGTTGCATTGGGATCTTCTCACGAACATGAGAGATGGTTTATATATTGTAATAAGGATCTGCACTTGGGCTAAGATTGTGGTTTAGGGTAAGACCCTCGAATGGTAATGAACTTTTCATACGTTTAAAATCAGGAAAACTGGAATGACAAAAGTATATATATATATATATCAGGGCCTTAACAGTAGCTTTAAGGTTAGGGCAAGTGGGAGTTGTTAGCCAACATATGTAAGGGTATGAATATTCCTTTTACAGAAACCATGGGTATGTTTAAGTGGACGTTTGACTTAAAGTTTTGAGACCTAAAACTGGGACTGTTTTGTGTAAAATTGTGAACGGGATAGCTATTAAACTTAACCAAGTTAAGGACTTGTTAGAGAAGGGTAATGGGGTGTTTAGAGTTATAAATGGGGTATTTATATGAGAGGGGGTTAGATGTCCATCATAGGTTGATGAACAATTTTAGAGGTTGGTTCATGTATTGATTTATGTGTTTTTGGATTATTAGCTTGGGGCTAGAGCAAGGACTTTGGAGAAGCAATCAGGTGAGTTCATAGTCCCATTTACTACGTTTTTTAAATGTTTTTTTTTCCAGTATGGGATGGAGATGACACTTGAAATGTTCTTTAACATGATTTAGTACTATGTTATAAAATGTGTGGACATAAATGTGTTATTGTGTGACTTGCGTGCTTATGTGTTCTCATATGTGCTTTGGTACGTGTTCTGCTATGTGAATCTTGTTTGGATTTTGATTGGCTTTGGTACATAGATGTATGGGCGTCTATGGGACCAGTTGTGATGTGTGTGGAGCGTGGGGCACGATCCGTCCTGAGTACTTGTGCATCGTCTCTTCGGAGGCAAGATATCTCGACGGGGATATAGTTCATCTTCCACAGGTGGTGTGGGAAAGATCCGGATAGTGTGGTGTGTGTTCTTGTGCGTGTGACGGGATACTTCTTGATTGTTATAATGTGCTTTGTGAATTGTAGATGTGGTTGGTACTTGGCTTGAGTTTTGTTGTGGATGCATGTAGCATGATTATCACATTACGGTCCATTACTATAAATTGTTTTTCTTCAACTTATTTACAGCGGATGTCAAGGTTTCTTATGATGTTCTAGATAACTTAAACCTATGTTCTCACCAACTTTATGTTGACAGATTTTAGTGTCATTTTCAGGTGAGGTAGTTGTGCAAGATGATGTTAGAAGTGGCTAGAGTATAGAGGCTGCTAGGATTGCATTCAAAGGAATCCCTTTCCTCTTAGATTTTATTTTGTGTTTTGATTAAGTGAACGTTGTGGTACCTATATGTTTGATGTTTGTTTATTTGTATGTCTTTGGTAAGAGGTAGGCATGTTACCTACTTACCTAGACGCCTGCATTGTTGAGATATTGTCACGACATTTGTGTCGCCATCTATGATATTTCAATTTCATTTAGTTCTCTCTATAGACACGCTGTTGTTGTGATGATATCCATACGTCGCGCCCCATATTCCGCCATGGTGGGGTGTGACAGAATGGTATCAGAGCCAATGGTTATAGAGAATTAGGTTGCCTAGTCGTGTAGCCTAGTCTATAGCTTAAGGGTCCCTGCATATAGGCGTCATAGGAGTATGTGTGCATTTTATAGTAATTGATGTGTTAGAATATTATTTTTGCAGTATTTGTTAGGTTATGAACTACTATGGTTCATACTTAACTACATGTTATTTTTTTTACGAGTTTTGATTAGTGCGGGTGGAACCATGGTCGTATACGCTAGTCATTGTTGGATTTCGCTTAATTATGTTTTCATGTTCTTTATACATTTCGAATTTTGTCTACGCTGGTTCAGCTGGACTACGAGTTTATGTGTTTCGTGCATTGGCTATGTTATTTTAATACATGGGGTTTTGGATCTTATCTTGTGTGGTTATGTGCTTGTGAGTTGTTGGATTATGTGTTATGTGTAGTATTAATTTCTTATAAGTGTCATCATAGGAGGGAGTGCATTGGTGAAAGGGAACATGTATAATTATGGAGGCCTACATAATTATATATGTGCCACAACACCACTGGACTTTCAAGTATGATTGCATGAAAGAGAGTTAATACATGCTTGTATAGTATATGTTGGATGGATTTGAGTGTATGTACGCTTATGCCTATGTATGTAAAATTATTTTCTACTTACCGGTTGTATTCTTGGGATGGTTGCTAGCCTCGTTTCTTTTTGAGATGTTCAACTTCTGTAGTAGCGCATTACTCGGGTCCTCATTTCACGTGTTTGTTTGTACGGTACTTTTGGCGTGAAGGATTTTGAGATGGTGGAGATTTCTTTTTGGGGTAACGATGCCTTTTGTTTCGAGTTATACATGGTAAAAAAAAAGAACTTGCAAATTGAAAAAAATGTTGTTGGTAGTCGATGAAATAAGGAAGTGTCGGGATCATGTTTCAAATAAGGTGGAATATAAATTCTTTAACATATAAGCATGACTCGGTTATTTTAAAATATTTTGGTTTTGATCACCTAAAGTTATTGTTCTTAAGTTAAAAATTTTGTTCTTATTTAGTGAAATATGTTAAAATCATGTAATTAATAGAGTTTTAATTTTCTGGAATTAAAATAAATTAGGTTCTAGTTTTGGTAATTATTGGGGGGTTTTAGGGTTTAAAAATCGTTTTTTTTTGGTATAAATCGGAGTAGGCAGAAACTGTCGCTAAACTGTCAAAATATGTCGCTAACTGTCAGAAACTGTCGCTAATGCCTAGGCAGATTTTGAGAAAAATCGTTTTGGTCATAACTTATTCGTTTTTAAAGGTTTTTGGGTGATTCAAAAGCCTAAAATTATGTACTCGGAACATACTTTTCAAATATTCAGAAAGTTTCGTAATTGGAAGTCAGTAGCTTGGTCGAATTAATTGTACAAGTGTTTAGTTTAAGGTTAATTTTCGGACAATATGGTTTAAACTCGTGTTTTGGGTATTTTGTGGTAATGAACACTTGGAGGGTTAACATAGAGATGAGTTGGGAAGGAATTTGAGAGTTCTTTAGACCTTATTATACGTGGTTATATTTTGATGAGTTTTGATTTATGGTACTTATGAGTAAGACTGAAATCAGGGTGACAGTGTTAAACCCGTTGAGTTATGTGACGGCTCCTAACTTGATTTCAAGACAGTTCTTGTCTGATGAGTTGCGAGATTTAGTTAGGTTGGTTACATAACTTTATGGTTTTGATAAGTTTCCTCGCGGACGGTTAAGGCTCATGTGTTGTTGGTTGAGATTATTTTCGTGTAAACTGAGTTCACGTTTGAACGTGAAGGTTTTATCAGGGATATGCATCCTCGTTTGTTTGCTGAGAATAAGTTTGAGTTTGGGAGTGAATCTCGGGACGAGATTTCTATTAGGAGGGAGTGATGTGACAACCGTGGTTTTGGGTTTGTCACTTGGTCTTACTTTTAGGTTATTTTATGTGTGCTTACTTGAATTGTGTGTTTACGTGTTTATTTTGTGTGAACGAGGTTGGTGTGGTTATCGTTTATGAGTATAGAGTACTCATAAGTAAATCGAGGAACGGTTATTTCATGTTCATGAGCTCACAAGTGGTGAATATGAAATGAAAATGGTGATATTGTGGTGTTTACGTATACGTATAAGTATTATAGTAATAGTATTTTTTTTGGATTTACGGTTTAGCGTTTAGAGGTCTCGGGTGAGGTAATTATCCAAAAGAATATTTTTTGGGATGGTTTTAAGTCATTTAGGACTTAGTTATAAAGTTTATTTAAGAATTTGAGATTTTTTTTAAAAGTGTATATTTTACGACTTTTACGGTAAAACGCGTAAAAACTGACTAGTTTTACGGTTTTGAGGTTTTGGAGGCTTTAGGAGCTGAAATAAATTAAGGAAAATTAAGGTAATATTAATAAGATATTTATTAATAATAAAATAAAGAAAAAAACGAATTTTATGGTGTTTAGGTCGGTTTAGAAGAGAAAAAAAAGGAAAAAAAGAAAAGATTTATGGTAAGTGGGCTTTGGGTTGGACTAGGATTCACCCATACCCTATATAATGTATATACTAAACCAAATTCATTATTTTTCTCCTGGAGATAAAGGAAATTCGTGAGTTATATAAAAAATTAGGGTTCTTCATAAAATTTTGGGGTTTTCATAAATCAAAGGTAAATCTTCATAACCCTTTTCAATTTAATTGTTTTTATGTTTAAATTAATCATTCTTATGATGGATTAGGGTTAGGGTTTAATATAAAAACAGTAAATTAATGTTGTATTAATCATAATATGATGATTACATAAATTAGGGCTTGTAATTAGAGGGATTAGGGTTAATTAATGTGGTTGATTTTGTTAAACTCGTTTTTAAAAACTGGGCAGAATTTTGAGTCAATTGTTTTGATCATATCGGGAGTTCTAGGAACATTCAAGATGCGATCCAAGTATCCCTGAAAAGGTATTTGAAGTGGATTTCCAATGCAAGAAACTAGAACTAAATTGGAGGTCGGGAAGCGGGTCAAAAACAGGTTACAACAGTCGGAGGTCAAAACAGTTTTGAATTCAGCCTGTTTTCTTTTTAAGTTTTGGGTTGTTTGGGGTACTTAGGGTTGCATTGGGATCTTCTCACGAACATGAGAGATGGTTTATATATTGTAATAAGGATCTGCACTTGGGCTAAGATTGTGGTTTAGGGTAAGACCCTCGAATGGTAATGAACTTTTCATACGTTTAAAATCAGGAAAACTGGAATGACAAAAGTATATATATATATATATATCAGGGCCTTAACAGTAGCTTTAAGGTTAGGGCAAGTGGGAGTTGTTAGCCAACATATGTAAGGGTATGAATATTCCTTTTACAGAAACCATGGGTATGTTTAAGTGGACGTTTGACTTAAAGTTTTGAGACCTAAAACTGGGACTGTTTTGTGTAAAATTGTGAACGGGATAGCTATTAAACTTAACCAAGTTAAGGACTTGTTAGAGAAGGGTAATGGGGTGTTTAGAGTTATAAATGGGGTATTTATATGAGAGGGGGTTAGATGTCCATCATAGGTTGATGAACCATTTTAGAGGTTAGTTCATGTATTGATTTATGTGTTTTTGGATTATTAGCTTGGGGCTAGAGCAAGGACTTTGGAGAAGCAATCAGGTGAGTTCATAGTCCCATTTACTACGTTTTTTAAATGTTTTTTTTCCAGTATGGGATGGATATGACACTTGAAATGTTCTTTAACATGATTTAGTACTATGTTATAAAATGTGTGGACATAAATGTGTTATTGTGTGACTTGCGTGCTTATGTGTTCTCATATATGCTTTGGTACGTGTTCTGCTATGTGAATCTTGTTTGGATTGTGATTGGCTTTGGTACATAGATGTATGGGCGTCTATGGGACCAGTTGTGATGTGTGTGGAGCGTGGGGCACGATCCGTCCTGAGTACTTGTGCATCGTCTCTTCGGAGGCAAGATATCTCGACGGGGATATAGTTCATCTTCCACAGGTGGTGTGGGAAAGATCCGGATAGTGTGGTGTGTGTTCTTGTGCGTGTGACGGGATACTTCTTGATTGTTATAATGTGCTTTGTGAATTGTAGATGTGGTTGGTACTTGGCTTGAGTTTTGTTGTGGATGTATGTAGCATGATTATCACATTACGGTCCATTACTATAAATTGTTTTTCTTCAACTTATTTACAGCGGATGTCAAGGTTTCTTATGATGTTCTAGATAACTTAAACCTATGTTCTCACCAACTTTATGTTGACAGATTTTAGTGTCATTTTCAGGTGAGGTAGTTGTGCAAGATGATGTTAGAAGTGGCTAGAGTATAGAGGCTGCTAGGATTGCATTCAGAGGAATCCCTTTCCTCTTAGATTTTATTTTGTGTTTTGATTAAGTGAACGTTGTGGTACCTATATGTTTGATGTTTGTTTATTTGTATGTCTTTGGTAAGAGGTAGGCATGTTACCTACTTACCTAGACGCCTGCATTGTTGAGATATTGTCACGACATTTGTGTCGCCATCTATGATATTTCAATTTCATTTAGTTCTCTCTATAGACACGTTGTTGTTGTGATGATATCCATACGTCGCGCCCCATATTCCGCCATGGTGGGGTGTGACACCTGCACTTTTTAAAAATTAGAAAACGGAACCCGAAATAAATCCTCATTGATATTCGACTTGTACTTTTTTTATTCGACTTGCCTGTGATTGAACATTTCACTTTCAATTGTAGGGTCATTCAGGTAACATTATCTACAAGAAACATAATTGATTGAGCTTGGGAAAGAATGTGATTTTCTAATATTCGTTTGATTTTGTAACTGGTTATATGGAGTTTTTCATCTCAGCATCGCATTTTACTTAGTAAAGTTAGGATTCTAGATTTCGGTAGAATCTCTTCAGATATTTGATTTTGTTACTGAAAGCTATTGATTGAATAGATTAGAAGTGAAAATGTTCATGAAGTCATGTGATTCTGGAAAAGATGAGCTTTTTGTTTTGGGTTGTATGGTTCTTACACCATCAATATGTGGGGACCAAGAACTATTAACATAAAAGCTGCTACTATTAAACTTACACTTAACAGTTTTCATCGGACTTCATTGTTTTATATTAAAAAGGTTTTACTCTTTACTCTCACATTCTTTCTCTTCTTCCCAAAATCAGAAAATACCATTAAAATCATCATACTACCATCCAAATCCAAAATAACCATCGGAATCACATCTGTTGGACATTTGATTTATTTCAGGTGAAATCTAAAGAAATTTATTGTCTCGAGATCTGTTCATTAATATATCTGCTATCGCACCTCCGGTCACCACCACCTTCGGTCGACCCCGTCGCCCTCAAGATTCAAAACCCAACTTAGTTTTCTTGTTAATCACCATAGCAACTGCCGCCGGCTTGATTCGATTCATAGTTTCCAGATCTGGTTTTTTAAGTATATTTTGTGAATGTGACTAAGATCTATTTTTTGTATCTTGAAAATTACTTGTAGTTTTAATTTTGCAGATCTGTTTTTTAAATTTTGGATTCAAGATTTAACTTTTAATATATAATATTTTCCGTGGGTTTTTAGCATAAATATAGGACAGAGATAAAGAAACTGTAGTTTGAACGTTTGCAAAAAGCAAACCATTGAAAAATAAAAACCTGTCATCTTGAAACAAACAACAATTGATAACCTGAAAATTGACTATTGATACCAAAAACATCTTCGGTTGACTTGACTTGATCTCCATTATCTGATTTTAAGGCTCTCCACGACAAACAACTCTCACTCATTCAATTGGGTAAAATGGACCAATTACATATTAAATTATCAGAGACGTAAAAATGCGACACAAATAGTCAAAGTCGTCCAATAAGTTTTGCAAGGTACATTCAGAATCATATAAACTTTAAGTTCATTCATTGTGTTGACGACAATTAAACAAACACTAAAAGTTAACCACTCCAAAGCTTCAGAAAAGCCATAATCATTCCAAGTGTCTATCATTAAAAGTACAATTAAACAAACACTAAAAGTTAGTTTTTTATTTTTTAAAAGTACGGATCGAATAATTATGGGTCAAAGTCGAATAATGAGGAATATTATTATAAATTTATTTTTAAATATTAAAAGTACAAGTCGAATAATGGATTTGACATCAAGTCGAATAACAAGTACACTTACAAGAAGTGTACTTGTGTGTACTTGCGGGACCCACTTGGACTTTTCTTGAAAAAAACAAGTTGCCACGTGTCAAGTTGTGGTTCAAGTCGAATTGGTCGAATTAGTCGAATATGGTATAATGAAGTAGAATAGAGTCGAATAAGGTCGAATAGGGGTAATTACCTAATTGTTTTAATTTTGGGACATTCGACAAAAACCAAACATATTAACTACGCCTTCTACGGGGTTAAGGTAACATGAGAAGGAATCTACGCGAAGATCATGAGGGTTTCCGGTTTCCAGAGTTATTGAAGTAAAGAAGGTTAAACTTGCATTCTTGATAGTCATTTTTTTTTTCGGTTTTATAGGCAAAGAAGACTCCTTAAAGACAGACATATAAGAGCATGAAATAATATCACATGTATTATTACTGTTGGTGTGGTCATATATTTGGTGGCTCGAGTTTTGCAATGGATTCAAATGGCTTGTGTTCAAGTAAGGCAAATTATTGATGGTCCGTTAATGGTAAATGAAGTTATCTCATGGGCCACCAAAAACAAACAACGTCTTATCATATTAAAGGTTAACTTTCGAAAGGTTTTTGAATTTTTAGATTAGAGGAAATAAGCTTTACTTCAATACATTGGTGTGACACCTAATTATGTTACCCATTTAACATCAATACTTTGTTGTCAACCCTCTTTTGTTCTTTGTGTCTAACTTTGTTTTCCAGTATGATCCCAACATGAACAAAGGTTGCAATTGGAAGCCTGCATCGAAAGAAGATTGCTTGAAAAAAATGCTTATATGGGATACCATATGGTAAGTGCGAATATACCTCAAAATAATCATAATTGATGAACAAAACAATCTCCTTAGGCTGAAGGGAGTTAGCCTATTCTCACGAGCGGCTACACTAAACTCGCGCGCGAGTCCCATTACCCTCTCAACTCACTCACACGCGAGTTTCTTGCTTGGAAAAATAATAATGAGTCCCTCACATATATATTTTTTTAAACCATTTTTTCTTTTTTATAAATACTAAATTTTACCATAAAAACTTTCACTCACAGTTTTAGTTTTTTCACACAAAACTTCTGTATTTTCAAGCCCAATTTATAAAATCAAAAATGGCATAAAGCTATGCTTCAGAAACAAATAAATCAACAACGACGTCGTCAGGATGCGTTTACGACATTAGCTGAAGATTTCGATGCCGCGTACGAAGCTAATACGACACTGTGCACAGCATGTGAGAAATGTTGTGATCTTTCCCCACAAAAACGTCATTTAATCGATATGTATCTAAGTAATAAATCTGATACCGATTACAACATCCAAAGATCTTTGTTTTGAAAGTAGGCAAAATTGGAGACTCGAATTGAAAAAAATACTGAATGGCTTAATAAGTTGGGTTCTTCATCCCAAACTCATATATGTTCTTCATCCCGAACTCAAACAACTCATATCGGTTCTTTGTCACAGCAACACCGACGCCGAAATGATTCTCCCGATCTACCCTTTCCAATTCCAAACGACTCAAATGGCTTACTTACTGACAATGAGGTGTATCAACTATACCTAGATCATAAAGTATTAAGGCAAACACTGGGAGAAGAAGAAAGGACACGAAGGGAGCTGGAGGCCCAAATTATGGTCAAAGAAGATGAAGAAGAAACAATGCGTTGGGAGTTACATGGTCAGTTATCGGATTTGGATCCGGAAATTAACTAATCGACTGTGTATTTTTATATTATCTATCTAGTAGTGTATTTCCTTTCTAATTGTATTCGAATTCCAGTATTTTCATGTTTTAAGTATGAAATAAATGTTTTAATTTTCGAATAAGAATTGTTTACGTTTACGTTTTTATTTAAGTTTTTAATTTACGAATTTAAATAATTAAAATACAAATAAAATAGGATATGATTTACGAATTTAAGTTTTTTATTTAACTTTTATTCCTTTTTATCTAACTTTTAAATATTCTCTATTTTACTTTATTTTTATTTAACTTTCATTTCAATTTCTTCCTATAAAATAGCATTATTACTTCTCATTTCATCACATCATGTTCTTTCTCCTCACACACAAAAACATTATCTTTTTCCTCAAACACCAAAACATCATCTTCTTAATGGCAACGCCAGTATGGACACCCGAGGAAGAAATAACGTTGTGTCGCGCTTGGGGCTATGTTGCTGAAAACGAAGTGCCACGTAACACAAGAAGTGCTCGTAGTTTTTGGGGTGAGGTTTTGCAAATCGGGGAGGGTCGTTTAGATGATCCAAGAAAACGAACGTACGATAGTATAAACGGAAAATGGAAGACCATAAGGATTACCGTTGGTAGGTTTGCTGAATATTACCACAACGCAAATCGTACACGGGTAATTGGAGCAACTGACGAGGATGTAATGAATAACGCCCTTCGTAACTATGAAGCTGATACTATGTGCTGGTTTAAGCATCTTCATTGTTGGGAGGTTTTGAAAAATTATCCGCGGTTTTTTCCTTCTTAAATAATTTGTGTGTCGTTTTTATTTATCCATGTGTTGTTTTTAATATCCTTGTAATGTTTTTATTTACCCGTGTATCGTTTTCATTTACCCGCGTGCACCGTGTTTGAATAAAATGTATGGATAAAAGTTTTTATTGTATGAATAAAAAATATTTAATAAAAAAAATGAGAGTGATGTGTATTGAGTTGTAGTGAGTTTGGGTGAGTGTCATTACCTCCAAAGGGGAGTTTGGGTGAGTTGTGGTGAGTTTGTTAAAAAGCTGATGTGGCGCTGACGTGGCGGTGAGTGAGTTTGGTGCCACTCCCTTTAGTCTTATGAAAGTGGCGCTAATACTTTACAGCTTGGACACTCGTATTAAACTCCAAGTCATAAGTAGTGTACCTCAACTTCATCAATTTTTCACTAAAATAAGCAACAAATCGACCACCTTGACCGGAAACTCGCCAATTGCAAGCTTTGAAGCATCAATTGAAGTTCAAACTTTAGAAAAATCAGACAATACTAGAATTGGTGTCGTAGTAAGCTTTTTATTGATAACATGAAAAACTGACTATGCTTCCTCCATTGGCATAACTGACTTCTCCTTTATACAATTTGTCAGTGGGTCCATAATGGAACTAAAATTCGGTATTAACCGCCTATAAAAAGAAGAAAATCCATGAAAACTTCGATTTTCGGTAATGGTAATTAGAGTTGGCTACTTTTGATCATCTGCTACCTTAGACTCATCCACATGTATTCCTTCAATAGGAAAAACAAGTCCCAAAAATAAAATTTTAGGAGTCATGAACACACATTTCTTCGTGACTGCATAAAAGATATCCTTGCGAAGTAAGGTGAAGACCTCCCTCACATGAGTGACATGACACTAAGAGAGAAACTGAAATAAGAATGTCATCAAAATAACAACTACAAACTTCATAATAAAAGGCCTAAGAAATTGGTTCATCACAGGCATTAATGCACAATGTATGTTTGATAGAATAAAAGGCATCACAAACCACTAATGCAGTCCTTCGCGAGTCTTGAAGGAAATTTTTATGATCACCATGTCTAAGAAAATTTGGTTTTACCCACTTTTCGAACCCAACTTTGTGAAGATAGTGCCACCACTGATTTGGTTAACAAAATCAGCAAGTCGATGAATAGGAAACTAGTAGCTCATAATAATCTTGTTGATGGCGTTAGTTTAAACACACATTTTCCATATCCGTCCATCCTTCTTTGGATTCAATAAGGTATGAACAAAACATGGGTTCATGCTTTCACGAACGTGATTTTTAGAAATCAATTCGTCAGTCTACCTATGCAACTCCCCATGCTTTTCAGGGCTCATTAGGTAATGTGTCTTGTTAGGAAATAGTAAAGCATGCTCCACATAATATTGATGTCGGATGTTACGCAATAGTCATAATCCACGAGGGATCATCATGAAAAAAATCATAAACTTTCTGAAACAAAGGAATCATAGCTTCGGGAATGGCGTTATCCACAACCACTTCTTTCCTAATTAGCACAAAACATCATCTCCCATCTCCAACTCATCCTCAATCTGCAAAAACCCTTAACTAAAATATGTTGTCTTTCTGTTCTAAAGCTAAAATTTTCAAAATCTTAACAGTATTCTATATTCAGTTGCACGGTCCGCGAGACGTCAGCTGAATATGTTTATTATTTACAACCCTACGTGATATCAAAGCGAAGTACGCCTAAATTGTTCTTGCAAGTTATGTTCAAAGCGACATCGTACGTTAGTCATTATGATAGGAAATTTAGGTCGGGGGAAAAGACTCGTAATTCCCAATCAGTAAAAGCCGCAAAGTTCGTGACACCTCAAACATCCCTTTTTGTAGCGGCATCAAGTTATTATTGGTGATTTTAGTGTCACCAAATATTTTTTTATGTAATGGTGATTACCCGAGACTAAAATGATTTCAAGTTAAGTTATAATACGAGTTCAGAGGTACAAAGTGAACGATTGTATGAACTATTAACTTGATCTCGTGTACGATAATGGTAAAGGTTGTGAATGTATATTAAGGGGGTAAGGACCTTCAATGTTTCCTGTAGTGACAAAAATTACTCATTGCCAGAGTGTTGCAATGGATTAAGGGATGTGCTTGTTTGCATTAGTGACAGAACTGTCGTTGTAGATAGATACATGCATAAAATATTAAATTCGAACAGTTTTTTTTGCAAAACTAATATTTATTTAAACAATCAAATGGCAATATTACCTCAATTCTTTAAGTTGGGTCATTTTCAACTCAAACGACCCACGAAGTAAAAATAGAACTATTTAATTGAAGAATAACGGTTCAAATTCAAACCTAGAACAAATTTAATTTGAAGGTCAAAATCAAAACCAAAATTGATGAACTAAGATTCTAAGAACAAAAAATTACATGATTAAGGATCAGAAGACATATTGAAGAAGCTGGAATAAACTTTTGTATTAAAGAAAATTTTGTGTATAAGTATTTAAAAATCAAAACATTTGAGAAAACTTTTAAATTGCATGACATTGGATATCAAAAAAGATAGAGGGAAATAAACCAAACCCTAAAGCATTTCTCTTCTCCAAAACTTTGTGGAAGTGATGTAAGAGGACCGGGTACGGTTCGCATTTTCGCGAATACGGCACACGACGGCACGAGCAACCACACCCCGGGTGGCATTTTCGTGTCTCACGCCATACTCGACTACTCGCCGATTATCATGAAAACGCGAGCGCCGTACCGGCGCTCGCATTTTCGCGATTTTTTTTAATTTTTTTATAAAAGGTAACGACTAGTTTTCTGAAAATATGAAAAAAGACCCGTTGGGTTGAATACCCTCTTTTTTCAAATTTTTACCCTAAAATCATCTTTTAAAAACCCCTATAAACTTCTAATTATTTCATCCTCAATACAACTCCTTCTCCTAAAAAAATTACTAAATCCCGACCAAAAAGATATGTCCAAATTTTTGGATTACTACAATCAACTTGACATGGATCAATATGCTCAATATTATGAATATTATGAGCAATATGCAAGTTTTGGGAACGACAAAGATGAAAGCTCGGGGAATGCCGAAGGTGAAAGCTCGGAACATGCTAGTAGGCGATTCATACCACCTGAACGAGAAGATGCGAAAAAAAGCTAATGAAAGATTATTTTGGCGACGAAAAAAACCCACCTAAAGACATGGAAGAATATTTTAGCTGAAGACATCATATGAGTTCTCGATTATTTAAAAAAATTGTTGATGATATTAGTAATTATACCGTTCACCCACTTCCCGATTACTTTGATTTTTTTCATCAATGTCCCGATGCAACCGGTCGTAGTTTTAGTACAACTATGAAATGCACATCCGCTATACGCCTATTGACGTACGACACTATACCGGATGTATTTGATGAGTATTTTGCAAGTTGCTGCTCGTTGTTCACGTGAATGTTTGTGGAACTTCACAAAATGCATTCTTGTTTTGTATGTTAAAGAATATATAAGAATACCAAATGAACTTTTTTAATGCAATGATGTCTAAAAACATTACTTGCATTTTTCGGTCTCACTTTGTTTTGATTACGACAATATATAAAAACAAGCATTTACAAAAAAAAAACGAAAGTCAAATTTTTGAGTTCAAGTATTTTCCATATCATCCATAATCACTTAAGGTATTAATAAACAAGTTCTTTACCTAACTAAGTGATCAATGATTTATAATTTTCTACACTTTTATTTTTAAATGACAAAAGTTTTTAAATAAAATTTAATTTTAAGAAAATGTTTTATTAAAAAATAGAAATTTGAAAATAGGATATTCTAGATGGATAAAAGATATTCTTTTTGATAAACTTTTCATCATATGGAGTTTCCCCACCAGCGGACAAAAAAGAGCGGACTTTAGAGATCGCGAATCATTATAGGCCCCTTCGGTGCCTTATTGATAAGGAATCGTCGGCCTATTAATGAACCACACCTAGATAGATCCGTCGGACCTTTCTCCTATAAATAGTGGACTATTTTAAGATTTCCTTTTCACCTCTTTGCAAACATATTATCTGATTCAAAACCCCTTCTTTAATCACACAAATCCTTGGTTATTTGGTTGATTACACTTGTTTAAGAAGTGAATCTTTCTCCCCTCATCTCATCCTTTCAAGTAGAAAGAGAAGACACTTTTATCCTTGAAGTGTTGTCTCAAGATCAAGATCCATACTTTGTTTCATCTTGTGTCATTGTTAAGATCCAAATTGTTGTGTTTGGAAGTTTTGTATGTATTGTAGTTAATACTTAGGCCTTAAAGTATATTGGTATAGATTGGTTCTAGCTAGGATTAGAACACGACTTTTAGCTTAGAGTCGGCAATTGGTTAAGCGACGTTTAAGGTTTCTCCACCACAAAGAGCTTGTTGATAAGTGAATTCTCGAGTAGGATACTCGATCGAGAAGTGGAGTATGGACGAAGATAGAGCTTCGTGGCCGAACCACTATAAATCCTTTGTGTTCGGTTTTATCTTTCCTTTCCTTACCTCTCTCCATTCTTTATTCATTATTGCATATACATTGTGATTATTAGTTTATATACATTATCACTAGTACATATTGTGCATAAGAAGGTTTCACATAACCACTCGAATCTAACTTTTTGAAAAGGATAACCGATTTTTTGGATCATTTAACTAGTGAAACTATTCAAACCTCTTGTAGTTTGTACAATTGGTATCAGAGCCTAGGTCATTCAAGCTTTTGAAGTTTATTGTATTTTAAATCTTGGATCGATCTATGGACTCTAGTAAGTACCTAGAAGGACAATCTATGCAAAGATTACTACTTTTTGAAACCGATAGTTTTGTTTATTGGAAAAATAGATTCGAAACTTATGTGAAATTAAAAGATTTAGATATTTGGCATGTTATTACCAATGGTAAATTTTAACCTTTACAATATAGTGAAGTTTCTAAAAAGGAAGAACTATTTACTTTTGAAAATTCAAATGATGACACTAAAAAGAAACTTGCTAAAAATAATGAGGCTAAAATGGTTTTTATAATGCTTTGTCGAAGAAAGAGTATGAAAGGGTTTTTTTATGTGTAAAACCGCTAAAGATATTTTGCAAACTCTTTTGATAACCCACCAAGGTAATAGTCAAGTCAAAGAAAGCAAAATCGATCTTCTTGTTCAACAATATGAACAATTTGTTATCATAGAAGATGAAACTATTGATAGTGCATTTGCTAGATTTAATAGTACTATTACTAGTCTAAAAACACTTGATGAAGGTTTTTACAGCAAGAACAATGTTAGAAAGTTTCTTCGTGCATTGCATCCATATTGGAGATCCAAGGTTACGACGATTAAAGAATCAAATGATCTCACCACATTATCACTTGATGAACTTGTTAGAAACTTAAAATTTCATAAGATGATAATCTTGAAGGACTCTTAGATGGTCAAGAGTAAGAGTGAAAGAAAGTCTCTAGCATTGAAGGCCAAGAAAGTGCATAGTGATCATGAAAGCTCATACTTTGATAGTAAAGATGAAGAATATGCTATGGCGGTTAGAGACTTCAAGAAATTTTTTAAGAGAAGAGGTCAATATGTGAGACAACCAAGCAAAGTCAAGAAGCCATTCTCTAAGAATCGATTTGTCAAGAATGAAAAAAGTGAAAGGAAGTGCTATAGATGCAGTGATTCGAATCATCTAATTAGTGAATGTCCCAAGACAACTCACGACAAGAATCATGTAGCATTCGTTGGAGGATCTTGCAGTGATAGTGGTAAAGAATGTGAGGAAAATAGTAAAGACGAAAAGTGTCTCATGGCTCATTCTTCAAAAGAGGTACATTCCAAAGCCGAATGCTATAGCAATGAACGTTCTTCCTTAGACGATCTAGAATTAGAAAGCCAATACGATAGTCTATGCAAACTAAGTCTAAAGTTCATAGAAAAACAGAATGCTAAAATCGACTAAGGCTAAACTTGAAAATAAGATTAGTGGGCTAAAAGATATATTAGCTAAAATGGAGAAAAATAAAGAATTTGATTTAGGATGTCTAAGTTGTAAAAACCTTAGGCAAGAAAATGAGGATCTCAAAAGCACATCCATTAAGTTGGAAAAATTCATGAAATGTATAAATGCTCTTGATGATATGCTAAGTAGATAAATTCACTCTAAAGAAAGACATGGTTAAGGTTTCAACACTGATGAAGCATCTACAAGTAACAAGTTAAATTTTTAGAAATAGTAACTGCTGACCGCGGATCATGATTGTACTCCGGGGTTTCTTATAATTATGGAACCAGAGAGAGAGAGATAATGAACCCCGGACAGAATGTCTAAAAATGAAGAATTTTTTTTTTGAAAAATCTATCTTAGATAAAGGGCCAAGACATCTTGTCATTAATAAAGCTAAAGTACCAATTATTGATGAAAAAGGGGGGAGTTTGGTAAATTCTATACACTTTTAAGTAAACCTTTAATGGGGATGAAGGATGTAATAAAGAAATCATCTACTCCTCCAAGAGTAAGAAATGATTCAAAGCCTAGAAGAAGATTACCCCCGTACCTGAAAACAATAATCATTCTAATTCGAAACCTAGGAGTAAAACATATACACCTAGAAACAACAATCATTCTAGAACAAGATCTAAGACACCTAAGAAAAACAATGGACACCAAAATACTCTGGTAAATTGGAACACTTTTCAACAACAATGTTTTTCTCCGTGGAGTATGTGTCCTCTATTCATGCATCCCAAACAAATGCAAGGGATGTTTGGAACTAAAACCTTTGGACCCATGAGATATTGGGGACCAAATGTTTGATTTTGTGTGTTGTTACCTAGATCTTCTTAGGGATTTATTTAGAGCCAGATGAGTGGATTAAGGATAGTGGTTGTTCTAAACACATGACGAGAAATCGAAGTCTATTCTCTACTTTCAAAGCATATGATGGAGGTAACGTCACATTCACTAGTAAACTATGTGGTAACATCATTGGCAGAGGTACGGTTCCTCTTGACTCTATGACCATTGAAAATGTTGATCATGTAGATAACCTAGGTTTTAATTTACTTAGCATAGGTCAAATTTGTGACAATAAGTGTAAGGTCATCTTTTCCGAACATGATAGCAAAATCGTAAAAGATGGAAAAGTCATTAGAAAAGGTGTTAGAAAGCATGGGCTTTATGTCATGAAGGCTAGTAGAATTTCTAAAGACAACATATGTCTAGCGACCTTAGACGAGAGTTCTACTCTTTGGCATAGGATATTAGGTCACGCAAATATGTGTTTTATTCAATCTTTGGTCTCTAAGGAGTAGGTAAGACATCTCCTCAAGATCAAGTTTGATAGTCACTTTTGTGATGCTTTCAAAATTGGGAAGCAAGTTCACACTAGTCATAAAGCCAAGAATATGGTTTCGACCTCACGGTGCCTAGAGCTCCTACATATGGATCTCTTTGGACCTTCCGCCATACGGAGCTATGCAGGTAACCTTTATACCTTAGCAATAGTTGATGACTATTCTAGATTCACTTTGACTAGATTTTTGGCTAATAAGAATGAGGCTTTCGATCATTTCGAATCTTTAGTCAGAAAATCCAAAATCAACTAGGATGTTCAATTGTTTCTATTAGGACGGATCATGGTCGGGAATTTGATAAGTATTATTTGGGGCCTTTTGTGAAGCTCGTGGAATTACCCATAAATTCTCGGCTCCTCGCGATCTACAATCAAATGGGGTAGTCGAAAGGAAGAATAGGACTCTCCAAGAGATGAGTAGGACCATGTTAAACAACAATCTTTGCCTCAAAAGTTTTGGTGCAATGACGTGGACACATCGACCTATATTCTCAACTAAATTCTTAATCTACCTTTTCTAGGAAAACCCCCCTATGATATTCTTAAAGGTAAGGAACCCTCATTAGAATACTTTAAGCTGTTTGGAAGCAAGCGCTTCATTCTGAACACCAAATATTACCTTATCAAGTTTGTCCCAAAGTCGAGCGAAGGTATCTTTTTAGGGTATTCTCAATCTAGTAAATCCTATATAGTCCTTAATAGAACCTCGATCGTAATCGAAGAATTAGTCAATGTGACATTTGATGAAACTCCTCCTTTATCTAAGAAACTAATTTTGGTAGATGATGAATTAGACATAGTTAGAGCCAAAGAGGTTAGAAAACTAGGAGATGAAGACCATAATATTGAAACTGGAGTAAACATTAAGAAATCTAAGGATCATGCCCTAGATAATGTCATAGGCGACCTTAATCAAAGACCCTTAGATCAAGCCCAAAATCAAAGTAACTTCTAAATGCCTCGTTTCTTTGATCGAACCTAAGAATGTTAAAGAAGCTTTGAGGGACGAAAGTTGGGTCGCCATGCAAGAAGAATTAAATCAATTCATTGCTAATGATGTTTGGGAACTTGTTCCTTCACCTAAAATACCACCATCATAAGAACCAAATGGGTCTATAGAAATAAACTAGATGAGAATGTTGTAGTGTCTCGAAACAAGGCTAGACTTGTAGCTCAAGTTTATAATCAATAAGAAGGAATCGATTATGACAAAACGTATGCAACCATAGCAAGGTTAGAGTCCATTAGGATTATTTTAGCATATACTTGTGCGTTAGATTTTAAGCTTCAAAAAAATAGATGTAAAGAGCGCATTTCTTAATGGTTTCATCAATGAGGAGGTATGTGTGGCTCAACCTCCGAGCTTCATTGATTTTGAGAAACCGGATCATATTTACAAGCTTAACAAAGCTCTTTATGGTCTTAAAACAGCACCCAAAGCATGGTATGATAGACTTAAAGCATTTCTTGTACAACATGAGTATACCATGGGAATGGTAGACAATACGCTCTTTAAGAAGAAGAAAGGATCTCACCTTATCATTGTTCAAATATATGTCAACGACATTATATTCTTGTCAAAGTATGTGTGATGACTTTGACAAAATCATGCATGATGAGTATGAAATGAGCATGATGGGTGAACTTAACTTCTTCTTAGGACTCCAAATTAAACAATGAACGATGGTATTTTCTTTAATCAATCTAAGTACATTAAAGAAATGCTTAAGAAAATTGGATTAGAGGACTCTAAGGCTATGAACTCCCATGGCCCGATGATTGTGAGTCGGTAGACAATACCAAATATAGAGGTATGATTGGTAGTTTGTTGTGCCTAACGACAAGTCGACCCAAAATCATATTTAGTGTTTGTCTTTGTGCCCGCTATCATGGAGGCTCCCAAAACCCCTCACCTTGAAGGGGTTAAGCGTATCTTCTGATAGATTAAAGACACTATACATTTGGATTCTGGTATCCCAAAGGGACCGGCGTAGAAACCATAGTTTACGTCGACTCGAATCATGAAGGAGACTATGTGGACCGGAAAAGCACTAGCGGAGCTCTTAAATTTCTATCTGGTCCACCAAGAATTGTATTTGTAACTGAATGGGTTGTTTTTTAACTTCTTGGTTCTCTAAGAAACAAACCGCTCTTGTCATATCCACCACAGAAGCCAAGTATGTGAGTGCCGGTAAAGCTTACCAACAAGCTCTATGGATGAAGCAAGCGCTTGTTGATTATGTGATTACACTCGATGATGTTCCCATCATGTGTGATAATAAGGGTGCAATGGACCTTAGTAAGAATCTAGTGCAACATCCGCGAACTAACCACATAGAGATTCGTCACCATTTTGTTAGCGATAATGTCCAAAAGGGAAACATTTCTATTGAGAAGGTACCCTTGGTAGATAACTTAGCTGATATATTTACTAAGCCACTTAAGAGGGAACCTTTCAACTACTTGCGCTTAGGTCTAGGTTTAATGGAACATATTCCTAAATTGTGCATGCTTGATCGATTCTTTTCTCTTTTAAGTCTTTTATTTTTTAGTCAAATTTTTCTGGGTTTCAAAATTTTACTCTGTTTTTCATCCGAAGACATGGTCTCTTTATTGATAAAGAACCGCAACGGAGCTAATAAACCACAACTATATTTTTGGAAACGTGATGTCTAAATGTTTTCTACTTATTTTCATTTCCGAGTATTTGAGTTTCTGGGGAAAATCTAGTGTTTTTGAAAACTTCCTTCCTTAATTTCAAAATGCCTCAAAATATTTTCTTAATGGAAGAGAAATGTTTTTGGATTGTTAATTCAATATAAAAACGTTTTTCATACGTTCTGGGCGATTGCTAAGAACATACGTTCGCAATATGTATGGGTCACACAATCATAGAGAGAACAATATTGAATTATGGAGGACTCATGGATTATCGAAAATATGTCGTGAGTACGTGTCTAGATAATCGCACCTCCAACATTGTTTTTACCTTCAAATAAGCGTCTTTTGGTCAAAGTCGTGTTTGTTGGTTCTTGTTTGTTTCCTAGTATTTATTTGCTCTTTAGCATAACTTTAAGATAAGTTAGACTAGAATATTAGGATTTGCTGAATTTAAAAAATTCCCTCATCCTCTAAACACACCCTCTGCCCACAGATCTTTAAATATCCGCGGCTCTTTAAACTGAAGGAACCGCAGGCATATTTATCGAGCCATAGTTAGAAACCTTAAATTCGTGTTTTTCTCAAACCTCTTTTTAATAGAAGCACTCTAATTATTCTAACATTTTCTGGAATATTAGATTCAAACACTTGACAATTTCTAAAATATCTTGTGCTTTCTCTACTTAACCCACACATTTTTGCATCTCTTCTATACAGAAGCAAAAATGTCTTACTCACCAAGTGAAAGCCTTGATTCACCACCATTTCTCCAATTTCTCTCAACCCAAATTCACCCAAGAACACATCAAATCAAATCACTTCTCCTTCTAAGGAAATTGATTTTGGAAACTCTTCTTTTCTATATCATCCCTTTTGTGTTCTTCCTCCATCGCATGATAATGTCATGCATCATAGCACATTTGTCATTGTTTCAACATCTTGCTATGTCTTACATGTATGATGAGTTGAATTAAATCAAATGTCTTCTAGACAAGCCCCCACTTAATTATGACGACAAGAACATCACCAAGCCTTCTCTACCAAATTCTACTACTACGTCGTCTTCTAATTAAGCAAGTGACTTGCTTATTAATAAGACATCTAAGTTAAGCAAATCCTAGGATTCTAGTGTAACACAGATTAGAACTATGCTTAAGTTTTTGGCTTGTGCTTCATACATCTTTGTATGAATTTTATTTCCTTGTATCTTTTCATGTTTCTTAACATGATTTATCTATGGATCTTGGATCTTTGTTTTCTTGTGTTTGTTTCTTTTATATTTTTTGTGACAATTACTATATGTTGTTGGGTGCTTCTTTTTTTCTAACCCTTCTATGTAGCTTGTCACCATAGCTCAATCTCTTGGTGCCCCAAGCAAGGGGGAGTAAGCACCAAGGTGGAGCCTTAGCGAAGTCGATTATTTTCTTCTTCAAGGACATTTGCTATCTTTTTGCTTCGACAAAGGGGAAGAAATGGAATAGACTCGTTTTCAAATTTTTATACATGATTGAGTTTATATGTTGTCGTAATGAAAAAGGGAGAGATTGTTAATGCATGATGCCTAAAATGTTACTTGCATTTTTCGGTCTCGCTTTGTTTTGATTACGACAATTATAAAAACAAGCAATTACGAAAACAATGAAACTCAAAATCTTGAGTTCAAGTATTTTCCATATCATCCATAATCACTTAAGGTATGAATAAACAAGTTCTTAACCTAACTAAGTGATCAAGGATTTATAAGTTTTTTAACTCACTTTTATTTTTAAGTGACAAAAGTTTTTGAATAAACTTTAATGTTAAGAAAATGTTTTATTAAAAAGAAAATAAAAATTTGAAAATAGGATATTCCAAATGGATAAAGGATATTCCTTTTAGATAAACTTTTCACCAGATGGAGTTTCTTCACTATAGGACAAAAAGGAGTGGACTCTAGTGACCGCGGATCATTATAGGTCCATGCGGTTCCTTATTGGTAAGGAACCACCAACATATTTAATGAACCACGCCCAGATGGATCCGTTGGACATTTCTCTAATAGTGGAGTATTACCTCTTTTGCACACATATTATCAGATTCAAAACTCCTTCTTTAATCACACAAATCCTTGGTTGATTACACTTGCTTAAGATGTGAATCTTTTTCCTCTCATCTCATCCTATCAAGTTCAAAAAGAAGAATCCTTTCATCCTTGAAATGTTGTGTCAAGATCAAGATCCAAACTTTGTTTCATCTTGTGTCGTTGTGAAGATCCAAATTGTTGTATAATTTGGAAGTTGTGTATGTATTGTGGTTAATACCTAGGCCTTAAAGTATATTGACATAGAACTATAGATTGGTTAATACTTTTAGCTTAGAGTCGGTAATTGGTTAAGCGACGTGTAAGGTTTCTCCACCATAAGGAGCTTGTTGATAATTAAACTCTCGAGTAGGGTACTCGAGGAGTGGAGTAGAGACGAAGATAGAGCTTTGTGGCCGAACCACTATAAATATTTGATGTTCGATTTGATCTTTCCATTCCTTACCCCTTTCCATTCTTTATTCGTTATTGCATATACATTGTGATTATTAGTTTAGATACATGATCATTTGTTCATATTGTGCATAAGAAAGTTTCACGTAACCACTTGAATGAAGGATTTTTGAAAACCGATCTTTACCGTTTAACTAGTGAAACAATTCAACCCCTTCTAGTTTCTACCAACTTGATCTTTGAAGCATACAACCTCCTCCAAGATCTTTGAAGCGTGTGTATTGCTTGTGTGCCTCCGTTGTATAGATATGGACGCCAACAAACGCCCAAAAATGGGGCAAATTGTACACATGCTCGAGGCAGAAGATTTTCCCTTCCGCACAGTGAGTCTTTTAAAACTATTACCTCACTGTTACCAAATGGGAACGGGTCAAAACATGTTTTGTTCAGAATGATGACACGTTGATATTAAATAGTAATGGTGCATTTGCCTTGGTTTACAACTTGCAGGAACCTCGCCCGCCTAGAGACACGACTACACTCCTTTTGGGATCGGATGCTGCAAGTAAAGTGCCATCTGTAAACTAGTTATCTCGATTGTGTTCGTCGCCCATTATAGTAATTTGTTTGTTCTTTTTTGCTTGGATGATGATCTTATACATATGAAAATGCGTCTGAATACTGACATCAAAGAGCACTGTAAATACAGCGAGTTATTTTGTACTTGAATCATTGGTTATCTTTTGCCATCCATGCATCATTCAGTTAACATATGAAACGAAGCTATATGGTCAATGTATGCTAGCGTGATCGTTGAAGAGTGCCGGGCTCGTTGACCGGGGACCCACTACAAGAAAAACGTCTTTTAATGACACACAAAAAGTGTCAGAAAATGTCCTAAAAAGTGTCACTAAAAGACTCTTCTTTTCACCTACAGTTATAAAAAGTGTGAGTTAAAGTCCTGCTGGTAAAAGTATATAGTGACACCATTTTCTGACACTTAATAGTGTCAGGACAAGATGAAACAATTTCTGACACACACTATCTGTCACTATAGGTGTTACTATGGCTTACTATAAAAATGATACAAAATACTGTACTAATTACACATAAAAACTAATACTGTAATTAATAAAACAATCTGAGATTCAAACACATTTATTATTTCAACAATATCTCGGTATAGACCAAGTATTTTCCAATTTACAAACAAGAAACAAACATCTTTCTCAAGTATGAAATGCAAGTATGATTATCACAATTCAACGAAATACAGAGCTAAAAAAGAAACTGGGCTTGCTCACAATGGCTTGCTCGGGCTCCACAATGGTCATGTCGCTTTAATTGGTTCCTTCACACATTGCACACGTTCAAAAACCATGTGGGTAAAACAGGTTCAGGTTAGAGTAGAGCAGGTCATCTGTTTAATGCAAGTCACAATAAACAAAGTCGGGATGCCGGTTCGTGTGAACACAACACTTATCTATCTCATAACTAGGCAATTTGTTAACGGTGATCACAAAACAATTACATTACCAACTTTAGCATCACAATCCAAAGCTTCAAATATTATTTAGATGATTTGCAAAATCTTAGCTAAAGAAAATTTAAAATCGACCCATAGTAACTGTGTTCGCGGATAAACAGTTTATATTTCTTTGTGACAATAACAGAAAAAAAAACAAAATTGCGGTCAAGCCAATTTGTTCATTTAGGCCCACACTATAAAATTTTCCCATTATGCAATCCCCCCACTTTTCCATAACTGGCAAAGCAAATATCTGTACACAAATATCACCAACTAAGTTGCTCAACAACCGAATTTTGTCCATATTAAACTCACCTTGAATCCCATTTTGTTATCAAGGCAAGAATGCCAATCTGCCTTCATGTCTTTCAAAGGAACTTGGTCATGCGGCCTATCAAAAAAATAGTAAAAATAATACTATTACTGTAGAGTAAAAGCATGACACAGTGTCGTGGTAAAAACTGCAGAGATACACCCCTCTTTGGAACTTATATACAATGTTCCACATCTGCAAGGTCTAGCTCCAAGTAGAACTAGTATATTCTTTCCACTTGCGGAAAATATGATATTTAGATCTCATATTACTATCCCCATCTCATTTCGTAGTTAAAAATCACTAGTAGGGATCTAACCTCATTATAGTCTACAAACATTTTGTCCACCCTTAAGTATGCTTCTATCATTGTAACCTAAATATTATAAAAAATATGATTGTCAGTTGAAAGCATATTGTTAATTACTTAAACGATAACCCATATATCATAGTTTACGTACAGTATCATCGCTTTGCCCAGTTAATCTAAGATATTGAAGTATGACATGATCCACTGGGAAGAACCACATTGTGGCACCATACTCAGGACACATGTTGCCAATTGTTGCTCGGTCGGCAAGAGATATTTTACCCACGCCCTCACCTATCACATAAGATAGGCCACATTATCAATTGTATATATATTTGTTATCTTCGTGTTACTAACGACAGCTAGGTGTACCAACCATGAAACTCAACAAATTTCCCAACGACACCATACTTCCTCAACATTTGTGTGACAGTCAAAACCAAAGCAGTTGTGGTAACACCATATTGCAATTTTCTTGATAACTTAAAGCAAACAACTCCAGGAAAAACCATACTTATTGGCTATAAATAAGAGAATACAATTTATTAGTTATTTTACTTTGCCAAGTACCATAGAAAATATGTCAGGTTATATGTTATATCAGAATTCTATACCTGCCTAAGCATCGCTGCCTCGGCTTCAATACCTCCAACAAACCAGCAACACCTACCCCATAAATCATAGTAGTGGCGGAATTAGTTCCCACAACACTATCGGGACTAAGCACTCCATCAGTGTTGAAAACAACGCGGCCCAGGTATTCAAGGTTAACCTGAAATTGCATCAAGACAAATCATAATTGCTTTTTGTCTAACTTATTGGCAATCAAATTGCATATTAAGATTATAACTATAACAAACACGCAGAAAGGGCAGATTTTCGGCTAAATATTAGTGTTTTCATCCATAAACTGCGAGTCAAAACAGATTAAAATTGGGTAGAAAAGTAGGTGATTATATGACACCTAAAAAACCATTTTTGTGGCAGCTGGTATCGAACTGATTATTTGACGCCTAAATAACCAGATAATCAAAATCACTTGATCCAAAGACCAGAAACTTCTTATGTGTGTGATGTAGCTCATAAATCTTTTAGATTAGACCCTATACTTGATGCACGATACCAGATCCTCGTTTCTTTGAAATTCTAGTTCCATATTTGCTTGAACTGCATTTGCTGACCTAGTAACATCAATTTGAACTGAATGATCAATCACAAGATCCACCAGAACTTGAAGCAAAACATCACAAAGAAATAAGTCATTTGTTGCCAGTTTTGCGTAGGCACAATAAAAGCCCTGAATGAACATGTCAACTGTAGATATCATAGTATTCTTTTCATCAATACGCATATACAAGACAACACAAATTACGAAAGGATATAAACATAAAAAATAAATGATGGAAAGTTAACATGCTGAGATAAATCGAAGTATGTACCTGCCGGCTTGAACGGGAATCTCGACTTGCTTTGGTGTTGTCTTCTCTCAATCAATAATCTTCTCAATGTATTCCTTAGTAACTTGGAAATTATCACAATTACGGATCGCAGATTCCAAAAGAATCCTAATGGAACATGGCAGCTTGTCTGTTTTTCATACCAAAAGGATTATAGTTATTCGATAGTGACATGATAAACGTAAGTATTACCCCAAATTTACAAACACTCTAAGCTGTTTGGTTCACGAGTTGAAAAACCAAAGGTTCAAATTTCTAGTATTTTTAACATGGGACATATTAAAAACTACGTTATAGTAATCCTTAGGTGTGTTTGGTTGGTAAAATGGTACATAAATCTGCTGATACATTATGTTGTAAATGACATAATTACCCTCATGGAATTTCAACACTTCATCTTCAAGATCTATCTCTTTAACCTTTCAACCAAAATATCAACATGCTGATTAAATAGGTGGGCTTAGAAAGATATGTGACGGCAAAAACATGAATTAGTTTTCGGATTTGTGATTAGCAAACCAATTTAAGAACCTATAATTAGCAAACCAATTTAAGAATCTATGATTAGCAAAGCAATTTTCGGATCTGTGACTGACTTCTTGTAAACCAATTTTTAGATCTGTGATTAGCAAACCAATTTTCGAATCTATGATTAGCAAAAAAAGAAATTAAAACTTATCAAAATATTAAAAACTATCGTAGATAGAAAGATATGTGAAAGATGAAAAAGAAATTGAGAATAGAAGTATGAATCTAGATGTTACAAATTAAAGAAAAATGGTGTTGAGAAATAAAAAATATAAGGGATAAGTACAGATTGAGAGAGGAAACAAGGAGGAAGAGGAGGACATTTTTGTCTCAGCCTACCTTTTAACTTCCGTCTTTTAAATCCTTTCATTCATTAGTGGTTTAAAAAGACACCATATTTGATGTATTATAATATCAAATTCTTTTACTATTTTTGAACCAAACATAGTATTTGATTGAGTTTTAATTTCAAACCTCACAAAAACCAGTGAATGTTGCCTAACCAAACAACCCCTAAATGAAGATCGCCAATCATCTAGAACAATGATTTGGAGTTGGATGCTAGTTTTTGGTCCAAAATATGTCAAAATACTTGTATAGACATGTCTAAAATTGCAGCAAACTGTTAAGGAGATAAGTACCTAAATTAGCAATTCCAAACGCACTTTAGCTTTGTCAGTGGCATACCGTTTCACCTACAATGTTTTCTAAATTACCCAGGAATTTTCCAGTATAAGTTGTCGGTAGTATTTAATAGCTTAGTGTATCTTGTAATTAGTAAATGACATCACCTATGTCATGATGTCAGCATGTACAACTTTCACACTCTAAAAACTCAAGTCACACTCAAATATCAGATACTTGAATTACCAATTACAGGTCTATGCAATTAAGGCTATCTCTAGGTGGACGTGCTTGAGCCCATACAGGTAGGGGAGGCCCAAGAACAGTATATCACAGATGTCAAAAAATGGAACTCAAGATAGTTAAACACTATATCAGATTCAATTACAGTAGGTGGTCTGAAAAGGAAGAACATCCCTATCATTCTAATGACATACGATATGCCCAATGTCATGTTAGTTTATGCTTTATTCTTACCACATATTTCTTACCGCATATATAATGAGTTGCTATTGCTAATTTGACTCGCACATGAGTCCCCTAATTCTCTTTCCGCCCCTCACTTACGTATCTAAGCACTATATGTCTTTCCATATGCTTGTTAGAGAACTTATGGCGCCGACATAGCATACCGTGGGCGGGGCTGTGATATAGCCGCGTAATAGCTCCCTATTTTTTTAGCTATAACTGTGGCCCTTATTGTGGCTATAACTGCTAGCAAGTGTTGTTCCGGTTGCCAGCAAGTCTATTTTCAGGCACATAATCTAACACTATAAAACAGCATATCTCTACCGATCCACATTCGCCGAAACTAAATCGCACAATACACTCAATCCTAATCACTATCATAGACTATAATTAACAAACAAGAACTCATACATTCACATCAAAATTTCACATCAACAGACTAGAAACTGATTAACTGATTAACCTAACTAGCGATTGAAATCAAAATCACATTAACAAACTAGAAATCAAAATCATGTTAACAGCTATATTAAGGACTTACTTTCAATTGTGTTGCGATTCTAAACCGACTTCGAAACTGATTAACTGATTAACCTAACTACTGATTCAAAATCGACTTCGAAACCCTAACTGCCGATCTAAACTGATAGAGGAGGAGAGATTAAGTGTGTGAGATGAGGCGATTGAGTGTGTGAGACGGGGGTGATTGAAGTAGCAGCGATTCATACTGCAGATCCGCTTTTGGAGGAGAGAGTTTTTTTTCTTAACGAATGTGAGAGAGTTTGATTACTTTTGGGTAAAATTTTAAGAGTATAAGGCGAGTGCATTAGTCTGTATTCAAGACTTAATCTTGCTGTTTACACTCGACAGTTATGTTTGCCTGTACACTCGTTGTATATACTTGCCAAGGAAACAAAGTTAAACTTGCTATTTAACGCAAAACCAAAGCAAATTCTTAAACTTAAAAAAAAACTGACATAACACCTCCATATCCCCCTGCCTCCACCACCTTCCCACAAAATCACAACACGAAACTTCTGCACTCCGCACCTCACATCCTCACTCGCCGAAACTCTTGCTTCCGCTTGCACACTCTCACCACCACCTCTCCCCCAATCCCTATCGGCCTCCATAATGCCAACTTCAAAAAGTCATCATTGAATCAAAATATACAAAAAATCAAGTAATTAAACAAACTAATTTCATCAAACAGTTGGTGTGCGTCATCAAACATCTAATTGCCTTTGTGTAATTCATCAAAATCTAACCAAACAAAAACTATTTTCAACTAATTGCCTTAATTTCGTTTAAAATCTAACCGATTAGTGTGATTCATCAACAAATATATCAAGGCCTAACTGAGTTGTTTAGTATAACTGATAAAAAAAAATCATCGAGAGATATAACTACCTTCTAACGGTATAGGTGATGACGATGACGGTCGGCAATGGTTACGGCGGTCGGCAATGGTGGAGGCGGAGACATCACCGTTATTTTAGGCGAACATTGTTGAAAATGACTTTAATGAGTCTAGTGTGTGAAAAAATGACTAAGGAGTATATTTTTATGTGTGTTTAATTTTATTTTTTAAATGTAACTTAAAAATTAGGATTGATTTTAAAAGATTTAAAAGAAATGAAAAAAATATATAAATTGGACTGTTCTTTAGTGGAACTTTTTTCTCGTATTATCGTCGGTCTCATTCAGGTGTTCGTTCGATAGTGAGTAAGACCAGACCATATTAAACCGAAAATCATCTATTAAGTAAAGTGTGAATAGAAGAACGGATTGAAATTGGTTAGATCAAGTTCGAGCTCGAGGTGATTTATTTATTGGAGTCAATCCGTGGTAGGGCTGAGCAAGGCAGACCCAAAACCGACTCGGACCAGACCGGACCGACCCGAACCGGACCGGACCGACCCGAACCGGACCGGACCGACCCGAACCGGACCGAACAAATTCGGTTCGGTCATTGGTCCGGGGTTTTAGGCGAATTCGATCCTCGGTTCGGTCGGTTCGGTCCGGTCTGGTTCGGTCCTACCAAAATCTTGACGATTATGCCTAATAGGACCGGACCGGACCGTACCATTTCGGTCCAGTCTCGGTCCGAGGTTTTGGACGATTTCGGTCCTCGGTCCGGTCCGGTCCGGTCCCAGACCGATGCTCAGCCCTAATCCGCGGTCCTAAATGTTTAACTCTAGCCAATACTCTCTATGGGAAGCGGGTCCGTAAAAAAGACTTTTGCCCACACTTTTTATAAAGTGTAGGTGAAAGTTAGATTTTCGCTCACACTTTTTATCAAGTGTAGGTGAAAGTTAGATTTTCGCTCACACTTTTTATAAAGTGTAGGTGAAAGTTAGACTTTCGCTCACAATTTTTATAAAGTGTAGGTGAAAGTTAGATTTTTGCTCACACTTTTTATTAATTGTAGGTGAAAGTTAGACTTTCGCTCACACTTTTTATTAAGTGTAGGTGAAAGTTAGACTTTCGCTCACACTTTTTATTAAGTGTAGGTGAAAGTTAGACATTCGCTCACACTTTTTATAAAGTATAGGTGAAAGTTTGACTTTTGCCCACACTTTTTAAAAAGTGTAAGTGAAAATTAGCCTTTTGCTCACACTTTTTGAAAAGTGTGAGTGAAAGTTAGACTTTTACTTATATTTTTGTTAAAAGTGTAAGTGAATATACACTTTTACTTACACTTATTGTTGTGTGTCATTCAAAAGTGTGTCATTATATGCCATTTTTCTTGTAGTGACCTCTATAGGGATATTTCTTTGTCTTATCAACAGTTCCGAGACCCCAATGTCAAAGTCAACCAACCCCAGACGGCCAACTCGTCACCTAGACGACCAAACGATTTTGGTAGCATCAATCGGATAGAAAATGTTAGCGCGAAGTTGGACCTGACAAGTGATTATGATCCACGAAGAGCTATGTGACTTGGCAAGTACTTCTAACCCGTTAAAGCGTATTCGGATGAGTAACTTCACAAACCCTGCTCTATCTACAAGCTTTCTCTCTTGATGTGGCAAATCCAGTTACTTGTCAATCGTCGTTAAAAGTACTCCAGCCTAAGTCTTTTTCCAGTGCAGACAATCATAGTGTTTTTCTAGTCATAATAAAACATCGATATTGTTTACCGGCTAACTGGATCCTGCCTCGTTGTTGTTCTTTTCAACCAGTTCTAAACATAACCAGTTTGAATCACAATATAGTTGATTACCGGCCAAAGGGCATTTCACGTTGTACAATACTTCCGACTACGCTTCCAAAGCTTAGCTCATGCTCTAAAGGTAAAGAAGATAGCTTAGATACAAAGGATAATCATATCCGGGTTGATACGCATACTAAGTCCTTTTCCAAAGTCGTTTAAAGTGGTTTAGTGCGGAAAGAGGGTAATACCATTACCAGCAAAAGGTGTAGGCGCTCACACCATCAAGCCAAGCCCGTCCTTCCACCCGTGGCTCATTTCCTTGAAGAACACACTATACGTGGCTTCAACTCGAGAAAGGCTAGTTAAACGAACCCCACATACATCTTGCTCTATAATTGTTTGAGCTTTATATACTTTAGGTAGCAGCAATTGCAGACTAACGTGCACTACTACAAAAAAACATTATTTGACACGGTATTTAGACGCGGTTATACAAAAACCGTACCTAAAAATGAATTTGCTACGGTTTCTTTTAAAACCGTACCAAAAAATAATCATTTGGAACGGTTTATTTATTTCTTATTTCGTGTTTATTTGCTACGGTTTATTTACAGACCGTACCTAATAATGGTTTTTTGGTACGGTTTCTAACTAAACCGCACCTAATGTTTCTTTTATGCTACGGTTTTTAAATAACCGTACCAAATAACAATTTCAAATGCATTTTACTTCCCCAACGGAAACCTGCCCATCTTATTCCTCCCAAACCCCCACCTGCACATCTTATACTCCCCAAATCCCCACCATTCACATTTACTCTCCCCCTATTCTTTCTCAACTAAACCAAAATCCAATCAATTACATTAATTACTCTATCAATCATCATAATAAATTTATTTAAAAACTATTAAAAGGTAATAGATTTAATTTTATGGTATCTAATTTATTTATTTCTACTATTTGTAAATCTTTAATGCTTGACTAATATACTTTTAATATTTATGTAGGTGTAACTCTTCTTGATCATCATGTATCCAAATTAAAGATTTTCATGTCTTTGCACAACTTCGGGTCATAAGTGAGTTATAATTCTTTTGTTATTTATCACACAATAGTTATGTTATTATTATTAGCTCTAAATAGTTGTATGTAATTAATGTGTTTATTTGTATACATGTAGCATTTGCATATAGAAGTTATAAGTAGATTTTTAATATGAAATTAGTAAATACCCGTTCGAAGCTAATCTAATAGAGATTAGTTTCGGACAGTCCCCGTTTGGGACTGCCTTTTGAATATTTTATCTCATTTAGGGTGCGTATACATTCTAGCAAGTTGACTATTAAGAAAAAGATCGGTATAAATTTCTCTTCACTCCTTCGAGTTTGCGTTTTATACGCATACTTGGGGAGTTGAGGGGAAATGCTGCCGATTTTTTTCTTAAATAGTCAACTCGCTAGAACGCATACGCATATGAGATAAAATATTCAAAAGGTGGGTTAGGATTTACCACATTTTACCACATATGTTTAATTTGTACATGCATATAATTTATTATGTTGTTTTAAATTTTCAGATGGAACGAACATGGATGTACGGCAAGAACATAAGTGATCCAGAATTTGTGAATGGAGTGCAAAATTTTCTTATTGTTGCCCATTGTGACCGATTATCTAAAGGGAATAACGAGATTTTTTGTCCATGTTCGAAATGTAAAAATTTTGTACAATATGATGATATCAAAGTGATTGAGTATCATTTGCTCAAATATGGTTTTATTCGTAACTATACTTGTTGGTCGGAGCATGGGGAATCACTAGTTGATAATAGTACATCGAGTCATGTGTCAAATGCTAATGTGGTCAATGAAACTTACAATAATGACAAACATGAAAACTTAAATGAGATGTTGCATGATTTGGAGGCTAATGATGGTGATATTAATCAAGAAGATTTACAACAATTGTTTGAGGATGCGGAGAAACCGGTGTATGATGGTTGTAAGAATTTTTCCGTACTTTCAGCTGTTCTGGAGTTGTTAAAACTAAAAGCAAGTAGTAGTTGGAGTGATACAAGTTTCACGAAGCTATTAGATTTTATACACCGATTGCTTCCCGATAATAATGCGATACCCATTTCTACATACCAAGCTAAAAAGATAATGTGTCCAATGGGACTAGAGATTGAAAGAATACATGCATGTCCGAATGATTGTATGTTGTATAGAGATGGGTATGAAAACTTGCATGCATGTGTTACTTGCGGAACATCAAGGTATAAAAAAAAACCAGAACCGGATGAAACTGATGATGATGTATCAAAAAATGGACCCCCATCTAAGCTATTATGGTATTTCCCCATCATACCGAGACTAAAACGATTATTTGAAAACAAGAAAGAGGCCAAATTGTTGCGTTGGCATTTCGAAGAGCGTAAAGATGACGGAAAATTAAGGCATGTGGCAGACTCCCCTCAATGGAGAAAGATAAATAACAAGTTTCCAGAATTCGCTAAAGATGCTAGAAATATTCGATTTGGGTTAAGCTCAGACGGAATGAACCCATTCGGGAACATGAGCAGTCGTTACAGTACTTGGCCGGTTCTTTTATGTATGTACAATCTTCCACCGTGGTTATGCATGAAACGTAAATACATCATGATGTCATTGCTAATCTCTGGTCCAAAACAACCTGGCAATGACATTGATGTGTATTTGTCTCCTTTGATTAAAGATATGAAAACTTTGTGGAACCCGGGTGTATACATGTATGATGCGTATATGAAGGAGAAATTTAATTTGAAAGCAATGATTTTATTCACCATTAATGATTTTCCAGCATACGGCAATTTGTCAGGATACAACACGAAGGGTAAACAGGCATGCCCGATTTGTGAAGACGAGACTTCCTCGAGGTGGTTAGATAATTGCAAAAAAACCGTGTTCATGGGTCATCGAAGATCGCTTCCGCGTAATCACCCGTATCGTGATATGAGGTCGGAGTTTGACGGGCATACGGAGCATGGACGAGTTAGAGCACGATTTAGTGGAGATACTGCATTTTCTCGAGTTTCTAATCTAAACACTGTGTTTGGAAAAGGAAAAGGTCGTCAAGTTGAAAAAGGACCGTGGAAAAAAAGGTCAATTTTTTGGAATTTAGAATACTGGAAGGATTTGGAAATACGGCATTGTATCGATGTCATGCACATTGAAAAGAATGTATGTGAGGCCTTGATTGGGTTATTGTTGAATATTCTTGGGAAATCTAAAGATGGTATTAATGCTCGAAAAGATTTGATCTCAATGGGAATCAGGTTAGAGCTCGCCCCAGTTGAAAATGACAAAAAACGCACATATCTGCCACCAGCGTGTTATACAATGTCGAAAGCAGAAAAAACCTAATTTTGTAAATGCTTACATGATATTAAGGTCCCATCTGGTTATTCATCAAACATTAAGAGGATGGTGTCCATGAAAGATTGTAAACTACAAGGAATGAAGTCACACGATTGTCATGTTTTAATGGCACATATGATTCCCGTCGCAATTCGTGGTTTGTTACCAAAGCATGTCCGACATACAATCACAAAACTTTGTTTGTTTTTTAACAAGATTCACTCGAAAGTGATTGACCCCGAAATTCTGGATTCGTGGCAAAGAGATATCATCATTACTTTATGCCAGTTAGAGATGTACTTCCCACCGTCATTTTTCGATGTCATGGTTCACTTGATATCTCATATCGTCGCTGAAATTAAAGCTTGTGGTCCTGTGTTTTTACATAACATGTTCCCGTTTGAGAGATACATGGGTGTCGTGAAGGGGTACGTGAGGAATCGGTCTCGGCCCGAGGGTAGTATTGTTGAAGGATATGCTTCAGACGAGGTCATCGACTTTTATACAAACTATTTGGAAGGTGTCAAAGGTATTGGCGTTCCTCAAAGTCGTCATGTGGGCAGACTTCACGGGGTCGGCACAGTTGGATTGAAGCATCATAGCCCAGATCAAAAGCTTTTCGATATTGCACATCAAGTAGTCCTTGAACATATGACATGTGTTGCTCCTTACATTCAAGAGCATATGAGAATGTTACGTGTAGAAAACGTTGGTAGAACTGATACATGGTACACAAAGAGGCATAATGAGCAGTTTGCTAATTGGCTAAAAGACAAAGTGGCAGCAAACATAGGTCAACCAAACGTCGATAAAATAGTGGAACGTCTGGGAGAGGGCCCGAGATTACTTGTCAAAACATATCAAGGATACGAAATTAATGGTTATACATTTTACACCAAATCCAAAGATGAAAATAGTACGGTGCAAAATAGCGGAGTTACAGTGATAGCCTCCACAGGGGTTACAAAAAGGTCGTACTACGGGGTGATCCAAGAAATTTGGGAGTTGGACTATTATTCTTTCACAATACCCTTGTTCATGTGTAAGTGGGTAAATAATAGCTCGGGTGTTAAAGTTGACGACTATGGTTTCACGCTTGTCGACCTTGGAACTGATGGTTATGCTTCTAAACCTTTTATTCTTGCAAAGCAAGCCACACAAGTATTTTTCGCTCACGACCTTAGCAATCCAAGATGGCACGTCGTTATGCCTGGTAAACGACATATACTCGGTGTTGATAATGTCACCGACGAGGAAGAGTACGACCAATTTGACGAGCTACCACCATTTTCAGCGGGCATTCCACCGATATATGGTGACACCACATACTTACGATCCGACCATGATGAAGGATTATGGGTTGATACACCAGGCGCCAAACGAAGGTTTGTGTATATTATATATTTTTTAAAAAATAAAATTAATAGACATGTTTAGTTTGTTAATTATACTTTTGTTTGCAGGAAAAAGTAAACGATCAAGATAAGATTCTGAAGAAATTCGAGAAGACGTTTTAACTTTAATGTAATTTGAGAAGACGTGTGTTTGCTTTATGCATTTGTTATAAATTTGTAATCTTTTAAGTTTTATGTCATTCGAGTAGACATTTATTTGTTTTATGCATTTGTTATAAATTTCTCGTAAACTTTTTTTAAAATTATGTGATTTGAGAAGATGTTTATTTATTTTTATGTAGCTTAACTTGTACACTTGTAAAAAATTTCGTTTCCCTCTTATCTTTTTAGTTTTTAGTTGAAGCGCGCATGTTTTTTTAGTTGACCCGCGAATGTTTTTTTGGTGGACCGCCAAAAACATTTGGGCAATGGGGCCATGACTAAATGAGTTGACTGGTTAATTATATGCTGGTATAAAGATAAGTTTTTTATGGTTAATTATATGCTGGTATAAAGATAAGTTTTTTATGGTTAATTATATGTTGGTATTAAGATAAGAGTATCTATTATTATTCTGTGACTGAGTTGACTGGTTTTTCGATCACATTGGGTCTGGTCATATTCAGGTTGACAAGCAGACGATACTTACTAGATTTTATATTGATACAGTTGTAACTGGATTGTTTTCATAGCAACTAGACTTCACATTTACTTGGTGTATTGTTTGTTAATTGTGTTCTACCATTTTAATAAAAGTAAGTTTTAGTATTAACAAAATCTTGTAAACGTTTTATGCTTGTCATTATTAAACAAAATTGTTGTCACTTGTCATTATTAAACAAAACGAAAACATATGGTGTGTGGTTGTATGGGCTTTACAACCATATTAGGCTTGTATAATCTTAATAAGTTGATTGAAATGGGTTTTTTTATATAGTTTTCTCAAACTATTTTAGCAATAAAATTATCTATTTTAATTCTCAGATATATTGTTAACATCATTGTTGCTTTTGCGGTACAATGTTTTGAACCACAAGAACTAATTGGTAGCTGTAAAAAAAAAAATCTCGTTGAATGGTTTATAGGGTCGGGTTGATTCGGGTTTATTGGGTCAACCCCGATAGCCATATAAGGTCGGGTTATGGTCGGGTCGGGTGATTCGGGTTGTCGGATTAATTTGTTTGGTTAGTATATGATTTTTTTTATCTACCATTGATATTACTCGCAATTTCACTCGATATATGATTTGTTGTATCTTATATGTATGATATATCGTTATTGACTTGCATATGTGTTATTACTACTATTAGTTAAACAATCAGGAACATCAAATGGATTAGGAATATGCTCACCTCTACTGTATATATTGTAGTTTGACATGGTAATGATTTTTGCTTAGCGATATGTGCTAGTTTGTTGATTCTGATTATATAAAGGAAACTGCATGTTTAATAAGTAGTGACCACCAAACTTCTTGAACTCATCTTTACCACAGATTGCAGTAGTTAGCTATACAATAGCTTGGTGTTTTTTCAGTTCTGTTTTGATTTTCGAACATACAGACGTTGTTATATCATATCGCAATAATATAAAATTGGATTATAACAATAACATTTACTCCGTACTTGTTTATTTAGGCAAGTACCAAGATATACTCATACAATGACGAGGCGTGGTAAGCGAGGCGTATCAAAGGGATCCAAACAATTTGAAGGAGCCGTGTATGAAGTTGGGTTTAGTGTTCATTGGTTACCATGTGGCAGTAACCACAACCGTTTCATTGCTGATTTTAATCGAATGGTGGAAAAACATTTTGATTACTGGAGGGAGTGGAAAACAATAAAGGATGAAGTGTACGATCACGTATGGTCATCTATTAAGGTATTATATTTATATCAATTTATATTTTGTATCTACCTAACATTTATTAAAGAATTGTTTCACTAGTTTACCTATTTTGTAAATCAACAGGGCCTATGGAATATCAAAGATGATTATGCGAAGGAGGAAATGAGAAAGAAAGCTAACGATGCACACAGGAGATTTAGAACCAAGCTCTATCAACAATTTGTCCAAAAAAATAATAACAACCCTAAATTAACATTCTCTTTTTTGAACATGGACCACTGGGACGAGTTTGTTGCTAGGTGTCGCTCAGAAGCATTTCAGGTGAACATTTAGTTTGTGTCTCGTCATACTAGTTTTATATAGGGGTGAGAGCAAATGGACCGAGAACCGAATCAGAACTGAACATTTAATTTTGTGTATGAAATTTAATGTGATGTTACTTGTTGAAAACTAACTTGCCATACGTTGTAGTAGTACTAGACTGTGTTAAATAAGACCCGAGAACTGAACCTTAACCAAAAATACTATTCGGTCTGGTTCCTAAAATATATGTTTCTCGGTTCTCGGTTCTCGGTTCTTGGTCGGTTCCTTGCGGTTCCGGAACCGAGCTCATCACTAGTTTTATACATGTTGCTGATTGTATTTTTTTACTTATGTGTGAAGCTCAAAAGTGCTAAAGCGAAAGAAAGTGCACTTAAAAACAAAAATCCTTCGCGACTAGGACGTACTAGTCTTGCAACTATTGAAGCCACCTGGAGGGATGAATGGGATCAGTTAGTGTTACAGCACCCATGGTTACGTGTCATTCAGAATGTTCGTTCCAAGAAATATGCTTTGGCACACTTACCCAAAGACAAAACACTAGGTGCAAGAAAGTTAACAGAATTTATGGAAGGAGAACTTCGACAATTGGTAAGTTTAGATGCTAATATAAATAATATATGCACACACATATATCACTGAATAAGATGTGTATAATTTCTAACGACTATTATTTTTGTGGACAGGCTGAAAAAGAGCAAAAAATGCTCGAAGATGGTACATACCATCTAATAGGAAGAGATCCAATCACACAAGTGTTTGGAAAACAGCATGGGGGGCGGACTAAGGGGATGGCCACCAGTGTTGGAGTTAGGAAAACGTTAGGTTGGGTGAAGGGAAATAAGGAGAGACTTGAGGTTGTTAACATTGAGTCGATTGTGGAGAAGGTAGCGAGCAAACGTACAGCAGCTTTAGAAGAAAAAATTAATAATCAAGAAGTCGAAATAGCAGCGTTAAAGGCTATCATGGAAAAATCACAATGCTCTAGTTATGCGTCTGATGGAACTTCTGATGGATTTGATGACCTTGAGGTAATCTAAATTATTATAAATATCTCAAATATTTTATTATAAATGTATTTTATACCAAAATGTCTTGTGTAGGGTCCTGTTTCATGCGATTTACTATGGCCCTACCCGGGAGGTGATCGTCGTCCAGTAGCTAAAGGCAAGGTCTATCCTGCTAAGGACGTGATGCTGGATGGATCTTGTATATCCGAGGGGTTCATTAAGGTTCAAGTAGACATGGTTGTAGATGCTTTTAAAGCAATACAAGTGCCTAAAACGACTGAGAATATTTCTCTTTTAGAAGATACAGTCTCTGAGTTTATTGAATGGCCTCGAAAAAGAATCAAGGTAGTATTATATAAAATAAATATGACATTGTGTTGTAAGTTATTATATTGTTTAATGCAAATGTTTTATGTCAAATGCAGATGCATGAAACAATATCACCACGTCGCTCTCCCCCTACTCCAACTATTCCTTGTCAAACCCCAATAAGTGATTTAAGTTCAAGCTCATGTTATCGCCCTCAAATGGTAGTTGCTTAATCATTTTATACTTGATATATATGTCTATAAACGAAGTGATCATAAACATACATAGGCTGATATAATAAAAATTTGTGTTAACGCAGGAAGAAGAATTAATGTCATTTGAACACCCAATGCCATCCGGGGGTTATATGAGTTTGGTAGTCCTTCAATTATTGCGGTTTATAATTCCATAGGTGTGTGTCTACGTGTGTGTGAATAACGAGTTGATATATTCCGTTTTTGTTTTGTTTTATTTAGTTGGAAAGTCAAGTAGCATTGCATTCTCAGAGTGGTTATCTGCCAACGAGTTGGCCTGAAATGGTAAGTCATTTGTTGACTAATTAACAACTTGTATATAAATGTGTTATTTATATATCGTTGAGTTACTACAATTTAATGGGTTTTCATTGTTTGTTGAACTGGTAGTGCCTGAACCCGTTGAGCCCAAGCAAACCAAAGAGGAAAGAATGAGAGAGCGGCTTGATAGATTAAATGGTCGGCCGAAAGTTTTTGTAGAATCTTTGAAACGATTCAAGAAATGTGAAAATCAACTGATTCCGATTGTTGTACCTCACGAGATGTATGGCAGATCTATGACTGAATGGATCCAATACGAAGCGATTTTAGATTTGCACATCAACTATAAGGTCGATATTACCATTATAAGTTGGTGGGCGATGTAAGTAACTCGTGCTTTAATTTTTTCTTTAATTTTATTACAGTAGATAAACTCCCTCTTACACCAGCATTCAAACACCCCTAACTTCTTCTCGTATTTCATTTTATTGATAACAGGTTTTTACAATCGGTTGTGAAAGGTCTTCGTGAAAATAGATGCGTGTTCCTCAACCCATATGCCATCACATCAAGTGAATGTTCAAGAAATGGTAAACAAGTTGTGGATCACATTATTGATATTCAGAAGCTAAATCCGGGAAAGGAACTATTCTTGGCACCTTATTACCAAAGGTACTTTTGTTGCTTGTTATACTGATCTTATAATGTGATTAATATATAATACAACGATGAAACTTTTGTGTAGTGGTCATTGGCTTCTTTTTGTGGTTTGTCCAAGCTTGAGGAGCGGCTATATAGTGGATTCATGGAAAAAGAAAAATACCGAGAACAGTTATTATTTAACGAAGATAGTAGAGAGGTAAAACTTCTAATATCGAGTTTTGAGTTGACATGTAATTTTTGAGAAAATAGTTAGAAGTTAATGTTATGCCATTGCTTTTCAATATAGGGCTTTCGAGATCAAGTTTAATTGGAAGATGGTTGAGGTATATAATCTCTGTTTCTGTGTGTATATAATTGATTTGGTTGTTTCATTTGTGTAACTATGTTTTTTTTATTTAATTATAGTGTTTCCAACAAGAGGGTTTATGGGAATGCGGATATTACATGATGAAGTTCATGCATGACCTTCTTTTAAAAACACAAGCTGACTTTCCAGAAAATGTAAGTGTTTCCATTTAAAGTTTTCTCAAGGCGTTTAAGTAAAGTTCGAAACTTAGCAGTTTCTAAACTTACTGAGAATACCACTTTCAGTAACTCTAAAATAACTTGTATTACAGCTGCCTCATTAGCATTATTTGTAGTCATCTGTATATAGCCCATATCAGTTAAAGCGGGTATATGGAAGGTAATTATATAAGGAAAAAATAATCACTAGCAGCAGTTGTAAGGGTAGTTAACAATAGTAGCAGTCAAGTAAAGTAGTTGTATTGAGAGTGATTGACAAGTAGGCTGCAATTAAAATCCACATGACGTCCCTGATCCTAGCCAAAACACAATCTTATAAGTAATCCCAGAATCTGATAATTAAGCTGTTTTATTTTGGTACATAAAGTAATCTCAGCCAGAATCTGACAAGTAATCCCAGCCAGAACCAATACACAATATGATTATATAATAGGCAGACTAAACATATTTAGCATACGAATTAAGTACCATTTTATGAAACCTTTGACTAACATATATCTATGTTTGTTTTTGTAGATATGGGATGATACACGTTGTCTAACATCGTTTGAAATCGACCATATAGCTTATATGACGCTGAACAACATTTATAGGGAAGTAGTCATTCCTTTCGGTACAACGGCTCCACAATAGTTTAAGTTTTATATTTTAGTGTTAACTTTTGAACAATTGTAATGACGAGCACTTTTCTCTAACTAAGATTGCTACGTTGGTTGACGTTTTTATCGAATCTTAAGTTTGTTGAATATCGTTGTCGATTTGCTGTTGAATATTTATTGTAGTGTTTGGTTACAAGTTTTATATTTCAGGCTACTGTACTGTTTGGTTACAGGTTTTAGAATATTTATTTGTATTTGTATTTTTTTTTTTGCTTTATTTTTTGGTGCGGTTTAATAAAAAACCGTATCAAATGAAAAAACTAAAATATTTGATTTATGAGTCATTATTTGGTACGGTTAATAAGCAAACCGTAGCAAAAAAATGATTATTTGGTACGGTTCAAAACCGTACCAAAAAATGATTTATTTTTTGGTACGCTATTATTTACTACGGTTTAAAAACCGTACCAAATAGCCCTCAAAACCGTACCAAACGAGGAATTTATGTAGTAGTGGTGGTTGATCCGTATCCGAATGAGATCTATGATTACCTTACAACCCCGTCCACACTTCTATCCATGACTTCCAAACAATCCCCTCCATGCTCGATCTTTAGCAGGCAAGGCACATTGGCAATAATGAATCGAAAAGGACAAACCCTTAATCATTGTTGAACACTTTCGAAAAAATTCATGTGTTCAATTATTTCATACTTTTGCTCAAAAAAAAGAAAAAAAAAATTCATACTTGAAAAGCAATAGACGAACAACAAATAATTCATCAAGTGGATACTTACTAAAAACTGATATGAATGTCCACATATAGCAAGTAAAATCATACTTTGATCATTTAGAAACACAATTTTATACATGCATCATGCGTGTATACATGTATACGACTAACTTTAGCTAACGTTTCGATTTATTGGTCGTTCTATACACCACTTCTGCAACTTTTACTGAACTGTGACTCTTGCATCCTAAAAGCCCATTGGACGGTTTTTTCTTCATTCTTTTTGCAGGCTTGATCATGCTTGGCTTTTCATTGTAGCCCGACTGAACATACGAGAATTCAGTTGCACTTGAAGTGACGACACTCCAATCGATGCTAGCTTCACTAGACGCACAGGGACTCAAAACACACGGTTGCCATTCGGTTCTTGAGATATTCTCTATCTCAAACAAATCTGAGCTAGTTTCACTCCACATATCGTCCGAAACTACATTCTCTTTACTCTTTGGAATAGCATCCCATGTAATACTGGACATGTTTCTCACAATGTTTCTTGCTATGTCACCTTTGGTTATATTTCCAGTAGGAAACTCTTCAAGTGACATCCGTGGAAGCTCTTTAGCGTTTTCATCATTCAGAACCGGGAATGCAAATTGATCGACCTTTTTTACACTTTGATGGACATGAACATCTTTTTTAGTCGAACATGGGCTTGCCCAAGCATGAAACCATCTTATACCAAATGCTTGACTACCTGGTTTTTGTTTATAAGTACTTCGTTGGAGCATTGCGCGTTGGTTACTACACCAACTCCTCGCCTCCAATGCCATACTCGGAGTACTCAACATGCTTGGTTTTAGACCTTCACTGTCTAAAACCGTCATATCTGAGAACTTTTCATCGCCGGTTCCAAACATATTAACTACACCTTCTACGGGGTTAAGGTAACATGAGAAGGAAGCTACGCGAAGATCATTAGGGTTTCCGGTTTCCATAGAGTTATAGAAGTAAAGAAGTTAAACTTGCATTCTTGATAGTCATTTTTTTTTCGGTTTTATATGCAAAGAAGACTCCTTAAAGACCTATAAGAGCATGAAATAATATGAGATGTATTACTGTTGGTGTGGTCATATATTTTGTGGCTCGAGTTTTGCTATGGGTTCAAATGGCTTGTGTTCAAGGAAGCCAAATTATTGATGGTCCGTTAATGGTAGATGAAGTTATCTCATGGGCCACCAAAAACAAAGAACGTCTTTTCATATTAAAGGTTAACTTTTGATCGGAGAAAATAGGTTTTAGTTGAAAATGAAGAAAATGGATTGGGTGCCTAATTTTGGCGTATGCTTTGGTACTTGTGAATGGTTTCTCCATTAAGAGTATCCAACATTTGTAAAGTATTTCGTGACGGTACGAGTCCTATACTGCACTTCGTGTTTTCAAATGTTAAATCATCATCATCATCATCATCATCAGATCAAGTGATCTTTAAAGACGCTAAAAAACGCCAAATGATGACGCGACGGGTATCATGTGTCGTGTTATGATATTTTAGCGTTTTCGAGCTTTAAATTTTGTATTTTTTTTTTCAAAATGTTCGTGATAAACCATGTCTATCAACAATTTCAAGGAAACGGATGTCAGTAGCACTACAACAAATTTGTTGATTTTTCACACTTATTATGCCACTTGTATACACTTTAAAATGTGTGAATTTGAAAAGTTCACCATTTTATTAGTGTTTTTGATGTGAACAAATTGGGTGTAACAAATAACTTCACACTTTTAGATGTGAAGATTTTTAATACCTCACACTTTTATGTGTGAACTTTTTAATTTTTCACACTTTTATGTGTAAACTTTTTAATAATTCACACTTTTTAATAATTCACACTTTTTAATACTTCGCACTTACAAGTGTGAATTTTTTATAACTAAAATTCACACTTTTTAAAGTGCGAAGGAAAAAATGTGAAAAAACCCTAAATTTGTTGTAGTAGGGTCAATCCGATCCGAACCCGAACCCGATAAGGTTTATCGGATCGGGTTAAATCGGATTAAAAAATCTTGTCGGGTTAGTTTCACATGAACCCGATAACCTGACAATATTATTGGGTCGAGTTCGGGTTAGATAATTACTGTTATCGTGTTAACCCGATAATACTTGCTTGCTTGTACACGCCCACTGCAGTATTACATTAAAGTTTAAATTCTTAAATCTAGTAGCAGAAAGGTTATAATGAGTGCGCTATATCTATCTCAAGAACCATATTAATCAAACGATATGACATATTCTCTAAACTTATAATTCAAGAAAGCTAATAGATTTAAGAGATGACCGTATTTTCAAACTAACCACAATCATATTCTTTAAATTCTTAAATCTAGTATGCAGTACTGTAATACATAAGTCTATGCCACTAACCACAACAATTAATCTTGTAAACATCTCTAATGATATATAAGATTCAAGTAAATGACCGCATTGTCAGGGAATGAAAAAATCTCATTTGGGAGGGATACTACCCATCGAGGTACCGAGCAAACTCTCGCTGGAGATTAGTCCACTCGTCTTAAAGGCGGTGGGAACTCTTCGTAGTAGACTAAAAAAAACATACTAATCGGGTCAGATCTTTGTTTGAAACATAGACAATTGCAACAGGAAAATATATGCGTAAAAGTACCCAATCATACTCAAAACATAGCTCGTCACTGATTGTTGTTTGATCGAAGTGAAATTTGGTAGTAATTTGTAAGCTCACTCGATAACTCGAATCACCCGACCTGATATAACCCGACTCAAATATAACCAAACCCGATAACCCGAATCTTTATCGGGTCAGGTTGCAGGTGAATTTCATAGGGAACAACACTTAGCACGAGAACTATTCAAGGATAAAGAAGACAGTAATGATGTTGCTTTTGCAGTTGCTCAAGTAGAGAAGATATATACACATGAATCATTGACTTTCAATGATACAATTGCTTTCGAGGTTCTTTCTAAGTGGATGGCTGGATTGAAACAGGATATGGATACTCGATTAGATGTGTATGTGCTCAGCAATGGTTGCAAGAAAAGTAGTGACGACAAATACGGTTATTACTGGGAGTATACACCATGTATGTTCATACATCTATACATCTATTTCTCTATATAGATGGTATGGTATTTTCTTGCAGATGTAAGGTTGAGATCTGGGTTATCAAGGGTTTGCTGTTAAAGCAAAAGGAAATATACTTGGTAATAAGATCATCAGGAATCAGAGTAGTAATACTATGAGGGTATCACAGTCCAGGTTTTACAACAGAAAGTTGGTACAGACTTTGTTGAAGGAACACTCCACACTGTCGTTGGAGGATAGTTTATCAGGGGATTGTGATGTGGAAAAAATGGTAAGTGGTCATATATATGCGGTTGGAAGCTAGGAGTATCAGGTGGTCTACACGAGAGCTGACATAGCATTTGTAAATGTGGGTATGTTGGATGGGTTTGATCGTGGATTACACACATACGTACAGGTTTTTGTGGTTTTTGACTTCGCCATGATAAGATCGATCACTGTCATTGGTAGATCAATCACACGGTACGGGTTGGTGATACATGAATGTGCGAGGAGCTGGGAAGCTAAGTTGCAGCACATGAAGGCTTTGTGGACAACTAAAGCGGAGTATATGACACTTACGGAGGTTGTGAAATGAGCTATTCGGCTAAATGGACTCTTGGAAGAGTTGGGCATGAAACTTGACACTGTTGCAGGCTTGCAGCGAATTGTGATAATAAGGGCGCGATTCACTTATCGTGGAATCATGTTCTTCATGAAAGGACTAAGCACATCAATATGTGTTATCACTTTATCAGAGAAGTCCTGGAAGCAAAGACGGTTGAAGTTCTGAAGGTGGGTACTGAACACAATGTTGTGGACGCCTTGACGAAGGTGATACCTGGACTAAAGTTACAACATTGTTTGGAGTTGATGAGTGTTGGGATAGGTTAATATAAGCCTAAGGTGGAAATTGTTATTTGTTAGTCGTTATGTAAGCCTAAGTCGTGTCTATGGGATAATAATAAGTTTCCAGTTTAACTTTTTTTATTCTTTTTTATCTTACTTTGACTATAAATATTTTTATTTGTGTTAAATAATATTTGATGAAAATTATACCAATGAAATATGTTCTAAAACCGAATCTATTCATGTAACTTTTATCAAGTATTATAGAACACTAATACAAATATTTATGGTCAAAGTTCAATAACAAAGACTTAGAATATTCTATAGTAGCCACTTAATATAAGACGGGGGTAGTATTAGCCAAGAATAAAGGTCGGTTAGTTGTGTCCAAGCCCAACCCGACTCGTAGTCATTGTAATAATCGGTCTTCCCTCATTTCTATAATAGGAGGTGCGAGGGAAAAACAATTAACGCATTGTAGAAACTAGAAGGGGGCGGGGGGGGGGGGGGGGGGGGGGGGTTGAATAGTTTCTCTTCGATTGGTGACCAAATTAAAATTACTTTCAATGGTTTGTATCAAAACTATCTTTTACTTGAGGCTAAGTTGCATAATGATTAGGTTCAATTGAAATGCACTAGCAAGGATAATAAGCAAGTATAATGATAATAAAATAAGTAAAGAGCAAGGAAGGAGACAACCTAGTGGGAAGACACCAAGATTTATAGTGGTTCGACAACGAGGCTCTATCCTCGTTTCTACTCTACTCCTCGAGTACACCTACTCGAGATTTCCACTATATCCACAAGCTCCCTTCTCGGCGGAGAAAACCTTACATCGTTGCTTACATTATTTTCCGACACTAAGCTAAATGTCGAGACCTAATCTTTAGCTAGGACCAATCTACACGACGTTGCCTACTTCACAATTTAACGACACAAGGCTAGATGTCGAGTTCTAATCTTAAGGTAGAACCAATCTTCACGACGTTGCCTACTTCACCATTTTACGACACAAGGCTAGATGTCGAGTTCTAATCGAAAGCTAGAACCAATCTTCACGACTCTTCACTTTGAAGCTAAGTGAGAACTTCATACAACACAACTACTAATCACTTTAAAGTTTAGTGAGAACTCACAAGACACAACCACATCACTTTATAGTTTAGTGAGAACTCCTAATCAAATCTATTACAACTCAACTAGACTTATCCAAGTACACACATGTAGCTTGGATTTACACAACACAAATCCAAGCAAACACATATGCAATGGATGTACACAACAAATCCAAGTATCCACAAATAACTTGGATGAACACAACTAGTCCAAGTATTCATAAATACATTGGATTGACCTAAAACAAAAAGGGTATCATGATGAATATGACTAGCTCATAAATTCATCTTTATCACTACACTAGTGAGTGAGTGATCTTCTCATTGGACATGGTAAAGGAGGGGATCAAGAGGATAATCATATATAAACATCCTTAACAATTTAAGTGATCATTTACTAATGATTATGCTATAGAAAATAGAAAGAGGGCTGAGAAAAACGTCCAAGAGGCTTGCTGGAAAATGAGATTTGACCCACTATTTAAAGGAGACAAAGTTACAACGGATCTATAACGGCTACTGTGCGCGGTACCTTATCTCACCCCGCGGTACCATATCGCTAAGGTACCGCGTAGGTACTTAAGGTACCGCCACTAGACTCCGCTCTGTTTTTTGTCTTTTAGTGGGGTGGGAATATCTGAGGTATTTGAACCCTTCAAAGGATATTCTAACAGCATTTGGAATATGCCATTTTCAAATTTTCATTTTCCATTTTAATAAAACATTTTCTAAAAAAGAAAGTTTATTAAAAAGTCTTTTGTCTTATTAACAAAAGTAAGTTTTAAGGATAATCATTTTGATGATCACTAAGTATGATTAAGAAAGGTTAGTGATATGATTATTACTGTAACATCCCGCCTACTCAGACCACAATATTGTCCGCTTTGCCCGCAAGCTCACGGCTTTGCTTTGTGGCCCTCTTGTGAAGACTTCCCGGCAGGTCACCCAAGCCAGTACTACTCTTCCATGAGCACGCTTAACTACAAGTTCCTAAGAACCCCACGTGCAGTAAACCACAAAACGCGTTGTGTCATGAGAAGGCGATTGTTATCTTATGAACCATGGATCTCTCCTGGCCACAGCCGATGTAGGATTTGCCTAGGATGTCACAATCACCCCCCCTTCGGGACTCATCGTCCTCGATGAGGTTTTCCCCACCATCCCGAACGGCTCAGGAGTGGCTCTGATACCACTTGTAACATCCCGCCTACTCAGACCACAATATTGTCCGCTTTGCCCGCAAGCTCACGGCTTTGCTTTGTGGCCCTCTTGTGAAGACTTCCCGGCAGGTCACCCAAGCCAGTACTACTCTTCCATGAGCATGCTTAACTGCAAGTTCCTAAGAACCCCACGTGCAGTAGACCACAAAACGCGTTGTGTCATGAGAAGGCGACTGTTATCTTATGAACCATGGATCTCTCCTGGCCACAGCCGATGTGGGATTTGCCTAGGATGTCACAATTACCTTGATGATAGTTTTAGTTAAATAATTCATTTTGTGTTTTACACGAAATGTGTTGTATGGTTTGTTGTGATCAAAACTAAGAAATATTAGTTAACACTAATAATGTTTTTAGGCATTACTTGCATTAACAATCTCCCCCTTTTTGATTACGACAAACGATAAACTCATTTACGTAGAAACATAAACTATAGAATTATTAACTAGATTATCACTATCATTTCTCCCCCTTTGTCGTAGCAAAAAGGTTAGCATAAGTCTTTGAAGAGCATCGAACTTTGCTAGTAGCTCCCCCTTGGTGGTTGCTTCCCCTTGCTTGGGGCACCAAGTTTGTGAGCTAAGGTGACATGCTACACAAAGGTTAGTAGAAAGGAAAGAAACACCAATGTATATATGATCACTACCTACTAAGTAACTTGAGAGGGAGAAAGAGAAGAAATCTCAAATTAGAAGCAAGTATTTTGCTAAGTATGTCAAAAGAGGTAATTGACAAAATCAAACTTCAATCCAATGAAGATGATAAGCTTGTCAATGGGTTAAAGCTTTAGAATTGATGGAATCACCCATAAGCAATTGTAAAAAATTAACCAAGATCAACTCAAAGTAGAACTAATTAGATAGCACACAAATAACACAAAGGTTACAAAAAAAATACAACAAAGAAGATAGTCATACACATAGTATGAGTATCTAAAAGCAATAAATATAGAAAATAAACCACTAAGCATAAGCTAGTCTAATAGTGATATTTTCCAAGATTGCTAAAAATAAAATAAAACTAAAAAGACGACGATGCATCATTCGAAGTTTTGTCCACCGGAACGAAAACTTGAATAGGAGGTCGAGTGAGGAGGAATTCAAGAAAATTTAACTTCTCATACACATGAGCAAGTTCAATTTGTTGAAATCGGCAACAATCACACGAGGATCCATGATGCAACACAAAATCGTTTGATGGGGGTATGGCATCAAACTTAGGGTTTGGTGGTGGTGGGGTAAAGGGTTTGGGAGTGTTTTCACAATGCCTTGTGAGGTTTAGGAAGGTTGCAAGGTCATTGAGTTGGGGTGTATTGAAGGATTGTGGTGGTGGTGGAACATGTTCTTTTGCTCCGGTAATGGGGTTTATGGTGTAAGTCTCATTCCAATACTTGATTGGAGAGAAGGTAGGGTTTTTGGGTGGTTTGGACGAAGATGGTTCATTCTTCTTAACCCAAACGGGTCGAACCGAGATTTTCGGTTTCTTTGAAAGCTTGGATGAAGAAGCTTTGGGCGAGAGGGGTTGTGACAAAGAAATGTCAAGGTTAGGAATGTAGGAGTTAGGCATTGTGAGAGTGTGAGAATGATATCTTAAGGTTATGTGAGAATGAATTCTCAAGGTTGGGAAGGTGTGAGAATGAAATCTCAAGGTTGGGGTATAAGTAAAATGTAATCAAGGTAAGAATTTGAATACAAAATGTGTAGTGTCAAGGAATGTTTAGTCAGTTTGAGTAAACAAGGAATCTTGACTGGGAATAGGGTTTTAAAGATTTTGACCAAAAAATCGTCAAAAGTCACTTTCTGGCCGCGGTACCTTATAGGGGCCGGCGGTTCCATATCACTAAGGAACCGCGGGTCTTTAAGGAACTGCGTCCAGAGGACTTTGAACCATGTTTTTCCTGGGTTTTGGGAAAAACTAAGACTTTTTCAAAAAGTTGCAAATCTTGGAATTTTACCTCTATTAGAACCAAACTATGTTAGGGTTGCATAAAGCAACACATTCACAAAGAATGTCTTGACAAAGGGTGACAAAATAATTTAGATATCATTTTGAACCAATTTTAGTCAAGTTTAGGGGTTGTGATAGATTTAGGTTCAATTTTAATTTCAAATTAAAGTTGATTAGTGTGCACAAAAGGATAGAATCACACAAAGCTAAATCCATAAGACAACAACATGAAACATTCATTAATGAGGCAAGTACAAAGATAAATAAAAACTAACTAATACATAGCTAGCTTAACATAGAATCTAGATAAGTAGTTTTCTTAGGCTTGGTTTTGTTGAAAACTCTTATTAAGACAACTCCATCATTCATCTCCTAGGAGGAGGCATGGAGAACAAAGTAAGCAAGAAATCTTGCAAACCCCTATGTAGTCCATACATATCCATCCTTAGGTTTTGGATGAGGAAGTGGTTGTAGAGACAACATGGACATCTAGGACCATGAGTTTGTTAAAACCCAAAGTAAGGATCACCCAAGAGGAGGGAAAGTGGGACACCTAAAATTGGGATGTTTGAGTTGGGTGGAGGTGGAGGAGGCAAGTTCTCCAAGGGTGATGTGGGTGAAAGTGGAGGCATGTTCCCCAAAGGGGAAATGGGTGAGTGTGGAGGTAAATCCTCTAAGGTTGGTGAAATGGGTGAGTTGTGAGGGGTAAATGGTGAAGTCACCAAAGAGTCATCAAAGTCATTCCTAAAAGGAATGCTTTGGATTGGCTGAGGTTGTGTGGTCACTTCCAAGGGTGCACTTGGAGTGAAGGGTGAAGAAAGCTCATTCATTCTAGAATTTAATGAAGAGGAGGTAGAACCAATGGAGTGGTTAGTACCATGGGTGGAGGAGGTCTTGCATGGTGCAAGAGGTGGGGAAGGTGATGAAGAAATGAGGATAGGAGCATTCTCATTCTTAGGTGTGTGGAAAGATGAAGAGTTAGGCTTAGCTACCTTAACCCTTATTTTGAGTGTTTTTCTTGGGGTGGAGGTCTTGGAAGTGTTTGAGGTTTTGGTACACACCATGGTTGATTAGGGTGGTTTAAGGTTTAGGGAAGTATGTTTGATGTGTGAAGAACAAGGCAAACAAGGTGGGTTTAAATGGGTGAGGGGATGATCCAAACTAGTAATGGGTTAAAATCATTTTAGGTGAATAATGAATTTAGATACCCTAGTTTAGGAAATGTGCAGTTTATTACTGAAAATCATGCAAGGTTTACACAAAATTAAGAAAACACTGTAAAAGCAAAGATGCTGTCGTGCACAGTGACCGGCGGTTCCTTATCTAGGACCGGCAGTACCTTATCGATAAGGAACCGCGGGTCGATATGGAACCGCGACCAGAAGGTTTTCAAAAAATTCCCATACAAGTTTTTGATAAACCCAGATTTTTCCCAAAAGTTTCACAAGCCAAAGTTAACTACAGATCATAATCTAATAAGCTAACTATCAAAAGGCATGCACAAAGCTATGTAAAGCACAAACATTATTGCATAAGCAACATTAAGGATCAAAATAAATAATAATCCAAGCATGCAACACAAGTTAATAAACAACTAAACCAAAGTGTTAATAACCAAATGTTTAACCATCAAATCCAAACTTTGACACAACTTCAAAGTCTTCACCTCCTTTTCTTTCCTAAACCCTTTATCATCTTTCCCAAATACTTGAACCCTTTTCTTGACTCCACTCGGTGTTCATGTAATTCTCCCCGAGTTCTAAGATTCTCACGATAAAGATGCTCCATATTGAGATCTTCAGGGACATCACTAGAAGGGTGAGGAGGAGTAGCTAAGTCTTCAAAATCATCCTCGAATTGAATTGAGGATGGATGGGAGTTACTCGAAGAATCAAAATGAGAACTAGGATCGATGCCATCACCATCACTTGGTAGCATATCGGTGTCCTCCTCATCCGGCTCTTGATGGTCGGATTTTCTCGAACCACGGTCACTTCTTGGCTTTCGTTGATACGCCTCTTGAATAGGCAACATAACCCGTTAAACCGGGTGAAAGCGAGAAAGATGAAGTTGAGTAAAATCTTGACCAACCCTTCTAAAGAGGCGAGTAAGAAGCATAGCATAAGGGAGGTTGGTTTTGGGTTTGGAAAGAGCATAATTTATACGTCGAGCGATGTAATATGCTAGATTGTACTTGGTGGAAGTAAACAGGCAAAACAACATATGCCCCATGCAAGCCGGGATATGATCCCGGTTCCCACCAAGACAAAACACATTTTCCCTAAGGATGTTTTCCCATTGGAGCATGTAATCCTTAAGGTCGCTTGAGAGCACTTCATACCTATTCACATTTTGCACATTTGTATGAAGGCTTCTCACAACGTTTCCACTACGCTCTTTCGTGATGATTTCAAGGATGAAATTTAGATCAACTTCGGTGGTGTCAATTGGAGGTTTATCGTTTGACTCCAAGAGAGCATCTAGTCTCCACTTATCCGTGAAACGACAAGTGCCTTCAAATGGCACACCAAGAATATCACCAAAGTCATCGAGGGAATATTGAATGATTTGACCATTCAACAAGAAACGAATAAATATTTGGTCGTTGATTTCAAGCATGGAGTAAGTACTGAAGAACTCAAGAAGGAACAAGGGATAAATTACCTCGTCTATGTAAAGCAAACAATCAAACCCAATAAGCTCGAACATATAGTTGATATAATTATCTCCCGCTATTCTTGGATCTACAATCCTACCCTCATGGAAACAACGAGAGGAAAGGGATGAAAAAGCGTTTTGGAGTTGAGGGGAAACAAAGGTTTGAGAGATGTCGGGCATATAATCTCTAGTGAATTGATGATCTTTTTGATATTGAGAAGGCATGATTAAGTACCTAAATACAAACACAAGACAATATTTCTCCAATCACTCATATGAAAAATAAAAAGGAAAACAAAAAATGAAAATGTGTTATATCAACTTCTTGACAAACATAGGATTGAATCCATATCATTTTCATGTTCACAATGTGTCTATTCCATCATTGACCAAGAACACATGATCTATGTTAGATCAACAATGGATTAGAACATTGGTTTTTCAAAACAAGGTTTTTAGGTAAGCATTAACAATGTCATTACCTACTTGTTCATGGGTTCATCACAAATCCATCATTCAACCAAAATCATTTAGCCTAAATTCGAATTTGTTCTACAAGTGGGTTTTAGTGAAATCTTAATGAATATCAACCTAAGGAATCATAGTAAGATTACCATGTCAACCCACATTCCTATTAAGGTTTAATTCAATTTCAATTTTAAAAATCCCCAATTATGGAAGGATGAACCCTAGAACAAAATAGATGAAATTGAAAGAAAATACTTACAATTAATTGATGTTAGATGAAGGATGAGTGAAACCCACAACTTGGAATCAATTAATTTGAGTGATTGAAGGTTTTGGAAGCTTCAACAATGGCGGAAAAGGTAAAACCCGTCGGCTGTGTATTTTTGGGAGAGAGAGAGTTTGGTTTGAAAAAGAATAAAAAACTCAAACTGGCGCTCTGACAAAAGTTACTGCCCGCGGTACCTTATCGATAAGGAACCACGGGTTTGAGCCGCGGAGATAAGGAACAACCTACAGAGGCAGGTTTCTATCTCTGAAAAACGCCAAATTTTGAAAATCCAGTTTTTCTAAAATACTTAAAATTAAATCATGAGCCTTTTAGAATATCATTGGATCATCATAACACTAAGCAATATGCCTTAATGAAGGATTACGAGTTAAATCAAGATCGAAAAGAACCGAAACGGACAAACGACTACTCGTAGCAAAACGACTAAGTGGAGAGAAGTCAAGAGAAGTGAATCAAGACTAGGATCAATGCTCAAGGGATTAATGACAATCTTCAAGTAGTTGAAACGAAGAGCTTGTGTTATATATAGTGGTTTAAGACGTGCCTTTCCGGCGAAACGATAAACGGATTTGGTAATGAATAAGCACAAAGCAATTATTCCAGTCTAAACTAAGATCACTTTCAATAATAGTCTTAGTCTAAACTAAAATATGAGCAAAGTATTAATTCACTTTCTCTCCCACAAAGGGCCTACTAACCGTATGGGTGCAAACCATGGAAATCATGCTTGATACTTTAAGCTTCTACTAACTCACTCTACATCACCATAGTGAGTCAAGTATCCAAGCAATGAAGGTTTGAGAGGATAAAAGAAAAGAAACACAAACCACAAATAGATGTAAAGGCAAGGATGCCGAGAACAAGCACATAGTCAAGTAATGATCAAAAGAATGATCAAAGGGCGTGTGGAAGAACGAAAGCGTACCTTGGCCACAAAGAGCAATCCATGAAGGAATAAGTGCTATGCCCAATCAATGACTATGATGAGTACTAAGTCTTCAAGGACTAGTATCATTCCCAATCATCTTGGTATCATCATTCAAAGATGAAGATGATTCTTCTAAAAGTGCAAGTAACTCAATCCATAACCAATAAATTGATTGATCTTCATGAGTACCTACACAAAGCAAGATGCAAACTAGTAGATACATTTCAAAAGTATATCTAAAATGCATAAAGGCTACTAATCATAAGTGGGATCCAAAATTATCAATTAAAAGACCTATTTTCAAAGAAAACATAGTTTTGACCAAAGAGAAACTTTAGTACAACTAGACCTTCTAATTTGAGGAGACAATGGATCGATCCAAGTTTCAAAGTACAATATACTTCAAAGATCTTGAGTGACCATCGCTTTGATACCAATTGTAGAAACTAGAAGGGGGGGGGGGGGGGGGGGGGGTTGAATAGTTTCTCTTCGAGTGGTGACCAATTAAAATTACTTTCAATTTGGTTTGTATCAAAACTATCTTTTACTTGAGGCTAAGTTGCATAATGATTAGGTTCAATTGAAATGCACTAGCAAGGATAATAAGCAAGTATAATGATAATGAAATAAGTAAAGAGCAAGGAAGGAGACAACCTAGTGGGAAGACACCAAGATTTATAGTGGTTCGACAACGAGGCTCTATCCTCGTTTCTACTCCACTCCTCGAGTACACCTACTCGAGATTTCCACTATATCCACAAGCTCCCTTCTCGGTGGAGAAAACCTTACATCGTTGCTTACATTATTTTCCGACACTAAGCTAAATGTCGAGACCTAATCTTTAGCTAGGACCAATCTACACGACGTTGCCTACTTCACAATTTAACGACACAAGGCTACATGTCGAGTTCTAATCTTAAGGTAGAACCAATCTTCACGACGTTGCCTACTTCACCATTTTACGATACAAGGCTAGATGTCGAGTTCTAATCGAAAGCTAGAACCAATCTTCACGACTCTTCACTTTGAAGCTAAGTGAGAACTTCACACAACACAACTACTAATCACTTTAAAGTTTAGTGAGAACTCACAAGACACAACCAAATCACTTTATAGTTTATTGAGAACTCCTAATCAAATCTATTACAACTCAACTAGACTTATCCAAGTACACACATGTAGCTTGGATTTACACAACACAAATCCAAGCAAACACATATGCAATGGATGTACACAACAAATCCAAGTATCCACAAATAACTTGGATGAACACAACTAGTCCAAGTATTCATAAATACATTGGATTGACCTAAAACAAAAAGGGTATCATGATGAATATGACTAGCTCATAAATTCATCTTTATCACTACACTAGTGAGTGAGTGATCTTCTCATTGGACATTGTAAAGGAGGGGATCAAGAGGATAATCATATGTAAACATCCTTAACAATTTAAGTGATCATTTACTAATGATTATGCTATAGAAAATAGAAAGAGGGCTGAGAAAAACGTCCAAGAGGCTTGCTGGAAAATGAGATTTGACCCACTATTTAAAGGAGACAAAGTTACAATGGATATATAACGGCTACTGTGCGCGGTACCTTATCTCACCCCGTGGTACCATATCGCTAAGGTACCGCGTAGGTACTTAAGGTACCGCCACTAGACTCCGCTCCGTTTTTTGTCTTTTAGTGGGGTGGGAATATCTGAGGTATTTGAACCCTTCAAAGGATATTCTAACAGCATTTGGAATATGCCATTTTCAAATTTTCATTTTCCATTTTAATAAAACATTTTCTAAAAAAGAAAGTTTATTAAAAAGTCTTTTGTCTTATTAACAAAAGTGAGTTTTAAGGATAATCATTTTGATGATCACTAAGTATGATTAAGAAGGGTTAGTGATATGATTATTACATTGATGATAGTGTTAGTTAAATAATTCATTTTGTGTTTTACACTAAATGTGTTGTATGGTTTGTTGTGATCAAAACTAAGAAAGATTAGTTAACACTAATAATGTTTTTAGGCATTACTTGCATTAACACGCATTCTTTTCAATAAACTAATCTACTGATGTTAACTTAATATTCACCATGAACACGGGTTTAATATACGGAGGTCGGGGAGGATTGAACAAGTGTTTAGCCATTTGTAGAGAGAGAAACAAGAGAGAAATAAAGATGTGTGTTTATTTCTAGAGAGAGAAGTAGAAACAAGAAAATGGCAATCCTCACCCCTCCATGGAAGTATGGAGGGGTATATATAGCTCGGGACTTGAACTACTTACATGTGACAATATTAATCCCTGCAAGTCCCAGCTATGTAAACTATTGTAATTCCGTTAGTCGCTCACATTTAAAGGCTAACAATCTTCCCCCAATGTGGAGACATACGGAATTACTTACAATGTTCCTAACAAATGCAAATACAACAAAAATATGACAGTATTAGGTTTGCTTCCAATGCTAAGGATGACGTCGTTGTCTTCAAGTCTTCTAGAAAAACTTGTACCCCAGTTTGAATCCTCTTTGTCTTTGCTTGTTGAGGAACCATTGTATCATGTATAAACTGGATTAAATTCCCCCCAATTCATACTACATGTCTTGAAAAGCTTTCTTCATAGACTTCTTTTTGATGAAGCTTCTGAATCAGCTTCCCCCTAAACCAATATCCCTGTCTTGAGCAGAACCTGTAGCTTGAGCAATATTATATCTTTGACATTTAAAGTGCACAACGGAATTTTGTAGAAGATGAAGCAAACCTCACCAAGTAACTGCTACCTTGACATTTTTGGTCTTCATGATTATGTGTTTGGGGGAACATGCAAGAAATCAGCAACAAATCTTCTCACGCTTGTAGAATACTTCCCCCTGGAAGTTGAACTAAGTACTCCAAATTACACGTTCTTCCCCCATGATGGTTACGAACTCTCGGAAGCATCATCTAACGTGTACGGTCAAAATCGCGAGATGTTCTTTTCGAAAGTATGATGGTTACGAACACTCAGAAGCATCATATGACGTGTACGCTCAGAATCGCGAGATGTTCTTATCAAAAATATGATGGTTACGAACACTTGGAAGCATCATCTGACGTGTACGCTCAGAATCGTGAGATGTTCTTGTCACAAGTATGGTGGTTAAGAACACTCGGTAGCATCATCTGACAAGTACAATCAGAATCGCGAGATGTTCGTGTCTGAAGCATAAATCTTTGTTGACATTATGTAGCTCAATTTGCTCGTGAGAATTGTTTGTTGATCACATCTCTACTCATTTACTCTCTGGCTAAACTTACCAACCTCGTATTCTTTTGGCTATCTGTAGTGATCACTGATGAAGTAAACCTGATATTCCAAACTTGAAACTGAAGTACAATCCCCCAAATTTGTTACTTACGCTTAGCACTTTTGTTGATTGACGAACGGTGCAGAGAAAAGTCTCTTAGCACTTTTGTTGATTGACATTCGTGCTCCGAATACTAGCCGTTTTAACATTTGAGTTAATCTTATAAGGATCGTTTTGGTGTTTATTTGTTTTTGTCTGTGTTTGTTGTGTTGATGTTTGAGTGTCGTTAACAATAGACCAACATTGACTAAAGGAGATGAGAAACCGTCAAGCCCAATTCAGTCATATAACCAACTAATACGCGGATCGACCTCCGTGGCGAGGTCGTCAAAAAAATTTCTGAAAAATAGGGTTTAAGAACGAAGGATTTCTTTATCCGGAATGAACCCATAATCACCAAAATCTCCAAAGTAATAGTCGGTCCATACATCACTTAGGCACAAAAACAATAGCTCAATTCTCCTACCATTTACGTCTTTAAAAAATACGAGACTAAGTTTTTGCAAGGTCCCATTAGTTGGCCCATCATTTGTTGAAACCAGAGGCCCATCATAGAGAAACCGAAAGTTCGGCCCAGTACAATATCTAACAAAATATTGGCCTTTATACGTGATGTATAAAATGAAGGATTGATACATAGATTTTCAATGGGTTCAGAATAAAGTTCTCTCGATATCCTCTCGAATTGATCTCGGTCTTAAGTGGAATGATTGTTCTTGGTTACTAAATAAAAGGGTTTGGTTTTCTAGTCTAAAAGAAGTGGAAATGAAAGTTTAAATCAAAAACAATTACTTTAATTATGATTAACAAAGACTTGTATTAAACTTAAGATTAAAATCAAGATTAAAAATTAAAGTTGAAATTTAAGCAAACAAACATAAAGAAACAGTAAAGTAGACAAACAGTAAGCTAAAGGAAAAAGGAAAAACTTGATTTGGAACTTTTAAACCTTGATTCGGAACTTACTGATTCGGAAGTAACTATTCATTCATTCGGAACATGCTCATTCGGAACCTTTGTTGATTCGGAAGTTTTGAGACTTCCGAATGAAGAACTGGTTCGGAAGTCACTGATTCGGAACCTTCCGAATGAAGGTTGATTCGGAACTTGCTGATTCGGAAATAACTGGTTCGGAACTTCTTCTTGATTCGGAAGTTTGAGACTTCCGAATGAAGGTGTCTTGATTCGGAACTTAAAGACTTATTCGGAACCTTCCGAATGAAAGCTTCATTTGGAACTTTTTAGCTGATTCGGAAGTTTCGAATCCCAGATACAGTAGCAGTGAAGCGAAGAACACGGAACACAAACTTTGATCAAAATCAAACCAAATACTTAAAAAGGATTTACCAAATTAAACTCAAATCATTTAGACACCATAAGCAACGAATCCCATTAATAAAAACACAAATCCAAACAACTTTTGAAGATCAAATCAAGAAAAATAAAAACTTAAGAACTTAAAGATAAAGATGAAGATGAACAAGATTAAATGGAAAGATTAAACAAAAGCTTTGTATTGAATGATTAATGTTTTGACAAGATAAACCAAAGATTAAAATTACAAGATTGGAAAGACAAAGATAAAAATCACCAATCACCCTAGTGGTGATGGTGTTCTACGAACCAGGAAGAAGGAGTGGGGAAAAAGAAAAAGCTTGTCTAAAATGTGTGAGGGGAAGGCTATTTATAGCCTTGTTCTTTGGTTGGTGAGTGGGCTTTCTCTCGTTCTTCTTGTCTTTTCGTCTTTTCAGAAAAGTTTCCGTTTTCGATTCTGATTCGGGATTTGTCGTCGATTAAATTCAACTCGTCTTTTAATTTCTTCGTTTAATAGACTTGAGTTTCTTCGACTTATAAAAATCTTCCATCTTTGGTCCTTTTCTTCGATAAATCTTCGAATAGGCCCAGTGACTTCAAATCTTTTGCATCTCTTGGACAATAGACTTTATCTTGAGTCTTTTTCTTCAGTAAAACCCGTGCAATCCCATGTTTTCTTCAATATTCATCCGGTTGGCTCTGAAAACATAATAAACACAAAAACCACGCATAATTCCAAACAAATGATATTAAATACGTGTTTTGGTCTCGTTTTAGCCCGAATTAAGTGGTAAAAGGATGGGTGTTTACACACCTATCAAATCCCCTACACTTAACCATTGCCATGCCCTCATGCAATGCTTAGTGATAAAGCAATTTTACACTTAATCAACCTTGGCCTTATTTAAATTCTACTAAAAATTAAAGAAATGAAACTTCAAAGGTAACAAAGGGATAGAAAACCATTTTCACTTGAAAATAGCTATATGGAAATAACTTGCAAAGAAATCGATGACTTACATTAAGGCTTTGGTGCTGCGAAGATTTATCACCCTCAAGTTTCACGTTCCCCAAACTAAGCTTAAAAACGAGATCATTGTTATTATAAGTTAGCAATTCAAACACTTACACACATGGTTTAATTAAATGCTTAAACTCCCTTATTCCTAGGTGTATCTCTTATATTTTATTTTTGTCTTAGAATGATCATGAAGATGCATTTTTGGACTTATTTCGATAGTTTATTAGGGCTGAAAGCAAAGTAGGACGATTTGATCAATAGTTAGCTAAAGGACAAAATCTCTTAAAACTGCTTCTCGGGATATCAAAAAGTTCATATCTTGGCATAACTTGGTTCACGATTTGAGACCTTTCTCGGGCCGATATTTGGCATGTACTTCATACTTCATATCTTCGAGAGACGTTCTTGAGATAATGGTCTTCTCATCATAATAGAGTTTCTTCACTTGGAGACTTTTGAGGGGTACTCCAACTTTGTTGACCACGACTTCATGATTATTTCTTCAATCTCTAATTGGGATTTTGAGATACAACGATCCGCCTCCTTTTCGGACTTGGATCTATTTATCCTCATACCTTGTTAGGGTCTTTTCGGATAGACTTCTCCATGATCTTTATGGGAGTTGATTGCTTTTCGTCGTGAGTCTTGATCCTTCATATTGACTTTAGGAATAATGCTTTTCACATCACTTTGGATCTTCAGCAATAAAATTGAATCCTCATGCCTTGTTAGGGCCTTTTCGGACTCGCCAATCTTCGCGCCCCGCTTCATAAGTTATGCCTTGGCTATGAACTCTTATCATTACCGAGCAACTTTTAAACGATCTTGGGCTAGAAGCTAAGTAACTTTTCAAATCGTACGACCTTACTTATTGCAGATAAATTGTTAGCAAGTGATGGGAGAATAGGCAAATAATTACACCAAGTGAGCTTGCGCAAGAATACCGACTTATAATTGACTTTATCATTTCTCGTCCTCCACAATTTAAAATCTCAAGTAATGAGACTCGTGGACACTTAGCCTAATAAACCCGTTAAGGCCTATATGGTTAAGGATACTAGCTAGAATAAACTTGGATAAGTCTATTCGGGTTGAGTCAAAATAAACGCAACGGGCCTAATAGATCAAAGACTTCTAAACTAGCTACACCACTTTATTAAAATTTGACTTTATTGCAAGAATATATACATATGAAAGCAACGATAAAAATTTGAAAAATACAACTAAATGGCCAAAGTTAATAAAAAAATTTGAAAAATGTTGAAAAATAGGATTTTCCGGTTAATTGAAGGCATTTTCATGGAAAAGTCCACTTAAAACTTCGATAGAAGTCCCCCTACACTTAAGATAAACATTGTCCTCAATGTTTGAGCATGTGGGAAAAGGTTCCCCTACACTTATGACATTGTGCACGTTGGTTAACTCAAGTTAAGGAAGAGACGACTAACGTGATCAATTTCAAATGTGAGTATGAAGAAAATTGAATCACGATAGTTGAGAGATAGAACCGGATTTCGGATAAACACGGGAGCACGGTTCTTCAAAGATTCCAAGAGTGCACTTATCCCTGTAATCACACCACCATGCAAAGACAAGCACATATAGAAGTCCCCCCCTACACTTAGGGGATTAAAACATACAAGGATAGAAACTCGGGCTGCCTCCCGAGGAGCGCTTGTTTTTGATAACCGAGTCACGAGCCTGACTCGACCCAAAATTAGTTCATGGGGAACGTGGTGAGGGATGGAATCACCTCCTTAGAAGTGGCCTCACCAAAGTACAACTTCACTCGTTGGCCATTCACCTTAAAATTTGGTCAATTAGGTTGAGCGAGCTCAAGAGTACCATATGGAAAAATTTGGGCAATGGTGAATGGGCCGGACCAACGAGATTTGAGCTTGCCCGAAAAGATTTTTAACCGAGAGTTAAAAAGTAAGACTTTGTCTCCAATATGGAACTCTCGGTTTTTGATCTTGGAGTCGTGAATGAGCTTAGTTCTTTCCTTGTAGATCAAAGAATTTTCATAAGCCTCATTCCGGAGTTCATTTAGCTCATTGAGTTGGATCTTGCGTAGGTCACCGGCTTTGTTAATATCAAAATTAGCCCACTTCAAGGCCCAGTAGGCCTTGTGCTCCAACTCAATGGGGAGGTGGCACGCTTTCCCGTACACAAGACGATAAGGCGTACAGCCGATTGGGGTCTTGTAAGCAGTACGGAAAGCCCACAAAGCATCATCAAGTTTATCAGCCCATGAGGCACGATGCTCTCCCACGGTCCTTTCAAGAATTCGCTTCAGCCCTCGGTTGGATATTTCAGCCTGGCCATTAGTTTGTGGGTGGTAGGCTGTGGAAAGACGATGATTGACACCGTACTTAGCCATGACTCGAGCAAATTGGTCATTGTAGAAATGAGTCCCACGATCACTAATAATGGCGCGAGGCACACCGAATCTAGCGAATAGAGCTTTCAAAAAGGTACAAACCACCCTTGCGTCATTAGTAGGCAAAGCTTTGGCTTCAACCCACTTCGAAACGTAGTCAACGGCTACAAGGATGTATTTGTTTCCTTTAGACGAAGGGAATGGCCCCATAAAGTCGATACCCCAAACATCAAAAATTTCACACTCTTGAATAAAATTCTGAGGTATCTCGTCTTTATGTGTGATTTTGCCTTGCTTTTGGCAAACATCACATCGCTTGACCATATCGTGAGCGTCACGGTATATGGAGGGCCAATAAAATCCCGAATCAAACACTTTCTTTGCGGTGTAGTTGGGACCAAAGTGACCACCGGTGGGTCCTTTGTGGCAAGCATCAAGGATGTCCGACGCTGCCGGTCCATCAACACATCGGCGAATGATCAGATCAGCACATTGTTTGAATAGGTAAGGGTCGTCCCAAAAGTAAGTCTTGATGTCGGTAAAGAACTTCTTCTTTTGTTGGGACGTCAACCCTTCCTTGAGAATTCCACCCGCCAAGTAGTTTGCAAAGTCCGCAAACCACGGGGTTTCATTCGGCTTCGAGTTTATAGACATTAAGGTCTCCAAGGGAAAAGAATCATTGATTTCTTTTGTCGGATGATTCCCTTGGTAAGGATCCTCAAGTCTACTAAGATGGTCCGCGGCTAGGTTTTCTGCTCCTTTTTTATCGCGGATTTCGATTTTAAATTCCTGGAGCAGCAAAACCCAGCGAAGAAGTCTTGGTTTGGAATCTTGTTTTGTCAACAAGTACTTCAGCGCGGAATGATCGGTGTACACAATGGTGGTAGAAAGGACAAGATAGGGGCGGAATTTCTCAAAAGCATAGACAACAACTAAAAGCTCTTTTTCGGTTGTCGTATAATGCAATTGTGCCCCAGTCATTGTCTTGCTAGCATAATGGATCGGTTGGAAGTGTTTGTTTACTCTTTGTCCAAGAACCGCTCCAATAGCAAAATCGCTAGCATCGCACATCAACTCAAAAGGCAGCTCCCAATTAGGGGTAACTAAGACGGGTGCCTTAGTTAGCTTATCCTTAAGCGAGTTGAAGGCTTCAAGGCACTCTGTGGAGAAGATAAAAGGAGTATCTTTTTCCAAGAGGTGGGTCATCGGGCGAGCGATTTGAGAAAAATCTTTGATGAATCGACGATAGAAGCCCGCATGACCCAAGAAACTTCTCACACCCTTCACAGTGGAAGGTGGAGGCAACTTTGCTATAACATCAACTTTAGCACGGTCTACTTCAAGACCGGCTTTCGAAATCTTATGTCCAAGCACGACGCCTTCTTTTACCATAAAATGGCATTTTTCCCAATTTAGAACAAGGCGAGTGTCTTCGCACCGCTTTAGCATACGTTCTAAATTAGCAAGGCAAGCAGAGAAGGAATCCCCGAAGACCGAGAAATCATCCATGAAGACTTCCATGGTTTGTTCAACCATGTCATGGAAGATAGCTAACATACACCTTTGGAAAGTCCCGGGCGCATTACATAAGCCAAAAGGCATTCTTTTGTAAGCGAAAGTGCCATAGGGACAAGTGAATGTAGTCTTTTCTTGATCTTGGGGATCGATGGGCATTTGAAAATAACCCGAGAAACCATCAAGAAAGCAGTAATATTCATTACCGGCTAATCGTTCAAGCATTTGGTCCATGAAAGGTAGAGGGAAATGATCCTTTCTCGTGGCATCATTGAGTTTGCGGTAGTCTATACAAACTCTCCACCCAGTAACGAGACGAGTGGGAATCAACTCGTTGTGTTCATTGGGAACAACGGTTATTCCGCCCTTCTTGGGCACACAATGGATTGGACTAACCCACGGTGAATCCGAAATAGGGTAAATCATACCCGCATCAAGAAGTTTGATAACCTCTGTTTTGATGACTTCATGTATTTTTGGATTCACCCTTCGTTGGCTTTGAATAGTGGGCTTGAATTCGTCCTCCATGAGAATTTTGTGTGTGCAGAAGTGAGGATCAATTCCACGAATATCCGAGATTTTCCACGCAATAGCCTTCTTGTGAGCTTTCAACACAGCAACGAGGCGAGTCTTCTCTTCATCTTTCAAATCCGTTGCAATAATGACGGGTGACTTCTTGTTGTCGTCAAGGAACACGTACTCGAGATGTGGCGGCAACTCCTTAAGTTCCAAATCCGGAGGATTTTCGACGGGAGGCGTTTTCAAAGTCGGAGTATCGATAGCAATGACCGTGGGAGATGGAGGCGAAGGATTGTCTTCGGTGAGGAGATTGTCAAAGAAACTCATGTCATCATCCCCCTCGGTGGGAGAATCATTAGTAGCCAAATTCACATCTCCCATGGTATCTTCAAGATTGTTCCAGAATAAATCACTATCTCCAAATAGAGACAACGATGAATCAATGGAGGACACGGTCTCAACAGTGGGAAGAGAGGTAGGAATACTTTTGCAAGCATCATTAAAGTGTTCTTCACAAGCCTCATCAAGAACGTCAATACAATTAACGCTCTCATATGAATAAGGTTGTTTAGACAACTTTCCCATGTTGAAGACTACTTTGTCGTCACCCACTCTCATGATAAGCTCACCGGCTTCAACATCAATGAGAGTGCGACCGGTCCTCAAGAATGGAGGACCAACAATAAGTGGCACACGGGGGTCCATCTCGTAGTCGACGACAACAAAATCAGCAGGGAAGGTGAATTTGTCGACTCCTACAATGACGTCTTCGGCTATCCCCACTGGATAAGCAACCGTACGGTTGGCCAATTCCAAAGTCATTTTAGTGGGGACCAGCTCTGGGAGAGATAATTGCTTCCAAACACTTAGAGGCATGAGATTAATACTGGCACCTAGATCGGCTAGGGCCATGCAATTCTCTACTCCCGGGAAATTGCAAGGGATAAGAAAACGACCCGGATCACCAAGCTTGATTGGCAATTTCCTTAAGAGCACTGCAGAGCAGTTCTCATTAAGTTGGGTGTTGGCAATGTCGAGGAGCTTTTCCTTGTCGCTCAGAAGGTCTTTAAACATTTTGGCGTATTTGGGCATGTGAGCGAGAGCCTCAGCGAAGGAGATATTGAAATTCAGTTGTTTAAACATTTTAAGAAAGTTAGAAACCTGAATATCATCCTTGCTCTTTTGCTTCTCTTTCCTCAACCTTGAAGGATAAGGTATATTGGAAGAAGAGGAAGGCTTTGGGAGTATAGGATCACTCACGACCACGGGTGGAGGAGGGGTAGAAAGAAGAGGTGGAGAAATTGGGGAAGGAGTAGGTGGAGGAATAGGAGCAGGCGACTCGTTCTCCTTAGTCACAACCACCGGTGGAGGTATAGGAAGCTCGGGTTCCTTGGTACCTTTACCACTTCGAGTAGTGATTGCTTTCATCTCCCCTCTTGGGTTCGCAACGGTGTTACTCGGAAGAGTACCCGAAGAAGAGGGTGGATTACCTTGGAAGAAACTAGCCATCATGTTCCTCAGGTCATTAGTCTGGCTATCCAACGTGTTTCTCATATCAGCTCTCAAATCATTTCCTTGCTTGACCAAGTCTGCCTTCAAATTGCGCACTTCCTCTTGGAGATTTCCCACTATCACATTGGTCCTCATATAGGTGGTGACTTCTTGGTGTAATGCGGTGGTGGCTTGGTTGGAAGGAACATTGTATGCAGGTGGTTGGTAAGCAGGTTGTTGGTAGACTTGATTGTTACGTTGAGGCGGTTGTTGCTGCTTGTGAGGTGGGATGTATGGTTGTCGAGGTTGTTGTTGTTGTTGAGGAGGGCGGTTAAGGTTTTGTTGTTGGTTTGGGTTGGTAGGAGGAAAGCCAGGTGGTGAAAGATAGTTGTTGCTGCGGTAGCTAAGCAAGTTACGGTCACCTTGAGGTTTAGCTTGATAAGCAGGTTGTTGGTAGGTGCCATATGCCGCATTCACATTCTCAGCAGGGTAATCTTGGGTGGCGGTACAAGTTGTGTAAGAGTGGGGACCACCGTATATCTCACAAGGTTGGCTGACAGCGTTCACTTGTGCATTTTTGGAGTTGTTGCTGTTGTTGTTGCTGACGGTGTGGGTGACAAGCGATTCAAGAAGCGTAGTGATTTTGTCTAATCGCTTGTCGCTGTCATTAGTGCTAGCACTAGCAACATTGGTCCTAACGCTCTTGGTTTGCACACGAGACTTGTTCTCAATGATATCCCAAGCAGCATTGGAAGTCTTAGCCAATAAATTACCCCCCGAGGCACTATTCAGTGGATCTTGGTCATTCATGCTTAAACCATTGTAAAAAGTATTGATTTGATGTACTTTGGTAAAACCATGTTGTGGGCATTTTCTTAAAAGATCTTTGAAACGATCCCAAGATTCACTGAATGACTCATCGTACTTTTGTTCGAAATTTATGATTTCATTCCGCAAAGCGGTAGTACGAGAGGGTGGAAAAAAGTAGTTGATAAACTTTGTTTCCAAATCCGTCCACGAGAGAATACTCTGTGGCGGTTCTTTAGCAAGCCAATGTCGGGCTTGTCCCTCTAAAGAAAAGGGAAAAAGTTGTAACCTTATCACTTCTTGTGGAACACCATTGAACTTGACCGTGTTGGTGAGTTGTAGAAATCTCTTGATATGGTCGTGTGGGTCATCAATGTGGCGTCCCAAGAACGGTTGAGCGGATACCATCTGGATAAAACCTGACTTTAGCTCGAAATTGTTGGCGGCAATTGGTGGGATGACAATTGGATCCGTATTGCCATCGACATGAGCTTGGAGCAATTCAATCATCGGGCGATTATCCGGAAGGTGCTCATTGTTGTTGTTATTCATGTTGTTGAAAGGCGGGTTGTTGTTGTTATTATTGTTGTTCGGAGGTGGTATGTTATTGTTGTTTTGTACACCCGCCATGTCTAAGTTATCGAGAGGCTCGGGCTCTTGATATGACGTGGATCGAGTGCGCATACACCTGCAAAAGAACGAACAAAGAAAAACAAAGCAAAAATTTTTTTGGTTTTTATTGTTTTTTAATTTTTAGGATTTTTGAAAATTTTATATTTTTTAGTTGTTTTTGAAAATTTTTGATGAAAAAGAACGTTCACGGGGAACGGATCCCAAAATCCAAGTTCTCACAAAAAACTTTTGATCTTAACGAGAGGAGCCGGCAGCGGCGCCATTTGATACATAGATTTTCAATGGGTTCAGAATAAAGTTCTCTCGATATCCTCTCGAATTGATCTCGGTCTTAAGTGGAATGATTGTTCTTGGTTACTAAATAAAAAGGTTTGGTTTTCTAGTCTAAAAGAAGTGGAAATGAAAGTTTAAATCAAAAACAATTACTTTAATTATGATTAACAAAGACTTGTATTAAACTTAAGATTAAAATCAAGATTAAAAATTAAAGTTGAAATTTAAGCAAACAAACATAAAGAAACAGTAAAGTAGACAAACAGTAAGCTAAAGGAAAAAGGAAAAACTTGATTCGGAACTTTTAAACCTTGATTCGGAACTTACTGATTCGGAAGTAACTATTCATTCATTCGGAACATGCTCATTCGGAACCTTTGTTGATTCGGAAGTTTTGAGACTTCCGAATGAAGAACTGGTTCGGAAGTCACTGATTCGGAACCTTCCGAATGAAGGTTGATTCGGAACTTGCTGATTCGGAAATAACTGGTTCGGAACTTCTTCTTGATTCGGAAGTTTGAGACTTCCGAATGAAGGTGTCTTGATTCGGAACTTAAAGACTTATTCGGAACCTTCCGAATGAAAGCTTCATTCGGAACTTTTTAGCTGATTCGGAAGTTTCGAATCCCAGATACAGTAGCAGTGAAGCGAAGAACACGGAACACAAACTTTGATCAAAATCAAACCAAATACTTAAAAAGGATTTACCAAATTAAACTCAAATCATTTAGACACCATAAGCAACGAATCCCATTAATAAAAACACAAATCCAAACAACTTTTGAAGATCAAATCAAGAAAAAAAAAACTTAAGAACTTGAAGATAAAGATGAAGATGAACAAGATTAAATGGAAAGATTAAACAAAAGCTTTGTATTGAATGATTAATGTTTTGACAAGATAAACCAAAGATTAAAATTACAAGATTGGAAAGACAAAGATAAAAATCACCAATCACCCTAGTGGTGATGGTGTTCTACGAACCAGGAAGAAGGAGTGGGGAAAAAGAAAAAGCTTGTCTAAAATGTGTGAGGGGAAGGCTATTTATAGCCTTGTCCTTTGGTTGGTGAGTGGGCTTTCTCCCGTTCTTCTTGTCTTTTCGTCTTTTCAGAAAAGTTTCCGTTTTCGATTCTGATTCGGGATTTGTCGTCGATTAAATTCAACTCGTCTTTTAATTTCTTCGTTTAATAGACTTGAGTTTCTTCGACTTATAAAAATCTTCCATCTTTGGTCCTTTTCTTTGATAAATCTTCGAATAGGCCCAGTGACTTCAAATCTTTTGCATCTCTTGGACAATAGACTTTATCTTGAGTCTTTTTCTTCAGTAAAACCCGTGCAATCCCATGTTTTCTTCAATATTCATCCGGTTGGCTCTGAAAACATAATAAACACAAAAACCACGCATAATTCCAAACAAATGATATTAAATACGTGTTTTGGTCTCGTTTTAGCCCGAATTAAGTGGTAAAAGGATGGGTGTTTACACACCTATCAAGGATACCAAAGTTGACTAAAAGAGATTTGTTGGTCTATCTGAATTCGGCCCATCCATAAACTAAAAAACCCGGTCCAGTAACATCAATACTTTGAGATATAAATTGGTGATACCCTAGAAATTAGGTCATATTACCAAACCTAATCTCACCATTAGAAACCTCCTCCCCCAACCTCGTTCTTGTAAACTCGGATCTTCCATCGCTCTGTCTATACCAAAACGCAACAAACCAAGAGGCCAAGTAAATCCCATCAATTTACCTTTTTGATATAAACCCTCTATAATACACAATCCAAATCATTGAACCTTACAAAGCTCGAATCATCAAACATATACCCTTTATTAATTTCGATTGAAGCACATGACATCAAGGTCTCTAATTAGAGATCTCAGGTAGGTATCGAAGAAATTTGATTAAGTTATGTATCATAATACACGAATCAGATTAAGAACAAAGTAAGTATGTTTATGTTCTAATATTTTGTGATTCGAATATCAGTGATAGGCTAGAGGCTTTCAACAGATCAATGATGAGATGAAATTCGTGGGTTTAGATCTTAAAAAGATCTTGGCATGCATGTCTATTAATCACGAATTGATTCTGAGATCTTTGTAGATTCGAGTTAAGCTGTGAAGCGGTTTAAGATTTGTTATGGTTAAGTCTCGATCCTTTTTGAACCATATAAATTGATCTCGACTCAACTGAGTTGACCCACTCAACTCGGTATCATTTTTAAGACATCATTCCGCAATATTTTTTTTAATATTACATTTTTTTACGAAGACATGGTTCCGCAATACAACTCATGATTCCGCAATATTTTCCAGTTACGATTCCGCAATGTTCAAGAACATTCGATTCCGCAAAGTTAAAAAGCATTCGATTCCACAATATGGAACTTTTCCTTGTTATCTCCGAAAATATTGGATCTGGTCTTTTCTTAAGATCTGACTTTTTTCCTTTTTTTTCATAGATCTGATCATCTTTTCTAGAAAGAAATGCTAAAAAAACATCAAATGAACCCCAGAATGTGATTCTGATGAAAAAGGGCTACTTTGACAAACTGATAGACATTTCCAAAATCTTCAAAACTTATAAAAACTGATAAAAAAAGGAAGATCTGGAAATGAATAAAATTGATGAAACTAGTAAATAAAAAACTTTGATTTTTATGATGAAGTGACAGGAAGGAGAAAACAGATATATAAAAATATGTTTTTTAAAATAGGGATATGAGACAAAAATTGTTTACGAGACAAAAGTAATAAAAAATGAAGAAGAGCTTGGAATGAAACCCGGATGTGAGAATGACAAATTCGGACAGATTCAAACAAAAACTCAAGTATCGATGAACACCACAACACAAACACGCGGATACAAAAATACGAAAGACCCCCGGTTAGCTCTGATACCAATTGTTAACTTAAGATTCACCATGAACACGGGTTTAAGATCCGGAGGTCGGGGAGGATTGAACAAGTGTTTAGCCATTTGTAGAGAGAGAAACAAGAGAGAAATAAAGATGTGTGTTTATTTCTAGAGAGAGAAGTAAAAACAAGAAAATGGCAATCCTCACCCCTCCATGGAAGTATGGAGGGGTATATATAGCTCGGGACTTGAACTACTTACATGTGACAATATTAGTCCATGCAAGTCCCGGCTATGTAAACTATTGTAATTCCGTTAGTCGCTCACATTTAAAGGCTAACAACTGATTAGGGATACATACTTTGTGGATTTTTTTTCTACCAGTAGCTTTCTTTGATCGTAATTTCTGCATCTAATGGTCAGGTTATAGTCGATTAATATTATAACTATAAGAGTTAACTACATTTTTGGTCCTTATGGTTTGTCGGGTGTAACAGTGAAGTGTTTTTATTTATATCCCTCAAGATATATATATATATATATATATATATATATATATATATATATATATATATATATATATATATATATATATATATATATATATATATATATATATATATATATATATATATATATATATAGTGTCTATTGTACCTGTTGGATATAGTTTTCAATCTAGTTAGCTTGTCGATTAGGGTAGCTTTCCTTTATTATGTTGTGATTGAGCCGGGTGGATCCAAGCCCAATCTGTAGTCGGTTAAGACTAGGGAACCGACCCCCTCACCCTATAAAAGGAGGTGAGGGGGTGATGCTCAATTCACACTCGCATCTTCTATTCTTTCTATTATGCCGATCGATAGTATTAATAAAACATAATCGTTTTGTTACCTTTGTAGTGTCGTTCGTCTAGGTTTTGTCTATTGCATCTCTGCGATCTTCTTTAAGGGATCTAGGTTTCCACATATTGATCTTCAGGTTTGTTGGTGGTGTCGATTCCAACAAGTGGTATCAAGAGCCGTGGGTATTGTGGTCTTGAAGATCGATGCTAGATCAAGAGGTATCGTGGAAGAAAAGTATTTCGAGGTTTCTCGGAATTATTTATTTTTCTTCGAGTTGCAGGTTCTGTATCGACGGAGAAGACGCAGTGCATAGGACGTGGGTTTGTTAGTCTATATTAGTACTAGTACTGATCACGTGGGTCTATTTTATACAAAGGCCCATTGGATTTTGTTTTTTTTTATCATATTTATGATTTTAGATTTTTAATTGGTATAATTATAAGTTATCAACTAATATAATTTAGTAATTACAATACAAGGTTTCTTGTGGTTCAATTTTGATCGTGGTTTGCTTGATTTTTCACGTTTACAATCGGGTTTGCTTGTTCGTGATCGAGGTTTAGGGTTATTCTAATTAAATCGATTTGCAAGAAAGGTTTTTTAGCAACAAGGTTGAATGAATATGTCGTCGATAGCGAAGTTTGACGTCGAAAAATTCGACAGGTCTAATGACTTCGGTTGTGGCGTGTGAAGATGCGGTGTTTATTAATTCAACATGGTTGGAAGGCTGCGTTAGATCCATTCCCGGGAACCATGACGGACGCTGAAAAGACTGCAGCGTTGAAGACGGATGTCTATAAAAAAAGCACATAGTGCCTTACTCTTGTGCTTGGATAACAAGGTGTTGAGGGAAGTCAACAAAGAAATTCTGTTGTGGGGGTTTGATTAAAGTTGGAAACTTTGTATATGACGAAGTCTTTAGCCAATAAATTTTACTTGAAGAAGAAGCTGTTCACTTTCTACATGCATTCAGGTAAGAAACTATCTGAACATATAGATGAGTTTAATAAGTTGATCAGTGACTTGGCGAACATACACGTTGATATTGATGACGAAGATCAGACACTCATGTTACTTACATATGATAACTTTGTGGAGACATTGCTTTATGAAGGGAGTCACTCATTTTGGAGGATGTATTGTCTACCCTCAATTCACGGGAGTTGAAGAAGAGGACAAATGCAAAGGATGATGGTGATGGGTTATTTGTAAGGGGGAGGCCGGAGCATCGGGGTAATCAAGGACGTGGTAGTTCGCGATAAAGGTCAAAAGGTAAAGGAAATTATAAACTGAAGTGTTACATATATTATTCTGAGGATCACTTTAAGAAAGACTGTCCAAAATGGAACAAGAAGAAATCAACTGGCTTTGTCAACAAGAATGCAAAACAGGACGCTGGGACGTATTCTAAGGGTTATGACAATGGTGATTTGTTGATGACGGTGAGTGAGGAAAGGTTCTTAGAGTGGATCATGGACTCTGGTAGTTCCTATCACATGACGCCTAGGAGGGACTTCTTGTTTGATTTTAAGGAGCTTGATGGTGGTATGGTTTTGCTCGGTGATAATAGAGCATGTGCCATCAAGGGAACAGGAAAGGTGAGAGTACAAATGAAAGATGGTTCAAGTTTTGTGCTTGAGAATGTGTGTTACATTCCTGAGTTGAAAAGAAATTTGTTATCTTTGGGCACTCTGGATCGAGAGGGCTATACTGTGACATTGCAGTATGGAAGAGTAAAGGTGATCAAGGGTTCTTTGATGGTTTTGTTAGAAACTTTGAAGGAAAATTGTGTGTGCTCCTTGGATGGCTGGTCTGAATCAGGTGAAGCTAATGTTGGTATAGAAGAAAAATAAATTCTTGCACAGGTGTGGCATAAACGCTTAGGTTACATTAGTGAAGCAGGTTTGAATGAACTCAAAAGAATAGAGGTGGTGGGGAATAAAAGTCTAGGTAAGCTCGAATTTTGTGAAAATTGTGTTCTTGGAAAATCGACCAGGGTAAGTTTTGGTCGAGGTCAGCACACAACAGAGGGAGTTATAGACTATGTCCATGCGGATCTCTGGGGTCCTTCTCTGGTGGAATCGATGAGTGGTTGCCGATACTTCTTATCGATTTTTGATGATTATTCGAGGAGGGTTTTGGGTTTATTTTCTTAGACACAAGAATGAGGCGTTCAACAAGTTTAAGGGGTGGAAGTAGTTGGTGGAAAACCAGACAGGTAGAAAAATGAAGAAAATTCGAATGGATAATGGTTTGGAGTTTTGTAATCAGGAGTTTAATAACTTGTGCAAAGAGAGCGGGGTAGCAAAACATTTGACGGTTGCTGGAACTCCGCAACAGAATGGTTTATCTGAACGAATGAACAAGACGCTCTTGGACAAGGTTAGGTGTTTACTAATTCAGTCTGGTTTGCTAGAATCATTCTGGGCGGAAGCAACGGTGACGGCAACATATCTGATCAATAGGTCTCCATCTATAGCATTGGAGAAGAGGACACCTATGGATTTATGGTCAGAACATCCGGTGAATTACGAGATGTTGAAGATATTTGGTTGTGTTGCTTATTCACACGTGAATAAGGGGAAGCTCAAGCCTAGATCTATTAAATGCATATTCTTGGGGTATCCTGAGGATGTGAAGGGATACAAATTATGGAGGTTGGATGATATTAAACCAAAGATAATCATAAGCAGGGATGTGGTCTTTAATGAGAGCCTTATGTATAAGGATACTCTCAAGGGTGCTGGTGCTGCAGATTCTGGGAAAGAAATTAAGTTTGAGGTAGAACTTCAAGGCAGTCGGGTCGAACCAACTGTGGATCCTCATATTAGGGTAAATCCAGGGAATGAATATGAGGATCAAGTTGAAGATGCAGTAGATGCAATGCCTCAACAACAGAATCTAGACAACTATGTTCTAGTGCCTGATAGAGCTAAGATAACAAATACTATACATGCGAGGTATAGGAATGAAGGTAATGTATCATTGTCTAGATCATCAGGGTCTAGGGAAGAAGATGATATTACGGCTTATGGGTTTGCTATTACTGAGGAAGAAGATACACATGAACCAATCACATTCCAGGAGGCGATTAATTCATCTGAAAAGAATGAGTAGGTTCGTGCTATGGAGGAAGAGATGAGGTCTTTAAAGAAGAATCATACTTGGGAGCTGGTCGATCAACCACATGGTCAGAAGCTGGTAAGCTGCAAGTGGTGGTATAAGATTAAAGAAGGGATTGAAGGCGTTCAAAAACCAAAGTATAAAGTAAGGTTGGTAGCTCGGGGGTTCACACAACGAGCAGGGATTGACTATAATGAGGTATTCTCACCCGTGGTTCAACATACTTATATTAGGGTGATTCTATCATTAACTGCTTGTGAAGATTACGAGTTGGAACAACTTGATGTGAAGACGACGTTTTTGCATGGTAATCTTGAAGAAACCATTTATATGAGGCAACCACCTGGTTTTGAAGAAGGAATGGGCAACAAGGTATGTTTGTTGAAGAAATATCTTTATGGTCTTAAGCAGTCTCCAAGACAGTGGTATAAACGGTTTGATGTGTATATGGTCAGCAATGGGTTTAGCCGTAGCAGCTATGATAGCTGTGTTTACTTTAAGGAGTTTGCACCAGGTATGTACATATATCTACTGCTGTATGTAGATGATATGTTGATTGCTTGTAAAAGCAAGTCTGAGATCGAATATACCAAGGGACTGCTGCGAAAAAAGTTTGATATGAAGGAACTTGGTCCAGCTAGGAAGATACTTGGTATGAAGATTATCAGGGATATGGGTAACCGAACCCTGAAGGTGTCTCAGTCGGGATATGTGTGGAAAATTCTGAATAACTACAGAGTGGATAATGGCAAGTCGGTCTGTGTGCCATTGGGAGCACACTTCAAGATAAATTTTAAGGATTGTCCGTCGAGTGACTGGGATGTGGAAAGAATGAGTAAGGTCCCATATGCGAATGCTGTATGTAGTTTAATGTACTTGATGGTTTGCACTAGACCGGATATTGCGTATGCTATTAGCATTGTGAGCAGGTATTTGGCGAATCCAGGAAAAAATCACTGGGAAGCGGTGAAGTGGATTTTGAAGTACTTGAAGGGCACTGCTCATGTAGGTCTAGTGTATGGTAGAGATCAAGGGAAACACGTGGATGTTGACGGTTTCGTGGATAGCGATTATGCTAAAGACCCTGACAAGGGTAGGTCGATAACCGGGTACGTGTTTATGGTACATGGTTGTGTTGTGAGTTGGAAAGCAACTATGCAGCATGTTGTTGCATTGTCTACTACAGAGACGGAGTATATGGCGCTTACGGAAGCTGTTAAGGAAAGCATTTGACTTAAAGGTCTACTAATCGAGCTGAGAATAAACCTAAGGTCAGTAGTTGTGAATTGTGATAATCAAGGTGCAATTCATCTCTTAAGGAATGCAATGTTTCATAAAAAGACGAAGCATATCAACATGAGGTATCACTTCATCAGGGAGATCGTAGAATCCAAAGAGATTGAAGTGGCAAACGTAGGCACGGAGGATAATGCAGCTGACGCGTTTACAAAGGTGGATCCAGGTTCGAAGTTCAGGTATTGCATGAAGATACTTGGTGTCGGGGCTAACTAGTCTTGTCACTAAGGTGGAAATTGTTGAATATAGTTTCCAATCTAGTTAGCTTGTCGATTAAGGTAGCTTTCCTTTATTTATGTTGTGATTGAGCCGGGTGGATCCAAGCCCAATCCCTAGTCGGTTAAGACTAGGGAACTGGCCCCGTCACCCTATAAAAGGAGGTGAGCGGGTGATGCTCAATTCACACTCGTATCTTCTATTCTTTCTATTGTACCGATTGATAATATTAATAAAACATAATCGTTTGGTTACCTTTGTAGTGTCGTTCGTCTGGGTTTTGTCTATTACATCTCTGCGATCTTCTTTAAGGGATTTACGTTTCCGCATATCGATCTTCATGTTTGTTGGTGGTGTCGATTCCAACAGTACCTTGCACTCTAAAAAATCTACTAAAATTAGAATAAGAATAAGAATTCGTCTTAATAGTTTTCAAAGTCATCCTATCGCTAAAATTTACTCGCATGTTTTACCAAATAAACAAAATGTAACATATAAGAGACTATATATGTTTTCTTTATAACGTCACTTGTTTTGTTGCTATTTTTTCAGATCCTGAAAACGTAAAACGAAAATATTCAACAAAAGCCACGTGGTATCCATGCACATGCACTTGCACTTGCATGCATGTATATATACAACTCCCATGAAAAAAACCCGTAAACGCAGTCTTCGGTTTTTAACGTTTCAAAAGCAAAAAAACACTCTTCACCTTAACAAACAAACACAAAAAAAACACAGACAGATCTGTAATTCTCATACCAATGGAAGAGAAACTAATACAAAGGTTAGAATCCGCGGTATCGCGGTTAGAATCAGTCGCGTCATCTGGTTCTGGTTCTCGTTCTCAGCCGCAAAGTACTGTCCCATTTGACGCTGCATCAGCCTCGTCTGACCCGTCTATCGTAGCATTTGATGATCTGCTAAATGAATACGTTGCTAAGGTTATCAGTGCGGCTGAGAAGATTGGGGGACAAGTTGTTGACATTACGAATGTTTTAGGACAGGCTTTTAATGCTCAGAAGGAGCTGCTTGTTAAGATCAAACAAACTCAGGTTGATACTGATTAATTTTACGCGTATTGTTTATGGTTCTTTCGTTTGAAATCGTGGTTCAGCGCAATGTTTTATGAACGTTACATTGGTTATCATTAGAGTAAAGTAAAATAAAGTACCACCTAATACCGTCTTCCACGGTTATGGGTCCTAACACCGTCTAGGACGGTGTATAATCAAGGTTGAGACGTAGACAATTACCAAAGATCCGGTTCTATGAATGATATAAAAGGACATTCGGCCTTGCATTTATTGTGATCTAATTGGTACTAATTATTGCTAGATCACTCACTACAGTAATTAAGGAATGCGTAATTGTACGCCATCATGTTTAAAATGTAATGGTTTTCTATGTAAACACATACACAGGTATACATGGGCGGAGACCGTAGGGGCAGGCCGGGTGGCCACGTGCCCCGTAGCAAAATAAATTGCAGTGTAAATTTTCTAAAATTTATACGAGCAGCTATTTTCGGAATTTGCCCCTCTAACACCAAGATTTGTAGGCTAGTTTTTAGATAATATCATCATAACTTATGGGCTCCGCCCTATACTATCTTCGTGACTTCGTCCCATATTAAATGTCCACATTTGATTTTATAACTTTTTTTCTTTGATGAAAATTATACTAATGAAAAATACATTTACAACACAATCCGTTCATATACTTAACATCAAGTATTATATAACACAAATAAAAATATTTAAAATCAAAGTTAAAAAAGAAAGCCTAAAAAAAATCAAAATGGATATTTAATGTATGTTTTATTTCTTATGTACTGTATGTGTTTTTGTTTGTGTTTGTGTAAAATGAGACAGGGATAGAACATACTTTTGATTTGGTTTGAATAGGTTGATATTTTTACTGATCTTACTGACAATACGCGTGAAATACGATCTGGTATAAAGGCTGTCCAAAAACTGGTTCACGGATGTGCGAAGCTTATTTAACTTGCTAGGTTGAGCGCATTGTTGTTAACTAATTAATCACCTTAATTTGTGGTTGTGTTAACATGAGTCTTTTGACTATATCACTTTAAGACGTGTGAGGTCTCAAGTTCAATTACTGCAGGCCACGCCAACCTCCTGAAAATGGTGGGCTTTACCAGGTTCAAAACCTGTCGGCCAAAAGGTCGGAAACCATGGTTACCCAAAAAATATACAAGAGTCGTGTGACAAGGGAACATGACCTTATACTGACCACTGAAACACACTTAGGTGCTACTGTAGCTGTAGTTTTGCTGATTTTAATAGTTGGTGCTATGATGCTTAAGTTTTAAATATATTAACCGTGCAGAAACCTGATGCTGGAGGGATGGCGGAGTTTCTCAAGCCGTTAAATGAAAAGTTAATGAAAGCAAACAGCATGACAGAAGGACCGCGTTCTGATTTTTTTAACCACTTAAGATCTGTTTCTGAGAGTCTAACAGCTTTAGCATGGATTGCTTATACAGGGAAAAATTGCGGTGAGGAGATTAATATTTTTCTTGCTTTTAACTTTTTAAGTTTTGGTTTGAACAATATCAAGGTCACTATTTTTTGTTCCAATCGATCCAGGAATGAACATGCCTATTTCACACGTGGAAGAATGTTGGCAGTCAGCTGAATTTTACAGCAACAAGGTATGTACTTTTTCTAAGGAACATCGATAGTTGGTTTTTATGTTTATTCTAGTAGCGTGCAAGTCGAATCCACCTTGAGATTGTTGGTTTATTGTAGGTTCTAGTAGAGTACAGAAGTAAAGATCCAAATCACGCCGAATGGGCAAAAGCTCTGAAGGAACTTTATGTACCAGGGTTGAGGGATTTCGTGAAGAGCCATTATGCGTTGGGACCTGTATGGAGTGCAACTGGGGCTACCGTATCTGCTCCAGCTAAAACTTCTAAACCAGGTGGTCCTTCTGCTCCAAATCCTCCACCAGCGTCGCTTTCAGGAGCTTCTTCTTCTTCATCGTCATCTTCTTCCCGTCCACAACAAGGAATGTCGGCTGTTTTTCAGGAAATTAGTTCAAAGCCTGTCACTGCTGGTATATGTTCTTCTAGCCTTTTTACATATTCGATACTCTTTTTTTTTTTTGTTTCTAGATGCGTCTTATATTTCCAACTGGCAACCTAACCAACACCATAATGACCCATTTTGACCCGCACCCTGGTCACCCATTTTGCAACTTCTAACTTCTGTTCTTTGCATTCAGGACTAAGAAAAGTTACGGATGACATGAAGGCCAAGAACCGCAAAGATAAAGCTGGTATTGTGAGCTCTAGTGAAACCGAAGCACGCAAGAGTGCACCATCTGCTGCTAAAGTTGGACCACCAAAGCTTGAGCTTGTAATGGGCCGCAAGTGAGTATAGTCATGTTATTTGCTTTGTAAAGAAATTTACATCATATTACCTAGTGTGTAAACTTCAACATGATATACACAGATGGGTTGTCGAGAATCAAATTGGCGCGAAGGATCTGTGTATTGATGAGTGTGATGCAAGACAGACGGTTTATATTTTTGGATGCAAAGATTCAGTTCTGCAGATCAAAGGTGTTATATAACATTTTGCTCTGACTAATGGTAGTGTTGACATATTTTTTGACTACGTTTTTCGTTTAAGAAGCCTGATTTCTTTTGTGCAGGGAAAGTTAACAACATAACTGTCGACAAATGCACGAAAATGGGTGTTTTATTCACGGTCAGTGAATGTAAATTTGTGATATGGGTGGTATTATAGGTGGCAAAGGGAACGGGCCAAAATGGGTAAATTTCTGTACGGGTCGGGTTTATCCGAAAAAGCTTTTTGTCCAACATGTTTAAATGTATTGTATTTACTACTATGTATCAATTATCTACTTTTTGAAATCGAATAACCCAACATTTTCTATACACTAAAAATACAGTTCAGGTGAATATTGGCCCATCTGACCCGTTCAGCCTAAAATGGGTCGGAACTGCTAACTGAACCTTAAAACTCTGAAAACAGGATGTTGTTGCTGCTTTCGAGATTGTTAATTGCAACAGTGTTGAGGTGCAATGTCAGGTATCCATCTTATACTCTCGTTGAACCTTTAAGATTGTATTCCAATAACCACAATCATTACTTGAGCTACTCTCGACGTGGGTGATCACAGGGTGCGGCTCCTACCATTTCCATAGACAACACATCAGGTTGCCAGTTATATTTGAGCAAAGATTCTCTTGAATCTTCTATAACAACTGCGAAGGCAAGTGAAGTTAATGTCATGGTACCTGGTGAAGATCCTGACGCTGATATGGTATGCATCTGTGTTACACTCGAATCTTTCTTCTTTATTTCATTCCGATTACTAGATCTTAGACTTGGATAATGTGCCGCGGTTATTAGTCTAAGTTTCACCTCAACCAAATTCGTGTCTAAATAATCACAATATTTGTGCAATGGTTTTGTTGCAGGCGGAACATGCTATGCCACAGCAGTATATTCACATTTATAAGGACGGCAACTTCATTACGACCCCTGTCTCCCACTCTGGAGGGTAATTATCGTCAAGTATGCATGCAAGTTTCAGCCATTTCCTATCGGTCTTTTCCCATTTTCCTTTATATCTTCAAAATCCCAAATGTGCTTCGGCTTTCCTATTTTATTCATTTTTTGACATTCATACTTCAAAATTTTGTTGCTTTTCGCTGGTGTTTCTCCTTTCCTGAACACGTTAAACTTTTTTTATTGAAATATCGAGTTTTGCTTTATTATAGTGTTGTCTTTCTGAAATATTGCTCTATGAACACAGGCGTCCTGAACTTGAAATTAACGAGGTTCCGGAGAGTAAAGCCAACTACGTTAACCGCAATTCTGTTAACACCAACCCCAAATCCGTTAGCATTAACCCCAACTCTTTAAACGTTAATCCCAACAATATTAACGTTAAAGATCAACCGTGGTTATACTATTTGCTTGCAGCAGTAGGCGTACTTTTTGCTTTGATAGTGGCAATTACAATGAAATATTAATAGTGTTATAATAAGTGTCGAATGAGATTGGAACTTGTAACGGACAGCTTAAAGACTCGAGAATCGCTTATTACACATTTGTTTCTTGTTTGAAAACTGAGAAATAAAAGGCAACCATTTTGTTTTTCTTCCTTATAAGAAATACTATCTGCAGGTCAGCAGGTACATCAGTTTGGCGTTAATATTTACAAAACTAGGCCTGAAACTTAATTCTAATGCGCCACAAAATCAAATTGCTTGTAGAACCAAAGTCTATCTACATAAGAAACGCAAGTTTGTGACTTGGTTTGCTTGAACATTTCACGTTGACGCTATGCATAACAAGTTCCATGGACGTGCTGCTACTTCGTTAGTTCCTTATCAAAGGTCTTGGTTAGACAATTGGCTAACGGTAATGCAGAGATTGTTTCAAACCATGAGATTTAAAATAAATCAGAGCAGCAAATATAAAATCAAAGTATATACGAGTATAAAACTCTTTACTGAGATTGCTCGCTGTTTATGGTGAATTTACATAAACTTTGCAGAATATCGTCAAATTATACATAAATTTTTATAAACTGAGATTGCTCGCTGATATCTTTATGTATCACCAGGTCTTCTTATACTTAGTCTAATTTATGATTAAATCTAGTCGGACACCATCTCGGCACTGAATTAGTCCCAACACACGTCTCATCCAAGGAGCAGTCGTGCCACAGCCAAAAAGTGGTGCCACGTCAGCAAAATGGGTTATGCAACAAGAAATGACATGACACCACTTTTGAGTGGCATTAGTGATTTCTGGTGCCATATAAGGTATTTTTGTTGCCATAAAGGGTATATATCCTAGAGATTCCAAAAATTTAAAAAAAAAATAAAAAAATTCATGGCGTGCGCTGGTAGCCACGGTGCCAGAGCCATGGTGCCAACCTAGGAAGTGGTGCGCCATTTCAAAATCTGGCGCCATAGCTTGGCGCAATGCTATGACACGACCGCTCCGAACGCTCTTAAAGATTGTCTAGCCTATAAGTGTGCAACGTACCAAGGTTTTATGGCATCATCATTTAGGTCATGTAGTCCTAATTGAAAATAAATCCAAATATTATTGCCCTTGTTCCCACGTCCCAATCGTAAAAATATATTGTAGAACACCTTATTACAAATTATGGGTCCGCCTCTAGTTGTGGATGGATCAATCGCACGAATATCATATCGATAAATAATCAACTGCTTTAAAGCAGTTGGCCACCTGTGTTCTTTATTGGGTTCGGGTCCCGGGGCTGTTCGTTATAAATGGTATAACTTGGGGTCGGATTTTAGTTAGATTAAAGTGCCGTTTAAAAAAAAATAAAAAAATAACATAACTCTTCTCAAAGTCTCAAACACATAGTGACCATGATAATAAGTAGATTAATGAGACCAAAACAAACATTAATTCCATTGTCGTCCAGCGGTTAGGATATCTGGCTTTCACCCATGCGACCCGGGTTCGATTCCCGGCAATGGAACTTTTTTTTATTTTTTAATCTTATTTCAAACCAACCCTTGTACTTTCATCAACTCGTCACATCCACCCCCTTGACTTGACTGAATATTCTTCTTTAACGTTCGACTTTATAAGTAGGACCCACATAGTAAAGTAACAGTGTCATGTCATGTCATCACCCACATAAATTTTTTGTGTTGGAATTTTTAATTTTTTATAAAAATTAATGGAGCTGAAAGAGAGACAAATGGCTGCAACAGAAACTGTGAATTCACTCAGGGAACATTTGAAGCAGAAGAGACTACAGCTTCTTGATACTGATGGTATGATAAACCTTTTTTTTTTTTTTTTTTTTACATATTTTTGTGTTTTAAAAATGATACTATTGGAAAAAAAAGAAAATTAAAAAAAAATTGTAGTGTTACTCCCTCAGTCCTAAATTAAGATTCTATATTTTCATTTTATTTTGTCATAATTTAATTGTCCAGTATAAAAAATATTTAGATATGTTTGATAAAGTTTACTATATTGTCGTCAGGGCCGTCTTGTGGTCAACAAAGAAGCTCTTTTACGCGCGTTAAATAAAGAAAAGTTGCATATAAAATTAAATTATATAAGTTATATATGTTTAATATTATATGTATTTATATACAAAACTAATAAAAATATGGCCTTTTTAAAATGGAAGCCATGTGCAATTGCACACCTGGTGCACACCCATTCGAGACCCATATGATTGTTGAAAATGTTATTAAAAACTTTAAAGTAGACTTTAATTATTAATTACTTAAAGTAAAGTTGTCATTTTATTAAAAAGTAAAAGAGAAAAAGGTGTAATTAATGCATTTTGTCATTTTGCTTAATCTGTGTGTTTTTTGTCGGAGACAGTAAATTTGAGGCGGAGTGAGTATTAGTTTTTGCTAAAATAGTAACTTGAATTTACATGTGATGATAATTTTTCTTTTTAGTACAAAAATTTGGGTTCAAAAAAATATATCTTTTTGCAAAAATATAAGAAGTTTATTTTTAGAACGCGGGTTAGTGGTTAGTTGGTCGAGTCATGCAGTGACATCCAAGCGGACATTCCTCGAGCCTTTGCTTAGTAATGGTTAAACTGCTTATCCGTTTCGTCTAAAAAAAATGTTGAAGATTTTTGTGTAAATGGGGTTTTTGTCTTTATGAAAATGTCAAGGATACTATCATTGTCCATTTAGCTTTTTTTTCATAAAATTTGAATATTTTGAAATGCCAAAATGGTACTACAATTATGTGTAAAAATGTTGGATTATATAAAAATGTTGAAGTGGTTACGCCAAACTGCAGAAAAAGGAGGGCTTAACCTGGTTTGAATCTGTGTGGTGTTGGTTCAAACCCATGGAATAGTCGGCCAAAATGTCGGAAACCATTCTTGCCTAAAAAAATAAAAATAAAAGGACAGGTTATTTTTTATTTTTTATATGTACAGTTTCCTAGGGGGATTTTTGTGTTTAGATGAGTGATTTTGTTGTTGTTTGTGATTGGAATGTAGTTGCGGGGTATGCGAAATCGCAAGGGAAGAGTCCGCTGGCATTTGGTCCGACTGATCTGGTTTGTTGCAGGACCTTACAAGGTCACACTGGGAAGGTACACTAAGATTATTTAATTTTTTGTGTATAAGTGACCCGTGATGAATGTTGATGAAATTAGAATGTGGCGCGTATTGTAAGTTGTTTTAGGAGACCAGCTGAATGTAATATCAACACACGGATATTTAGCTTTATCAGGTTAATTATGCACGTTAAGTAGTCTGATGAGTCGACTCTTCATCACACTGTTTTTATTTAAATCAACTGCCGCTGGTAGAATATGACAAGCCCCAAATGCGTGGTAGGAAATATTGACTGTTTTGGGTCATTAGAAATGTCTGTTGACCTTTCCGGACTTGACTTTGAGTATTCAAACTAGCGTGTTTCTAGTTTCTATTATAATATGAAGTTATGAACTGTACTGCGCTCTACGGTTCTTGTACATGTTTTGTTTCAGTATTTACAGTCCGATGTTCTTTTGTCGACTATGAACTATGAATGTATAATAAAGTATTATAGGTTAGAATAGTAACTCTGCAAACGTGAAATGTTTAGCTTCTCCTTACATCTTATAACTGATCTGTTCAGCTGTTATTTCTCCTCGAATAATTAGTATATTCTACCTTCACATACATATTTCTACCATATTAAGAAAACTTGCAGGTGTATTCATTGGATTGGACTGCTGACAAGAATCGAATAGTTAGTGCATCCCAAGACGGAAGATTAATAGTTTGGAACGCCCTTACCAGTCAAAAAACACACGCCATCAAACTGCCATGTGCATGGGTCATGACATGTGCGTTTTCTCCAAGTGGACAATCAGTTGCATGTGGAGGCCTTGATAGTGTATGCTCTATCTTCAATCTTAGCTCGCCAACTGATAATGATGGTGGTAATATACCAGTATTAAGATTGCTTAGTGGACACAAGGGCTACGTGTCCTCTTGTCAGTATGTTCCAGATGAAGATAACCATTTAATTACGAGCTCTGGTGATCAAACATGTGTCTTGTGGGACGTTACTACTGGACTCAGAACTTCTGTCTTTGGAGGCGAATTTCAATCAGGACACACTGCAGATGTATTGAGGTATTTTGCTTAACGTAACGTGATTCGGCCCATTTAATGGTAAAAGGGTCAAAATACCGGGCGCGTTAGAACTTAAATTATTTAGTTGGCTTAAATTGAGTTTGTCTAAATTTAACTGATATTTATATGCAACTTTTTTATGTTTTATTGTTGCAGTGTTTCAATTAATGGCACAAACTCGAGAATGTTTGTATCTGGTTCTTGTGATGCAACTGCACGTCTTTGGGATACCCGTGTTGCAAGTAGAGCAGTAAGGACCTTTCTTGGTCACGAGGGTGATATTAATTCTGTAAAGTTCTTTCCAGATGGAAATAGATTTGGAACTGGTTCAGACGACGGAACTTGCAGACTATTTGACATCAGAACCGGACATCAGTTACAAGTTTACCCTCTGCAGCAACAGCTGGTCGGTGGTGATGCTCCTCATGTGACGTCTATTGCATTTTCAATATCGGGCCGCCTTCTTTTCACTGGCTATTCTAATGGAGATTGCTTTGTATGGGATACTTTATTGGCAAAGGTAAAATGCAATGATTCTCGTGAATAGGTCAATTACGACTCTGACACGTGGGACAGTCGGGCTTATTCTAAAATTTGAGTTGTGGTATTGTGTTTGTGTTATAGGTAGTTTTGAACTTAGGATCTCTTCAGAACTCACACGACGGTCGTGTCAGCTGTTTGGGTTTGTCTGCTGATGGCAGTGCGTTGTGCACAGGAAGTTGGGATACTAATCTCAAGGTTAGCTCAAACTCTGACATCTTAATGTTCCGATGCATATCATCGTGAAATCATGTATTATGTTTCTAAATCCATTAAAATACTATTGGCTAAATGGGCAGGTTGGGTAACAGGTTGAAATTTGTAGTTTTTTAGTACGTTTGGGTCATGTCGCATTGACCTACAAACACTGTTTTGTTTCAACACAGTTCTCTCTCTTTTGTCGGTCCTAACCCACAAAATCATACCAAGTATACAAAGAGTGAGTAGGAAAATGTGGATTCTAATATTTGTATCTGTTTGTTACAGATTTGGGCTTTTGGAGGGCAAAGAAGAGTGATTTGAATGACGGAAAATATAACATGTTGGTAATGCTATTGTTATAATCTCTATGGAACGGTTTAAGTAGTCCTAGTAGTAGTACTAAGTAAGTACGGAGTAGTAAATATATTCATCTGATCTTGCTAACGGTTTAGAAACGTTGTCTTGCTCGTAAACTGTTACCGTGTGCCTACTGCTACGCTCTTGGTAATTTATCGAGTACAATCTAAGACATATTTTATCATATCAAACTAAGGTAACATAAATACAAAATACTATCCTTTGTGTTATCTTCATAAGAACCACACACTGCAAAATCTCAACTAGAAGTAACAACCATGCACCTTCTAATTCTTCCTACTCCAACTCTTTGTTCTTCCGCACACCACCCGTCTCTTCCGCACCGTCAGCTCACCTTCCGCACATCTCACCGTGAAAATGTACGTTACCTTAAAACCCTCGGTATCAAACCAGGGTCCGGAAAAAGTCCCTCACCTGAATCACTCTCTCACATACTCTCTACTATAAACTACCTCAAAACCAAAGGGTTCTCAGAACCGGATATCCCACGTATCGCCTTTCTATCTCCAACTATATTCACCCCATCTTTCGACCCTGTCACCGTTGAGCCTGTTTTCGAGTTCTTAACATATGAATTACCCGCCTCATTGGAAGAGGCATGCGGGCTAATCCTAAAATGCCCTCATATCCTCGAATCAGACGTGGAACATTGTTTAAAACCGACGCTTAAGTATCTTAAATATTTCGGCATTAGGGAGCTAAATAATCCAACCACCTTAAATGCTCATTTGTTGGACACAAGAGTGGACAAACTAGAAGAGAAACTGAGGTTTCTACGAGGAGTTGGGTTTTCGAGTGAGGAGTCGAGAAGGGTGTGTGGGCGTTTTCCTGCGATTTTTGGGTACGGTGTGGAGCATAACTTGAGGCCGAAATTCGAGTATTTGGTTAAGGTGATGAAAAGGAATGGCATAGAGGAAGTGAACAAGTTTCCACAGTATTTTGGGTTTAGTTTGCAGAATAGAATAAAGCCAAGATATTTGCATTTGAAACTAAGGAATGTTGATAATGAGGTACCATTGAATAGAATGTTGTTGTGGAGTGACGAAAAGTTTTTCAAGAAATGGAAATGAAAAGATGGTTTGAAATGATCACGGGATATATTTTGGTTAGACCACGTACATCTGAGTCAAAAATCTGCTCTCTCTGATACTAAACATGTAGAAAAAACCTAATCGGAAAAGGTTTGATATCATCACGAGATATTCTGGTTAGAGAACGTAGATTTGAGTAAAAAATCATCCCACTCTGATAACTCTGAACATGTAGAAAAAATATCATCATTGATGGTGAACGAAGATTTTAGACCCGCGCTTCGCTGCGGTATGTTTTTATACCGAATTATTATATGTGACAACGCATAATTTTTTTTCAACGGTCGTACAGGTGCACATGCCAATTGCATCTATACAGACCCCAGTATCTTTCAAATGATACTAGGCTCGTATTAGTTCATAAGTCTAAGTGTAGAACTCACTCAAAAAGCTAGCTTCTTTGAGGAGCATCAACCAATCCCATACGAGGCCGATGTAGGATCATAACATAAACATAGTTATATTGAATAAGTTGTTGAAAACATAAGCATATCAGCTACATTTGATGGCAGTGCATGACTACAAATTTCTGTGACTTGATTTTTATTGAGAGATGTTATTAAGCAAAGAAATGTTGGTACAAACCAAACACCAAAATACGCTCTGCATCCGACTCTCGTTGTTTTTGATGGTTTAACATCATCATAACAATTATAAAAACCCTAACATAGATCAAAGAGCATACAGCGGAAGCAGATTAACAAGATCTTTAAATAACACAATTATAATTAATCAAGGCTAGGGTTACATACCTTTTCCTTAGCAGAACGATCACCGGTAAAAATAGATCAAGAACACCACCAGGATGTAATCTAAAATAAGATCACACCACGATCTTGTACACACGTGATACGATGAGCTAATCGTGAGTCTAGCACGAACAGAACCGAGCCTTCCAAGTCTATGGAAGATCTACCCAACAACCCTAGAGAGGGGCTAGGACTAGATCTAAAATAGCTTATAGAAAATCAAAGAAGAACCCTAATAAGGGTGTGTTTGGCCGGCGGTTAGGAGCTAAGAAAAGAGAGAATGGAGTAAAAAATTATGAGGCTTTAGGTTTGTTTATATACACCTTGGAAAACTTCTCTTCCAAGGTTAAACAAGATAAAGCAACAAAATCTTTTCCCTTCTCTCTTGTCTCCTCTATTTAGGCCGGATATTACACCTCCAAAAGAGGTTTCCGGAACTTTTCCGACTCCTTCTTTTAGCTTCTTTAACCTTCTATAACGACCGTTTAATACTTAACTTTTAATTACTTAACGATCGTTAGCTACAGTTTGATTTAATAAATATAATAAAAATATTTAATAAATAAATTAACTCTTCACGTAATGTGTGCAATCCCGTGATCTCGAGTTCGATCCTATCACACGACTATCGATTTTAAAGTCCATAAACTTTCAGCTCCCACTTGGACAAAATTCGAATGTCGTGATCACATTGATTAGCGTCTAGTTACACTAACAATGTCACTAGTACAACTCGAGTAAGGCATCCTGGACAAAACCTTTTAATGATATATAATCATTATTATTATCCTCTCATTTCAAATACATTGTTAATAAGGATATGAATCTTAGTCATTCCTTCATTAACTATTCTGTTTCTCGTTTACGGATATAGCAAGATTACCAAAACACATTTGGGTGTGGCCACACAAACATCTTACTATTCCCCCGAGGGGCCCAGTTGTATTTATACTTCAAATAATAATTTGAAGGAAACGAATCCCATTTCGACTACAAGCAAAACACATGAACTTCGCAACACTTCTGAAAATAACCCTTATGACTACCAGTTACGTTTAGCGTTAGGTTACCTTACAGAAATGTACTATATTCAATGCAGTTTTCTGGCATCTCAGGTCTAAGGATAACTGTTTATGATTTACTTAATGACAAAGATCCATAAAGTAAAATCACATAGTTGGGATAAGTCCAATATTTGATCCATCAAATATCATCCAAAATTGACCAATATACTTTCAAGTATACTCTGTCACTATTTTGAATTGTCTTAATTTAATAATACTCCCATATTATTAATCGACAACGGACATTTAGAAACATCAAAATGCTCATGGATTAAAACATGTAAAATAGGATACAAAATCAAATAACAGACAAATAAACGAAATCCATTCTTTATTTCATCAATTCAATAATGTCTTACATCCTTTATCCAAATACTAACCAACAGATTTATTGCATGAATTCGCTAGCTAGTTGCAGCCCAATTGCCTTGGCATGCTTAACTACCTTTGGCCTAGACAAAGCCTTAGTAAAAGGATCAGCTACGTTATCATCTGTGTGAACTTTTATTAATTTTATTTCTCGAGCTTCCACTTGTTCTCGAACGTAGTGATATCTACGTTTAAAGTGTCTGGCGCCCTTCATGACTCCAGGGTCATTGGCGAATATTATTGCCGCAGAGTTGTCGCAATATATATCAATAGGTTCTTTAATTGAAGGCATCACTCCAAGATCTCCAATAAACTTCCTAATCCAAACAGCTTCCATTGCAGCTTCTGAAGCGGCCATGTACTCAGATTGAGTCGCATGCATAGCAATGGTTTTCTGCTTACTGCTCTTCCAGTCAACTGCTCCTCCATTGATGACAAACACGTAACCCGTCTGAGACTTCGTATCGTCTTTATCACATTGCCAGGACGCATCACAGAATCCTGTTACATTCAATTCTGTGTCTGGTTTACCCCCGAATACCAAAAACATATCTTTCGTACTTCTCAAATACTTCAAAATATGCTTAACAGCAGTCCAGTGGGACTTCCCTGGATTCTGTTGGTATCTACTGACCAAGTTCTGAGCAAACGCCACATCGGGCCTTGTGCATCTTACAGCATACATAATAGATCCTACAGCCGAAGCATAAGGCACCTTCTTCATGTAAGCCACCTCTTCAGGTGATGATGCATCTTTCTCATGACTTAACTCATGCTTAACCTCCATCGGTAAGAAACCTTTCTTAGAGTTATGCATGTTATATTTCTTCAATATCTTATCAATATAAGCATCTTGGCTAAGACCAATTAACCGTCTACTCCTATCTCGATAGATCTTAATTCCCAGAATATATACAGCATCTCCCAAATCTTTCATAGAGAAGCATTTACCAAGATAATCCTTAACTTCCTTAAGTCTTGGAATGTTACTTCCCATGATCAATATGTCATCGACATATAGAATTAGGAACACTACATTACTCCCACTAGCTTTGCGGTATACACATGGCTCATCACGATTTTGAATAAATCCAAACTTTTTGATTTCTTCATCAAATCGTTTATTCCATTGACGTGATGCTTGCTTCAAACCATAAATAGACCTTTGAAGTTTGCACACGCGTTTTGGAAATTTAGGATCAACATACCCTTCCGGTTGTTGCATATAGATGTCTTCATCTAAGCGACCGTTCAAGAAGGCAGTTTTAACATCCATTTGCCATATCTCATAGTCATAGTATGCTGCTATAGCTATGAGAATCCTAATAGCTCGTAAGTCTGCTACAGGAGAAAACGTCTCCTCGTAGTCTATGCCAAAAGTTTGAGTAAAACCTTTAACCACTAAACGTGCTTTGTAGGATTGTACATCACCATCCATGTCAGTTTTCTTCTTATAGATCCACCTATTTTTCACTACTTTAGCATTTTTAGGTGCGTCCACAAGAATCCAAACATCATTGATTTCCATGGATTTCATTTCCTCATTCATCGCAACCATCCATTTTGACTTTTCTGGATCAGACATTGCGGATCGATAGTTAGCAGGTTCACCAAGATCCCCTACTTCCTCCTCATCATCCTCTATGTATAGACATAGTTTGTCCGGCGCACGTATAGTCCTTTGAGACCTACGTGGAGGAATTATCTCCGGTGGAACACTCAGACTTTCTGGTTCTACAGGAATTTCATCGCTAGTATTTTCAGAAGGCAATGTATCTTCTTGAATTTCTTCAAGATCATAATTTCTCCCACTGAATTCTTGATTTACAAGATCATTTTCAAGGAAGTCTCCATACCGAGCCACAACTATCTTGTTCTCAGCCGGATAATAAAAGTAGTAACCCATAGTTTCCTTAGGGTAACCTACAAAGATACATTTTACTGAGCGTTGTTGGAGTTTATCTCCAGAGTCACGTTTCACATACGCCTCACAACCCCAGACTTTCAAATAAGACAAATATGGCTTCTTGCCATGCCATAGTTCATATGGTGTCTTATCAACCTTCTTTGTGGGAACCATATTCAGAATACGAACAGCAGTTTCAAGAGCATAATCCCAAAAAGATAATGGTAAAGTTGTAAGATTAAACATAGATCGTACCATATCCAATAATGTACGATTTCTCCTTTCAGATACACCATTTTGTTGTGGAGTATACGGAGAAGTAAGTTTCTGAACAATTCCATTTTCACTTAAATAATCTTTAAACTCTTGACTTAAATATTCACCACCACGGTCAGAACGAAGAGCTTTAATCTTCTTTCGCAGTTGTAACTCTACTTCGGCTTTAAACGTTTTGAATGTTTCAAATACCTCATGTTTATGCTTAAGTAAATAAACATAACCATAACGGCTATAATCATCCGTAAACGTCAAGAAGTAGCTAGCACCTTTCCTTGACACATGTCTAAGTGGTCCACACACATCAGTATGTATCAAACCAAGTAGTTCAGTAGCCCTTTCAATATTGCTATTAAAAGGTTTCTTGGTCATCTTCCCAGAGATACAAGATTCACATTTATCAAATGATTCATCATTGATACTTTCCAAAAGCCCATCACGTTGAAGCTTTTGTATGCGAGTCTTCCCAATGTGGGCAAGTCTACAATGCCAAAGATAAGAAGAGTTCTTGTCTAACTTACTCTTCTTATTCATGCTAAAAACAGAATTATTTTTCCTCTTGGGATTTATATCATGCATGTTAATTTCAAAAACACCATTCACAGAAATTGCATCAAAATAGAATAAACCATCTTTGAAAACAGAAATTCTATTATTATCAATCGTGTGAGTAAATCCAAGATCCAACATACTAGAAAAGGAAATAACACCCCTAACAATTGTAGGTGCATAATGACAATTATTTAAAGACAGTACTAAACCCGAAGGTAAAACTAATTTAAATATTCCTATAGCTTCAACTGCTGCTTGTGCGCCATTGCCCACTTGCAGAAATTGTTCCCCATAGGTAAGTCTCCTCTTCAACTCAAATCCCTGCAGGGTATTACAAATATTAATACCACATCCCGTATCATATACCCAGGAGTTTGATTTGTATGAAAGATTAAATAACTCTATCATAAATAAGTTACCTGAAGATGGTGCTGCAACAACTTGCTCAGCCTTCTTCTTATGTTCTGCCATTTCATGGAGATAGAGAGAGCAATTCCTCTTCCAGTGTCCAGTCATCTTGCAGTGGTGACAAGTCTCATCTTTCAGAGATTTCTTAGCAAAGTTATGCTTCGGTTTTGATGTAGTCGCAACTTGCTTGCTCTTATCAACCTTGCCTTTGCCTTTCTGCTTCTTATTCCCTTGCGGTTTTGGTTTCGACACTCTACCCTTTTGTACATAAAGTACTTGAGGAGTAGCAGTGGGTGCCTTATCTTTCAAACCCTTTTCAAAGTCAATGAGCATTGCATGCAAATCATTAACTGTCTTCCCCGTGCAATGCATATTATAGTTACGAACGAAATCACCGAAGTCCTTATTAAGGGACCTATTGATCAAGTTAATAGCCATATTATGATCGAAGGGTTGTCCTAGTGCGATGAGTTGTTCCATATAACCCCTCATCTCCATGTAATGTGCACTTACGGACTTTCCAGGAGCTTACTTGCAACTATGTAGAGCATCAACCAGATCATAGATCTCTACAGCTTGTGGCGTTTCATACACTGCCTTGAGTTCATCAAGCATCTGCTTAGGATGAAATAGCTCATACTTCCTTTGAAGTGATGGAGCCATTCTCCCTAACATTACAGCAGCCACCTCATGGTGCTTCTTAACGTTAGCAGCGTGTTGAAGCCTTTCCGCATCAGTTGCTCCTTCAGCAAGATCCTCCGGAAAAGGAGTTTCCAAGATATTGATGGTACCCGCTGCTCTCAGAACAATTCTTAGTGAGCGGTACCAATCATTGAAATTAGGGCCAGTAAGTTCAGGCCGTTCAAAAAATGCTTTGAACGCCGAGCTTATTGTCAGATTGTTTTCGGGTTGAGCCATTTCTACAGAAATAAGTTCAAACATTAGTATTTTTGATAATAAAATTCAAGAAAATAAAATTACCCCGGTAATAAAACCATAGTATTTCCTTGAAAAACTAGAATCCATATTGACATAGATTTATCACATCAGTTGATCTGCTAGTGACAAATGTATTCAACATAGTAACTTGTCGAACAATAATTGCCAAATCATATTGCAATTTCTAGATATGTCAGGGATTTACATTGCCAAAAACTTTTGCATTGTAAACATGTTTTATCCCTTCTTTATGCCTTAAGTTTCCAGTTCTCACTGAGTAACTCAATTAAGTCGACTAATATAAAGAACGTAAAACCTTCATGTGCAATCTTATTCAGTCATGAAGTTTTCTCTCCATTACAACATCGTCCGATATCTTATATGACGACAATTGTAACTTCAAGTGTTCGTCAATTAGAGGGCATATGACTTAAATTTTTAGGGTATAGATTTTGGTGTCAAAATCATGTATGGAGAAGCATGCATACATCTCCATAGCATAAGTTTAATAAAACGTTTAGTAAACTTTTTGGTGAGACTAAAAGTTCATCATATATTTGCAAGTTGAGGTATTGGTTAAACCAAACAACCTTAAAGAATTATACCAATAACAACCGTAGGTAATTCCAATTTTGACGCACAGGCGAGCCGGGAATTTGGTCAACGTAAAAGCATAGCACCTCCTTCCTTAACCGGGTACTTGACCAGCGGTGCGTTATACCCACTTTATAGTTTGTCAAAATTGAGTAGGCCGTTAAGTTGCTATTGCAATTCTAATCAACACAAATCATATGTAATTTAGGTCTCAAAACAATTCATTAATTTTGATAAGATTTAGTCCATATTATTTTTCTTAAAAAAAAATTACCCTTGTTTACAACATACAAAAAAAACGCATGAAAACAAGTAGTACAAAAAAAACTAAATCAAATAGCCACATGCAAACAATTTATTCAAAGAACATCAAATCTAGGGTTTTTATGAACATAAAAAGTCTTCCCTAATTTTAAAACTTTGAATCAAATGAAGCAAATAGCAATCAAAATTATATGATCCGTAAAAACATGCATGTTTATTACGGATCTTCCATATTCTCTTAACAATTAAAACTAGTACGGATCGTAACCACACATGACATAACAATTAATTCATGCATAAATCTAAAGTTAATTACCATGTCATTTTAGGGTTTACAAATTTTTTTTTTTTTTTTTTTTTTTTATAAAAAATTCGACATAAGTCGATTTTAATAATAATAAAAAACAAAACCCTAATTTTTCATAAAACCTAAAAAACAACATGTAATTTTTTAACACAAATCATTATTAGTTAAAAAAGTTTAGATCTTGATAATTATAATCATGTTAAAACGGCTCTCGATGCCACTGGTAGTTTAAGATCATCATAACAATTATAAAAACCCTAACATAGATCAAAGAGCATACAGCGGAAGCAGATTAACAAGATCTTTAAATAACACAATTATAATTAATCAAGGCTAGGGTTACATACCTTTTCCTTAGCAGAACGATCACCGGTAAAAATAGATCAAGAACACCACCAGGATGTAATCTAAAATAAGATCACACCACGATCTTGTACACACGTGATACGATGAGCTAATCGTGAGTCTAGCACGAACAGAACCGAGCCTTCCAAGTCTATGGAAGATCTACCCAACAACCCTAGAGAGGGGCTAGGACTAGATCTAAAATAGCTTATAGAAAATCAAAGAAGAACCCTAATAAGGGTGTGTTTGGCCGGCGGTTAGGAGCTAAGAAAAGAGAGAATGGAGTAAAAAAATTATGAGGCTTTAGGTTTGTTTATATACACCTTGGAAAACTTCTCTTCCAAGGTTAAACAAGATAAAGCAACAAAATCTTTTCCCTTCTCTCTTGTCTCCTCTATTTAGGCCGGATATTACACCTCCAAAAGAGGTTTCCGGAACTTTTCCGACTCCTTCTTTTAGCTTCTTTAACCTTATATAACGACCGTTTAATACTTAACTTTTAATTACTTAACGATCGTTAGCTACAGTTTGATTTAATAAATATAATAAAAATATTTAATAAATAAATTAACTCTTCACGTAATGTGTGCAATCCCGTGATCTCGAGTTCGATCCTATCACACGACTATCGATTTTAAAGTCCATAAACTTTCAGTTTTCAGTCCGAGCTCCCAATTTTAGTACACCTCCTGAACAGCAGAATAGACAGCAAGAGACTCAATTGATCTCTTAAACAGTATATAGGTCACATCCAAAAACTTAAAAATGGATTCTCAGCATATACAAAACACAGTTTCATCGTATGTTAGCATTAAAGGCATACCTCTATGATGTCGGGCACGATAGGAAAGAATGTGTTGCTGTTTTGCTAGAAGCACATAAAAACCGAAAGTGAGTTCAATCCTTTGGTTCTACATGTTGAGAACGCCCTTGTGACTTTCAAGTCCTTCGTCACTCTACCGAAGTATCGATCCTTTGGTTCTACATGTACATAACAACCGATTATTACTCTCAGCATTGAAGCTACTGCATTTTTTAACACATTCTTTTTGTTGTCTATTCAAAATTTAGCAATTATCCATTGGTCAAATAAATGCAATGAAGAAGATATACGGGTCAAAACCAGTTATTTGAAATTGCTTTAGGCTGCTCGTAAATGCAGTCTGTGCAACTGCACTGGGCCCATCTTCACCTTGGGCACCCAAACAGGGACGGAACCAGGGTGGGTCTCGGGGGTCACGGGACACCCATGAATTTTTGTTGCGTAGTGTTAAATTTGTTAAAAAACTTTGATTTTTGTTAGATTTGTCCTAAATGCACCTGGTCCGTAAAACTTTTGTTTGTAGCATTGTTTAGTTTATTTTAAGTGCACCTGGTCGTTTTGTCTTCTGGTTCCGTCCCTGCACCCAAATTTCCGATAGTTGAGTTAGAGACAGGAAGAAGTATTGTCCAAGTCCAAGTCAAACTTATACTACCCTCTTTTCTTCGTATTTAAATAAATGTCCAACTTGATTTTTTCCGGGTTTTTTTTTCAACTTTAAATTTAAATATATACGTTTATGTTATATAATCCTTGATGCAAAATATATGGGTAAATTAGGTTTTAAATAAATTTTTCACTAATATAATTTTTATCAAATATTATATAACACAAAAAATAATATTTAAAGATAAAGTTGCATAAAAAAATCATAAAAAATTAAAATAAACATTTATTTAAAGACAGGAAGAAGTATTGTCTAACTCTTATAACTTATAAGTAACTAGTCTACATGAGACAGATAGGTATCTTTGTTTTAAGCTAATCACTTAAAAATGTATTAAATTTGACATTTTTTTTTACGTTTTGTGTTCTTATGTTTTTTTTTCTAGTATAGTTATTAAATTTTTAAAATCCGATTATTGTGCGTATTTTGTCACTATTTTACGATGTAAATGATTATTTCATCTTTCAAAATTTCGAAAAAGTAAAGATAAAATGGTCACAAAATACACAGAATGATCGACTTTTGAAAGTTTAATTACCATAATAAGAAACAAAAAAGATAACTACACAAAACACAAAAAAGCGTCAAGTGAGATGCATTTTAACTCGTTTATTCTTGTTTTAATTATGATTTCCCTTTTTATAAGTTAGTTAAAATCAGGGGCGGACTTACATTGAAACTACGGGGTGGCGGCGCCCCCATAGCTAGACCAAAACGACGAGATTTTAGTGTATTTTTTGTATAAATTTGAGCCTTATTTTTAAATGCCCCCCACTCAAAATTCATATTGCCCCCCACTCACACATTAAATTCCGACACTTAACGATGTAAAACCTAAAAATCTATAATTTTTAAGTTAAAATACTCGGTTCTTTTATTTAGATTATAATTTTTTCGTTTTGCTATTGTCAAAAATTTTTTTTATCCCCACTATAACATTTTTTGCGTCCGCCACTGGTTAAAATAGTAACTCACTAAAATTGATACTGTACATGTTAATATGTTACTCCCATAATTCTAGGTTTAGAACTTTTGATAAAATGAGCCACAAATATTCAAATTGAAGAGATAGAATTATTTAAATCAACAAGTACGTAACCTATTCAGTTTAGTCCATAATGTCACAAGAGTGACTAAATAGACCGGCATTAATAACAATTTAGAACATGTTATTAGGTAGCATTAGGGGTGACAATCGAGTCGTGTTTGTGTCGACTTGTTCGAGTTCGTGGATGACGTGTTATTATAGTCATAATCTAAACACGGCCCATTTATTAATCGTGTCAAGAAACTCAACTTTAACCCGCACCTGCATAACACGTGTTACCCGTTTAACCTGTTTAATTAAATATGTCAAACGGTTAATAAGTTTGATGCTTTTTCAATCTAACTACTTTATATTCAAAAAATGATATAAATATGTAAAAAAATGTTAATTCATAACATACAAATAGTTATGCATCAATTTCAACGATACGTAAATTATAATGGCAATTAGTCTTATTAACTTTATAACAAAATATATTTAATCCAAATCTAACATAAAATTAAAGTTATATATTTATTTTTAAGAGATTATATATATTTAAACGAGTTCACGTGTCGACCTGTTTAATACTTACTCAACCCAAACACGACCCAATTATTAAGCGGGTTATACGAGTTGACCTGTTTTTCATCTAAACCTGTTTATCCTCAACCCATACACGTTTAACTTCATGTCGCGGGTTCGTGTCATTTATCGTGTCATATCAAAAATTGTCATCCTAAATAGCATTAGTTATGAAGTTCTAATCGATAACTTTACTTGAAATAATACGAGGATAATTGCATTGTTTAAAATATAAGTTACATTATATGTGGCTCTATTTCTTAGAGCGATTCACAAATTTTCTTTTAGCTTTTTTTCTAATTTTTTTTCATGTTGTAACTTTATCAATTTTAAATTTTTCTTATAATATATTTAAAGTATTTTCGTGTTTAAGGGTCTAATTTTTCCTGGTCGAACAGGAAATTCAAAATCCATAAGACGGCCCTGCTCGTAACGTTGTCTCGATCGAGCACGAGCGTCCGAGTCGTACTCAGTCGTCCCCGTTGCTACGACCAAATCGGCGAATACGACCCCCCTATTCGATCCTATAGTCGACCATTTTGGATATGAAGAAAAAGAAAAAAGTTAATGTTTTCTAGCCGTTTGGTTTGAATTAAAAAAACTTTTTTTTAAAATTTTTAAATTTAACCTTTTACTCTTATAAATATTCAACCATTTTTATCAAATTTTTGGGACTTCTTAATCAAAACAATAACTATCCAACATGTCTAGCAAGAGAACCCCCAAAACTAAAACCCCAAAATCCCGAGTTCGTCAACAAATCGTTCCCGCATGTGACGCCGGACGAGGCTTTTCGATTATTCGGCGTGTCACCTAACTTCTGGTTTAGACCCGTCGGATTTGAATATCGTTCAGCACAACCATCTCACTCAAACTATTCTAACCGTTTGTTCTATCCTCCACAACGTAATAACAACCAACAATCTTTCTATGAATCTTCGACGGGTTTGTATCGCCCTACTATGGATTCTTCCACTTCTTCCCAACTTAATCTGTCGTATTCTTTGATTAATCGTTTTGATGTTGATCTTGATTTTGATGAAATGATGTATAATCAAGACTACTTTGGCGATCAAGGTGCGGGTCAAGGTTCGGGTCATTGTCCTAGTCAAGATCAGTCCATGGACCAAGGTTCGAGACAGGGGTCCTATCAGGGCGTGGTTAACCTTGACGAAGACGAGAAAAAGATGTCAAGGGTCAAACCTAAGAATCCCTCTAAGCGTGCTTTAAATAAAAGCTAAGCAGGTTGAGTCGGATGAGCCGCCAAAAGAATGGACAACTGAGGAAGAGGTTGCGTTGTGCAAAGGTTGGTGTTATGTTTCCGAGAATAACAAGCAGGGAAACGGTCAAAGAACAAAGGGTTTTTTGGGAGATGTATTGAAGTACTTTGAAGCCGACACGGGTTCAACTAGATGGTACGACGCGGTTGTGAGCAAATGGAAAAACAGGCTACGTCCCAGAGTTGGTGCTTTTTGTGGTATCATGAATAACATTGAGCTTAATCATGAAAGTGGTGCCAATGATCTCACCTCATATCAAAAAGGTTGTGCTGAATACAAAGTGACTTACAAACATCTTTTTACGTACCAGGCGGCGTGGAACGTGCTCAAAGATCACCCAAGTTGGCAAGAGATTGAGAAGCGAAAGTTTAAAAAGAAAAGTAACAAAAATCCAAGACTTCTGAAACCACCTCTAGTTCTGGGCACGGTGGTTACGTAAATTTGAACAATGAATCAGAAGATGACGAGGAAGAGACTCAAGAACACCGACAATGGGTCGTGATCAAGCTAATAAGAAGTCATCAACATCGTCTTCAACAAGGAAGTCTTCATTTGTTGATGTTGTAACCAACAAATGAGAGAAAATGAAAGATATTGGCTGGGAAAAAAAGCAACAACAAGATAAATACTTTATCATCAAGCAACGGGAGTTGGATTTATAGGAGAGACCCGCGGACATGAAAAGAGAAAAGCTCGAATTACAGCGTCGAACATTTGAACTTGGTGAAAAAAAGAAACGGGATAAAACTTATAGTTGTACAATAGCGAAATCAACCACAATTTGCCTTTAACCCACCAACAAACTTTGCAACAAATAAAAGACGAAATCAATGAAACTTAAAATTTAAATTACCAGTATTAGATTTTAAATATTATTGTAATGTTTTTTATTTTAATTATTATGTAATATTTTTTTAACTAAATGTAATGTTTTTTTATATAAGTGTAAGGTTTTTTTTATATAAATGTAATGTTTTTATTTTTTTAATAATTTTTTTTGAACTAGGACGCAATATGTCACTTTGTTGGGGACAAATAGGTCGCTATAAATTATCGGAGAGGAAAAACTGATGTAGCAGAAAAAATAATTGTCGAGCCAACTCCAACACAACTTTCCACCATTAAAAAATAATACTACATCCCATGTTAAACTATGCCTTGCCACCAACTTTCTATACTTAGCAGACGCCAACATGTTATTACTTTATTGTTAGCCAATTCCAACACAACTTTCCACCATTATATATACAAAGCCATCACCAAAGAAAATTGAATCATTCCAAAACACACAATTAAAATAATTGTGTATTACTACTAACTAAGAATGGGTAATGAAGTGAAGTTGTATGCTGTTGCAGGAAGTCCATTTGCATGCCGAGTGAAAATTGCTTTGAGCCTTAAGGGTATAAAATATGAAAACATTGAAGAAAATTTGCAAAACAAGAGTCCTGATCTTTTGAAATATAATCCTGTTCATAAGAAGGTGCCAGTGTTGGTCCATAATGGACGTCCGATTAATGAGTCACTTGTCATCATTGAGTACCTTGATGATGTTTGGAAAGGTGTTCCACTTTTGCCTCAAGATGCTTATCAAAAGTCTGTTGCTCGTTTTTTCGCCAAATTCATCGATGATAAGGTAATATATTACCATATAAATTTTGTGAATATGTATTAACCAGAACTAACTCTGCATTATATTATACGCTTTGTCCAGTGCTTTCCTTCGATGTTTAAGGTTTTTGGTAGCAATGGAGATGAGCAAGCGGTCGCAGAAGCTTGGGAGAACCTGCAGGTACTAGAAAATGAACTCAAAGTCAAGGGTACAAAGTTCTTTGGAGGTGAAAACATTAACATCGTTGACCTTGCTGCTGACTTCATTGCTTACTGGCTTGGAGTTATCGAAGAAGCTATAGAAATAAAGTTTGTGACGAAAGAAAAGTTTCCAAAAATACACGAGTGGGCTGATAACTTCACCAATACTCAAGCTGTCAAGGAAATCTTGCCTCCAAGAGAACACCTGCTCGCATATTTTAGGAAGCGGTTTGGTAAGGCGTAATTATTATATCCGACTACATGTGATCGAGGTTATGTTAAGCATCCATGGATGCAAAAATAAGTAGCTCGTTATGCTTTATCTTGTAATAATATTATGCAATCGATCTTGTTTGGTTTTGAGTTATTATTTGTATGCTGTGATATGAATGATTCTTTTAATTACTGTACTGTTGTACTATATAAACCCATTTTACCAAATATAACATGTGCCATCATCAGAGACAGATGATCAAATCATGTATACCTTAGAGGGCTGGGAACCGTCGCGCCGTGGGGTGCCAAACCCACGGCGCCGTTGGCGTGATGACTCCCCGGTGGCACAAAAGCCACGGCGTGATGCCCCGGCGCCGACGCACTCACGGGGCGTGGGTGTTGAATTTAAAAAAAAAAAAAAAAAAATTTTATTTTTTTTAAACATAACGGCTAGTTTTGGAAAAAAAAACTTTTTTTTTTGTTTTAAATGCCATAACGGCTAGTTTTTTTAAAAAAAAAAGAAAAAAAAAAATTTTTTTTAAATTAATTGCCTCAAACGGCTAGTTTTTTTAAAAAAAAAAAAAAAAAATTTTTTTCAAATTAATCCCTATATATACTACATTTCCTATATCATTTTTTACACACACACACAAATCATTCTCTCCTTTATCATTCTCTCATTCACAAACACAAACACAAACACAATCAAAATGGCCGGCGAAAATTGGTTCGGATTCACCCACCTCCTTCAATCCAACATGGGTGGCGGTGACGGAACTACGTCCAACCCACAATTCCCCGGATTTCCTACCCACGGTCCGATGACTCCCGAAGATCAAGCTTTTATACAAAAGCAACAAGAAGAATATCAAGCCTATACCCAAAGACGCCAATCACTCCAATCTCCACCACCCGAAACCGAACCAACAAAAAAAACCCGAAAGAAAAACGTCACCAAAAAATCAAAAGAACCCGTTCCAAATGAAGGTCTTGGTCGGTGGACCAAGGACGAAGAAGCCGTGCTTGCCGAGTGTTACATCGCGACATCCGAAGATCCGAAAGTTGGGCGTCACCAAAAAAGAGACACTCTTTGGATTCGGATTACCCGGGTGTTTAACGAAAGAAATCATCAAGAACGTACCAAAGACATGCTCACGGGTAAGTGGAATCCGATGCATCATAATATTATGAAGTGGCACGCCATCTACAAGAAATGTCATCGGAACAAAAAAAGTGGCGAAAGCGAGGTTGATGTGATTGAACGGGCTCGGGTCATTTACGCGGACGAGAATAGAAATGCCTCGTTTAATCACGAAAAGGCATGGAATGTTTTGAGGAAGTCCCCGAAATGGGACGCACCCGAAGTTGCCCCGGTTGATTTGCCCGAGATCGAGGAAGGCGGTTCGTTTTCGATGCCGATGAACACGGACGAACTATTCCAACGAGATCAACGACCCCGCCCCGCGGGTAAAGAACGGCCCGGGAAAAAAAGCCGTTCGGAAACATCGGCGAGTACCGGAGGAAGTAACTCGTCTCGATTTGAAGACGCGGTTACCTATGACCTTCGTCTCCGTCGTGAAGCCTCGCAAAAAGCGTATGCGGCTTCGACACACAAAGACGACACGATTGCCGAAATGGAGGAGTTGAAATTTCTCAACTATGACACCTCCAATATGGATCCCGAAACGGTCGCGTTTATAAACTTTAAAAAAGAAGAAATCAAGGCTCGTCTACGCGCAAAAATGCCGAATACCAATCAATACCGCGACGTTGAAGATTCCGAAGACTCCTCCAACTAGTAGTTTTTTTTCGTAATTTTTTTCGTAATGTTTTCGTTTTTTTTTTTTTATTCGAAGTTGTATTTTTCTATTTTTTTAAGATTGTAATATTTATTTTTATTTATGAAATGAATTAATTTAGTTTGAAAATGTGAGGAAAAAAAAAAGTGGGACCCACAAAAGGGAGTCACTTGGAGTGATGACTCCCCTGTTTTTTCTGAGTGAGTGAGTGAGTGGGTTTCGCTGACGTGGCACCCCAAAAACCCCTCACTTGGGGTGATGACTCCTAGTCCTCTTAATATACGAGAGTTTACGTGTGCACCGAAATCTAAGCCGATCTATTATTATATGATAATCTAATCGTTTTCACATGACGATATATGAAAATTATAGGCCCTGCTTGTTAATATGATAAAGATAAACTAAATAATTGCGCTTTATGCTATTGTTTTTATCAAGGTGAAGTAAGTTAAAATTGGTTCTATGAATAAAACAAAAGGTATGATAATAGAGTAGTTAATTAAACAGAGTAAGGATTTGATGAGAAGAAACTTAAAATAAGAAGTGGTGAGAAGAGATTAAAATCACACATTTGAGATGCAACAACTTGTATTAGATGCATTTTTATTCATGTAGATGTACTATCTTGAGTTTCGAAAGTTAATTTAATGTGTATATAGTACAAATTGATTTTCATGATTTGGGCACGTGTAGAGGAACAAAAATATAGATAAATCATGAAATGCGTCTAATATACGTATATGCATATAATTAAAAGCTATAAAACATGTTATGACGCATTATAATGCATCTAAGATTATAAAGATGCATCTAATTTAAGTGCATGCATCTCGAATACGCGGTTATAGTTTCTTTTTATCATTCTTATTTTAAAGTTTCTTCTCATTTGATCCTAACTCTATATATATATCTTTTTCTTTGTAAAGCAAAACCTAAATTGGTTACTTTTTTAAGAGATTCTTTCCTTAAAGGAAATAGTTATTTTATTTATTCCTTTACAAAGCGTATATTACCCCTTTAATACATTAAGGGGAATGAAAATACAAGAATAAAATATTATATCCATGTTGTGAGGAGAGCAGTAAAAGAACATACTTTCTTTCGTCCATTTGGCTCTTTCACTTTCTCCAAACCATCTCAACCATCGACTCATTTTCTCTCCCAGCCGTCCATTCAGAGCTGATGAATCTTCGTCGTCGATTGAGTGGAAAATGGTTGTTTGTTTCTCAAACCCTATTCGTAACCGTTAGATTGGTGCCCCAAAGTCTTTAACTGCCCCTTTTGTAGCCATTGATCTTTTGATTGCATCGTGGCCATAGATTTGTTGATATGGTATAACTGGATCGCATTATTGTAACATATAAGTCTCTCTCTCTCTCTCAAATAATACAGATCTACTTTTTGATCGAATCGATCTACCACATATCTATTTTTTATTGGTATATTGATTGTTAAACACGGATGGATCTACCACATATCAGAACACCTTTTGTTGCCCCGATCTCTTTATTGTCGCCGTTTGGTGTGTGGTGTTGTTGATCGGCCGGTGATGATGGGTGGAGTTGTCTTCGTTTGACGGGGGTGAATTATAAGCATTTGAGAAATTAAATCTCTTTATTGTGGGTACAAACGAAATGGTTTATTGAAAAAGCTTGCGCCACAACACTGATTATCATTAAGGTATGTTTCTCCTTCTAATTTTTTGAGGTTATGGTGATAGTTGTGAGTATTTTTGGATTTACACAAGCTTATTCCCTTGGTTTAGGGATAACTTAGAATGATTTTAAAAAGATTATAATTTCTTAGCTTATAGTGATCTTTATTTACTTTTATGGGATTGATATGGATAACTTTGCTTATGAATAAAAGTAGTAGAAATATAGTTTATGAAAACACATTAGGTTAAATTTAGAATTTTAAAATTAACAAGTTGGTTGCTTATTTATGTTAATGTTATATATGCATGTTTCATAGAGAATCTGATGTCGGAGGATTAACACGTGTTATGTGTTTCTTTTGCTGGATCGAGTGGCTACCAAAATAGGATGTGTCAACCTGATGGTTCACACGCTGATACTTATGTTACTGTTATCTATGTCTGGTATTGATTATATATATGGACTTCTAAGATGTGCATACAATAAAACCTAATTCGTTCTCGAGATTGTTGTTGCTATCGAGCGGGTAGAACATTTATTGCGACAAGACGGTTCACTTGTTGGTTTATGATAACTGTGTCTGATGTATCCGTTGTAAGGGGCGATGATGATTCTAAACATGCTCGGTAGAGATGAGATTGTCCATAATTTGGCATGGCGACCTTACGGTTGCAACCATAATGGGTGTATCCTCTTTGTTCGATTGTCCAATTATCTGAGCCTTTTATACAATTTCTTTACAACTTCTAACTGGTCGTGGTACACACAGATGGAAGTAAAAGTTTTTTTAAGCTAAAGATGTCTTTTGTTTCCTTTGTTTTTCATTGCATTCTTTTCGTTAAACATGAAAGGGAAAAGAAAACTTGATGGTGCCAATTTTGCAAATGAAAATGTAAATACGAAACGTGCATTTGGTGGCATCGATAATGAGTTACTATTTTTTGATGAACAATTGTTGGAAGATGGTTACGGTGTAGATACATGTTTTGTGTATCCGATGGGGATAATGCCCACATCCTACAGTATTCAAACTTTGATCTAATTTTTATTGTATTAAAAAAGGTTTGTTTTCAATATGCAAAGGTGTTCCTCAAATATCTTTTTTTATGCAGCTTTGGTTTATTAGTGTTTTTTTTGCGAAAATAATTGATTTTTATTATATGTATCAATCTTTTTTCCAGTCCACGGTATGAGCAATCGAACCTCAGGGGCGGTTAAGTTTATTTAGGTAAATAATAAATTTTCCATATTCCATGTAAATGCTTTTGTTAATATTACAGTTTTTTCTTTCAGATTATGAACGTGTTTGTTTCGTAGTATTCAGAATAGTGAATTGACGGTTTTTTTTGTAACATTTATTGTTGCAGATCTCGACTTTTTGGTATAAGGCTCATCAGGTTCTTCGACCATCCATCGGATATGTATAGGCCCTATATGATAATACCAATCTGTTCGTGTAGATTCGGGCATTGTATGGCACTGACACCCAAGTATGATGCGGCTGCGAGTGACTTGAAAGTGACGAAGAGAATTTGATGGGGGAGAGCAGAGATGGTGGTTGCCAAAGTTGATGCTCCAGAGGAGGGTGTGCTGGCCGCCAGATATGAGGTGCAAGGTTATGTCGATTCATTTGATATTAGAATGAACATGCTATTTATAGAGTATTTAGGTATCAAACATTTGATATTATTTCTTAAAAGTGCTTATCCTTTTTTTAAGTTAGGATCCTACATGATGGACTTAGAAGTGGTTAGTAAAACATTTTAGCAAACCATTTAGGTAATGGGTAAAAACAGGTTTGGGTAGTGGGTAAAAACAGGTTTGGGTCAATTTGAGTAACTTGAATGGTATGTGCCAGGTAGGGTTGACCCAAAGCACATTTGCCAATTATTTTCAAGTTTTTTAATGAATCATTAGTTTGTCATATGTGATTGCCTAAACACTATTGTTTGAATGAGAAACTAGCTTTTCATATGATTTAGAGAAGTTATACAAACCAATTGGATTTTAATTTGTCAATGGTTTCCAATAAAGAAAGCAGCCACCATATTGCTATATAGATTGACAACAATTTAATGTTACTGCCAATTATTGGTAGAAAAATCTTTAGTTCATTTATAAAGGAAAATGGGCCATTCTAGCAGTATTTTATACCAACTTCAATGTGTAATCCACAAAAAAGTCATGCTTAGTTAACAGATTAAGACCTAGGCCCGTGATCCTATGCGTAACTCCGCCTACTGACTTCTGGGACACTAAAGTCTAAACCAGTAGTTGTGGATAAAAGTGTATCTTATATACACTACATACTTGAGAAAAAGTTAGTAAGCGAAAACTTTCAAGTTCAGACATAAGCTGCAAGACGTTTCCTTATAAGGTCCGTAATGGTAGCAGCTAAGGATGACTTTAGCAACTAGAGCTATACAAACAACTTGATGGAAAATGGTGATACTACATATAGATTCTGTAATTTATATTAACCTTTTGTTACATATAGGGATAGAAATTAATTAACTGCTGTATAAGGAACACAGCAAGAAATAGTTACCAAATTTTCTTTCCAAAGGCTCTAAAACCCTCTACATTTAAAAATAAAGGGAGTGAATAACATTGCACACTGAAAGTTATTATACGAATATTTCTATTATAAAGTCGCCAATAACCCGTTCAAAAGTTTTATTTATAATGAATTTGATAAATTACTAACTACCAAATAATTCGCGGACCAAATAATCAGTTTATATTCTAAAAAGAAGAAGCCATAGTAGTAGATATCTGGTTACACAAGCAAGACTGTGAAGCAAATCCAAAAACTATGGGGTTTTATATATTACAGTACATATTTTAGTCTCAACTGCATTGGATTTTGAGACATCAAGATGCCCCTTAATACCTTCAACCTGTAGCCAAATCAAATACAAATGGAAATCAGTGACTAAAACACCAATCTTGCTAAAACACACTCATATATGTTAACCTTAACAAATCAATCCTAGCAGGTTAACAAAACAATATAAAAGCATTACTACCAAAAAAATCACATAATAAAAGAAGCACGATACCTGTATCAGCTTTGGCATGACCATATTTCTGTATTACCTTCTTGGTTGCAAGCGATGCAACGTCGCTGGCACAGAGGGTCACACTCGCCATCATTGCAGCAAAATCTTTCCCAATCTCTTCTAGCACTTTGCTTCTTGCATCTCCAAGAGGATATGCGGCTACTGGTTTCTCTTCTAAGGTTCCGATTGGCGCAACTGCAGGTGCGACCACGTTTTCCTCTTTCGACATGGCATCACTGTTACTTGCTGATGTATCGTCTACCTTTTTTTGTCGTTGAAGGAATTGTGTTACTGAAGATGGTCTAGATTGAGGAGCTTGTGGGATAGTACCGACCTTAGTCTCATCTTCAAATTTTGTATCAGGAAATCATAGAAATTTTGATACAATATGTGTGAGAATCCATATAGAATTTATGATGATTAAAAAACATGAATCGAAATGTTAGCTTACTAATAATTTAAGGGTATTCATCAGGCTACTCATAATTTCCTTACGCAGTTTAAGCATGCAGTCCGGGGCAAAGACACTCTCCAAAAACTGTGTAATTTTGTCGCTAAAATTGTTACAATTGTGTGTCCAAACACATGCATATCAAGTAATATAGTACCAAAAAAGAAGATCAGATATGAATGTTCAGTTTTAGGATATACATTCTTATGAAACTCCTTCATTCAACTGTCATGAGGGTCTTGGTATGCCAACACCTTAGCAAGGACATCCTAAATGTAATGTATGTACAAATTATTTTGCTAGTATTATTGCAGTCATTGCACAATCTGTAATGTAGGTACAAATTAGTTAATCAGCCCATAAGACCTAAATGTAATATAGAGATGATGAAATGGGCATGCCATAAGGGGTCAGATCAGTTTGACCAAAAACACTTTTTTGTTAGACATTTATATTACAATCTAATAAATTTGTATGCTTATGCACAAAACTACATTATATGCAAGTTTCGAACCATATGACCCGTTTACTTGTAAGCTAAGCATCATATTGATCATTTTACCCTTAATAATAAAACAAAAGTCATATTAAGATATTCCTCATCATATTCAACAATGTACTTCATTTCTTGTTCCTCACAACCGACATGTTTGTCTTAGTTCTGTTTTCATCTTCTCGTTGTTCCAATTGAAGTTATTATTGGGGGTTTGGCATTGGGTTTAAAAATGATTATATGATAAAAAGTACTTTAAGAATCAGTCTTTCCATGATTGTTTGTCATTGGTTTGTATTTCTTAGAATGCAGGCAAATATTTTAAGTGTTTGTCAGTTTGCGTACACAAAGCAATAAGCCTGCAACTCTGCAGGTAAAGGGTAATATGTTTAGATTAGGGGCTTGTTGAGAGAGTTGCAGGTCTTTTCTTCAACTGTGATAAAAATTCTAACTGAAAACTTTATGTTCAATATCAACATGATTACGTGAACCAGGTATGTTGAATAAACTGGTTTGAGATACATAACCTTTTACTGACTGACACCAGAATTATCCGTTTTGACTACCAAGACATTTCAACATACATAACCTCTAAATATGAGCCTTGAAGGTAAACATTATAACTTTTATTTAGCCTCACAACTCAGGTTTCTACTAAAATACCAAAAGTTCGTTTGGTCCAGACCAATAATGAGAACATTATATTAGTCCTAGATACCAAATGGGTCAATTTAGTGACTTCTCCTATATGTGTTATTTTGGTCTTTGGACATGCATGTTGATATGCTGGTAGATACAAAGGAGTAGTTGATTTTGTTCTTAGGCGGTTACACTATAAGGCCAAGTAAGAACCAATGATCAAGGTTGTTACAAAGTATATAAAGAAAGATATTGTATGAGCTTGTTGTTTTTTTTAATTATCTACATTTCTAATGATATTCAATATCATGCAGATGGTACCTTCAATTTGAACCTGAGAAATAGTTTCTATGCTCATATCAATATCTCACTATAAATCTCGTCGACTAACTATTGCCACCCACCTAATATCCACTTCAACCCATATAAAATTCACCACTAACTCTAACAATATATGCGCTACGCTCTCTATATTAGGACGGATTTCTTCAATCTCTTTAATCTTTGCACATGAATTTTCCAAAAGTTGAAAATGATGGATTTATAAGAAAAAAATGTAAAACAGGTTAAGCTTGTAGAAAAAAAGTGATCCAAATAAGTTTAGAGGTATTACACCATTCTTACCCAGTAAAAGGTTACTTCTAACAGGACTGGGATAACAAATATGAATTTAACTAAACATGTCACATTGAGAGATAAGAATAATAATTGAACTGTAAAAAACTAAAAGGGTAGAAACCACTTACCGAACCTCAAGGTTCATTTTCTTATTGGCCTTTCTCCTGCTGCTCCGACTTTGTTTTCTTTCTGAAGTTTGATTCACAGGTGGGTATTCTGTGTCTTTCTCAACGTGCAAAATTTTTTGTTGAGTAACAGGAACAAATGCTGAAGGAAGCACTTTAATTTTATGGGTTAGTTTTGGTAGCAGGTAAATCGCAAAACCACGGCCACCAGTTCCCAACCCGCAACATGTTCTGACCCAAACCATCCTTTTTGTGATCCTGCCGCCTGATATATTTCTAGACACGCAATACTTATACACTGCAAGTTGGTCTTGGCAGCATGTAAATCAAGGAGTGGGTCAAGCAGTGTTTGAATAAGCTTTAAAATCAAGAAAATAAGTATGAAGTTTCGTTTTTATGCATGCATCTTACAGGCATATATTTACAATTGTCCTCTCATAAATCATGAGTGTGTTGTTCCTTCCAACAGTGAGTGGAGCTTCTTTCCTAAGTCACGCGTTGTTTTGTCAAGCCCTAGATAAAAAAATTAAAATAATTATCTAATAATATAAATAAAAAAATTTCCAAATTTCGCCAATGTTTGAATTTAAAAAAAGTAGCAAACATTAGTAATATTCGATGGCAAGCGGAACTATGGAAATTTCAAAGCGCCTGATTAATTAAACGTTAACAAAGATGCATAGCAATATCGGGTGTCCGGTGGCAACTGTTCATGGGCTGCTAATAAACTCTACGGAGATGATTATGCACATTTATGAGTATACGAACAAAACGGTTGACATCTAGTTGAGTCTATTGACAACAAATCAGAAGGTAAAAAATACAATTAGAGAAAAAAGTTGGAAACAATCTAAAAAATAAGAATGTGATAAAAAGATTCTCACCTGCATTGGTACAATGCGATTGACTTATAGAGCTAATGGCCGAAACCCAGATTGGTGTGCGACTTTCCACCACATTCGTGCCGAAATATGGAATATAAGTGCAGATGTATTAGTATACATAAGCATTTCATAAAAATTTATGGGCTAAAAGGATTCCAGTCACCTTAATACCTTTTGTTTCTATCGAATGACACCACATGGACCGGAGTTCCCGTCGTAGCGTAGGTGAGGTGCCTGGATAGATGCTTGACGGTGCTCACTTCAATCGTTATCAACTGATTGGTGAACAAATGGTGCCATAAATAAGCATGTGACAAACAAATAAACCAATTTTTTGTAAACAAAACATAAAAGTATTAAAAAACCATAGCAATTTGTCTCTTTTTGGTTTTAAACATTGTTTGTTCTAGCTTTCTTTTGGAGTTATGAGCTTATATGGTGCGGGTAAAAATTGATAGACGTTACCGGTCACATAAAGTGTATACAAAAGGTGATGAGCATATGAATAACCTCGGAGAAGCCTGTTCGCGGAGGTCCATGAGTTAAGCTTTATGCCATATTGCCATCAGCTGTTATAATTGTGGATGCCGAGATTGGAGGTAGTTGAATAGGTTGTGGGCAGAAGTGGTGGTGTTCTTATTCCATCATTCCTTTGGAATCAAACTGGTCCATCTAACAAAACCCCTCAATGAAAATATAATTTTGATTAATCGTAATTAGGGTTTCAAATTGACTAATTGTGTATCAAAAAAATATGTCCAGCTGAGTTGGTTCCGTTTTTCTATTTTTGATCATCAAAACCCCTTTGTGACGCTTATCATCAGGGAATCCTAGACATAGACTGACTTCTACCATGATACTTTGACTTATCATTTCTAATCTTTCTTCAATCGTAGAATCGGGGATTTAAGGTTAAAAAATAAATAGTTTCAACTTTCAACCCTGATGTTTCACAATATTTTCCCCGCTTTTCTTTATAAGTTTTGTTTTTTCGTTTTTGACACGTATATTTTTTACCCTGTTTTTATTTTCATTAAATTTCAAAAACGAAAATTATACATTTGTTGCTAAATTAAGAAACACGGGGATTAATGCTCGCGCTCCGCAACGAAGAATTTTAAGACGATGTTTGTAAAGTGAGAGGGTTGAAGGAGGTGGTAGGCCATTTTGTAGCTTCGCTGCCGCGTGTTTCACATTCTACATCGATGGTTTGTTGCTGCAACAGGTCATTGACTCGTTGGAAATTTTCATAGGCCGAATGGCTTGGCAAATTAGCAGTGAATATCATATAAATAAAATCCCAAATATTGTTATGATCATGAATGAATGCAATTGCAGTTTTACCTAAAATAACCCAACATAGCTACTAATCATAGCTAAAGATGACCTTTATTTACATTAACATAAGGTTCTCTTCAAATTATCGCCTCCCATTGCAAGAAAGCCATTTTTTAAATATTGTAGCAACTTGTATATAGCTTCAAAGCTGGTAGCAATCGAATTGTAACACCAATAGTAGAAGGATGCAAACGCCATAAGAATTCAACTTACGGGCATCATCGCCACGCTGTAGTGAGACTAGATTATCCGGGTGGGTGTACAGCTGCAAATAAATGATAAGTGGTTAGAGATCGGATCAATTGTCATGTGTAATTCTTCTTCACAAAGAAACTATCCTCTTAATGGTATTATAAGCTTCTTTTTTCCAATGATAGGAATACTTAACAGCCCCAACACTAACAAAAAGATTAATATGTCAAAGATGCAACATCGGAAAATGTTTTGATGACCAACAACGTTAACAAAATCTAAATTTCACAGCATATGAGGGGTTTGTTTGAGGGGTTTGTTTAAGCTTAATATATAGGCATATGATCTTATTTGACTCGGTTTTGTATTTCATAAGCTGATAAATTCCAGCTTATGAGATTTTTGTATAAAGATTGAAACTAACTTATTAAAGGCTACCTCATTGACTATTCTAAAATCAAAATAAGCTGGCTAAATAAGCTAATCCCAAGAACCCTTAGTATCTAAAAATTATGTTTACTTAATTTTTATGGAGGGTGTTTGTTTAAGTTTATTTGCGGGTGCTGAGTTACCCAACTCAGCTTGTATTTCATAAGCATACTTTTCGGGGTTCTAAACTTATTCTTTTATAAAAAAACCACCTTAATCACTATTTTAAAAAAGCCAGTAAGCTGACTAAATAAGCGAATCCAAAAAAGACTGACCAAGATCCTAGCAGCAAGAGAATTAGAAGAGTCTGCCACTTCACCAGCCCAATGGTATGGAAATACAACAAACAAAGCATCTGTTACTTACTTATCATAGAATGTGCAAGAACACCCGCTTGCATTACTATAGGCCTGCATTTTCATATATGGGAAAGATCAGAACAATCGATTTTAAATTATAATAATTGTATATACAACGGGTGTTTCGCATAGTGCAATATCAGTTTATCAAGACATAAACCAAAAACGACATTTCTAGCTCTATGTGTTAATGTGTCAGAATATCTACTGTTCAATAAGTTTTGACCCGGGCAAAAAAATATTTTTTTGAGCAACAAATTCTTTTTATGATAATATGTGTATGTGCATACCGTAAGTTGAAATCCTAGATCCGCCACTGGTTTGATGCATCGTCCACCTACGAATATGTGAATGAGTAGACGTTTATCAGAAGCATAAGTGAATAACATAATGCATGCACTTCGTGACACCAACAACATTCAAATTTAAAAATGATGTCATAGTAATTCAGACCCTTTATAATGTTATATTAATCTAAAGAGAGGAAAATATATACACAAAATAGGGGAATACATAACTTACTGATATTCTGATTCCTTCACGAATCAAGCCCAAAAGATAATATACCATTTGTCATCTTCTGATAGAACTTTTTTAATCAGCCTGCATCTGTTAATAATTGTTATACATTTTTTTTTATATTTTATTTTAAATAGTAATATCTTAATTATTAATCAACAAACCAATTACATTAACCTTACATGTACATGATTTATAAATTCACGATTTTGTAATGCTTAATATTATTTATAAAATAATATTAAAATTTTAATACTTAAATAATTACGATGCTTATGGACCCACGAGTTTTACATGATTTTTCATTATGTGATAATATTAATTGATATTTTGTATAAATATTTGTTGCACAAAAGATTTGACGTTGTTTAACTAAATTGTTAGTTATCCTTTTTTAGACATTGTGTGTTTAGTAACACATAACAACCTTGAAAAATATATGTTGTTGTAAAATGTAGAATCCTGTTTATTTATTTTCATCTCACACCGATTTCTGAGGTCTTGTATTTATTTTAGTATTCATATTCATGTTAATAATAATTTACGTAGATTGCATTTCTTGATTTTAATTACGATGCTAATGGACCCACGAGTTTTACATGATTTTTCATTATGTGATAATATTAATTGATATTTTGTATAAATATTTGTTGCACAAAGATTTGACTTTGTTTAACTAAAGTGTTAGCTATCCTTTTTTAGACATTGTGTGTTTAGTAACACATAACAACCTTGAAAAAATATATGTTGTTGTAAAATGTAGAATCCCGTTTATTTATTTTCATCTCTCACCGATTTCTGAGGTCTTGCATTTATTTTAATATTTATATTCATGTTAATAATAATTTACGTAGATTGCATTGCTTGATTTTTTTTATGTTTGTATTTAAATATTTATAATCATGTGATTTATTGATTTTTTAATTTAACATATATATCCAGTTCCAAATTCTTTTTAACATATATATGTCACTAGTTTTAATACCCGTGCAATCACGGGATTTGAACATAACAGATAAATTAAGTAATAATTCGTTATTGTGATTTTATATATATTATATATATTTTTTAAAAATATCTAATAATTATATGTTTGATTATTTTGTTGTTTACTGTAGTCTGTGTAAATTAATATAAACTCACGTCGATTTTTTTCGGATTTCATACATTTTTTAACTTTCGATATTTTTATTCTAAATAGTTATATCTTAATTATTAATCAACAAATCATTTACATCAACCTTACACGTACATGATTTATAAATTCATGATTTTGTAAAGGTTAATATTATTTTGTAAAACAATATTAAAATTTTAATATTTAAATAGATACGATCCTTATGGAGCCACGAGTTTTACATGATTTTTCATTATGTGATAATACTAATGGATATTTTGTATAAATATTTGTTGCACAAAGGATTTTACCTTAACCGAGATGTTAGCTATCTTTTTCTAAATATTGTGTGTTTAGTAACATATAACGACCTTGAAAAGTTATATATTGTTGTAATATTAAAATCCCGTCTATTTATTTTCATCTCACACCGATGTCTGAGGCCCTGCATTCATTTTGATATTTATATTCATGTTAATAATAATTTACGTAAATTGCATTGCTTGACTTTCTTACCTATTAAAATAGAAATAGACAATAATTTGTGTCTTTTATTTGAATATTTATACCGAGTTATGTAAAGATGGAACCTTTTGTGCCCGACGTGTTTGTTTCTTTGCACATACACCTGATCAACTCCGCCAGTTATATGTTTCAACAGCGTCCACGTTGCCATCACTACGAGGCTCTCTACTACCTATGTTGCATCTGTCAGGTGGCTGTCCTTAGTTAAACCACATGTTTCTTGATCTTGAGATGCATCGACAACAGCAGCAGCAGATGGCAGCGTTTTCACCATCTAACAGACATATGGTGTTATCTCCAAAGCACCTATATTCACCAAAAGGCTTTTTTGATTATCGTGGTCCTCATAGTTTCCCGTCTCCTATAATAGTGTCACCACAATCTCATATATCCCCTTTTAGTCCGCATAATCAAACATGAAAAAGAGATAAACACTAGAACTTGGTAAAGATTAATACATTCCATCAATAATTGTCTTTTCTGTTCAGAAACTTTTTTCAGCAAGTCATAGTAAATGGAACGCAACTATTTTGTGTATTCAGGTGGTATACCCAAACAACGAGAAAAAAAAATCAGTGTTTAATGGTGATGGCAGCGGCTGCGGCAATGGTGTTCTTAGAAATCAAAGTGGGAAAGAGGGAGTAGGGATAACTTGAAATGAAGAAAATGCTCTCATGTGCATGGCACATAAGGGGGAGATAACATAAAAAGTTAGAAAACATCCACTCGGGGGTTGTTTTACACGATTACAACAAGTATAATGGCAAATTTGATTGAACTTTGCACTCGGTGGCAAAAATAGTCCCTATGGTCATTCGAGTTTAACAGAAATAGTCTATTTACTTTTTTTCCTTCGGGTTTAGTCCTCGTGGTTTTTACTCATAACAGGTTTAGTCCTTTGACCAAACTTTCTATTAATTTGATCGTTAAGCAACAGTTTAGAAGGTTGAAATGACATATATACCCTTTTACATATGGTCCATGTGGTTTGAGAGATATTTATAACATATCAAACCACGAACTATAATTGTGCCCGACGCTCTAAACCCTTGAATTCTCGCATCCAAACACGCCCATACGCCGTTAAACAACAAGCCAAACGCAGGCTTAGTGCTTTCTGCCCAAACCAAACGCCCCCTTTGTGGCTTCCTGCTAAACCAAACACCCCTTTTGTGCCTTCTGCCCAAACCAAACACCCCCTTTGTGCCTTCTGCCCAAACCAAACACCCCTTGCTTGTTTTCTACCAAACCAAACGCACCCTATTGCGTTTTTTTGCCAAAACAAAGCACGCCCTTACAGGTTTACGACGACAGAAACAAATAACCAAATGCCCTTATGGCTAGTAACAAGCGCACGAACAAACACCCTTACGGGTGGTGGTCGACGACGGAGCTGATGATGTCAACGACTGTAGTGGAGTTTCTATCGTCATGCTCAAAAAACAAACACCCACCGGCGGTTAGGTTTTGAAAGATTTTGGTGGCACGTGGATGATGATGCTCAAATGGTGGTTTCGGAGATGGTGAAAGCGCTATGGTCACGTGGTGTTCGTGAGTGACAACTTGTCGAAAACCATGATGGTGATGACTGAATAATGGACCTGATGGTGTGGCGTGACGACGAAATGGCTACGGTTAATAATGATGACGACTTAGATCTGACGAGGTGTTGATGGCATCTCGTGGTAGTGGTGGTGTTCGTTTAACTAGAGTAGCGGTAGTAGTTGTCGTGATGTAATGATGACAACAAGGTCGAGGTTTGCGGTTGTGGTCGTGAGGTGGTGGTAACCTACGTCGACGACTGGAATGGTGTTTCGATTAGATGAAGAGAGGTGGTATGGCTATAGTGGTGATGTTATTTGTTGGGTAGTGGTGATGTGGAGGCTGCGGTGATGGTAGATCGGGGATGAAAGGTGTTGTAGTGGTTGCAAGTGGCGGCGAATGGTGGTTGAGGGTGGATTTTGAAGGTTTATAAACATCATAAAAATTATATAAAACCCTAAACGAGATCAAAGGACACATAGCGGAAGCGATTTAACAAGATCATAATAATAACACAATTATAATTAATCGGATTAGGGTTACATATATAACACCCCCAATTTATCTTGCGCAGCGAAATATCACAATTGGGTGCTAGTTAAAGAATCATCACACACAATCCATATTGAACGAATCAACAGAGACGTTTAAACATTAAGTAAATTTAAACCATGTCAAATTACAACAGCAACAACAATGTCTAAGGGTTTCCAACCCCAGAAGTTATAACAGAGTAGCGTTAGGTCCCCACAAATCTCAACCCAAAAAAACCAACCAAATTGTTTTACAAGACACAACGAAATATAAATTGTCTTTGATAAAAAGGGAGGAAAACAAGTTAGACCACCCACAAGCCACAACAACATCCATAGCATGCTCCGCCACAATCATCCTCGATTACCTGAAACACATGCTTAAAATCGTCAACAAATATTGTTGAGCGAGATCTATAGGTTTACAAAATCACAATTGAACATAAGTATAAAAATCATTCACGATTATTCAATAGTACGTTGATCATTACAAACTATTATTGGGTATTACTCATTATAGCATAAAGCTATTTAATTATCTTTAAGCTCATGACCCCGACCCCATAAACTAATCACCCGTGCCAAATGCCGGCGTGATTTAAATAAAGTCATTGCCCCTCTTGGGTATTCGTTGCCAATTATACCTTTTTCTCAACACAAGTTATCCATACACAGAGGGTACTCAACGTATTAGCTCTCGTCTAGGATAGGGTCGTCAACCCAGTACTACTATCAATTGTTCAAGCGGATATTTCCAATCCACACAAGGATCAAACAATAGTTAACGGTTCATGAATTTAGGGTCTAAAGCAACTAGCTACTTAACATAATTCAAGACATCATTCGGGTCCAATAATCATTCACGACTTATGTTCCTTTTCATTTAAATAGCATGTATCCTCCTCGCGGGTAAAAATCATTTAAAATACAATAGAAAGCGAGGCTATAGACTCACCTTAAGTAGTAGTGGTAGTATTAGCAAAGACATAGATGAAAACAATCACCGACGATGAGGATGTCCCGGGAAATCAAATACAACACCTAAAAAACAAACGCGAAATGAATCAACGCCTTCAAGTACCTTCAAGTACTGTATGTACATAATTAAGAACACTCAAAGTTCATATAAACTCACGCCAAAAGTCCAAACAAGTGATATTTACTAGACACGTTCACTTTTATACGTTATTAAGACTATTACTCTAATTACAATTCTGCCTGTACATACCTAATGTACGGACTGAATTCCCATACTTAAACAACACGAATTTTTACAAAACTCGCTGTAGACTTCACTTACATCATGTAAAAAGCTCACAAAATTTTTCATAAAAAGATTTTCCTTTTAAGTCACGCTGCCCAACACATTTCCAACCTTGAAAATCCGGGCAGATTTATACCCTTACGTCATCAAACCATTTTGACTCACTTAACCTATTCCATTTGTAAAACCAATTCCTAAGATTGAAAATAGACTCATAACTCCAAGTTTTGAGATAAAGAACAGCCCTCAACCATTTTTGAAACTCTACTTATAGTCCCCGAGATTTGACTTAATATCGAACACAAATTCGGATTGCGTCGATACTCGCCTCCCGGTACACAAATTTTCAAACTTACATAACTTTTGACTCGTTTGGAGTTAAAAGCTCTATCTTAGACCAAAACGAAGGTAGAAAGAAGCTCTACAACTACATCCTATAATAAAAACCTGGACTTAAACTTAAAACCACGAAAAATAGCCTTAAACATTCTATTCTAAAATGACACTTTAAAAATCATGCCTACACTTGTTTTCAATCCATTTCATCAACTCCTATACCCCTAATATCATCACTAAATCATTCTAAGCCAAATATATCATCCTACATCACTTGTGTGAATCAATCTTCAATAAAACCCATTTCATAAAATCAACAGGCAACCAAATCAAATCAACTAAAAATGATGAAAACATGTTTATAAACATAAACCCACAACAATAATCATCAAACATCAAAAATCAAACCAAACCCCCCTTTGGCCGTGGGGTTTGATGACCAAAACACTAAAGAAAATCATTTCCCAACTTGTTTTATTGATTACTTATCATCTTAATCACTAATTAAAAACATGCATACACTTTAATTTGATCAAAACCCTCTTTATAAAAATCATAAATTTTTGAAAATATTTTATGAATGCATGTGTTTTTTGAGTGGATTAGAATACTTACAAAGATGATACAAGAGATGGTCTTTGATTAGTTTTTCCAAAAACCTAAAAAATCAATGGTGGTGATGGTGGTGTTCGGGTAGCCGGCGGCTAAGAGAGATAGAGGAGAGGGATGGTGAAAATTTTGAATGTGTTTTATGAAGTGTGTGTTTACTTTCCTCCTTTTTGTAAAATAGGAGGGGCTAAAGTTTCCAAGTTAACCATCTTTTGGCCTTGTGACAAAACAACTATTTAAAGAGCGGGAATATAACCCACTAGTCGGTTTTGAATTTTTGTGGGAGTCGGGGTTCGTCCCGGCTACCTCAAAATACTTTTAGATGGTTCAAACGCACACAAAATGGAATAAAAACGGTTGCGACTCGACTTAACACGCAATAAAAATAAAAACTTTGAAAAATCCAAATATCGATCAATCGATAATAAAAGATAAATTTTGGGCATCCGTCGGTATCGTAGTCGTTAACGGTTCCTCTTAAATCGTCAAACTTTAAAATTAAGACCTCCAACATTGGTTTCAACTTAAACCGTCAAACATATGACCAAAAAAATTTCTAAAAAAATTTCAAAAGTATACGTAAATTAGGGAATAATAGTGACCTCGGTTTCTGGGTATCACAACTTACCTTTACGCTAAAGCAAATCCACAAGACGAAGAACGAATCACCAATTAGGGTTTATAACAAACATCACCAAGATATAGTCTAAAGTATGACTATATAACGATCTTGTACACACGTAATATAACGAGATAACCGTGATTCTAGCACGTGTAAACCGAGCTTCTACGCTTGTAGAAAATATACCCAACAACCCTAGAGAGGGGCTAGGACTAGATTATAAGTAAAATTGATCAAACAAGAAAACCAACCAAAAACCCTTTGTGGGTTCTTCTTGCGATCGCAAAGAGAGAGAGGTAGGGAGAGATTTATGTGTATTGAATTATGAGGCGAGAGGTTGTTTATATAGGCTTAATCCTTGTAACCTACAACAAATAAAAGGAATGTTTTTTCCTTCCCCGTCCCTTTCCCTTCCTCCATAACCGACGGCAAACACCCCCTTATGGGGTGTTCCGAAATATCCGAACCTTTTTTCTATTTATCTTACATACTATAATTTATTTAACGTTCGTTAATACTTAACTCTTAATTGTTTAACGATGGTTAAAGTTACATCTCGGTTTAATTTAATAAATACATAAATATATATTTATTGAATAAATTAATAAATACAATATATATATTTATTAAATAATTTAACTCTTTACATATTGAGTGCAATCCCGTAATCTCGAGTTTGATCCTATCGCGCGATTATTAAATATAAGTCCATAAACTTTCAGCTCCCACTTGGACATATTTTTAATATCGTGATTACATTGGCTAGCGTTTAGTTACATTTAGAAATTTCTCTAGTACAACTCGAGTAAGGTCTCCTGGATAAAAGCTTTTAATGATTCATCATTATTATTATCCTTTTATTTCTAATACAACGTTAATAAGGTTATGGATCTCAGTCATTCCTTTCATTAACCAATCTGTTTCTCGTTCACAGATTCAACAAGATTACCAAAACAAATTTGGGTGTGGCCACACAAACATCTTACTAATCCCACGAGGGGCCCATCTGTATTAAAATCCAAAACGAAATTAGAGGAAATAAATCCCATATTGACTATGAGAAAAACTTATGAATTTTGCAACACTTCTGAAAATAACCCTTATAGCTACCAGTTACGTTTAGCGTTAGATTATTTCACAGAGATGCACTAGATTCATAACAGTTTCCTGGTATCTTAAGTCTAAGGACAATTATTTACGATTTACTTGATGACAAAGATCCACAAAGTAAAATCATATAGTTGGGATAAGTCCAAATATTCGATTCATCGAATATCATCCAAAATCGATCAATATACTTTCAAGTATACTCTATCACTATTTTGATTTGTCTTAATTTAATAATTTTCCCATATTATTAATTGACAACGAACATTTAGCATAACAATTTATTCATGGATTAAAACATGTAAAATAGAATACACAATTAAATAATAAGAATAAACAAAACCCAATCTTTATTTTATTAAATAATAATGTCATAACATCCTTATCCAAATACTAATCACATATTTATTGCATGAGTCGCTAGCTAGTTGCAGCCTAATCACCTTGGCATGCTTAACTACCTTTGGTCTAGGCAAAGCCTTAGTTAAAGATCAACTACGTTATCATCTATGGGAACTTTTATTAATTTAATTTCACGAGCTTCAACTTGTTCTCGGACGTAATGATGTCTACGTTTAAAGTGCCTGGCGCCTTTCATGACTCCAGAATCATTGGCGAATATTATTGCAGCAGAATTCTCACAATACATAACAATAGGTTCTTTAATTGAAGGCATCACTCCAAGATCTCCTATAAACTTCCTAATCCAAACAGCTTCCATTGCAGCTTCTGAAGCAGCCATGTACTCAGATTGAGTAGCATGCATTGCAATCGTTGTCTGCTTCTTGCTCTTCCAATCAACTACTCCTCCATTGATAACAAAAACGTAACCCATCTGAGACTTCGTATCGTCTTTATCACATTGCCAGAACGCATCACAGAAACCTGTCACATTCAGTTCTGTGTCTGGTTTCCCTCCAAATACCAAAAACATATCTTCCGTACTCCTCAAATACTTTAGAATATGTTTAACAACAGTCCAGTGGAGCTTCCCTGGATTCTGTTGGTATCTACTGACCAAATTCTGAGCAAACGCCACATCAGGCCTTGTGCATCTAACACCATACATAATAGATCCTACAACCAAAGCGTAAGGCACTTTCTGCATGAATGCCTCCTCTTCAGGAGTTGATGCATCCCGACTCAGATTATGCTTAACTTCTATAGGTTGAAAACCTTTCTTGGAATTATGCATGTTATACTTCTTCAATATCTTATCTATATAAGCATCTTGACTTAGACCAATTAACTGTCTTTTCCTATCCTGATAGATCTTAATTCCTAGAATGTATACAGGTTCTCCTAAATCCTTCATAGAAAAACATTTACCAAGATAATCGTTAACAGCTTTAAGTCTTGAAATGTTACTTCTCATGATTAATATGTCATCAACATATAGGACTAGGAATACTACATCACTCCCACTAGCTTTGCGATAGACACATGGCTCATCACGATTTTGAATAAATCCAAACTTTTTGATTTGTTCATCAAATCGCTTATTCCATTGACGTGATGCTTGCTTCAAACCATAAATGGATCTTTGAAGTTTGCACACGTGTCTTGGATTCTTAGGATCAACATACCCTTCTGGTTGCTGCATAAAGATGTCTTCATCTAAGCGACCGTTCAAGAAGGCGGTTTTAACATCCATTTGCCGTATCTCGTAGTCATAGTATGCTGCTATAGCTATGAGAATCCTAATAGCTCTTAAGTCTGCTACAGGAGAAAATGTCTCCTCGTAGTCTATGCCAAAAGTTTGAGTAAAACCTTTAGCTACTAAACGAGCTTCATAGGATTGTAATTTTCCATCCATATCGGTTTTCTTCTTGTATATCCACTTATCTCACTACTTTAGCATTTTATGGTAAATCTAGAAGAATCCAAACATCATTAACTTTCTTGGATTTCATTTCCTCATCCATAGAAACCATCCACTTATCCTTCTCAGGATCAAGCATGGCGGATTTATAATTAGTAGGTTCTCAAAGATCCCCTAACTCATCATCATCCTCTATGTTAAGACATATATTGCTATTTGTGTTTTTAATCCTTGCAGATCTACGCAGAGGAACTAATTCCGGTAGAACCGCCAGACTTTCTGGTTCTACAGGAATTACATCGCTAGTGTTTTCAGAAGGTAATGTATCTATATGACTCTCTTCAAGATCATAATTTCTCCCATTGAATTCTTGATTTACAAGATCACTTTCAAGGAAGTCTCCATATCTAGAAACAATCACTTTGTTCTTAGGTGGATAATAGAAGTAGTAACTCATGGTTTTCTTAGGGTATCCTACAAAGATACATTTCACAGATCGTTGTTGGAGTTTGTCACCCGAGTCATGTTTCACATACGCCTCGCAATCCCATACCTTTAAATAAGACAAATATGGCTTCTTGCTATGCTATAGTTCATATGGTGTCTTATCGACCTTCATTGTGGGAACCATATTTAAAATGCGAACAAGAGACTCTAAAGCATAATCCCAAAACGATAAAGGTAAGGTTGTAAGATTAAACATAGATCATACCATATCAAATAATGTACGATTTCTCCTTTCGGATACACCATTTTGTTGTGGAGTATAGGGAGAAGTAAGAAGATGAACAATTCCATTCTCACTTAGATAATCTATAAACTCTTGACTTAAATATTTACCACCTCTATCAGAACGAAGAGCTTTAATCTTCTTTCCTAGTTGCAGTTCTAATTCTGCTTTAAACACACTAAATGTTTCACATACCTCATGTTTATGCTTAAGTAAATAAACATAACCATAACGGCTATAATCATCTGTAAATGTTAAGAAGTAGCTAGCACCTTTCCTTGACACATGTCTAAGTGGTCCACACATATCAATATGTATTAATCCAAGTAGATCACTAGCTCTTTCAATATTGCTATTAAAAGGTTTCTTCGTCATCTTCCCAAAGATACAAGACTCACATTTATCGAATGATTCATCAATGATATTTTACAAAAGACCTTCACGTTGAAGCTTTTGTATACGAGTCTTCCCAATATGGGCAAGTCTACAATGCCAAAGATAAGAAGAGTTCTTGTCAAACTTTCTCTTCTTATTCAAGCTAAAGACAGATTTATTATTCTTGGATTCATTATCATGCATGTCTATTTTAAACACACCATTCATAGAAATTGCATTAAAATAGAAAATACCATCTTTCCAAACTTAAACTCCATTATTATCAATCATGTGAACGAATCCATTATTCAACAAACAAGAAAAGGAAATAACACCCCTAACAATTGTAGGTGCATAATGACAATCATTTAGAATCAGTACTAAACCCGAAGGTAAAACTAAATTAAATGTTCCTATAGCTTCAACTGCTGCTTGTGCGCCATTGCCCACTTGCAGACATTGTTCCCCATAGGAAAGCTTCCTTTCTTGATTAAATCCCTGCAGTGTATTATAAATGTTAATACCACATCCCGTATCATATAGCCAAGAATTTAATTTGTATGTTAAATTGAACAATTCAATCATAAATAAAGTACCTGAAGCTGCAGCGCTCTGCTTAGACTTCTTCTTTATTTCTCGCAACTCTTCGAGGTAAAGAGGGCAATTCCTCTTCTAGTGACCACTTGCCTTGCAATGGTGACAAGTCTCATCCTTGTGAGATCTATTCTTCTTGAAAAAGTTTTGCTTAGGTTTTGAATAAGTCGCAACTTGTTTGCCCTTATCACCCTTGCATTTGCCTTTCTTCTTGTTCGCTTGCGGTTTCGGCTTACTCACTCTACCCTTTTGTATGGTTAGTACAGGAGGCGTAGAAGTAGATGCCTTGTCTTTCAACCCCTTTTCATAGTCAATGAGCATTGCATGCAAATCATTAGCTGTCTTCCCCGTGCAATGCATATTATAGTTTCGAAAAAAATCATTGAAGTCCTTCTTAAGAGACCTATTGATCCAGTTGATAGTCATATTATGATCATAGGATTGTCCTAGTGCAATGAGCTGTTCCATATAACCCCTCATCTCCAAGTAATGGGCACTAACAGACTTTCCAGGAGCTTGCTTGCAGCTATGCAAAGCATATACTAAGACGTAGATCTCCAAAGCTTGCGGCTTTTCGAAGATAGCCTTGAGCTCATCAAGCATTCGCTTTGGTGAAAATAGCTCATACTTCTGTTGAAGTGGAGGAGCCACTTTACCTAGCATTAAGCAAGCCACCTCAGAGTGCTTCTTAACATTAGTAGCGTGTTCAAGCCTTTGCGCATCAGATGCTCCTTCAGCAAGATCCTCCGGATAAAGAGTAGTCAAGATATCAATAGTACCCACTACTCTCAAGCCAATTCTTAGCGAGCGGTACCAATCATTGACGTTTGGGCCAGTAAGTTCAGGATGATCAAAGAATGCTTTGAACGCATAACTTATAGTCTTATTGTCGGGTTGAGCCCTTTCTACAGAAATAAGTTCAAATATTAGTATTTTCAATAACAAAATACTTGCAACAAAATAAAATTACCCCGGTATAAAACCATATTATTTTCCTTGAATCCTAGAACTATATTGACATAGATCCATTACATCAGTTGATCTGCTAGTAATGAATGTACTCAATGTAGCGACTTGTCAAACAGTTCAATTGACAAACAATTTTCAATTTTTAGATATTTAAGGGATTTACATTGCCAAAAACGTTTTGCACTGTAAACATGTTTCATCCCTTCTGAATGCTTTAAGTTTCCAGATCTCACTGAATAACTTAATTAAGTCGTCTAATCTGAGTAACATAAAACCATCATACGAGTTCTCATTCTATGAAAGTTTTCTATCCATCACAACATCACCCAAAATCTCATTTGATGACGTAGTAATTTCAAGTGTTCGTCAATTAGGAGAATTCGACTTAAATTTTTAAGGGTATAAATTTTGATGTCAAAATCAATGTATGGAGAAGCATGGATACAACTCCATAGCATAAGTTTAATAAAACATTTAGTTAACTTTTTCACGTGACTAAATTTCTACATAAATTATGTTGAGGTATTGGTTAAACCAATTAAAGATTTTACCCATAACTATTCACAACGTACTTTTGCTAGAACTCGGCTACACACAAAGCAATACCCTTATTCATTGTGTTTCGGTTGTGAATTTGTGGTAAGTCACCCATAAGGTATAACTCAATTAATAATCATAGGTAATTTCAATTTGACGCACATGCGAGCCGGGAATTTGGTCAGCGACTAATGGCATAACACCTCCTTCCTTAATCGGGTACATGACCAGCGGTGCGTTAAACCCACTTTATAGTTTGTCAAAAGGAGTAGGCCGTTAGATTATCATTACAATTCACCAATCAACGTAATCTTATGTAATTTAGATCTCTAACAAATATTTATTTTAATATGATTTAGTCCATATTATTTCTTTCAAAAAAAAACCCTTGTTTACAACAATTCAACAATTTTAATATAAACAAGTAAAAAACTAAATCATAAACACATAATAACAATTCAATGTGCAATAAATAAATCAAATAGCCACATGCATACGATTTATTCAATAATCATCAAAAATCATCAAATCTAGGTTTTTATATTCAAATAAAGTCTTCCCTAATTCAAGATTTATTGAATTAAATAATCACTTAGCACATAAAATCATATAAACATATAATTTTACGATTCATGAAAACATGCACGTTATCATGGATTCTCCCACAAATCTTAACAATTAAATCTCTACGGATCGTAACCATACATGACATAATAATTAATCATGTAGTTTAATCTGAAATTATCCCACATGTAATTTAGGGTTTCAAAACAATTCTTTTTTTTATAAAAATTCGGCCAAAACCTTAATTTTACGAAAACCTAAAAAACATGTAGTTTTAACTCAAAACAATTATTAGTTAAAAAACTTTAGATTTTTGATAATTATAACAATGTAAAACGGCTCTCTGATACCGCTGAAGGTTTATAAACATCATAACAATTATATAAAACCCTAAACGAGATCAAAGCACACATAGCGGAAGCGATTTAACAAGATCATAATAATATCACAATTATAATTAATCGAATTAGGGTTACATACCTTTACGCTAAAGCAAATCCACAAGACTAAGAACGAATTACCAATTAGGGTTTATAACAAACATCACCAAGATATAGTCTAAAGTAAGACTATATTACGATCATGTACACACGTAAAACTACGAGCTAACCGTGATTCTAGCACGTGTAAACCGAGCTTCTACGCTTGTAGAAAATCTACCCAACAACCCTAGATAGTGGCTAGGACTAGATTATAAGTAAAATTGATCAAACAAGAAAACCAACCGAAAACCCTTTGTGGATTCTTCTTGCGATCGCAAAGAGAGAGACGGAGGGAGAGATTTGTGTGTATTGAATTACGAGGTGAGGGTTTGTTTATATAGGCTTAATTCTTGTAACCTAAAACAAATAAAAGGAAAATTTTTTCCTTCCCTTTCCCTTCCTCCATAACCAACGACAAACACCCCCTTATGGGGTGTTCCGGAATCTTCCAACCTTTTTTCTATTTATCTTACTTCCTATAATTTATTTAACGTTCGTTAATAATTAACTCTTAATTATTTAACGATTGTTAAAGTTACATCTCGGTTTAATTTAATAAATATATACATTTATTAAATAAATTAATTAATACAATAAATATATTTATTAAATAAATTAACTCTTTACGTATTGAGTGCAATCCTGTAATCTCGAGTTTGATCCTATCACACGACTATTAAATATAAGTCCATAAGCTTTCAAATTTGATGATAGATCTTGGTGTTGAGTATAGATCAGACGGTTTAGGAGAGGTTCTTTCATAGCGACGGGTGGCCAGAAAATAATTCCGGTAATCAGAATTCAAAGGGGGCGTCGGATAATTATAAGATAGAGAGTGTGTGTCTATCTAGGTTTAGAGGACACGGTACGTAAACCATGGGCTGGCTGGTCACCATGGTGCGACGCCATGGTGCCGCCAACCGTACCATGGTCGGTGTTATGAGTTTTGGGCTGGCAGTAGCCAGCCGACGTTAAGGGTGATGGCGCGAGGCCATGCCAGCCAACCACACCATGGCTCGCGCCATGGCTGTGTTACCACTTTTTCATTAATTTTTTTGTTTTTAATTTTTTTTTGCAAAAGTTACTGTTAGACCAACGACTATATTTTTTTGGGAGTGTTTTTTAAACGTTTGGGTTTTAAAAAACCTCCCTTTTACCCTTTTTTCACTATAAATCCCCATTAAAACTACAAAAAAATTATACCTTCTTCTATAATTCACTACCTCTAATTTCTATATTTTTTCTATTCACCATGAGATAAAATCCAAACCAATACCCGAATCAATGGATAAATAATTTTCAATGACGATGAGATCCCTCATCCATCCGGTGTTCCAAGAAATTCCAAGGTTCAACGCTCCTCAAGCTCATCCGCCACTTCGAGGTCTCAAAAAGAACAATTGGTCGAATTGCTACAGCAACAAATGTTATCAGATCGTGATGAAAAAAGGAACGATTGGAACGGGAGGTTGGTGAAAAACTAGAAATGGTTGAGCTTCAAAAAAGGAACGAAAAATTGCAAATCCTTCAGTTCGACACTGTCGGATTGAGTGCACAAGACATGGCGAGAATCGAAAAGCCTAAAGACGAGGCGCGCGCAAAATATTTTAATGTTTAAGTTGTATTTTTTTAAGTTTTTTTATTTCGTGTTTTTTTTAATTTTTCGTGTTTTATTTATTTCGTATTTTTTCTTGTAATTTTCTTTTTAGTAATTGTATTTTTATTTTTATTAATGAAAAAAATTAAGTTTTAGTTAATTAATTGTTGATTTTTTTTTAAAAAGTGGTGGGGTCACGATAAACCGACAAATTGGTGTTAACCAATGAGGGGGGTTGTTGGGTTATGGGGAGTTTTAGTGTTATGGGAGAAAGTGGTGACGTGGCACCACTTTTTGCCCACGGCTTGAGCTCCACGACTCAACTACACTGTGCGCTCTTAGGGTTTGGGCAAAATATGAGTTAGAAACCTAGTTTTACCCTTTTATAATAACAAACTTAATAAAAATGAAGTGAAAGGTTTTTAATAGTTGAGTGTTTGTGTTGTATTTATTTCTACAGAGACTAAAAACGAAATTTTCTTATAACATTTGTAAATAAATGGTTTGAGACTCGTTTATAATAGTTAACAGATGGTTTAAGACACGAAATTTTCGCCATTATGTTCCAAATGATTTTTCCTATAAAAATGAGTATATACTTCACCATTGTTTCATAATATTTTATAAATTCGTTTAAAATGTTGATTATTTATCGTTTATCACGTACAAATATCATTTTAACAAAAAAAGTTAGACCTCACTTTAATTATTCTCGTTTTAACTTACGTTAAAAATATTAAATAATTTAATAAATCGTTTATAAAACATTTTAAATAATTAAACATATGTTTAATTTGTATCGCCCCGGTTCGCAAATTTTGCGCAGTCTTAACAATTACATAATAAACTTTCATTAACTATGATATTTCTCAAAATTGAATTTTGATTAATAAATAATATAATTTATTATTATTTAAAGTCTGAAAAATTCCCGCTTTTTACATAAAACTCTAAATATGCTTGTCATGTAAAACATTCAAGTCAGTCATAGTCGCATCTATGATAATATCAATTGTAAGATCTAAGTAATATAATTCGACCGCTGAGAAAAGTAATCATCAAGTATATGACTGATGTCGATCGCAATTCATGGAGTATGAGGCGCACTAAGGCTAACTTCTTTGGGGTGCTTGCATTAGGTAAATGGCTTGGTCAATTTTGCTTATGGAAAAACCCGATAACTTCTTGTTCATATACTGTTTTTGATGCTCGTATCATTTCCAGAGCTTTCTGCTCTGCCTATGGTTTTTCTATACATGTTTTTTATCGGACGTTGGAACTACCGGTTTCGGACACAATACCCTCCTCATATCGAGACTCGGTTATCGTATGCTGACGTCTTTAACCCAAATGTGCTGGACGAAGAGTTTGACACCATCCCAATATCTCGAGGCCGAATACTGCTCGCCGCCGGTTTGCTAATTTACGAAGTGTTGCGGGAAAGATTCAAATTGTTCTTAGTGATATAGAGAGCCAAGTGGAACGATTACACGGGCTTCTCAGCTGCAGGGATCCACGAGCTAGTGTAATATTTATGGTTTTTTGTCTTTTGGCTGCATTTGTGTTATGCATGACACTTTCTTTGGTTCTTTTGACACTGGGTGGATTCTATGTTATGAGACATCCGAGGCTTCGTTATAGGTTGCCATCTGCACCGATGAACTTCTTTGGAAGGCTTTAAACCACCAGGGACAACATGCTGTGAGTAAGTGATGCAGGGGTATAATAACATTATCAACATGGCAAATGTAAAAGGACATGTTCTTTTATATGTATAATTCCCTAGGGAGATTTTGTGTATACATGTGTGATTTTATTGTTGTTTGTGATTGGAATGCAGTTGAGGGGTATGCAAAATCCCAAGGTAAGAATCCGGTGGCGTTTGTTCCGACTGATCTGCTTTGTTGTAGGACCTTACAAGGTCACATTGAAAAAGTATGCTAAGATAACACTAGTACAAAAAATGGTATCCGTCACACTCAAAAAGAGTGACTGTCGGCATATAGTCACACGCGGTTTTTTTAGACTTTGTGACCAAAGGTCCCGCCACCGTAGGTACCTTTTGGTCACAAGCTCGTTTTAGTGACCTTAGCTATAAAAAATGAGTGACCAATACTCGAAAATGTGTGACAAACTAGGTACAATATTTGGTGTTTTAGTGAATATGTGTGACGGTAAACACTCTACAGTTACACGAGTTTTGTTTAAGAGTGACTATTGTTTATAAGTTTGTCACATGAATATACGATATGTGTGACATTTACTATGTGATTAGTGTATTTTGTGTGACTATATGCATCCAATAGTCACATGAATTTTATGTTTGTGTGACCTTTTATAACATGTAGTCACACAAATCATGCTAATGGCACTAAGTTTTTCACATACAATTAACCAAAGAGTTACAAATAGAAGAAATAAGTGTGACTGTATGCTTTGTCAAGTAAGAAAATTGTATTTTGTGTGACTATATGCATCAAATAGTCACATGAATTATATGTTTGTGTGACCTTTTATAACATGTAGTCACACAAATCATGCTAATGGCACTAAGTTTGTCACATACAATTAACCAAAGAGTTACCAATAGTAGAAATAAGTGTGACTGTATGCTTTGTCAAGTCAAGCAAATTGTATTTTGTGTGACTATATGCATCCAATAGTCACATGAATTGTATGTTTGTGTGACCTTTTATGACATGTAGTCACACAAATTATGATAATGGCTCTGAGTTTGTCACATACAATTAACCAAAGAGTTACCAATAGTAGTAATAAGTGTGACTGTATGCTTTGTCAAGTCAAGCAAATTGTATTTTGTGTGACTATATGCATCCAATAGTCACATGAATTGTATGTTTATGTGACCTTTTATAACATGTAGTCACACAAATCCTGCTAATGGCACTGAGTTTGTCACATACAATTAACCAAAGAGTTACCAATAGTAGAAATAAGTATGGCTGTATGCTTTGTCAAGTCAAGCAAATTTTATTTTGTGTGACTATATGCATCCAATAGTCACATGAATTGTATGTTTGTGTGACCTTTTATGACATGTAGTCACACAAATCATGCTAATGGCACTAAGTTTGTCACATACAATTAACCAAAGAGTTACCAATAGTAGTAATAAGTGTGACTGTATGCTTTGTCAAGTCAAGCAAATTGTATTTTGTGTGACTATATGCATCCAATAGTCACATAGAATTGTATGTTTGTGTGACCTTTTATGACATGTAGTCACACATTGTAATGTGAATAAGTGTGACTATGTTTCATCTTCTAGTAACCTTTCAGAATTCAATAAAAACAAAGAACAAAATTATGGAAATCAAATTTCAATTGCATTAATATATAAAATTGAATGTACATAACCAAATCAACAAATGTAATCTCGTATTATTCTCAAGTAACATACTTTTCACATAGAATCACATTTGTAAAGACTTTGAATCACCGTATTGTAAAGTCTTTTGAGCCTTGTTATTCCTAGCTTGTTTCTGCATATGAGGAATAGTCGTAAATTTACTGCCTGCTGGAACGTTCATCGAGCGCTTAGATCCTATCTTTGGTGCACTTTCAACAACAGCTTTTATGGTATTTGGTGGTCTTGTTTCCTGTATGTAAACAAAAGTCATGTATTAAACATTAAGCTAAATATGAAAAGCAATGTATATGTAGGATGATAAATCAAGTGTATGTACCTCTTCCAAAAAAATAACCTTTTCCTTTGGCCATGCCACGAAACTACCTTTTACATCCTTAACAGTTCTTAAACCATTATTTCTGGCATCAGGTATGATTGCTGCATCCACTAAGGATTCATCAACTGAAACTTTGTAGCAATTTTTTGGTAGTGGTTGGTTATGAATCATTACATTGTCTCCATCCTTAGACTTGTATATCGTACCGTTACCAATGATAATTGTCCTAGATATGTTCCACAGTTTGCACTTAAATGTCTGAAGAAAAAATGTTTACATGCGTTAATGACAAATAAATTAAACAAGTAATTATATGAAAAATGATGAAATACTTACATCTGGTAGTGATGGTGGAGACTGATTTACTTTTGATTTAGAAGGTGTACGCTTCTTTCGTAATGATGCAATAGGTACGTCTTGTTGTGGCGAGGGAGACAGATTTTGTTGTGATCCGGAAGCTGGATAAATATCTTCTTGAGATTGGGAATTTTGAAGTGGAGACTTCTTTTCCAACGATGCTGTCTTATTTTTTGCTAACCTAGTTCTAGTAGGTGCCTGCATATATACATAACACAGTAAATAAGTCATGTATAGTACAATTTAGAAACCAAACATGGTTTTTTTATAACTTACCTTCTTCGCAGTTGTAGTTGCAGCTGCATTGTCCAAATCCTTGTTCGAAGTTGCAGTTGTCTTAGAAATTGGAAATAACACACCCTTCTGAAGTCCACCACCACTGATCGACGTCCTTTGCTCTTCACTCGGTATTTCGCTTAATGCATTATTTTCTAGTTGTAATACCTGCAATATATAAGTATGTTAATTGTTAATGGTATTACAGACTGAAAATCATCAAATCAAAATTAGAAAACTAGTCTTACATTTGACTGACTTGGCATTAACTCGGCTATACTGACCCCTTGTGAAGACATAACTTTCAACATTTTTTCAAAAGTTACATGTGTTTGTGACATCTTGGTGGTTAATTCAGCGTCTGTATCCTCTTTTTCTTTACGCGCCTGTCTCTCCTTCTCAAGTTCATTTTCAAGCAACGCAATCCTTACATCAGTTCCTTGTTTCCTTCTAGGTAGATCAAAGAACTTCCTGCACGTAACTTTGCCTCCCACTCCTCGTGCATACCCTCCCTTTTCCTTTCCTAATACATGTGATAATGAATCTGAGCCACTATCAACCGTCAAGGTTCCATCTCTGATCTGTTCCTCTGCTTCCAACTGCACACAAAAAATGGTAAATAATTTATTATACGAATATAAACATTATATAAAAAAATTTGCAATAACACTTACAATCTTAGTGCCAACTTTGATTGTTTCATCATCTGTCTCTTTTCCTTCTTGTCTAACCCTTCCATTAAACCACAATACACCACGGGGGGGGGGGGGGGGGGGGGGGGTTCTTGATCTAGTGTAATTTCTTTTCTTATGATCTTCCAAACATCAAATACATACAAATGAAAAGTTAAACCAACATGGACAACAATGTTAGGATATTACACCAATATAACCTTACCATTTGCTCTTTTATATATACATAACCACCACGTCCCATTGTATGCTGATAAAGAGACCTAGAACGCGCCAATTTATTAGCAGCTGATTTCGCCTAACAAAAAAGATTACTGGATGACAAGTTGCTAGTACGTAACAGACTGTGTTTGACATACGGAGTTTCCAAAAAATGCATACATACGGTGTTTATAAATGTAAAACGAAATAGAAATTAACAACCTTAAATTCTTCTGTCGATGTGTGGTTTACAAAAGCAACCTAGTGTTCGGCTTTGACGATTGCTTTGTAATTCTTTGGAACTACATTTAGTTTTTCAGGATTATCTAGGTTTGGAACTATGTGCTTTACTGTCAATTTGCTTTTGAAATTTCTTAGCAGTTCACCTAGCTTATTCATAACCAACTTTTTGTAGGACACATCAAATTCAAAGTATTGCTGCACATATTAACATAATGTTAAAGTAAATGTAGGAATACGACTAATAGTTGGGTAAAAAAATTTGTATTTATACCGTGGTTTCAGTCCAAAGTTTTTCTCTTGCTTCCTCCTTCACATCTTTCCACGATAGAATCTTCAATCCTATCTGCTCCTGAACCGTGTCTCCTAAAACACTTATAAACAATGAACTGTTTGGCCCTGATATTCTATTCAGTGCATCAAAGTTCACATTTATCTTCATGACATCTGGTTTTCCATATTTTATTCGAAACTTGGCTAACCTAGTTATACCCCTCTTATTAACAACCTTCTGTTTACTGATGTCTTCATCCGCATCCGATTGATCACCATAATCCTCTGATTCATAACCTCCTTCATTATCGTGATTTACATCATCATTATTAGCCAAATAATCATCATCATTAACAATATAATCTTGATCATTGTTTTCAGCGTTCATGATTATTGACATGTGTACAAGAACAATAAGTGGAAATGGTATGAAACTAGTGATGGCAGTAATTGAGATGGAGATGGAGTTAGAAAATTATGGTATATTTTGTGATTTTGGAGAAAAATCAGGATTTGAGATGGAGATGAAATTAGAAAATTATGGTAACTACATATGCATTAACTTAGCATGGACATTCAAAATTTTCGTGAAAAATTTGGCTCCAAATACAAAAATTAAACAACCGAATATTTTGAACTCCAATTTGCCTCCAAATTAAACATTCAAATTATATAAACTTTCCCTTTGAGTTTCCTGGTAAAAATAAATTTTGAACAGAATTTTATACCATTTTACACATTCAACCAAAAACCTTTGATAGATAACTGATAATTGCTTGAGTACAGATATTGAATTGTACATGAACTTAAAATACTTATATTAACTAGTTAACAAACCATATTGTTGATTACAGATAATTGATAATTGTTTCATAATGCTAGTAAAGCATACAAATCTATTAAATTGTTGCAACCTGAAGTTTGATAATAGAACAGGTGCCTAGCAATACCAGACCAACAAAAATCAAAAAAATTGTTCATATTAAACAGGGAGAACTGACATCATCCAACCTTCCTTTTGCCTTTGCTGTTGCTCCCCTCTGCAGCATTCCTTGACCGACCCTTCTCAGCAATTTCTTTCCAAGTTTTTTTTGGAATTTTTGATTTTTATGATTTTTCAAAAGTACATAAAAATCAAAAATTCCAAGAATCCAAAAACATTTAAAAAATCATAAAAAGCATTTCTTTTTCAAAAGTTTTGCACCAAAAATATTCCTCTCAATCCTCTATTGTGTTTAATTCTTTTTCTCAACCCCTCTTATTTTTAATTCTTAATGGATTCGTATGTCTATTGCGTAGGGTATGGGAGACCATTGTATGATTTTCAAACATGTCAATGGTGTACATGTGAACTGTGCGGAAATGATATCGACAATACACAATTTGGATTTTGTACATCGTGCAATTCGATTAACTCATCCTTTACCTCTAATGACACTATCTCACCCTCTCCCATATATGACGATCCATATCAGCAAAATGCACCGGGTTTTTCTCAATACCCGTGTTGCAACAATTGTGGGGGCCCTCACGATACCTTTTCTTGTCAATCGATGAATTATTATGAGCCAAATCCGTGTTCTAATTCTTCTCAACCGATGAACTATTATGAGCCACATCCGTGCTATAATTTCGGTTTTCAAAATTTTGATCCCCCACAATACACCCTCCATCATCAACCTTCTTTTGGAATGAGTAAGGAACAACTCACTAGTTTGGCTGGAATTATAGAACAAATAAATCGCCTCCCAGCTATCTTGGAGAAGGCAAGACGCCAAGAGCAAATATCAAATATCGAGGCTTATACTCCTCCTCCTGTGCATCCATACTATTATGACGATGATGACGATGAGAATACTATTTCTTGGAATGATCTTGTTGCTCAACATCCTAGTGCAATTGTCATTCCTTCTCTATATCTCTTAAATGCGTCTAAGGATTGCGATACATCGAGTGAGATTAGTGAATTTGGTCTCGACAACTTATTTGAGGAGGTTTGTGATGTACCGACTTTTGCTGAACTTACGAACGAGGTCGCTCTTAATGATGATTTTTCTCCATGCTATGAGAATTTCACTTTTGAAATTTCTCATCTTTCCCCATTTCCTCCGGGAGACGAGGGTGATGTTGATTTATTCTCCCCGACTTACGAGAAGTTCACCACTGAACTTGGTCTTGTAGATGAGGTGGAAGACGTTATTCTTCGCGGCAAATTACTGAAAGTTCATCTTCTTATTGCTAAAATTGAAGCTTCGAATTCTGATCCTAATACCGAGTCTTTACCCCCGTCTCTTACTCCAGTTGAGAATAATGACATATTTATGGAAGAAATCGACATTCACTCAATACCTCCGGGTATTGATGATGATGACACGGAGGATATTATTTTTGATACTTTAATGCCTGAAGATATTGTCCCAAGTCCCCCTCCCGAGCACCTCTCATCCCATACTTTGGAAACCATTACTTAGGATGTGTGCTCTGACCCGGGTGGTGACATTGACCATTCTATGATTGACACCTTTACGGCTTTGCCGCTCAGTGATAATCATATGTCTTTTGGGGATGACATTTTGATTCCTTTACCCACCTCACCTCCCGTGGATCAAGACTTCACTTATTTTTCTTTTATTGAGAGGACTTTTCTGCCGTTCAAGACTTATCCTCCGGCCTCTCCTGTCTTATTTTCCTCCGGGAATGAGGAAAAGGAATTTGATCCCGTTATTACATTAGAGGCTTCCCCATGGACCATTTAATCCGAGGACGAGTCAGGCTCGTGACTCGGTTAACAAAAACAAGCGTTTCTCGGGAGGCAACCCGCTAATCTATCCTTTTTATCTGTTTTTATCCTAAGTGTAGGGGAGACCCTATTATGTGTTTGTTGTTTTCTTTCTTATGATGTGAAGAGATTCGAGCTTCAAAGATTCACTCTTGATGACTTTTGATGAACCGTGATTTTCCGTGTCTCTGTCTTCCCGATTCTATCCTAAACTCTTTTGATTCTCTATTTTATATTCTTCAATATTAAAATAGGAATCACTTTAGTTGTCTCTTCCTTAGCAAAATTTAAACAACGTGCACAATGTCATAAGTGTAGGGGAGTTTACTCCCACATGCTTAAACATTAAGGACAATGTTTATATTAAGTGTAAGGGGGACTTCTATCAAAGTTAAGTGGGGTTTCCTTGTATATGTCCTCATTTTAACCGAAAAATTGATTTTTCGACATTTTTCAAAATTTTTGATCTATTTTTGCCTATTAGTATTTTCCTTTGTTATCATTATTTTCTTTCAATAGAATAAATTTTAAATAAAATGGTTTTAATGAGTTTAGATGTCTTTGATATATTAGGCCCGTCATGAATCTTTTGACTCAACCCGAGTTTACTTATCCAAGTTTACTCTAGCTAGTATCCTTAACGTGTTTAAATCAAGTTTTGCTAGGCTTTTATATAGGGAACTTTAAAACGCGAAAGTCATAACTCTTACGGGTTAAGAACCAGAACTTTTCGCAAGTTCCTATAATTGATCCTAGAAAGTCGTTTATCAAGGGAACTGTAAAATGCAAATTCTAAACTTGAAAAAGTCTAAGAAGATGCAAGATCCTATAGATGACTTGAAAACCCAAAACTTTGATTTAATAGGCTAAGCATCCACGAGTCTCATTCCTTGAGATTTTAAATTGTGGAGGACGAGGGATGATAGAGTAAATTATAAGTTTGGTATTCTTTCATGAATTTATGTGAGTTAATTATAAGCTTCTTCTCCCCTCGCTTGTTAATAAATACAATTGCAATAAGTAAGGTCGTACGATTTGAAAAGTTACTTAGCTTCGAGAACAAGATCGTTTAAAAGTTGCTCGGGATTAATTACAGTTCATAGCCAAGGCATAACTTATTGAAGCGGGATGCGAAGATTGGCGAGTCCGAAAAGGCCCTAACAAGGCATGAAGGCTACATTTTGTTGCTAAAGATCCCAAGTGATGTGAATAATCATTTATCAAAAATCAATATGAAGGATCAAGACACACGACGAAAAGAAAATACTCCCCTAAAGATTATGGAGAAGTCTATCCGAAAAGACCCTAGCAAGGTATGAGAATAAATAGATCCAAGTCCTAAAAGGAGGCAGATCGTTGTATAATCAAAATCCCAAATAAAGATTGGAGAAAAATGAAGAAGTCGTGGTCCAAGTATGAAGAATCTCTCAAAAACTTCAAGTGAAGAAATTCCTATTATGAAGAGAAGACCATTATTTCAAGAACGTCTCTCAAGATTCGAAGTATGAAGTCAATGCCAAATATCTGTCCGAGAAAGGTCTCAAATCGTGAAGCGAGTTATGCCAAGATATGAACGTTAAGAGGTTTCGAGAAGGAGTTTTAAAAGATTTTGTCCTTTAGCTAACTATGGATTAAATCGTCCTACTTTATTTTCGGCCTAATAAACTATCAAAATAAGTCAAACAATGCATCCTCGTGATCATTTAAGACAACAATAAAATATAAGAGATACACCTAGGAATAAGGGAGTCTAAGTTAATAATTGGGCCACATGAGTGCGTGTTAGCTTACTAACTTATAATAGAAATGATCTCGTTTCTAAGCTTGGTATGGGGAACGTGAAACTTGAGGATGATGAACATTCATGACAACCATAGCCCTAATGTAAGTCTTCGATCTCTTTACTTGTTCTTCCTTCTAGCATTTTGTAATTTTCTAATCTTTTTGTTTTCCTTATTGTCTAGTATTAAATAAAGGCCAAGGTAGGTTAATTATGATGAGAAATGTTAAACTGTGCTTTGAAATTAATGCATTGCATGAGGGCATTGCAATGGTTAAGTGTAGGGGATTTGATAGGTGTGAAGACACCCATCCTTTTACCACTTAATTATGAAAATAACCAAGCCTAAACGTGTATTTAATCTCGCAAAAGTCAGAATTATGTGTGGTTTGTGTTTTTGTTGTGATTTAGGACCAAAATGTAAAAAGAGAAGAAAACATGGGCTTTCACGGGCTTTTATCAAAGAAAAAGACAAAAGACGAAGTCAAAAGATCAAGAGTGCAAAAATAACAGAAGTCAAAGGCCTATTCTGAAGATTTATCGAAGAAAAAGACCAAAGACGGAAGTTTAACGAAGTCAAAGAACCAAATCTAATTAATGAAGAAATTAGAAAACGAGTTCATTTTATCTATCGACAAATCCCGAGACAAAGTCGAGAATGATGAGTTTATTGTCAAAGACGAAAGACGAGAAGACAAAAGGAAGAAAGAAAGAAAGAAGCACAACAACTTCCCCTCCTATAAATACCCTCCTAATGTGTCATTGGGAGGTGTTAGCTAAATTCATTTTTAGTTCTCCACTTTATATTTCAAGCTTTTCAATATTGTCTTTACTTATTGTTCTTCTTTCATATCATGTAAGTTTTTAAATTGTGTCGAATCATTAATTTTAATTTTAAGCTTTTTAATCATCTCATTCTACCTTTCATCTTTGTTTGATCTTAATCTTTTTCATCATCTTTGTTCGTGTTGATTTCGTGTTCTTTATTCATCCATTTCGTCATCTTTTTACATAAAGTTCATAGCTTTTCGCATTTCTTGGTTCGTGTTTAAAAGTTTTTACAAGTTTTATCATTAATCTTGAATTTGTGGTTAGCTTATTGGTGTTTTTGTTAGCTTATTATCCTTAAAAAGTTGCGATCAAAGTGCTTAAGTTCGTCCTTTTTACCAAGATCCTATTTTTTAGGAAATCTGTTTCAATTTCACAATGTTTTGAAACATTGCGGAATTGTGTCCTTCCAAGTATTGCGAAATCGAATGTCCTTGAACATTGCGAAATCTTCTTCTTCAATTATTGCGGAATTGTCTATGTTTAGTCATTGCGGAATTGAACACTTATAAATGATTTCGCAATATTGCGAAATTGTGCCATTTTTAATATTGCGGAATTATGTGTTTTAAGCATTGCGGATTTATGTCCTTTTAAACATTGCGGAATCTTTGATTTCGCAACTTTGTAAAATTATTACTTTTATTTAGTATTGCGGAATTATTACTTTTTCCTCCAAAATTTTTTTCAAATTTAATTTTTCTCGCCAATTTCTTATGTCTTATTTTAATTATTTTGTCTTATTTTGCTTAAGCTTTATTTTTACTTGTCTTTTCTTAGTTTATTTTTAAAGTGTCTGATTTTCAAGTTTACATTTCTATAAAGTCTTAAGTTTTTATATTTACTTTTAATTGCTTTAATTTCTTTGTTATTTCGTTTAAGTCTTTATTTTGGAGTTTTATAATTTTGTTATGTACGTTAAAGTTTTTATTTTATTAAGTTTTAATCTCTCGTCATTTAATTTTAAGAGTTTTTATTTTTAATTTAATCTTTTCTAACTTTCATTTTGCGTTTTAATTAGTTATAAACAACGACAAACCTTTTATTTTATTCACCAAAGACGACTGAGTCACACTTAAAACTGTAATCAATTCGAATCGAGTCGAGACAAAACGAACTTTTTAACTAGCAAAATCTTTCTATTAATAAGTTTTTGGTTTAATCTTATCCATTAGATTAAAATAGAGATGGAGGATGGAGATTAGTCATTTGGTATCCAAAATAAAGTTTGGTATCCAAATGAACTTAAATCATTATTTATTTTATTTTATATTTATCAAATTTGGCATAACCTAAATATTCGATAATGATAATATTGGTGAATTTTAGATAGATGTGTCAAAGATTTTTGCCTTAATTATTTTTTAACCACACAATTTTTCATTTTTTTTATTTTTGTTTTCTTTTAATATTCTTTCTCCAAGTTTTAATATCTGTGCACGCATGAGACTTGAATATAAATGATAAATTAAATAATAATTTTGTTATTGTAATTTTATATATATTATCTATATATTTTAAAAACATCTAATGTTCATATATATGATTATGTTGTTATTTTACTGTGTACCGTGTAAATTAATATAAACTCACCTTAATTTTTATTTTTCAAATTTCAGATTCTTTTTATTTTTGATATTTTATTCTAAATAATTATATCTTAATTATTAAATAACAAACCAATTACATCAACCTTTACATGTACACGATTTATAAATTAATAATTTTGTAATGCTTAATATTATTCTATAAAATAATATTAAATTTTTAAATATTTAAATAATTACGATGCTAATGGACCCACGAGTTTTACATTATTTTTCATTATATGATAATATTAATTGATATTTTGTATAAATATTTGTTGCACAAAAGATTTGACTTTGTTTAACCGAATTGTTAGCTATCCTCTTTTAGACATTGTGTGTTTAGTAACACATAACGACCTTGAAAAATATATGTTGTTGTAGTATGTAAACTCCCGTCTATTTATTTTCATCTCACATCGATTTCTGAGGTCCTACGTTTATTTTGATATTTATATTCATGTTAATAATAATTTACTTAAATTACATTGCTTGATTTTTTTGAGTGTCAGAATAGAAATAGACAATAATCTGTGTTTATCTTTAAATATTTATAATCATGTGATTTATTGATTTTTTAGTTTAACATATACATGTTATATTTTTAAAATATTAAATTTAGAGTGTATAAAGATTAAGAGGGTATTTAAACGGTTTTTTTAAGTTGCTAATTATTTTAAATGCTACTTGCGCTTCGCACATGTAAAAGCATTTCAAACAACTAATCAATCTTAACACAAAACCAATTCATCACATAACTTGATGCCCACATTTAAAAAAATGTAAATTGTAAATGTCGTCCCTCGATTTTGCAAAAACGACAATTTTGTTGCCGAGTGCAAACTTGAAGCACTTTTGTCACTATACTTGTTAAAAGCATGCAAAACAACCCCTGAGTGGATGTTTTCTAACTTTTTATGTTATCTCCTTCTCATGTGTCATGCACATGAGGGCATTTTCGTTATTTCAAGTTATCCCTACTTCTTTTTCCCCACATTGATTTTCAAGAACACCAGCACCACCGTCGCCGCCGCCGTCATCACCATTAAACACTAAATTTGATACGTGATCTTACTTAGTTTTCGGTTACTATGTTTCATTTTTTGACACCCTAAAGTATGTCTATGTATACAAGCTGGCACCAAAGTTATCCACCTACCAATCGTGCATTTCATTTGATTTCACATCACGCAACACGTATTATAACTAGGGGTATCAAAAAAAGTTGACCCGACCCGAACCCGAATCCGAATAATCATATTCGGGTCGGGTCACTCGGGTCCAAAAGCGTATTCGGGTCAATTCGGGTTGACCCGAATTGACCCGAGTTTTAATTAGGCTCGGGTTCGGGTTATATATTTTTACCCTTGACCCGACTTGACCCGACCCGAGTTGACCCGAACCCGACCAACCCGACTTGACCCGACTAAAATTAGACTTTTTACATTGTTTTAGTACAATATTAGGCCACTTTTTACACTTTTTCCTCAAACTCGGGTTGACCCGAACCCGAGTTGACCCGACCCGAGTTGACCCGACCCGAATTGACCCGAACCCGAATGACCCGAGTTCTAATTAAGCTCGGATTCAGGTTATATATTTTTTACCCTTGACCCGACTTGACCCGACCCGAGTTGACCCGAACCCGACCGGGTCAACCCGAATCACACCCCTAATTATAACTATAGTATGTAGGGCTGGACCTTGAATCAATGAATAAATACACCAAACCAACATCTCTCTCACCTTCTTCCACAAACGCTTATCATCATCCTAACTGTGTGTGTGTGTGTGTTTTACTAGATCATAACTTTTTATTAGTCTCTATTTTTTGGGTGAATTATTATTGTGTTTCGTTTGGTAATTTGACTTTTACTTGCTTAGTTGGATTAATAAAATTTATTGCTCAATATAGGACACAGTTATGTAGAAATGGAACCTTTTGTGCCTGACATGTTTGTTTCTTTGCACACACACAGTGGCGGACGCAGAAATATCGAAGGTGGAGGGCAAAAAAATTTTTTTGGACAATGATATCAAAATAAGGAAAAAAATTAGTATTAAAATGATAAATCAGGTATTTTTACATAAAAATAAAGGATTTATAAGGTGTTAGAGAGTTGAATATTAGGTTTTAATAAACAGGTGGGGGGCAATTTGATTTATTAGTGGGGGGCATGTTCGAAAAACGCTCAAAATCAGAAAAAATTTACACTAAAATCTCATTTAATCGGGCTAGCCATGGGGGGCGCCGCCCCCCCGAACCTTACATGTATGTCCGCCACTGCACACACACCTAATCAACTCCGCCCGTTATATGTTTCAACAACGTCTGCGTTGCCATTACTACGAGGCCCTCCACCACCTATGTTGCATCTGCCAGGTTGCAATCCTCAGTTAAACCGGATGTTTCTTGATCTTGAGATGCATCGACAACAACAGTAGCAGATGGCAGCTTTTTCACCATAAAATAGATCTATGGTGTTATCTCCAAAGCACCCATATTCACCAAAGGGCTCTTTTGATTATTGAGGTCCTCATGGTTTACCGTCTCCTAGAATAGTGTCACCATAATCTCATATAACCCCTTTTAGTTCGCATAATCAAACATGAAAAAGAGATAAACATTACAACTTGGTAAAGATTAATATAGTCCCCCAATAATTATCTTTTCTGTTCAAAAACTTTTTCCAGTAAGTCCTAATGAATGGAACTCAACTATTTTGTGTATGGTGATGGCAGCGGTGGTGGCGACAGTGGTGTTCTTGTAAATCAAAGTGAGAAAGAAAAAGTGGGGATAACTTGAAATGACGAAAATTCCCTCATGTGCATGGCACATAAGGGGTAGATAACATAAAAAGTAAGCAAAAGTTAGAAAACATCCACTCGGTGGTTGTTTTACACGATTTTAACAAGTATGTTAATGCAAAGCAATGCCTAAAAACATTGTTAGTGTTAATTAATCTTTCTTAGTTTTGATCACAACAAACTATACAAGACATTTATAGTCAAACACAATCGTAAAATGAATTATCTAACAAACACAATCATCAAGGTAATAATTATTACATTAACATATCTTAATCATGTTTAGTGATCATAAAAGTGATTAGCTTTAAAACTCACTTGTGTCAAATGTGACAAAAGATTTTTAACAAACTTTCTTTTTAAGAAAATATTTTATTAAAATAGAAAATTAAAATTTAAATATGGCATATTCCAAATGCCATAAGAATATCCTTTGAAGGTTTCAAACTGCCTCAGATATTTTAAATCCACTAAAAGACAAAAAGGAGCGGAGTCTACTTCCGCGGTTCCTTAAGTGCCTATGCGGTTCTTTATTGATAAGGAACCGCCTAGTGCAATAAAGAACCGCACACAGGTAGCCGTTGGTTTTCGTCTTCTATAAATACTGGATCAAATCTTCATTCTCCACAACCCTTTATGGACATTTCTTTCAGCCTTCTTTCTCCTTTCTAATCCTAATCATTTGTAAATGATCACTTAATGTGTTAAGTATGCTTACTTATGATTATCCTCTTGATCTCCTTCTTTACCTTGTCCAAAGAGAAGATCACTCACACACTTCTGATGTGATTAAAGATGAAGCCTTGATGAAGATCATCCTCTCCTAAAGATCTAATCATGTTCATCATTTGTTTATTTGTGTCTTGTGTAGATCCAATGTATTTGTGAATACTTGGACTAGTTGTGTTCATCCAAGCTATTTGTGAATACTTGGATTAGAGTTGTCTAAGTCCATTGCATATGTGTGTTCTTGGATTTTTCTTGTGTAAATCAAAGTTAAATGTGTGTACTTGGATATGTTTAGTTGAGTTGTAATATGTTGTGTGATTTCTCACTAAACTATAAAGTGATGTAGTTGTGTCTTGTGAGTTCTCACTAAACTATAAAGTGATGTGTAGTTGTGTCGTGTGAAGTTCTCACTTAGCTTCAAAGTGAAGAGTCGTGAAGATTGGTTCTATCTTTGGATTAGAACTCGACATCTAGCCTTGTGTTGAAAAATGGTGAAGTAGGCAACGTTGTGAAGATTGGTTATACATTTTGATTAGAACTCGACATTTAGCCTTGTGTCGTAAAATAGTGAAGTTGGTGACGTTGTGTAGATTGGTCATATCTAAGATTAGGACTCGACATTTAGCTTAGTGTCAGAAAATAATATAAGCGACATTGTAAGATTTTCTCCACCAAGAAGGGAGCTTGTGCATATAGTGGAAATCTCGAGTAGGTGTACTCGAGGAGTGGAGTAGGAACGAGGATAGAGCTTCGTTGTCGAACCACTATAAATCTTGGTGCCTTCCTATTAGGTTGTTTCCTTCCTTACTCTTTACTTACTTCCATTATCATTACACTTACTACTTGTCATTGTTAATGCATTAAAATTGAACCTAATCATTATGCAACTAGCTTTCAAGTGAGTTAGTTTTGGCACTCACCTAATTGAAAGGAATTTTAATTAGGAGACAAACCAAAGAGAAACTATTCAACCCCCCTTCTAGTTTCTACAATTGGTATCAGAGCGATGGTTACCCAAGATCTTTGAAGTATATTGTACTTTAAACTTGGATCGATCCATTGTCTCCTCAAATTAGAAGGTTAGGTTGTACTAAAGTTTCTCTTTGGTCAAAACTATTTTTTCTTTGAAAATAGGCCTTTTAATTGGTAATATAGCATCTCATTTTAATTGGTAGTATGCGTTTTAGATTTATTCTTGAAATGTATCTACTAGGTTTCATCTTGTTATGTGTAGGTACTCATGAAGTTTAATCAATCAATTGATTGTGAATTGAGTTACTTATACTTGTAGAAGTCTCATCTTCTTTGATTTCCAACATCATTGAATGATGATATCAAGATGGATGGGAGTGATAGTATTCCTTGAAGACTTAGTAGTCACTTTAGTCATGGTTGGGCTTTGCATTGATTCCTTGATTGCTTGGAATGCACTTTGTGTCCAAGGCACGTTTTCGTCCTTCCACACGCCTTTTGATCACTCTTTTGATAATTACTTGAATATGTGCTTGTTCTTGGCATCCTTGCCTTGACATTTGTTTGTGGTTTGTGATTCTCTTATTTTACCCTCTCAAACCTTCATTGCTTGGATACTTGACTCACTATGGAGATGTAGAGTGAGTTAGTAGAAGCTTAAAGTATCAAGCATGATTTCCATGGTTTGCACCTTCACGGTTAGTAGGCCCTATATCATGTGTAACTTGTGCAATTGAGCTCATCTCTAGGATGATTGGTTAATCCCTTGAGATACTAAACTACTTCATAAGTTGTAGTTGGATTTTACACATTTGGAACTGAAATATTCCAAGGATATTGTTATTGTAAATTCTTGAAATGATTTTTGTCCGATCATGTGGGAGAGTGGCTATTTTTATTAAACTTTCTTTTTAATAAAATGTTTTGTTAAATTAATTATTTGCTTTTATGCAACCATAGCAAAATCATGGTTTCAAGTCCTATGTGCGGCTCTTTTTTGAAAGAGTCTTATTTTTCTTCAAAACATTGAAAAATCATGGTTTCAAGTCCACTATGTGCGGATCTTTAGCAGTCGCGCGACTCCATATCGATATGGAACCGCCGGTCCCATTAAGGAACCGCGGACAGCAAGCCCGTTTTTGGCTTATTTTTGGTCTTTCTTCTTTGACACTGTCTTTGTCAAGATTCGTTGTTTACCCAATTTGGCTAAACATTCCTTAAAACCTTTTGTTTTTATTTCAAATCTTTGCCTTGTCTATTTTCTTTAGAGTAAAGTGCAAAAATCATCCCTGTGGTTTGTCAAAAGTTTGAATTACATCCCTCGTTAATACTTCGCGCAACATACATCATTGTGGTTGTAAAATAGTACACCATACATCCCTAAGGACGGATGGTGCAAATATTTTTCCGTTAAGGGTTAAAAGTGTTTGTTATCTTAGGGGTATTTTAGTCCTTTTACAACCTAGGGATGATTTTTGCACCAAACTTTTCAAAAAAAAAAATTTCCAAAAAAAATTTCAAATTTTTTTTAAAAAAGTTTCGAAAAATGTTTTCTTTTTTCGAAAAATGTTTTTTTTTTAAGTTTCGAAAATATATTTGAAAAAAGTTTTTTTTTGGAAAAAAATTTCAAAAAAATTTCAAATTTTTTTTAAAAAAGTTTCGAAAAATGTTTTCTTTTTTCAATTTTTTTTTTAAATTTTCGAAAAAAGTTTTTTTTTCAAAAGTTTTTTTTAAAAAAAGTTTTTTTTTTTCGAAAAACATTTTAAAAAACTTTTTCGAAAAAAAGTTTTTTTTTCAAAATGTTTTTCGAAAAAAGTTTTTTAAAATTTTCGAAAAAAGTTTTTTTTTTTAAAAGTTTTTTTTTTCGAAAAACATTTTAAAAAACTTTTTCGAAAAAAAGTTTTTTTAAAAAACTTTTTCGAAAAAAACTTTTTCGAAAAAAAGTTTTTTAAAAAAAGTTTTTTTTTTCGAAAAACATTTTAAAAAACTTTTTCGAAAAAAAGTTTTTTTTTTCAAAAACTTTTTCGAAAAAAAGCTTTTTTTAAAATTTTCGAAAAAAGTTTTTTTTTCAAAATGTTTTTCGAAAAAAAAAATTTTTGAAAAAAAAACTTTTTTCGAAAATTTAAAAAAAAATTGAAAAAAGAAAACATTTTTCGAAACTTTTTTAAAAAAAATTTGAAATTTTTTTGAAATTTTTTTCGAAAAAAAACTTTTTTCAAATATATTTTCGAAGCTTAAAAAAAAAACATTTTTCGAAAAAAGAAAACATTTTTCGAAACTTTTTTAAAAAAAATTTGAAACTTTTTTGAAATTTTTTTTGGAAATTTTTTTTTTTGAAAAGTTTGGTGCAAAAATCATCCCTAGGTTGTAAAAGGACTAAAATACCCCTAAGATAACAAACACTTTTAACCCTTAACGGAAAAATATTTGCACCATCCGTCCTCAGGGATGTATGGTGTACTATTTTACAACCACAATGATGTATGTTGCGCGAAGTATTAACGAGGGATGTAATTCAAACTTTTGACAAACCACAGGGATGATTTTTGCACTTTACTCTTTTCTTTAAATTCTTCTCTTTTGGGAGTTCTCTTCTTCATCCCTCACAATGTCTAATTATTCTATTCCTAACCTTGACATATATTTGTCACAAAATTCTCAACCTAAAGCTTCTTCTTCTAAGCTTTCATAGAAACCGAAAATATCGGTTCGACTCGTCTAGATCAAGAAGAAAAAGAATCCTCATGATTCCTCTGCTCTCAAACCTTCTAAGAATTCTTCTTTCTCTCCGATTAAATATTAGAATGAGACTTACTCTATAAATCTAATTACTGGAGAAAAGGAAATTCTTCCACCACCACCAAAACCTTTCAACACTCCAAAACTAAATGACCTATCTTCATTCCCAAATCTCACTATGCATTGTGAAAACATCTCTTATCAGTTATCTCCCTCTCCACCAAACTCTCATCTTGATGGTCCTCCCTCATCTAACGACTTTGTTATGCATCATGGATCCTCGTGTGCTTGTTGTCAATTTCAAAAAATTTAACTTGCTCATATTTATGACAACGTAAATTCCTTGAATTCCTCCCCACTCGACATCCTCTCAAAGTTTTCGTTCCCGTGAACAAAACTTTGAATCTTTGTCGTATTTCTTTTCCAACTAAGGCACATTTTGTACTTTAGTTGTTTGAGTCAATAAAACATAAGCAATCTTGGAAGATTATCACTACTAGAGTAGTTTACGCTTTGTGGTTTATTTTCCATATTTTTTGCTTTAAATATTCATATTGTGTGTATGAATATTTCTCTTGTATGTTCTTTTATATTTGTGTAATATGAATGTTATGTGTGTTACATTTTTCCCTCTAATTATTTTTCATACATTAGCTAACGAGTTGATCATGGTTAAAATTTATTATTGCTTATGGGTGATTCCATAAATTCTAAATTTTTAACCCCTTGACATTTTAATCATTTCGTTTTGTTTGGATGTTTCTTTTCTTCCTCTATTCCACCAATAGAACTCTAATGTTATCAACACACACTCTTTGGACATACTTAGCAAATACTTACTTCTAATTTGAGATTTCTTTTCATCCTCCCTCTCAAGTTATTTAGTAGGTAGTGCACATATATACATTGATGTTTCTTTTCTTTCTTCTAACCTTTGTGTAGCATGTCACCTTAGCTCTTTTACTTGGTGCCCCAAGTAAGGGGGAGTAAGCACCAAGGGAAAGCTACTAGCAAAGTCGATTCTTCTCTTCTCCAAATACTTTTGCTAACCTTTTTGCTTCAACAAAGGGGGAGAAATGATAGTGAATAAACTCGTTAATAATTCGAATAATTTTGTATTTTACGTAAATGAGTTTATAGTTTGTCGTAATCAAAAAGGGGGAGATTGTTAATGCAAAGCAATGCCTAAAAACATTATTAGTGTTAATTAATCTTTCTTAATTTTTTATCACCACAAACTATACAAGACATTTATAGTCAAACACAATCGTAAAACGAATTATCTAACAAACACTATCGTCAAGGTAATAATCATTACACTAACATATCTTAGTCATGTTTAGTGATCATAAAAGTGATTAGCCTTAAAACTCACTTTTGTCAAATGTGACAAGATATTTTTAATAAACTTTTTTTTTAAGAAAATCTTTTATTAAAATAGAAAATGAAAATTTGAATATGGCATATTCCAAATGCCATAAGAATATCCTTTGAAGGTTTCAAATTGCCTCAGATATTTCAAATCCACTAAAAGACATAAAGGAGCGGAGTCTACCTCCGCGGTTCCTTAAGTACCTATGCGGTTCTTTATTGATAAGGAACCGCCTGGTGCAATAAAGAACCGCGCACAGGTAGCCGTCGGTTTTTGTCTTCTATACATATTGGATCAAATCTTCACTCTCCACAACCCTTTTTGGACATTTCTTTCAGCCTTATTTCTCCTTTCTAATCCTAATCATTTGTAAATGATCACTTAATGTGTTAAGTATGTTTACTTATGATTATCCTCTTGATCTCCTTCTTTACCTTGTCCAAAGATAAGATCACTCACACACTTGTGATGTGATTAAAGATGAAGCCTTGATGAAGATCATCCTCTCCTAAAGATCTAATCATGTTCATCATTTGTTTATTTGTGTCTTGTGTAGATCCAATGTATTTGTGAATACTTGGACTAGTTGTGTTTATCCAAGCTATTGGTGAATACTTGGATTAGAGTTGTGTAAGTCCATTGCATATGTGTGTGCTTGGATTTGTCTTGTGTAAATCCAAGTTACATGTGTGTACTTGGATATGTTAGTTGAGTTGTAATGTGTTGTGTAAGTTCTCACTAAACTATAAAGTGATGTAGTTGTGTCTTGTGAGTTCTCACTAAACTATAAAGTGATGTGTAGTTGTGTCGTGTGAAGTTCTCACTTAGCTTCAAAGTGAAGAGTCGTGAAGATAGGTTCTATCTTTGGATTAGAACTCGACATCTAGCCTTGTGTCAAAAAATTGTGAAGTAGGCAACGTTGTGAAGATTGGTTCTACCTTTTGATTAGAACTCGACATTTAGCCTTGTGTCGTAAAATAGTGAAGTTGGCGACGTTGTGTAGATTTGTCCTATCTAAAATTAGGTCTCGACATTTAGCTTAGTGTTGGAAAATAACGAAAGCGACGTTGTAAGGTTTTCTCCGCCAAGAAGGGAGCTTGTGGATATAGTGGAAATATCGAGTAGGTGTACTCGAGGAGTGGAGTAGGAACGAGGATAGAGCTTCGTTGCCGAACCACTATAAATCTTGGTGTCTTCCTATTAGGTTGTTTCCTTCCTTACTCTTTACTTACTTCCATTATCATTACATTTACTACTTGTCATTGTAAATGCATTAAAATTGAACCTAATCATTATGCAACTAGCTTTCAAGTAAAAAATAGTTTTGGCACTCACCTAATTGAAAGGAGTTTTAATTAGGAGACACCAAAGAGAAACTATTCAACCCCCCTTCTAGTTTCTACAAAGTATAATGGCAAAATTACTTGAAGTTTGCACTCAGTGTCAAAAATAGTCCCCATGGTCATTCAGGTTTAACAGAAATAGCCTCTTTACTTTTCTTCCTCGTGTTTCGTACTCGTGGTTGTGACCTATAACGGGTTTAGTCCCTTGACCAAACTTTATATTAATTTGACCGTTAAACAAGAGTTTAGAAAATTGAAATGACATATATACCCATTTACATATGGTCCATGTGGTTTGAGAGATATATTAAAACACAACAAACCACGAACTATAATCATGGCCGGCACTCTAAGCCCTTGAAGTCTCGCATCCAAATAAGCCCATACGCCGTTAAACAGCAAGCCAAACGCACCCTTGGTGCTTTCTGCCTAAACCAAAGACCCCCTTTCTGGCTTCCTACTAAACCAAACACCCCCTTTGTGGCCTCTGCCCAAACCAAACGCCCCTTGCTTGTATTATGCCAAACCAAACACACCCTATTGCGTTTTTCTGCCAAAACCAAACACACCCTTACCGGTTTACGACGACAGAAACAAATAACCAAATGCCCTTATGGCTGGTAACAAGCGCACGAACACGACGACAGAGCTAATGATGTCAGCGGCTGTAGTGGCGTTTCTATGGTGATGCTTGAAAAACAAACACCCATCGGTGGTTAGGGTTTAAAAGGTTGTGGTAGTGCGTGGTTGATGATGCTGAAGTGGTGGTTTCGGAGATGGTGAAAGCGCTATGTTCGCGTTGTGTTCGTGGGTGACAGGTGGTCGAAGACCACGATGGTGGTAATTGAATAATGGATCTGATGGTGTGGCGTGACGACGACATGGCTACGACTGATGATGGTGAAGACTTATATCTGACGAGGTGCTGATGGCATCTCGTGGTAGTGGTGGTGTTCGTTTAACTAGAGTGGCGGTAGTGGTTGTCGTGATGTAATGATGGCAATAGGGGTCGACGTTGGCGGTTGTGGCCGTGTGGTGGTGGTAGCCTACGTCGACGGCTGGAATGATGTTTTGATTAGATCGTGAGAGGTGGTATGGCTGCGATGGTGATGTGATTCGTCGGGTAGTGGTGATGTGGAGGTTGCGTGATGGTAGATCGGGGATGAAAAGGTGTTGTAGTGGATGCAAGTGGTGACGGCTGGTGGTGGAGGATGGATTTGATGATAGATCTTGGTGTTGAGTATAGATTGGACAGTTTACGGGAGGTTCTTTCATGCCAGCCGGTGGTCGGAGAATAATTTTAGTGACCAGAATTTAAAGGGGGATGCCAGATAATTATAAGAGAGAGTGTGTGTGTTTATCTAGGGTTAGGGTTTAGGTAAAATATGAGTTAGAAACCCTAGTTTTACCCTTTATACTAACAAACTTAATAAAAATAAAGTGAAAGATTTTAATAGTTGAGGGTTTGTGTTGTAATTATTTATACAGGGACTAAAACAACATTTTCTTATGACGCTTGTAAATAAATGGTTCGAGACTCGTTTATAATAGTTAACGGATGGTTTAAGACACGAAATTTTCGTCATTGTGTTCCAAATGATTTTTCCTATGAAAATGAGTATTCACTTGACCTTTGTTTCATAATATTTTATAAATTCGTTTAAAATGTTGATTATTTGTCGTTTATCACGGATAAATATCGTTTTAAGAAAAATTAAACCTCACTTTAATTATTCTCGATTTTAACTTACGTTATAAAAATTAACATTAAAATAAAATAGTAAATAATCTAATAAATATTTTTATAAAACATTTCTAAATAATTAAACATAAATTTAATTTGTATCGCGTCGGTTCGCAGATTTTGCGCAGTCTTTTACAGTTTACATAATAAACTTCCGTTTTCAAATCAAATAACTATGATATTTCTCAAAAGTGAATTTCGAATAAAATATTATAATTTATCATTATTTAAAGTCTGAAAAATTCCCGATTGTTACATAAAACTCTAAATATGCTTTTCCCGTACAACATTCAAGTCAGTCATAGTCGCATCTATGATAGTATCAATTGTAAGATCTAAGTAATATAATTCGACGTCTTGATCAAGTATATGAGACAACTTTGGTCGTATGTGCAACAGGTCAAATGGGTCAAGCTAAAAGAGCATGCCTCTTTTCTAAAATACATCTAACTGCTCTACACATAAAAAAGGCGCAAACAAAATTAATACAAATTTACTAAACCAAGTGACCCATGTGACATGTTGGCTTACCAGTGACCTTTATTATTTGGCACATAGGCATAATCTCGAAAAACTATCACTTGATGTGCTTAAGTGGCTGTAATCACAAATATCAGTTCATAGCGTACGACCGTCGATGAGTCAGCAAGACTACATACTAATACCTAGCTTCTTATTTTATTACATATTCATACAGGGTTGATGATAATGAATTAGAGTGCAAGGTAAAATAATACGTAACTTTGAAGCCTCAAGATTAATATAAAATAAAATCGCAAAATTATGTGATATACAATGACCTGTTACATTGCAAAACTACAAGTTATCGTCACCATGGGTCTTCACAATTAAAAATAATCAACATAACATATTGACTGAAATGCACATATCATACTTGTGGTATGTTCATATTGCAGATTTAGTAATTAGTCTTCTAAAAGTGCAGGCGGCCTCGCTGGTCTTTAATTAAGTGCCCACTTAGGTACTTTGACCGTAACGATGGTTATCCTTTGACCGTTATGTTTTGTTGCTACATGACTTTATTTGTCTTTTTCCTTTTTCTCCCATCATCCCTTCCAACATCACCACTACCACTTGCACAATCACCACCTCCGCCGCCACCATCACCTCACCACCTTTGTCGCCATCATCACCCACCACGAAAAATCAAAATAACCTTACACGAACCTAAATCTTTTCATGTCGATCAAATACCCAAATATTCCCCTCATATTATACTCCCCTACCCAAAACATCATAAAAAATCACTCATAAAAACCATCTTCACCATTTGTTACCGTCATCATCATCACAATTCAGAACAGTTTGTTTTTCCCCATAAAGTGAGCGAAAACTACACTTATTCGGTATAATTAGATCAGACTTAATGAATTTAACACAATCGATCGTTAAATCACTGAATCAAATGAACGAAAACTAGTATAATTAGGTCAACTGAGTGAAAATAAGCCAAAAAAAATAACTAAAACTAGATTAATTCACTATAATTAGATCAAATTGAGTGAAACTAAGCATAATTAGATCAAATTAATTAAAAAAAAAGCAAAATGAGTGCAATTATAGAATTGAGGAAAAATGAGTGAAATAAATTGTTATAAATAGTGAACGGATTTACAGTATAATTAGATCAGAGTTAACAGTTGACACAATCGTTAACAGTTGACACAATCAAGGTCAAATTCTGAAATTAAGCAAAAATAGGTCAAATTAATTATAAAAAATAAGTATATAAACTACATTAATTCAGTATAATTGCTTAACACTAGGGAACATTCGATAATCAAATAAAGTGAGCGAAAACTGGATCAAATTAACAAGAATAAGTAGCTAACACTAGATTAATTACAAAACTATCATCTAACTAGAAAATGCAGTAGAAGTGGGTCTAGTGTGGTTCTAGAAATCTTTTACTATATTGTTACAAAACTATCGTCACAAGATTTAGGTTCGTGTAAGGCGATTTTTATTTTTCGTGGTGGGGTGATGGTGGCGACGGAGGTGGTGAGGTGATGTTGTGTAGGGGTAGTTGTGATGTTGGAAGGGATGATGGAAAACATAAAACAAATAAAGCTCTGTAGCAACAAAACATAACGGTCAAAGAATAACCATCGTTACGGTCAAAGTATGTTGGGAATCTAAACTTGTTAGATTCCCTGTTCATTGATTTAAACATAATTAGGCTGATAGATAGTCCCTTGCCTGTGCCTAGGAGGCAGGCAAGTTTCACAAGACTCACAGAGATCCGAATCTCTGTGAGCAACCTCAGAGGAGTCCATGTCAGAGACATTGTCAGGGAAGTCGAAGATTACCTGAAGACATACTCCTTGGCTGTGATGGATAACAGCCAAGATGTATTAGGGACTCTGAGGGGTTGAGAGTTAACAGGGGTGGCAATACCCTGATAACTCTCAGCACACTTTGGACATGCCATTTGTGTGTTCGAGAATATGAAGAATAAGGAAACTGTTTTGGACAACTGTTCCTTAAAGCATAATGGAAGACTACCAAGAATAGAAGGACATCATGTGACTGATGTGGGAACTTGTAAAAGTTGTGTAGTCGACATCAAGTACTGTTCAAGTCAAACTCGTAACACTATAAATAGGATGTGTAACCTAGCATTAAGATTTAACACTTTGCAATATTAAGATCATTAGTGCGTGTAACTTAGTGAATCAAACAGCTACGACTGTATTCATAAGTTAAGGTTATTGTTGTTCAAAGTGTGCACAACACATTGTCATCAAACGGTGTTATCCATAACACTTGTAATTCTTTATTATACAATAATAAGATTACGTTTGAAAAGTAATACCCTGTGTTGATTAAGTTAAGATTAGGGTTTCTCGCATTGATTAGGGACTTTCAATTGGTATCAGAGCGGTGTTTGATATTAAAACCTTCAAGAAACATCGTTCTCCGTTTTATAATCAAGATCCACCATGCCGGAAACCTCTAGCCCACACTCACCTTCCAGAAACCCATCTTCACCAAGACTTACCGCCCCACCAAATGACGATGATCTACCCCAACTTCTTGACTCAAGAGGTGGATCACACGTAACCAGTGTACCAGTCTTTGATGAAGAAGACTTTGCCAGTTGGAAGAGTCAGTTTCTTGTATACCTTGATGGTCTTGAACCTTTTCTCTTAGAAATTTTAGAAAATGGTCCATATATTCCCATGGCACTCACTTCTACTGAAGAAAACCCTCTTCCCAAACCTGTCAAACAATGGACCGCTGCTGATAGGAAATTAGCAAACCAAGATAAACGTCTCAAAAGCATCATAATTTCCTGTCTTCCAAAGCATATCATGAAGTCTGTTATTCAGTGTCCCACAGCTAAACAGATGTGGACTGATCTTATTCTAGGCCATGAAGGACCTTCTGAAACAAGAGAGACAAAGATTCAGGCACTCAGACTTCAGTTTAATGCCTTTAAGTCTCTTGAAGGTGAAAAAGTTCAGCAAACCTATACTAGGCTGAAGATTCTTCTAAATGACCTCGCCATGAATGATGTTACTATTGGGCAAGCTGAAATCAATGCCACCTTTGTCAACAGCCTTCCAAGAAAGTGGCTGAGCATGAATCAAACTCAGAGAGCTAACAACTCAATCAAAAATGATACCCTTGCTCAGCTCTATGGAAAGTACAATTATGAAGAAGGGCTGATCGATACTATCTACAAATCAGAGACTGAAAGATTTGTAGTACAAGGAGCATCTTCCAAAGCTTTGATCTCTGCAACACATCCTATTGACAGCGATTCTGATATGGAAGAAGATACTCGTAGCAGCCAAGAGTTCTTGTCAGACCTCAATGCAGAATTTCATGAAAGAGCACTGCTAGCCAACCAAAGAAGATACTACAAAAGATCTGGAAGAGTAGGATCAGCCAGCAAACCAACTGACAGGTCAAAAGAAACATGTTTTGCCTGTGGAAAGCTTGGACATTTTCAAAAAGAATGTCCCTCCACCAAAACATCCTCACCCTCTTATCCATCATCTTCATCCAAACCCTACAAGTTCAAACAACATAACAACTCATCACAATCCAATTCTTCAGACACTGAGAAGAAAGATTACAAAAATAAGTACAAGGCACTTAAGGCTGAGTTAGAACAGATGAACTTGAAGATTGAAGCTATGTCCAAAAAGAAAGGTGGTGAGAAAAAGGCTGAGAAAGGGTTGGTTGCTGAAACCTATGATTGGAATGATGAACCATTGACTTCAGATGAAGAAGATACCACAAGAGTCAGGGCTTTTATGGCAATAGCTGATGATGAACCAGCTGTTGGAAAAGGTGATGCAAGATCAGGACAATGGGTCGACATCACAATGAAAAAGGTACACAGGCTTCTTTCTATGTCTGATTGTGATGAACGTAAGCATGTTCTTGATTACACCATTGTTGACTTGCACTTTGTTGAGGAACAAAGGAAGAACCTTCTTGACAAGTTTCACTCTGTTAAAACTGAAATGATTAATGCTAAGGCTGAATGTGATACTCTCAGGCGGGTTAACTTAGAGAAAATATCCCTGCAAAATGAAGTAGCTAGATTAACCTTGAAAAACATAGCTTTGAATGACCAAGTCACTGAATTAAACAAAGTTATTGAAAAATGGCTGTGTGCTAGGTTTACTATAGATGAATTGCTTAGGGATGAAGTGCCTGCTGACCTAAACAGGGATATAACTGCTAAACATAAAAAGCTGAGGATTATCACCAAACCCAAAGACATTGTCTTTAAATCTACAGAGACTATTCATATGTCAGACACCTCTTTGACTAATGACCCTGTCTCTGAAGATGTGGCTGAGCTTCCACCCTTGCCCAAACTCTCTGGAGTTGAACCTAGCAGTTCTTCTAGATCTGCTAAGGATGAACTTAAGATAGATATTGAGAATCCTCCAGCTAAAGTTTTTCGTGTGCCTGCTAAACCAACTGGTAAACAAGTAGCTTTTAAGCCTGTTCCTACTAAAGCTGTGAATAAGGTTGACCCCACCACTGAAGATCGCCTGTTGTCTCTTATGAAAGAAGTAGAACTCTTGAAACAACACATTAAGCCTTCCGCTGAATGCTCTACTTCTCATGAACCTAAGTCAGTCCTAGGTGAACCCAAAGGGGAAAGATTAATCAAACCTTATTGCAATGTTTGTAAAAATTCTCACCACTCGACCTTAGATCATGACAGACACATGGCAGCTAAAAGAGCTAAGACACCCTCTAGGGACAGACCACAGAGTTCCAAAAGACAACAGGGAAATTACAACTCTTATCCTCCCTGTAAATTCTGTGGGTTCACAGACCATCACTCAGACGAGTGTGGTGACTTCCCTGGGTGTGATATCTGTGGGAGTTATAACCATGAAACAATGAACTGTCCATCCCAACGCCAAAAGTTTTTCAGGAACACAAGAGTTGCTAACAAGCAATTCAGGGAACCCACTGGAAAGTGGGTTCACCATAGGAACTAATCTGTTTCTATGTATCTGTGCAGAAATATCTCAAGGAATCGGTATGGTATCTAGATAGTGGCTGTTCTAGACACATGACAGGGATTCAACAATACCTGCACAGATACTCAAGGGAGCCAGGTCCCAAAGTGGTGTTTGGAGATAACTCTTCAGGTGACACAGAAGGATATGGCTCAGTGAATTGCAATGGGATCACATTTACCAGGGTTGCATATGTGAATGGTCTTAAGCACAATCTTATTAGCATCAGCCAGTTATGTGATGCTGATTATAAGGTTTTGTTTACTAAGACTCAGGGAACCATATTCAACAAAAATAATGATGTTGTGCTAGTTGCACCTAGAAGGAGAGATGTTTATGTCATCAACATGGCTGTGTGCTCTGAAGACAGCTCAAATTGTTTTCTTGCCAAAGCCTCTGATAGTGTCAACTGGCTGTGGCACAAAAGACTGTCTCATCTCAACTTCAAGAACATCAATAAGATAGCCACTCAAAACTTGGTTGCTGGTCTACCTTCAGTTATGTTTTCCAAAGACAAAACTTGTTCTGCCTGTGTCAAAGGAAAACATCACAGGTCTTCATTCAAGACTAGGCAATCATTCTCTATTGACAAGTGCTTACATCTCCTTCACATGGATTTGTTTGGGCCTGTCAAACCTCAAACCATTAATCACAACAAATACACCTTGGTCATAGTTGATGAATTTTCAAGATATACATGGGTGTTCTTCCTCAGAAGGAAAAGTGATGCAGCTGATGCCATCATGTCCTTCATCAGACAGGTGGAAAATATGAATGACGTTAGAGTCAAAGCTCTAAGAAGTGATAATGGTACAGAATTCAAGAATCATCAACTTGAATCATTTTGTGATGAAAAAGGGATTTCACAGAACTTCTCTTCAGCTGGCACTCCTGAACAAAATGGTGTGGCTGAAAGAAGAAACAGGACTCTGATTGAAGCAGCAAGAACTATGTTAAATGGTGCAGCCCTACCAAAGCAATTTTGGGGAGAAGCTGTACACACTGCCTGCTATACTCAAAACAGATCAATCATTGTCAAAAGACATGGCAAAACCTCCTATGAAGTTTTCAGAAAAAGATCTCCAGACGTCAGCTATTTTCATGTGTTTGGATGCCCTGTGTTTATTTATAACTACAGGGATAAACTTGGAAAGTTTGATGAAAAGGCTGATGATGGATTCTTTTTGGGATACTCTCCAACAGCCAAAGCCTTCAGAGTATTCAACATCAGAAGACAAGAAGTAGAAGAAACTTTCCATGTCAGATTCAATGAAGATGATGAAGTCATACAGAGAACAAGAACAGAGGGTGATGAAGTAGATTTTAATGAAAATATTTCTTTCCCAAGTGATGAGTTCACAGAACCCAGACCTACCAGTCATCACCACTCCAACACTCTCACTCCTTATGTTCCTGCTTTTGATCCTCTGTCTACTCACAACATAGAAGTTCCTACCTCTCAGGGACTTGATGAAGAAGAACCTCAAATCTCTGATGGTCCTTCTCATGATATGAATGACTCACCAATTCTTCAAAACTCTGAAGTTGCTCCTGCTGATAATGAAATTGCTTCCTTAGATGTGGCTGAAGAAGACTCAGACACTGAAGTAGTTTTTGAAGAAAGCCCTCCTAATCAGCAGGATGAGATTCAAATTGTTCCAGCTGTGCCCTCAAGTACCCCTGTTCTTGAAACTCCAGCTCCTCAAAATAAGTGGTCAAGAGATCAACACATTCTTCTTATCAACATTATTGGGGAACCAAATGCAGGGGTCACAACCAGACAGCGAATCCAAGACTCTGAGTCAGCCTCAGCCAATGAATGTCTATTTGCTGAATTTCTTTCTCAAATTGAACCTAAAAGAGTTGCTGAGGCTCTGACAGAAGATGGATGGGTAGCTGCTATGCAAGAAGAAATCAATCAGTTCAAAAGGAACAAGGTTTGGACACTAGTGCCAGCTCCACCTGGAAAGAATATCACAGGCACTAGATGGATCTATAGAAACAAGATGGATGAAATTGGGAACATCATCAGGAACAAGGCAAGATTGGTAGCACAGGGATACTCTCAGACTGAAGGAATTGATTATGATGAAACTTTTGCACCTGTTGCTAGACTTGAAGCCATCAGAATCTTTCTTGCTTATGCTGCCTATATGAACATCACTGTCTATCAGATGGATGTAAAGAGTGCCTTCCTCAATGGTGATTTGGCTGAGGAAGTCTATGTTGCTCAACCTGAAGGATTTGAGAGCAGCGAGTTTCCCAACCATGTGTACAGACTTCACAAAGCAATGTATGGTCTGAAACAAGCTCCAAGAGCATGGTATGAAACTCTTTCGAATTTCTTATCTGAAAATAAATTTGTCAGGGGTTCTATTGATAAAACACTCTTTACCTTCAAGGACAAGAGTGATTTCATCATTGTGCAGATTTATGTGGATGATATCATCTTTGGGTCAACAAATGTCAATCTTAGTAAACGTTTTGCTAAATTAATGACCAAGAAATATGAGATGAGTATGATGGGTGAATTAACTTACTTTTTGGGTTTTCAAATTAAACAATGTCCTAAGGGAATTTCTATTTGTCAAGAAAAGTATGTTAAGGATTTACTTAAAAAATATGACTTGGCTGATTGTGCTTCAGTGAAATGCCCCATGCTTCCACCCAACAACTTGGGCCCTGATGAATCAGGGGTCTCTGTCAATGAGACTTTATATAGAGGCATGATTGGGTCACTGATGTATTTAACAGCCAGTCGTCCAGATATCCAATTCTCCACATGTCTCTGTGCAAGGTACCAAGCTAACCCAAAAGAATCCCATCTAGTGGCTGTTAAGAGAATTTTCAGGTATCTCAAAGGAACACCATCCCTAGGACTATGGTATCCAAAGGAATCAGGCTTTGATCTCAAGGCCTATTCAGATTCAGATTATGCTGGATGCTGTATTGACAGGAAAAGTACTTCAGGCAGCTGTCAAATCCTAGGAGGAAAATTGGTTGGATGGAGTGCTAAGAAGCAAAACTCTGTGGCTATGTCTTCAGCTGAAGCTGAGTATGTCGCTGCTGCCAGCTGTTGTGCTCAGGTGCTCTGGATGAAAAGTCAATTGGCTGACTATGAAATCTTGTATGACAAAGTGCCAATCTTTTGTGACAACACCAGCGCCATTGCCATATCCAACAACCCTGTTCTTCACTCTCGTACCAAACACATTGATATCAGGTATCATTTTATCAGGGATCATATTATGAAGGGAGATATTGAGCTGCATTTTGTTCCCACAGAGCTGCAACTAGCTGATATCTTTACAAAGCCTTTGGCTGAACCTACGTTTAACAGGCTAGTTGCTGAGCTAGGGATGCTCAATATTTCAAAGTCTGTGGCTTGATATTAAATGTGTTCATTAAATGATTGATTCTATAATAAATGTTTTATTAAATGTTTTTCACATGTAACTAGGTAGTTGCGTTCCAAGTAAATGCGAAAAACATTCCCACATTTTTTAATCATTTAAGTTTCGGATAACGAGGAGACAAACGTTTTGAAAGGTCAAGGGGACCCTCTTGAGCAGTCATTTTCGCTTTTGCATTTAATGCGGTTGAATAACTGTTCACTCTAAGTTTGAATATTTATATTGTCTTCTTTCTCTTCTCACCCACCACCATTCTCAAAATCTTTTTCTCTCTCTAAAACTCTTATCTCTCTCAACCATCCGCCATTTTCATTCACCTTCAACCTTATATCAATGGCGTTTCCCGTACCAAAAGCCTCCAATGTGAACTTCGAGATCAACGAGAGCATCATCGCCTCAAATAACGCTATTGGATGGATCAAGGCACCCAACAACACCTATTCGGATCTGGTAAATTTCATGCAGAATTGTGACCTAAACGAAGCCTTCACCAAATCTCCTTCCACCTTTTACCAAGAATACCTTAGGGAATTTTGGTATTCTGCCGAAGTTGAAGAAGACACCATTACCTTTAGCCTTTCTTGCAATGAACATCCTTTTGCCTTTTCCCTTGCTGATTTTGCCAGTGTGGCCGGACTTAAACATGGAGATGATTGCTTGAAGACAGTTGACAAAAAGGCTGTCAAGGAAGCATTGGCCACACTCAAACCCTGTCATGACATTAACCCTGCCCTCACACCCGCTGATATCCTTGCTAAAGCACATCTGAAGATCAAGTACTTCTCTCCTATGTGGCGTGTCCTCTTCACCCACATTGTGAAGTCCCTGGGAGGCATGCAGGGATCACAAGATCAAATGTCGTTCAAACATCAGACAATTGCATATGGATTAATTTGGGGAGCTGATGTTGACGTTGGAAGCCTTCTTTTCTCTAACCTGGTAGAACAGCTAAAGGGAAGGAATCAGGTCAGGGAAAAGAACATTTGTTACGTACGTTATTTGTCCCTGATCTTTGAGAGTTTGCTGGGAGAAAACTACCATAACAAGGCCTTGACAACCCTGAAGCCCTATCGCATTACAGGCGCCATTTACAAGGAGATAGGAGCTGAGGATTTCCCTGTAACCGCTCACATGCTGAACGTTGCTAACCAGGTACCCAACGCTGAGAAGCCCTTGCTCCCTTCCTCTGAGAAGGTGAATACTTCTAGTGTCGCTGGCAAGTCTATGTCTTTGACCTCTGGGCAGCACACTACCAAGTCCAAGGCTTCTTCTGGCCAACAGCCAAAGAAGAAGAAAATCCCCTCTTCTTCTCAACCTAAAGCTGTTAGCAAGGCCAAGGAAAAGAAGATTGAAACCGCCTCTGGTCCAGATACTCTTGTGGATACAAAATCTTTGGCTGACAAACAACAGGCGTCTAGTGTCTCTAGGTCAGCAGAGACTACAGGAAACCAGCCAAACCAAGCTGATATCTCACAGGTAATCAGTGTACATTTTTAGAGGCTCACAAGCAACCACTCTCATTTATCTGTAGGAGAGAGTGGTGAAGTTAGGGTAATCCTCGACCCATAGAAGTCTGTCATTTCACCTAGAATTCTTTAAGACTTCTGTACACTCTGTCTTTGCACCAGGGAGTGATTCATTTGTGTTTATAAAGCACCCCGATGACCCTGAACCCTCTAGACAGTATTCAGGCTAACAACAACCTGAATACATTAATGTCTCAACCTTGATGGCTGTACTTCACACAGCCTCTTGGTTCCCTCATTAAAAGAGTCCCAAAGGATTTATCCTTTCAGGGGGAGCTGAATCATCACCCTCAGCTTTCCTAGGGGCAGCGTAACAGGCGACCTACAACAACATATGTTTCACTCTTAAAAGAGTCCCAAAGGTTTTACCTTTTGGGGGGGCTGAATAATCACACTCAGCTTTCTAGGGGCAGCGAAATGGCGATCATTAAACAACATATGTTTCACAATCAAAAGAGTCCCAAAGGTTTTTACCTTTTGGGGGGGCTGAATAATCACACTCAGCTTTCCTAGGGGCAGCGAATGGCGACCATTAACCACACTTCATTCACACTTAAAAGAATCCCAAGGATTTATCCTTTGGAGTGGCTGAGTAATCACCCTCAGCCTCTCTGGGACAGCGAAATGGCGACCATCCACTTTATGTTTTCCCTGTTACTAATTTCAACAACCTTGCAGGCTGAAATTGTACAGCCAGTCAAAGAACCTCAGGTACATGAAAAAGAGGCTGAAACAATAACTCAGGACATTCAGATCGAAGAAGAACTTGTGCTCAATGCTGATGAAGAAATGCTCTCTGTAGAAGATTATGTCGCTGAGTTTGAACCAATGCCTGAAGACGAATTCCCTGAGGGAATGTTTGATGAGGAAGAGGAAGAAGATGAGGATGACCAGCTGTCAGTCTCTCCTCCTAAAGAAGATGACAAGACTTCTCCTCTTAAGGAAGCTGTTGACACACAAAACTCTGCTACATCTGCAACAACAGTCCTTCAAAGACCAATATATGATCCAACAGCTGAATTCCTTTTGTTTGATCATCCTACCCAGACCAACTTCGACTTAATTCCAAGGGAGGATGATTTTGCTCAACAAAGCCTCAATATCAAAAATCTTCAGCCTGTACACCATCAGTCTGATATTGAGCGCTTATCAAGAAAGCTGGACGTGATCAAGTCAGAGATGCACAATTTTACTGTCACCTTTCCAGGTATAATAAAGAAGGCTGTGACTGAGGCTGTCACTGAGCCTATTCAGGAGGGTACAAGAAAAGGTGTGGCTCAAGGACTAAGTCATCTCTCGACAAGAATCAAGAATGCCATTGACTCCGTTGTCCCTGCATTGTTCCAAGAACAAGAAACCATCATTAACAGGCACTTTAATGCAGTGCGCAACAGGCAATACAACCATGCTGGTTTTATTGTCAGGAGAGTTCAGGCAAATACCAATGCCAATGCCAACTTATTGCTGAAGATTGCCAGGGCATCAAGAAAAAGACAGCGTGCCATGGCTGCCTCTGTGGAGCAGATTGCAAGAAGATTTCAGGCACGTTCATCCAAGCATAAGAGAAGTAAGGATGAACGTGAGGGGGAGAAGAATACTAAACTCAGCCTTGCATCTGCTGAACAAGGCTCATCTTCAGCCAACCCTTCAACAACACCTGTTCCTCTTCAAGTCATCGAACCAGTTATAATACCTGATGATGAGGATCAGACTCAGGGGGAGCAACAAGCACAAGATGGCGCTGACTCATCTAAATCCATGATCCTAGTTAACATCAGCAAACCTGAGGATAAGGATGAACCAGCAGCCAAGAAGCTTAAATTCACTGTAAGCTCCCTACCAAAATCTATTCAAAATCAGGCTCAGACAGCGTTCCTCAAAAGAGCTGATGATTTGAAAAACATAAGTGTGGAGTCCTCTGTCTCAAAGAAAGGTAAAGAGATAGTGTTAGTTGATACTGACACTAAACTTAAGAAGATAGCTGCGATGCTAGAGACAGGAGGATCCACAACAGACCTTTCCCAATTTTCAACCTTTACACCTTCTGATGAGAGACCTCTAACGCCTGAAGAAATAGAGCAACAGGCTGAAGAATTCAAAAGACTGAGTGAGCTCAAGGCAGCCAAAGAATTAAATGAAGCCACTCTGAGGAAGATGTCACCTCCTGAAAAAGAAAAACAAAAACAAAGGTTGAGGGAAATGGAACTTAAACGCGCTGAGGCCCTAAAGAAAGTCAAAACTGACTATGATGCCTGCGTAAACAACAGGTATGCTGCTGGCAAGATAACCAAGTTTAGATACACCATTCGCAAGTCCACAAATACTCCACAGATGATCTTATGGAGGGATAATCAAACAGGGAATATGGATGTGTTTGACGACTTCAGGTTAAAAACACTTGGGTTATCAGAATGGTTTGAACTCGAAGCCTTAGCTGCCAAAAAGTCTGGACAGGCGAATTTCCTTCTGCTTAAAACTCTTAAGGCTAAGTTTAACTGGATCAAGGAAACAGCTGCCAAACTAAAGATTGATCCCCCACCACAGCTTTTCGAACAAGGACCCCCAAAGACAGGCAACAAAAGAAGAAGAATTTCCCAAATCATTGATGAAACTTTTGTTACTGAAGATGTTCGTGTGGATGGCATGCACAGGGATCTGATCCTTCCTAATGGTATAGTTGGCCCTGTTGATGGTCAGACTTACTCAGTGCCTGAAAGAGGAATGGCGTTTATGAACAAAGCCTGCCAATATGCTTTTCAGAGGGAAGATGAGCTATGCCTGGCTTCAACTATTCAGCTGCTCTGTCACAAGAAGTGTCTCAAGATCAACTCTGAGTATTCCAAGAAGTTTGCAAAGACTTTGCAGGATGAAATTGATAACAGATTAGATGTGGCCGAAGCTGAAGAAAGAATAAAAAATGATGACTATTGAAGAAAGTATCAGCCCTTTTACCTTCATCTTTTATTTAACTTATGTAATGAACTTGTAATTTTTCTTTAAGTCTTAATAAAATCATGAGGTATGTTTGTTTAGATCTGTTATGTGTAAGAAGAAGCTGTTAAACTCACTTACCTTAACTTAGTTAGATCTAGCACTATTTATGTTTAAATAGGGGGAGATTGTTGGGAATCTAAACTTGTTAGATTCCCTGTTCATTGATTTAAACATAATTAGGCTGATAGATAGTCCCTTGCCTGTGCCTAGGAGGCAGGCAAGTTTCACAAGACTCACAGAGATCCGAATCTCTGTGAGCAACCTCAGAGGAGTCCATGTCAGAGACATTGTCAGGGAAGTCGAAGATTACCTGAAGACATACTCCTTGGCTGTGATGGATAACAGCCAAGATGTATTAGGGACTCTGAGGGGTTGAGAGTTAACAGGGGTGGCAATACCCTGATAACTCTCAGCACACTTTGGACATGCCATTTGTGTGTTCGAGAATATGAAGAATAAGGAAACTGTTTTGGACAACTGTTCCTTAAAGCATAATGGAAGACTACCAAGAATAGAAGGACATCATGTGACTGATGTGGGAACTTGTAAAAGTTGTGTAGTCGACATCAAGTACTGTTCAAGTCAAACTCGTAACACTATAAATAGGATGTGTAACCTAGCATTAAGATTTAACACTTTGCAATATTAAGATCATTAGTGCGTGTAACTTAGTGAATCAAACAGCTACGACTGTATTCATAAGTTAAGGTTATTGTTGTTCAAAGTGTGCACAACACATTGTCATCAAACGGTGTTATCCATAACACTTGTAATTCTTTATTATACAATAATAAGATTACGTTTGAAAAGTAATACCTTGTGTTGATTAAGTTAAGATTAGGGTTTCTCGCATTGATTAGGGACTTTCAAAGTACTTAAGTGAACACTTAATTAAAGACCAGAGAGGCCGCCTGCACTTGTTGGCGGCGGAGGTAGTGATTGTGTAGGGGTAGTTGTGATGTTGGAAGGGATGATGGAAAAAATAAAACAAATAAAGCCCTGTAGCAACAAAACATAACAGTCAAAAGATAACCATCGTTACGGTCAAAGTACTTAAGTGAACACTTAATTAAAGACCAGAGAGGCCGCCTGTACTTTTAGAAGACCAGTTACTAAATCTACAATCTGAACATATCACATGTATAAAATGTACATTTCACTCTAACATATTTGATACAATGTTGTGTGTAACAAACTAAGTAAACATGATAAAAAAAATGAATTTGTTTTACTTTAATATCAATAAGCTACTTGAAGGAAGTGGTGGTCAATCTTGATTTTCATCTTAATCTAAATCTGATGTGTTTGGCTGATTAGTCGAACCCCTCCAAACATACATGCGTATTAAAGAAGATTATCTTAGTTAAAATCTATATATGCATAACTGTTATTTTGTGCAATCCTCCAATGTTGCACTTAACTTGTAACGTGTGATATTGTGTTTTGTTTTCTTGTTGGGCCTTTTACTTGTTTATGGGCCTTATGTTTTCCTCTTGGGCTTTTGTGGCCGTTGGAGCGTGTATGATGGTTTCTAGCTTATATTACCCTAGCATTTCATTTGCTAGGGTTAGCACTCTCTCTCTAACTCACACACTTATTGTGTGTGTTTGACTGCTCACTTTCTCCATCTAACCATTATTGGTTATGGGAGGTTTTTCATCTGTTTCATCTTGATTATTTAGTGTGATTGAGTGAATCTTGTAGTGAGGGAGATTGGATCAACCTAGTTGGGACAATCTCACATTTATCTTGTAATCGTTCGACTAGCATCCGTTTTGGGGACTAGTCTTTATCTTTTTGTTTCGTACTCTGATTTATAATAAAAATACACCAAGGGGTGGTTGGTTGGGTGTAAGATCTACTTGTTTTGTTTTGATATTATGTTTTAACATGGTATCAGAGAACAAGGTTGTAGTTCTTTCAGCCTATCTAAGCTCTCTTGTTGGTTTTTTGCTTTATCAGTTTTTTAGTTTGTGAAACCCTAATTTATTTTTTTTAGGGTTTTACCTTTTGGAGGTGTTCTATAGCTTTCTCTTCGTTCTTGGAAGCTTTTATTGGTGGTGCCGTTCTTTTTCCCAAAAAAAATTGACTTAGGGTTTTCACAAACCCTAATTTAATTTTTGGGGGTTTTGCTTCTCTGGTGCCCTGGAAGCTTTGTTTGGTGGTGCCGTTGACTATTTTGGTGGTGCCGTTGAAAAACTCGAAAGATCCAATTAGGGTTTCTCAAAACCCTAATTTGATTTTTGGGGGTTTTCTTCTTTGTTGGTTTCCTGGTATCACTCTTGGTGGTGCCGTTACCATTTGAGAATTATTTACTCAGGTATTATTTATTAGGGTTTGCTAACCCTAATTTATCTTCATTTTTGGGGGTTTTCTTGTGGTGGCTCACCCATCCTCTAGACTAAGTGAATCTAGAGATTGGGTGGTTTTTTGTTTCATATTGGCTCTTTTATTGCACTGTAAGTCTTTTTTCATTCTCTTTCTCTCTATCTCTTGGTTACTTTGTGAGCTACTGTTGTTTGAGTTTGTGGGTGCAAACGGATTCGGTTAACATCTTGACCCTCCAGCCTTGACTGGTGTGGATACCTGCTCTGGCCAATCCCAATTCACAACTTAGCATTTCTGGTGCTCACCTTCTGGGTGCTTATTGCTTTATTTTTTTGCTCTTGCTTCTTGTTTGTCTCTGGTTTTTTGCTGGTTACTTGCTTTATTTCTTGCTCTTATCTGTGGGTTTATTATTGTTCTGCTTGCTCTTTTTTTTTTGTTGTGAATCATGAGTGCTAGTGGTGCCCCTCCTACACCAAATGGTGGTGGAGGAAATGGTGGTGGTGGAGGTCCATCTGAAACCACTCCCACTCCTATTGCTCTTATAAGCAATTTGGATGTTGGTAATCCACTTCATATTCATAACAGTGATAATAGTAGTTCTGTGCTTATTCCTTTTAAACTTCTTGGGACTGAAAACTATAGAATGTGGAATAATGCTATGAGACTTGCTTTACAAGCTAGGAACAAATATGCTTTTGTTGATGGTTCTTGTTTAAGGGAGTCTTACACTGATGATGTTATGTGTGCTCAATGGGATAGATGTAATGCTATGGTTCTTACTTGGATTATGAATGTTGTCTCTAGTGATGTTTACATGGGTCTTGTTTATTCTGAGAATGCTGCTATTGTGTGGAAAGACTTGAATGAGACTTATGATAAAGTTGATGGATCTGTTGTTTATAATTTGCTTCAAAAGATTGGTTCTGTTAAACAAGGTGGTAGTACTTTGGCTGATTATTATCATAGATTAAATTCTCTTTGGAGAGAATTTGATGCTGTTTCTAAGATTCCTAAATGTATTTGTGCTGTTAAGTGTGCTTGTTCTGCTAGCACTGAGTTAGCCCTGCATCAGCAGATCATGAGACTCATGCAGTTCCTTATGGGCCTTGATGACTGCTATCAGCCTGTTAGGACTGCTCTTCTCACCAGGGACCCTCTCCCTGATGTGAAGGAGGCTTATGTCACTGTCTCTAGAGAGGAATCCCATAGGGGTATTCCTGACACCTCTGGTCAGACTGAGGCAAAAATGAATGCTACCTCCTTTGCTGTCAAAACTTTTAATCAAAATAGGAGAGGTAATTCCACCAATGGTAACAACAACACCTCTAACAGGACTTTTAAGGGCAATAGTACTGGAAATTTTAGGGGTCCCAACCCCAACCTTCTTTGTACTCATTGCAATCAAACTGGCCACACTATTGATAGATGTTTTGAGTTAAATGGTTATCCTGCTTGGTATAAGAAGAATGGCAATGCCTCTAAGCAATCTGGTTTTAAACATAACTTCAATGCCAATTGTGATCTAAAAGTTGGGGATAAGCAAAATTCCACTTGTGAATCCCCAACTTCTTTCACCAGTGATCAAATGCAGAAACTTCTCAGCTTGATAAATGACTCTTCCAGAAACACTCAGTCCAATATGGCAGGTAGAATCTCCTTTTTTAATGCTAATATTTGGTTCAACATTCATTTCTCTAAATTTTTTGTGGGAAACACCAAGTTTACTACCAAAACCATTACCTTGGGTTGGATAATTGACTCTGGTGCCAACCAGCATCTCACCGCATCCATTGTGGGGATGACTAATGTTGTGGATATTTCCAATCTCAACATTTCTGTTGGTCACCCTAATGGGACTATTGCAAACATTAGTCACATTGGTAACCTTAAATTATCTAACAATGTGATTCTTTATGATGTCCTTGTTGTTCCTGGTTATTGTGTTAGTCTGCTTTCTGTCAATAAACTTATAAAGGATAGCAAGTTGTTTGTTGGTTTTGATGAGGATAAGTGTTATATTCAGGACTTGGACAAGGGGATCATTCTGGGGACTGGTAGTGAATCTGGGGGGCTCTATGTGTTTGATGACTGTAAGACCCAGAGTTTAGGTAATGCTAACTCTGCCATGACCTTTCATACCTCCAAAGACCTTTGGCATTGTAGGCTTGGTCATCCTTCTGATCATGTCCTTAATATTCTTAAGACTGACCTTCACCTGTCTAAAAATACCAACATATCTGTGTGTGAAACTTGTCATAGGGCCAAACAAACCAGAGAGCCCTTCCCTTTGAGTGATCACAAATCTAACCATCTTGGTGATTTGGTTCACTTGGACCTTTGGGGCCCTTACAAGGTTCAGAGTAAGGAAGGGTATAGATACTTCCTTACCATTGTGGATGACTACTCTAGAGCAGTATGGACTTATCTTTTGAAAACTAAAGATGAAGTTTTTGATTGGCTTAAACAATTCATAAGTCTTGTTCAAAATCAATTTGATTCAAAAATCAAAGTTTTTAGATCTGATAATGAGACTGAATTTGTTAACAACAAGATTCATACTATGCTCTCTACTATGGGTATCATCCATCAGACCTCTTGTCCTCATACCCCTCAGCAAAATGGTATTGCTGAAAGGAAACATAGACACCTTCTTAATGTTGCCAGGAGTCTTATGTTTCAGGGAGGGATTCCTATTAATTTTTGGTCTGATTGTATTCTTACTGCTGTTTACTTGATCAACAGGCTCCCCTCTTCTGTCTTAAATGGTAGATCTCCCTATGAATTGCTCTATAAGAAAAAACCTAATCTCTCTCACTTAAAGTGTTTTGGCTGTCTGTGTTTTTCTACTTGTCTGAATAACAGTGACAAGCTCACATCTAGAGCTGAAAAATGTGTTTTAGTTGGTTATTCTTCTCTAAAAAAGGCTTATAAACTTTTTAGTTTGGATAATAGAAGATTCTTTTTTTCAAGAGATGTGAGGTTTTATGAAACTGTTTTCCCGTTTAAGATGAAAAACAATATAGGAAGTGAATTGGCTGATGTAGTTGCAAGTGATGCTGATCTCTTATCCTTTTTTGATAATCAAACTCTTTTAAGTCCCAATGATGATGAGAGAGCAACACCTGTTTTGGATGGTAGAGTTAACCCCACCAATGAGGATGCCTCAGTGCATCCTCAGGAGGATGACTCTGCAACCATCATAGGTGAAAACCGGCAATCCTGCTCTGAGGGCACAAACAATCTTTTTCATTCTCCTGATATACCTTTAGAGCAAAATGAGATCACCACTGAGGTAGTAGGGGAACCTGGTGTTAGAAGGTCTTCTAGACCTACCAAACTTCCTGTTAAGCTTAATGATTTTGTTCTTGATAGCAAACTTAAATATGGTATTGAAAAACATGTCAATTACTCTAGACTTAGCACTATCAATTTTTGTTTTGCTACTACCTTGAATCAATCTTTTGAGCCCACCTCTTATTATGAGGCTGTTAAGGACAATAGGTGGGTTGAAGCCATGAACAATGAGATTGAGGCTCTCTTAAGGAACAATACTTGGACCCTTTGTGATTTACCTGTTGGGAGAAAAGCCATTAGCAACAAATGGGTTTATAAGATTAAATACAAATCCACAGGCACTGTTGATAAATTTAAAGCTAGAGTTGTTGCTAAAGGGTACAGTCAAAGAGAGGGCATTGACTTTGATGAAACATTCAGTCCTGTTGTTAAAATGGTTACTGTTAGATGTCTTATTAGCATTGCTGTTTCTAATGATTGGCCTCTTTTTCAACTTGATGTTAATAATGCTTTTCTTTATGGGGAATTGGATGAGGATATTTACATGACTGTTCCTTTGGGTTTTAACTGTCAAGACAAGAACAAAGTGTGTAAGTTGAACAAAGCCCTCTATGGACTTAAGCAAGCCCCAAGACAGTGGAATGCCAAGTTAACCACTGTCTTGGCTGAGCATGGCTTTATCCAAAGTAAAAATGATTACTCTCTCTACATCAAACAGTCTGATAATCTTTTCATTGCACTTCTTGTTTATGTTGATGATTTTATCATCACTGGTAATAGTGTTAAGGAAATTGATAACTTCAAAAATTTTCTTAAAACTAAATTCATGATAAAAGATCTTGGGATTATGAAGTATTTCTTAGGAATTGAAATTTTTGAAAATACCAATGGTATTTGCATGACTCAAAGAAAATACTGTCTTGAGCTTATCTATGAATTTGGTCTGTTGGCTGCTAAACCAGCAGCAACACCTTTACCTGAAAATTGTGTGCTTGCTGTTGATGAGAGTGAGAATGATAAATTACTTAACAATGTTTTTGAGTATCAAAGACTCTTAGGGAGGCTCATTTATCTTACTCACACTAGACCTGACATTTCCTATGCTGTTCATTGTCTTAGTCAGCATATGCATGCCCCTTTACAGTCTCATCTGAAAATTGCTCTAAGAGTTATTAGATACCTTAAAAACTCTCCTGGTACTAGCATTCAGATTTATAAAGATACTTCTTTGAAGGTTTCTTGTTTCACTGATGCTGATTGGGCAAAATGCCTTAAAACCAGGAAATCTGTTTCTGGGTATTGTGTTTTCTTGGGAAGGACTCTTGTATCCTGGAAAAGTAAAAAACAAGCTACCATCTCTAGATCTTCTGCTGAAGCAGAATATAGATGCATGGCTAGTGCCACTTGTGAAGTCATTTGGATAACCAATCTCTTGAATGATTTTCTGATTAAGTGCTTGTTTCCTGTTCACTTATATAGTGATAGTAGTTCTGCCATACAGATTGCTGCTAACCCTGTTTTTCATGAAAGGACCAAGCACTTTGAAGTTGATGTTCATTTGATTAGGGAAAAGGTCCAAGATGGTGTCATTAAGACTTTCAAGGTTGCCTCTGCTGATCAAACTGCTGACATTTTCACAAAGGCACATGGAATATCTCAACACTTGAAGCTTTGCAACCAATTGAGGCTTGTGGACATGTTTGGGAAATAATGCTCTTTACTACTCTCTCATTTTCGGATTGAGGAAGGGTGTTATTTTGTGCAATCCTCCAATGTTGCACTTAACTTGTAACGTGTGATATTGTGTTTTGTTTTCTTGTTGGGCCTTTTACTTGTTTATGGGCCTTATGTTTTCCTCTTGGGCTTTTGTGGCCGTTGGAGCGTGTATGATGGTTTCTAGCTTATATTACCCTAGCATTTCATTTGCTAGGGTTAGCACTCTCTCTCTAACTCACACACTTATTGTGTGTGTTTGACTGCTCACTTTCTCCATCTAACCATTATTGGTTATGGGAGGTTTTTCATCTGTTTCATCTTGATTATTTAGTGTGATTGAGTGAATCTTGTAGTGAGGGAGATTGGATCAACCTAGTTGGGACAATCTCACATTTATCTTGTAATCGTTCGACTAGCATCCGTTTTGGGGACTAGTCTTTATCTTTTTGTTTCGTACTCTGATTTATAATAAAAATACACCAAAGGGTGGTTGGTTGGGTGTAAGATCTACTTGTTTTGTTTTGATATTATGTTTTAACAATAACATGTCTTTTTGGGCCTTAATATGAGAGATCTCTTCCTACAAAACAACTACTAATATGCAAACATGTGTGTAAATGCTCATGTGTGTACCAAATGATTAATTAATAGTATTTTCATTTCGACACTTTTTAATGGCTTGATAAATCGAATACATACAAATACTCAGCTAACCTAATCGTTCGGATAGAGGTATTAAAAAATATGAGAAGCATATAGTTTCTCCGCTTTTTAATTTTTGTTTCACATATTTTTAAACTATGATAAAATAACATCAAACCCATGTGTAATTTTAGTGTTTTGATATCATAATATTTATTTTGCTAAAAAAAAAAGGGAAAATACTTTGAAAATACATTAAACTTGTCTACTTTTATGATGTTGTGTAGCCAATTTTTTTTTCCTTTTACTATAAAACTTTTGAATTTCGACTTTTTTGTATATTGTTTTACCTGCTTGACCCTTACTGTCTACGTGGCACATGTAACTTTAACATCCATTTACTTTTGTTTCAATGTTAGTCCTTTATGCTAACAATAGTTTATTAAATGAATTTCTTATTTCAAAACACTGACTTATTAGTTAGTGGGTCCATCAACATTAATTATTTTCTCTTTCTTTAAAATGTAACTTAATTTATTACTAGTGGGTATTATTTATTTATCAGCCATCACTACCAAGTTATATCCACCATGATATCACCATCATTGACATCAAGCCAAACAATACACGCCTCCGGTTAAACCGCTGCCACCCTTCAAACGAACATGGCCTCCGATCAAACAGTCGCCAATTTTGGTCAAGCAGGTAAACCAATACACAAAAAAGTCGAAATTCAAAAGTTTTGTAGTAAAATAAAAAAAATTGGCTACACAACATCATAAAAATAGACAAGTTTAATGCATTTTCAAGGTATTTTCTGAAAAAAAAAGATATCATAATCTTTATTTATAATAAAAAGAAATCTTTTTGAATGACATTCTGACGTGACGTCATAATTCTAACCTACAACCAGTTTTCTATTTGCGTCTTATTCGCATCTTCATCTGTCTTTTGTGCTCTCAACCAAGGTTGTCAAGATCCCGATCTTGATCTTAGGATCTTACGATTCTACGATTTAGCGAAGTAAAAACGATCCGAATCTTACGTAGGATATTTCCATCCTTAAGATCTTATAGGATCCCGATCTTGATTATAAGATCTTAGGATCTACTACGATCCGATCTTACTTTTCTCGATTGAAAAATTAAAAAACAACTACAAATTTATAGGTTATATTTTGTATAATCTAAAAAACAACGTGTAAATCTTCTTATACATTTCATAATCATAATTTAAGACCACATTTTTATGAAATATTCGTATAATTTTGTGTTTACAATGTATATTAATTTGTAAATTTGTAAAATTTGCAAAGACTATTAAGAAAATTACATTATAGTAAGATCTTACGATCTCGATCCTACTTTACGATCTCGATCCTGCATAGACGAAAACGATCCTACGTAAGATCCCGATCTTGAAAGCATTTCTCTCAAACAACTGCTATTCTATCTTGTATCTGTCTATCCTAATAACTACTTTCTCTACATCATGTAATCACTTCCTCCAGGTAATCTCTTTTACCCCGAACCGTATGAATAATTTGATCCTACTCTCGGTCATTAATGTGATTTTTTTAATTGATCACTTCTTCGAAATATCATAATCCTTGCTTAACTACGATACTATAGTTCAAAATTCGCAAAACACCTTTCCATGATCTTTTATCTTACATACCAATCTATATTCTATGAATAAATGTAGTCGAAGTTCCTATTTTCATTCAAATTATTATGTTAGTTTTATTTGTCAAACCTTAATTTTGTATTTATGTTTTGATTTGGGGCTTCTGTCGATCAAGGCTTTACCTACTCTCTTTGACAAACAAGAAATGCATCATTAATTAACTGTTTTTTGTTAGACGGGTCATGTTGGCTTTGCTTTATCTGTTGTTGGTAAAGTTTTGAAACTTGGGACGGGTCAAAAAGCCGGTATGGTGGATTATGTGCGTATCCGGTACCACTGTGATTCTTAGCAGCTAATGCCTAAACAAACCTTAACAACTAGTGTAAATCTATATAGTTCACTTATATTTCTGCATGATCTTTTTTTCTCATTCTTTTAGTTGTCACGCCATATTTTGAACTGCATTTCATATATTGTTTCCGACGCCACATTATGAACTGCACTTTATGGGTTGGATTAGGTATTGTTGCAGGTTATTATATTTGTAGGTTGAAAGTTTGAAAAAACAACTTGAAGACCAAGCAGAGGAAGCTAAGGAACGGGAAATGGCGTCCAAGGAGTGACAAAAGGCTGCTAAGGAGCGAGAAACGGAGGTGGAGGAACGAGTTAAAGAGTTGAAAGAGCAAATAAAAGAGATGGATGTAATGTTGAAAACACTTAAAACGCCACCTTCTCAACAAAGAGTTTCACTTCCAAGATTTTTTTGGATATAGTTGTATAAGCTAGGATAGTAGCGAACTTTGTATATGCGACATAGTTTTATGATATGAAAGTTATTAGTGCATTTTATGAATTTCTGAATAATTTGTTTGGTATCCCATTATATGCAGTAAATTATATATATGCAGGAATATAAATTATATTCAAAAAATGAAATATGTTGTGAGAAATCTTTGGGACATCACTAGGAAATGAAAGTAAATTTCCATAGGAAATCATTAGGAAACATTTTCGCCACTAAAAATCTAGCAGATTCACTAGGAAATCTGTGACCATTTTAGAGACTGGGTTGGATCAGCTGTGAAGGATTTGCTAGGGAAAAGATCCGTCAGAAAGGTATAAATTCCGTAGGAAAGCTTCGTCACTAAGGGTTTCCGAGCATGGTTTTCGTTAGGGATTTTATCCCTCGGAAATTGCTCACTAAAAGCCTTTTGTGAGGGATTTCCTAGGGATTTGGCTGTAGGTGTTGGTCGTTTTTCTGGTAGTGGTACCCAAATTGATATGTTAGAAGCTCCTTTTGATGATGATAATTATAGAATATGGCAGGAGACTGAAAGAATCTATACCCATCACTGGAAAACGGTTATAGTGCATGTTGATGCTGGTAATTGCAAAATACTGATTATGGCATTTGTTAGAGGTCTTGATCTATGTGTCGGTCGTTACAATACTCCATCACATCCCCTTTTCAGCACATTACAAACTCAGCACCAAAATGACTGTCACCAACCTAACTACATAGTAAGCACTCCCTTGTATCCTTTTCCACGGTAACTTTAATTACAGTCATGATATATTGAGTTTCTAATTGTATTTGCATCTTGGATCATCTTATATCATTTTTTTATATTTAATTGCTTAAATAGGGACCTGCCTCTTGTTTACCTAGGGTACCATGGCGTGTGGTACTGTTAATGGGTTTAAGAAATAGGATGTGTTTACTGAATATTTGATAATGCCAGTGTATTTAATTCTAGCAACAAATGTTCAAATAAAGTTTGGAACATTCACGGGGCAGACATGTTAGGATATATAGCTTCTAGGAACTGTTGTGAGCGAATTGAATGCTTTGATGTCATAATCGTAGCTTAGTTGGTTTTATAACTTGCTGAGTTAGGTCAGATGTTGACCAAATGAATTTTATTCATCGTTTTATGTTATTTACTCTAATCAAGAATACAAGCAGTTTCAACAAGTCTGCATTAGCCTACCACCAAGTAATAGTATAACGGGATAGTCAAACAAGTCTGCATTAGCCTCAGAGTTGTTCGTATATAACCTGGAATTCAAAAGTGTTAAGTTAGTTATAACCAAACATCTGTTAAAAGGGCGTGTTCGCATTTCCTGCAGGTAGAGTTTGCACCAGATGTGACGCTTGCTGCTATTGTAACATGTGGTTGTTTGAGTCCTGAGCACTTAACCGAGGAACTTACATTTACTTAAAACATTTTTTTTATTGAAGTCGTTCGCAAATTTTATCATTGCATGATTCTGATTATTTTATGTACTTTTTTTTGCAGATTGATTGCAATAACATCAATATGTAATAAATTTTGTTGAAGAGGAGCATAAGAAATCTGATGAGATTTGTTCCAAACCGTATATCTCATTGATTTGTTGGCTAATTAAATCCGTAGCGTCGATCGAAAGTTGGTGTAGCTTTCCTTTGGTGGCCGTTGATCGAGGAAAACATGCTTTCGGAGGCGCCCAATGATCGTTGATCAAATGCATCGGAGGCGCCATGTGTGCCCCACTATTCCATGCACATATATAGGATGCTCGACCACTATTTTGATCTGGGTTCTAGGTCTTTGTGCTTTGTTTGATCGATTTGATCACTATCTTTGATCTGATTGATAACCACATACCCTCATCCCTCTTCGTTGCCGCCATTCCTTTTCTTCACCTTAACGGAGTATTCGAATTTCGGCCTCAAGTTATGCTCTACGCCGTCCAAATATCGCAGGAAAGCGCCCACACACCCTTCTCGACTCCTCACTCGAAAACCCAACGCCTCGTAAAAACCTCAGTTTCTCTTCTAGTTTGTCCACTCTTGTGTCCAACAAATGAACATTTAAGGTGGTTGGATTATTTAGCTTCCTGATACCGATATATTTAAGGTACTCTAGTGTCGGTTGTAGACAATATTCCACGTTTGATTCAGGATGTGAGGACATTTTAGGATTAGCCCACATGCCTCTTCCAATGAGGCGGATAATTCAAACGTTAAGAACTCGAAAACAGGCTCAATGGTGTCAGGGTCGAAAGATGAGGTGAATATAGTTGGAGATAGAAAGGCAATACGTGGGGTATCTGGTTCTGAAAAACCTAACCACATAATACATGATTTCACGATAATATGCATAGGAACATTAAGATGTCAGAGTTTGAGCTAATCTTGAGATTAGTATCTCAACTTCCTGTGCACAACGCACTGCCATCAGCTGACAAACCCAAACAGCTAACACGACCCTCGTGTGAGTTCTGAAGAGATCCCAAGTTCAAAACTACCTATAACACAAGACCACAACTAAAATTTTAGAATAAGCCCGACTGTCCCATGTGTCAGAATCGTAATTGGCCTATTTCACGAGAATCATTGCATTTTACCTCTGCAATAAAGTATCCCATACAAAGCAATCTCCACTAGCATAGCCAGCGAAAAGAAGCTAACCCGATATTGAAAATGCAATAGACATCATCACATGAGGAGCATCGCCACCACCCTGCTGTTGCCGCAGAGGGTAAACTTGTAACTGATGTCCGGGTTCTGATGTCATATAGTCTGCAAGTTCCGTCGTCTGAACTAGTTCCAAATCTATTTCCATCTGGAAATAACTTATACAGAATTAACATCACCCTCGTGACCAAGAAATGTCCTTACTGCTCTACTTGCAACACGAGTCTCCCAAAGACGTGCAGTTGCATCACAAGAACCAGATACAAACATTCTCGAGTTTGTGCCATTAATTGAAACACTGCAATAACAAAAAATCAAAAGTTGCAGATAAATATCAATGTCAAATTTAGACAAACTCAATTTAAGTCAACTAAATAGTTTTAAGTTCTAACACAGGCGGTATTTTGTCCCTTTTACCATTAAATGGGCTGAATCATGTTACATTTTGTCTTAAGCAAATTACCTCAAAACATCTGCAGTGTGTCCTGACTGAAATTCGCCTCCAAAGACAGAAGATCTGAGTCCAGTAGTAACGTCCCACAAGACACATGTTTGATCACCAGAGCTCGTTATTAAATGGTTATCTTCATGTGGAACATACTGACAAGAGGACACGTAACCCCTGTGTCCACTAAGCAATCTTGATACCGGTATATTACCACCATCATAATCATTTGGCGAGCTAAGATTGAAGATAGCGCATACACTATCAAGGCCTCCACATGCAACCGATTATCCACTTGGAGAAAATGCATATGTCATGACCCATGCGCAAGGCAGTTTGATGGCGCGTGTTTTTTGACTCGTAAGAGTGTTCCAAACTATTAATCTTCCGTCTTGGGATGCACTAACTATTCGATTTTTGTCAGCAGTCCAATCTAATGAATACACACCTGCAGGTTTATTGTTAGAAGTCCAATCTAATAAATACTCGAGGAGAAATAACAGCTGAACAGATCAGTTATAAGATGTAAGGAGAAGCTAAACATTTCATGTTTGCAGAGTTACTATTCTAACGGTTAGAAATAAGTATAGGTTAGAATCTAACCTATACTTATTTCTGAACTATATTACACATTCATAGTTCATAGTCGATAATAGAAGAACGGACTGTAGATACCGAAACAAAACGTGATACAAGAACCATAGAGCGCAATTCAGTTCATATTATAATAGAAACTACAAACACGCTAGTTTGAATAGAAACTACAAACACGCAATTCAAGTCCGAAAAGGTCAACAGACATTTCTAAAGACCCAAAATTACTTGTAACAGTCCATATTTCCTACCACGGATTTGGGGCTTGTCATATTCTCTACCAGCGGCAGGTGATTTAAATATCTGTGTGTTCATATTACATTCACCTGATCTCCTTCAAATGACTATATGTTCAACCAATATTACGCACCACATTCTCATTTCATCAACACTCATCACCGATAACTTATATACAAAAATTTGAATTATCTTAGCATTCCTTCCCAATGTGACCTTGTAAGGTCCTACAACAAAGCAGACCAGTCGGAATAAACGCCACCGGATTCTTTCCTTGGGATTTTGCATACCCCTCAACTACATTCCAATCACAAACAACAACATAATCACACACAAAAATCCCCCTAGGGAATTATACAAATAAAAGAACATGTCCTTTTATTTCCGGAAAAAGAAAATGAACGGAAATTAAGAGGATCTCACAGCATGTTGTCCTTGGCGGTTTAAAGCCTTCCCAAGAAGTTCATCAGTGCAGATGGCAACCTATGACGAAACCTCAGATGTCTCATAACATAGAATCCACCCAGTGTCACAAGAACCAGAGAAGGTATCATGTATAACACAAATGCAGCCAAAAGACAAAACACAATAAATATTACACTAGCTCGTGGATCCCTCCAGCTGAGAAGCCCCTGTAATCGTTCCCCTTGGCTCGCTATATCACCGTCAAACTCTTCGTCCAGCTCATCTGGGTTGAAGACGTCAGCATACGATAACCGAGTCTCGATATGAGGAGGGTGTTGTGCCCGAAACCAGTAGTTCCAAAGTCCGATAAGAGACATGAATAGAAAAACCATAGGCAGAGCAAGAAGCTCTGGAAATGACACGAACATCACAAACAGTATATGAACAAGAACTGTCGTTATCGGGTTTTTCCATAAGCAAACTTCACCAATCCATTTACCCAATCCAAGTACTCCAAAGAAGTTAGCCTTAGTGCGCCTCATACTCCATGAACTGCGATCGGCATCAGTCATATACTTGATGATTTCTTTCCTCAGCGGTGGCTCGGCTCGGCTCAGCTGAGCCGCCACTATCCCAACAGCTTGATGACGGAGCCTTTCAAGCTGAGCAACCGTCAACGGTCTCAGATAATGCATTTTTGGAAACAACGGTTTCGAATACATATGCATCATATTCATCATTGAAGTACTCGAAAACCGTATAGCCAAATGTAATTCCCCCATTTTCTGAACACCCGAAGGACGTACTCTCAACAACGGGTACAAATGTGTATAAACCCGGCCCGTTTCAAGTGTCGAGAGTCTAATTCGAATTTTACCGATTCTCTTGTCTTTCGAGCATTCCAATTCTTTATGGAGGGAATCGTCAAAAAGGCCGATGGTTAAAACAGTTGACGGGTCGTATACTTCCCATGTGTACTGTTCGTTGAATTTGGGAACCAAACTGTCGATAATTGTTCTGGTTCGAACCCATTTGGGACCATATTTAGCAACACAATAAGCATCTGTAGTTCCTTTGCCGTGCCGCATTTTCATAGGCTGAATACCAGTAGCATTCAGAATACCGAGTTCCATTTGGGACCATATTTAGCAACACAATAAGCATCTCTTCCTGTTGCTTGGATTTGTTCCTTGGAGAATGCAAAAACCGTGTTCCATTCCGGGTTTAATGATTTTGAAACATGTCTTGTACTTCCTTTGTAATTCCCGACACGTACTTCCACATACGGGTCGAGACTTGCTAATATGGAATCCATACGTGGTAAGTCTTGTGCTTTCACGACTCTCACGAATATATACTGCATCGTTTCAACCAAGTCACGAGTACTGTCCCGCCCCTGCCGATTATCACCGCTCACAAACCGACCCCTGATCACCTGACCACCCCCGAGAAACGGGCTTGTTTCTTTCAACGAGCAGTCCACTCGTTTAGTTTGAATTTGATGATGAAATGTTGGTTTTGAATTTGAGGTCCTAATCGACGGGTTGTCCGTAATAAGCACTTTAAGACCCAACTCGCCTTGAACATGTGAAAACATGCTTCTTTTTTCTAACGGGTAATGAAGAACAAGAGCATCAGAATACGGAACAAACGATGTTCCATTGATATGAACTTTACCCATGAAGGATTTTGAGTTGGTTCCTTTAGTACTATTGTAGACGTAGGCATCGAGTGTAAGGTCTGGTAGGTTATTTGGGTCCGATATATTGAAATAAAAAGTTTCATTCCAACATGGGTTCAGATCTTTTTGTTTGACACTGGTTCTGTATTTTTGACGACCGAAGTGTAGCTTGACGTATGGGTTAGCTGAACCTTCACCGTCTTTCGACATCAGGTCATGGGCGCTTGCGACTTCCACTACTAGCTTTAGGTTGCTCATTTCTCACAAAAAATCACCTTGTATGTTTTTGCTTTGTAGTCGAAAGATTCAACAAAGAACTAATGCAAATATTTATTTGTATGATATGAAACTATTATGCAAACATAAGAGAGTTATATAGTACAAAAATGTATAATGAAAAGTTGTTGGCGAAGGAGGGACGATTTCCAGGAAGTTAAAGAGTTCTTCGATCTCTTTGTTTCTGGGAACAATAATAATATATAAAGAAAGAACAACAACAAAGCCTTTCTTTGAATTTTATCATGTCTTCATCTATGTATTTTTGTATCTTTAGGGTCTGTTTGTTTAATTTTTTTATTAAGTCCTGTAAAATTAAAGTGTCTGTCTGGATATATGTTGTCTGTTTGTGGTTTGGTATATGACTGTTTGTTTTGTGTGCTTAATAAAGTGGCTAAATTAGAGAAAAATACGTTTGTACCCTTTTATATAAAATAAGTATTGAATATAAACTTTGCTTGAAATGCTCGTTTGAAAAATAATGCATGCTTAATAGATACCATGCCCCAACTTCGAATTCCCGTGGACATTGCTCCATCAAACAATTGTGCACAAAAGTTCAGAAAGAGCAAGGTCGTCTTCCTCGATGCTTCAACGTGCCTATTTTTCTGTGTTAACAAGACGTATAACTATACACAACGATGGGTAACTTAACCAAATAAATATCTATAAATGTATTATAGATACAAATAAAGCCCAATTACTATCACAATCACTTACAATTAGACTATGTAAACTGATAATGCAACAATTATTATTGTATTGCAATCAGGTAGAAAAACATGCAAAATAACATTGTGAATGAAATACCACATAAACTTTTAGGTAAATTAAAGCCATCATGTAACGTTTGACTGTAGTACTACACTCTCAAACATGACTATACCTTTTCAATAAAGTTTAATTACATAATAAACAATCAGAACAACCGAACGTTTATGTAAAGCGATTTACGTTCATTTTTAATTCTCTGATGAATCTAAACATTAAGTGAGCACAATAACAACCAAAACTATGAAACACGTACATAAACTTGTTATTTGGAACTGAAAAAACCAAAGTAGCCGAGAGAAGAGACACATGATTGATTGATTTGATTGACAGTTAATAATATACAGATCATGGGAGGGGGCGGTAAAAACACAGGAGGATTTGAGGCTCTAATAAAACATGTTACGTGGGATTAGTGGTTTAGGGTGGGAGGGTAAATAAGTAAAATTAGGTTAAAAGGGATTGACTTAATACAGAGACTCTATTTTATATGGCTTTTTCTAAGAAGTCATGTGTACATTTTAAGCTCAAAACAAACACGTTTCATGTGACTTAATCAACTAGCCTATTTTTCAATTAAGACTCATTAAGATGTTATCAAACACCACCTTAGTCTATTTGAACTTACTTTATTTAGTTTTAGGCTTTGGACTATAAAATAATAAGAAAGCAAAGACTTATGAAGTTCAATACACTACAAGAAAAGTGGTTATTGGAACGTAACTTTCTGGAACGATAAAAAAGTCGTGTTAAATACAAGTACTGACACTTGTTAACTACCCATGTCAAAACAGTAGGTAATTAAGCGCCTATACAATAACCGTTTCAAATGCATGTTTTTAAATGATTGTGTCAAATACATGTTTATTTGGGACAGTTTGAGTCGATGGTGCTAAATACATATGTTTATTTGGGACAGTTTGCACTGTTTGGGTAAAAATGCCACCGGCTTAAGCCGGTGGTTCCCTTGGTTCTCGGCTAGCCGCTGCCCATGTGAAGTTCCCACCAGCGGTTAGCCGATGGTTCCCCTTGTCGCGGCTCGTGTTCTCCCTGCTTGGTTAGTTTAGCCACCGGCTTAAGCCGGTGGTGCTTGTTTGTTTTTCAGTCGAGACCCCCAAAAACCACAAGGCCACCTTGACTCACCTCGGGGTCCCTTGTTCCACCGTGCTGCCGAACCACAAAGCTACACCGAGACCCAAAGGTCTCGGCTGTGGTCACACGAGAGACACCGAGAGCTTCGGCTCTCGGTTTGTGTGTGTCGGCCGAACCAAAACACCCAAAACACCCAAAAACCACCATGTTATTTACCCCGTGATTAGATTTACATGTTTAATTAATGGCTTTTAATAAACTCATGATTTCATGTGTTCTTGATCTAATAAAATAATTAAAAAGTAAAGGTTATAAGATTACCAATGCGTGAAACAAAAGGAGAACGATAACACGAACGATTTCACTTGAATTGGATCACCAAAAATCAACAAACACCTCTCCTTGGTGTGTTTATACCCGGCGGCCAAAGGAAGGAGAAAAGGGGGCTAGGGTTTTGTTCTTTTTAGAAAAACTCTATAATATGAAAACATGTTTTCCCTTTCTTCTATTTTAGCAAAATTAAAAGTGGGCTTGGCCCCTTTTCTTTGTCTTGCCGCGGGTAGGTGGGGCCCACAAGGGGAAACCCAATGTTTTCCGTATTCTAAAATGTTACGTGTTCTCGTGTTCGTATTTACGTGACTTTATTCTTAATTTTTCGTGTTATAATATATACTTATACGTAATCGTAATAATAATTACGTTAATACATAATAATATGCTCGTGATTATTTACGTTCATGATTTCATGTTCGTGATTATAATTATTGTTGATAATAATTATCGTGTCTTAATATGCTTAAATACTTATCGTGTAATAACACGTACGTAATACTTGTAATTAACATTCGTGAAACGTAAACATGTTATATTAGGAAAGTTTTAACCATGTACGTACGATTATATATGTACTGTTCATGGTAAAAGCATGCGGGTTCTACAACTCTTCCCCCCTAAAAAGAATAATTCGTCCCCGAATTATAGATAACGTAAACTGGAAAAGAGGAACATGCCCGAATTAAAAATATGAAATGAGGGTAAGAAGCCCGGATAGACTCCTCTGTTTCCCAAGTGGCTTCCCGCTCGATATAATCCCTCCCAAGGATTTTGACGAATGGAATCGTCTTCCTCCTCATGACTCGTTCTTGTTTGTCAAGAACTCGTTCGGGTTCCTCTATGAAGGTAAGATCTTCACGAATCTATTCCAGTGGATACTGAACCATGTGAAGGGGATGATACTTGTACCCTCTGAGTAAGGACACATGGAAAACATCGTGAACATGAGAAAGCTGCGGAGGTAATGCTAAACGATAAGATACTTCACCGACTCGCTCAATGACATCAAACGGTCCGGTGAATCGAGGACCGAGCTTCCCTTTGATTCCAAAACGCTTAACACCACGTGCCGGCGATACCTTAAGAAAGACGTGATATCCTACGTTAAAATTTAAGTCCCTACGATGCTTGTCGGCATAACTCTTCTGACGTGACCGTGCTTCTTGCAATTTCTGCTTAGCTCCTGCGACCTTCACGTTGGTCAACTCTATCATTTATGGTCCTTCAAGTGTTCGCTCACCAACCTGATCCCAACAGATTGGGGCGCGACACTTTCTGCCATACAACATCTCGAATGGAGCACACTTAATACTTGCGTGCCAACTGTTGTTGTATGCAAACTCTACCAGACAAATGTAATCGTCCCAATATCCCGTCCATTCCAACGCACATGACCTCAACATGTATTCTAATGTCTGAATCGTTCGCTCCGATTGCCCGTCTGTTTGAGGATGAAAAGCCGTGCTAAGCTTAAGTTTTGTACCCCAAGCTTTCTGTAGACTCCTCCAAAATCGCGAAGTGAAACGAGGATATCTGTCTGAGACGATGCTGGACGGAGCACCATAAAGTCTCATGATCTCCTTCTTGTAAGTATCGGCGAGTTTACTGACCGAATCTTCCTTGCGGGTCGGTAAGAAATGAGCTGACTTCGTAAGTCGATCAATGATAACCCAAATCGCATCATGCCTCCTCTTTGTCTGCGGAAGACCGGTAACAAAATCCTTAGTGGTCTTGTCCCACTTCCACTCTGGAATATGTAACGGTTGTAGAAGACCGCCAGATCGCTGATGCTCGATCTTAACCTGCTGGCAGGTAAGAGATTTGGAGACATAAGTCGCAACATCCTGTTTCATTCCACTCCACCAAAAGTATTGCTTGATATCATGGTACATCTTGGTCTAACCAGGATGAATGGAAAATGGGGAGCTATGAGCCTCAGCTAACAATGCTTCTCGAAGTTCTTGATCATCAGGAATACAAAGTCTCGTACCGTGCCATAAGATACCGTCTGCGTCTACTCGAAATTCTGTCTGCTTCTCCAAATTCTGAATTATCGCCCAGATTTCACCATCATCCTTCTGAGCTTCCTTGATCCTAGAGAGTAACTCAGGTTCCACTCTAATATTAGCCTAGTAACCGTCCTGTCCAGGTACCATGATCTCAATGTCTAGTCGCTCCAAGTCTCTTATCATTTCCTCCTCAGTTTTAATGCCGTTTATCATTCCGAACATTCTGCTAAGTGCATCTACCACTACATTCGCCTTGCCGGGATGATACTGCAGATTAATGTCATAATCCTTCAACAGCTCTAACCATCACCTCTGTCTCATGTTCAATTCACATTGAGTGAAGATTACTTCAAACTCTTGTGGTCCGTGAAAATGTCACATGATTCTCCATACAAGTAGTGCCTCCATATCTTCACTGCAAACACGACTGCTGCAAGTTCCAAGTCATGCGTAGGGTAATTTTCCTCATAAGGCTTAAGCTGCCGTGAAGCGTACGAGATCACTTTCACATGTTGCATGAGAACACAGCCAAGTCCCTTCACTGATGCATGACTATAGATCTAAAATCCACCTATACCAGATGGGAGATTAAGAGTCGGTGCAGATACTAACTTCTGCTTTAGGTCTTCAAATCTCTTCTCTCTTTCTTCAGTCCAGACGAATTTCTCCCCTTTCTGCATCAGTTTGATCAATGGTAGTGCTAAGTGGGAAAAGTTCTCCACGAACCTACGGTAGTAACCAGCTAAGCCTAGGAAACTACGAACCTCTGTCGCTGATGTCGGTCTTGGCCACTTGGTAATAGCCTCAACCTTTGCTGGATCCATGGTGATTCCTTCTGCTGATACAATGTGACCTAAGAACGCCACCTTGTCTAACCAGAACTCACACTTGGAGAATTTAGCATACATCTGCTTCTGGCGAAGAATCTGTAATATTGTACGAAGATGGTCTTCGTGTTCCTCCTTGGACTTAGAGAATATCAGAATGTCGTCAATGAAGACAATGACGAACTTGTCCAGAAATTCATGGAAGATTTTGTTCATCAAATCCATGAACACTACTGGAGCATTGGTAAAATGGCCTGACTACAAATTCGTAGTGGCCATAGCGTGTACGGAAATCAGTCTTGGCGATGTCCTGCTCTTTAACCCGTAGCTGATGATAGCCCGACCTCAGATCAGTTTTAGATAAATGTTTGGCCCCTTGGAGTTGGTCAAACAGATCGTCAATGCGGGGTAGAGGATACCTATTCCTGATGGTGATCTTGTTCAGCTCGCGAAATCTATGCAAAGACGCATACTGTCGTCCTTCTTCACGAATAAGACCGGTGCGCCCCATGGAGATGCGCTCGGTCGAATGAAGCCTCGTTCAAGAAGTTCTTACAATTGATCCTTCAACTCCTTCAACTCTATGGGAGTCATGCGGTAAGGATCCTTGGAAGTCGGCTCAGCTCCTGGGATGAGCTCGATGTTAAACTCTACTTCACGTGCAGGTGGTATGCTAATACACGGCTTTTGCCCGTATAAAAATTAAAGTTCGAAGTAGTCTAATCGAATTGATCTAGGTTCTATGCGACTCAGTCGTCTTTTGGTGGAAACAAAAGTTGTGTCGTTGTAGTAAAGGAAAGGTGCAAAAACTTTAAAGTAAATGGCGGTTAATTAAATCTAAAACTAATTAAAATGTAAAAGTTGCAAATTTTAAAACTTTGAAAAGTAATTTAATTAAATGACTTAAAATTATAACGTGACGGAAAATTAATCAATTTAAAACTTAAAACTTAACAAAAATAAACAAACAAAGTGAATTCCATCGTAATGCGATCGGAATCCTGTCGCAATGTCACCCAAAGGAATCCAATCGCAATACCAATCGCAATCACCTATCGCAATAACAAAAACAAACATGTCACAATGATCCCAATCGCAATCTTATCGCAATAATCCCAATCGCAATACCGATCGTAATACCTCAAAATCAAACCAATCACAATCCCAATCACAAAACGCGTCGGAATGCAAAACCCTTATGCGATGCACCGATCGCAATACGGGTCGGAATACCTTAACCCTTATGCGATGCAGTGATCGCAATGAGGATCGGAATACCCCGTCGCAATGGGGTTTATCATGCGATGGCTTGTGATTCAAAATAAGCAAATCTAATAAGCTAACTTGAATAAGCACAAACCAAAACTTGATTAAAAAGATATAAAACAAGACAATAAGCAGTGAAATAAAAGACTTTTTAAGACACGAAATAAGAAAAAAAACAATAAGCAAACTTTAAGAAAAATGAAATTTTTAGAAAACTAAGAAAATCAAATAAGCTAAGTATGAAACAAGCCAATAAGATTGTCAAACTTATAGCTTATCTCATACAAAAACTTAGATAAAAGTAAAAAGATAAACTTTTTAGTAAAATAGGCAAAGAGATTAAGCAAAAGCTTGCTTAATCCGATTTTAAAACAAACCAAAAACAAGAGAAAAGTAGAAGGAGAATGATAAAAGTAAACTTGATCAAAGGTAAATAAAGATTAAAGCAACAAAATTAAGAACACTTACTTGGAATTAAAAGGAATTAAAGTGCAAGACAAGTATTTAAAATGACATGAAAAGTAAATGTGCAAAAATTAAAGATGGAAGAACTAGTGTCACTCTAGCCAACAAAATGAAAATGAAATACTAATGGCCTATTTATAGGAGAGATTAAGGAGGTGCTTAGGAAGCTTCCTCCCTCTTTCTTCTTTTCCTTAATTGCAAGCTTAGGTCCTTGTCTTCTTAATCTTTTGTTAATCTTGGACTTTAATGACTTGTCTCGGGATTTCTTTGAACTTGTCTTTTAATACTTCAATAATTAAGACTTGGGTTCTTCGGCTTTTAGTAAACTTCCGTCTTTTGACTTTTTCTTCGATAAATCTTCAGAATTGGTCTTGGACTTCCGTTCTTTTCGCACTCTTGGCTTCTTGACTTCGTCTTTCGTCTTTTTCTTCGATAAAAGCCCGTGAATGCCCGTGTTTTCTCCACTTTTCACAATTTTGTCCTAAATCACAGCAAAAACACAAACCACGCATAATTTCGACATAAATGACATAAAATACACGTTTTGGCTCGGTTATTATTGTAATTAAGTGGTAAAAAGGATGGGTGTTTACACACCTATCAAATCTACACTTGACCATTGCAATGTCCTCATGCAATGCATTAGTTACAAAGCATTTTTACATTTTTCACCATAATCAATCCACGTTGGCCTTTATTTAAGAGATAGAAAACTATAAACATTCAAAGTAAAGAAATCAAAAGCATACCTTGGGTTTTGGAAATGTCATGAATAATCATCATCCTCAAGTTTTCACTTTCTCCAAACCAGGCTTAAAAATGAGATCATTGTTATTATAAGTTAGCAGACTAACACGAACTCATGTGGGCAAATTATTCACTTAGACTCCCTTATTCCTAGGTGTATCTCTTATATTTTATTGTTGTCTTGAATGATCACGAGGATGCATTGTTGACTTATTTCGATAGTTATTTAGGCCGAAAATAAAGTGAACGATTTAATCAATAGTTAGCTAAAGGACAAAATCTTTTAAAACTGCTTCTCGGGACCTCATAAAGTTCATATCTTGGCATAACGTGATTCGCGATTTGAGACCTTTCTCGGACCGATATTTGGCAGCGACTTCATACTTCAAATCTTGAGAGACGCTCATGAAATAATGGCTTTCTCTTCATAATAGGAATTTCTTCACTTGAAGTTTTGAGAGATTCTAAATATTTGGACTACGACTTCTTCATTTTTCTCCAATCTTTATTTTGGACTTTGATATACAACGATCCACCTCCTTTTTTACTTGGATCTATTTATCCTCATACCTTGCTAGGGTCTTTTCAGATACACTTCTCCATGACTTTTGGGGAGTTTTTGTTTTTCGTCGTGTGTCTCGATCCTTCATATTGATTTTTGATAAATGATTCTTCACATCACTTTGGATCTTTTGCAACAAAATGTAGCCCTCATGTCTTGTTAGGACCTTTTTGGACTCGCCAATCTTCGCATCCCGCTTCAATAAGTTATGCCTTGGCTATGAACTCTAATCCATACCGAGCAACTTTTAAACGATCTTGGGCTAGAAGCTAAGTAACTTTTCAAATCGTACAACCTTATTTATTGCAGATAAATTTATTAGCAAGCGATGGGAGAATAGGCTCATAATTAACTCACATAAATTCACGAAAGAATACCAAACTTATAATTTACTCTATCATCTCTCGTTCTCCACAGTTTAAAATCTCAAGGAATGAGACTCGTGGATGCTTAGCCTATTAAATCAAAGTTTTGGGTTTTCGAGTCATCTATAGGATCTTGCAAACTCTTAGACTTTTTCAAGTTTAGAAATCGCATTTTAAAGTTCCCTTGATAAACAACTCTCTAGGATCAATTATAGGAACTTGCGAAAATTTCTTGTTCTTAACCCATGAGAGTTAAGACTTTCGCGTTTTATAGCTCCCTATATAAAAGCCTAGCAAAACTTGACTTAAACACGTTAAGGATACTAGCTAGAGTAACTTAGATAAGTAAACTCGGGTTGAGTCAAAAGATTCACAACGTTTGAAAATTTAAACCACTTTATTAAAATTTATTCTAATAAGGAAAGAAAATAACTATACAAAGGTAAAAACTAATAGGCCAAAATAGATCAAAAAATTTGAAAAATGTCGAAAAATTGATTTTCCGGTTAAAATGAGGACAAATACAAGGAAAAGAGCCACTTAACTTCGATAGAAGTCCCCCCTACACTTAATATAAACATTGTCCTCAATGTTTAAGCATGTGGAAGTAAGCTCCCCTACACTTAGGACATTGTGCACTTTGTTTAAATCTCGCTAAGGAAAAGGCAACTAAAGAGATTCCTATTTTAATATTGAGAAATATAAAATAGTGAATCGAAAAGAGTTTAGGATAGAACCGGGAAGATGGAACACGGAATCACGGTTCGTCAAAAATCATCAAGAGTGGATCATTGAGCGCTCGAATCCCTGAATATAAGAAGAGATGAGATAGCGAACACCAACGGGTCTCCCCTACACTTAGGATAAAGAAAGCTAAAAGATAGATACATGGGTTGCCTCCCAAGAAGCGCTTGATTTTTGTTAACCGAGTCGTGAGCCTGACTCGACCTTGATTATCATAGGAAGCAGCATGAGACATATCCATCGGGATCAAAGACATAGTTTTCGTCCATCAAATAGCACATGCTTAAGGCGAACAAGGCAAGCCAAATAAGAATAGGCAAGGTTCCCTTAAGCAAAGATGGAGCACGGTGGAAGCAAGGGTGAAGTGGTGCAAGCATATCTTCAAAAGTTCCAAAGATGTTTCCTTTTATTTCATCAGGTGGATACTGAGATGGCTGAATAATATTGATACCGGGATCGAACACCTTTTCCTTTAGGGGAAAATAGCACTCAGGCTCAGCAGAATGTGAAGAATATCCGCGAAGAAGATGCACAACCTCGTCCTCAGAAGATGGACAAAGAGGTGTTAAATCATACATGCTGCGGATATTGGTGTCGACCGGTTGCTTCTCCTTTGAAAGAATTTTCTTCAAATCTAAAGTAGGATCAAGACGATAATCATCAAAATCTAAAGGAGGAGCATCACTCTCATGAGGGAAGTAAGTATTAAGAAAAGTAGAGAAGTCTTCCTCAAATGAGTAATCATCCAAAGTAGGATCAAGTGATGGCGGAGGATCTTCATCATGTGAATCTGAGCTAGAATCATCATCATAAGCATCAAAGATCGGTGGAGAATCATAAATGGGAGAAGGTTCCAAATTAGATAGAGAATCATCCACATCTTCTTGAAAAAGTGGATTATCAATGCAAGACTCGAATAGAGGATTGTTGTAGATGACAAAATCATCAAGTACCTTAATCATATTCGCGGATTCTCTTCCATAGGATTTGCTTGTAAGCTTCCCCATTTTGAACACTTGTTGTTCATTCCCGACCCTTAAAATTAATTCACCTTCGGCAACATCAACTAGAGCTCTTCCGGTTCTCAAGAATGGCCGACCAAGTATTAAAGGAATACGAGGGTCCATTTCATAATCAACAACGACAAAGTCGACCGGGAAAATAAATGTGCCAACTTTAATGAACACGTCTTCGGCAATACCAATGGGGTAAGCGAGAGTGTGATTTGCAAGTTCAAGAGTCATCTTTGTTGGAGTAAGGTCGGGTAATGATAGTGTTTTCCGAACACTTAATGGAATCAAATTAATACTGGCCCCGAGATCGGCTAGGGTAGTAAATTCTTCGGTTTTGTTAAAAATGCAAGGCAACACAATACGACCGGGATCTCTAAGTTTTTCTGGAAGTTCTTTAAGAATAACTGCAGAACAGTTTTCATTTAAGCGTGTGTTGGCGAGCTCAATCAACTTCTCCTTCTTGTTAAGCAATTCCTTGAATGATTTGACAAATTTCGGCATGTGGACAAGTGCTTCGACAAGGCTAATGTTGAAATTCATTTGAGAGATCATCTTCAAATAATTCGACACTTGAGTGTCATTCTTAGTGACCAAGTTAGGCTTGTCCAAGCGAGAAGGATATGGGATGTTGGGTTTATAGGTGGAAGGTGTAGGTGTAGCTGGTAAAGGTTGAGATGTTGAATGGTTCTTCTTGGGTACTTCATCACGACGAGGCGGAGACGGTAATGGTGTACTAATATTAGGTGTGGGAGTAGTAGGGATAAATGGTGGTGGAGGATGTGTAGATGATGGGGGTGAGATATGTGGTCCTACTATGGTAACTCCACTACGGGTAGTAATAGCACTCACATTCGCTCGCGGATTGGTGACGGTGTTTGAAGGTAGAGAACTTGAAGTAGAAGGTTGAGCTGCGGGCAAGAAACTAGCAAGCATATTCTTCAAATCATTCGTTTGATTGCTGAAGGAGGATTGAATATTATCTCGAAGCTCGGATCGAATGTCATTCCCTTGCTTGGTGATATCTCCTTTCAAATTGATGATTTGGCTCTGCAGATTCTTGATTTGCTCACCTTGGGTTCTCATGATGGCTTCAACATCGGGGTTCATGGGTGGGGCTTGTTGGGTGGGTGGGTTATAAGGATTAGAAGCTCTTGGTGGGATTTGGTTGCTTCTATTGTAGTTGTTGGTGGGGTTTTGGTTGTGAGGAGAAAAACCGGGGGAAAGGTAGTTGTTTGATCAGTAACTCAGCAAATTTCTATCCCCTTGAGGTCGAGCTTGGTAATTTTCCGGTGAATAATTACCATAAGCTGCATACACATTTTCCGGATTTCCTTGAGTAGAAGGACAATCAGTGTATGAGTGTGGACCGCCGCATGTCTCACAAGAATTGGCAACCGCTTTAACTTGTTGTTGTTGGTTTGTAGCGAGAAGCAAGATATTTTTGTTCATTTTGGTCATCATGCGGGTGAATTCGGTCATATCAGGGCTTGCTGAGGTGGAAGAAACATTGACTCTCGGGTTGTTCCTTGAAGAAGCGGAGGAATCCCAGTTTTTATGATGAGTAGTCATGTTCTCAATAAGCTCTCTACACTCCTCGGGTCTCCTTTTCATGAATGTGCCACCGGCGGCTGCATTAATCGTATCACGATCTCGAAAATCAAACCGTTGTAGAAAGTATCTATTAAGGTCACAGGGAGCATGTTGTGGTTTGGACAACGATCAATCAAGACATTATATCTTTCCCAAGCATCAAAAAGAGATTCATCGGGTTCTTGCATGAAACCGCTGATTTGATTGCGAAGGCTTGTGACCGTGGATGGTGGAAAGTAGCGCGACAAAAAGCGTTGAGTCATGTCATCCCAAGTATGAATTGAATTCTTCGGGAGACGATCAAACCATTTCTCGGCGTGATGTGATAAAGTATGTGGAAAAAGTTGTAGGCGTAGAACATCCATTGTGGCACCGGTGCACTTCATGCTTTGAGTGATTGTAATGAACTTGTCGAGGTGTTTGTTGGCATCATCATCAGGCATTCCTCGAAAAGGATTTGTTTGCACTTGCTGAATCATGTGGTGCTTCAACGAAAACTCTGGAGCCGTGATTTGCATCGGCGCAATCGGTCCTCCTCGTCCAAACATGGTAGGTTGACAAAGTTCCTCCATTGTCCGAAGATCGGGCTGTGGAAGAACATTGTTGTTGTTATTATTGAGGTGCGTTGGATTATTGTTGTTGTTAACACCTGCCATAGCTAAATCTTCTCGAGTCTCGGGCTCTTGATAATTAGAAGATCTAGTACGCATACACCTACAAAGGCAAAAGAAAAAGAAACCAAACACAAAGACAATATATATACACAATAAAAATAAAATCTTTTTGGCTTTTTAACAATTTATAATTTTTATGGATTTTTAACAAATTTTAAGCAAGAAAAATAACGCTCACAAGTGAACAGATCCCAAAAAGCAACGCGTCTCTCATAGAAAACCGTTAATCTTTACGAAAAGAGCCGGCAGCGGCGCCATTTAATACACGGCTTTTGCCCGTATAAAAATTAAAGTTCGAAGTAGTCTAATCGAATTGATCTAGGTTCTATGCGACTCAGTCGTCTTTTGGTGGAAACAAAAGTTGTGTCGTTGTAGTAAAGGAAAGGTGCAAAAACTTTAAAGTAAATGGCGGTTAATTAAATCTAAAACTAATTAAAATGTAAAAGTTGCAATTTTTAAAACTTTTAAAAGTAATTTAATTAAATGACTTAAAATTAAAACGTGACGGAAAATTAATCAATTTAAAACTTAAAACATAACAAAAATAAACAAACAAAGTGAATTCCATCGCAATGCGATCGGAATCCTGTCGCAATGTCACCCAAAGGAATCCAATCGCAATACCGATCGCAATCACCTATCGCAATAACAAAAACAAACCTGTCACAATGATCCCAATCGCAATCTTATCGCAATAATCCCAATCGCAATACCGATCGTAATACCTCAAAATCAAACCAATCATAATCCCAATCGCAAAACGCGTCGGAATGCAAAACCCTTATGCGATGCACCGATCGCAATACAGGTCAGAATACCTTAACCCTTATGCGATGTAGTGATCGCAATGAGGATCGGAATACCCCGTCGCAATGGGGTTTATCATGCGATGGCTTGTGATTCAAAATAAGCAAATCTAATAAGCTAACTTGAATAAGCACAAACCAAAACTTGATTAAAAAGATATAAAACAAGACAATAAGCAGTGAAATAAAAGACTTTTTAAGACACGAAATAAAAAAAAAAACAATAAGCAAACTTTAAGAAAAATGAAACTTTTTAGAAAACTAAGAAAATCAAATAAGCTAAGTATGAAACAAGCCAATAAGATTGTCAAACTTATAGCTTATCTCATACAAAAACTTAGATAAAAGTAAAAAGATAAACTTTTTAGTAAAATAGGCAAAGAGATTAAGCAAAAGCTTGCTTAATCCGATTTTAAAACAAACCAAAAACAAGAGAAAAGTAGAAGGAGAATGATAAAAGTAAACTTGATCAAAGGTAAATAAAGATTAAAGCAACAAAATTAAGAACAGTTACTTGGAATTAAAAGGAATTAAAGTGCAAGACAAGTATTTAAAATGACATGAAAAGTAAATGTGCAAAAATTAAAGATGGAAGAACTAGTGTCACTCTAGCCAACAAAATGAAAATGAAATACTAATGTCCTATTTATAGGAGAGATCAAAGAGGTGCTTAGGAAGCTTCCTCCCTCTTTCTTCTTTTCCTTAATTTCAAGCTTGGGTCCTTGTCTTCTTAATCTTTTGTTAATCTTGGACTTTAATGACTTGTCTCGGGATTTCTTTGAACTTGTCTTTTAATACTTCAATAATTAAGACTTGAGTTCTTTGGCTTTTACTAAACTTCCGTCTTTTGACTTTTTCTTCGATAAATCTTCATAATTGGTCTTGGACTTCCGTTCTTTTCGCACTCTTGACTTCTAGACTTCGTCTTTCGTCTTTTTCTTCGATAAAAGCCCGTGAATGCCCGTGTTTTCTCCACTTTTCACAACTTCGTCCTAAATCACAACAAAAACACAAACCACACATAATTCCGACATAAATGACATAAAATACACGTTTTGGCTCGGTTATTATTGTAATTAAGTGGTAAAAAGGATGGGTGTTTACACACCTATCATATGCCCAGAAGTTCTTCTAGAAATACATCTAGAAATTCTGACACTATTGGTTAATTTTGAATTGATGGAGATTCAACATCCATGTCATGAACCGTAGCTAGATAGCCCTCACAACCATGTGAAAGTAATGCACGTGCTTGCAGGGTTGATATGATTTGTACAGACCTTCCGGGTATGAACCCTTTGTGAATGTACTATGGTGCATTAACATCACCGAAGATGACTCGATATGAATGGCAGTCTATGGTAGCATGATGTTTGGATAGCCAGTCCATGCCCAATATCATGTCAAAATCATTCATGTCTGAAGGATCGAGTTTTTCTAAGGATTAGGCATGTATGGATTAATCTATTGAATGGATGTAAGGGAAGAACTTAGAGAGAGAAAGAAGAGAGAGAAAGGAGAGGAAGATGAAAAGAAAGATGAAATGTGATTATGAAATGGAAGTGTTCAACAACAACAACAACCCCTCCTAACATGCTAGGAGGGGGGTTTATATAGCCCACCCTACATGTGGGCTATATGGGCTATATTGGATCACGAGCCCAATATCATTGGAGTGACCGATCCTTTCTAAATACGTAAAAACGTATTTCCAACAATCTCTCCCAAAGGGAGGTCACTCCAAGTTACAATATAGCTCGTGATCTATGCTAATAATGATGTGACCGAGACTTTCCTTGGAAAAACGTATTTCCAACAATCTCCCCCAAAGGGAGGTCACACCATTTTACAAAATCTTAAACCTAGCATACTATGCTTGAGTCTTCGATCTTGTTCTTGTGAATATGCTAGATGTGATCTTTGACTTCAGCCTTGAGCATGTTTCCTTGCCTTGATCTTGTGCATTCATCACTTGTGATATTCGCCTCTTCGTGACTTCATGTTCCACATACTTATACCTTTATAATTCTTGAAAGCTTCAGAGTTTGATACAGCGGAAGACTTGACCTTCAGACTTTCTTGAATTCATTGAAGTACTGAGTGTATGCAGTATAAGCATGTGGTGACGACTTCTTCTGGATTGTACACCGCAATGCCACCTTCTTGTTACGCTGCATAAGACAGTTAGCAACAAACCATATACACGGATGAAATGGCCTTGAACATTTCATTCTAATTCGGTAGCATTTTACCTCCAGCCGATGAAGACCGTTGGACGATATTAAATATCGTACTTGTGGCAGGTAGTTTCAATAAAGAACCTCCTTGACAAGATTTCGCGGGTAAACCCGTTCTCTTTACTCGGCCGTCCAAAGCTGACTGCGAATGTAAAGAGTGAATCATTTGGATAATAATATCCGCATGATTTGAAGCCGTCAATTCATGTTCCTGGAACAAGTGAAATTCAATTAAGAACCGCACCATCGTTGCTTTCCAGTTGTCACGAGCTTGATTCGTATAGAATCTTGCAAGTTACCTACCAAGTGCTGTTTGAGGTTAACACTAGAAGGATTTCCACTCATCACTGTGAACACTAAGGTATCACTCTGAGTGTTCTGGCAAGATCACTAAGATATTGCGTAGAGGCCTGGAACGTGTTTAAATTCATTTAAGATTTAAACCTCTGTTGCTTTCCAGTTATCACAAGTTTGATTCATAAAAAATCGCACAAGTCACCTACCATGAGCTTTTTGATATTCGCTCAAGAAGGATTTCCATTTTCATTGTAACTACTTTCGTATTACTCGGATGTTCAGGCAAGATCATGAAGATTTTGCGTAGGACTCTTAAGATCTTTCTTACTTTTCACAGTGTGTGAAGAAGCAAGGAAATATGAAAGTGTGTCCTAATGAGATATTTGATGATCTCAAATGACTATAGACTCGATCGTGCATTTTGGATTTTAGTGATCGGAGGCTGGAGAGGAGTGCCACCATTTCAATACCAATTTATTCGGAGTGAATAAATCAATAGATAATGCGTTGTCTCCGTGTGATTAAAACAAATATCTTTTGAGAGATATCTGAGTTAGCTGGGATGGGTTGTGCATTGCATCACTGGGTCCATGATGTCTATCTTCAATATCAAGAATCATTAAAAATGATCTCAATAGCATATGTATTGACCCGGTTTCTGCCTAGTTGTAAGGAGGGCTTCTTTCTTTACACCCTTTATCTTTACAATTCTTTTTCATTCTTCAACCCCTTCAATGCTTACCAATACGTCATCACTAGCACCTTGTTGTGATTGTTCTAGTGCTAACTTAAGTACTTGGTCGGCATTCAGCTACGTTCACAATCTTTCTCCATCTTTCCTAAAGACTACTATTTCTAGCTATGGAATGTCCTTGGGAAGATTCCTCCGGTTCTAGAGAAATCATTGGACTTTAACCTATCCTACCATCCTTATGTCACCACAATCTTCACCGTCGTGAATAGAGATGTTTTGGGTAAGTGTATGTCACCATGAAATCCATTTTGAAGTGCAAATCCATTTTGCTCCCCCTTAACATATGCCACGATATCCGAAAACATTTTGCACATGTCGGGATGAGCTATCACGTTAAGTCAAACCATTTATGATTGATCATATCCCATATTAAATCACATTTTCTCCCCCATATTAAAAATATTAACCCAATCGATGTTTTTAATATCAATTGATTTAATAGCATTTTAAGAAAATTTGGGAAGAAAAATGCAAATCCAATTATCTTCATGAATTACACAAGCTCCCCCTCAAATTAATGAGGGTGTGCTGAAACGTAAATTAAATACCTTTTAAACACAAGTGTAAGGTATTTATCACGTGCAAAGATCATATATGATAATGAATTCACAAGATTAGCAATTTACGAGGTAGGACCTGAATGATGGAGAACATCATATGAAAGATTCACATGGTTCTTGTTCACGAATGTTGGTCACCTCGTCACGTCTGAAGTTATCTCTTGACTCCATGTGTATGATTGATATCGTTGTCTTGACACCAACATGTGAACTTGGCACTTTCGGCGTCAAAGATTCTGAATGCTGGACAATTGCTCCCCCTCAATTGTTGACCCGTGTTCTATTGAAAGAGCTGTAGTCGCTGTTTGAGTAGTCGCATCGTCGAGTATGTAGATATCAATTGTAAATTGCTTCGGATTGTGGAGTTGATAACTTTGGATTTTGGAGTCAAGGCTTTCCGGTGAAATGCTTGACTTCAATGTGAAAAGCGGGTTACTATCGGAAATAATAGCAAACCATATGGAGCATGTTTTAAATCTTTTAAACTTCTGCTCGAACTTTATTTACAATCCTGTGTCATTATTGAACGACATTTCTTGGATCGTAAATATTATCGATTCCAGAAGACATGCTCTTTTTATCAAAACATATTTGAACACACAATTTTGAAAGATTTAGAAAAACCTTTTGAAAAATTCTTGAAAAATTGTGTTCAAAGTTTTGAAAAACAATTACTTGAGCTTAAGATGTTGAATATCTTATAAAACGAGCTCAAGTCCGAGAAGTTGTAAACTTCCCGTTGTTAAGGATAAGTTACCATCGGCGATAAACTTTCCTTTTATCTGAAGGACGAGTCCTAAGCTGGCATTTACTTAGAAGTCGTTTTCATGAGCTTGAAAAACTTTGAATGTTTTAACATAAAGCTCATGACCGAGAAAGATGAATTTCTCGTTAAGAAGAAAAGTTCTCTTATTTAAAAGATACACTTTTCTTTATGAGCTTAAAACTTGGAATGTTTTAATACAAGCTCATGACCGAGAAAAATTAATTTCTCGTTACAAGGATAAGCTATCTTTAAAGATAAGCTTTCCTAAAATTAAATCCGGAGCATAATCTGAAATATAATTATACACCAAATACACGAGCTTAAAACTTTTGAATAGTTCTAATGTAAGCTCGTGTCCGAGAAAATTTAATTTCTCGTTAATGAGGATAAGTTTATCATCGGCGATAAACTTTCCTTTATTTGAAGATCGGGTTATCATCTGATATTTAATGATGAGCCTTATACACGAGCTTAAAACCTTTGAATGGTTTTAGGATAAGCTCGTGTCCGAGAAAACTTAATTTCTCGTTGTGAGGGTAAGTTATCGTTGCGTAGATAAACTTCCCTGTCTCTGAAGTCCGGGTCATCGTCTGTCATTTAACGAGGAGCCATCTACACGAGCTTAAAACCTTTGAATAGTTTAAATGTAAGCTCGTGTCCGAGAAAATTTAATTTCTCGTTTTGAGGGTAAGTTATCGTTGACGAGATAAACTCCCTTTCTCTGAAGTTCGGGTCACAGACTGTGATTTGAATGTAAGCCATTGTGCATGAGCTTAAAAACTTGGAATGTTTTAATATAAGCTCATGCCCGAGAAAAATTAATTTCTCGTTGTTAGGATAAGTTTATCATCGGCGATAAACTTTCCTTTCTTTGATGAACGAGTTACAGTCTGTGATGTGACTGTAAGTCCTTGTGTAAACTTAACCACGAATCCCCTGAGACACTTATTTCTCTGATATCTGCTTCTTCAGCAACCAAACTCTAAGAGTATCCTTAGTTGAACGGTATACAATGATTGGACCGCTTCGTTCTTTTGGGACATCAACTTTGGTACCTACATTCTCATTAGGAGTTTGCATGCTTTGATATGGGTTAGCGATATCTATTTTAGAAGCAAGTGGGGGTTCACAGTTGTTTTTTCTTGTGCCAGAGGCGACCTGAGTGGATGATTCACTTGTCTTAGTTGGCAAACGTTTCCGTTTATAGAAAACCTTAAGTTCAGGCTTAAGTGAAGTATCATCTTTATCAGTTTCCTCCCTAGTAGACTTAGTAGAATCGGAGACTATCCTAGTTAAAGGGCACTCGTTTCCTACAAGAGTGAAAGTTCTGCCAGTGGGGCGCCAAACTTTACCAAAGGGTTTGATTTTAGCTATCCACTGGGACTTAATTCTAGCACGGGAGTTCACCTCATTAAGAAGGTTCTTGATACAAGAATCATGATTTGCCGTAAAGACACATTTTCTACATGTTTTACAAGTAGCATATTTAATGTCCGAGTAAGATCTAGAATTCCTGAACGATTGATTGATGCTCCTAGGATTTGACATGCTACGGTTAGCAGTGTTGGGTAATCTAGAAGGCCTCTGTCTAGGGTTGAAAGTCTTATCTCTTACTTGTGTCTTTTGAATAGCTTCCCTTAGATCATATTTATGGTGAACGTCATTTGAACTAGTTCTAGACGTGGTCTTGGTATTTTTAGAGAAACTAGAGGCAATCATGTGATTAGGTCTTGCTAAAGCTGTTTTGGTCACATTGGGCCTAGTTGCAGGAGTGACTGGTCTAGAAAGATGAACCAAATCAACTTGGGACGCAAACCGCGGTCTCGAGGATTGTGGTCGCTCGGATCTAAATGCAGTAGGTTGTCTGATAGTCGGTTGTCTGACAAACTGATTTGTAGGCGGTTTCCCCAAGATTGATGGTTTTTCAAGCTTAGTGTCCACACTAGGTCCTCTATTTTTCCTTAATTCGTTTTTCAACGCAGCTATAGCAAAAACCTTTTCTTGAACTTGAGCTTTTAAGGTTTCATTCTCTTTGAGCAATCTATCTTGGGATGCCAATTTAGACTCTCGTAACTGAATTTGTTTCAAAAGATTTTCCTTTTCAGCTTTAGAATCTAAAACTTTTTGATCCAATTTTCTTTCAAGAACAACGTTTGACTTTTCAAGTTTTTCAAAGTATGTTTCAAATTTGTTCGTTTTCTTAGAAAATTCAAGTTTGGCATCCTCAAGATCATTTGATTGTTGAGCTACAATCGTTTCGAGCTCTCTAATCTTAGAATCAGAAGCAGTCAATGAAGCAGTCAAAAGACAATTATCATGATGTTTAGCATTTTGAACACTTGCTCCCCCATTATGACTCACATCGGATGAAGCAGAAGTGGTATTTCTATCACTCTTTTCCATCCCATGTTTTTCATAATTAGGTTTAGAATGCTCAATATGCGGCATGGCATCAACATATACATCATAAACAACATTACATTGTACCATGTTTGTAGGCTCTTCGTCATAAACGGGTGAGGTGTCATCAAAAGAGATCTCGTGAACATTCCCTGACGTGCCACTGGTATCATGTTGTCCTCCTGATTCCGTGCTCTTACCATCGTTATGCTCCAAGTTGTCAACCGTATGACCATTCTCCTCTTGCATCTGCGTCATTGATTCTTGCACTCCATTATCATACGCTTGCTGAAGTTGTGATCGTTGATAAATCGAAGACGAGACCGATGTCATGAGTTTCAATATTGTATCACGGAAAACTCGAAGCTCGGTATGTGTATCTCGAAGAAAAGATTGGCAAATCACTGAACTTTCAGACTTGATGATATTGTATTGGAGGAATGGCGTGAGTTGTGTCACAAGAGTCCTATATGCAAGTGCCGATGCAGAGTGATTGAAGTTTTCATTGTTGAGTTGCTCGGCGAGTTGGGTCAAAGTGGTGAAAATTGAGTCGATGAATATATGACGATCTTGACCAAAGATTGTCACAAATTCGCTCCCTCCTTGAATCCTCGAAAGAGTGACAAGATGAGACTGAAGCATTTGAAATGAAGTGATGCCACTTTTTCTAACTTTGTTTTGCATTGAATGCGATTCTCCCTCTTGAAATGTCGAACTCAACGAATCCATTGAATGTCGATAAAAAAATGATTGTGGATGTGGTAGTTTTCGGAATTTAACAATTCGTGAAAAAAAACGAAAGACCCGTAAATCACACTTAAAATTCCTCGATAAATCTTTTCTCGGTTCAAAAATTGTTGACGGCTCAATCGATGATAAATTAAACCCGATTAAATTCGTAGCCACTAAAAAATTCAAATGTTGCCAATTTTCTCGGTCTCGTCAAAAGAGTTTTGTCACTTTGTCTCAAAATTTGTCTTCAAATCCGGCCACAAAAACTTTTAACCCGTTAAGTATTTTATCACTAGATTCTTTCGAAATACCCGCCTCAACCGATGTACCAAATCCAAAAAATAACGATTGACAAATATACAAAATTAACTTAACTAAAAAATTAACTTGAAAATATTAAAAATATAAAAACTTAACTTAACTTTTAAAAAAATTAACTTAACTAAATTCAAAAAAAAAAAATTTAAAATAAAAACTCTGATATATTTGAGACTTTTCAAAAAAAATCAACAAAGCGTTTAAAATAAAAATTAACTTAACTAAAATACACAAATGTTTTATATGGCCTAAAGGGGTATAAATATCCTAATCTTTTATTAGATCTTGTATTTGTTTAGGAAATGGAAGAACGTGGCGTAATATAACACAACGTGTATAAGCCAAAAGTTTGACTAATGAATAGAACCAGCTGTATTCAAATGGAACGTGGCTTGTTACTCAGAATTTTATCTCCTATCAAAATAAAAAAAACACAGCCTCGTTTCCTCCGTCCTACATACTATATAAGTCAACCCTAAAGGTAATCAACCCTAATATCTCTCGATCTTAAACACACGCAGCCTCCTTAAAAAAATCCTCTCAAATCTTCACAAAACCTCAGTCACACTAAACCAATTCTCATCTTAAATCAGAAACTAATAAATCCTATAGAATCACCATCTACTGATCACCATAAAAAATTGATGAGACTGCTTTTATACATAGTCTCATCGTCCAAATCGGGCTTAAAATGCATAAAATATCATTAAAACTACCAAATATATGCTCGTGTTTGTTGCTTGTGTATTTTAGGTACGGATATTGAGAAAAGACAAAAAGATCACAAGAATCATTCAAAAACGAACACGGGAAACGAAGCCGCACAATGAACCGGACCCAAATCTGGAATTTCCAAATATGACCTTGAAGTTTTGAAGATTGGCAAGAATGGTCCCTCTACTATTAAAGACTTGGCAATTTATACCCTTGCAAATCTCATTTATTGCATTTGGGTCCCTAAATTACCAAGTATTTACAAGAACAGCCCTTGAAGAATAAAGAATTGGCATAAGAAGTCCTTATTCATGGTTTGCAAAGTTATTGTGCCAAAAATGTCAAATGCCCAAAGTTGTTATAAAAGGATTTGAGGTTACTTGCTGTTTATTACAACATGAAGAAAGAAGGAAACTTGAGGGGGCCAAACTGCCAAGACAACAAAACCCTCACCACCATTCAACTCTTGACACCTCACCAATACCCGACCCTACCCATTATTCCTACCCATACCTGTCCAAAACCCAACCAGCCCACAACCCAAACCCACCAGGTTTATTAAATAAACCTGGTCAAATGGTCAACACTTTTTCCCACTTAACACAAATTTTAAAAACATTTACCCCCATTTCGGATCTAATCACCCCTTAATCCCAGATAAACCCTACAAATCCCCAGCCTCAATCACCCTTAATTCAAAGGGGTTTTGCCCCTTTTTGTGCAGAATGCTAATTAATCACATCCTCACCCCATCCCACACCAAAACCGTGACCCAGACACACCCATGTGTCTTGTAGGCACCCCCCTGCCCCGTCTCTTTCACACAAAACCCTAAACCCGACCAAACAAGCGACTCACATTGATTCCTTGGTCCCCAATTCGTGTTAAACGGCTAAGATCACTTCATCACAACTGGCATATCACATGGAGCCTTTTTTGACCAATTTCAAGATAAAGACCAAGGGTAGCATTGGCATTTCATACCATTAGGGTTTTATGATTCTAGATTGTTCTGTAGCCATTATATAAGGCACCCCTAGCTTAGCATTTTTTCTTGTTCCAGATTTTTTTTCAAAGATTATGTAATGCCTTTTTAAATTAATTAAAAGTTGGTATTTTCTTGTTATGAAATTATAATTCCTTTTTACTTTGTTTTTAAAAGTTGGTAGTAACTTGTGAAAAAATCTGAGTTCCATTAACATTTCTTCAAAACATTTTGTGTTTTGAATTTTCAGTAAAAGGTTTCTGAAAAAGTAGGATTTTTGGTAAAAATCTTGTTCTTAATTTGTTTTTTCCAGATAGTGAGTGTATTGTGTAAGTGTTTTTGAAGAAAAACATTTGAGAAGATTATTTGAGAAAGTTTGAAGAAGGAAGAAAAATCAGATTGTTGGAATTGTGCCTTTGCATTTGTTCTTAGCAGGTTTCATTGGAACTTGATTAGTCCAAGGTTCAGCACAGACCCGGGTCTGTTTGGAGGTGGCTAAGCAGCCATTGTGGGACCTGGATGTGGGTCCCACAAGGTAAATCTCTTGTTCCTTGTTTGAATTTTCAGAAAGTAGTGTTTTTTTTTGGTAATGGGTTTCCCCGGTAAATAGATTAACCAAAAAAACAGTGAAGTACAAATGGAATGTGGCTAAAGTACACATTAACCTTCAAGCTACAAACAGCTTGAATAAACATCCAAATCTAGTGCTTATGACAGGCCATAAACACTTACAAACACCTAGTACACAACGAAACAAACCAAACTAGCTAATAGCTGTCGTGAAGGAGTTTCCACCTGCATTTGTTTTAGAGAATAAATTGGTTGTTTCATCATATACCACTTCAACCTCGTCATCTTCATCATCATGATCCAAAACAGAGTAAGAATTTGATGTAGATAAACCAGCACCGGATGATGACGTAACAATAGACTTCAACTTGGGCAAAGAACCAGTCTTCGCACTAGTCACCCCCTTCTTCGGGTTACTAATTGTAGCTTTAGGCACAAATTTGACATTCGGTTGAACCGATGGACCAGTAAACTTACCACCCTTAATAGAATTCGGCATATTCGTCTTTTTCTTTCTTTTGGTCACCGTTTGGAAACCATCATTATTCTCAACAATAGGAATAGCAACAGAAGTAGATGGACCAGTACTAGCAGTAGGAACTATAGGAGAAACAACCACCTTATTAGAGCATTTATCAAGAGAGTGACCAAAAGTCTGACACTCAGCACATCTAGGAGGTCTCCATTCATATTCAATACGGATAGTTTCCTTTGTAAAACCCTCCCCCGAAAGAGAAGGGACACCAATTGTTACAACATCCACAAAATCAGCCTCAGCATTAACCTCAATTAAGCATCTAGCAAAACTACTCCGACCCCATGACTCCTTACACATAGAACTAGTATAGGAATCTAGCATTACAGGTTTACCAATGAAAGAAGCAATCAACCTAATTCCATCTTCTTCAAACACTTGAATAGGCACATCATGTAATTTTACCCAAACAGGAATATGAGTCAATTCTTCTTTGATCAACCTAGTATCAATCGACCATTTTTTGAGAATGATCGGAGATTTACGAATCAACCACGGTCCCTCTTCTAACACAGCTTCCAACCGAGCAAGTGACTTGAATTTGAAAAAGAAAAAACCCTTAGAATTCATCATGATCCGTGTCAACCCATGTTTCACCCAGTTGTTTCTAACAAAATAATTCACCACAGGGAAAGCCATTCTCTTTCCAATAAAGTAACCATATAGAGTATGTTCAAGACGATTACTGACCTTCTGAACCACTTTACAAGGAATAGAGACATTTACACCTTCAAAAACATCTTCTGACACCAAGTGACGGAAACTACCAGTATCTGCGGACTGCTCCTTTTCTTTTGCACTAGTATCATGACTACAAGTAGAAGCAAGCGTATCCATTTTATTAGAAAAATCAGTGGTAATATCCTCAATCGACTGTATACTTGTATCATCCAGACCAGTAGGTACATCATCAACCTTCGACAGGACAGTCTTACTCACACTGACACCTTCTTCACTAGATAGAGACACAGACATATTAACAAACTCATCTTTTTGCTGCGAACCTAGCCCAACATGCTCCTTTCGAACCACAAAGCCCTCACCAGCAAACGATGATCCCTCACGCTCATGCAAACCCAATTGAAAAACCATAGGAGAAGACATAGTGACAACCTCATCTTGCTGCACATCGAATGATGGGTATGAAACCCTAACCGGTTGCGTGTTTGAGGAAACCCTATGATCAATCCCCTCCTTCGCAAGCAAACCGAATTCATAAGTGCACAACATATTAAATACTTCTTGGGATCAAGCACTAGACACCAAGGACCAAAAGTCATATTCATTCATCTTCAAGCTGCGCATAAACTCATGCACTTCGCTAGCAGTTTCCAGTTGCACCCCAAACACCTTCCTAATCACATCCATGTTACAGGACTGCATACTGTTGAGTAACGCAGCCTTTTCTCCCAAATCCATCTTAGAGTAATCGTTTGATTCCATACCCTAAAATCGATTAAATTAACCTAAAGAATAATAACACGTGATACCTTCAATACAATGTCAACCGACCAAAAAACCCACCAGAAAAAGACAAAAGACGATTAACCTAAATAGCACAACCAATCGAATCACCAATTAATGCTACCCAGAAATAATGTACCGAGAAAATTGATTATCAATGGTGCGCATTAAATTAACTAATCCAACAAGCAGCTCACGAATCCCAATAGCAAGAATCTAAAAGAATTATTGACGTTAGGGTAGTAATATGTAGTGGAGTTAATGAATAAACCTAATAAATAGCAAAGAGACAAGACCCAAGACAAAAGTCAATCAGCTAATCCCTAGGAACCGACTAATCTACCAAACAAAGCAAAGTATACAATTACAAAGAATGTAATTCGTATAAAATACTGTGTCAACAGATCACACCGACTAAAAGGAGAATTAACAAATCGAAATAACAAGGGTTTTGTACATCTTGGCCGCCATTAGAGAAAACTAGGGTAACCAGTGTACGCAAAAACTTATTTTCAGAAAGTAGTGAATTTTGTGATTTATGTGAATTGATGAGCTTATGGTGTAAAATGTTCTTGTGTTATTTGATTATGCTAATTTGTGTTTGTTATGCATGTTAGAGTAAGTTTTAATCAGTTTGGTTGAGGTTGAAAAGCTTATGGTTAGTTAAAAATTGAATTTCAGATTTAAAGGGGTGTTTGGATCTAGTATTTTCTTGAGTTTGGCTAAACAATCTTGGCTTATTAACTGGTCTAACACACTTCTTAGGGTGTTATTAGGTTGTATGTCATTAGGTTTTCAGTTTGGTAGAGATTAGAACTCATTTGCATGATAAAATTGGCTTAAGTGGTAAAAATCAGTTAAGTGCCTTTAAGTGACTATTTTCTGAAATTTGTGCCTTCAATCTTGATCATTGTTAAAGGGTAGGCTAAATTAGGGTTTGCAATAGATTGTATGCTAATTGGTCAGCTTATATGCAAGCTTTTAGCTTAAAATTCGTATTTGTGCAAGTGAAATTGGTCAACTGTTCATCAGTCAAACATAAGCTTAATCAGAAACTTCTAGGGCTTATTTTTCTTGATTTTTGTTAGTGATTGTGTGTTTTTCTTGCATATATTGACTCCCTATACTCAACTGAGTATAGGGGTGCCTTATTGTCCAAAATAAGCACTCAATATAAGCTTTCCTAAGCTTATAGCTTTAATTGATCAAAAAAATACACTAGCAGTGGGAACATCATTCCCCCTGTTTGTTCAAAAGTTAGTACTGCTAAAGCTAAAGGACAAAAGCCCCAAAGTGTCACTTTCAGAAAGTTTAATATTTTGTCTTTTGTGCCCTAAAATTGGAATTAGAGTTTCAAATTTGTTTCATCATTTTTCTTATTTAATTTCTGATTTTTCAGTTTAAAAATATTTTTATTTACTGTTCATTTAGTATTTATTAGATTAAATAGCATTTTTAATTAACTTTTATATTTCTGTTTTTGGCATTTAGTGCCAAAAATACTTATTTTTCAGATTAAACATTTTTCTTAGATTTAGAAAAACATTTTAAGATTTTTAGTTAAAAAAGTTTTACTGTTCACTTTTTATTTAATTTTTAGAATTAATTTAAGTTAATTAGGGTTTTATTTAAACTGCTTTTGTCTTTTAGTGAAAAATTTATTATTTTTCAAACTTTTTCATTTTTCTTCTGTTCATTAGAGTAAATTAGGATTTTTAAAATTGTTAAATTAATTTTAGCAATATTTTATTATTTTTTATAATTATTTTTGTTTTAAAATAGTTTTTAGTGATTTAAAAATAGAAAAATAGTTTTTAAAATTTAAGAAAAATACTTTTTAGTCTTTAGATAATATTGGTAAGTTATTTGTTCAATAAAATAATATTTTGGACATTTTGATTAATTATATTTAATTTTAGGGCTTTAATTAGCATTTAAAATTGAATATTTAATTAATAAAAGGTTTTAAAATATTTTTATTGGATTTTTATTCTTATTTATATTATTTTAGACTACTTTTAGCTTTTAATTAATTTTTAGGTTTAATTTTTTTTTAATTTTGTAGTTTTTTTACGGTTTTACGTGAACACCTTTTCGTCTTAGCTCGATCCGTCTTCGTAACCGTCATTTCTTTCTTATTTCTATTTTCTTTTCTTCTCAATATAATCACAAACATTAATCAATTCTTAACACAACACACTAGCCTCCTTGGGAAATGAACTTGAACTTAATTGGTCATTAGTGCTTGGTTTTCCTAAACCGACACTTAATACTTGTCACTTTTGCTCTCTTTTCCTAAAGAGTAGTAAAACCACTACATCATTTTGGCGCCGCTGCCGGGGAGGCGTGTTGTGTTTTTATTGAACAATTGTTGTTTTTTTATATGACCATAATTAGTATTTGTATTAGTAGCACTCTACTAATATGTATTATCGTTTTTCGGTTTTGTGTGAATACTATTACTATATTGTATACGTAGAGCAATAAATTCACAAGTACTCCAAATACGTGAGAAATCACAACCTTGACTTGGGAGGTCATTACCCAATCATTATATTCGAATCTCAAACCAAAGAAAAAAGGTAAAAACAGATAAATACTTTCGTGAAGCTCGATTTTGAAAAATACAAACTATAAGGTGGGTATAAGGCGGTTGTATTTCACGACCTAAAGGAAAAAGGCTCTTAAGTGCTTCGCGCCGCCTCGTTTCCTCCGCTTGCTTGTGCGTATTTTGAGATTGAGAGCTAATCGAGGGTTTTGCCGCCCAAAGTATTACTTAAGTATCATATATATTTTCTTGGTTTCATTTGATTAAACCCTCTTGAACGATTTGGTGTTCCACCATCGTTCTAAAGTCATCGAAGGCGTTCACTACACGTGATCGTTTTCATTCCTTGAGGCTTCTTTAATCGAGAGATTTGATTAAAGAGGAGATTTGTAGATTTGTGTCTACCTAATACATTCCACAAAATCCAAAAAAAGTAAAAACAATCAAAAACCACAAAAAAACTGAAAAATACAAAACACCAAAAAGAATCTTCTTTGCTCGTCTCCACGTTGTACGTGACGTTTATGCTAACTCGTAATCAAGCAAAACGTGCACGTAGACGAAAGAACAAAACTCTCACTCCAACTCATTCTAGTGAGGAGTCTCCTATTGACGAACCCATTGTACGAGAAGCACCAACCATGGCGAATCGAACTATGATGGAGTTACTTCAAGCACCCATCGAGGGTTATGGAGAAGCTATTGTGATTCCCGCTATCCTTGCGGAGAATTTTGAGGTGAAAACGGGTTTGTTGTCGATGATCCAAAACAACAAATTCCGTGGTGATGAGAAGGACAATCCTCATAACCACATTCGCCAATTTAATCGTCTCACCGCCACTTGCAAGTTTAAGGACGCCTCTAATGACTCGATTAAGATGCTGCTTTTTCTGTATTCCTTAGCGGGGCCCGCTAAAATTTGGTTAGAGAAAGAGCCACCCAATTCTATATTGACGTGGAAGGATCTCGTTTCAAAATTCGTGAACCAATTTTTTCCGCCCTCTAAGACTACGCATTTGAAAAACGAGATTTCTAAATTTTTCCAAGAATCAAATGAAAGTTTTTCAACGGCTTGGAATAGGTTTAAGGAGATGTTGCATGAATGTCCCCATCACGGTTTTTCCGACTTGCACCAAATTGACACGTTTTACAATGGACTTAATGATCATGAAAGAGATTATTTAAATGCCGCCGCGGGTGGTAATTTTTTGTATAAAACGGTTGAGGAAGCTTTGGTCATAATTGAGAATAGGTCTAAGGTTTATAGCCCTCGTAACACATCGAGTGTTGCCAAATTGGGCTCGTCATCGTCTCGTAGCATTAATTCTTTACATGATGAAGCAAATGAAGAAAATCGGTTTTTTGATAGATTTGCTAACCTTATGTCCCATTGGAAAGCTCAAGAAGCTTCGAATTCCGCTTCGGTTAAAGCGGTTTCTAAGAGTTGTTTGTCGTGTGGTGGAGCTCATGATCTTTCCAAGTGCATTACCGCGGATGGTAACACTTCGAGTGCTTATGTAGCCACGGGAACTTATAACCAAAACGGCCAAGGTTCCCGCCAAAATCAAGCTCCACCAAATCAAAATGCTAATAACTATCGAAACAACAACCAAGGTGGTAATTATCAAGGCAATCAACGTAATTACAACAAGGGTAATTATCAAAGTGGAAATGGGTAAATTTCAAACCAAAACCAAAACCGTGATTTTCAAACTACCACTCAAGGTTTTCAAAATGATCACACCAAAAATCTTCAAGGAGAATTTTTGAATTATGCTAAGGCAAACGATGCTAAGTTTGGCAATATGCAACGTGAAATGGTTAGCTTAAGATCCGAGTTGAAAAACGAGCTTAAAAACGAGCTTAAAAACGAACTTGCTAATGAACTTAAAATTCATGCTAATAAAATGGAAGGAAATGTTCAACGACTCCAACAAAATCAACAAAAAATGGAGCAAGGTCAACATGAAATTAAGCAAGAGTTGTTAAAAGCGGATGCTAGGCAATCCAAGTTTGAAGACCGAATGGGAAAAATGTTTGAAGCTATCATGTGTAAACCTTCTTCTTCGAGTGGTCTTCCTAGTGATACCATCGTGCACCCGAAAGGAGAATTGAAGGTTATTACTACTCGTAGTGGTAAAACTTTCAATGAACCCATCTCTCGTCCAAGTACTTCTATGGAGAAGGAAAAAGAGAAAGAACCCGAGGTGGTGGTAGAAAAGGAGCAAATTCCAAGCCCACGAAGTACCGCTCAAACCACACCTACGGTTGAACCCACACCAATCATGGAACCCGAGATTCCAAGGCCGATGCCGATGCCTATGCCCCAACCCACACCACCCTTACCATACCCTTCAAGACGAGACAAGGAAAAGGCACAAGAACAAAATAATTATCAATTTGAACTTTTTATGAAAATGTTTCGTGACTTGCATTTTAATATAAGTTTTGCCGACGCCTTAGTCATGATGCCTCGATTTGCCGCGAACTTCAAAAGTATGTTGAATAACAAAGAAAAATTACAAAAATCGTCTAGTTGTTCATCGGTTTTTCTTAGCCGCATACCTCAAAAAGTCGGTGATCCCGGCAAGTTTTGAATCCCATGTGCTATACAAGACATGGAAGAATGCTACGCCTTGGCCGATCTTGGTGCTAGTATTAATTTGATGCCTCTTGAGATTTTTAAATCGCTCAATCTTCCCAATCTCACTCCTTCAAGAATGTCAATCGAGATGGCCGATCATTCTACGATTCTAGCTTGTGGAGTTGCCGAGGACGTCTTTGTGAAAGTTGGAAAGTTCTACTATCCCGTAGACTTTATTGTTGTTGACATTCCTATCGATCCTAAAGTTCCTCTAATTTTAGGTCGATCATTTTTGGATACCTCGAGAGCACTTATCGATGTGCATGCTAGGAAAATCACTCTTCGTTTCAATGAGGAAGAACTCGTCATTAACGCAACTCAAAACTCCACACTTTCTCATGTGTATTCTATCACGTCTTTGTACAATGTCAATCCCATCAAAAACATTTGCAAAAAGATTTCAAATAGAGTTTTAGGAGTTATTGAGAAAAATGAAGTTCCGTCCCCTCCGCCGGTGGAGGTTAAGAGTGTTAAGCCCACGATTCCAATTGTGAATGATTCTTCGGATGATGAATGTGTTGATCCCGATGGGGGAGTTTTCTTTGTTGACAAACGTTTTGAGAACTTACCACCACCTTTACCAAAACGGTTTTCAAATGTGAGAATTTTTAGTGTGACTAACATTGCTTTAGAAACACCAAATATTTTTGACATAATTAAGTCGGGTTTTCACAAAGAGAGTTTAAAAGATGAAAAAGGAAAAGATTTTAAATTGAATTTAAAAGATTTTTCTACAATTCTAACTCCGTCATCACCACGTGTATTGAGAGCTACAAGCTCGTCTTCTCCTTTTGACGATGCTTTGTGTGGACTTAGTGTGGGGGAAGCCCCTTATGTTCCCTTCCTTTTCTCCACCGAGGACGAGATATTTGATCTTGGAATTGCTTATAAAGGGAAATCTCGGTCTTCCACCGATGCAATAAATGGAAAATCTTTCTATTTGATTGGTGCGAGTCTACCTCGAGTAGCTCAATGTTTTCATGACTTACCCATTGTCCCACCCTTCTATTTCTTTTCATCTATTTTCTTGAAACCCTTTGGGTTTATGTTGGCACATGATGAAGTGGCGTTGGTTTGTTTTTCCAATGAAAACGAGAACGCCATCTTCGATCCCGATATTTTACACCATCAAAGGACTTAGTCCTTTATACCGGTTGTTTTTGGGCCTTGTTTATCATGTAAGCCCCACTAAAAATTGACCATACCATGATTATCCCTAAATGATCACATTTATGGGGATTCGAGTCGAGCTTTTGACTCGGTTATCAAAAACAAGGTGCCTCATGAGGGAGACCCATGCTTATCCATGTACATATTATTGCTTTCTAATTAGTTAATGTGAGGGGATTTGTGCCCTTCCAACCTTTGTTCTGTGGTTGTTTGTGAATTTTGGTTTTTAGATCATGATCTTCACGATTGGAGCCTCTCGTGTTCGTTTTATGGGAGCACTCGATCGTTTGCTTTGAAGACTTTCTCAATATCCAAATGATATATCCTTATTTATTCTAACCTTAGGTTTTTAGCACACTTCATAAACGGCTATTGATTTAACGGTTACACCCTTTCCATGCTAGATTAGGCATTCGACTACGTCTCTAGTATGGGGGTGTTTGCACCCCTAGACTCGAAACATTGAGGACAATGTTTAACTTTAGTATGGGGGGGTGAATAGATACTTGGGTGAATAGATACTTGCCTTGCCAAACCTTCACGCTTTCCAAAGTTTATCTTTTTGTTTATCGTTTTGTTGCAAAATAAGGCTAAAAATGGCCAAATTTTAAAAAATTTCCCATGTTTTATAAGTGTTTGAAGACAAGAATGTAGATTTTCCGATGGCGAGAATAAGAGTAATTTTTTACTCGACCGTGCGTGTTGAGCACTTAGCTTTGATTCCTTAACTACACATTACGCTAAGTCTCTTAAATGAGGACGAGAAATGATAGGGTTAATTATAAGTTACTATGCTAAACGTAGAGTACTCGTATTCTTTCAAAAACTCGTGTGTTCTCGTTGTTTGCTTATTCTCCCTTCGCATGTAAATATTTTTTGCTTAATAAAATATTGACTTAGCGGTTTAGTTAGGATTGTTGGGTTTCTAGTCTTTTCTAGTAGCTTCCGTGTAATTAAATTGGAAAGACATTAAGGTATCGCCAGCGTCACGGTTTTGAAGTATTGGCACCCGAATAATCGAAAGCTTCACCCAATAATAAGATTTCAAGTGCTCACCTAAATCTAGCAAACAATTTGAAGCCCCACAAGGCCGAAAAATCTATGCAAAATTGAAAGTGAATCAAGCCTTAATCTTCTAAGCTTTAAAGATCTAAAATTCGCTTTTGCGTGAGGATATACGTCTTTGGCTAATAAAACCACCGATGAGGCGGATAATAAAAGGCAAGGCAAGACCGAAGTCATAATAAAAGCTTCATGGCGAAGTTGAATAAAAGATGGAGGTAAACCAAAGATAATAAGGCCCTTCCGTTAGGGGGCGTATAAAAGTCTTGGTAATAAGTCTCATGTTCAAAACCGTTATAAAACCGTGTTTATCGATTCTTCTTGTCAACTTAATTTTTTTGACATTGTTGTCTATTAGGAGGGGTTATTGATTTGATGGTCTTGGTTACACCGTTAGGACTCTATTTTTAGACCTAAATCTCTATTATCGCATAAGTCAAACAATGTATCCTCGTGAAACATTCAAGACAAAATAAAATATAAGAGATACAACTTAGGAATAATGGGAGGATAAGTACGTGATTAGGGCATATGAGTAGTGTTAGCATTACTAACTTATAATGACAATGATCTCGTTGCACGCTTGGCATGGAATTAGGGTGAAAATCGAGGACGATGAAATTATTTCTAACGAAGCATTCACGTGTTCTTATTCTATGAACCTAAACGTCCCATTTTGCGATGAAAATCATACATTATGTCTAAAACGTAAGTAGTAGTAGTAATAGTAGTAGTTCAATAAAGTGTATAAAAGTGAAATTTGGAGGTGCTACGATACTTTATTCTAGCATTGCGTGAGGGCACGGCAATGGTTTAGTATGGGGGAGTGATGAGACTGCTTTTATACATAGTCTCATCGTCCAAATCGGGCTTAAAATGCATAAAATATCATTAAAACTGCCAAATATATGCTCATGTTTGTTGCTTGTGTATTTTAGGTACGGATATTGAGAAAAGACAAAAAGATCACAAGAATCATTCAAAAACGAACACGGGAAACGAAGCCGCACAATGAACCGGACCCAAATCTGGAATTTCCAAATATGACCTTGAAGTTTTGAAGATTGGCAAGAATGGTCCCTCTACTATTGAAGACTTGGCAATTTATACCCTTGCAAATCTCATTTATTGCATTTGGGTCCCTAAATTACCAAGTATTTACAAGAACAACCCTTGAAGAATGAAGAATTGGCATAAGAAGTCCTTATTCATGGTTTGCAAAGTTATTGTGCCAAAAATGTCAAATGCCCAAAGTTGTTATAAAAGGATTTGAGGTTACTTGCTGTTTATTACAACATGAAGAAAGAAGGAAACTTGAGGGGGCCAAACTGCCAAGACAACCAAACCCTCACCACCATTCAGCTCTTGACACCTCACCAGTACCCGACCCTACCCATTATTCCTACCTATACCCGTCCAAAACCCAACCAGCCCACAACCCAAACCCACCAGGTTTATTAAATAAACCTGGTCAAATGGTCAACACTTTTTCCCAGTTAACACAAAGTTTAAAAACATTTACCCCCATTTCAGATCTAATCACCCCTTAATCCCAGATAAACCCTAAAAATCCCCAGCCTCAATCACCCTTAATTCAAAGGGGTTTTGCCCCTTTTTGTGCAGAATGCTAATTAATCACATCCTCACCCCATCCCACACCAAAACCGTGCCCCAGACACACCCATGTTTCTTGTAGGCCCCCCCTGCCCCGTCTCTTTCACACAAAACCCTAAACCCGACCAAACAAACGACTCACATTGATTCCTTGGTCCCCAATTCGTGTTAAACGGCTAAGATCACTTCATCACAACTGGCATATCACATGGAGCCTTTTTTGACCAATTTCAAGATAAATACCAAGGGTAGCATTGGCATTTCATACCATTAGGGTTTTATGATTCTAGATTGATCTGTAACCATTATATAAGGCACCCCTAGCTTAGCATTTTTTCTTGTTCCAGATTTTTTTTCAAAGATTATGTAATGCCTTTTTAAATTAATTAAAAGTTGGTATTTTCTTGTTATGAAATTATAATTCCTTTTTACTTTGTTTTTAAAAGTTGGTAGTAACTTGTGAAAAAATCTGAGTTCCATTAACATTTCTTCAAAACATTTTGTGTTTTGAATTTTCAGTAAAAGGTTTCTGAAAAAGTAGGATTTTTGGTAAAAATCTTGTTCTTAATTTGTTTTTTCCAGATTGTGAGTGTATTGTGTAAGTGTTTTTGAAGAAAAACATTTGAGAAGATTATTTGAGAAAGTTTGAAGAAGGAAGAAAAATCAGATTGTTGGAATTGTGCCTTTGCATTTGTTCTTAGCAGGTTTCATTGGAACTTGATTAGTCCAAGGTTCAGCACAGACCCGGGTCTGTTTGGAGGTGGCTAAGCAGCCATTGTGGGACCTGGATGTGGGTCCCACAAGGTAAATCTCTTGTTCCTTGTTTGAATTTTCAGAAAGTAGTGAATTTTGTGATTTATGTGAATTGATGAGCTTATGGTGTAAACTGTTCTTGTGTTATTTGATTATGCTAATTTGTGTTTGTTATGCATGTTAGAGTAAGTTTTAATCAGTTTGGTTGAGGTTGAAAAGCTTATGGTTTGTTAAAAATTGAATTTCAGATTTAAAGGGGTGTTTGGATCTAGTATTTTCTTGAGTTTGGCTAAACAATCATGGCTTATTAACTGGTCTAACACACTTCTTAGGGTGTTATTAGGTTGTATGTCATTAGGTTTTCAGTTTGGTAGAGATTAGAACTCATTTGCATGATAAAATTGGCTTAAGTGGTAAAAATCAGTTAAGTGCCTTTAAGTGACTGTTTTCTGAAATTTGTGCCTTCAATCTTGATCATTGTTAAAGGGTAGGCTAAAGTAGGGTTTGCAATAGATTGTATGCTAATTGGTCAGCTTATATGCAAGCTTTTAGCTTTTAAAATTCGTATTTGTGCAAGTGAAATTGATCAACTGTTCATCAGTCAAACATAAGCTTAATCAGAAACTTCTAGGGCTTATTTTTCTTGATTTTTGTTAGTGATTGTGTGTTTTTCTTGCATATATTGACTCCCTATACTCAACTGAGTATAGGGGTGCCTTATTGTCCAAAATAAGCACTCAATATAAGCTTTCCTAAGCTTATAGCTTAATTGATCAAAAAAATACACTAGCAGTGGGAACATCATTCCCCCTGTTTGTGCAAAAGTTAGTACTGCTAAAGCTAAAGGACAAAAGTCCTAAAGTGTCACTTTTAGAAAGTTTAATATTTTGTCTTTTGTGCCCTAAAATTGGAATTAGACTTTCAAATTTGTTTCATCATTTTTCTTATTTAATTTCTGATTTTTCAGTTTAAAAAGATTTTTATTTACTGTTCATTTAGTATTTATTAGATTAAATAGCATTTTTAATTAACTTTTATATTTCTGTTTTTGGCATTTAGTGCCAAAAATACTTATTTTTCAGATTAAACATTTTTCTTAGATTTAGAAAAACATTTTAAGATTTTTAGTTAAAAAAGTTTTTACTGTTCACTTTTTATTTAATTTTTAGAATTAATTTAAGTTAATTAGGGTTTTATTTAAACTGCTTTTGTCTTTTAGTGAAAAATTTATTATTTTTCAAACTTTTTCATTTTTCTTCTATTCATTAGAGTAAATTAGGATTTATAAAATTGTTAAATTAACTTTAGCAATATTTTATTATTTTTTATAATTATTTTAGTTTTAAAATAGTTTTTAGTGATTTAAAAATAGAAAAATAGTTTTTAAAATTTAAGAAAAATACTTTTTAGTCTTTATATAATATAAGTAAGTTATTTGTTCAATAAAATAATATTTTGGACATTTTGATTAATTATATTTAATTTTAGGGCTTTAATTAGCATTTAAATTTGAATATTTAATTAATAAAAGGTTTTAAAATATTTTTATTGGATTTTTATTCTTATTTATATTATTTTAGACTACTTTTAGCTTTTAATTAATTGTTAGGTTTAATGTTTTTAAATTTTGTAGTTTTTTTACGGTTTTACGTGAACACCTTTTCGTCTTAGCTCGATCCGTCTTCGTAACCGTCATTTCTTTCTTATTTCTATTTTCTTTTCTTCTCAATATAATCACAAACATTAATCAATTCTTAACACAACACACTAGCCTCCTTGGGAAACGAACTTGAACTTAATTGGTCATTAGTGCTTGGTTTTCCTAAACCGACACTTAATACTTGCCACTTTTGCTCTCTTTTCCTAAAGAGTAGTAAAACCACTACATAAAAAATCTCATTACATCGAAAGTTAAACAAAATCCTTCACATCCACGAAGTGTAACAATCAAATACTATCGAGGCACAAATCGTCTTTATGATCTAAAAAACATAGGTCACGGGTAAGTCCTATCTATTTTGTTTTTGTTTCAGATTTGGATCAATGAAAGTTTTTCAAACTGAGATCTTGATTTTTTTGTGGGTTTGAGTCGAGTGTTGAGTATAGGTCTGAGTCTAGGTTGGTTTTGAATGTTTGTTGAGTCTTGAGGTTTTGGTCTGTGGGGTCTTGTATGAGTGGTGAGATTGAGTATGGGTGTGTAGTGATTTGTTGATCAAGAGATAAAAGTCGTGTCAAAAGTGAGTGATTTGTTTTAATGGTGTCGAAGGTGGTCGAGTCTTTCAAGGCAGTCCGTGTCGAGTTGTGTTGTGAGTCGAGTCTGTTTCGGTGGTGTTGAGTGTGAGAGGGATTCGAGGTTGGGTGGGGGGACAAGGGTGAGGGTGAGGGTGGTGTGAGGGTGAGTCAAGGGTGAGAATAGGTTTTGAGTGTGTGAGAGAGACGGGGTGAATGTTGGAGTCGAGAGTTGTGAGGTTGGTGATGGGATAGGGTAGATCGAGTCTTGTCTGTTTACTAAGTCGGTTTTGTTGTTTGTTTTGAGTCGAGAGTCAGTTTGAGTGTTATGTTTGATGGATTAGAGTGAGGGTGTTTCGAGACTGTGAGGGTGTGGGTGAGGGAAAGAGAGTGTGTCGAGTCGTCGAGTGTTTGTGGGTTTTGAGGGTGTTGGTTGACAGTTTTGAGAGAAGGTTTGGTTAGGGTCGAGTCTATGTTGATGAGTTTTTGAGTTTGTGAGTCTTTGTATGAGGTCTGTGGGTGTGTGGTTCGAGTTAAAGAGTGAGTCCGTGTCGAGTGTTTTTTGGTCTAAAAAATGATTTAACTCCAAGCTAATTTTAAACAACATCACTCTCATCGCAATATACAAACTCCATCGCAATGTTTTTCTTATTCATCTCAATATTCAAAACTAAGTCCATCGCAATATCAATAAGAGCCCACTCCATCGCAATATGTCAAACTTACAACCCATCGCAAAAAAAGTTAACTTTCCATCGCAATGTTTAATAACAATGCCATCGCAATATCAACAAAAGACCATCGGAATGTGTGAAAAAAATTTGGGCAGAGTTTTGTCTCAATGATCCTTGATCCCGTCGCAATCACGATCGCAAAGTGCTATCGCAATCAACGTCGGAATAAGGTATCGGAATAACTTGATCGCAAAGTAGAACCCTCGGGTTATTGCGATCGATGTACAAACCTTACGATCGGAATATGGCAACTTTCTATCGGAATGTGAAAAGATTATGCATCGGAATACTAGACCCTTTTCAGATACGATACAAAACGTTGATAAAATAAAATAAAAAAAACAAAACAGAAAAAGATGAAAGACTTGATAGAAAGAAAGACAAAACATGAAACTTTTTATCAAATAACAAAATTTGACAAAAAAAATTTTTTTATCAAAACAGTCTATAAGTAAATTGTTTAAAAGTAAATTGTTTAACGAAATTTTGTAAGAGACAAGAGTAAAAGATTTAATAGAAAGATTTTAGTAGAAAGATTTGACAAAATTTTTATCAAACCGTAACCTTAAAGAAAAAATAGACGAAAGAAAGAAAAAAAAATTGTGAAAGAAGGAAACTTTACCACCAAATCAATAGATAAAACGTGTCAATCCGAAGAATCAACCATGCTCTTGATACCAATTGAAGGATCGAGTTTTTCTAAGGATTAGGCATGTATGGATAAATCTATTGAATGGATGTAAGGGAAGAACTTAGAGAGAGAAAGAAGAGAGAGAAAGGAGAGGAAGATGAAAAGAAAGATGAAATGTGATTATGAAATGGAAGTGTTCAACAACAACAACAACCCCTCCTAACATGCTAGGAGGGGGGTTTATATAGCCCACCCTACATGTGGGCTATATGGGCTATATTGGATCACGAGCCCAATATCATTGGAGTGACCGATCCTTTCTACATACGTAAAAACGTATTTCCAACAATCTCCCCCAAAGGGAGGTCACTCCAAGTTAAAATGTCCTAAATAGTCTATAGCTCGTGATCTATGCTAATAATGATGTGACCGAGACTTTCCTTGGAAAAACGTATTTCCAACAATGTCTAGCGGAAGTGCGTCAACAGGACGAATCTTGTCATCAAACTCTAAGGGAAGGCCCTTGTACACATGGGTTATGCGTACAGAGTCTCTTAAAGGCATGGAAATGTTCAGTACATTCTCTAACGGCATAGGGGATATCCTAACATTCTTAGCATAAGCAGTAGAAATGACCGAATGAGTAGCACCCGTGTCAAATATAACACATGCAACTTGACCATACATATACAAGATTCCAGTGATGGTACATGTAGACTTGTTGGCCTGATCGCGAGAAGTCGTGTAAACGCGTCCACTAGTAGGAGGCGGCTTAGTATCAGCATGTCCAGATTTGCCCTCCATCTCGCCCTTGCGGCAGTCCTTCATGCAATGACCAGTAAGGCCACACTTGTAGCATGCTTCGCTGTCGCGGCGACATGGCCCTGGGTGCCTACGGTTGCAGGTAGTGCAAAGAGGATGAGTGTACCCTCCAGCAGGTGTCCTTGCTGGCTGGGATCCTGATAAGAACAGTATACATGATACATGGTAAAAGGTACAAAGGACAATGCGGAAAATTCGTAAGATGTAATACCAGTGATAGCTGGACGGTTAGGCTGTGAACCTCTTTGGTTCTGGTCCCTCCCGTTACCATGATTCTTGGTAGAAGATTGCTAATGTGTCAGAATTATGAGCTATTGCATGTAACATAAGAAAATGGGTAAGTGTAAGGACCTGCTGCTGGTGGAGTTTCCAGCGTTGTTACGGTAATTATCATTACCGCCACGCCTATCAGTAGCAGAACGGTCGTGAGTCTGACCGTTTCCCTTGGGCTGAGTAGGCTGTTGCTGAGTAGCCGGCTGAGACCGGTCCCCAATTTTCTGCCTGGAAGATGCAATTTAAAAGAGATATAAATGTTGATATATACTGAAAGAATACGGTTTGGTCACCGCTGAATAACGAATGTTTACCTCTTCTAGGGTCTCTCTGCTTCCCCGAACTCTTCTCTTTCTTGCAACATCTCCAACTTACGTGCTGCAATGGCCACTTGTGCCACTGTGTTGAACGTAGCACACACCAAGTTGATTGTGACCGATGTACGAAGAGCCCACTGGAAGTGGTATGCTTGCTCTTCGGGAGTACCTGCTGCTGAACCAGCCAAACGAAGGAAGCGTTGCATGAACTCGTTGTTGTTCTCCCCAGCTCTCTGTCTGATTCCATGGTACTCTCTCTTCAGCTTGTCTTGCTCAGCCTTGGGCAAGAACTGTCCCATCACTAAATCCCTGAACTGAGCCCAAGTCAAACCAGCCACCCAATTATCACCTCCCTCGGACTGCTTTAGTTCCTTCCACCATGATAGCACATCACCTTCGAACTTGTAACAGGCCAACCTCGACTTGAAGACGGGGTCGCAGCTCATTGCATCAAAGATCTTCTCAATGTGAGCCAACCAGCTTTCAGCTTCACTAGGGCTATCTGTTTTCTCGAAGGATCGAGGGCATAGTTTATTGAATCTCTCCAGCCATGTGACCAATTTTGCTGGAGGAGAAGGAGGAGGTACTGGGTGCTGTTGCTGATTGTTGGCAGCCTGCACCTCAGCCCTGATTTCGTTCCTCAGCTGAGGAAGCATAACTTGCATCGCAGCTTGGACTGTTGCATTGAGTTGTTCCTGCTCGCGTGTGAGAACCATATGATAGTATAACATAAAAATACATGATTAAACAGATCAAAACATAAAACATATACATGAAAAAAAATTTATACCAATAAATCATAAGAAAAAATTTATGCAGGAAAACTAGTACATGAATGCATGATGCAGTTTTATGAAAACTTTTATATGCGCGAGAGTGAACGCCTATGGTCAGTTCACTCAAAACAAAATACATGGCGAGGGGACGCCAATGGGTCGGTCCCAAAGTTAAAAGTTTCGATAAAAGAACATGCGACTAAATAGGGTCAATCCTGTACCAACCATTACTTAGTCATAAACCTGCGACAATGACATATATATGAATGCATGAAAACAATGAATGCATGAAAACCGACTGTCAGTTCTAGGAAGACCATAGTGACTACCCACTAATCACATGTCGTGTTTTGAGAGCCTACAGGAAACCTGGCTCTGATACCATAGTTTTAACACCCCATGTTGATAAATGGAATGTCACGCGTGATTATGGCGTGTCATCAAAGCATACAAGGATAAATGTCTTAAACATTACATGACCATAAAGGAAATACCGGAAACAAACATCGGTACCCCAAAGTAAAAGCTCATCACACACAAACATAAGTACAGGAAATAAAAAGGACTAAACAATGTCCATGGAAATGAGTAGCAAAAATGTATGAATAATGCATAAAGTAATGAAGGCTAGAAAGCTTCCAATCCATATGCACGTACGGTTAAAGTCTACGAGCATCCCTGAGTACCTGCCATTTTGGGAACATGAAAGGAAAACGGCTGAGCATAACGCTCAATGCACGGATATACAGCATATCATGAATAACATAAGCATAAACAACATATAGCAGCGGAATTGATTAAGTCGTGGAAAACCTGGTATAACTTAGTAAAATTGGTTTTATAGTTTGAAAAGCCTTATGTTTATCTTATAAAACAGTTTAACTTGTTTACCATTAACCAATATAGGTCATGAAATATCAACGTGCATGAATACTTGGAGGGGTGACCTCATCATGCAATTAGAGGGGTTGCCTCTAATTAATATAAGTTTGGGTATGAGGGATCAGCTCCTTGTGAAGGATGCAAGGCACACACCACGTTCACCTGAATAATCTGTAAACATGTAATCAAGGATGCACCCATACGCCCCACATGATAATATAATAAATGGCCAAAAGCTGAAAGGGACGTCACGAGCTATCACTCCGCCGTGGTGAAGTCATAACACTGGTGCCTCCAGTGTTATGGTTATGGTACCTCCATAACTAGGTGAAACTGGTCATGCATGTATATGGCTTAGGCATTTAAATAAACATAAGCAAATCAAAACATATAAAACATATACTGGAAAAACAGTTGGCTGCATACGGGGAATCCTAATAAGGAAAGAATGTCCATACTGACAGGACGGAGGATCCGTACCTTATGTCCAGTGAACGAAGAAGACGAACGGAAGAGAGTCCTACTTCGATCTCACTAATGCTACATAAATAGTATACGTGTATAAGTATCTTGATTACTGTGTACGTAACTGGTTCTATATCATGTCTTAGCTTGTTTTATATGTCCATGTCTTGTTTTACTGATTTTATCGTTATGCTATATTTATCATGTATTCTGGATATTGTGGTTAAGTATTACTTGTATTTCTTGTATTATTATACTTGTTGTGTAAAATAAGCAACTTTCTAAAAATAGCAGGTTTCCTAAAATAGAAAGTTTCCAAAAATAGAAAGTTTACAAGAATAGAAAGTTTCTAAAAATAGATTTACTGCTTAAAATAGGTAAGTTTCTAAAAATAGAAAGTTTCTAAAAATAGAAAGTTTCCATATTTAGAAATAAGCTGGATTATTAAGCTACTAAGATAAGCTTAAGTTTTACTGATTAATATTCTAAGTCATGTGATTAATAGTATAGTTTATTAATTAATACATGTAAATTAAATAAACTATATGTTATAAGATTTAATTAAATATAGCATGATTTAATTAATTTAAAGTGTAAATAATACTTAAGTCAAAACATGTATTAATATTTATATTAATATAACCTAAGTCATGGAAATTAACTAATTATATGTCATGTTTTAAAAATTAATTAATTACTTCAGTCTAAATTAAAGTATAAAATACTTAGGTTAAAATCATGTATTATTAATAATAATAATAAACATAAGTCATGTCTTAATTAAATTAATTATATAACATGTTAAATTAATTTAATTAATCTTGTAAATAATTAATCTTGTAAAAATTAATTAGGCTTGTAAAAATTGAGTCGTGAACCGGACCCGTGTGTTTAATCTAGACATGTCATGAACCGGACCGTGTTTACCCTTGAACCGGATCAAACAAACACCCCCTTAACAGTGGCGAACCGGCTTGGCCGGTTTCCACTGTTTGGGTAAAAATTCCACCGGCTTAAGCCGGTGGTTCCCTTGGTTCTCGGCTAGCCGCTGCCCATGCGAAGTTCCCACCGGCGGTTAGCCGGTGGTTTCCCTTGTCGTGGATCGTGTTCCCCTTGCTTGGTTAGTTTAGCCATCGGCTTAAGCCGGTGGTGCTTGTTTGTTTTTCAGCCGAGACCCCCAAAAACCACAAGGCCACCCCGACTCACGTCGGGGTCCCTTGTTCCACCCTGCTGCCGAACCACAAAGCTACACCGAGACCCGAAGGTCTCGGCTGTGGTCACACGAGAGACACCGAGAGCTTCGGCTCTCGGTTTGTGTGTGTCGGCCGAACCAAAACACCCAAAAACCACCATGTTATTTACCCCGTGATTAGATTTACATGTTTAGTTACTAGCACTTAATAAACTCATGATTTCATGTGTTCTTGATCTTATAAAATAATTAAAAAGAAAATGTTATAAGATTACTAATGCGTGAAACAAAAGGAGAACGATAACACGAACGATTTCACTTGAATTGGATCACCAAAAATCAACAAACACCTCTCCTTGGTGTGTTTATACCCGGCGGCCAAAGGAAGGAGAAAAGGAGGCTAGGGTTTTGTTCTTTTTAGAAAAACTCTGTAATATGAAAACATGTTTTCCATTTTTTCTATTTTAGTAAAATTAAAAGCGGGCTTGGCCCCTTTTCTTTGTCTTGCCGCGGGTAGGTAGGGCCCACAAGGGGAAACCCAATGTTTTCCGTGTTCTAAAATTTTACATGTTCTCGTGTTCGTATTTACGTGACTTTATTCGTTATTGTTCGTGTTATAATATATACTTATACGTAACCGTAATAATAATTACGTAAATACATAATAATATGCTCGTGATTATTTACGTTCATGATTTCATGTTCGTGATTATAATTATTGTTGATAATAATTATCGTGTCTTAATTTGCTTAAACACTTATCGTGTAATAACACGTACGTAACACTTGTAATTAACATTCGTGAAACGTAAACATGTTATATAAGGAAAGTTTTAACCATGTACGTACGATTATATATGTACTGTTCATGGTAAAAGCATGCGGGTTTTACATTCCTAGTCATTAATTCAAGTTCACAAAGACACCATTGCTTGTCTGGTTCATTAACGGGAAAATATACCTAAAATACAATGAATTAACATGTGTAAATTATTTTTCTATAAGTGATCACAAAGATTCTATCATTACCAGAATTTGTAGAAATTACTACTTACCTTATCCACTTCAGTCCATGCCAATGGATATCTAGCCCCATTTGAAAAATAATCTGGCATCAAACCACCAAGGATGGATGAACAGAAATGGGCGCTGACCATAGCCTAGTCTGCACTCATTGGTCTAAAACTCCACAGCAAGTCTACGAATAAATCTAGATGCCATAAAAAATAATTAATAAGCTTCGTATTTGTTATTGTACAAATATTGAAAAATTAACGTAAATAATCTATTAACTTACTAAGTCAGACAACCATCCATCTTTACCAGTTTGCAAACATGGCAAGGATAACCAGAATTTACGACAAACCGAGATGTGCCGACGTCCCTAAGGAAAGCCATACTTAGGTGGGTCAATCAACTGTAAAAAAGTACAAGAATGACTTCGGGACACTGACCTGCTCTAGTTTGCAGTCAACGGGTCGTGATAAAACCTAACAAACAAAACTCGTATTAATAGCGATAATTGGATTGTGTGGTCAATTTAGAGTTAGAATTAACACTTAATTTACCTCAACAAACGGGGTGACTAAAGAGGATCGATAGAAATGGCTAACTATACGGTTTTTTGTTTTTCCAGAATGATCCTAAACATAGCACGATATGTTTTGTATCAAACAAAGAATAATAGTTTTAAAAAAAATTCTATACTAAAAGAAAATTATAGTATGTGATTTATTTTACCTGATTACCGAAGGTGGTGTGTACATAACCTCCTTATCAACAGTTTTCAAGCTCTTCCTACGACCAACATTTTTTAGACACTTTGCTGTTTTTTTCTTCCTTGCTCTTATAGACCTTATGACCTGATTAATCCTATGAGCTTCTTCGGATTATTTTTTAACCTTAGCGAACGAAATAGTTTCTCCAAGCAAGTTGCATCTTCAGTAGTAACCACATTACAAAAATAAGTCGGCGTCATCTGGTAACAAATTTATACACAGGCCAATATTAATATATAACCTATCACTAATAAAACTTTTCAACAATAGTTAAATGCTGAAATAGGTCAAATTAAATTATCGGATTCCAGTACTAAAGGTTCTTGATTCTTGTCTTTCAAAATGCAACAAGGCGTTTAAATTACGCGCCTCGGATACTATTTGCTTATCAACCAACTTGTCGACTTCCTGTTCTATGTCCATATCATCCAAAGAAATTTTCACTTCATCAGTGTCGGCATTCAATAGAAACTTGTATTCATCAGTAAATTCGTCCTCTTGAAAATTTTTGTTTATATTGGTTTTAAAGAACCACCTAAATATAGTATAAACCTAACATAACAAAGAATAATTAAATAGACTACGTATTGATATGTTGGAAGTAATTTAATGGTTAAGATTGATTGGCAATGTCATGGGTACTGAACTTCCCTTTCAAGAACATCCAAATTTGGTTGTTGTTGGGAAAAAGCACACGCTTGGTTTAAAAGGCCTAAAATCCCATGACAAGTCTGTGAATCTTGATATTCACAATGCACAACTTTTTCATCCATATCTATACCACGAGTAGGGTCAGCATCAACAACATTATGGGAAGTTTGAATTGGTGAGGTGGCATTGTAATCATTGTTTTTATTGGGTAAACAACCTTCCTGATTGATAATGGTTTGAGCTTTATAGGTGATTGGATACATTTTACCTTGTTGTGCATTCATATTACTTCTAGGGAGAACCTCAACCAAGTTTTTTAAAGAAAATAGTCGAGATTTAACTACTTCTAGTTCTTCATGAAGACTTGTCTTTCTAGCCTCTAACAATGTAACTTGCTTCCGAAGGGAATGCAACTCAACAACAACCTCATCAATAAGAACGGTACTTTGTTGATCAACACTTTCGTTACATGGGATGTCAGATTCAAAAGTTCTGTTTGCATTATTTTTTCTTGACCACCTTGGTTGTCTACATTTTCATGTAAATCAGAAACAGCAACTGAACTTCCAGATGGTAGTTGCAAAGGGTTATTACCTTCGAATTCAGCTACCTTTGGTTGTTGGTCATTCCAATTAACATCTTGACCAAAATAAATATGTCTTTCAACCAAACTTGCAATGAAGTCAACACTATCAATTAGCCAATCTTTGCTAAGCTATGCATCCGTAGCAAATAGTCCATCATTTGGGTTTGATTCCTGGAACATATTTGCAAACATTAATTAAGATAGAACATATATGTAAACATTTCTAATAAGATATAACATTAATTAAGAATACAAAGAAAAAAGTGTTATGACTCATTACCTGTCCAAAGAAACTCGAATGATCTGATTTCCCAAACTTTGGTAGTCATGTCCAAGCTATACCCCGCGGAATTACATTCTCATTTTTTAACCACCATACTGTGCTCTTTGGGAAAGTCTCCAAAATCCATATCTGTATTTATACTAACCATAAATATCTAAAACGTACTAAGTTAATTAAACTATTTTGAACAATACACTTACTTTGAAAGCCCAACAAAATCCGTACATGTTATATGTAGGACAGAACAAAGGGTTTTTCTTCAACTCTTCTAAGTGATAGGTCATATGGTTTGCTACAACATTGACAGAGCGTTTGTAAAAGTTGTTCCAAAGGTACTCACCCCTAGAAAAAAGAATTCCAGGCAGCAAAATCTTCAACCAACGACAGTATAAACTTGGGAATGTAGTTCCTCTTCTCACGACCAACAAAAACTAACTCAGCCAGAACTAATAGGCACACACGCACAACATCTTCATCAGAAGTTTGTAACAATTTGTTTGTGTCTCTAATGACACCTAACAACTCATTAGCCTTAACATTCTTTGTACCACTTTCTTTTTTCCCTGGAAATACATGCTCGCTAAACGGGCTATATGGACTATGTTCTTTATGAACATTACCAAATCGAAATCCGATTATCAAACAAAGCTCCTTACGACCATATTGCAAATAATGGTACCCAATATGAAATATAAGAGGGGAAAAGTTACTACATTTATCATCAACATATACATGATGTTAAAGAACATAATGCATGAGATGATTATCATTATCGTGAGATGGAATATCCAACCATGGACCAAATACGGTTGTCTAGAACAACCTATCACGATTCAGATGTGCACTTAGAATACCTTTAATTTCAGCCAGCAATTTCACCATAGAACGGACACTGATTTTGCAATCATACAACTGAACCTAATCATCCATATTAATTTTCAAAAGAAATTAAGTGTGACAGGATAATATATTCACATTTAATGGGAGGAAATTTTTTATTGGTAGAACAATTAATTGCGATGGTGAATTGGGGGTTTTTCTGGAATTGGGGGTTTTGCTGGACATGAGTTACCAAATTGTAGAGAACATCGGCTATTATGCATGTACCTATGTTGAGACGCTGGTCAAACCAATTAGGTTAGGATTAGGTTACAGACTAAGGAGTGCGGCTCACCTTGCATAATCCTGGTTTGGGCAATAATATTAGGCAGTAGTAACGTATGTAATCTACTCGTTTTGTATTTTGTTTTTTGTTCACATCTAAACTAACCTAATAGGGTTAGTTTTGATATTATGGTGGTTCGGTTAATAAGTAGTATTTGTAAGTATGTGTTATAATTGACAGTGTTTTAATCGGAGGTGCGATTATGGTATTGTGTTCGGTGTAATTAACCTTGTTGTTAACTGATTTTAAGAATTTACAGATTTTTGTTTACGCGATACAGTATATAACTAGTAAGCTTAATCAAACAGTCATTTTATGATAACGAATATTAGGTTAGTCTTGAATTTATTAAAACCTCAAATTTTAAACAGAAGTAATACCTTTGTACATCAGTTCATGCTGAGGTATATCGTTGACCGTTTGCATAAAATAATGGCATGCCGTCTTGTTATAGACTTTGCACAAAGTATGAACTCACCATCGCCCAATTTGCATCCTTTGGTCTCATGTGCCATATGTAGTCTACCCACAAGTCATTGTGTTGTATAATGTTATCAAATATAACTAAAACATAAGTTTTAATTTTCTATAAGATTAACGAACGCAGATTAAACAAGACATAGCGATACAAAGTTATCTAGCCTCTTCAGTCAACCATCCTTTCTGAGGAGGGTCCAAACATACAAGTGATCTCCAAAAATATGTGTATTGAAGTCATCAGACCATGGGAACCTACACTTTAGGTGACTTGAAGTTTGTAAAAATTATTCAGTCTCATCGGTCAAACAAAGAGTGTCCAAAGTAGAAAAACAGCGAGATAGATCTTGGACAAAGATGAATCAGAGGTTAACAAAATGTATACATTTCAAAAATATAAAAATAATATATACAAACGCTAACACACCTCAACCCATGGTTTAACCAAAGCTAGTTGTGAAGCAATATAGGTATAGTTAACCAGGAGTTTTTTTTATTTGTGTCCACCTTTCTACAGTTTTTGTTTTTGAAATGGACAACTCCTGGAAATCTGTCTTATTCTATTGTATATCTCCCATTTCTTTCTTCATATGAGCTGAATTCAAAAGAGTAGCACGTTTTCTCTTCCTGACAACTTTATCGTTCAATAATTTTCTTCTTCCAAACGCATCATCTCTGACTCTTCCTTCCTTTTACAAATGGCTAACTCCAACATCTTTGCATCTTCAATTTTAATTCTTTCCTGGTCTTCCAACGCCAATCTCAATTCCTCTTGTATAACACCATCCTATTATAATTTAAAAGTTAATACTAATTTGTGTTTATTTATTGGTATAGTTACTTCATTTAAAATATTACCATAAGAACGTCTTGATCACTGATAGGCAACTCTGTTACTTTTAAATATAGGCTGTTTAGAGAATCTGTCAAGTGAACACTCAAATTTGGAAAAAAAATTGGTTCAAATCTAATAGTTCCTGTTATCACAGAGAACGTGGGTATAAGTGACATATACAATGTTGGTAGAGAAGCATATAAGCATACAATGATAATGTATAATTTATACCCGAAAGTCTCTAGATGTTTGTGCTACAAAGATCTGCACAAGTAGACATCTATATATTAACAACTTACATCAACTCATAATCATGAAGGAGTTGTATAGTATATCATAACATACCTGCATTATAGTCTCAAGCTTGAATGCATGACCATTTAGGTGTTTAATTACACATTCCTTTAGGTTACTTTGATTGCTAGAACTTTTAGTAATAGGATAACTAGACGCAACTACCAAGTGGTTATATCAAAATGGAATTTTTGTGCTCTAGGAGGAACCTTTGGAACATATTCATGTAGATACTGGTTGCTTGTAATCCAACTAGTTGATTCATGCTAGGCTTCGTTTGGTCTGAGTTCAACATTGGTGTTAGAGTCCTACAAGTTAAATGCATAACCACATTACGTTGTTAATATACATAGCTCAATAAAACTTAAAAATAAGTCAAATAATACCTTTGCAAATATGTAACAGCAATCAGTACGTTCAAAAAACATAATCTTTGACCATGAAATAGCTCTAGGAAGCAATGTTGGGTGTTTAGTCCACCACTGTTTGCATCTCTCAAAAGACTCAAATATCCATACCTACAACCAAACACTAGAAGTTCTAAATAGATTTATAATTATAGTCATAGGTAAAGTAATCTAACTGATTAAGTTACCTGGAAATGAATACAAAACCACCAACTATGTATGTGGGGACGTAGTTGGGATCCTTCTTTATTCCCAATTGTATTTTCTACCGGCGGTACCAACCCTTCAAGTCATCCATAAGTATTTGACACCAACAATAATAGCGTTCCAAATCCAAATACATATGCAAATTCGGTACCAATGGTACCAATTGTCCTAATATTTGGCACCATTAACTCAAAGTGTCCCAAATACACATGTATTTGGCACAATCATTTAAAAACGTTCCAAATGCATATGTATTTGGAACGGTTTTTATATAGGCGCTTAAATAGCTACTTTTTTTGCACGGGTAGTGAACAAATGCCAATACTTGTATTTGACATTATTTTTTTTACCGTCCTACAAAGTTTCGTCCCAACAAACACAATTCTTGTAGTGCATTGAACTTCATAAGTCTTTTTTAAATAGATCAAATCCTAAAACTAAATAAAGTAAGTTCAAGTTGACTAAAGATTACAAAAATACATAGAAGAAAACACGATAAAATTCAAACAAAGGCTTGTTGTTCCGTCTTTATATACTATTGTTTAATAATTGGTATCTCGCCATATTAGTTTATATACGATTGTTTAATAATTGGTATCTCGCAATATTAGTTTAATAATTGATATCTCACATTAACGTTTATAAAACAATATTAAGAGGAGCACGAGTCCCGCATTTTCAATTCCACCAAGTAAATTAGCAAGATTGGTATTACTATCTACGATAAGTTACATGCACTCACTAGAAAGAACCATATTTTCTCTTTTCCTTGATAATCAAAGATATTATATATTTGAGTAAATTAATGAAATCAAATTTTTATTTGATGTACAAGATATCATAAGCAAAATATATTTGACACGTGTAGTAAAAACTGTAAATAAGATTAGTTATTTAGATATGTTTTAAATACATAAGAAATTAAAGAAACATACTTTCATATTTTACACAGCATATAAAAACCATTCCAAATTCATAAGTATTTAGTACTAACATTAGATAATGTTATAAATACATATAAGTATTTGCTATCGGCTGTTCCAACCCTTTAAGTCACATAAGTATTTGACACCAACAATAATAGTGTTTCAAATACGTATGCAAATTCGGTACCGATGGTATCATTTGTCCCAAATAAACATATGTATTTAGCACCATCGACTCAAACTGTCCCAAATAAACATGTATCTGGCACAATCATTTAAAACCATGCATTTGAAACGATTATTGTATAGACGCTTAATTACCTACTGTTTTGACATGGGTAGCTAACAAGTGTCAGCACTTGTATTTGACACGACTTTTTTATCGTTCCAGAAAGTTTTGTTCCAACAACCACTTTTCTTGTAGTGTATTGAACTTCATAAGTCTTTTCTTTCTTATTATTTTACAGTCCAAAGCCTAAAACTAAATAAAGTAATTTCAAGTTGCCTAAAGATACAAAAATACATAGATGAAAGACATGATAAAATTCAAAGAAAGGCTTTGTTGTTGTTCTTTCTTTATATATTATTATTGTTCCCAGAAACAAAGAGATCGAAGAACTCTTTAACTTCCTGGAAATCGTCCCTCCTTCGCCAACAACTTTTCATTATACATTTTTGTACTATATAACTCTTATGTTTGCATAATAATTTTATATCATACAAATAAATATTTGCACTAGTTCTCTGTACAAGGTGATTGTTTGTGAGAAATGAGCAACCTAAAGCTAGTAGTCGAAGTCGCAAGCGCCCATGACCTGATGTCGTCAAAAGACGGCGAAGGTTCAGCTAACCCATACGTCAAGCTACACTTCTGTCGTCAAACATACCGAACCAGTGTCAAACAAAACGATCTGAACCCATGTTGGAATGAAACTTTTTATTTCAATATATCGGACCCAAATAACCTACCAGACCTTACACTCGATGCCTACGTCTACAATAGTACTAAAGGAACCAACTCAAAATCCTTCATGGGTAAAGTTCATATCAATGGAACATCATTTGTTCCGTATTCTGATGCTCTTGTTCTTCATTACCCGTTAGAAAAACGAAACATGTTTTCACATGTTCAAGGCGAGTTGGGTCTTAAAGTGTTTGTTACGGACAACCCCTCGATTAGGACCTCAAATTCAAAACCAACATTTCATCATCAAATTCAAACTAAACGAGTGGACTGCACATTGAAAGAAACAAGCCCGTTTCTCGGGGGTGGTCAGGTGATCAGGGGTCGGTTTGTGGGCGGTGATAATCGGCAGGGGAGGGACAGTACTCGTGACTTGGTTGAAACGATGCAGTATATATTCGTGAGAGTCGTGAAAGCACAAGACTTACCACGTATGGATTCCATATTAGCAAGTCTCGACCCGTATGTGGAAGTATGTGTCGGGAATTACAAAGGAAGTACAAGACATGTTTCAAAATCATTAAACTCGGAATGGAACACGGTTTTTGCATTCTCCAAGGAACAAATCCAAGCAACAGTATTAGATGTGGTCGTGAAAGACAAAGACAGCCCGACAAAACATGATTTTGTCGGGACCGTTCGTGTGAATCTAAAGGATGTTCCCACTCGGATCCCATCCGATATTCCATTAGCTCCCCAATGGTACCGGATTGAGGACAAAAACGGGAACAAAAGAAAAGGAGAACTGATGCTTGCAGTTTGGATCGGGACACAAGGCGATGAAGCTTTTCCCTACGCTGTTAGTTCGGAGAATGCTATGAGAAATGGTTGTGATGATCCCATTTCTCCAATTTTCACCCGATCAATAGAATATCAGTCTCCTCGACTTTGGTATGTTCGTGTTAATGTTATTGAAGTGCTAGATCTTGTGTGCTCCAAAAAAGACCGTGTCCCGGATGTTTACGTAAGAGGCCAAACTAATGATCAAGTTTTAAAAACGAGACGAGTTCAGTCTACAACGGGAAGCGCTTTGTGGAACGAAGATATGTTGTTTGTAGCTGCTGAACCCTTTGATGACACTTTACTCCTGACTGTTGTAGATCACGTTGGACCCGATAAAGATGAGATGTTAGGGATGGTGGTTATACCGTTAAACAAGGTGGCCAGACGTGCGGACAATCAGATGATTCAATCTGAATGGTTTAATTTCCAAGACCCGCTTGATGGTAAAGTTACGAGTACTTGGTTACATCTTCGTGTGTGTCTCGATGGTGGGTATCATGTGCACGATGAGCCGATGCAGTATACTAGTGATCTTAGACCATCTGATAAACAATTATGGAGACCATCCATTGGGAAAATCGAACTCGGTATTCTGAATGCTACTGGTATTCAGCCTATGAAAATTCGGCACGGCAAAGGAACTACAGATGCTTATTGTGTTGCTAAATATGGTCCCAAATGGGTTCGAACCAGAACAATTATCGACAGTTTGGTTCCCAAATTCAACGAACAGTACACATGGGAAGTATACGACCCGTCAACTGTTTTAACCATCGGCCTTTTTGACGATTCCCTCCATAAAGAATTGGAATACTCGAAAGACAAGAGAATCGGTAAAATTCGAATTAGACTCTCGACACTTGAAACGGGCCGGGTTTATACACATTTGTACCCGTTGTTGAGAGTACGTCCTTCGGGTGTTCAGAAAATGGGGGAATTACATTTGGCTATACGGTTTTCGAGTACTTCAATGATGAATATGATGCATATGTATTCGAAACCGTTGTTGCCAAAAATGCATTATCTGAGACCGTTGACGGTTGCTAAGCTTGAAAGGCTCCGTCATCAAGCTGTTGGGATAGTGGCGGCTCAGCTGAGCCGAGCCGAGCCACCGCTGAGGAAAGAAATCATCAAGTTTATGACTGATGCCGATCGCAGTTCATGGAGTATGAGGCGCACTAAGGCTAACTTCTTTGGAGTACTTGGATTGGGTAAATGGATTGGTGAAGTTTGCTTATGGAAAAACCCGATAACGACAGTTCTTGTTCATATACTGTTTGTGATGTTCGTGTCATTTCCAGAGCTTCTTGCTCTGCCTATGGTTTTTCTATTCATGTCTCTTATCGGACTTTGGAACTACTGGTTTCGGGCACAACACCCTCCTCATATCGAGACTCGGTTATCGTATGCTGACGTCTTCAACCGAGATGAGCTGGAGGAAGAGTTAGACGGTGATATAGCGAGCCAAGGGGAACGATTACAGGGGCTTCTCAGCTGGAGGGATCCACGAGCTAGTGTAATATTTATGGTGTTTTGTCTTTTGGCTGCATTTGTATTATACATGACACCTTATCTCGTTCTTGTGACACTGGGTGGATTCTATGTTATGAGACATCCGAGGTTTCGTCATAGGTTGCCATCTGCACTGATGAACTTCTTGGGAAGGCTTTAAACCGCCAAGGACAGCATGCTGTGAGATCCTCTTAATTTCGGTTCATTTTCTTTTTCCGGAAATAAAAGGACATGTTCTTTTATATGTATAATTCCCTAGGGGGATTTTTGTGTATACATGTGTGATTATGTTGTTGTTTGTGATTGGAATGTAGTTGAGGGGTATGCAAAATCCCAAGGAAAGAATCCGGTGGCGTTTATTCCGACCGGTCTGCTTTGTTGTAGGACCTTACAAGGTCACACTGGGAAGGTATGCTAAGATAATTCAAATTTTTGTGTATAAGTTATCGGTGATGAAATGAGAATGTGGTGCGTAATATTGGTTGAACATATAGTCGTTTGAAGGAGACCAGGTGAATGTAATATGAACACACAGATATTTAAATCACCTGCCGCTGGTAGAGAATATGACAAGCCCCAAATGCGCATGCGTGGTACGAAATATGGACTGTTACAAGTAATTTTGGGTCTTTAGAAATCTGTTGACCTTTCCAGACTTGAGTTTGAGTATTCAAACTCAAGTTTGGAAAGGTTTGCGCTCTATGGTTCTTATAATATGTTTCAGCATTTACAGTCCGTTGTTCTTTAATCGACTATGAACTATGAATCTTTTTCTTTGTAAAACAAAACCCAAACTAGAGACTTTTTCAAGAGATTTTTTCCTTAGTAAGAAATAATTATTTTATTTATTCCTTTACAAAGTGCTTCTCTTCCTTAATTTAGTAATAAAAGACTGATTTTCGTATTATATTTAATGTTATTTTAAATTTCGTGTTAAAAATATAAGTGTGAAAAATGTAAAGTAAAAAACTTACATAAAAAGCGGCTGAAAATGTTTAAAACTTTAAGGTTAACTGTATGAGTTATAAAACTTTAGGGTTATAAATTGCCTTTTTAGTTCTTTTATCCCCGAAAACTAAAAAAGTCAACAACCCAGTATCATCAGAACACCACAGAACTTGAAACCCCATCCGTGGAACACCACCACAACCTCAAACGCGAAACAACCATATATTGTTATGTTTTACAAATCCTAAATACTCAATCCCACTTTTCGAATAGTTCTTATTCATGTCCAACCACCTGAAAATATCATGAAATCGTTTTTTACAATTGTGAAAAACCATCGTCTTTTGGTTCATTATTTGGAATCGAAATCAATAATATGTTTTTCTCTAAAAGGAGAATTAAAGGTATGTTCTCTACTAGATATTGGGTGTTATCAATTTGTATAAATGTTTAATTTGTAAATGCTACTAGATCTGGTTTAAGTTTATTAGAGATTGCAATATCGGCCCATTTATGAATAAACATGATGACTTGGCTATGTTTGTGTGACTGGTCTAATAACTTCAATTTACTTTTAACGATTGTTTTAATCGGCTGATGTTGTAATATGTATTCTATTTTGTTTTCTACAGGTTGGAAGTGTATGCTAAAAGTTCAGTTGAATGTTCTGTGTTGGTGTAAAGGCGATTTGTTTCTGCCCCTCGCCATCAGAAGCAGAACCACACAAAATTTCAGAGGGTAAGTACGTCAGCTTGACTTCTTACACTAAACCCAGATACACGTTTGCAAATACGCATTTTACAAAGTTTCCTATTTGTTAATTTGCAACCGTGATTACACCCATTACTTAGATTACACAGATTAGATTCAAGTAAGGTTAACTGTATTTACCTTGTGCCTAATATGAGAATAAGGAAATCGAGAAACATAGGAATAGGTTCACTTTAGATGAACAGCTTTCCTAAAATCCATTTCGGTATATGGTAAATATTTTTGCCACCTTTATCTTTAATCACTTTGTAATACTCTTATAAAAATAAAAAGGACTTCAGCTGTGGTTATCTAGATATAATATTTCCAGTTTAAGTGTTATTCATTTATATGTTTGTAAAATTTTATTATTCAAATTCTAAGCTTGACTGTGATCCATGTTACATGGGGCCAGTCTACACGTCAAGGAGCTGCAACTGACTTTGCTGCAACTAGGGGTAGGTTACTTGGTAGTATAAAACTTGCAATCATTGTCGCATGAACCTTCAACCAGTTGTAAAAACATTTATGTGTGGTGATTCTGGGCCGGTAACGCTACCTAAACATCTGTGAGCAACAACAACCATTACCCTCGTGTCAAGCAGTTAAGAGTCATGGTTTTTATAATATTATAGATATCTAATAAGCATCTTAATAGGTATTTCTTGGCTGCAAACATAGCAGATCCGATAGCCGATAGAGCAATATTATTTGATGATGATGCTACTACGCTCATTGGAACTGGTTGAAAAAATTGATCCAATGAACTTGGGTACACTTATCCAAACACGCTCCTTCCACGTATCAGCATCAAAAGAGGCACACCAATAATATTCAAATGCATTTTAGTAGATCCAACACGTTTGGGAATATAGACTTCGTTGTAGATCAAATCTTGATAATATGGCAGCTCAAAAAGAAATAGTTGGAGAAGATATGCCAACTCCAAAAGAAATAACTCAGCCACTTCCATCAACATTTGCTACACCAAAATCTGCTGCAACACCGCCTCTACCACTCACATCAATGCCTGCTACATGACAAAACCTGCACAGGCTCGAACCAAACACCATATCCTCCCGTGGTTACATCTTCTATGTACACTCAAACTAATCACGCTCGCTAGACATCCGCTAAAAGAGGACTTTTAGAAGCAAAAGTTGTATGTTGATGTACCTGGTGAGGATATTGAGAAAGCCCACTAAATAGTTGTGGTTTATGGCATGCACCTAGGTAAGACGTAGTATAATAAAATATGTTATAGAGTTAAATCTTGAACTGAGTTTTAGATAACGGTGATTTTGATCGACGTTTTCTTTTTGCAGGAATTTTAAGTGCACTATATTTTTGGCTGATAGACAGTCAGCAACATCAAAGACTAAAGATACCTTGGTGATCGCCTAAGAAGACCCTTGCTACCGTTTTATTTTGTTGAAACTTGGTGCGGTGCCTATATAGAAAGGTTGGTTGGTGATGTATTTTATAACTATAAACTTTAAAGCTTTGGCAAGGTGGTGTATCAACAGTGCTTGCATAACAAACTTAGCGAAGTGCAGCCGCGCAAGTAAACGCTACTTGTGAAAAAAAATATTGAAATGATTCTCCAAATGAGCCTGAAATGGGGACACCTGCACGTACTGTTGACCATAATTCATCAATTCCTGATCCGGAAGAGGTGTCTCCTGTGGTCAACACACCTGGAAGAACTGATCATGAATTGTCTTTAAATTATGCTGAAGTGCCGGCTACCCCACCATCCGCCTCACCAAACCTGAAGACGAAAAAATTTACCGATAATTCAGACAGTGGTGATGACAGCGACTCTTCCAAGTCAGCACCTAACCTGTTAGTGGTCCTTTGGCATTCATCTTTCACTGAGGCCTGTGACGCCAAGCAAAAAGTCAGACAAAGTGTCAAAAGTGTTGCCTTCTCTTCCTTTTGAGGCAATTCCTGCATTAGATTTTCTGAAAATACCAAAGGACCAGTTTAATGAAGAATTCGTCAAATAGTTTTCTGCCACATGAAGTAGCCGAAGAGAAGTCAAGTTACGGATGGTATCAGTATTACTACGAGGTACAAGGCCGTGAAAATGACAAATAAACCTTAATTAAAAATAAAATTACACATATTAAACCAATCAATTGAAAACAATTGATGAAAACCAAGTACATAAGCTTTACTGTTACTAGCCTTAAGAGATCCTTAACACGGATTAGATCCCGATTTACACAAGATATGTGCAAACAGTGTTTTCTGGATAAAAATGGGACTTAACTAGGGATGAGTATTTCGACCTGAATCCCGAAATCGAACCGGAACCGTACTGATTCTTGGTACCTGAATCCCGTTCGTGACGGTACCGGGACTACAAAATAAGGTGAAAAAAATCCGGGACGACTAATTCGGGACGGGACCGGTACCAAATCGGAAAATTTTCGAAAAAGAACAGGAAAAACCCGATTTCTCGGTACCGGTACCAATACCCGTCCCGGTACCGATACCCGAATCCCGTTCGGTACGGTACCGGTACCACTAATTTATGTTCGGGAAATATTCAGTACCACTAATTCGAGACGGGTTCGAGACCAGACCGGTACCGTGCTCATCCCTAGACTTGACAATACAAACGAAAATAACAATCTTACCAATCCTCTTTCACTATTTGACACTTTCGACCCTTAAACTTTACTGACATAAATCATAACAAACATATAACATAAAATATTAAAATTACGCAAAAGCTTAATAAAAAATTTAATACACAATTCGTTATAACAAAATAAAAAAAACCCGTGCGTGCACGGCTATTATACCTAGTGTATAATAAAGTATCAGTAAAAAACACACGCCATCAAACTGCCATGTGCATGGGTCATGACAGGTGCATTTTCTCCAAGTGGATAATCGTTGCATGTGGAGGGTTGGAGGCCTTGATAGTGTATGCTCTATCTTCAATCTTAGCTCGCCAAATGATTATGATGGTGGTAATATACCGGTATCAAGATTGCTTAGTGGACACAAGGGCTACGTGTCCTCTTGTCAGTATGTTCCAGATGAAGATAACCATTTAGTAACGAGCTCTGGTGATCAAACATGTGTCTTGTGGGACGTTACTACTAGACTCAGAACTTCTGTCTTTGGAGACGAATTTCAATCAGGACACACTGCAGATGTATTGAGGTATTTTGCTTAAGACAAATGTAACGTGATTCAGCCCATTTAATGGTAAAAGGGTCAAAATACCGCCTGTGTTAGAACTTAAAACTATATGCAACTTTTTATTTTTTGTTATTGCAGTGTTTCAATTAATGGCACAAACTCGAGAATGTTTGTATCTGGTTCTTGTGATGCAACTGCACGTCTTTAGGACACTCGTGTTGCAAGTTTAGCAGTAAGGACATTTCTTGGTCACGAGGGTGATGTTAATCTGTATAAGTTATTTCCAGATGGAAATAGATTTGGAACTGGTTCAGACGATGGAACTTGGAGACTATATGACATCAGAACCCGGATGTTCGCGTATGTCTCCGGCACATGGCCGAAGGCATGTCACTGGTGCCGAGGCAATTGCCACGTAGGAGAGAGAGAACAGACAAGATCCCCCATATCTTGGGAGACCTTGTTTTACCCAACAGGCAAGGCTTTACCCAGCGGTTCCAGTCATGATCCGCCGCCTGCTTTTACACTGTACCTGACATTAGGGTACTGTTCAATAGGCGCATATCTCAATGACGTGACTACACGGCCAGGTATGCCCTAAGCTTTGGGTATAAATACCCCAAGGCATTTACTACACACGACAACACAGTACACAGCATTTACTCCTACTTAATAATATATCTCCGGTATTCCGCACCGGATACCACTCAAGTGATAGTTACTTTCACGCCGGAGCTTGGTCTCGGGTTCACACCTGGGGCGAATTAACGTGCGTTCTCTTATTGCAGGGTAGGCCAATCCTACAAGCATATCTTACACGAGACCGAAGCTAAATATCCTGGGACCTTGTGCCTGCGGAAATTTGTTTCAACATTTGGCGCCATCCGTAGGACCCTAAACTCGAATCTCCAACTAGCTAACAATGGCAGGGGCTTCGGGAAGCGGGTCTCCTTTAACCATTTCACCAGAGCGTGACAACACCACCGGTGGAGGAGAGACAAAAACACCTTCCTCTTTGCAACAAAAAATCCTTGATAGCGTGAGTGAGTTGCGGAGTTTGGTCGGGCGGTATAACGCCGTCGGGCAAGAACCTCTTATGCCTATGAAGTTGGTCTTTGATGACGAGCCGCGGGATACTCAAAGGGAGAGGCCAACAATTACACAAGCTCGCAAGTCTACAGACATGTTAGCCGAAGAGCTGTAGAAACCGTTGGTAGAGAATATGACAAGCCCCAAATGTGCGTGGTACGAAATATGGACTGTTACAAGTAATTTTGGGTCTTTATAATATGTTTCAGTATTTACAGTCCGTTGTTCTTTAATCGACTATGAACTATGAATGTATTATAAAGTATCATTTTCTCCAAGTGGATAATCGTTGCATGTGGAGGGCTGGAGGCCTTAGTGTATGCTCTATCTTCAATCTTAGCTCGCCAAATGATTATGATGGTGGTAATATACCAGTATCAAGATTGCTTAATGGACACAAGGGCTACGTGTCCTCTTGTCAGTATGTTCCAGATGAAGATAACCATTTAGTAACGAGCTCTGGTGATCAAACATGTGTCTTGTGGGACGTTACTACTGGACTCAGAACTTCTGTCTTTGGAGACGAATTTCAATCAGGACACACTGCAGATGTATTGAGGTATTTTGCTTAAGACAAATGTAACGTGATTCAGCCCATTTAATGGTAAAAGGGTCAAAATACCGCCTGTGTTAGAACTTAAAACTATATAGGAACATTAAGAGGTCAGAGTTTGAGCTAATCTTGAGATTAGTATCTAAACTTCCTGTGCTCAACTCACTACTTTATTGCAGAGGTAAAATGCAATGATTCTCGTGAATAGGCCAATTACGATTCTGACACATGGGATAGTCGGACTTATTCTAAAATTTTAGTTGTGGTCTTGTTTTATAGGTAGTTTTGAACTCACACGAGGGTCGTGTCAGCTGTTTGGGTTTGTCAGCTGACGCAGTGCGTTGTGCACAGGAAGTTGAGATACTAATCTCAAGATTAGCTCAATGTTCCTATGCATATTATCGTGAAATCATGTATTATGTGATTAGGTTTTTCAGAACGGGATATCCCACGTATCGCCTTTCTATCTCCAACTATATTCACCCCATCTTTCGAACCTGTCACCATTGAGCCTGTTTTCGAGTTCTTAACGTTTGAATTATCCGCCTCATTGGAAGAGGCATGTGGGCTAATCCTAAAATGCCCTCACATCCTAGAATCAGACGTGGAATATTGTCTAAAACCGACACTAGAGTACCTTAAATATATCGGTATCAAGAAGCTAAATAAGCCAACCACCTTAAATGCTCATTTGTTGGACACAAGAGTGGACAAACTAGAAGAGAAACTGAGGTTTCTACGAGGAGTTGGGTTTTCGAGTGAGGAGTCGAGAAGGGTGTGTGGGCATTTTCCCGCGATATTTGGGTATGGTGTGGAGCATAACTTGAGGCCGAAATTCGAGTATTTGGTTAAGGTGATGAAAAGGAATGGAATAGAGTAAGTGAACGAGTTTCCACAGTATTTTAGGTTCAGTTTGCAGAACAGAATCAAACCAAGATGTTTGCATTTGAAACAAAGAAATGTTGATGTTAGTGAGACACCATTGAATAGAATGTTGTTCTGGAGTGACCAAAAGTTTTTCAACAAATGGAAATGAAAAGAAGATGGTTTGAAATGATCACGAGATATTTTGGTTAGACCACGTACATCTGAGTCAAAAATCCCCTCTATGTGATACTAACTATGTAGAAAAAAAACCTCATCCGCTCCGTGGTGAATGGACTGGTATTGACCCGTGTTGTAATCTGATTTTGAACGGCCTGCTGAAACGAAACTATTGAGGGCTGATATTAACTTTCAACTTTCAACTTTAGTATGTCATGTAATTGTGTAAACGAAAAACAAATACAGTAAAACCAAAATGCAGTACAAACAAAACAAGAAAAAAAAAACGCGACGGACTAACTTATGATAGTTTCTGGTCTAAGTTAGATTTGTGTGTGTTTTCATTCACTGTGAGAAAAATGTACCTCCAGTTTGGCCCGGACTGTAAAACCCGTATTTAAAAATCAGAATATTTAAATACGCAGTTTAAGTTTAATAAACTATATAAGTATTAATTATTAGACAGAGATATAAACGCAGAAATTAAATACGCAATTCCAGTTTATTAAATACTATAAATATTACAGTTATTCAGATAATAAGTATTTAGTCTCAGAAAATATTACAGATGAATGATTTATTTTACAGAAATAATTAAATGTTAATATTAAAATACATGATCTCAGTTTTAGTTAAATAATTAAATTATTCAGAAAATTAGTTAATATTACGTAAGTATTTATACATAAGTATTTCTCCCAGGAAACAAATGTTTCAAACCTCGAATCACGAATAAACACGAGCATGTAAAGATAAACGAAACGAAACGAAAACTTTAGTATGCACTTGGGCTGGCAGCTTAAAAAAAAAAAAAAAAAAGAATGGGCTGGAGGCCCAGTTCGCTTGGTCTAAACCGGTTAAAAAAAAGGAAAGAAAGAAGAGACGGGGTGTTTTGGTTGAGAGAACAAAGTGGTAGTAACCCTAATCCATAAACAGCCGTCACCTTCTTTTGTGCTCTCTCCCTGCCGACGAACAAGACAAAAAAAAAAAAAAGGGGACGGCCGCTTTTGGTCAGTTGATTCATGCGTAATGGTTGTGTACCCAAATCACAAGGTAATCTTTTTTTTTTTGTGGTGCACGCAAACCGAGACACACTAGGTGTCTCGGTGTATGTTGGCCCAGCCGTTAGGCAGATTGGGTTGGTGTTGCACGGCCAAAAGACCACATGGATGTTTAGTTAACAGAAAAGTGGTGTCGGGTTGGTTTGGATTTGCGAAGACCGAGATTAAGGTCTCGGTGTTGATCCATGAGATCGTCCGTGACCAAGAATGGTGCGTGACTGCCCTTGTTATGGATCCGCAACCCTAAAAACCCAGCAGACGGGTGTTTGGTTCGGGTGCAGTGAGAAAAAGTATCACCAGGGGGTGTTTGGGCTTATAAGCAAGTGAATAAACATTAAAGGGGCGTTTGGGTCTGTCAAAAACACTAACAGTGGGAACCATATAACTAGCAGTGGGAACACTAAGACTAACAGTGGGAACAATGGGTTTTCAGCAGTGGGAAAAATAGACAGAAAATAATGAGTTTTGGTTTAAGTTTAGCGACAGTTTTCGTGACACTAAGTACTGTCGCAAAATTGTAATAATGTGCAGTTTTTAAAACGTAGCTTTTAGTGACAGTTTTTAGCGACAGTTTTCTGTCACTAATTTTAAAAGTCAGATTTTATATATTTTGGTTTAATCATTTTAGTACGACCGAGAAAGGGGTATCTCGGTAGGCTCGATTTAATTATAATGAGGAAAAGGTAGATTTTATTTTATACTTTTATTAATTAATTTTTGTCAAGGTTTAAACTATATTTTAAATTAAATTATAATTAAATAGTTTTGAAATAATTAAAAAGTATAATTTTATTATATAGATTATATATGACTTTAAAAAAACCTTATAAATTAGAAAACGTTATATTTTAACGAGTTACTTATTTTCGTAATAATATAACGCCAGATTTAGTTATACCGTAATTAGTAGTAGGTTATTAATATATTAAGGAATTATTATTAATACAGATTCATCAGTTAAAGATACGTACAGACTTCCAGAAATATAATGAATAAATAAGAAGCCAATAAAATCAGTAAAGTAAATATAGAACAGGTAACTTATTCGCGTCTATTAATTGTTGTAGCTTACGTGAAGCCGAGTAGCATTCTTCAGTCTTCCATTTCGTCAGTTACTGGACTAGAGGTACGAATTTTCCGTCCTTTCAGTAAGGACTTCCTTTCTCTGTATGATTAGGATTTCCCCATCTTCAGCCAAATGTTTTCCCCAGTATATGTTTAAAATTATCAGTAATTATGTTAAGAATTAAATAAAGTGCCTGAGCATTATATACAAGCATGATTAGTTTATGTACTAGTTAGAGGCACCGGTGTCGTGACTCACATGCAGGAGAGTGATATCCTACATCGTCCCACTCAGCTCAGCTTGGCCATTTTATCAGTATTATTAGTGGGGCGTATGGATGCATCCTAGGCTTATATGTATTACAAGTTATCAGGGTGAATGTGGTGTGTGCTCTACATCCTTCACATTGGAGCTGATCCCTCCACCCAGCACAGTTATTTAGAGGTCACCCTCTACAGCATGACGAGGTCACCCCTCCAGTTATTCATGCACGGTTGTTACAGCACGTGACCTATATAAGCTCTGTCAAATAAAATACAGTAAATGCATGTTTTCAGAATTTATAGTTATATTTCAGTATCAGTATATATGAACCAGGTTTCTCAGATTTTATGCGGAGTTCTACCATATGTTACATATCAGACTTACAACTTCAGTATTCTATCGCCTGTTTCATTCAGTATATTCTTATCATACTTTATATCCGTTCACTGAGCGTTATGCTCAGCCGTAGTTCCTTTCATGTTCTAACGGCAGGTACACCAGGACGCTCTTAGGATTCTGAGAGCATGTGCATTTGGATGGAAGCTATCCAGACTTCTTACTTTATGAATTTCTTACATTATTCTGCTTATTTGGACATTGTTTAGTCCTTTCCTTCAGTATTTTACTTTTCATGTTTTGGGCTTATGTTTGGATTACCGATGTTTGATTCCGGTATTTCCTTTATGGTCAGTTAATGTTTTAGGACATTTACCTTATGCTTTGATGACACGCCATAAATACACGTAACGGTCCACTTATCCAAGTGGGGTGTTACAATTATGGTATCAGAGCGCAAGGTTCGACCTGTAGGCTCTAAAACTTGACCTGTGACTAGTGGGTAGTCACCAGGAACTTTCCAGATTTTGGTGTTGTTATCTTTCATGTTTCTCATGGATTGTTCAGTCAGTTTTCTTCATTTATCAGTCAGTTTTCTTAAAGTTTTGACTAAGTAAAAGGTTGGTACATAACTAGCCATAGTTAGTCGCATGCGCCTTTTAGCGAATTTTTGTTTTGGTGAGCTGACCATAGGCGTTCACCCTTGCCGTTCAGATTTTGTATTGGTAAACCGACCATAGGCGTTTACCCTTACTCATGTCAGATTCATGTTTTCAGTCCAATATTACTTGGTGAACCAGCCCATATAAGTTCACCAATGTTCAGATCAAATTCCATGCTTTTCAGTCAAATGATGTTTTGTGAACTGAACTATAGATCTTCACCTTTGCACATATCATGATATTTTATAAAATTTTGACAAGTATGGATTGAACTACAGCCATCCATATTTTGTCCGAGATTATAAATTTCTATACATGACAGTTCTCAGAAATTTTGACTAGTATGGATCGAACCAGAATAGCCCATACTTAGTCTCATGTTTTCTTCTTTGAATTCTGTGGATTGAACCATAGCCGTCCACATCAGTTGATATTACACCTCAGTTGATTTGATTTTTTTTATGTTCCTTGTAACAGTCAAATTTTCATACCCTCACGTTGATGTCATCTACATGATGATTTAGTTTCATGTTTCCTTACAAGTATTATGTTTTCAACAGAATGATAATGTTTCATGCTAAGATACAGAATGATTACAGTAAAATACTATTTCATGATAAATCATGTTCTGGTCTTTAACAATCATGTCTTTATACTAAATGTTGATGAAACTCCGTTTAGTCATACTTTTTAGCCTCTATACAACCAGCATTAAGAAACGCAGAAATTATCAGCCTATTATGTTAATCGTTTCAGTTCAGTTTACTACCGTTTAAATCAATTTATTCCTTTGATAATGTCAAACAAGCGACACCAGTGTCGATCATCCCATAAAATTTCCACCAGCTCCATGTACAGTATTTCACGTGTACTCTACGTACAGTGTCTCAGATTTGCTCCATGTGCAATATTCATTTTGTACTTCAGGTACAGTAGTTCAAGTGTACTCCAGGTACCCTACTCCATGGATATTGCTAATCGATCCTCAATCATCTCAGATGTTTCCACTTGTCGATATTCTACCAGGTGCTGATGCTGCTCGTGAGTTGAAGATTTTGCTAGATGCTGATGCCGCTAACACTTTGAAGACCTCACAATTGCTGATGCTGCTGATACTTTGGAGATTTCTCAAGATGCTGATGGTGATGCTGTTATACTATAAAGACACTGCATAGCAAGGACGAAAACTATAAATTTGAAATTTCTGACAAGAGTAAATTTCAACCATCGGACACTACCATTCAAGTCCATGCCTTATTTCCTCAGTTAGCTGTCACACGTTACTCTTCTAACCGTTCATTCAGAAGAGTGGGAGCCGTAAACCAGCCGACTACTCAGCAAAATAGTTACAAGAATCACGGTCATGATAATGACCGTCATAAATTGACAGAAAAAGCAGTAGTGACAACCACCGTGCTTATAATTTATCAGTCAGTAACCATCGGAACCCCGGAACGGACGTGACCAGAAATACAGAGGTCAGTAGTCTAACCGGTTCCCCAATCCTAGTAGTTACCAAAATTTTCAGGCTTGTCCAGATTCACCCACTAGAACCTATATCAGAACACCAGTCAGGACATGGGTCTCAGGTATCATTTCGGAAGACACACATCATGACACCAGTCATGGTACACGTCATACGAATATCTTCTCAAAGTACGAGTCATAACTCATAACTCCGTATGTTTACTAATCCATGCCCTCAGAAATTCAGTGTATCCTCCAAAGGAGTTTACCCATTTTATCATGCCATGCATAAATTAGACCATTAAAAATTCAGCTACCACCACTGGAGTATTATTCAGGCTAGACACGCAGTATTCATTCGGTGAAGTTACAGACGAACACATTCAGTGGAAAAAAAATCGCCATGTTTATTTCATATGTTCTTATGCCAGCTTTATTTTGAATCAGGTAGTTACCTGTCTCTCAGCCAGAAAAGACTCCACAGTACCACCCATGTTTATTAAGGTGATTCCTTTCAGTTAACGACAAGATCTGTCTTACTAAATCCCAAATATATTCATTATACTTTCTGACAGAAAAATCAGTATAAATTATTTCTTCCTTACAAGCGCGTGACTTATCAGTCCATAGCTACGAAGACTTTTAGCTACCAGTTATATAAGTCACTTCTAAAATTCCTCGAATCCATGATCAGCAGATTATACAAAAATTTCCAGATGTCATTCCAGAAATTCCTTCCTAACTACGAGACATAATTTAACATCGAGCTCGTCTCAAGAATAGTGCCTGTTTCCAAAAATCCTTAGTCCAGAGTTCCATCTAAGTTAAAAGGGTTGCAGTAGTTGCTGCAAGAATTATCGGAATGACGCTTTATTCGCCCTGGCGCACCACCAGGAAGTGTGTCGTTTCTGTCTATCAGGAAGAAGACCGGTAACATGAGATCATGTATCGACCACCGATATTTTGACAAGATCACCATTTTTAATCGATGTTCATTCCACGAATAGCAGGTTTATCTGATCTGCTATGACTTCTTATATATTTTCCAGAACAATTCACGATCATGTCACCATCAGTGGTGAGAGAAACATATTATAGACACTATAAAAATTTTTAATTATACTTCTGAGCTCCCTAACGCTCCAGTTAGATATGAAATTATGAATAAATTTTTTTTTATGACTCTCATGCAATATCATCAGTATATTCATTGATCACATTCTGATATGCCTAATACTAGAGAAGGACATGAGACTCATCTTCTCACAATTGTACCGAATCTTCAATAGGAGTTATTTTTATACACAACTTTCCAGATATAAATCTCACTTGAACAAAGTGGCAGTTCTGAGCCACCACATCTCAACAGCAAGAAATTTCAGACAATCCTGCGCAGGTGAAGGCCATCACCTAATGGTCCCGACTGACGCCTATAGACGAAATTCCATGAAATTGTTATAAGCTACCACAGGCTTAGAGAAAGTATGATACTATCTAAGTTATCGTCAACCATGTAATCAGCCTGCGCGTTCTTTCATCCGAAAGGATCACGCAGTAGCAGATTTGCAGAAAATTTTGAAATTCAGCAGTAAATCGTACGAATTCAAGGCATTCCACCGACCATCATATCAAACAGAATTCCTGTTCACGATCACGTGTATGTTTACGTCCACTTTACGCTCATGTTTATTTCACTTCCACGATTACGTCTCATTCGTAGTATGATGCTGTTACAGTTCATGTCTTGTGCTATCTCATGATTTAAGCTCACGTTAGCGTTCATAACATTGTTCACGTTCAAGTTCGTGTGCCATTTCACGATACACGTTTCTTAGTTTATTACGGAATACGGTTACAGAAAGCTTGAGAGACCAGACTCAAGTTTAGCACAACTATTCCATAACCAGGCAGACGTTTCACATCTCAGGCCGTATCGTTTGGCATTCATTCCTCAGTCAGCATACGTTCATGATATGTTCTAGTATCACGTTCACAGTATGATTCACTTATCATATTCTAATTCCATGCCAGCGCTCCTCATATAATTATAAACCACGTTCACAATTGCTCACTTAGCATGTTCACAATTGTTCACGTAGTTCGTCCCTATATATATTCTCAGCATCTTACTCAGAGATATAAATGTTATCTTTTCAGGATAATTGTACGTACCGTTTCATGTACCTTACATGCTATAACTTATTCATTCTATCAGATTCAGAAAATCCATTTTAAGTATGGAACCAGAAACTATTCAGCATCATCAGGACAGGGTCATCAGGACAAATATTTTTATTTATTATTATGTTTAGACCTTGAAGGAATCGTTTCGAGCGGGAGACCATTCGAAACGGAGGAGTCCATCCGGACCTCTCATCCATTTTCCTTCAATTAATCCAGTTAAGTTCTCCAGTCATGTTATGTTCCATGTCCTCTTCAGCCATGTCACGTTACATGATCACTTCGGTCATGTCAGGTTTATACTTTCAGCAGCATCATGTTCTAAATCAAGGACGAATGATCCTTCAGCTTACATGTCTTTTCAGCTTTCATGCCCTTTCAGCATATACGTCCTTTCATTTTTTTATAACTGCACCAGTTTAATTACCGTTAATTCGAGGACGAATTCTTCTTTTAGAGGGGAAGAATTGTAAAACCCAGTATGGTCGCATCCTTAATTCGGGGACGAATTATTGTTTTTAGAGGGGAAGAATTGTAAAACCCGTATTTAAAAATCAGAATATTTAAATACGCAGTTTAAGTTTAATAAACTATATAAGTATTAATTATTAGACAGAGATATAAATGCAGAAATTAAATACGCAATTCCGGTTTATTAAATACTATAAATATTACAGTTATTCAGATAATAAGTATTTAGTCTCAGAAAATATTACAGATGAATGATTTATTTTACAGAAATAATTAAACGTTAATATTAAAATACATGATCTCAGTTTTAGTTAAATAATTAAATTATTCAGAAAATTAGTTAATATTACGTAAGTATTTATACATAAGTATTTCTCCCAGGAAACAAATGTTTCAAACCTCGAATCACGAATAAACACGAGCATGTAAAGATAAACGAAACGAAACGAAAACTTTAGTATGCACTTGGGCTGGCAGCTTAAAAAAAAAAAATGGGCTGGAGGCCCAGTTCGCTTGGTCTAAACCGGTTAAAAAAAGGAAAGAAAGAAGAGACGGGGTGTTTTGGTTGAGAGAACAAAGTGGTAGTAACCCTAATCCATAAACAGCCGTCACCTTCTTTTGTGCTCTCTCCCTGCCGACGAACAAGACAAAAAAAAAGGGGACGACCGCTTTTGGTCAGTTGATTCATGCGTAATGGTTGTGTACCCAAATCCAAGGTAATCTTTTTTTTGTGGTGCACGCAAACCGAGACACACTAGGTGTCTCGGTGTATGTTGGCCCAGCCGTTAGGCAGATTGGGTTGGTGTTGCACGGCCAAAAGACCACATGGATGTTTAGTTAACAGAAGAGTGGCGTCGGGTTGGTTTGGATTTGCGAAGACCGAGATTAAGGTCTCGATGTTGATCCATGAGATCGTCCGTGACCAAGAATGGTGCGTGTCTGCCCTTGTTATGGATCCGCAGCCCTAAAAACCCAGCAGACGGGTGTTTGGTTCGGGTGCAGTGAGAAAAAGTATCACCAGGGGGTGTTTGGGCTTATAAGCAAGTGAATAAACATTAAAGGGGCGTTTGGGTCTGTCAAAAACACTAACAGTGGGAACCATATAACTAGCAGTGGGAACACTAAGACTAACAGTGGGAACAATGGGTTTTCAGCAGTGGGAAAAATAGACAGAAAATAATGAGTTTTGGTTTAAGTTTAGCGACAGTTTTCGTGACACTAAGTACTGTCGCAAAATTGTAATAATGTGCAGTTTTTAAAACGTAGCTTTTAGTGACAGTTTTTAGCGACAGTTTTCTGTCACTAATTTTAAAAGTCAGATTTTATATATTTTGGTTTAATCATTTTAGTGCGACCGAGAAAGGGGTATCTCGGTAGGCTCGATTTAGTTATAATGAGGAAAAGGTAGATTTTATTTTATACTTTTATTAATTAATTTTTGTCAAGGTTTAAACTATATTTTAAATTAAATTATAATTAAATAGTTTTGAAATAATTAAAAAGTATAATTTTATTATATAGATTATATATGACTTTAGAAAAACCTTATAAATTAGAAAACGTTATATTTTAACGAGTTACTTATTTTCGTAATAATATAACGCCAGATTTAGTTATACCGTAATTAGTAGTAGGTTATTAATATATTAAGGAATTATTATTAATACAGATTCATCAGTTAAAGATACGTACAGACTTCCAGAAATATAATGAATAAATAAGAAGCCAATAAAATCAGTAAAGTAAATATAGAACAGGTAACTTATTCGCGTCTATTAATTGTTGTAGCTTACGTGAAGCCGAGTAGCATTCTTTGGTCTTCCATTTCGTCAGTTACTGGACTAGAGGTACGGATTTTCCGTCCTTTCAGTAAGGACTTCCTTTCTCTGTATGATTAGGATTTCCCCATCTTCAGCCAAATGTTTTCCCCAGTATATGTTTAAAATTATCAGTAATTATGTTAAGAATTAAATAAAGTGCCTGAGCATTATATACAAGCATGATTAGTTTATGTACTAGTTACGGAGGTACCGTAACCACGACACTAGAGGCACCGGTGTCGTGACTCACATGCAGGAGAGTGATATCCTGCATCGTCCCACTCAGCTCAGCTTGGCCATTTTATCAGTATTATTAGTGGGGCGTATGGATGCATCCTAGGCTTATATGTATTACAAGTTATCAGGGTGAATGTGGTGTGTGCTCTACATCCTTCACATTGGAGCTGATCCCTCCACCCAGCACAGTTATTTAGAGGTCACCCCTCTACAGCATGACGAGGTCACCCCTCCAGTTATTCATGCACGGTTGTTACAGCACGTGACCTATATAAGCTCTGTCAAATAAAATACAGTAAATGCATGTTTTCAGAATTTATAGTTATATTTCAGTATCAGTATATATGAACCAGGTTTCTCAGATTTTATGCGGAGTTCTACCACATGTTACATGTCAGTCTTACAACTTCAGTATTCTATCGCCTGTTTCATTCAGTATATTCTTATCATACTTTATATCCGTTCACTGAGCGTTATGCTCAGCCGTAGTTCCTTTCATGTTCTAACGGCAGGTACACCAGGACGCTCTTAGGATTCTGAGAGCATGTGCATTTGGAAGGAAGCTATCCAGACTTCTTACTTTATGCATTTCTTACATTATTCTGCTTATTTGGACATTGTTTAGTCCTTTCCTTCAGTATTTTACTTTTCATGTTTTGGGCTTATGTTTGGATTACCGATGTTTGATTCCGGTATTTCCTTTATGGTCAGTTAATGTTTTAGGACATTTACCTTATGCTTTGATGACACGCCATAAATACACGTAACGGTCCACTTATCCAAGTGGGGTGTTACACGGACACTCGACAGTCAGACCCATCAAAAAAGTTCTCTATGCGGTGACTTGTTTGGACCTTTGGAACTATTCAAAATCATCAGAGCACAGGACACCAGCCTTCTGGAATCGGTGTTTTTGCTACTCACGGCTTTAATATGTAGCAGAATGTTTCATCGTACAAATACTTTTCTGGAAGATGTTTTATCTTTGTAGACAGCAAACTCAGACCATTTAACTGGACAACGGACTCCGGAACCTCTCGAAAACTGCCTTCCAGAGTAAGCTTTCTTAAACATTGAAAATCACAAATGGTTACTGTAGAAATCTTAAGGTTGCATACAGAAATAAGTTTCTCTAGATTCCCACCTGCTGGATGTTGTGTATAAAAAGATGTAAGCCCCGTAAATTATTTTCAGAGTGCAATGGCCTTACATCAAAGGACTCCTGTAAAACCCACATTCTAATAAGACGGAAATTTGAATAAAGTATGATATTTAAATATTTTATAAAATTTAGGAAATTTATGTAAGTTTATTGGTAGTGAATTTATTTTATTTAAATTAAATCATAGTTTAATTATTTTATAATTATTAAATAAATAAGACTTAAGTTATAAAACCTTTTAATTAAACTAGAACGGTACCCGCGCAATGCGGCGACGAGTACCTAATAACGAATTTTGAGACTAACAAATATTAGTCTTTTACTCATTGTAAGTTCTAAAAAATCGAATTAAAAAACTCACTAAAATTGAAAAAGAAATAAAATTATATCATATCGAATTAAAAAGCACAAAATTTTAAAAAATATAGTGAAATTATATTATAAAAATAAAAAATAAATAAAAAGATTTTTCAATTTAAAAGAAATTTTTTTGTTAAAAAAGTTTGTTACAAAAGGTTGTTAGAAAATGTTATAGTATATAATGTTGATGAAAATATCAACAACTTGCTTTATTTAGTAGGTAAAAAAGTCTGAATTTTCAGCCTTGCTATTTTAAGAAAGTCCCAAATGCTTTATATAGTAGTATAGATTATGTTATAACCTATATTTTTAAATAAAAACAAATATAAATGACACTCTTTTACATTAAATAAATAATTATAATAAACTTAAGTTATACTTAATTTAAAAGTACACACATTTTATAACATGTACATCTTTTTTGTAAGGCTTTAAATTAAGAATGAAGTGTAAAGGTTTTTAAGAGTATATTTTGTAAATATTATAAGTTTGGTAAAAATAAATAATGTCCCCCATATATGTGTGTATATGGCTGGTTTTAGGCAAGGGGAAACAAAGAAAACGTTTGCTTATTAATAAGTTGTTTATTTTGAGAATATATGTAAAACATATCAAAACATGTCTCCTTTTATATTTGTACATGCTAAAATTACACAAATCCCTCCCTTAGACATACTATGGACGTTCATAATTCATCATAAACCATCCTCCATTGTCAAAAATCATTAAGCTATTCTCTCCAAAACTCCATTGAAGAAAAACCTTGAATTGAAGTTTTAGGCCTTTCTTTGGTGTTCTTCCTCCATTTTTCCTCTTTTTTCTTGGTGTTCTTGTATATAGTGATTACGATATCATTATACACATCTCATGTAATTCCTTATAATCCTTATGTCACCTTTATGGCTTTCTCATATTTTGATTTAATGCATAAACATGATTTATAGGGTTTTGAAACCCTAAAAATGTGTTTTGGTGATTTAATAACTTAAAACCTTTTTCATTTGTTAGATTTATTTAGATCAGTCCTAAATAGGTTCGAATGAAGTTATTACATGTGTTTTTATAAATATCTAGAGGTCCTACGATGATCTAGATCACTAAACCGGCTAATACGAATTTATGACCGAAGGCTGTCCGGTTTTTGGGTCATCTTGTGAAGGCTATAAAATGAGTTTTATAAAACCTTTTTAAGTATTTTAAAATCCTAAAACCTTCTCCTATGAATCTGGTTTTCATAAAAGGTCTTAAAACATTTTGAAGTGGTCGGGAACTATGTCTACCATGTCGATCTTTGAAAACAGTCCTTAAAAATCAGAATATGAGTCATCTTGTAAGACTCATATCTTGAGCTCCGGAATAGCTTTTTGAGTGAATCTGGAGTCTAAATATATGTACTTCGAATGTACTTTTCAAATATGGACTTTAATCAGTGCGTATCATTTTGTAAAAAGGATTTAGAGTCAGTTCTTCTAAAACAGTCCCTAAATGACGGGTTTTCGGGAAAGTGTTTAATTAGGGTTTTGAATCACCAAATCATGAAACCTTGTAATCTTTTGTACTTAATAATTATGTAAGCCATATTTTTATGTATGTTTTAGCCTTGGTGACTCTGGAATAGGACTTGTTGCTTTGTGTAAGTTTCATTGATTGTTTGTGCTTTTAAGGTACGGATATTCGGTTCTTTATTAAAGAACACTCTTTTATTCTTTCTTATACAACTCCATTTGATAAATACTTATGCTATTATTTTGTTTCCATATCCTTATTTTTTGTGTTCCTAAGATCCTTAATATCTCATTTGCCTTGTTATGAATCCATTATTGTTATGCCTTTATATGATTCCACTTAAATACTTGTATTCTCTAATTATTATGCCTTTCTAATGAACCCTTAAGCCCGAGCCATAGTTTGTATCTAGTCATGGGGGTACCATGACCATTTCATACGATGTACCGGTGACATGACACTAACTAGGGCGGTGTGATTAGATCTGCGGCGTTCCCTATTGGTGCACATAATTATTTTATTAATGTGAGTGTGGGTGCTAGTCATGAGCTAGTACATTGTGCTATTGACATTTGTTTTGCGGGAAGCGTATGGATGTATCCTAGGCATTTGTTTGATATGATATGATGACTTTATGTGATAGGTTTGTGTGTGCAATACACGCCATCACTTGGGTACATAGGAGTCGCAATCCTTGTACACTTATATGATTAATTGTTATGTGATTTGTTAGATGTGCTCGTGGGCTATTCTTATCTTTCTTTAACCCTTTTTATTCATTCTCTTAATCATCTTTATGTTCATACCTTATGACATCTTCATTGATGTTATCTCTTTTTCCTTAAACCATATTTTGTTATATCCGTTCACTGGGTGTTTTGCTCAGCTGTTTCTTTTTCCATGTGGCAGGTATTAAGCGTGAGACGGGGCTATGAGAGAGTTTTGGACTTACCTAGATCCACCCAAGTTTTTAATAAATCTGACATTTTTATAATTTGATACTTTACATTTTGGACCCCATTGTTTTGAGGATTTCTCTTTATTAAGATATTATTTCAAGTATTTTGAAGTTAATAAAAGTTTCATTTTGGCCCTTTTAAATTATGATATATCTGATGTGAAACCATAGTAGTAGCAGTTTGTCTCTTTTCGGAGAGGGGTGTTACAATTATGATATCAGAGCTCTACGACCTAAGGGGTCCTCACACTTAGAAATCGAGATCATCTTTTATTAAGTTATACACTATAATATGGTTATATTTATTGTGTAAACATAGTTTGATAAAAGTTAATACTTATCGGTAATTAATTAATAAGTTAAAAGGTTTAAAAAGGATTAATTAATAAGACTTTAAACTTTAAGGTAATTAATGTAATTACATTGTTAAGTATATATAAAGTCAAACTAGTACCCCTTTGGGGAGTATTCGGCCGACCAAGGTCAAAAGAAGGTTTATTACTTGGAGGTTAAGTTTTAATTTTTACCTTAAATAAACCTAAGACTCAACTATATAAACAATGGGTTTAGATTCACTGTTTCATATAATTAAAACCAAAAAAATTCCCTCATCTTTCTTGGTGTTCGACGGCAACAACAAACCCACAAGGGTTTTGGGTTTTTTTATTAAGTATTTGCTTTATCAAGATCTAGAAATCAAAGGTGATTGATTGAGGTGTTGTGTGGACTATCTTTGAGAAGATCTAACTTGATCTTTGGTTTCTTGGTGATTCGGTTTGGTGTAAGAAAAGTTAGGGTTTCGTTTGGTTGATTATTGCGTTCTTGATCATCCGTTCTTGGACTTTATGCTTTCTTTATGTTTATGTTAATTACATTATGTTCATAGTTAATCGATCCTATCCACTGGTTTTACTCTTGATGCATGAATACATAAATCATTAGGTTATTACATTACAACAATGGTATCAGAGCCAAATCTATGCCATGTAATTACATAAAAAATGTCTAAAACCGGTACAAAAAGAATATTTTTTCTTGAATAGTTAATTATGATTTAACTGAAGATCTTTAAATTGGTTCATTAGATGTTATTAGATCCATAATATTCTGGAAAAATTAAGTTTGCATGCGTTTTATGTTATAGAAAAATGTTAATTACAACTACGTGTGCAATTTACATGTTTTCTGATATGTTATGCATGTTTAAATCGTTTAAATCAATGAACTATGATTACAAATTGTTATAATGCAAGAGTTAGATGCTTAACATGTTTCGGAATTCTATGAGAATAAGACAACGCTAATTGGATTGGTGTATGCATGCTAATGAGGAGTTTTATAAAATTGTTTTAGGGCTGCGATTCATGACACCTGAACATAAAATATTTTTTATAAAATAATTTGTACAATTTAGAAGGAAGATTCCAAATAGGACACTAAAACTTGATTCTACACAATTTTTTAGTTTATTCGAAAGCTGGGGAAGACTTCTTTCTGTCGATTTTTTTCTTGCAAAACAAAATCATCCTGAAATCTTAAAACCGGAGTTTTTAGATTTACTAAATTTAGTGCCCTATAATAAATTATTTTTGAAATATCTTGCTTGAATATATTATATATGTAATATGTTAGTTGTGTTTATTTTCTTGTTTAATTTACTTGATTTATTACTATAATGGTTATCTTGTTAATAAATACAAATGATTTTTTCAAGAATTAAACCGGACTAGCTAAGGTAAGTAAATACTTGGATTTTGACTAAATATCTTATTTACTCTAGAACTATTAGAAAACTAGATTTTATTCGATTTCTATAAAGTTTTAGTTGTATATCACTAGGCTAGAAAAGGCGAATTTCTATGATTTCCTAAAGAAAAAAGGCTCTTGGCAAGCTTCTACATCTGGCCAGCTTCTTCGGTTCTTTTATGTGTATCTTCCAAGACGCCATAGATCTGAATGTGACCGTAGCAAGGTTAATATAAGTTTTCCATTGGTACTCATAAGAGGTGTGAGGAAAACCCGATCGAACAAACCTATGGCACTTTATAAAGCCTAGTACAACGTTTCAAAACAATGGGTAGCTCGCTTTTTGGATTACCGGTGAATTCAAGGAAAACCGAGGCATATGTTTTATTTAAGGAAAGTTTAAAAATATGGAAAATTCATTATTTTAGTAAGTTGTTATAAAAGGAAGTGTTACATGTTTCCTTTTATACGAATTTTGTCATGATTTTCAAAATTATTAAATACCCACTTAAGTAAGTTTTGTACTAACCAATGCATTGGTCACTTATCTTGGTTATGTCATCAAACACAATCTTAAGGCTAAACCAAGATGATGCGTTACAACAACCAAGGGTCAGACCGGAAGGTTATAAAATCGTGGACTGATATTGGACGACTTACGTTGTGTATTTTGGTCAGACCTTAAGCACAAAGTACGAGATGAGGAAAACATGACGTCACTACGTTTATGCTAGATATTGTAGTCATGACCTCATTATGGCTAAGAGTTGCACCGGTGGTAATTATCATTGGATGATTACCATTTGAATTATTTCGTTTCTAATAGATCAACTGCATTGATGGAATAAGTTCAAGTTGGGTCTTAGGCTCTTGATAAAATTAGTTTTGCAACTTTGGTAGTTATATTTTCAAGAGATTTAATTGTCGAATATACTAATATTTTCTTAACTTTATTTTGTAGATGGCTACTACCCAAAATAAGGAGTCTACACTAAGGTCGAACTTGTTCAAGAATAAGTTGATTGGATCAAACTTTTCCATATGGTACCAAAACCTAAGAATTTGTCTTAGGGCTGAAGACCGAACTGACTATTTGGGAAAACTTATGGCTGAAGGGGGAGAAAAGAGTTTTTGATTCTAGAAGGTTATTACTTCGAGGTTAAGTTATAATCTTTACCTTAAATAAACTTAAGCCTCAACTATATAAACAAAGGGATTAGATTCATCGTTTCATATAATTAAAACCAAACTTTTTCCACTCCTCTCTCTTGGTGTTCGACGGCAACAACAAACCCACAAGGGTTTCTGGTTTGATTTTTTATTAAGTATTTGCTTAATCAAGATCTAGAAATCAAAGGTGATTGGTTGAGGTGTTGTGTGGACTATCTGTAAAACCCGCATGCTTTTACCATGAATAGTGCCCTTAAGATCGTACGTCCTAGATTAAAACTTACCTTATTCAGTAGTGATCACATTCATGTGTTTATAGTCAAGCAAGTGCATACGTGTATGACATGATAAGTATCGATTACGTACGAACTCATGATAAACAGTTAATAAATATGTCACGTGAACATAATTAAATCATGATCACCATTTAAAATATGAACTAGAATAATTACGTAAATACATATAATATAATTACGAGCGTTAAGATTACGATAACTACATGATAAAATAAACAGAAACGCTTCAGACACGAACACGTTTAACCACGAACGAACACGAAACATCGGGACACGAGAAAGGTACGGGTACCCCATGTGGGGCCCCCATACCCACGGCACAACAACCATAATGGGCTTAGCCCATGGACTTTTACAAGTAAAGGGGGGGTTATGGTAAAAATATGTTTTCATTTTTCACTTTCAAGAAATAAACACAAAAACCCTAAAAGAGTTTTCTCTCCTCCTCCTTGTTCTCTCTTTGTGCCGCCACCTTAGCATCACCATAGGAGGGTGATTGGTTGATTTTGATCTTAAAAACTATTGCTATAATCAGTGTTTGTTCATCCTTTTCCAAGCTACATAGTGGTATACCTTTTTAAACCCTTCTTTTTAATTCTTTTGAATCTTTGTTTATGTTCATGAATATGTTATTGTTTTTCTTATTTAAACATGATAATTAAACATTGATCTAACATGTTTTGGTATAAATTAAAATCAAAGAATGATTTAAAAGGGTGTTTGTTTTTAGCCGCCTAGCAAAACAAACCCGAGGGGGGTTTGGTTTGCTTATTGCCGCCACCACCAAGACCATTTTAGGTCTTGGTTGGTGCTTGTGGGACCCACGGCAGCAAGGAGGCACACGTGCCCCGGGTTTGGCTCGGGGTACGGTGTCGAATTCATGCCCGATTCATGGTTCGTTGGTTAAATCATGATCTATGTTACATGTTAATTTTTATGAATCATGAACTTAGGATATAAATTAATTAATAACATGAGATATTATTTAAACCATGACTTAGGTTATTCTAATTATTAATTTAGCATGATATTAATTTAACCTAAGTATTTTATGTTATAAGTTATAATTAATTAATTATTTAAAACATGCCTATAATTAATTAATTTAGACATGACTTAGGTTATATTATTAATAATAATAATACATATTTTAACCTAAGTATTTCATTTCATTTTAATTAAAACATGTTATACTTTAATTAAAATGCTTAACCTATAGTTTAATTAAAATACATGAAATAATAATTAAACTATATACTATATCATATGACTTAAGAAACAAGCTTATAAACACTTAGACTTATATGTTAGCTTATGTAACCAGCTTAATTCTAAATATGGAAACTTCTATTTATAGAAACTTAATTAAATAAGGAAACTAATCTAATCATGGAAACCTTCTATATATGGAAACTTATTTAATTAAGGCAGCTGATCTATTTTTGGAAACTTTCTATTTTTAGAAACTAATCTATTTTAAGCAGTAAATTCTATTTTAGGAAACTTTCTATTTTTGGAAACTTTCTATTTTTGGAAACTTCTATTTTTGGTAACTTTCTATTTTTGGAAACTTTCTATTTTTGGAAACTTTCTATTTTTGGAAACCTGCTATTTTTGGAAAGTTACTTATTATTACACAGTAAGTATGATAATACATGAAATACCAGTAATACTTAATCAGATTAATCAGAATACAAGATAAACACAGTTTAAGGCTTTAAACAGTAAACCATGACCTAAAACATACAAAGTAAGCTAAGATGAGACATAAAACCCAGTACGTAATCAATGATTCGATACTTATACACGTGTGTATTCATGTAGCGTTAGTGATCCAGAAGTAGGAGTCTTTCTTCCGTTCATTCACTGGACTTGAGGTACGGATTCCCGTCCTTTCAGTATGGACATTCTTTCCTTATTAGGATTTCCCTGTATGCAGCCAACTGTTTTCCCCAGTATTCGTTTTACTGTTTTGAACTGCTTATGTTTAATTAGCATAATCTATAGCCATATACAAGCATGACCAGTTTCACCTAGTTATGGAGGTACCATAACCATAACATTGGAGGCACCAATGTTATGACTTCCCCACGGCGGAGTGATTGCTCGTGGCGTCCCTTTCAGTTTTGGCCATATTATTTTATCATGTGGGGCGTATGGGTGCATCCTAGTTACATGTTTTATTCAGTATTTCATGGTGAATGTGGTGTGTGCCTTGCATCCTTCACAAGGAGTTGATCCCTCCTACCCAAACCAGTATATTAATTAGAGGCATCCCCTCTAATCAGCATGATGAGGTCACCCCTCCAAGTATTCATGCACGTGACCTTTTCATGACCTATATGGGCTATGGTATATTTATGTTAAAACAGTTTTCATAAGATAAACATAAGGCTTTTCAAACTATAAAACCAGTTTTCTCAATACGTAACCAGTCTACTCAGAACTTAGTCTTCCGTTGTTATATGTTACATGCTTATCCTATTTCATGCTATATTGTATATCCGTGCACTGAGCGTTTTGCTCAGCCGTTACTTTCCTTTCCATGTCCCAAAAAACGGCAGGTACCCAAGACTCGAGCATTGGAGGACATGCATAGGATGGAAGCTGCCATAGACTTCTTCTCCTGTTTCCTTCTTATATATTTATGCTTGTTTAGTCTTTCTTTCAGTTCATTTACTTTCTTATGTTTTGGGCTTATGTTTGGGAACCGATGTTTGATTCCGGTTTTCCCTATGGTCATGTATGTTTTACTACATATTACCTTGCATGCTTTGATGACACGCCATAATTACGTGTGACATTCCACTTATCAAAATGGGGTGTTACAATTATGGTATCAGAGCCAAGGCTTCGACCTGTAGGCTCTAAAACTTGACCTGTGACTAGTGGGTAGTCACCAGGAGCTTCCTAAGTCAACGCTTGTTATTCCACGTATTGACGTTTTCAGCACCTTTTGTTTTAACCATTACGTTTTCAGCACCTTGTTGTTTTAACCATGATGTTTTCACCAGTATCGTTTTACCAATATGGAATGAACAACCGTCATCCATATTTAGTTATGTGTCAGTGTCTATGCATGATGTTCCTAGTGAACTGTGATTATGTGAACTGAACCCCAGTAGTTCATAATTTTCACATAAAATTTTTTCTGTTAAGTTTTGACAATGACTTTTAATTATTTATGTTTCATGCATTCATGAATTTATATCATATGTCATCTATTGCAGGAATTTTGACTAAGTAATGGTTGGTACAGCACTGGCCCTATTTAGTCGCATGTGCTTTTATCGAAACTTTTAACTTTGGGACCGACCCATAGGCGTCCCCTCGCCATGTCTTTTGTTTTGGAACCGACCCATAGGCGTTCCCTCGCACATATAAAGGTTTTATAAACTACATTACGCATTCATGCACTGTTTTTCATGCATAAAATTTTTCTCATGATTTAAATTGGCATAAAAAAAAATTTTCATGTCCCCTCATAAGTTATTATGTTTTTAGGTCAAGTATGTTGTCATACTGTCATGGTTAACTTCAGTTTCATGCTGATTATGTTATACACTTCTTCGTAATAGATGGTTTCATGTTTTCTCATGGTAATTCCGTCTTCATGTTGATTATGTTTCACGCCTCTTTTGTTATTTACGTTGTCCTGCAAGACATGGTTAGATTTCTTGAATCATGCTTTCATGATAGTCATGGTTGGTTTCCATTGATCATGCTGTCAGGCAAATCATCGTTGAATTTTGTGTAACCACACTTTAGCGTTTCTCTATGCAACCAGAATGATGTCTATGCTAATACTGCCAGGTTATCATGATGGTTTTCCTAACCGTTTAACCGGTTTACTTTCCTTAAATCATGACAAATGATCGAGCCTATACCGATCATTTCATGTGCATTCCATGTGTACTCCACGTACCGTATTTCATGTGTATTACATGTACCTTAATTCATGTGTATTCCACTTGCAATACTTCACGAGTATTCGCTAGTCGATTCTAAATCATCTCAGGCGTATGTTCACTTGCTGATATTCTACAAGATTGTCGATGCCGCTCATAGCTTGGAGATGTTACTGAAGGTTGATGCTGCTGATGTTGGGAGACGCTACGAGATGCTGATGCTGATGCTGTTCACAACCTGGAGATCCTAAAAGACGAAGACAAAGGCGTCGGAGCAAAGCAATTGGACGAGAAGATGCTTCACCATTAGACAATTCCCATCAATCATTGTCCCAAATTCATAGTTACATGTCACACGTCGTTCGGCTGTCATTTCAGCCATATGAGTGCAAACCAGTACCAGCCGGCCACTCAGCTAAATAGTTACACGAATCACGGTCATGAGAATGATCGTCATGAAACCGACAGACAAGATGATAGTAACCACTACTATGACAGCAACTATCCTAGAAATCGCAACCGAGGCTCCGGCCACGGACGTGATCAGACATACAAATGATCAGTAGTCCAACCGACCCGCCAATTCTGGCATATTAACCTAATATTTGTAGTTCTAATTGTTTCACATCTCGAGACACATGTCAAGACATCAGTCAAGACACATGTCTCACGTATACTTTCTGAGGACACATGTCAAGATACCAGTCAAGACATATGTCACGCTTACATTTCTCAAGACACGAGTCAAGACACATGACTCACGTCTAATTATGGAACATTTCTAAGAAATTCAGGGTACCCTCCAAGGGTGTATCTATGTTGATGTGCCATGTATTAATCAGGCCACAAGAATTTCAATACCATTATCGGCGCATCAGTGAGAACTGTCACGTTGCCGATGTCACTTTCATTTCTTTCACCATAGTTCATATATTCATAACCATGAAGGACGCCTTTCGTATTCCCACGTATACGAAGTTTTTCCGTCAGCTTAATGATGAGATCCAAGCTGCTAACGCATTTTCCTCGGACAGACACGAGATGAATTGTATCCTAATTATGTACTATGAACAGCACACCATGCAACGATTCATAATTATGTACAGTAATGTTCAGGCTCCTGAATACATTCAGCTTGATTTTCCATCCGGAAAATCTGTACAAATTATCTATGCTTTTCAAACACGTGCTTTGTTAGTCATATTGCTAAAATTTTCTAGCTGTCCGTAACACACGACTACTAAGGTCCTTTTACGCATAACCAACGGATTATCCCAAAATTGTTCCTTACACTCCAGAAGAACCTTCAAGGAGAAGGATGGTACCATGAGATTATGTGTCGACTACCGTCGACTTAAACAAATTACCATTCATGACCGTTATTTACCTCCACGTATTGACGACATGTCCAATCAACCGTATAGTGTTAATCACTTTTCCAAGATCGAACTCATGCTGCCAACAGTGACGAGTGAAAAAGCAGGACATGTCCATGACTGCTATTCGTACACGACTCGGTCATGCTAGATTTATGATTTTGAATTAGTCTCATCAATGCTCCAACCGCATTATGGACTTAATAAATTGAGTTTCCATGAACTCCTAAACAAATTCATCAGCGTTTTCATTTGAGGATAACCTGATTTCCTCTAAGCCTAGAGAAGAACAGGAAGACCATATCTACACTATGTTGCAAATTCTATGACAAGAGAAATTCTACCCTGGAAATTTTTCCAATACCAATTCTGTTTGATTATAGTGACACACTGAATCACATGGGTTTCTATGGTTAATCTTACCATGACTCAGCTTATGCGTAAAGGAGAGAACCCTACACTACATTAGGTGTTCTAGAAAATTTTACGCTAGGAGAAGTCTAGATTCAGAAACTCAGAGTTTCGCAAACTCCTAGGTATCAAGTTCTACGAAGCAAGATACAGTTACGTTCATATCTAGGTACCTGACATACCAACAGGTTAAGATAGGACACCAACAAACTGGGATGTTTTCATCATATGAAATTGTGAATCGAAAAGGGACAAGATCTCCATGGATTTTAGTTACCAGATTTCAGCAAACTCAGAAGAAGCATGATGCTATCTGGGTTATTGTCAACAGTTTGATCAAGTCTGCAGAATCCTTACATCCGTACGGATTTCAGAACCAACAGATTGAACGAACATGTTCCAGCCAAGGCTCATCCGATCACTTGGCAATCCCTCAGCTATCAGGTCAGACAAAGATTCGTAATTGTACTCCTAACTTACTTCACGTCTTCATTCTAATTCCACGACTTGCTTTCACGCTCACGTTCATGACACTATTCACATTCATGATCGTATTTTGGCTTATGATTTTACGTTCCTTTCTTTTCTCATTCTGGAAAGTTTGCAAGAACTTGTGAGACCAGACCCAAGTTTAGTATAACTCTCCATCATCAGATAGACGTTTCACGTCATATTCCACGTCTCACCTTGTAGCGTTTGGCGTTACCACCATTATATTCTATGATCACGATATGTCTCACATGTCATGTTCATTCCACGTTCCTCATATCATGATCAAGATATGTTACACGTATCATAGATCACGATATGTTTACTCATACTACACTCGCCATATCTCCACGTAGCACGTTCAAAATTTTTCATGTATCACGTTCAAAAATTTTCACGTACTACGTTTCTTTATGTCTCGCGCATCATTTCTAATTATCAGTTAAGTCAGATTGTCTTGCATCGTAACGTTTCAGTTACCCTTGCACGTTAACTCATATTTTCCTATATCGAATTTAGGGGATCTACCTTCCGTTGATAACCAAGAATTTCTTCGTATTCCAAGTCAAGGTCAGGAGGACCAAGATTTATCATTAGTGTCAGGATCTTCTGAAGGAACCGTTCCAAGAGGGAGGCCACTTGGAAACGGACAAGTTCATCCGGACTTCTTATCCATTTTCTTTTATCGATTAGATATGTCCTTTCAGTCACGTCACGTTCCATGTCTTTTCAAGACATGTCACGTTCCACGTTCCCTTCTACCATGTCAACTTCATTTCCGTTATTTTGCATACCTTTCCAGTTTGATTCGGGTATGTTTCGCTTCCAGTTACGTTATCTATAATTCGGGGACGAATTATTCTTTTTAGGGGGGAAGAATTGTAAAACCCGCATGCTTTTACCATGAATAGTGCCCTTAAGATCGTACGTCCTAGATTAAAACTTACCTTATTCAGTAGTGATCACATTCATGTGCTTATAGTCAAGCAAGTGCATACGTGTATGACATGATAAGTATCGATTACGTACGAACTCATGATAAACAGTTAATAAATATGTCACGTGAACATAATTAAATCATGATCACCATTTAAAATACGAACTAGAATAATTACGTAAATACATATAATATAATTACGAGCGTTAAGATTACGATAACTACATGATAAAATAAACAGAAACGCTTCAGACACGAACACGTTTAACCACGAACGAACACGAAACATCGGGACACGAGAAAGGTACGGGTACCCCATGTGGGGCCCCATACCCACGGCACAACAACCATAATGGGCTTAGCCCATGGACTTTTACAAGTAAAGGGGGGGTTATGGTAAAAATATGTTTTCATTTTTCACTTTCAAGAAATAAACACAAAAACCCTAAAAGAGTTTTCTCTCCTCCTCCTTGTTCTCTCTTTGTGCCGCCACCTTAGCATCACCATAGGAGGGTGATTGGTTGATTTTGATCTTAAAAACTATTGCTATAATCAGTGTTTGTTCATCCTTTTCCAAGCTACATAGTGGTATACCTTTTTAAACCCTTCTTTTTAATTCTTTTGAATCTTTGTTTATGTTCATGAATATGTTATTGTTTTTCTTATTTAAACATGATAATTAAACATTGATCTAACATGTTTTGGTATAAATTAAAATCAAAGAATGATTTAAAAGGGTGTTTGTTTTTAGCCGCCTAGCAAAACAAACCCGAGGGGGGTTTGGTTTGCTTATTGCCGCCACCACCAAGACCATTTTAGGTCTTGGTTGGTGCTTGTGGGACCCACGGCAGCAAGGAGGCACACGTGCCCCGGGTTTGGCTCGGGGTACGGTGTCGAATTCATGCCCGATTCATGGTTCGTTGGTTAAATCATGATCTATGTTACATGTTAATTTTTATGAATCATGAACTTAGGATATAAATTAATTAATAACATGAGATATTAATTAAACCATGACTTAGGTTATTCTAATTATTAATTTAGCATGATATTAATTTAACCTAAGTATTTTATGTTATAAGTTATAATTAATTAATTATTTAAAACATGCCTATAATTAATTAATTTAGACATGACTTAGGTTATATTATTAATAATAATAATACATATTTTAACCTAAGTATTTCATTTCATTTTAATTAAAACATGTTATACTTTAATTAAAATGCTTAACCTATAGTTTAATTAAAATACATGAAATAATAATTAAACTATATACTATATCATATGACTTAAGAAACAAGCTTATAAACACTTAGACTTATATGTTAGCTTATGTAACCAGCTTAATTCTAAATATGGAAACTTCTATTTATAGAAACTTAATTAAATAAGGCAACTAATCTAATCATGGAAACCTTCTATATATGGAAACTTATTTAATTAAGGCAGCTGATCTATTTTTGGAAACTTTCTATTTTTAGAAACTAATCTATTTTAAGCAGTAAATTCTATTTTAGGAAACTTTCTATTTTTGGAAACTTTCTATTTTTGGAAACTTCTATTTTTGGTAACTTTCTATTTTTGGAAACGTTCTATTTTTGGAAACTTTCTATTTTTGGAAACCTGCTATTTTTGGAAAGTTACTTATTATTACACAGTAAGTATGATAATACATGAAATACCAGTAATACTTAATCAGATTAATCAGAATACAAGATAAACACAGTTTAAGGCTTTAAACAGTAAACCATGACCTAAAACATACAAAGTAAGCTAAGATGAGACATAAAACCCAGTACGTAATCAATGATTCGATACTTATACACGTGTGTATTCATGTAGCGTTAGTGATCCAGAAGTAGGAGTCTTTCTTCAGTTCATTCACTGGACTTGAGGTACGGATTCCCGTCCTTTCAGTATGGACATTCTTTCCTTATTAGGATTTCCCCGTATGCAGCCAACTGTTTTCCCCAGTATTCGTTTTACTGTTTTGAACTGCTTATGTTTAATTAGCATAATCTATAGCCATATACAAGCATGACCAGTTTCACCTAGTTATGGAGGTACCATAACCATAACATTGGAGGCACCAATGTTATGACTTCCCCACGGCGGAGTGATTGCTCGTGGCGTCCCTTTTAGTTTTGGCCATATTATTTTATCATGTGGGGCGTATGGGTGCATCCTAGTTACATGTTTTATTCAGTATTTCATGGTGAATGTGGTGTGTGCCTTGCATCCTTCACAAGGAGTTGATCCCTCCTACCCAAACCAGTATATTAATTAGAGGCATCCCCTCTAATCAGCATGATGAGGTCACCCCTCCAAGTATTCATGCACGTGACCTTTTCATGACCTATATGGGCTATGGTATATTTATGTTAAAACAGTTTTCATAAGATAAACATAAGGCTTTTCAAACTATAAAACCAGTTTTCTCAATACGTAACCAGTCTACTCAGAACTTAGTCTTCCGCTGTTATATGTTACATGCTTATCCTATTTCATGCTATATTGTATATCCGTGCACTGAGCATTTTGCTCAGCCGTTACTTTCCTTTCCATGTCCCAAAAACGGCAGGTACCCAAGACTCGAGCATTGGAGGACATGTATAGGATGGAAGCTGCCATAGACTTCTTCTCCTGTTTCCTTCTTATATATTTATGCTTGTTTAGTCTTTCTTTCAGTTCATTTACTTTCTTATGTTTTGGGCTTATGTTTGGGAACCGATGTTTGATTCCGGTTTTCCCTATGGTCATGTATGTTTTACTACATATTACCTTGCATGCTTTGATGACACGCCATAATTACGTGTGACATTCCACTTATCAAAATGGGGTGTTACACTATCTTAGAGAATATCTAACTTGATCTTTGGTTTCTTGGTGATTCGATTTTGGTGTATCAAAAGTTAGGGTTTGTTTGCTTGATTATCGTGTTCTTGATCATTCGTTCTTAGAATTAAGGTATGTTTTTTATGTTTATGTTAATTATATTATGTGTATAGTTAATCGATCATATCCGCTGCATTTACTCTTGATGCATGAATATATTATTCATTAGGTTGTTAAATTCCAACATATTCTTCCTTCTCTCTATTACTTACATTAGTTTAAATTAATCATACTCGATCTATCTATCCTTAGTAATCACATGTAAAGTTTCAAATAAGTAAAACTAATCGGTAAAACTATTCAACCTTCCCCCCCTTCTAGTTTTCCAAATTATTATTTTTTAGTCATGGTTTATACTCGTGGTTTTATCATGCTTCAAGGGTAAGCGATTCACCTTTTAAAATTCTTAATCTCGTCTATACTTCTAGTCATGTGCTTGTGTTAAACAAACGTGTGTAAGAAACAAGTAGACAATCTAGAAACACTAGACGAAACCTAAAACCCTAGACTTGACGTGTCGTCGTGGGTTGTTTCACGGGCTCATGAAGCGATGCACACGAAGGGCGTGTGAGGAGTTCCATGTCATGTAGAACATTTAGGAATGCGACTAGTATATGGGATTAAGGTTTGGATTACACACATGTACAAAAAATATAAGATTTCATATAAATGAACCAAAGGTAAATCGGGCTAAACCATTACTTTGTGTCATGTTTTAAAAATCATAGAGGCCACAAAAAATCATGCCTCGTGGTCCGTGTCAATCCCACTAGTTCAAGGAATGCGCTGAAGGTGGAATCAGCAAAAATGGTTAGCTTTTGAGGTCGTAAACTTGTTTTAAAACAGTCCCTTTGGGATGAGTCGTTTTGGTAAAAATAACTTTATTTTTGGCTAAGTATAAAATGAATGGAAAACAACCCAAGTAGCTACGTTGTGATGCGAATATAAAATCCATGAGACCACCATATGGCGTGCCTCGGTTACAGTGTCGAAACCACTGGTATAGAGAATTTATTAAAAGAGAAATAACCAATTTTCTTTACGTTTTGAGGTCGTTATGTTAGTCTGAAACCGTCACTCGCAAAGTATAAATTTTTTTTTATCAAAGATTTAGGCTACATAAAATCTATTTAGACAGAAATGTTGTGAGTAGTTATGTTGTGACTATATTTTGACCTGTTTAGAGACCTCGTCTAGGGAATCATATTTTTAGTTTGTCTTAAAACGTAATAACAAAGCCTATTATTTTTACAAAATGGTTGTCCGAGTGTTTTTAAACATATACTTTTACACCAAAATAATTAAATAAATTACGTAATTACTTAAATAAATCGTTTGACATGTTTAAGACTAAAACTAAGGGATCGTTCAATTATGAAAATTTATATACTTGACTTATAGAGTCTAAAAATGTGGTTACGTAAAATTTGGTCAACATTGACTTTGACTTAATAAAATAATATATTTTATTAAAATAACGTTTTAATTTATAAATTGCACGCAGGCACATAATAGGGAACTACATGCTACGTTTATTAGTGATATATACTTTATTTGATCAAGGTTACGGATTGTTTTGAGCTATCATTTTCTCGTATCTACATTTGTGCTATCTATTTCTTTACTATTATTTCAAGGTGAGTTTCATAGCCCCAATTTTACATGTTTTAATATATTTTGGGGATGAGAACATTGTTGTTTTACGGATGAAAATAAGTGTTAAAAACTTGATATGTTTGCCTGATGTAGGTCTAAGCCTCGTACATCTTATTGTTTTAAAATTACTAGTTTGTAAGCATGAATGTCATGGATAGATCTATTGGGGTTGACATCCCTATCTAATTGTGACTATACAGTCAAATTAGTATAATTACATTTCAGGTTTCACCGATGTTCCTAGTTAAGGCATCCTCTCATGATTTAAATGTATAAACGACTCTTTTGGGTTAACGTTTTGGTTGCATGCTCTTAGACGTAGGTGTAAATGTATACTTTTGTGGTTATAGCCTTGTTTGGTTATATGTCGGTTATTGATTAAAATCTTATGGTTCATCATACTTATTTATACGTAAACCTATGAACTCATCAATATTTATGTTGCCACTTTAGCAATGTTTTTTTAGGTATCAAGATGGATGAGTGACTTGGTTGTGTCATGCGAGATAATAAAATTGTGACTATCAATTAGTGTTTTCAGACTAATGCTTGTATCGTTGAAAACTAAAATTTGATTTATATTGATGTATTAAAAAATTTAAATACTTCTGAACAAATGTTTTCTACTTCAAATCTTTTAAATAATTAAAATGACTTAGTAAGTTACTACTCTCTCCGTCCTAAAATTATTGTTCATATTTTCTTTTTCGGTTTGTCCCAAAATTATTGTTCGTTTCTATATATAGTTGGTTAAATTGTTTAAATTTACTATATTATCCTTAATCAAAAGTGTTATTAACAAACTTTATGAAGACATTAAATAATTGTTAAAGAGTAAAATTGTCTTTCTTTTACTTTTCAAAATTTAAAACAGTATAATTAATACACTTTTTTTAAAGTGTGTAATTTTTGTCTAATGACAATAATTTTAGAACGGATGAAGTAATACTAGTATTTAATAGTTGTTCGTTATTTAATATACTTCACGTGTATATGTAGCATGTGTGCATTACTTAATTATTCTACTTTAAATGATTCTCTCGATCAAAAATCTTTCATATATCAATTTAAAATTAAAGTTTTCTTGTAAATCTATTAAGCTTGAAATATGATACTTTTTCGTCTTATTTTTATAAGCCTCTATTTATATTTTAAAATCTTTCTTTCTAACTTTTATTTCAAAATTGTAATTTACGTTTTTGTTTGTTATTTTAGAATATTTTAATAATTGCTTATTTATAGATAAAATTTAATCAAGTTTATCATATTATTTTTATTTGCTTGAAATTAATTGATACTTAAAAATATTAAAGCAGTAATAAATTTACATTTATTAAATTGTGTGTTTTTTTCGAAAGACAATAATTTTAAGACGAATGGAGTATTATTGTTTGGATATATAATATTGATATAAAATATATGAATTGTTTTGTTTTTAAAGATACTTTTAATAGTATAGTTTTTTATTAAGTATTATGTAATATAAATAAAAATTATAAGAATTTAAAAATATGACTTTATAGTCAAATTAACAATACAAATGAGTTGAAAGAAGTAATTAATTAGCTGGAAAGTGAGTTAAATTCTAAGGTTTTTGTAAATTATTTTAGGTAATTTATTCGACTTACCTTATATGTTTAGTTATTTTTTTATATGTTTAAATTTTAGGGTTTTGCTAACAAACATAATATGGTGTTTTTTAAACTTCTATAATTAAAAACAATTTTAAATGTAAACTATTTATTTTTATAAATGCATGATTATAACACATATAGTTAAGGTAAATAAGTTCCAATATGATATATATTAATTAGTAAGTATGTTAAATATGGTATATTTTATATTTGAGATTATTAATTGTTGATTTTCTAATTATGGAATATTTAAAAACCACTTTTGTTTTCGAACGGCAATTTTTACAATTCACACAACTATCTCACAATTTTTATCACACATGTCTCCAACGAGACTTGAACCCACAACCTTGAGGTTAGAGAGCCACTCACATACCACTCACATACCGCTAGACTGGGAGGCCTTTGCTTTTAAAAAAACCACTTATTAGCAAAACCCTAAATTTTAATATGAGGACAATAATATTAGTTTTTTTTATATTTTTTGATTCGAATAATTTTATTGATACCTGTTGAATATAGTTTCCTATCTAGTTAGCTTATCGATTAGGGTAACTTTCCTTATGTAATGAAAGTGTGTCGTGTGGGCTCGGCCCGAGTTTGTAACCAACCCCCTCACCCTATAAAAGGAGGTGAGGGGGTGATGCACAAAACACACTGATCTTCTATTATTTCTTGTAAACCAATCGTTAATCAATAAAGTTCGTTTAGTTACCTTTGTGTCTTGTTTTCTGGGTTTCATTTGTTGCATCTCTGCGACCTTCTTTACAGCGATCTAGGGTTCCGCATATCGATCTTCGGGTTGTTGGAGGTGTCGATTCCAACAAGTGGTATCAGAGCCACGGGTTTTGTGGTCATTGAAGATCGTTGCTAGAACAGGGAAGAGTGTCGTGGAGAAAACTGACTTTGGTTTTCTCGGAGTTGCAGGTGTTTAGACTGAGAAGACAAGGTTTTTTTTATTGTAAAGAAAATTGGTTGGTCTAGATAGTCACGTGTGTGACATAGATAAGGTAACAAAAGAATTGTTTTATTTTAAACATATTTCTTTTGTGGTGAACCAATTTTATTTGTCAAAAAGGTTTTTGATTTATTTTTAATAAATCAACTTTGGTTTTAATTTATAAAATCGATTAAATCAAAGGTTCTTGTTGCGGGTTCTTGTGGTTCAAGTTTGATCGTGGTTTGCTTGGGTTTTCAAGTTTACGATCGGGTTTGCTTGTACGTGATCGAGGTTTAGGGTTATTCTAATTAAATCGATTTGAAAGAAGGGTTTTTTACGCAACAAGGGTGAAAGAATATGTCGTCGATAGCGAAGTTTGACGTCGAAAACTTCGACGGGTCTAATGACTTCGGGTTGTGGCGTGTGAAGATGCGGTGTCTATTAATACAACATGGTTGGGAGGCTGCGTTAGATCAATTCCCGGATACCATGACGGACGCTCAAAAGACTGCGACGTTGAAGACGGATGTCTATAAAAAGCACACAGTGCCTTACTCTTGTGCTTGGATAACAAGGTGTTGAGGGAAGTCAACAAAGAAAATTCTGCTGCGGGGGTTTGGTTAAAGTTAGAAACTTTGTATATGACAAAGTCTTTAGCCAATAAATTGTACTTGAAGAAGAAGCTGTTCACTTTCTACATGCATTCAGGTAAGAAATTATCTGAACATATAGATAAGTTTAATAAGTTGATTGGTGACTTGGCGAACATAGACGTTGAAATTGATGACAAAGATTAGGCACTCATGTTACTTACATCATTACCGTCCTCGTATGATAACTTTGTGGAGACATTGCTTTATGGAAGGGAGTCGCTCTCTTTGGAAGATGTATTGTCTACCCTCAATTCACGGGAGTTGAAGAAGAGGACAGATGCAAAGGATGATGGTGATGGGTTATTTGTAAGGGGGAGGCCGGAGCATCGGGGTAATCAAGGACGTGGTAGTTCGTGATCAAAGTCAAAGGGTAAAGGAACTTATAAATAGAAGTGTTACATATGTTATTCTCAGGATCCCCTTAAGAAAGACTGTCCAAAATGGAACAAGAAGAAATCAACTGGCTTTGTCAACAAGAATGCAAAACAGGACGATGGGACGTATTATAAGGGTTATGACAAAGGTGATTTGTTGATGGCGGTGAGTGAGGAAAGGTTCTTAGAGTGGATCATGGACTCTGGTGGTTCCTATCACATGACGCATAGGAGGGACTTCTTGTTTGATTTTAAGGAGCTTGATGGAGGTATGGTTTTGCTCGGTGATAATAGAGCATGTGCCATCAAGGGGACATGGAAGGTGAGAGTACAAATGAAAGATGGTTCAAGTTTTTTGCTTGAGAATGTGCGTTACATTCCCGAGTTAAAAAGAAATTTGTTATCTTTGGGCACTCTGGATCGAGAGGGCTATACTGTGAAGTTGCAGAATGGAAGAGTAAAGGTGATCAAGGGTTCTTTGATGGTTTTGTCAAGAACTTTGAAGGAAAATTGTGTGTACTCCTTGGATGGTTGGGCTGAATCAAGTGAAGCTAGTGTCGGTATACAAGAAAAGGAAAGTCTTGCGCAGGTGTGGCATAAACGCCTGGGTCACATTAGTGAAGTAGGCTTGAATGAACTCAAAAGAAGATAGGTGTTGGGGAAGGAAGATCTAGGTAAGCTCGAATTCTGTGAAAATTATGTTCTTGGAAAATCGACCAGGGTGAGTTTTGGTCGAGGTCAGCACACAACAGAGGGAGTTATAGACTATGTCCATGCGGATCTCTAGGGTCCTTCTCGGGTGTAATCGATGAGTGGTTGTCGTTACTTCTTATCGATTGTTGATGATTATTCGAGGAGGGTTTGGGTTTATTTTCTTAGACACAAGAGTGAGGCGTTCAGCAAGTTCAAGGAGTGGAAGCAGTTGGTAGAAAACCAGACAGGTAGAAGACTGAAGAAACCTCGAACGGATAATGGTTTGGAGTTTTGTAATCAGGAGTTTAATAACTTGTGCAATGAGGGAGGGGTAGCAAGACTGTTAATGCAATAATGACTAAAAACGTTACTTGCATTTTTCGGTCTCGCTTAGTTTTGATTACGACAATATGTAAAAACAAGCATTTACGAAAACAACGAAAAACGAATTCTTGAGTTCAAGTATTTTTCATTTTACCCATTTTCACTTAAGGTATGGATAAACAAGTACTAACCTTAATCAAGTGATCAAGTGATTTAATCTTTTCTTAAAACTCACTTTTTATTAAATGTGACAAGTTTTTATTAAACTTTATTTTTAAGAAAATGTTTTATTAAATTAATTATTTGAAATTTGAAAATGGCATATTCTTATTTGGTTAAGAATATCCTTTCAGGATATTTTTTATACCCAGATAAGACCTCCACCACTAAAGGACAAAAAGGAGCGGAGTCTAATCCGGCGGTACCTTAGCAACTAGGCGGTACCTTATCGATAAGGTACCGCGGGCTATGATAAGGTACCGCGGGCATATATAGCCGTTGGCTCCTTTTTCCTTTAAATAGTGGACCATTCTCAGCTTTTCACCTCACCTCTTTTGCACATTTAATTCCAGATTCAAACCCCTTCTTTAATCACTCAAATCTTTGATCATTTGTTTGATTATTACTTGTTTAAGAAGTGAATCTTGTTCTTCCATCCCTTCCTCTCCAAGTGCAAAGAGAAGAACACTATCCTAGTGAAGTGTTGAGTCCACCACCAAATATCCATTAAAGATCTAATTTTATACACTTGTAGTTGTGTCATAGTTGTGAAGATCCAAGTAGTTGTGTCTATTTGGAAGTTGTGTATGTACTAAGTATAGTTGTGTAGATTGGTCCTAGCTACGATTAGGGCTCGACTTTTAGCTTAGAGTCGGAAATTGGTTAAGCGACGTGTATGGTTTTCTCCACCATAAGGAGCTTGTTGTGTAGTAAACTCTCGAGTAAGAAGTACTCGAGGAGTGGAGTAGGGACGAGGAGTGAGCTTCGTTGCCGAACCACTATAAATCCTTGGTGTTCGGTTTGATCTTTCTTTACCCTTAACTCTTTACATTCTTTATTCTTTATGCATATACATGTGTTAGTACTAGATTAGTTACACTATCATTCTTTATTCTTTGTGGATATATTTTTGTTAGTATTAGTTTAGCTACACATCATTGTTCATATTGTGCATAAGAAGATTTCACATATTTCCTCAAGCCTAAGTTTTTGAAAAAAGATTTTTGGAAACCATATTTTAACAAGTAAATATAAGAAACTATTCAACCCCCCCCTTCTAGTTTCTACAATTGGTATCAGAGCGGGTTGCTCAAGAATTTTTAAAGTATATTGTATTTTAAAACTTGAATCGATCTATGGATTCCAACAAGTACCTAGAAGGGCAATCTATGCAAAGACCACCACTTTTTGAAACCGATAGTTTTATTTATTGGAAAAATAGATTTGAAACTTATGTGAAATCAAAATATTTAGATCTTTGGTATGTTATTACCAGTGGTGATTTTTTACCCTTTCAATTTAATGAAGTTTCTAAAACAAAAGAATTGGTCACTTTTGACAAAGCTAATGATGATACTAAAAAGAAACTTTCAAAAAATAATGAGGCTAAAATGGTGATTTATAATGCTTTGCCTAAGAAGGAGTATGAAAGAATTTTTATGTGTGAAACCGCTAAAGATATTTGGAACACTCTTTTAGTAACCCACCAAGGTAATAGCCAAGTCAAAGAAAGTAAAATCGATCTTCTTGTCCAAAAATATGAACAATTTGTCATCTTAGAAGATGAAACTATTGATAGTGCATTTGCTAGGTTTAACACCATTATTACTAGTCTAAAAGCACTTGATGAAGGTTTTTATAGAAAGAACAATGTTAGGAAGTTTCTAAGGGCCTTACATCCAAAGTGGAGAGCAAAAGTCACGGCGATTGAAGAGTCGAAAGATCTCTCAACTTTATCACTCGATGAACTCATAGGAAACTTGAAGGTTCATGAGATGATAATTTTGAAGGACTCGGAATTAGTGAAAACCAAGAGTGAAAGGAAATCTCTTGCACTTAAAGCCAAGAAGGCACAAAGTGACCATGATAGTTCCTCGGAAAGCGATGACGAGGAGTATGCATTGGCGGTGAGAGATTTCAAGAAGTTCTTCAAGAGACGAGGTCAACACGTTAGGCAACCCAACTATGACAAGAAACCATTGTCAAAGAATCGGTTTGTCAAGAACAAAAAAGGTGATAGGAATTGCTTTAGATGTGGTGATCCAAATCACTTCATTGGTGATTGTCCAAAGCCCGCTCGTGATAAGAACCACACGGCATTCGTTAGTGGCGCTTGGAGCGATAGCGGTGAAGATGATGATGACAACCCCAAAGAGGAGAAATGTCTTATGGCTCACACTTCTAAAGAGGTACATTCTGAAACCGAATATTATAGCAATGATAGTTCCACTTTAGATGATATTGAATTTGAAGGCAAATATGATAGCTTACACAAACTTAGTCTTAAATTCATAGAAAAGAATAAAACCTTAAAATCAACCAAAACTAAGCTTGAAAATGAGATCAATGAACTTAGGGAGAAATTGGCTAAACTTGAGAAAAACAAAGAGGTTGATTTAGGTTGCTTAAGTTGTGAGAAACTTAGATTAGATAATGATGATCTCAAGAGCACCTCCATTAAATTGGAAAAGTTCATGAAAGGTACTAGTCCTCTTGATGATATGTTAAACAAACAAGTTCATTCTAAGGAAAGACTTGGTCTAGGTTTTAACTCAAATGAAGCCTCAACTAGTGAACCAAAACAAATCAGGTTTTCACAGAAAACACCCACTGGACGCGGTTCCAAATTGTATGGCGCAGTTCCTTATCACTATGGAACCGCCGCCATAGATAAGGTACCGCGGCCAGAAGTTGATTTTTGTGAAAATTCTGAACTTTCTGAAAAATCTAAGTTAAATGAAAAACTAAAGCATCTTATTGTTAATAAGGTACAATTACCCATACTTGACGACAATGCCATTGGTAAGTTCTACAAGCCGTTAAGTAAACCTCTCATGGGAAATAGAAGTTTTTCTAGACTATCCTCTACTCCACCTAGAGTACGGAATGAGTCTAAGCCTAGAAGTAGAACGACAACGCCTACAAGAGATAATTAAAAAAACTCACGACCTAGAAGTAAAACTCCAACACCTAGAAGGAATAATAATAACTCTAAACCTAGATCAAACACACCTAGGAGAAGTAATGAACAACAAAATGGTTACATGAATTACTACCCTCCTCCATTTTGTTCTCCATGGGGAATCCCCTCCTCATTCATGCATCCCAACCAAATGCAAGGGATGTTTGGAACTAACAATTTTGGACCCATGAGATATTGGGGACCAAATGTTTGATCTTGTGTGTTGTTACCTAGATATGCTTGGGAATTGATTTGGAGCCCGATGAGTAGATTAAGGATAGTGGATGTTCTAAAAACATGACGGGTAATCTAAGTTTGTTCTCGCATTACAAAGCATATGATGGAGGTAACGTCACATTCGCTAGTAGTCTACGTGGTAATATCATTGGCAAAGGTACGGTTTCTCTTGACTCCATGACCATTGAAAATGTTGAGCACGTAGATAACTTAGGTTTTAACCTTTTAAGTATAGGTCAATTTTGTGATAATAAGTGTAAGGTCATCTTTTCGGAACATGACAGTGAAATCGTAAAAGATGGAAAAGTCATTTGAAAAGGTGTTAGAAAGCATGGGCTTTATGTCATGAAGGTTAATAAGAAGTCAAAAGACAACATATGTCTTGCGACTATAGATGATAGTTCTACTCTTTGGCATAGGAGATTAGGTCACGCTAATATGCGTTTAATTCAATCTTTAGTCTCTAAGGAGTTGGTAAGACACCTCCCCAAGATTAAGTTTGATAGTCACTTTTGTGATGCTTGCAAAGTTGGAAAGCAAGTTCACTCAAGTCACAAAGCCAAGAATTTGGTTTCGACCTCTCGGTGCTTAGAGCTCCTACATATGGATCCCTTTGGACCTTCCGCCATACGGAGTTATGGAGGTAACCTTTATACCCTAGTCATAGTTGATGACTATTCTAGATTCACTTGGACTAGATTTTTGGCATCTAAGAATGAAGCTTTCGATCACTTCGAAATCTTTAGTCGAAGAATTCAAAATCAACTAGGATGTTCAATTGTTTCTATTAGGACGGATCATGGTAGGGAATTTGATAATGAAGTGCAATTTGGTGCCTTTTGTGAAGCTCATGGTATTACCCATAACTTCTCGGCTCCTCGCACTCCACAATCAAATGGGGTAGTTGAAAGGAAGAATAGGACTCTCCAAGAGATGAGTAGGACGATGTTAAACGAGCAATCTTTGCCTTAAAAGTTTTGGTGCAATGCCGTGGACACATCGACTTATATTCTCAACCGAATTCTTATTCGACCTTTCCTAGGAAAGACCCCCTATGAGATTCTTAAAGGTAAGAAACCCTCATTAGAATACTTTAGGGTGTTTGGAAGCAAGTGCTTTATCCTCAACACCAAAGACTACCTTACCAAGTTTGACCCAAAGTCTTACGAAGGTATCCTTTTAGGTTATTCCCAAACTAGTAAAGCCTACATAGTCCTAAATAGAACCTCGGGGGTTATTGAAGAATCACTCAACGTAACCTTTGATGAAACCCCTCCTTCACCCAAGACACCACCATTGGTTGATGATGACTTGGATGAATTAGAAGTAGTTAAAGCCAAAGAGGTTAGAAAAATAGGAGTTGAAGACCATAGTGTTGAAAAGGAAGTAAACATTAAGGAGTCTAGGGATCATACTCTCAATAATGTCATTGGTGACTTAAATCAAAGGACCCTAAGATCTCAAGTCCAAAACCAAAGCAACTTCTTTTGTTTTGTCTCCTTGATTGAACCAAAGAATGTTAAAGAAGATTTGACGGATGAGAGTTGGGTCATTGCGATGCAAGAAGAATTGAATCAATTCGTTGCCAATGATGTTTGGGAACTTGTTCCTCCACCTATAAGTTCTACCATTATAGGAACCAAATGGGTATTTAGGAATAAGATAAATGAGAATGGTGTTGTGTCTCGTAACAAGGCTAGACTTGTAGCTCAAGGCTATAATCAACAAGAAGGGATTGATTATGATGAGACATATGTACCGGGAGCTAGATTAGAATCAATTAGAATCCTTTTAGCCTACGCTTGTGCCCTTTAGATATTAAGCTTCAACAAATGGATGTAAAGAGTGCATTTCTTAATGGTTTGATCAATGAGGAGGTATATGTGGCTCAACCTCCCGGCTTCATTGATTTTGAGAAACCGAACCATGTTTACAAGCTTAAGAAAGCACTTTATGGACTCAAACAAGCACCCAAAGCTTGGTATGATAGACTTAAAGCGTTTCTTGTTAAACATGAGTATACCATGGGAATGGTAGACAATACACTCTTTACAAAGAAGAAAGGTCCTCACCTCATAATCGTACAAATATATGTTGCTGACATTATATTTGGCTCAACTTGTCAAGAATTGTGTGATGACTTTGCCAAAATCATGCATGATGATTTTGAAATGAGTATGATGGGAGAACTTAACTTCTTTTTAGGACTCCAAATTAAACAAATGGGCGATGGTATTTTCTTTAGTCAATCTAAGTACGCTAAAGAAATGCTAATAATTGACTTTTGGTTGGTTAATAAAAGGTTTTGCTTGCAAGATCTTTCTTTGCATTGCTCGTACCCAATTAATATATGTCGTTGTTTCGTTCTCGGTATCTTCTCGAATTGATCACGGTCAAAAGCGGAATAGTTGTAATTGGTGACTAAAAAGGGGGAGCTTTGGTCTAAATCTACTAAAATGATAAGTGCTAGAAATATTAAAATTAAACTAACAGCAATTATTGAAAATAAAGATAGAATTTAGATAAAACAGTAAGTACCTCTATGAAGAATAAAACTGGAAGTTTCTATTCGGAATGTCTGCTATTATTCGGAATAAATCTCTACCCAGAATAAACTGTGCTTATGCGGAATGTTGATAAGAAAGCCTATCCGGAATAATCTCTACTCGGAATGTTCATAACCATGCGGAATGTTTACAAAATTCCCCTATGCGGAATATTTGAAAAAGAACTCTATGCGGAAAGTTGAGCTTACTCGGAATATTTGGAAAGAAATCCTTATGCGGAATATTTGGAAGAAAAGGCTATGCGGAATAGTTTAAAAAGAACCCCATTCGGAATATTAATGCCTACTCGGAATAATCCCTCAATGCGGAAAAACAGCTCTACTCGGAATATTTGAAAGAAAGCTATGCGGAATGTTTTGAACAAAAAACCCTATGCTGAATAAATGGAAAAGAACCCTTATGCGGAATAATTGGAAATTCCGAATAACCAAAGAAATCAACCACTACTCGGAATATTTTTAATATTCCGAATAAACAACAAAATCCCACCTTGATCCGGAATATTTGGGTATTCCGAACCAACACAATCCAAGACTCCCTATTCGGAATCTGGGGAAACTCAGTAACTAAATAGCGAAGAACAGGGGGTTAAGAAACACGATTTTTTACTCAAAATTCACCAAGTTTTTAATCGAAACTTATACCAATTTCACCACGAATCATTTACCTAAGGTAAACATCAATCCAAAACCACAAAATCGCAAAACCCACTTACTTTTTATGATCAAACCAATAAAATAAAGCTTAAGAACTTAGAATCAAAAATAGATGAAGAACAAGATGATGGCAAGATTAAAAATAGACTTGTATTAATGATTTAGGATTCAACAAACAAAGTGGAAAGATCAAACTTACAAGATTGGAAGAAATCTAACAAAGATGAAAACCACTCCTTAAGGGAGATGGTTTTCTTCCTACGAAATAGGGAAAGTGTAACAGAAAGAAAAAACTAGTGAAAGTCTTGAATGGGAGGAGTATTTATAGGCTTCTCCCTTGGTTGGTGAGTGGGCTTTCTTCCTTTCTTTTTGTCTTCTCGTCTTTTCAGAAAAGTTGACGTTTTTGATTTCGATTCGGGATTTGTCAACGAATAATTTCAACTCGTCTTTTAATTTCATCATTTAATAGACTTGAGTTTCTTCGACATAGGTAAATATTTCGTCTTTGGTCCTTTTCTTCGATAAATCTTCAAATAGGCCCATTGACTTCAAATCTTTTGCATCTCTTGGACTATAGACTTCATCTTTTCGTCTTTTTCCTTAATAAAACCCGTGCAATCCCATGTTTTCTCCAATATTTATCCGGTTGGCTCTGAAAATACAACAAACCACGCATAATTCCAAACAAATGACATTAAATACGCGTTTTGGTCTTGTTTTAGCAAGAAATAAGTGGTAAAAGGATGGGTGTTTTCACACCTATCAAATCCCCTACACTTAACCATTGCCATGCCCTCATGCAATGCTTAGTGATAAAGAAAATTTACACTTTTCTCATAATCAATCAACCTTGGCCTTATTAACATACTACTAAACAAAAATTAAAGTACTGAGAGAAATTGAAACTTTAAAATAAACTAAAGGGTAGAAAACCATTTTCACTTGAAAATAGCTTCATGGAAATAACTTGTAAAGAGATCAAGGACTTACATTAGGGCTTTGGTGCTGCGAAGATTTATCATCCTCAAGTTTCACGTTCCCCAAACTAAGCTTAAAAACGAGATCATTGTTATTATAAGTTAGCAATTCAAACACTTACACACATGGCTTAATTATATGCTTAAACTCCCTTATTCCTAGGTGTATCTCTTATATTTTATTTTTGTCTTAGAATGATCATGAAGATGCATTTTTGGACTTATTTCGATAGTTTATTTAGGCTAAAAGCAAAGTAGGACGATTTGATCAATAGTTAGCTAAAGGACAAAATCTCTTAAAACTGCTTCTCGGGATATCAAAAAGTTCATATCTTGGCATAACTCGGTTCACGATTTGAGACCTTTCTCGGGCCAATATTTGGCATGTACTTCATACTTCATATCTTCGAGAGACGTTCTTGAGATAATGGTCTTCTCTTCGTTAATAGAGTTTCTTCACTTGGAGACGTTTGAGGGGTACTCCAACTTTGTTGACCACGACTTCATGATTATTTCTTCAATCTCTAATTGGGATTTGAGATACAACGATCCGCCTCCTTTTCGGACTTGGATCTAGTTATCCTCATACCTTGTTAGGGTCTTTTCGGATAGACTTCTCCATGATCTTTATGGGAGTTGATTGCTTTTCGTCGTGAGTCTTGATCCTTCATATCGATTTTGGGAATAATGCTTTTCACATCACCTTGTATCTTCAGCAATAAAATGGAATCCTCATGCCTTGTTAGGGCCTTTTTGGACTCGCCAATCTTCGCGCCCCGCTTCATAAGTTATGCCTTGGCTATGAACTCTTATCATTACCGAGCAACTTTTAAACGATCTTGGGCTAGAAGCTAAGTAACCTTTCAAATCGTACGACCTTACTTATTGCAGATAAATTATTAGCAAGTGATGGGAGAATAGGCAAATAATTACACCAAGTGAGCTTGTGTAAGAATACCGACTTATAATTGACTCTATCATTTCTCGTCCTCCACAATTTAAAATCTCAAGTAATGAGAATCGTGGATGCTTAGCCTAATAAACCAATTAAGGTCTACATGGTTAAGGATACTGGCTAGAATAAACTTGAATAAGTCTATTCGGGTTGAGTCAAAATAAATCGCAACGGGCCTAATATGTCAAAGATTTCAAAACTAGCTACACCACCTTATTAATATTTTTGACTTTATTGCAGGATATATACATATGAAAGCAACAATAAAAATTTAAAAATTGCGACAAAATGGCCAAAGTTAATTAAAAATTTGAAAAATGCTGAAAAAGATGATTTTCCGGTTAAAAGAAGCCATTTTCATGGAAAAGTCCACTTAAAACTTCGATAGAAGTCCCCCCTACACTTAAGATAAACATTGCCCTCAATGTTTAAGCATGTGGGAAAAGTCTCCCCCACACTTATGACATTGTGCACGTTGGTTAACTCAAGTTAAGGAAGAGACGACTAACGTGATCAATTTCAAATGTGAGTATGAAGAAAATTGAATCACGATAGTTGAGAGATAGAACCGGATTTCGGATAACACGGGAGCACGGTTCTTTAAAGATTCCAAGAGTGCATTTATCCCTGTAATCACATCACCATCCAAAAACAAGCAACCTATATAGCTCCCCCTACACTTAAGATGAAAAACGGGAAAGGGGGATAGATACTTGGGTTGCCTCCCGAGGAGAGCTTGTTTTTGTTTACTGAGTCGCGAGCCTGACTCGGTCCCGAACTAATTCAAGGGAAACATGGTGAGGGATGGAATCATCTCTTGAGAGATGTCCTCACCAAAGTACAATTTCAAACGCTGGCCATTCACCTTGAAGTTGGGCCCATTTGGCTGAGAAAGCTCAATGGTGCCATAGGGAAAGACATTGGCGATGGTGAATGGACCAGACCAGCGGCTCTTCAACTTGCCTGAGAAGATCTTCAACCGAGAGTTAAAGAGTAAGACTTGATCACCAACGTGGAACTCTCGGTTCTTGATTTTAGCATCGTGGATAATCTTGGTCTTCTCCTTGTAGATCAATGAGTTCTCGTAAGCTTGATTCCTCGATTCTTGTAGCTCGTTGAGTTGAATCTTGCGAAAATCACCGGCTTTGTTGATTTTGAAGTTAGCCCACTTCAAGGCCCAATATGCCTTATGTTCCAGCTCGATAGGGAGGTGGCAAGCTTTCCTGTACACAAGACGATAAGGTGTACAACCAATCGGTGTCTTATAGGCGGTACGGAAAGCCCACAGAGCATCATCAAGTTTATCAGCCCATGAGGCACGATGCTCTCCCACAGTACGTTCCAAAATTCTCTTTAATCCACGGTTGGATATCTCGGCTTGACCGTTAGTTTGAGGATGATAAGTGGTGGAAAGACGGTGATTGACACCATACTTAGCCATGACTCTTGCAAATTGATCGTTGCAAAAATGAGTCCCGCGGTCACTGATAATAGCACGAGGAACACCGAATCGAGCAAACAGTTGTTTCAAGAAATTACAAACCACCCTCGCGTCGTTAGTGGGTAAAGCTTTGGCTTCGACCCATTTAGAAACGTAGTCGACAGCGACAAGGATGTATTTGTTGCCTTTAGAAGAAGGGAATGGCCCCATAAAGTCGATGCCCCATACATCAAAGATTTCACATTCTTGTATGAAATTTTGAGGCATCTCATCTTTATGTGTGATCTTGCCTTGTTTTTGGCAAGCATCACAATGCTTAACCATCTCGTGAGCATCACGATAAATGGTGGGCCAATAGAATCCCGAATCAAACACTTTTTTGGCGGTGTAGTTGGGACCAAAGTGACCACCGGTGGGTCCTTTGTGGCAAGCTTGGAGAATGTCAAAAGCGGCCGGTCCGTCAACACACCGGCGAATAATCAAGTCAGCGCATTGTTTGAATAGAAAAGGGTCATCCTAAAAGTAAGTCTTAACATCGTTCAAGAACTTCTTCTTTTGTTGGGATGTTAACCCTTTGATGAGAACACCACCTGCTAAGTAGTTTGCAATATCGGTAAACCACGGGGTGCCATCAAGATTGAGATTTATAGACATTAAGGTTTCAAGGGGGAAAGAGTCATTGATCTCTTTTTTCGGATGATCCCCTTGATATGGATCCTCAAGTCGACTTAGATGATCCGCGGCTAGGTTTTTAGCACCCTTCTTGTCACGAATTTCAATGTTGAATTCTTGAAGGAGTAAAACCCAGTGGAGAAGTCTTGGTTTAGAGTCGTGTTTAGTCATCAAGTACTTTAACGCGGAATGGTCTGTGTACACGATGGTGGTGGATAAAACAAGATAGGGGCGGAATTTTTCAAAAGCATAGATAACAGCTAAAAGCTCTTTTTCGGTTGTCGTATAATGCAATTGATCCCCCGTCATTGTTTTGCTAGCATAGTGGATTGGTTGGAAATGTTTGTTGATCCTTTGTCCCAAAACCGCACCAATAGCAAAGTCGCTAGCATCGCACATCAATTCAAAGGGTAGCTCCCAATTAGGGGTAACCAAGACCGATGCCTTAGTTAGCTTACCCTTAAGAAGATTGAAGGCTTTGATACACTCTTTAGAAAAGATAAAAGGAGTATCTTTTTCCAAGAGGTGGGTCATCGGGCGAGCGATTTTAGAGAAATCCTGAATGAATCGACGATAGAAGCCCGCATGACCCAGAAAGCTTCTCACACCCTTCACGGTTGAAGGTGGAGGTAATTTGGCTATGACATCTACTTTAGCACGGTCGACTTCAAGACCGGCGTTAGAGATTTTGTGTCCCAGCACAATGCCTTCTTTTACCATAAAATGGCATTTTTCCCAATTTAGAACAAGGCGAGTGTCTTCGCACCGCTTAAGCATACGTTCCAAATTGGCAAGGCAAGAAGAGAAGGAATCCCCAAAGACCGAGAAATCATCCATGAAGACTTCCATGGTTTGCTCAACCATGTCATGGAAGATAGCCAACATGCACCTTTAGAAAGTCCCGGGGGCATTGCATAGGCCAAAAGGCATTCTTTTGTAAGCAAATGTTCCATAGGGACAAGTGAATGTTGTCTTCTCTTAATCTTGGGGATCGATGGGTATTTGGAAATAACCCGAGAAACCATCAAGAAAGCAGTAATATTCATTACCCGCTAAACGTTCAAGCATTTGGTCCATAAAAGGTAGAGGGAAATGATCCTTTCTTGTGGCATCATTGAGTTTGCGGTAGTCTATACAAACTCTCCACCCAGTAACGAGACGGGTAGGAATCAACTCGTTGTTTGCATTGGGCCCAACGGTGATACCGCCTTTCTTAGGCACACAATGGACTGGACTAACCCATGGTGAATCCGAATTAGGGTAAATCATACCCGCATCAAGAAGTTTGATAACCTCTTTTTTGATGACTTCATGGATTTTAAGATTCACCCTTCGTTGGCTTTGAATTGTGGGCTTAAAGTCGTCCTCCATGAGAATTTTATGTGTGCAAAAGTAAGGATCAATTCCGTGAATGTCGAAGATTTTCCAAGCGATAGCTCTTTTATGCTTCTTCAACACGGCGACAAGTCGGGCTTTTTCTTCTTCTTTTAGGTCCTTCGCGATGATGACCGGTAACTTCTCGTTGTCTTCAAGGAAAACATACTCAAGATGAGGAGGTAGGTCCTTAAGCTTAAGAGTAGGAGGATCCTCAATAGATGGGGTAACTAACGATGGATCATCATTAGTCACCTCTTTAGGAGAGGGAGGAGGAAACGGGTCTTCATTGAGAAGTCTCTCAATAGTATGAATGTCTTCATCCCAATTAGTGGAAGAATCATCATACTTAATATCGAGAGGACCCAAGCTAGCTTCGAAATCATCCAAGTCACTTTCTCCAAAAGGAGTCAATGCCGGAGCAATTGAGGCAACGGTCTCAACATTGGGTAGAGAAGAGAGAGTACTTTTGCAAGCATCATGAAAATGTTCTTCACAAGCCTCATCGAGAACATCAATAGCATTAACACTCTCATATGAATAAGGTTGCTTAGAAATCTTACCCATGTTGAAGACAATTTTATCGTCACCAACTCTCATGATTATTTCGCCCGCGGCTACATCAATGAGACTGCGACCGGTCCTCGGGAATGGAAGTCCAACGATTAATGGAACACGAGGGTCCATCTCGTAGTCAACGACGACAAAATCCTCCGGGAAGGTGAATTTGTCAACGCCAACAAAGACATCTTCGGCTATCCCCACTGGATAAGCAACCGTACGGTTGGCTAATTCCAAAGTCATTTTGGTGGGGACTAGCTCGGGGAGAGATAATTGCTTCCAAACACTTAAAGGCATTAAGTTTATACTGGCACCTAGATCGGCTAAGGCCATGCAATTCTCTACTCCCGGGAAGTTGCAAGGAATCAAGAAGCGACCCGGATCACCAAGTTTGGTGGGCAATTTCCTTAAGAGCACTGCGGAGCAGTTCTCATTAAGTTGGGTCTGAGCAATGTCAAGAAGCTTTTCCTTATCACTTAGAAGATCTTTAAACATCTTAGCGTATTTAGGCATGTGAGCGAGAGCCTCGACAAAGGAGATGTTAAAATTCAGTTGTTTAAACATTTTAAGAAAGTTTGAAACTTGAATATCATCCTTGCTCTTTTGCTTCTCTTTCCTCAACCTTGAAGGGTAAGGTATATTGGATGAAGAAGAAGGCGTCAGGGGAGTAGGATCACTCACAACCACGGGTGGTGGGGGAAATGGGGATAGAAGGTGAAGGAGGCGGGGAAAGTTGCTCTTTTTCCTTGTTCACAATCACGGGTGGAGGTGTAGGAAGCTCGGGTTCCGTATAACCTTTTCCACTACGAGTAGTGATTGCTTTCATCTCCCCTCTTGGATTCGCAACGGTGTTACTCGGAAGAGTACCCGAAGAAGAGGGTTGATTACCTTGGATGAGCGAACCAATCATATCACGAATGTTAAGCGCTTGAGTGCTGAAAGAATCTCTGATGTCGGCACGAATTTCATTGCTCTGTTTTGCCATATCATTCCTAAGCTCGGCTCGAATATCGCTCCCTTGTTTCGCCATGTCATTCTTCAAGTTGACAAATTGACTCTGAAGATTCGTCACCATCTCTCGATTAGTCTTCATGAACGTCTCGACGTCTTGATTCACTACCATCGGTTGATTGAGAGGTGGAGCTTGGTAAGCTTGAGAATTTCCTTGAGTTAGGTATGGGTTTCTTTGGGATTGATATTGATTGTTAGCACGAGGTTGAGATTGATTATTTCGGTTATAGCTTTGTTGTTGGTTTTGGTTTGCAGGAGGGAAACCAGGTGGAGCAAGATAATTGTTTGAACGATAACTTAGCAAACTACGGTCTCCTTGAGGACGAGCTTGATAGCCCCCGTGGGATAAGTACCGTATGCCGCGTTAACGTTTTCAGAAAAATTGCCTTGAGTAGAAGGAAAATCATTATAAGAATGAGGACCACCACATGTGTCACAAGAAATAGCAACAGCTTTAGCTTGTTGAAAGTGGTTTGTGGCCATGGTCATGAAATTCTTGTTCATCTCAGCGAGTTGTCGGGAAATTTCAGTCATCTCAGGATTAGAAGTAGTAGAAGAAACATTGACCCTCGAGTTAGATCTTGAGGATGCGGATGAATCCCAATTCTTGTGGTGAGTAGTCATGTTTTCAATCAACTCTCGACACTCCTCCGGTCTCCTTTTCATAAAAGTACCACCGGCGGCGGCATTGATCGTGTCACAATCACGAAAAGTGAGACCATTGTAGAAGGTATCAATGAGAGTGACGGGGAGCATATTGTGATTTGGACAGCGGTCGATCAAATCATTGTATCGTTCCCAAGCATCAAAAAGCGATTCATCATTGTCTTGCATGAATCCACTAATTTGGTTACGAAGGCTCGTGACCATAGATGGTGGGAAGTAGCGCGACAAAAAGCGTTGAGTCATGTCGTCCCAAGTATGAATAGAGTTCTTTGGGAGACGGTCAAACCATTTTTCGGCATGGTGAGAAAGCGAGTGGGGAAAGAGTTGAAGGCGAAGGTCATCCATAGAAACACCGGGGGACTTCATGCTTTGGGTGATGGTAATGAATTTGTCGAGGTGTTTGTTGGCATCATCATCCGGAATTCCGCGAAATGGGTTAGTTTGCACTTGTTGGATCATGTGATGCTTCAACGAAAACTCCTGAGCCGTGACATGCATCGGTGCAATCGGGCCTCCACGTCCGTTCATCGTGGGTTGACATAGCTCCTCCATGGTTCGTAGGTCGGGTAAAGGTGGATTATTCATGTTTTGGTGGGGTGGTATTATTATTGTTGTTTGGGAGGGGTGGATTATTATTGTTGTTGTTGTGTACACCGGTCATGTCTAACTGTTCGAGAGTCTCGGGCTCTGAATAAGACGTTGATCGAGTACGCATACACTAAAAATAAAATGCAAGAGAAAATATTTTTGGTTTTTATAGGTTTTTTTAATGTTTTTGTATTTTTGAAAATTTTATATTTTTATGGGTTTTTGAAAATTTTTGTGCTTGAAAATAACGTTCCCGAAAGAACGGATCCCAAAATCCAATTTCTCACAAAAAAGCTGTTGATCTTAACGAGAAGAGCCGGCAGCGGCGCCATTTTAATAACTGACTTTTGGTTGGTTAATAAAAGGTTTTGCTTGCAAGATATTTCTTTGCATTGCTCGTACCCAATTGATATATGTCGTTGTTTCGTTCTCGGTATCTTCTCGAATTGATCACGGTCAAAAGCGGAATAGTTGTAATTGGTGACTAAAAAGGGAGAGCTTTGGTCTAAATCTACTAAAATGATAAGTGCTAGAAATATTAAAATTAAACTAACAGCAATTACTGAAAATAAAGATAGAATTTAGATAAAACAGTAAGTACCTCTATGAAGAATAAAACTGGAAGTTTCTATTCGGAATGTCTGCTATTATTCGGAATAAATCTCTACCCAGAATAAACTGTGCTTATGCGGAATGTTGATAAGAAAGCCTATCCGGAATAATCTCTACTCGGAATGTTCATAACCATGCGGAATTTTTACAAAATTCCCCTATGCGGAATATTTGGAAAAGAACTCTATGCGGAAAGTTGAGCTTATTCGGAATATTTGGAAAGAAATCCTTATGCGGAATATTTGGAAGAAAAGGCTATGCGGAATAGTTTAAAAAGAACCCCATTCGGAATATTAATGCCTACTCGGAATAATCCCTCAATGGAAAAACAGCTCTAGTCGGAATATTTGAAAGAAAGCTATGTGGAATGTTTTGAACAAAAAACCCTATGCGGAATAAATGGAAAAGAACCCTTATGCGGAATAATTGGAAATTCCGAATAACCAAAGAAATCAACCACTACTCGGAATATTTTTAATATTCCGAATAAACAACAAAATCCCACCTTGATCCGGAATATTTGGGTATTCCGAACCAACACAATCCCAGACTACCTATTCGGAATCTGGGGAAACTCAGTAACTAAATAGAGAAGAACAGGGGGTTAAGAAACACGAATTTTTACTCAAAATTCACCAAGTTTTTAATCGAAACTTATACCAATTTCACCACGAATCATTTACCTAAGGTAAACATCAATCCAAAACCACAAAATCGCAAAACCCACTTACTTTTTATGATCAAACCAATAAAATAAAGCTTAAGAACTTAGAATCAAAAAGAGATGAAGAACAAGATGAACCCAAGATTAAAAGTAGACTTGTATTAATGATTTAGGATTCAACAAACAAAGTGGAAAGATCAAACTTACAAGATTGGAAGAAATCTAACAAAGATGAAAACCACTCCTTAAGGGAGATGGTTTTCTTCCAACGAAATAGGGAAAGTGTAACAGAAAGAAAAAACTAGTGAAAGTCTTGAATGGGAGGAGTATTTATAGGCTTCTCCCTTGGTTGGTGAGTGGGCTTTCTTCCTTTCTTTTTGTCTTCTCGTCTTTTCAGAAAAGTTGACGTTTTTTATTTCGATTCAGGATTTGTCAACGAATAATTTCAACTCGTCTTTTAATTTCTTCATTTAATAGACTTGAGTTTCTTCGACATAGGTAAATCTTCCGTCTTTGGTACTTTTCTTCGATAAATCTTCAAATAGGCCCATTGACTTCAAATCTTTTGCATCTCTTGGACTATAGACTTCATCTTTTCGTCTTTTTCCTCAATAAAACCCGTGCAATCCCATGTTTTCTCCAATATTTATCCGGTTGGCTCTGAAAACACAACAAACACACAAACCACGCATAATTCCAAACAAATAACATTAAATACGCGTTTTGGTCTTGTTTTAGCAAGAAATAAGTGGTAAAAGGATGGGTGTTTTCACACCTATCAAATGCTAAAGAAATTTGGATTAGAAGAATCTAGACCAATGAAGACCCCTATGGCCTCGGATACTAAACTCACCGTAGATGATGATTGTGAGTCGGTAGACAACACCAAATATAGAGGTATGATTGGTAGTTTGTTGTACCTAACGGCAAGTCGACCGGATATCATGTTTAGTGTTTGCCTTTGTGCTCACTTCCAAGAGGCTCCCAAAACCTCTCACCTTGAAGCGGTTAAGCGTATCTTCCGATACATTAAAGGCACTATACATTTAGGATTATGGTATCCTAAAGGGACCGACGTAGAAACCATTGTCTACGCGGACTCGGATCATGCGGGAGACTATGTGGACCGGAAAAGCACTAGTGGAGTTTGTACCTTCATGGGTTGTCGTTTAACTTCTTGGTTCTCCAAGAAACAAACCGCTCTTGCGATATCCACCACGGAAGCCGAGTATGTGAGTGCCGGAAAAGCATGCCAACAAGCTCTATGGATGAAGCAAGCTTGTTGATTACGGGATTTCTCTTGATGATGTTCCCATCATGTGCGATAATAAAGGCGCTATAGACCTAAGCAAGAATCCCGTGCAACATTCGCGAACCAAACACATAGAAATTAGACACCATTTCCTTAGGGATAATGTTCAAAAGGGGAACATTACTATTGAAAAGGTGCCCTTCGAGGACAACTTAGCTGATATCTTCACTAAGCCACTTAAGAGGGAACCTTTTAATTACTTGCGTCTAGGTCTATGATTAATGGAACATCTTCCTTAAATTCTTTTCTTCTTGTGTGTTTTCTTTTACCACTTTGAGTCCTTGAAAAATCTTCTCCTCTCCTTTTCAAAACTCTCAAAGTCTCGTTCGAAAATGGTTGAGAAATTCGTTTGACATTGTTAATTCAATCTAAAAACGATTTTTCATAGATTCTCGCAATTAATCTAGAGCTTACATAATTCATATGTATGATTCTCTCAAACATAGCAAGAACAAGATTGAATCATGGAGGATCATTGTGTCATGACTCAAGGTCTTGTCTTACACACCTCCTACATTGATTTTTTTTCCCATGTATTTTGGTCAAATCTCTATTTGGTAAGTTTGCATATGTTTTCTTTGTCTATATTTGCTTTTAAGCATATCCCTATGATAAGTTAGACTAGAAAAATAATATTTGCTGAAAAATCTTCCTCCAAACACCAAATCCTGCTTCTACAGGCGGTTCCATATGTGAACCGCGGTACCTTATTGATAAGGTACCGCCACCCTAGATAAGGAACCGCCTACAGTGGCCTTCCTTTTTTAGGTTTTTGTCTGAAACTCCAAATTTGCTCCAACTTTTTTGAGAATCTTTGTTTCAAACCCTTTGACCACCCCAAAAATACCCTAAGCCTTCCCTATTTAAACCATAAGCATTTTGCATTACTTCACATCCAAAGTGTCTTATTCTTCCAATGAAAGCCTTGAATCTCCTCCATTTTCTCCAATTGCTTTCAATCCAAACCCACCCAAGAACACTCTTAATCACATTTCTCCCACCAAGAATGTTGATTGTGGAACTTCTTTTCTTCCACCACCACCCTTTAGTGTTCTTCCTCCTTCTCATGATAATGTCATGCACCATGGAACATATTGTCATTGTTGTCAATATCAACATCTTGCTATGGCACACATCTATGAGGAGTTGAGCTACATCAAGAGTCTCTTAATCAAGCCTCCTCTTCACTTTGATTATGAGATCTCCAACAAGCCACCACCACCACCCCCCGCTATTACCTTGTCTTTCATATAAGCATTGAGTGCTTATCCACAAGACACCAAATTCAAGCAAATCTTAGAATTCTAGAATAACTAGGATTAGATTTATGCTTTTGGCTTGTTTCTTTTTCCATACTTCTTTGTATGATGTTCTTTTAGTAACCTATCTTGGATCTTTGTCTTTGTGTTTTCTTCTCTTTTATTTTTTTATGTGACCTATTGCTATATATCGTTGGTTGTTTGTTTTGTTCAACTAACCCTTCTATGTAGCTTGTCACCATATCTCGATTCCTCGGTGCCTCAAGCTAGGGGGAGTAAGCACCAAGGGGGAGTCTTTGCAAAGTCCGTTTCTTCAACACCGGATTACGCAACATTTTTGCTTCGACAAAGGGGGAGAAATAAATAAACTCGTCTTCGAAAATCTTGTTTTTGTGTGATTGAGTTTATGTATTGTCGGAATCAAAAAGGGGGAGATTGTTAATGCAATAATGACTAAAAACGTTACTTGCATTTTTCGGTCTCGCTTAGTTTTGATTACGACAATATGTAAAAACAAGCATTTACGAAAACAATGAAAAACGAATTCTTGAGTTCAAGTATTTTTCATTTTACCCATTTTCACTTAAGGTATGGATAAACAAGTACTAACCTTAATCAAGTGATCAAGTTATTTAATCTTTTCTTAAAACTCACTTTTTATTAAATGTGACAAGTTTTTATTAAACTTTATTTTTAAGAAAATGTTTTATTAAATTAATTATTTGAAATTTGAAAATGGCATATTCTTATTTGGTTAAGAATATCCTTTCATGATATTTTTTATACCCAGATAAGACCTCCACCACTAAAGGACAAAAAGGAGCGGAGTCTAGTCTGGCGGTACCTTAGCACCTAGGCGGTACCTTATCGATAAGGTACCGCGGGCTATGATAAGGTACCGCGGGCAGATATAGCCGTTGGCTCCTTTGTCCTTTAAATAGTGGACCATTCTCAGCTTTTCACCTCACCTCTTTTGCACATTTATTTCTAGATTCAAACCCCTTCTTTAATCACTCAAATCTTTGATCATTTGTTTGATTATTACTTGTTTAATAAGTGAATCTTGTTCTTCTATCCCTTCCTCTCCAAGTGCAAAGAGAAGAACACTATCCTAGTGAAGTGTTGAGTCCACCACCAAAGATCCATTGAAGATCTAATTTTATACACTTGTAGTTGTGTCATAGTTGTGAAGATCCAAGTAGTTGTGTCTATTTGGAAGTTGTGTATGTACTAAGTATAGTTGTGTAGATTGGTCCTAGCTACGATTAGGGCTCGACTTTTAGCTTAGAGTCGGAAATTGGTTAAGCGACGTGTACGGTTTTCTCCACCATAAGGAGCTTGTTGTGTAGTGAACTCTCGAGTAAGGAGTACTCGAGGAGTGGAGTAGGAACGAGGAGTGAGCTTCGTTGCCGAACCACTATAAATCCTTGGTGTTCAGTTTGATCTTTCTTTACCCTTAACTCTTTACATTCTTTATTCTTTATGCATATACATGTGTTAGTACTAGATTAGTTACACTATCATTCTTTATTCTTTGTGGATATATTTTTGTTAGTATTAGTTTAGCTACACTATCATTGTTCATATTGTGCATAAGAAGATTTCACATATTTCCTCAAGCCTAAGTTTTTGAAAAAGGATTTTTGGAAACCATATTTTAACAAGTAAATATAAGAAACTATTCAACCCCCCTTCTAGTTTCTACAAAGACATTTGACGGTTTCTGGAACTCCGCAACAGAATGGTCTAGCTGAACGAATGAACAGGACGCTAATTCAGTCTGGTTTGCCAGGATCATTCTCGGCTGAAGCAACGATGACGGCAGCATATTTGATCAATAGGTCTCCATCTAAAGCATTGGAGAAGAAGACACCTATGGATTTATGGTCAGGACATCCGGTGAATTACGAGATGTTGAGGATATTTGGTTGCGTTGCTTATTCACACGTGCATCAGGGGAAGCTCAAGCCTTGAGTTATAAAATGCATATTCCTGGGGTATCCTGAGGGTGTGAAGGGATACAGATTATGGAGGTTGGATGATGTTAAACCGAAGATAATCATAAGCAGGGATGTGGTCTTTAATGAGAGCCTTATGTATAAGGATACTCTTAATGGTGCTAGTGCTGCAGATTCTGGGAAGGAAATTGAGTTTAAGGTAGAACTTCAAGGCAGTCGGGTCGAACCAACTGTGGATCCTCATACTGGGGTAAATCCAGGGAATGAATATAAGGATCAAGTTGAAGATGCAGTAGATGCAATGCTTCAACAACAGAATCTGGACAACTATGTTCTGGTGCGTGATAGAGCTAAGAGAACAAATACTATACCTACAAGGTATAAGAATGAAGGTATGTATCATTATCTAGATCATCAGGGTCAAGGGAAGAATATGATATTACGGCTTATGCGTTTGCTATTGCTGAGGAAGAAGATACACATGAACCAATCACATTCCAGGAGGCGATTAATTCATCTAAAAGGGATGAGTGCGTTCGTGCTATGGAGGAAGAGATGAGTTCTTTAAAGAAGAATCATACTTGGGAGCTGGTCGATCAACCACGTGGTCAGAAGCTGGTAAGCTGCAAGTGGTTGTATAAGAATAAAGAAGGGATTGAAGGCGTTCAGAAACCAAAGTATAAAGCAAGGCTGGTAGCTCGGGGGTTCACACAACGAGCAGGGATTGACTATAATGAGGTATTCTCACCCGTGGTTCGACATATATCTATTAGGGCGATTCTCTCATTAACTGCTTGTGAAGATTACGAGTTGGAACAACTTGATGTGAAGACGGCATTTTTGCGTGGTAATCTTGAAGAAACCATTTATATGAGGCAGCCGCTTGGTTTTGAAGAAGGAACGGGCAACAAGGTATGTTTGTTGAAGAAATCCCTTTATGGTCTTAAGCAGTCTCCAAGGCAGTGGTACAAACGGTTTGATGTGTATATGGTCAGAAATGGGTTTAGTCGTAGCAACTATGATAGTTGTGTTTACTTCAAGGAGTTTGCACCAGGTATGTACATATATCTACTGTTGTATGTAGATGATATGTTGATTGCTTGTAAAAGCAAGTCTGAGATCGAATATACCAAGGGACTCCTGCGGAAAGAGTTTGATATGAAGGAACTTGGTCCAGGTAGGAAGATACTTGGTATGGAGATTGTCAGGGATAGGGGTAACCGAACCCTGAAGGTGTCTCAGTCGGGATATGTGCGGAAAATTCTAAATAACTACAGAGTGGATAATGGCAAGTCGGTCTCTGTGCCATTGGGAGCACACTTCAAGGTATCTTTGAAGGATTGTCCGTCGAGTGACTGGGATGTGGAAAGAATGAGTAAGGTCCCATATGCGAATGTTGTAGGTTGTCTAAGTACTTGATGGTTTGCACTAGACCAAATATTGCGTACGCTGTTAGCATTGCGAGCAGGTATTTGGCGAATCCAGGTAAAAATCACTAGGAAGCGGTGAAGTGGATTTTGAAGCACTTGAAGGGCACTACTGATGTAGGTCTAGTGTATGGTAGAGATCAAGGGAAGCACGTGGATGTTGATGGTTTCGTGGATATCGATTATGCTAAAGACCCTGACAAGGATAGGTCGATAACCGGGTAAGTGTTTATGGTACATGGCTGTGTTGTGAGTTGGAAAGCAACTCTGCAGCATGTTGTTGCATTGTCTACTACAGAGGCGGAGTATATGGCGCTTACGGAAGCTGTTAAGGAAAGCATTTGGCTTAAAGGTCTACTAATCGAGCTGAGAATAAACCTAAGGTCAGTGGTTGTGAATTGTGATAATCAAGGGGTAATTCATCTCTCAAGAAATGCAATGTTTCATGAGAGGACGAAGCATATCAACGTGAGGAATCACTTCATCAGGGAGATCGTAGAATCTAAATAGATTGAAGTAGCAATGATTGGCACGGAAGATAATGCAGCTGACGCTTTCACAAAGATGGTTCCAGGTCCGAAGTTCAAGTATTGCATGGAGATACTTGGTGTCGGGGCTAACTAGTCTTGTCACTAACGTGGAAATTGTTGAATATAGTTTCCTATCTAGTTAACTTATCGATTAGGGTAACTTTCCTTATGTAATGAAAGTGTGTCGTGTGGGCTCGGCCCGAGTTTGTAACCGACCCCTCACCCTATAAAGGGGGTGAGGGGGTGATGCACAAAACACACCGATCTTCTATTCTTTCTTGTAAACCAATCGTTAATCAATAAAGTTCGTTTGGTTACCTTTGTGTCTCGTTTTCTGGGTTTCATTCGTTGCATCTCTGCGACCTTCTTTACAGCGATCTAGGGTTCCGCATATCGATCTTCGGGTTGTTGGAGGTGTCGATTCCAACAATACCTTTGATTTTAAGTTTATAATTTGGATTGAATTTGAATATAATTTCCGCCTTTGAATTCATATATGTTTGATTCGAATATTTGTATTGATACCTCCGTGGATACCATACCAAAATCAAATGGTATAGTAATGATGGCATAAATTATACTGTAGTTTATGGAAGCATGTGCTACAGATTCTGCGTGTCTTTAGAAATGTGAATTAATTATGATTCTGGGAATACAAAAACAAGTTTAAAAATCACACCAATCTCGAAATCTAGAAAATCTGAAGAGAAATAAAGTCCATGGAGATTAGTTAAAATAGCCTGGATTGGAAGCAACTTGTGTTCGAAAGCAGGAGAGAGGGGGTGAAACCAAGTCTTGATGTACTTAGATCGAACTCTAGAATACGATTCTCTAGTTGATGCCCGCCTAAGACAATAGATGTTCTCGGCTCAGCTCCTCCGTCGATAATTGCAAGGCGCATCACATTCTTCTTAACTTGTACCATTAAGTTTGAACCAGAAAGTTTCAATCTAACTAATGCCGCATTCCCTGGCAAAACTATGTCGATATCTGGAACCCCTGGTCCGGTTGTGGTCTTTGGAGCGGTCCTTGAATCAAAGCATGCTCCAAATGGTGCAACAGATGTTACCCTTTTGATTTTCTTCAGATCAGCCGCCTTCACGTAATCCTTAACCAGACGCTTATAAATGGATGCATGTAAAATGGTATAAGGTGCCACAGTGCTAATCTTGGTTCCCCCAACCCCATTTTTATCAAAAGATAGCAAAGATGAGTTAAATGATACACGTTTACCACTGATTTCAATGTCTTGGACACTGATGAAATATTCATTGGAAGGAGCTCCCTCAGAAGAAATCGGAGCCGTGCTTACTGGATTGACAACGAGTGGGGTCTTTACGAGCGCCAAAGATTGCTCTTGGGGATTAGGCGTCATGTAATATGGACCTCCACCAACAAATATGTCCCCTAGTCCATTCTCAGATTGTGGCAAACAAAGAGAAAATTTTGGAGCCAAATTGAATAAAGACGATACTTGAGAAGGCAATGAAACTTGACTTCTTGCGAACCCAGCCAAACCTATTATATCATCGCCTGGTAAGCCTTGTATAATCTCAGAGTCTGCACAAGAGAACTGGAATTGCGGTACATCGTAATCTCTCGAATAATAGCGTCCATCTGTTGATGATAACCATATTTTATCCTCACCGAGTTCCTGAGCCGTCAAGTAATTTCGGAAGGGGTTGTAAGCAAACACACCGCAGGTGTTGTTGGAACACCCTGGTCTAGGAGTTGAATTGCACCCTAGACATACAGACCCCTTGGCTTTCTGACATCTGTTTGAACCGCATGATGCTCGTTTATACGTAGATGAAACGTATGACCTGCAATCAAACCAAACAGAGTCTGCGCTAAGATCGACTAATGCATCAATCATCACATATGACTCTCCAAACTCAACGCTGGTGTAGTATTGAAGACTAGTATCATTTTTTCGAATGGGAAAGAGAATGGCATTGATGTTTTTAGGTAGTTTATAAGGATCTAAAGCAGCAAAAGAAATTGTTACTACAAGAGAGTAGAATAAGAGTATGGTGAGGCTTTGAGAAGATGACATTGTGCTTCTAGTTGTACTTGCAATTTCATACATGTGATTGGCATCTCTTATATATTGTACTCCCTCCGTTCTAAAATTATAGTCCTTATTTCCTATTTGGATTGTCCCAAATTAATTGTCCACTTTTAAAATGTTTAAAAACAGGTAAGAATTTTAGATCGATATTACTAGATTACCCTTAATTGAAATCATAATTACAAACTTTAAAGATCGGTAAAACTGTCTTTCTGCAAAAAGTAAGAGAGATAAAACTGAAAAGGTGATACAGTGGTACTTTTCTTAAACTGTGTGTTTTTTATCGGAGATTAATAATTTTGGAACGAAGGGAGTACTATTCTAGCTGCAATAAAAAACATACTAAGGTAAACATATTTACCATATGCACCCATGTGTGCATTTTTATTGTTTTGTAATGGTGTATTGGTGTAAATCGAATCACGGGTCCACATCAGGGTGGAAAGAAACCTGTATGCTGTATATCTCGGTTATTTAATTTCGAAAAATTTCTTTATGAAAGTCTTGATTTTAGTTTTCTTTTTAAAGTTCATTTTAATGTTCTTTTTTCCTATCAAAACATTTTAACTAAGTTTTTATCTAATTACCTGGTATGACTTATTTGGTAAAATGAATGGATTTTCACAACCTCAACAGTCACTTCAACATATGTTTATATGTTATAAACACTATGTGCTTATAATAAGTTTGAGTTTGAAAGTAATCTTATAAGTACACTAGCAGGGTACCCGCGCGATGCGGCGGCGGGTACCCTGTGACTAAATTCTTCGGTGTTATAATTCGTATTTTTTTAATTATAAGTTTTGAATCAATAGTTTTCGTCTAAAAACGTGTCTTAAAAACGTGATTTCAATCGAGTGATATTATTACTTTTAGCATTATATGTAATATATAGATGAAAATTCAAGTAAAGTTAAGTAAATGATTATAGGAAAAAAAACTAAATGCAATAAACCAATTTTCAATTAAATTTTTTATTTGATGCATTAGTATACAATAGATGCTCTTTAATGTTTGTACAATGTGCATATAATATAGTATATTTTTATAATAGGGTGTTTTGTTAAGAGTATTAATTACTTATTAAAAAGTTTGTAATTATTTTATGGTGAGACACTTGTACACTTGGCTTATTAAATTGTATTCTTTAAACAATATTTTAGTTTGTGCTTTAAAAGGAGGTACATCATGTTAATTTAGTGGTACTACTTAATTTTTTTGCATTAATAAGAGAGAGATACTAATCTCTTTTATAAGGGAGTTAGATTATCAATAAAAATATCTCAAATATAACTAGGATGCCCTAAATCATCAAGAAATCCTATAAACCCTAGAAATCAATAGTAAACTCAAGCTTCGTAAAGTATGAATGTACAAGACCTATATATGAATCTCAAAGACATATGTACAAGATATTATTTATCATTTATAAGTATAATTTTATCCCAAACCCCTAAGTACAAACTATACAAAGTTAAGTACAAGCAATTGTACATAATAGTCAAGATTACCACCTAACATCTATTTCACATTGAATTAAAATCTCATCTTTTGCAACTAATTATAAAACTCAACTAAGTATCATACTAAAATTATATTTTTACCTCAAATCAATGTACAAATAATTAATGCACAAGGTACAAGTTTTTAAAGCATAAAATTCTAATTAAGTTTATTCCCTCCTAGGACATGATTACCTTATATAACTCATCAAACTAAGTGTGTAGACTCTTTAGAAACTTTAGACACAATGTATAAGACCTAGAATAAGCCTATATAGGAAGATAAACACAAGTTACAGAAGGTACAAGTCACTTAGGTATGGTAACCTAAAAATCCCTATATTACCCCTTTCACTTAAAATTAATGCATAGTCTTTTAGGACAAGTGTACAAACCATTTTAGCATTGCATTTATGTTATAACATCATCTTAAAATAAGATACAACCATCTAAATGCACAAGGTACAACATTTCAATGCATGACTTATAAATTAGGTCAAAATAAGTATTTTCACTCTTTAGACATTTTTAACTAGTATAACTTATTAAAACAAGTGTAGAACTCTATGAACACATTAGATACAATGTAAGAGATATAAATTAGGTTTAGTTTAATAGCTAAAGTAAGAATAACGGCTTTAATAAGGATTGAACCTTAGATCGCTAGAAACACTAATCGGGCTAGGTTTTCTTCCCAATTTCACTTTAAACCAATGTTAAACCTTAAACCAAGGACCCAAAGTTCTGAATTACAATGTGAAAACCCTAATTACACCTTAATTCATCCCTAATTACCTTCCTAAAACCTTAATTACAATAATTACAAAGTTACAAGCCCTATAAATGGAATCACCTAGGTTTTTCCCTCCAAAAACTATTCAAATGAGTTTCCCCCCTAAATTTAAACTTAGGATCAGACCTAATAGATATTTTGAGATATTTTCCAAGTAGATGCATCATCCACTTGTAGACTAAACTCATCATCCTCGTCCGTTTGTTGTTGTGGCTTCATATAAGCCCTAAACCATGGATATAATTAAATCTAGCTTGTATGAATCATCCTCTAGACATTATGAATATTTCATAGAATCCTTTAGTCCCTATCATACTGAGATTGTATCTTTGTACCCATATCTTAGAGCTTAAGGGTTAGAAAGAGTATAAATAGAGGCCTTATGCTTCATATTTTCTTCATGTTCCATTTCCACATATAAACACCTATATTGTTATGAATTTTAAAAAGGTGAAATTGTCATTTCATTTTATTATGAAAATATGAATTTTTAACTTTCATTTCATATAAGGTAAAGTATGGTTTTGAAATCAATTAAGAAGTTTAAATAATTAAACTATATGTTATGATTTATGAGAAATTATAAGGAAATAACCTAAGTATTTACTTTAAAAGGAAAAATATATATATGTACTTAGTTTTTAGTAAAAAAAAATCGTTTTTCCCCTTTATATATTTAATATATTATATTTTGGCAATTTATTTAGAGTATGCATCAAAATCTTTAATTTTTGAAGTTTTGGTTAAATTTGGAAAAGAGTGTAATTTGTTAAGACATGTTTTTGTTAAATAAATGTGTAGTATTTTAAAGAGGTAAATAAATATTTTCCCCCCATATATTTTATATTATGATGGTTTAGGAGAAAATGAAATATATAATATGTAATTTCTATTTAACTTGTATTATTTTGAGAAATTATGTAAAGCATATTAACCATGTTTCTCCTAAATTAAGAACAAGCTAAAATTGATGAAAATCCCCCCCTCCCCCCCCCCCCTCCCCCTATATAAACAATGGGACATGTGAATGAAAACCATAAAACCAAAAATCTTTAAAATTATTAAATCTTTTCTCTCATTCCTCCATTGTTAAAATCTTGAAGTTTTAAGATTTTCTTATGGTTTTCTTATCCATTCCTACTTCATTCTTGTGATTCTTAGTGTTTTGTGGTGTTTGTGATGATCTTCAATCATCATGCACATCTCTTCATGTAATTTTTTTCTAGCTCTAAAATCTATGTGTCACCATGATTATGTTTATTTAATGTATTTGTGAGTTAGGGTTTTTATAAACCTAATTATATGTTATGGTGGTTAAATTAATTTCATAAATGAACATGACTAATTTTTATGATTAGACATCCTTTAGGGTTTCAATTAAGTTTACTAGTCATAATAATCAAGATCTAGAAACCCTAGAGTAGATTAGATGGGTAGAACACCTTAACTAAATAAAGAGTTTTGGGCAGTGTGGAAAAATGGTCATCTTAAAACATGCATAAAATGAGTTTCATGATAGCTTATCAATTGATTCAAGTGCCTATGATTATCTACTTTGAATCTAGAATCTGAATATGGTCTCCTTTTATTTTTATGAGGTCAAAAAGTCAGGGTATCTGTTATTTTAAAAATAAGTTTCAATCAGACTAAAAATATTAAGTGTAGTATAAAAATTCTAAATCTTAATCTATAATGAATTTTTTCAAGCCACTTCAAGGGGTGTTTTTTATATGTTTGGACACCCCCTGTAATTTTTCTAAAAATTATGTAGGTGTCTAAGTTGGTCAAAACCGTCCTTGATTTGGGTATGTTTCTGCCATGGCTGTTTTTAGGGTAGTCTTGGGTTTGTGGGTCATTATATGACTTAGGTAATTAATAGATCTAAGCCCTTTTAAAAAGGTATTATAGAATCATATGTGAGCCTCTGTGAATTTTTACAAAAAATTAGGAAACATTATGGTTGGGTAACTAAGTAGCAACACTTACCTTAAATACTTGCATAAAATATTAAATAAGGACAATATGGTTTTAAGTAGTGTCTACCACCTATTTATGAAAAAATTTGTAGTATGATATATTTATGGTAAGTATTATATATGGTAGTATGTTTTTGTAGATCCGGTGACACGGGTGTGATTTCTTGTTCAATTGTTTTCGGCGTCACTTTGTGTATACGCGAAGGTACATATATTTCGTTCTTTTAGTAAGAACGTCTTTCTGACTTATTTTCCATTTGTTTTATCCTTTGACTTCCGTATGATGATACTTTTATGATTCTGATTTAATATGATATGTTATGACCTTTTGATTCATTATGTATTTTATTACACTATATAACATATCTAAGAACTGTTATTGCCTAAACCCATTGCCCAAGCTATATAGTAGCTAGTCATGGAGATAACATGATCGCGTCATTGATGCACCAATGACGTGACACCATCTGGAACGGTGTGATTAGTTCTCGGTGTTCCCTTTCGTGTGCATATTTATATATGATATTGTGTGTGTATGTTAGGGTCATGAGCTAGTATACATGCATGATCTATTTTGTAGGGGGCGTATGGATGCATCCTAGGTAATGTGGTTACGTTAGTGAATGGGATGTATGTGCAATACACCTCATATCGCTTTCGGTACATTAGGTCTGATCCACCTATGTGCATTTCTAGGATAACCATGCAAATGCATGCGATGTATGTGTGTAACACCCCATTTGTTAAATGGAATATCATAGGATAATTATGGTGTGTCATCAAAGCATGCAAGGTAAATGTCTTAAAACATTAAATGACCATAAAGACAAATACCGGAATCAAACATCGGTAGTCCAACATAAACTCACACACATTAAATATAAGTACTAAAAGGAAAGGACTAAACAATGTCCAAAAGGAATAAAGTAATGTATGGAAATGCATAAGGTCAAGAAGGTTGGATAGCTTCCATTCGAATGCACATACTCTCAATATCCTAAGTGTGTCCATGTGTACCTGCCGTTTGGGAACATGAAAAGGAAACGGTTGAGCAAGACGCCCAGTGAACGGATATATAACATAGTATGAATGACATAACATAATAAAGACTGATTAGCAGCGGAAATGTATAAGTCCTGGAACACATATAACATGTTTACAAAACTGGCTTTATAGTTTGAAAAGCTTATAATTAACTTATGAAAACTGCATTTTAAATTTAGCCAAGAGCCCATATAGGTCATGAGGTATCAACGTGCATGAACACTTAGAGGGGTGACCTCATCATGCAGTTAGAGGGGTTGCCTCTAATTATATTGGTCTGGGTAGGAGGGATCAACTCCTTGTGAAGGATGCACGGCACACACCACATTCACCATGAAAATCCTGACTGAAAACATGTAACTAGGCTGCACCCATACGCCCCACATGATAATATAAATAAATATCCAAACTGAAAAGCACGCCACGAGCAATCACTCCATCGTGGGGAAGTCATAACACTGGTGCCTCCAGTGTTATGGTTATGGTACCTCCATAACTAGATGAATTGGCATGCATGTATATAGCCCAAGCATTTAAAATATAACATAAGCATTCAAAACATATAAAATAACTGGGGAAAACAGATGGCTGCAAATGGGTAATCCTAATCAAACAATGTCCATACTGAAGGACGGAATATCCGTACCTTATGTCCAGTAGTGAAGCTAGAATGGAAGCTAAATGATCTACTCTGACTTCACGGATAATACATAAATTAGGGACGTGTATGAGTTGTCTGATTATTGTGTGATTTACTGATTTTATATGTTCTTAGCTTATTTTATATGTTATTGTCATGTTTTACTGCTTTAAGTGTTATCTTGTATTTATCCATGTTTTACATGTATTCTGATTATGTATTTATTTATTCTTGTATTACTATACTTGTAGTGTCTTAATAAGTAACTTTCTAAAAAAACAGGTTTCCAAAAAAAGAAAGTTTCTAAAAATAGTAAGTTTCCTGAAATAGAAAGTTCCCAAAAATCGGAAGTTTCCAAAAATAGAATTAAGCTGGATTAATAAGTCTAAAATATAAGCTAGTGCTTATTAGTCATAAGTTATAAGCCATGATAATTTATTTGTAAAGTATATTAAATTAAATACTTAGGCTAAAGTGATTATTAATTAATAATGAAAATGCATGGTTTATTAATTAATAAATGTCATGGTTAATTTAATACAACTTTACCTTAGTATCAATTAATTAAATTAAGCATTGTTTTTAATTTAATTAAGTCAAATAAAATACTTAGGTTATAACATCATAATTATATAATTTAATATAACATAAGTCATGATTTTAATTAATTAATTAATTAATAGTGCATGTAAATTAATTTAATTAATTAATTAATAAAATATTGGCTAACAAAATGTACCCGAGCCCTAAACCCGAGACAAACCAACCGAACATCAAACACCACCACTCAGCCGGCAGTTGGTGATTACTGTCGGCAGCTGTGGCCTTGGCCTAGTCGTCGGTTGCCACTGGTAGGCTAACGGTTCACACCGGCTGAGTCGGTGTTCCCCCTGCCGAGTCAAAGTACCTACCGGTATGATCCGGTTCCCACTATTTTCCAAGGTTCCCCCTTCCCCCCCCCCCCCCCCCCCCCCCCCGTGGGGGCCTTGGTTGCTGCTGATCGAGAACAAACACCACCGAACCCTTAGGGGTTTTGGCTGGTGAGCATAAAAGACCGTCGAGACCTTAAAGGGTCTCGGTTAGTGTGTCGCCGAACCAAAAGCAAAACCAAACACACCCTAATCTTATTTAATCTTTTAACCATAACATGTTTTAATTTAATATTCCAAGATTCATGCACATATGATTTTAATTAACATAAAAAGATTAAAAAGGTAAGGATTCGATTAATACCAAATGCGTGGATGAATGTACGATTGAAACACGAACACGAATACGTAAATACCCAAGATCAAACCTCGAAAAATATCTCCCCTTGTTCTTGTCAAAACCGACGGCCAAAGGAGGGTTGCTAGGGTTTTGGTTTAATTTTCTTGAAAAGATATTATGTTAATTCCCTGGAGGTAAATTAGTTTACTACTTGGATTACAAATGGGCCGGGCCAGAGCCCTCTCCCTTTTCTCTTTATGTTGCGGCCAGAGGGACCCAACAACCAAAACCATTTGTTTTTCATGACTTAGTTATTACACGTGAATGTTCGTATTTTAAGTGTCGTGAATTACTTATTATACGTAAATGTTTACCGTGTATTTATAATATACATAATACTTGTAATTTAATGTTCGTGACACGTGTTGTATATTATTAATGGAGAGTTTTAAATTAGTCATGTTTTCATGTATTGTACCTGTTCATGGTCTTTTATGCGGGTTTTACAACTCTTCCCCTCTAAAAATAATAATTCGTCCCCGAATTATAGATAACATAAACTGAAAGAGAACATACCCGAATCAAAACTGGAAAAGAGGGTAAGAAGTCCGGATAGACTCCTCCGTCTCCCAAGTGGCTTCCCGCTCAGGATGGTCCCTCCAATGGATTTTGACGAATGGGATCGTCTTCTTGCTCATGACTCACTCTTGACCATCAAGAACTCTTTTGGGTTCCTCGACATAAGAAAGATCCTCACGAATCTGCTCGAGTGGATACTGAACCATATGTAGGGGATGATAATTTTACCCTCTAAGTAAGGACACATGGAACACGTTGTGGACGTGAGATAGCTGAGGAGGTAAAGCCAGATGATACGATACCTCACCGACACGTTCGAGGATATCAAAGGGTCCGATGAAACGAGGACTAAGTTTTCCCTTGATTCCAAAACGCTTGAATCCACGTGTTGGTGATACCTTGAGGAAAACATGTTCTCCCACGTTGAAGTACAAATCTCTACGATGCATGTCGGCATAGCTCTTTTGACGAGCACGAGCTACCTGCAGCTTTGCCTTGCCGATGGAAAGCTTCTCATTGGTCACCTCTATCATCTTTGGACCTTCAAGAATTCGCTCGCCAACTTAATCCCAGCATATTAGGGTGCGACACTTCCTGCCATACAACATCTCAAATGGTGCACACTTGATACTGGTGTGCCAACTGTTGTTGTATGCAAACTCTACCAAGCAGATATATTCATCTCAACTTCCTGTCCATTCTAAGGCACAAGCTCGCAGCATGTCCTCTAGTGTCTGAATGGTACGCTCGACTATCCGTCTGTCTGAGGATGAAATGTCGTGTTAAGCTTAAGTCTAGTGCCCCAAGCTTTCTGCAGAATCTTCTAGAACCGAGAAGTAAAATGAGGATCTCTGTCTGAGATTATACTAGATGGAGTACCATGTAGTCTCGTGATCTCCTTTTGATAGATATATGCCAATGTGCTAACTGGATAATCCTTGCGGATTGGTATGAAATGTGCAGATTTGGTTAGACGATCAACAATAACCCAAATAGCGTCATGTTTCCTCTGGGTATGCGGAAGTCCAGTGACAAAGTCCATGGAGATCTTGTCCCACTTCCACTCTGGAATGTCTAATGGTTGTAGTAAACCACTAGCTCGTTGATGCTCAATCTTAACCTGCTGGCAGGTAAGACATTTGGAGACAAAGGTAGCAGCATCCTGCTTCATACCACTCTACCAGAAATGCTACTTGATGTCATGGTACATCTTGGTGGAACCAGGATGAATGGAGAATGAAGAGCTGTGAGCTTCAGTCAGCAAAGCCTCCTTTAATGTAATGTCATCAGGTGCACATAATCTATTGCCCTGCCATACAATCCATCATCATCCACACGAAACTCCGTCTGCTGGTCGATGTTCTGAATAATCGCCCAGATCTCACTGTCATCTTTCTGAGCTTCCATGATCCTAGAGAGTAAGTCTGGCTCAACTCTAAGATTAGCCCAGTAACCATGCTATCCACGTACCATAAACTCGATGTCTAGTCGTTCTAAGTCACGTATGATTTCTTCTTCTATCTTAATGTCGTTAATCATGCCTGACTTCCTGCTGAGAGCATCTGCCACTATATTCGCCTTGTCGATATGGTACTGAAGATTGATGTCGTAGTCCTTCAGCAACTCTAACCACCTTCTTTGCCTCATGTTCAATTCTTGTTAGGTAAAGATATTTAAGGCTCTTGTGATATGTGAAGATATCACATGATTCGCCATACAAGTAACGCCTCCAAATCTTCAGTGCAAACACAACTGCTGCAAGCTCCAATTCATAGGTACGATAGTTTTCCTCATAGGGCTTAAGCTGTCGTGATGTGTAAGCAATACATATCCCATGCTGCATGAGAAAACAGCCAAGACCCTTCCCCGAAGCATCACTATAGATCTGAAATCCACCTGTGATAGATGGGAGAGTAAGAATAGGTGCAGATACCAACTTCTGCTTGAGTTCTTCAAAGCTCTTCTCTCGCTCATCACTCCAAACGAATTTCTCCCCTTTTCGCATCAGCTTAGTCAAAGGCAAGTCCAAACGTGAAAAATTCTCCACAAACATGCGGTAATAACCAACTAAGCCCAGAAAACTATGAACCTCATTCGCGAACGTCGGTCTTGGCCATTTTGTGAAAGCCTCAACCTTCGCATGATCCATGGTTATTCCTTTTGCGGATACGATGTGGCCCAGAAATGCCACTTTGCTCAACCAGAATTCACATTTGGAGAACTTGGCATATAGCTGCTTCTAGCGAAGTATTTGTAGTACTGTACGAAGATGCTCTTTGTGTTCCTCCTTGGATTTTGTGAAAATCAGAATATCATCAATGAATATGATAACAAACTTGTCCAGAAACTCATGGAAGACATGGTTCATCCGATCCATGAAGACTGCTGGAGCATTGGTGAGTCCAAAAGGCATGACTACAAATTCGTAGTGACCATAACGTGTACGGAATGCAGTCTTGGATATATCCTAATCTTTTACCCGTAGCTGATGGTAGCCAGACCTCAGATTGATCTTAGAGAAATGTTTGGCGCCTTACAGTTGGTCAACAGATCATCTATATGTGGAAAACGATGTCGGTTTCTGATTGCAATCTTATTCAGCTCACGATAATCAATGCATAAACGCATGTTGCTATCCTTCTTCTTCACGAACAACACCGGTGCACCTCATGGAGATACACTGGGGCGGATGAAGCCTCGCTCCAAAAGTTTATGTAGGTGCTCTTTTAACTCCTTGAGCTCAATGGGAGCCATGCGGTAAGGAGACTTAGAGATTGGTTCAGCTCCTGGGATGAGCTCAATACCAAACTCTACCTTATACATGTTTGTAATGGGGCATTTGTCCTTGTTTTCTATGTAAACAAATAAATTATGTGTTGAATTGTTACTAATAGTAAGTATTGTTTTCATTGTAGTGAAGGAATAAAACTATGACTGAAAGAAGTGAAGAAATGGAAAGAAAAGGACTAAAGAATAATTGTGTTAAAAAAGGGCCAAAGTGCGGCGCACATTTGAAAAGTGCGGCGTACATTCTTATTATACGAATTGCCAAAGTGCGGCGCACAAATTAAAAGTAGGACGCATATTTGACTGTAATTACACAAATTAAGTGCCATTATGCATGGCAATTATGGGGAAACCTTTGTCTTACTTCAAGGAGTTTTTGGCTACGAACTATATGCTATTTAAAGTACCCAAGGGCAGGCATATGATATATATATTCCATTCTACATACTTCTTTGTTAAGAAGGTTTACATAGAATCAAGGATTTCCCAAATCCTTGATCATTGTTACTAGTACAAGGTGAAACTTAGTTGGTTCATACTCATTGTTGTTGTAGCAAGCAACTCAGAATTTTGCTTGTTGATTGTAATAAGTTGGAACAAAACTTATAACTTTTTGGAGCAAGTATTGATTAACACTTTTGTTGGTATAATACTTATTTAATTCATGTTATTAATTTCCTTTGATTTACATACTGTTGAGATGATTATTTTTACTATTATTATGGAGTAGTTTATTGTATAATTGGTTACGGCTTAACGACCTTATGATTTGATAGAATTATGTGGATTTGCGAGGCAAAGTGTTGCTCATAATTAGATTTGTGCGGTGCACTTTCCTCCTTGGTCCATGATTATGAGTGTGATTTAGATGCTTTTGTATTATATGCTATTGTGTAATACCATTGTTACATGTTGGGTTTATTCATGATCATGACTAGTACTCATGTGAATGGATAAATTTCTTGTCATCTAGTAAATGACTCTTGTTATTCACTTTTGTCGCGATTAGTGGAATAAAACATAAACAACTCTTACATAATCTCATCTATTACTTTAGTCATTGAAGTCAAGCATAAACCATTCTTAATGCTTTTGGTATGACATGATCTTTATTCGGATTCTTGTTATATTAATTAGATGTTGCATGTACGACTAGTAATCGGCATGTTGTCTTACATTGTTTATGTGCTCATATTCATCATTGCTACCTATCTTTCATATGGTTGTGACCTTAACCAAACGCACCCTTTAAACCATTTGATAAGTATATCTTTATAACTTTTGACACTCTAGAGGTAATTGTTTTATATTTTATAACATCAATCCCGTGGAATGAACTACACTTACCTCAACACTATGCTATACATGATAGGGTATACTTGTCCGTGTTTGTGTTTCTAGTCAATTGTATGGTAATATCTTGTAATAAAAATTTTAGACTTGCAAACGAACATCAGTAATTAGTGTTTATTTCAGCATGTGAACTTATTCTAGGTCTTATATAGTATGTTTATGACTTCTAATGATTCTACACACTTAGTTTAAGGGTTTGAATAAGGTAATCATAACTTAGCTATAATTAGGTTAGCTTATAGTTATATGCTTTAATAACTTATATATTGTGCTTTATTAATTTGTAACTTACGTTTGGATAAATGTATGATCTTAATATGATACTTAGTTGAGTTTTATAATTAGTTTCAAAAGATTAGACTCTAATTCAATATGAAATGGATTATAGGTGCTAATCCAGGTTACGAGGTCTTTTACTTGTAATTAGCTTTAGATTACTTATAATTAGTGTTTTATGATCAATTATCTCTTCTTATATGATAGATTATATCTTGTACATTGTATTTGATATTCATACATAGATATTGTGTAGTTACATTGTTTGAAATATTGATTTGCAAATGATTTCTATGGTTTCTATAGCTCTTTAATGATTTAGGGCATCTTTATTATATTTGAAATGTTTTTCTTTATAATATATACATCTGATTACTTTTAGAACTTAGACTTTTTATATACATATTGTTTACAACATATAGGCATATGTAGAAGTAGCAATTGAGAAGTGAGAATCCGTATATTCCACAATTTAGTCATATATCATATCGAACTGCAAAAATTTCTTAGTGAATTCGCCTCTTTATTTATTTAACAAATGGGAATTATACATACATTGATATTATATTAGCAAAATCTACTAGATGTTATAACCCAAACTTGTTTTGTTTTCTAACCATTCTTAAGAAAATTAGGGCTTAGAGTAATCTTAGGAAAAGAGGGCTTACGATTATCAATTTTGTGTTCTAACCATTGTCAAACGTTAGAATTATCAGTGGAGATGACACACCTTGAACTAGCACCCTTAGGTCCATACTTGAATTGGCCTTGGAGAAGAAGCAAAAACGACATTGGGGTGTAATGGGAGGGAAATGATCGGAATCCCATTGAATTGCCCCTTATTTGCTTCATTATGGTAGCTTTTTGTAACATACGAGTAAACAGCCGCCGACGGACATAGGGAGTCACCGGCTCCACTGTGCTCAACAACAAGTGGCTACTCTACGCTTTTTCCTTATCGTTTGAAATGTTTCATTTCAACACATTTTCTTTATTTCTTTCACTTTCTTTATTCAATACTTCTTAAATATTTATCAAAACTTTATTCTTTTAACAAACGAAACTATTGAGCTTCCTTCTTTCTCACCTTCATTTCTCTAATTCTCTCTTTTTCTCTATCTTTTGTTCTTTTTGTCACGTTTCTTCGTCTTGGCTAGATACGAACATAAAAACTCAACTTTGCACAATATTAGCAATATAAGTTCGTTTATTAACCAAATATTACTTACAAAACCGTGGATAACGCGTATAAAAATACACTCAATTTGAGCATTATCAAATCCCCTCACACTTAAGTTTTGTTATCTCGAGCAAGTAAAAATCAAAGCATTCTCATATAAACATGAACATTATTCAAAAAGAACACATATTATTATATATTATTCTCTGCTCAAAGAAATTTCAAACACTATTATGAAAAGGTATGTACAAGTAGTATAGTAATCTGATGGGGTGTGAGCACCCGATAATTATATCAAAAAGGTCTTTTATTGATTTAGTTAACAAAGTTTAAAATCACTAGTCAGCACAATCAAATGATCACAACCATCTTCCTCGTCATACATCTCTCCTTTTTTTCAACTTCAAGTATCACATCCTAGCACATTGGTCAATCGATCCTACAATTATACTTCTTCATCCTGCATCTTCATAATTCTTAGCTCATTGGCTATTTATTTCTCCACATCCGCTCACACTTTGCACGAGCATACGCCACAAAAAAAATTACAAAGAAGAGTAGCTACCTCTTCTTCGTTAAAATAACTCATGTGAATACAAGCTGTGATCAGCTCGTAATCATAAACAATTCTACTCCACTTCTAGTGACTAGTAATGTAACCTTGGATTATTCTATTTATAAAGCTTTTTCTTTATGATAATCACAGAAGTGATTTCATTGCTGATTTGTAATACATACAAGTAATAACCATAGTTTTTATCCAATTTTCTTTTTGAAATGTTTACCCTTTTTATGTATTTTTATTTTTCTTAAACATTTTACAACGTAGACTATTTTTCCTATTTGACCCCCCTCACACTTAATTTTTACAGTCTTCAATGGTAACAAACAAACTTCAAAGTTTAAGAAAATTGAGAAAAATAAGTTCAAACGATACTACCCCAATTGAAACACCTCTCATATGTGGTATATAAGTTGTATGATTCTACAGAAAACTCCAAGTTTTATCCCTATACGAACTCATATGTCAACCCTACAAATACTGCATTAAACACAAATACAAATTCGACACAAAATAACAATAATTCAAAATAAATAATCCTAATTTTACATAACCAAATTATCTAAATGTAACACACATAAACAAAAATAATTCTACCAACATAATTCAAATTAAACACTGTCTAACAAATCTTGAATCCATATGTTCAATCTTCCATATCATCATCGTCATGCATTCCTCTTGACGATCCTCCTACATCAAATCTTCCACTTGGCACCAAAGAACTACCTCGAAGATTATGTCCTGCACCTGTAAACAAATAAGCATCCCCGGATGTTCCGCCACCTCCGCCAGAAGATGGTTCACCCATATTAGGATACTAAGTGTAAGGATGAGGGTAAGGCACATAGGGATAAGGATAACATGGAACATTAGGTGTCTCATAGGTTGGGTAGTTGAACCCTGCATCTCCGGCTAAGTGATAAAGAATATGCATATAATGTTCGAGCATATAGTTGTTCCTCATCATCATAGAATCTCTCCAAACATCCATCCTGATAATGCCCAAATCCAACATGTTTTTGGGAGCATTATCCGTGCTTTTGTACATGTATATTGGTTATATCTATAATAATTTTGTGCATATTTGTGCCAAAATGTGTTTGCAAGTCTATGTGTAGCCAAATGCAGGGATGAAGAAGAAAGCAAGGTAAAAGTAAAGATTAGTATGAGCACAAAGAATCCTAGCCGAGTTCAAGACCCATGTATGAGTTACAAGACTTTGAAGATCTATTCCGAGTACGAGAACAAGTGTTTTCAAGAATATACAAGCCTAACAAGTAATCCCGACTTGGGAAATGCAAGAGAAATCATGTAGCTAGTTGTAGTAACAAGTGAAAATCACTCAGCACGAAAGTAGATGCCAGCCTTGTGAGAAGGTTGCCAGCCATCCTCACTTTCCACCATCTCCTTTTCACTCATTTTCCACCAGCAAGAAAGAAGGTTGCCAGCCAAGTTCATGTGCCATCATCTCCTTTTCAAGTGGGTAGATTTTCTACTACAAGCTAAACAACATTCTTAAAGCATCTAAGAAGACACAAGAACATTCTATGGAGGCATTTTAGAACTACTTTGCCACGAAGTTATTTCCTTTGGCTCCAAGCATACGCCTTTGCCAACAAGCCATGCATTCAAGTTTAGCCATCAATTTTGCCAATAAATAAGACGCATGGGGTCACATCTTTCATAAACTTTCATATTCCACTTAAATTCACTTCTCATAACTCATTTTACCATCAATAAACTCTCTCTCCCTTGTCCAAAAATCAATTCCCGGATTTGAGCAAGGAGGTGCTAGAAAAGTCACTTTTGAAGTCCGAAAAGCAAAGTTAACATCACCAAACTCTTAGGGATCATTACCCTAACCATTAACACTATATTTCCACTTAGTAAAGTCTTGATTATGAATTCAAATGCCATTATTTCTGAGTTTATATTCATGTTTAACATGAGTGGCTAGTTCCATTCTACACTTGGTAGGATGATGTTTGTGGTATGAAGATGTAGTTGTGATTGTGATTTATGTTTTAATTCAATTTTAAGATTTTCCTTTGAACCATTGGTACTTATGTTTCATGTGACATTGGTTGTCAAAACTCAATTTGTTGTTAAAGATTTCATAGGTCGAATGGGTTATTTTCTAACAACAAGTCATAGCCGGTTTGTCTATGGATTGGCTATCTTTTGTATTGACCATTTCTTAAGGAGTTTTGATCACTAGGAAACATAATTATATGTGTTAACAAGTTTGTGAAACGAATCACGAATCAAACGAGTTGAAATTAGATTAAGTCTTGAATTGAGTGATTGAGTCTAATGCTTGTTTTCCTTAACCAAATTCTTGACGAAGATAGAAGCTTTTGAAAACAATAGATTAGATTAACCATCTTATTATCATAGTCATATATATTATCATGTCATCGCAATCATACTACATCGAATGCCCAAACTAATCTTTACCAAGAGTTGTTTTATCTTATTATTCTCATCATAATTTACTTGTTTAATTTGTCATTATATTGCTACAATCAAGAAGGTTTTAGGATATTTTTAAATGATCATAGGTTTTTCAAATCCCCGTGAACGATCTCGGTATTACCAATAAAAAGCTATACAACAAACGAAAGGGTCATACTTGCCCGTGCGTTTTTAGTTCATTCCGGTAATTCGTGGTTATAAACTTAAAACTTGTTAATCCCACACAATCGGTACACATCACATCCTCTCAATTTCACTAAAATTAGAATTCTAATATATGAATTTTTGCATCAATTATTGTTCGTTTCCTTGACTCGACTCGAATTGATATCAAATTAACGTGGATTATTTGTTCTTGGTAAAACGTATTTTTTGGTATTTTAAAAACTAAGAATTACTTAATTAAAAACTAATTAAACTATTAAAGACAAATTTGAACTATTTAAAATAAAACTATTTTAAAACTAATTTAAATTTAAAACTTAAAACTAAATTTACTTTAATTAATTTTATAACTAAAACTTTAACTTTAAATAAAATCTATTTAAAACAAATTTAATTAAAACTAATCTTTAAAAACTAAATTTAAAAAAAAAATTATAAAAGTAATTAAAAAAAATTTTTTTATCTTTTTATATTTTTTTTAAACTTTATAAAACAAAATATAAAGGAAATTTATATTTAAAATTAATTAAACTAAAATTTGAATTAAAAATATTAATTAAATCTGACAGCTAAATTTTAACTAACCTATATTAATTAATGAACGTGTATTAAAACACAAATGAAGTACTAGACGAGATGGTTAAAGCTATGGGTTGTTGAGCGTGAGGTCCAGGGTTCGAGTCCCAGACCAGACATTTTTTGCTATATATTTTTTTTGTGTATATTTTTTTGGACTTGACAAATCAGTATAACAGACCAAATGAGTCTGTTATAAATGCAGTAATATCAGCAAACCAAATAAATAAGCACAAATCAGTTTAACAAATAAGCAAATGATATCAAAATCAAATGTAAACTAAAAACAATAAGCAAACCAAACAAGTAGTAAAGCAAATAACAAGCTGAAAGAAAAATAAGCAAATCGAAAAAGCAGATAACAAATAAGCAGATCTAAACTGAAATTAATAAGCTAAACACCTTAAAAAGCTAAACTGATAATAATACTACTAACTCGATAATAAGCAAACCCAAATAATAAGCAACCAAATAAGCAGATATAAAATTAACGCAAGCAGACACTACGAATCCTAATCCAAACAGATAAGCACAATAAGCAGATTCAACCACCACACGAACCAAACAAACTAAAACATATCCGAAGCAGATTTAAAACAGATTAATAAACACACTAAACTAAATCAGACTAATAAATATGAGCAGATTTAATTAAAAAATTAAGATTAATCTAACTTAACAAAAAATTAAAAGAGAGAGTACCTGGTGATGATATCCTTTGAGAAGTAGAGGTGCGCTGAGCACTCTATGGACCGCATACGAACACCATCTCCCTCAAACCGAATCATCCCCGTCGAACCATCGAATCAACTTCAACGCTTCTTCGAATCAGATTTCTTTAATTTCCCAGTAGGGGAAATTAATTTACCACTTTTTGTACTTTTATAATAATTAAAAAGAAACAGTAATAAACAAAAATTAATTGCGAATAAAATTAAAAGCACAACTTTAAACCGAAATAGAATTTTATTAATAACCAAAATCTGAGTACAATACTTGATAAAATAAAAATTACACATTAAACCTAAAAACTAATTTTGCATAAATTAAAATTTAAAAATAAAAAAAAAGTGCACTCAAATGAATTACAGGAGAGGGGTTTTTATAGGAAAACCCTAAAAAACTATTGGTGAAGCTTCTTCATGAAGATATCAAAGGCCGCTTAATCCATTTTTACTCTTTCTCTTTCTTCTAATCTTCAATCTAACGGCCGAAAATATACTTTTATCACAAGGATCACCAGCATGGCACGAATTGTGCTTCTTGTGTTTCTTCACTGATGATGTGGAGTGATTCTATTGGAGGGTTGGCGATTGATGTGTTGTAATAGCCAATCAAATGAGGAGAAAGGGCCACGTCGGATTAAGATGAGGACCACCACCTTGGTGTTCTTCTCTGATTCTTGGGGGAATTAATTGGCACTCGTGTGAATTACACCATTTAAACAAAAGCCATGATTTTCTTTGATGTAATTTTTTTTATTAGGGTAAATTAGGGTTTTGAGATTGGGTAAAAAAACTGTGTTTATTTTTGGAAGAGAAAGAAGGAGTAACTTTGTTATTAACGAAAAAGAAAGTGTGTGTGAGTGGGTAAGTAAACGGTTGGTGTGGGAGTTATACGTGTGAATGAGTTGACCAAAAAAACTTGACCAAGTAAATCCGTCCCATTCATTTTCTTTTGTAAATGGGCCAGGCCCAAATTACTCCTTCCGTCACATGTATTTGGGCCATATTGGACTTAGAGACATAATTCCATCCGTTTAAATAAATTGGGCCATTTGGTTTTGGGCTTTGAATCCAAAATTAGTTATCTTGAACTCTTTATTGGGCTTTTGGGCCCAATACCCAAATGTGGGACCCATTTGGCCCAATTATCTTCATAAAGTTAAATCCGCTAAAAATCGAACTTGAATTTGACTTCCTTGATCTTTTCTTTAAACCCGTGTCGATTTTACCGGATTTCGTGATATTTGGCACACTTTTGGTCTTTTGACTTTGTCTTCGTCTCTTTCTTGGACTTTTCTTCAACATTTGACCGTGAAATCCCGTGTTTTCTTTCCTTTTGATATTTTGTACCTATTTGACACAAAAACACAAAACCACGCGTAATTCCGACTTTTACGATATTAAACACATGATTAGGTCTTGTTTTTCCTTGATTTTAGTGGCAAAATGATAAGTGTTTACACACTTATTAAATCCCCTACACTAGACCATTGCAATGACCCCATGCAATGCATAGTTTTAAAGCATAAAGTTACATTTTTCTCATAATTAACCCATCTCGGCCTTTATTACCATTACTACTACTACCACAATGAAAAGATAAAAACTTTAAAAGAAACAAAAGTTATAACAATTTATTAACTTGGAAATTATTTGATGGAAGAAACTCGGAAAGAAATCTAAGACTTAAATTAGGGCTTTGGTGTCATGAATGTTAATCACCCTCAAGTTTCACGTTCCCCATACCAAGCTTAAAAACGATATCATTGTTTACCATAAGTTCTTAGGTTAAAACCACTTATATAAGACAATTGTGTAATACTCTTTCTCCAATTCCTACGTTGTATCTCTAGATTTTATGGATTTGTCATTCACCCGTAGGCTCATTTGACTTATTTGATAATTATTAATCCAAAAATGAAGGCAAAACGGTGCAAACCCGACACTCAAAACCTAGCCTCGTCCTCAAAAACGTTGTCACTAAAGTAAGCCCACATCAAGGATGATTTAACACGATTTGGGGAATAAATTCCCGGACCCAAAATTTGGCCAATAGTGCTACTTATTATTTATTCCTCCAAAGTTATGTTGACTTTATGTGGAGTTTAGCAAGTTCACATCATATACCCTTAGGCTCTTTAAGATGTAAAAATGCTCCTCATCTATTGTCCATACCCTAAGGCTCCTTGAACGATAAACAAGGGAATTGATTTTTTTGATCAATTTTTATTCAACACTTACCATGCCATACACCCTAAGGCTCTAATGACAAGGTTCGTGCTACATGCCCCACACCCTAAGGCTCCTTGAGGTCATGTTTTAATCTTATTCTTTTATTTATGATATATATATTAGGCCAAATTCCGCGGTCCCATGGTCTGAATACCTCCTACTTAGTGGTTATGAGCCACCTTAGTCGGAAGTCCACAACGCTGGCACCCTCAATGTGTTCATGCTTTAATTACAAGGAGATAAAAGATTTGGCTAAGAGTTAAGATATCGAATCTACATCGTAAAAATCCTCATTTATTAAGCAATTAAATATACAAGCGGGAAGAAAGAGCCACAAAAACTCATATAAGGAAGAATTAACCCTTAAACTTATTATCAACTCTATCATCTCTCGTTCTCCACAATTTAAAATCTCAAAGAATGAGACTCGTGGATGCTTAGCCTAATAAACCAATTAAGGTCGATATGGTTAAGGATACTAGCTAGAGTAAACTTGGATAAGTAAACTCGGGTTGAGTCAAAATATTCACGATGGGCCTAATATATCAAAGATATCTAAACTTGTTAAAATCATTTTTTTATTTATTTTTTTTACTTTATTCTTGATATGGAAAATATAAATAAGATGCGATGACAAAAGGAAAGAAAATAAATAGAAAATACTACTAGGCCAAAATAGATCAAAATTTTGAAAAACGTTGAAAATTTTTTAAATTTTCCGGTTAAATGAGGTCAATTTCATGGAAAAGCCCACTAAAATTCGATAGAAGTCCCCCCTACACTTAATATAAACTTTGTCCTTAATGTTTAAGCATGTGGGAGAATAAACTCCCCTACACTTACTACATTGAGTACGTTGTTTAAATCGAGCTAAGGAAGAGACAACTAAAGTGATTACATTTATTCATCTTATTTATATACATGATTGAATCACAATAGCAAAAACTTATCGAAGGAACCGGGTACACGGGAAACACGGGATCACGGGTCACGTCAAAAACACCAAAAGTGGATCATAAAAGCACATGCCCCTGCACAACATCACAACACACAAACAACCTACTTGGCTCCCCCCTACACTTATTTGGTGGAAATGGGTGAAGGTGAAAAAGGGTGGAAAGGATGGTAAAGGTAAAAATCTAACCTAGTTAAACGATGCTTGATTTATTTATCACGAGTCTCTAGCTCGACTCGATTTCCCGAATGTCATCATTCAAATGGGAAAATCATGGGAAAAACTGAGATTTCCAAGGGAGGAAAATCTCTCCATGATAAAGGGGTGAAAGAAAGTCATATAAGGAATACCCCATGAAAAATCCACCCGGGTCAAACACATAATTTCTATTACAAAAGGAAATAAACCCCGAGGTGGTAGAATCACACAAAGCAAAGAAAAGTAGGGTATCCTTAGGCAAAAGTCTCTCATAAGGAAGGGTAAGGTGATTTGGCAATGATAGCATGAAAGTCTCTATTCCGGGATCAAACACCGATTCCTTAACGGGAAAATAGCAAGAGGTGTTGACATTTAAGCTCAAAATATCATCAAAATCCAAAGTGGGAAGGTCGTCCTCTTCCAAACTCGATGTGAAAACATAAGTATCATTGGAGTCATAGGAAAACTCATCCTCGTGAGGAAAATAGGTATTTAGAAAGATATCTAAATCCTCCTCAAATGAAATAACCTCTAAAGTAGGAATGATCTCTAAGAGTGGAGGATCCTCCTCAATAGTCATGACTTCTAAAATAGGAATATAAGAGTCAAAGGGAGACTCAAGAATGGGAGAATCACTCATAGAGATAATAGGATAATTAGGCTCACTAGGTGTCTCGTCAAAACCCAAAGAAATGAGATCACTTAAAGAAGTGTCGTCATCATAGTCATCGTAGATTGGGGTATCAAAAATTGGAGGCTCTAAAGGTGTCTCCCTAAGATCGAAAGAAAAGTGAGCACTTGAAGAAGTGTCATTACTATAGGTGTCATAGAGTGGGGTATCCTCAAAATCCGAAGTGGAATGATCACTTAAAGAAAAGACATCATAAGCTTCCTCATTTTCTTCAAAAAGTGGATTATCATTTGAAATTTCAAAAAGTGGATTGTGTACCACAAAATCATTAAGGTTAAACTTTTTAGTTTCAAAAGGATTTATAAAACTTTCTTCATTATCAAAATTAAGCACATCAATCATATTGACCAATTCTTTTCCGTTTGATTTATTTACCATTTTCCCCATTTTAAACACTTGTTGATCATTCCCAACCCTAAGAATTAATTCCCCTTCGGCTACATCAACTAAAGCTTTTCCGGTTCTTAAGAACGGTCTACCAAGTATTAACGAAATACGAGGATCCATCTCATAGTCGACTACAACAAAGTCCACGGGAAAAGTGAATGGACCAACTCGAACAAAAACGTCTTCGGCAATACCAACGGGGTATGCGAGAGTTCTATTAGCTAACTCGAGAGTCATGCGAGTCGGTACAAGGTCGGGTAATGATAATCGTTTCCATACCGAGAGTGGCATAAGATTGATGCTAGCGCCGAGATCCGCTAAAGCCATACAATCATCAATTTGGGGAAACGAGCAAGGTAACACGAATCGTCCGGGATCTCCTAGCTTTTCGGGAAGCTCTTTGAGAAGAATTGCGGAACAATTCTCATTTCAACGGGTGTTAACGAGCTCAACCATTTTTTGTTTCTTATTAAGCAAATCTTTAAACATTTTGACAAATTTTGGCATTTGAGCAAGTGCTTTAATAAGGCTAATGTTAACATTGACGTTGGAAATCATTTTCAAAAAGTTGGAAACATGAACGTCATCTTTGGTGAGCACTTTAGCCTTGTTCAATCTAGAGGGATAAGGGATATGGGGTTTAGACGGTGAAGGTTGAGAAGGAGAAGGACTCGCTTCTTAAACACCTTAGGGATAGGCTCTTTAGGCAATGGAGGACTAGTACTAGGAGTGGTAGTGGGAGGAATCACCGAAGGGGGAGTAGGATTACTCATTATGACCTCCGGACCTTGTCTCTCCTTTATGGGCGAAGAGATGGAAGGTCCCACTAAAGTGGCTCCACTTCGAGTAGTGATAGCACTCACATTAGCACGAGGGTTAATCTCGGTATTAGAAGGTAAGGCTCCTTGGGGTCTAAGGGCTTGAATCATTGTCAAAAATTTCTTATCGGTCGATTCTTGCATCTCTCTCATAATTCGCTCATGGTCGGTCAATTATTGTAGAACCAAGTCCATTTGAGGATTATACATATTCATTTGATTATACCCTTTATTAGGAAAACCTTGATTAGGAAAACCTTGGTTTTGATATTGAGGTTGAAAACCGTTGTTATTATGAAAACCTTGGTTATTATTTTGAAAACCTTGATTTTGACCTTTAAAATTCCCTTGATTTGCATTCCCTTGAAAATTACCCATTTGAGGACCTTGGTTACTATTTTGGTTTTGGGCGGGTGGGGGTGGTCTTTGTGGAGCTACAAAACCCGGGGGAGCCAAATAATTAGTACTCTTATAAGACAAATGGTTAACATCAACATTAGGTTTAAAATGAACCTTTTCATTGGCATTGGTGTTATAAGCACAAACTTGTTGTTGTTGATTGTAAACCTTGTCATAATTAAAATATGAATGTGGTCCACCACAAGTCTCACACGTTTCACGAGTTTCTTTCAAGGCATTAACTTGACCATTGATGGCTTTGGTTTGTAGAGCAATTGATTCAACAAGCGAAGTAAGTTTATCGATTCTCTTGTCACTCTCACTAGAACTAGCACTTGCCATAGTAGCCCTAACACTCTTGGTTTGCACTTTAGCATTGTTTTCAATTATGGCCCATGCCTCGTTTATGGATTTCACAAGGATATTTCCCCCCGCGGCACTATTAAGTGAGTCTTGGTCATTAAGAGTTAAACCATTGTAAAACTTACTAATTTGATGCACTTTAGTGAAACCATATTGTGGAGATTTTCTTAAAAGCTCTTTAAATCGATCCCAAGACTCACTAAACGTTTCCCCATATTGTTGTTCAAAGGTGTTGATATCATTCCTTAAAGAAGTGGTTCGTGATGGTGGGAAAAAGTAGTTTATGAACTTGGTCTCTAAATCAATCCATGTTGTAATACTTTGGGGTGGTTCCTTATCAAGCCAAATCCGGGCTTGTCCCTCGAGGGAAAAAAGAAAGAGTTGTAAACGAATAGCCTCTTATGGCACCCCATTGTATTTCACCGTATTAGTCAAATGGATAAATCTCTTGATATGATCATGAGGGTCATCTTGGGAACGACCCAAAAATGGTGTAGCGGAAACCATTTGAATAAAAACCCGTTTTGATTTCAAAATTATCTGCTCCAATTGCGGGGACAACGATAGCGTCATCGTTTCCCTCAACGTGAGATTGTAAAATCTCGATCATAGGTCGGTTATCCGTTGCCATTGTATTGTCGAAAGCTCGATTCTCGGGATCGGCTTGACTGACGGTCTTTTTGTTTTTCTTCTTCTTCTTTTTGGAAGAATTAGAAGTATTTGGTACATCAATCGGTATGTATGTACGCGCACGAGTGCGCATACAATTAAAACTTTAGGAATGAGGTAGGAAACCTCGGTCGACTTTGAGAGGAAAGGGATTATCCCTCTCGAGGTGCAATATTGAAAAGATACAAAAATATATACTTAATACTACTTGAGTTGGCAAACCAATAATTGGTCGTCCCTCTCAATATACGCACAAGCAAGCGGGGAAACGAGGTGGCACAAAGCACTTAAAAACCTTTTTCCTTAGACGGCCTTTTATAGCGCGCCGCCTTATACCCACCTTATACTTTGTATATGTCGAGTTCAAACGTCTTACTAGTATTTATCTATTTTGCCTTGATTTATTCGTTTAGGATTCGAATACAATAGCTAGGTGATGAAATCCCAACTAAGGTCTTATTTGAAAAGTAGGTAAATTAATTGTGCTACGTAATATAATATAGTAAAAGAAAAATCTTTTTATATTTTTTTTTAAAGAAAAATATATATTCACAATAAAAACGAAAGAAATCGAAATAAAAAAACTAATAACAATAATACTTAATATTTTTGGTGTAATACTTTAGGAAAAGTATTACTTTTGGATTTTTTTTAATTTTTTTGGTGCAAATCTTAGGAAAGAGTTTGCTTTTGTTGATTTTTTGATTTTTTTTTTGTATTTTTTAAATTTTTGTTTTTTTAATGTTTTTGATTTTGTTGCAAGAAAATTAACGTTCAAAAAGAACGGATCCCAAAATCCAAACGTCTCACGAAATCTTCAATCGTAACGAGCGAAGCGGCAGCGGCGCCAATTTAATATATGAATTTTTGCATCAATTATTGTTCGTTTCCTCGACTCGACTCGAATTGATATCAAATTAACGTGGATTATTTGTTCTTGGTAAAACGTATTTTTTGGTATTCTAAAAACTAAGAATTACTTAATTAAAAACTAATTAAACTATTAAAGACAAATTTGAACTATTTAAAATAAAACTATTTTAAAACTTAAAACTAAATTTACTTTAATTAATTTTATAACTAAAACTTTAACTTGAAATAAAATCTATTTAAAAAAAATTAATTAAAACTAATCTTTAAAAACTAAATTTAAAAAAAAAAAATTATAAAAGTAATTAAAATATTTTTTTTATCTTTTTTTATTTTTTTTTAAACTTTATAAAACAAAATATAAAGGAAATTTATATTTAAAATTAATTAAACTAAAATTTGAATTAAAACTAATAATTAAATCTGACAGCTAAATTTTAACCAACCTATATTAATTAATGAACGTGTATTAAAACACAAATGAAGTACTAGACGAGATGGTTAAAGCTATGGGCTGTTGAGCGTGAGGTCCAGGGTTCGAGTCCCAGACCAGACGTTTTTTGCTATATATTTTTTTTGTTTATATTTTGTTGGACTTGACAAATCAGTATAACAAACCAAATGAGTCTGTTATATATGTAGTAATATCAGCAAACCAAATAAATAAGCACAAATCAGATTAACAAATAAGCAAATGATATAAAAAGCAAATGTAAACTAAAAACAATAAGCAAACCAAACAAGTAGTAAAGCAAATAACAAGCTGAAAGAAAAATAAGCAAATCGAAAAAGCAGATAACAAATAAGCAGATCTAAACTGAAATTAATAAGCTAAACACCTTAAAAAGCTAAACTGATAATAATACTACTAACTCGATAATAAGCAAACCCAAATAATAAGCAACCAAATAAGCAGATATAAAATTAACGCAAGCAGACACTACGAATCCTAATCCAAACAGATAAGCACAATAAGCAGATTCAACCACCACACGAACCAAACAAACTAAAACATATCCGAAGCAGATTTAAAACAGATTAATAAACACACTAAACTAAATCAGACTAATAAACATGAGCAGATTTAATTAAAAAATTAAGATTAATCTAACTTAACAAAAAATTAAAAGAGAGAGAACCTGGTGATGATATCCTTTGAGAAGTAGAGGTGCGCTGAGCACTCTATGGACCGAATACGAACACCATCTCCCTCAAACCGAATCATCCCCGTCGAACCATCGAATCAACTTCAACGCTTCTTCGAATCAGATTTCTTTAATTTCCTAGTAGGGGAAATTAATTTACCACTTTTTGTAATTTTATAATAATTAAAAAGAAACAGTAATAAACAGAAATTACTTGCGATTAAAATTAAAAGCACAACTTTAAACCGAAATAGAATTTTATTAATAACCAAAATCTGAGTACAATACTTGATAAAATAAAAATTACACTTTAAACCTAAAAACTAATTTTGCATAAATTAAAATTTAAAAATAAAAAAGAAGTGCACTCAAATGAATTACAGGAGAGGGGTTTTTACAGGAAAACCCTAAAAAACTATTGGTGAAGCTTCTTCATGAAGATATCAAATCTTGGCCGCTTAATCCATTTTTACTCTTTCTCTTTCTTCTAATCTTCAATCTAACGGTCGAAAATACACTTTTATCACAAGGATCACCAGCATGGCATGAATTGTGCTTCTTGTGTTTCTTCACTGATGATGTGGAGTGATTCTATTGGAGGGTTGGCGATTGATGTGTTGTAATAGCCAATCAAATGAGGAGAAAGGGACACGTCGGATTGAGATGAGGACCACCACCTTGGTGTTCTTCTCCGATTCTTGGGGGAATTAATTGGCACTCGTGTGAATTACACGATTTAAACAAAAGCCCTAATTTTCTTTGATGTAATTTTTTTATTAGGGTAAATTAGGGTTTTGAGATTGGGTAAAAAGACTGTGTTTATTTTTGGGAGAGAAAGAAGGAGTAACTTTGTTATTAACGAAAAAGAAAGTGTGTGTGAGTGGGTAAGTAAACAGTTGGTGTGGGAGTTATACGTGTGAGTGAGTTGACCAAAAAAAACTTGACCAAGTAAATCCGTCCCATTCGTTTTCTTTTGTAAATGGGCCAGGCCCAAATTACTCCTTCCGTCACATGTATTTGGGCCATATTGGACTTAGAGACATAATTCCATCCGTTTAAATAAATTGGGCCATTTGGTTTTGGGCTTTGAATCCAAAATTAGTTATCTTGAACTCTTTATTGGGCTTTTGGGCCCAATACCCAAATGTGGGACCCACTTGGCCCAATTATCTTCATAAAGTTAAATCCGCTAAAAATCGAACTTGAATTTGCCTTCCTTGATCTTTTCTTTAAACCCGTGTCAATTTTGCCGGCTTTCGTGATCTTTGGCACACTTTTGGTCTTTTGACTTTGTCTTCGTCTCTTTCTTGGACTTTTCTTCAACATTTGACCGTGACATCCCGTGTTTTCTTTCCTTTTTATATTTTGTACCTATTTGACACAAAAACACAAAACAACGCGTAATTCTGACTTTTACGATATTAAACACATGATTAGGTCTTGTTTTTCCTTGATTGTAGTGGCAAAAGTATAAGTGTTTGCACACTTATTAAATTCCGATCACCCCAACTAGAGTTTACCCCACTTGGTTCACTTTCTTCACCCATAGAAACACTAATCACTCCCTCTTATTCCGAAAGTGTCGAGACTAGAATCACTTAAAGACATGTTTCCCAAACCTTGTGTAATGTGCTCTATAAAATCATATCCAGCGTCTCAATGAGCCGAGTAAAACCCATCTTACCTCGTATTGTTCATGAATATCAATCAGCTTTTGTTTCAAACGGTGTCATAAGTAATAATGTAGTCGTTGCTTTTGAATTGATGCATTGGTTGAAGAATAAAAAAATAAGGTAAGAGGGGAATTAGCATTTAAAATAGATATGAGTAAGGCGTATGACAAAATCGAGTGGTATTTCATCCAGGTTGTTCTAGAAAAATTTGGATTCCCATCACATTTTACCAACTTAATAATGCCATGTGTAACATCGGTTTCCTACTTTTTCGGGCAAGTAGTTGGTCATGTGATTCCAGCTAGATTTCTTTGCCAAGGAGATCCTATTTCGTCCTATCTCTTTGTATTGTGTGTAAAAATGTTATCATCAATGATAAGGAAATTGGTTACACAAAGTCATATACATGGAATCAAAGTGTGCATTCTAGCAATATCTCATTTATTTATTTTTTTGTTGATGATAGTATATTCTTTTTTAGAACTTATAATTCAAAACTTATCCATCCCATTAACATTTTGGTTCGTTATGCAGAGTAACCAGGAAAGTAATCAATTATGAGAAATCACAGGTTTCATTTAGTGTCAATGTTGAGCCACATTTTTGTACCAATATTCGTGGCTCATTAGAAGTGTGAGAAGCTAATTTTCAGCCTAAATATTTAGGATTGCCTTTAGTTATTGGCATATCAAAAAAAGTCGTGTTCGAAGCTATCATTCACAAAATTAAGAAGAAGTCGTGAGGATGGAGAGAAAAAACTCTTTCGATCGAAGGAATCGCCCTAGCCATGCATATGTATGTTATGAATATATTTCTTCTTGATATCTTGATTGATGATATTCATAGATCCCTTAACTGTTTTGGTTGGGTGATGCGACTAAACCAAATCTAATTCGATGGTGTTCATGGGACAAGATGTGTTCATCAAAGTTCCAGAGAGGTCTTGGTTTTCGTCATCTGGGGTTGTTTAACATGTCTTTACTTGCCAAAAAAGTCTAGAGATTGATCAGTATTCCAACAACATTGGCTGCAAAAGTGCTCAAGGCTTATTACTTTCCACGATCTAGTTTCTTTGAAGCAAATGTTGGATACCGTCCATGTAACACTCTCAATTTTTCGTAGCGGTACAGCGGAAGGGTCTTTTAGAGTGTTACGGGATAGCACAATAACTCCAATCATAGACAACACATAAAAATGGTTGTTCAAGGTTTAACATACATTCATTCGATAAAAAGTTTTAAAAGCGTACAACAGGTCCCAAATTATACAGGTCATTAAGTTTACAAAACATAGATCGAATGAACATTTTTAATATTATGTGGGCCATCAGAGTCGATCTCCATCCGGATTACCTTCAAGCACCTGAGATAAAAACATGCAAAAATCATATCAGCGAATGCCGAGTGAATTTATAGAGTTTAATAAAAACCGTTATATAAAACAATCATTTAAAATCAGAACACAAGTATAATATCGGAAGTAAGTCCTCATATTGCTAGTCAGGCAATATATAAATCAAGCATACATCTTAAACCGTCCATGAGACCGTAGTCTCTATACTACCATGATAGGTAACATCGTTATTAGCGTCGTATCATATCGGATATTTAGATTATATAGGTTGTATAGGATTATTATTAGCCGCATGACATTGTTACCTTACTATGAAAACAGCGGGCCGTGAACCCGACAAACAATTTGCCCATCTAAGTTAGCGTGTCGTCACAAAAATCACGCTATGGAATCTTCTCATACATAAATTCGCTTACCAATCAATGTGGTACGACGGGGATCAACCGTCAAGGCGCGAACTGGGGTGATCGTCCCCAAATAGTACTATCAAATGCATAAGCGTCTACCAAATCCCGGTAGTTCACAATTCATGCTAATGGGACTTTAAGTGACATAACCTAACTACTAATAATCCTTTTAGTCTCGTTTATAGGGTCATAGCATCATTCGGGTCCATATCATTAAGCATACCATCGGGACTACTTGTGTTCTATTTTATCAAAATCTAGCATGTTATCTCCCTCGCGGGTTTACAAATCATTTTATAAAACATTTAAAAGAGTGCGAGGCTATGAACTCACGTTGTTAATGAAAGGCGGATTATCGGCTACGGGCGTGCTTCGGTCACGGAAATCTATATAAATAATAATCGGTCTTAGACTTTGTCCAATGACTTTTATCAAAATAACAATATACATATGATGATTTTGTACATATGATGATGATCAAGTGAGTTTATACATCCTTGTTTACTCATTTTAGTGTTTACGTTTTGGTAACGTTTTACTAGTTTGCTAGTTTTAACTATTTACACGTTTTAAGTCCAATAAGCCTTTTATAGGTTCTTTAACTTGTTTTAATACCTTTTATACCTATATTATCAGTATACATACTTTCCATGTTGGGCCCAAATGGGTTAAGCCCAATAAGTTCTTTTTATAAGTATTTATCTCATTTAGTCCAATTATTAGTCCAATATGTTTAGTTAGCTCGTTAATGTCCGTATTTCTTATAGTTCGGGTTTTATCGGTTTTTACTTGTATTAGTTACCTATACATCAGTATATGACTTTTATAAACTTTACATTAGACGGGTTTGGTCGTCTAAGTTTTATTTGGCGAAAAACGTTAATTTTACGGCGATAGCCAAAAAAGTCGTAAAAATCAAGTTTATAGTTTTTATTACTTATAAATATTATTTCATTACCATTTATATAATTTATCCATTTAATTAACCTTTTATATATTTATATAAATAAGTTTTATAAGTTAGTGGGTTTTTATTTTTACATTTTATACATTAAAATGTGAGTGCTTATATAATAATAATAAACATTAATTCTTAAAATCTGATTTTTATCTTCATGTTCACCGTTTTTAACATATCTAGAGTTATATAATGAATTAGAAGCTCATTTTTGGGTGACATGTTCTTCATATTATGTGCTACATTTAACTTAGTTATAGCTACTGCCCATTTTAAGTTTATCATGCCTTAACAGTCCTTACAAAACTGATTATTCAGATTAGAACACCTAACTTGTTTTGATCATATCTCACTCATTATTTTGATTCCATTGCATGGCCAACTCTCACATGTGTATAACATCTTGTACTTACTGTAAATGGATCATACCATGCAATTTTATCAGTTCATGTTTTAGTTATATACTGTTTTTATACAGCCAACTAAATAATCAAGATTTTAGCCTCATTTCTTATAGTTATTAACATTTTTAAGCATATCTATCAACACTTGATCCCCACACAACATTTTTATCATCATATATACATCATATACATATACAAAATGAAAGAAAATACATTTGTTCTTTACAAAATAACAAGAGAAAAATGGAGAGGATGATCTTCTTTACCAACCATGTGTATTCCTTGTTTTTGGAAGACAAGAACTTGATGAATACAACAAGTAACTCCAAGACCATCAAATATCAAGAAGATATGTTGGGAAATCAGCCCTAGGACACAAGCAAATCACCTCCAATGTTGTTAATATGGCCACCAAATGATCAAGGCTTCAAGATAACTCCTTAATAGAGCTAGTAAACATGTATTTCATGGCTAGAAGAGATCAAAAGGGGTGTGTGTAGCTTGATGGTGAACGGCTAGGGATGGAGTATTGAGAGAGTTTTGTGTTTGATTTGCATGTAAGGAAATGGTGAAGTGAAAACTAGTTGCTAGTTTTGTGTTTAGTGGGGTGGAATGGCTTAAAGAGTAAGCTAAGCTTACACTTGTAGTAAGCTAGCTAACATGATGCCACCTCTATGGTGTGGTGTCATGTTGTGCCGTCCAACATAGCTAGTGGGGTGGGACAATGTATTTTGTCCCATCTCACTAGTTTACGGGTATTCCTCGATTCTAGTTTTCTCGATTTGCGTGCCCTCGGGTCGCTTTACGAAAAACGTTTTTATAAATTATGAATCAACGTCACAAAACGAATCCAATAAAAATTGTCTCATCAAAAACGGAGTTCAAAAACGTAAATACGTAATCCTAAGGTTTCCGGTTTAGTCGTAAAAGACGCTAAATTATGCACGTAAGCCCAAATTTAAATCCGTAAATTGTGAGTTCGTCAACCAACACAAAAATAAGTTTCAAAATATTATACGAGAAAATATTTCACTACCTGAAAATGTTAGATTGTCACAGCTTTTCCTCCTAAAAGGGATCAACGTCCTCGTGATCCATTTCATTTGGATGTCCGTTTCTTATTGAAATCGAAGAGGTGCGGATATTTCTTCCACATTTCATCCTCTCGTTCCCAAGTATACTCCGGTCCATGCTTTGAATTCCGTCGGATCTTGACAATAGGTATCCGACTTTGTTTCAGTTGCTTTACCTCACGATCCATAACCTCTACGGGTTCTTCGATAAAATGCAACTTCCCATCTATTCGAACCTTACCTAACGGAATTTTCTCATCACTCACTGCTAGATATTTCTTCAGATTAGATACATGGAATGTGTTGTGAACACCATGAAGTTCTGGGGGCAACTCTAGTTTGTAAGCCACCGGACCTACTCTAGATAAAATCTTAAAGGGTCCAATATAACGGGGATTCAATTTTCCTCGCTTTCCAAATCTTATAACGCCTTTCCATGGCGATACTTTCAACATTACTCGGTCACCCACTTTAAACTCCATTGGCGTTCGCCGCACATCCGCGTAACTTTTCTGTCTACTACGGGCAGTCAACAACCTATTCTTAATCTGAACTATCATCTCCGTAGTCTCCCGGATCAATTCCGGTCCCGTGAGCTGGGTATCCCCAACTTCACTCCAACATACAGGAGATCTACACTTCCTACCATACAAAGCTTCAAACGGTGCAGCCTTAATACTAGAATGGTAACTATTGTTATACCAAAACTCTGCTAACGGCAAATGTTTATCCCAATTCTTACCAAAGTCTAACACACAAGCTCTCAACATATCTTCCAGTGTTTGTATCGTCCTTTCACTCTGCCCATCAGTCTGGGGGTGATAATCAGTGCTCATGTCGAGATTCGTTCCCAAAGATCTTTGGAGAGATTTCCAAAAATTCGATGCGAATCTAGGATCTCGATCTGAAATGATCGATACAGGCACTCCATGCTTGCATACAACATTATCAAGGTATATACGAGTCAGCTTCTCCAGTGAGAACTGCTCTTTAACCGGAATGAAGTGTGCTGATTTGGTCAGTCTGTCGACAATAACCCAGATCGAGTTGTTTCCAGATGATGTTCTAGGAAGCTTGGTGATAAAGTCCATCGTAATTCGCTCCCACTTCCATTCAGGAATCTTTGGTTGTTGAAGTAGTCCTGATGGCTTTTGATGTTCGACTTTAACTCTAGCACAAGTCAAGCATTGAAGAACATACATAGCTATGTCAGCTTTCATATTCGGCCACTAGTACAACTTCTTCAAATCATGGTACATCTTATCAGATCCCGGATGAATGGAATACTTAGATTTATGGGATTCTAATATAATCAAATCTCTTAAGCCTCCAAATTTAGGTATCCACATACGACCTCTTAAGCATTTCACTCCATCAGCTCTAACCTCTAAAGGATCTCCTTCTCCTCGGAACCCTTCATTAACAAAATTTTCCTTCTTACAAGCTTCTATTTGCGCATTTCTAATTTGCTCAGGCAAATTATTGTGCACGGTCAAGACTAGAGAACTGTAGAAATTGATAACCTATGAATCTATGAAGTGGGTTGATGTTTTCTAGTGAGAGAAACTAGAGAGAGAAAGTGAGAGAAAGTGTGTGTGATTTTATTAATATGAAATGCAAAATGAAACAACAACCAACCCCTTTCCATGGTGGAAAGGGGTATTTATAGTACCAAGCAAACATGGGCTTGGGCCGGTCCATGACAAGCCCATGGACCGGTTCTTACTTAAGTTAATAAGTAACTAATGACTATTTTCTAACTACGAGCTATTACAACATAAATATTATTGTGGAGTGACCGATACTTCTAATATACGTAAAAACGTATTTCTAACAATCTCCCCCTAAGGGAGGTCACTCCACGTTTACAAAATTCTAAACCTAGCATACTATACTAAGTCTTCGTTCTTTAGCTCGTAGTCTTTTCTTCTTTTCTTTCTTTTGTTGTGAATATGTTGGTTTGATCTTTTTGGCTTTGGCTTGAGAGCATTGTTCTTTGGCCTTTCACGTGCGATCTTTGCCTTTCTTGTGAACTTTGCCTCCTCGTGACTTCATGTTCCACACACTTACGTCTTTTTGTTGAATTCTCGAAAGCTTCAGAGTTTAGTACAGCGGAAGACTTCATCTTGTACTTTCTTGAATTTTTGCTGAACTTTGTTGCAAAAGACATAAGCATGTGGGAACGACTTTTACAGGTACACCGCAACACCACCGTCTTCACTGTACACAGCAACGCCACCGTCTTCAACAGTTACACAGCAACGCCACCGTCTTTAACAGGTACACAGCAACGACACGAATAAAATGGCTTTGAACATTTTATTCTAATTCGGTAGCATTTTACCTCCGGTCGGTGAAGACCGTTGGACGATATTAGATATCGTACCCGTGACGGATAGTTTCAATTAAGTAACTTCCTGACAGGATTTCGCGGGTAAACCCGTTCTCTTTATTCGACCGTCCAAAGCTGACTGCGAACATAAAGAGTGAATCACTTGGATAAATTTTCCTTGTGATTTGAAGCCGTCAATTCATGAAACCTGGAACAAGTGAATTTCAATTAAGATTTTCACCATCGTTGCTTTCCAGTTGTCACGAGCTCAATTCATAAAGAATCTTGCACGTCACCTACCAAGTGCTGTTTGATGTTAACACTAAAAGGATTTCCACTCGTCACTGTGGTCAATAAAGAGTCACTCTGAGTGTTCTGGCAAGATCATATGATAATGCGAAGAGGCCTGGAACGAGTTTAAGTTCAATTAAGAATTAAACCACTGTTACCTTCCAGTTTTTCACAAGATTGGTTCTAAAAGAACCGCACGTGTAACCTACCATGAGCTTGTTTGATGTTGGCTCAAGCAGGATTTCCATCTTCATTGTAATACTTGCGTATTACTCGGATGTTCTGGCAATATTACAGGAATACTGCGTAGGACTCATGAAAATCTCTTACTTTTCACAGTGTGTGAGAAAGCAAGGAATAAATGGAAAGTGTCCTAATGAGACTTTTGATGATCTCTTGGCTCTAGACTCGATAGTGCGTTTTGATTTAGTGAGCGATGGCTGGAGAGGAGTGCCACCTTTTCAATACCAGTCTATTCGGAGTGAATAAACCAATAGATAACGTGTTAATCTCCGTGTGATTAAAACAAATACCTTTTGAGAGATATTTGAGTTAGCTGGGGAAGGGTTGTGCATTGCATCACTGGGTCCATGATGTCTTTCTTCAATACCGAGAATCATTAGCAAAAATGACCTCAATAGCATATGTATTGACCCGGTTTCTGCCTAAAGTTGTAAGGAGGGCTTCTTTCTTTACACCCTTTATCTTTACATTTCTTTTTCATTCTTCAACCCCTTCAATGCTTACCAATACGTCATCACTAGCACCTTGTTGTGATTGTTCCAGTGCTAGCTTAAGTACTTGGTCGGCATTCAGCTACGTTCACATTCTTTCTCCATCTTTCCTAGGACTTCTAATTCTATCTAGGGAATTGTCCTTGGGAAGATTCCATCGGCTCTGATGAATCATTGGACTAAACCTATTCCTACCACCCTTTTGTCACCACATTCGTCGTGAATTAAGCGTGTTTTGGGAAGGAATTGCCACCATGAAAAATCATTGAAAATCACATAAGGTACTAGTGATATTAAAATCAAAAGTTTTGTACCTTAGGTGTTTTGTTCATCAAAAACGCTCCCCCTTAACACGTGCTTTGCACATATTAAGTTGGAATATCGTTAAGTCTTTTTTTTCATCTTTTAGCCAAGTATCACTTAGGTCTCCTTAATCCCATTTTCTCCCCTTATCCAAAATGTTAACCATTAATATTTGGGATATTGAATGGATTAACCGGTCTTTGGGTAAAAATGAAATCGATTTTGGCCATAGAACAAGTTATTGCTCCCCCTTAAATTAATAAGGGATAGTTGTAGTGCTTTAGTATGATATATTTTGAAAGATTTAGAATCTCGTGAGAAATTCTTGAAAAATTATCATACCTTAACACTACAACAAGCCATTAAAGCACATTATTCACAAATATACATATTCACAAATAATACCAATATAGAGTGACCTGAAATGTACAACCCATTAGATGGATCGTTGCAGTGTCCTGTAGTGCACTCCATATGGTCTACCACCCACGAATCTTTCCAAGCTCCTCATCAATCTACGTTCACGGAGCTTCTGATCGATCTTCTTGATGACATACTTCGCCATCTGCCGGTAACCTGGATGCCAATCCTCCGTGATTTCTGGCAAAGTCCCACCCGAGTTCAGATGCTCCAACTTTTCTCTGACTTGTAGAAGAGTCCCATCACTGTACTTATGGAGCTCACCCACCCTCATAAACTTCATTAAACCTCGACTGTTCAAGTAGAAGATGCCGTAATTCGGGACAGAAATACCGGTATAGGGACATCTTTCTACATGTTAAGGTAGCACTTTATTCACTGGACGGGTTAGGTTAAGCTTCCTTTGATAGCTTTCGACTCCCAACTGAAGATCTTCAACTCGTGTCGTGATGACAACGCTTCGTGTGAACATACGAAGTGCTGTATTCAAAGCAATGAGGTCTTCACGAGGAATATGTGTGAGTTGATCTCTGGTCATCAGAAGCAGCATATCTTCGATATCCTCAAGGCGAATGATGGAAAAATCTCCCTGCTGGATTTTGTATTCCCTGTCATCCTCCCTTTTCAAACGAATCTCCGTCACATGATAATAGCCATTCTTGGCTTCAGTTTTCATTCCTAAGATGCTGGAGATGCGGATGTCGGATCTAACATTGCTTCCAGAATTGACCAAGCAGCAACCCCTGTACGCCCTTCGGACTCGTTCGTCCCAATGAGATGCACCTATGACAGCATACATATCATAATTACGATTTATCTTAGGGACCCAGAGTCGGTTTACCTTTTCCTCGATAAAGGGTATTGTCCCCCAGTTGGCAGCTTTCAGCAAGGTCAGGGAGGTTGCGTACTTTGATGACCCCTTCAGTAAATACACAAGATCATTGGTGACGAAGAAGTCAAGAGCAATCTGATTATCTTGAGTAGGATCCATTGGAGGTGGAGCTCTTTCTGACACATGAAGACCTGGCCGTTGAACGGTATTTAGAGCCTTCAGGATCTCATCGGCATAATATTCGAACTCCATTTGGGTCAACCGGGTTTTGGCGCGAAGTCTTTTATCCTTCAGTACTTTCTTCACCAAAGATGGAGTAACCGAAGTCTTATACTCATGAGCAAGAAATGCACATAAGTCAATCGGACTTCGGATACGAAGATACAAGACATCTTTGTCGGCGTCGGTGATCGGATCATACTGCGCCGCTGCCGTGATCCAAGCCTGTGGTGGAGCAGTCTCGTCGATTTCCAACGTGTCCGCCCAGTCCCTTGTGCTTGGTTCAGGAATAGTAGATTGTGGGTTTTGTTGCAGAGGAGTGGAGACGTGAACATCTGCTTGTTCTGATTCAGGCATTTCAGCAGTGTCATGGACGGGTGAGTGTTGTGCAGCTTCAGGTTCGGTTACCGATTCTGCAATCACATGAGCAACAACAATAGAACTAACAGGGTTAGTGGTAACAGGTATGGATGCAGCAATAAATGTACCAGGAATAGATGACCCTGTAGTGGCATTCACGTCGTGGCGCCACTTTGATCGTCTGGATTCTGTGGATGTAGATTTTTCCTTTGCTGCTGCATCTTTCTTGGATTTGGTGCCAGACTTAACAGGTTTCTTTGAGCTGGCACCCTTATCCCCTTTCTCAGGCTGTTCACCTTTATCCGCATTGCTCCCCTTAACACTCTCCTGGTGACCATCACCACCATCATTACCATCATTATCATCATCATCTGCATCCTCATCATCATCATCCTCATCCTCATCCTCATCCTCATCATCATTTTCATCATCCTTATCATTATCATCATCCTCATCATTCTGATCCTCATCATCCTCATCATCATCATCATTCTTATCTTCTTCTTCTTCTTCTTCTTCTTCTTCCTCTTCTCCACCAGTACCCTCTTCTTCTTCACTCTCTTCCCGTTCTTCCTCAGGGAGAATGTGGTAGGGTACCACACTTCCAAATGTCTTGAACAACTTATCATCCTCCATGATCGCGTCGTTCAGGGATTTGAAGAGAGCCCGTTGAATCCTCGATTTATCAAACGATCCAAGTTCCCTCATTCGAGCTTTGAGGATCTTCTTAAGTTCAAAATCCGTCAAGTCATAAGCAATCTTGTAGGCTGCTTCTGAAGGATTGGATGATTTGATCATTAAGTTGTCAGCAGCAAGTGTCTTCAAATCATCACGCAGTTTAGGCATTAGGGATTCAACGGATTCTTTCACTCTTTGCTCAATAGAAGCTTCAAGAGCTGCTTTTTGCTCTTTAAGGTCATCCTTAATAGCTTTAAGTCTCGCAATTCGTGCTTGATGCCTATCAGCTTCAGCCTTTTTAACCCTAGCAAGTTCTTCTGCATGAGCTTTACGTGTAAATTCCATGTCTGCAGCGAACTTGGCAATCAACTCTTCTTGCGCTTTCCTTGATGCTTCTTCACTTTGAGCTCTTCTATTTAGCTCTTGGCGAAGTTCATCCATTTCCCTCTTGTGAGTATTCACATGTTTATCCAACATTTCGGCCATTACCAATGCGGCCATTGCAGACGTTGCAGAGCTACTTTGGGTTGATGGAATAGGCTCGGTTGTAACTGTTGTACTAAGGATGGGCTTTATTGGTGGTGGAGGAAATGGTGTTGAAACCGGTTTGGTTGGTAAGGGTTGAGTTGGTTGAAGTTGAGTTGCTAAAGGTTGGGTTGACATCGTGATCGTAGGAGCAACAGACTCCTTTTCCATACTTGCTGAAATAGGGATTGATGGCTCCTTCGAAGTGGAATAATGTTCAGGTGACCCAAACTCATCAACATCATCTGGTTCCATGTACTCATCCTCAACGTCTACCCTTGCACCTGAACCACTACCGCCAGTATCTTTCCTACTCCTTTGAATAGCTATCTTCATCATTTGTTTCTCAGTTTTATCAAGAGAAGGATCAACAATGTTTTCATCGTCACGTAGACGCATCTCATCAGCCTTACCCTTTCCTTTCTTACCCTTTGTCTTCTTCTTTTTGGTTTTGGGTTCAGGTAAATCTGTTTGTTTCCTTTTACCTTTGCTCTTAACCGTGGTAGATGAGTCTTCGCCTGCTAGAATACTTGCTCGTTGATTCTCAATTTCTGTTAGCAAGTTCTTATAAGCTTCAGATGCTATAATCTCATCGGTTAGAAGATGACCAGGAATGGGACCAGGAATAACCGTATTCGAATGAGTCTCCTGCCTTAAGTCTACCAAATCATCATCATCCATCGTGTGGTGACGACTACCTGCACGCTTGTTAATGGATGCATCGTTTTCCATAAAGTAATGTATTATCAAATTAATAAACCTAGGGTACTGGTAGCTTTTAACCTTACCCTTTGTGTTTGTGAAGAGTTGAAAAGTAAACTCCTCCCACAGCAGTGATGCATAATCAATACCCATACCTTTGAACATACCATAAAACATCTTGATGATTGGTGGACGAACAGCATCATACCCAGTTGTTTTGGGTGTTAAACATCAGCTCAGAATCCCAAAAATAGCTTTCCATGGTTGACCAACTTTGGCAGTAGTAAACTCAGACGGGGTTCGTATGTCAAGACATCCAATGGCGGTGAACATCTCCATGATCTGGTCCTTAGTTGGGTTGGGTGAGTATGATGGTAGACCTTTAAGTATCGGTCGAAAGCCAAAGATCTTCCTAAAGTCTGACACAGTAAGCGTCTGCTGCTTGTTGTCCAAGGAAAAAGTGATTTTGTTCGACGTCCTCTCTTTGGTAGCCCAGAACTCGTAAAGATATTCATAGGGCACTGAAGCACTTCTTCTTAGCGCATGCTTGAAATGAGATTTATCAAGCATGGCTGTACCTACCTTAAATCCATTATGGGTAGAGTGAGATACCTCCTTCAAGCGGACGTTGTTGGGAATAAACTTTAGAGTCTTGGCTTCAGCAATGGCGGCGGCTCTGTTGTCTTGTAGTTGTTGTACGGTAGGGTTAGTCATCGTCTCTGCTTAATATAAAACACAAAGGTTGATACATACAATTATGAATATCATTATGCCTTTACACCTAAGCATTGTACATATGACATAATCCCTTAAGCTTTGAAACCATTCAAACATCTTCTATTCGGAATAATCACTCAATTCGGAATAATAGGTCTATACTGAATATAAATCCTATGCGGAACATAAGTCTATTCGGAACATATAGCCTATGCGGAAGAACATCCCTATTCTGAATAAAAAGGCTATTCGGAACATTGATCCTATTCGGAATAAAATACTCTATTCGGAACATTTCCTATGCGGAATAACATCCTATTCGGAACATTGAGCCTATGCGGAATAAATCTATATTCGGAACATTAGGCTATGCGGAATAAAAACTCTATTCGGAACATTTAGGCTATGCGGAATAAAAACTCTATTCGGAACATTGGGCCTATGCGGAATAAAAATCCTATTCGGAACATTTTGTCTATGCGGAATAAAATCCTATTCGGAACATTTGGGCCTTACGCGGAATAAAATTCTATTCGGAAAGACTTTGCCTATGCGGAATAAATTCCCTATTCGGAACATTTTGTCTATGCGGAATAAAATCCTATTCGGAACATTTTGGCCTTATGCGGAATAAAATCCTATTCGGAAAGACTTTGCCTATGCGGAATATTCAGTCTATTCGGAAAACAGCTTCTATGCGGAAAGATTCACCATGCGGAAAGTTCTTTCTATTCGGAAAACATTCCCTATTCGGAAAATCATCCTATTCTGAAAGTTCAATCAGTGACGATTTTCTAATTTAGGCATGAAATCTTTTGATACAAGTGTTCTAAAGGCCAAATCAGGTTATTAGATCTATTCCGAATACAACCCAGGCAAAACCCCCAAATTAATTAACCCTAATTAAGCAGTAATTTGATTTTGATTGTTTTCAATTTAAACAGTTAATTAACTTGTTGTGCATGAAATATTAATCCGATTTAATACCTTTTGAAGATCTTGAACAAGAAAATGATGGATTGAATTCGTGTTTGTTTGATTTCCGTAGGTGTTTGTGTCTTTGTGTGTTAATGGCGGCAAGTAGATAGGGGAACAGTGAAAGAAGAGTGGGAACGAGGGGGTGTGATTTTGACTAAGTCAAATTTTTTTACAAGTTTGACCTATTGTCAACTTTACCCCCTCAAGTTTTCTACTTTCAACAAACAAAGTTCTTTTGTTTTTCACGTTTTAAATCTTGTCGTTTTGACCTATCTTATGTTAATTACCCTAGCCTTTGTCATTATCCTATCTTAACACAAGGACAAAACTATTCATGACAAGCAATATAAGCAACAACAAGACAAGTGCCAAAGCAATCCAACCATTAACCATTAAGCTTTGTGAGTTTCCTTGAAAACTTTTGAAGATCTTTTGATGTGAAAGATGATGAAACATTATCTCCCCCTTAAACGATGACCCGTTTTCTATTGAAAGAGCTGTAGTCATTGTTTAACGAGGCACATGATGATGAAAAACATTTCCCAATTGATATCTTGAAAAAGTTTGATTCGTGGTGTCAATAAGATTTCTCTTATTTTAACAAATTAATGCACTGAGACGTACACTAATTTGTGTTAGATCAAGTTGTAAAGTAAACTTGATCCCTTTGCATGATTTGGCTTGTAAATCACGCCCGAGAAAATTAATTCCCGTTCTGAGCCAACGTTTTCCAAAGAAATACGTGACTTTAATATGAAAACCGGGTTGCAGTCAGAAATAACTACAAGCCATTATGGGCATGTTTTAAAAACATTACAACTTTTATACGGACTCTATTTATGGCACCGTGTCAATATTAATCGACATTTCTAAGGCCGTAAATATTACCGTACTAAAAGACATGCCCGTTTTAAACGAAAAATATTTTTGGTTTTTCTTAATTTTATAATTTTTATGGTTTTTATTGGTTTTATATTTTTTATGGTTTTTCTTGGTTTTATATTTTTGTATTTTCTTTTGTGGTTTATATATTTACTATAATATACATGATCACGAACAAAGGATACTCTGAATAGTTTACCACGACTATTCAGCTGATTCTTCTGCCAACTCTTTGAGAGTCGCTGGAGTGAATGATTTCATTCCAAGCTTGTCGATCAAAAACTCGATTCGTCCTCGATCTAAGGCTTTGGTGAACATATCCGCCAGCTGGTACTCAGTAGTGACAAAATACAGCTCGATCACTCCGTTCTCCACCTGCTCCTTAATGAAATGGTAGCGAATGTCTATGTGCTTGGCCCGGGAGTGTTGAACATAGTTGCAGCAAAGGGCAATGGCGCTCTTGTTGTCACAATACATCGGGATTTTGTTAAATCCAAGACCGTAGTCAGTTAATTGTGATCTCATCCAAAGGACTTGAGCACAACAACCGGACATGGCGATGTATTCAGCCTCCGTGCTAGAAATTGCAGCGCTTTTCTGCCTTTTTGAAGACCAACTGATCAATCTATCTCCTAGGAGTTGCACAGATCCAGAAGTGCTACGCCTCGTGTCTTGACATCCAGCATGATCGGCATCTGCGTATGATATTAAAGCAATCGAGGAATCTTTCGGATACCATAGACCACGATGAAGTGTTCCTTTTAGATACCGAAATATCCTTTTAACTACATGTAAGTGCTTTTCGGTAGGCCGAGCCTGATACCGGGCACACATGCATACAGCAAATTGCAAATCAGGCCTGCTAGCAGTCAGATATAGAAGGGTGCCGATCATCCCACGGTAAAGTTTTGGATCGACAATAGTCCCATTCCTATCTTCATCTAACTTGGATTTCTCCACCATTGGAGTGTCCACGGGGTCACAATTTTCAAAGTTATATTTCTTAAGAGATTCTAGAGCATATTTGGATTGATTAATAAAGATGCCTCTGGGATTTTGAGAAATCTGTAATCCTAAGAAAAATGAAATTTTTCCCATCATCGACATCTGAAAGCGTGTGGACATTATCTTCTCAAATCGGTTTGACAATTCTATGTTAGTGGCAGCAAAAATTATATCATCAACATAAATTTGTACCAGAAGCATGTCGTTGCCTTCCTTGAGAGTGAATAGAGTGGGGTCCACTTTGCCTTTGGAGAAGCCTTCCGACATGAGATATGTTGACAGGAGATCATACCACGCGCGTGGAGCTTGTTTCAACCCATAGAGAGCCTTCTTAAGCTTGTACACATGATTAGGAGACTCCGTACTGACGAACCCATCCGGTTGACTAACATAAACTTCTTCCCTTAGTTCACCGTTCAAAACTGCCGTCTTCACATCCATTTGATAGACGATCATGTTCATATGAGCAGCAAACGCAAGGAATAGTCTAATCGCCTCCAATCTAGCCACAGGAGCAAAAGATTCCTCAAAGTCTATACCCAAGGCTTGTTTATATCCTCTAGCGACCAATCTAGCTTTATTCTTCAATACCGCACCCATCTCATCAAGTTTAACCTTATAAACCCATAACAAAGTAAGGATGTTAACCTTGTCAGGGCGAGGAACCAATTCCCATACGTCAAGTCGTTGGAATTCGTTTAGTTCCTCCTGCATAGCTTCAATCCAAGATGATTGGGTCATAGCCTGCTGCCAATTTTTGGGTTCAACTTCAGAGAGAAATGCATCAAAGTAACAATATAGTGCACTCTCTTGTAATTGATGGCGTGTAGAGACTGGTCGATCTAGATCTCCAATAACATTCCTAATTGGGTGATCTTTTGTCCATTTAGTGCTATGGTTTTCAATCCTAGGTGGTCTGGAGTGAACAGTAGAAGGAGCTTCTTCTGAGGTAGACGCGGCTGAAGGGTTTTCAGGGATCGCTACACCAAAGAAAGGAAGCTCTTGCAAGTGAGCATATTCCAAGTCGTGATCAGTAGAATCCTCTTCTACATCATTAGGCACAAGTAGGGGTGATGATTCAGGTGTAGTTTGAGAATCACTTGGTGAATGAGCATCCGGTTCAATGTGAATTGTAGATGCATTAGATAAAGGTTCATTAACTTGAGCAGCCACTTCAGGTATTGGAGCAATTACTACAGGTGCTGGAACTTCATCAGTCGGGGGATCGAAGAATTCATCAAACAACGGTTGAAACAGTTTATCCCACTCGGGCCTTGATGGTGGTAAAAATGATGTAGAAGTAGGATTATTGGGAACTAATCCGGAACTAATAGCACCGGTTCCCATCTCATGAAGCGCGGGTTCAGAGCTGTGTTGCTCAGAAGCCATCGCTGTCAGCTCATCGAAATCTGCGTCCATAGTTTCTACAATCTTGCCAAGACGACGGTTATAGATTCGGTATGCTCTTTTGGACGGTGAGTAACCAATGAAAATACCTATATCGGCTTTCGGTTGAAGCTTACCCAAGTTCTCACTATTGATGTTTGGATAACAAAGAGCACCAAACACATGGAAAAATGAAACATCGGGTTTACGGTCATGTAAAAGCTCATAAGGTGTTTTTCCATGGCGTTTCCGAAGGATAGAACGGTTTTGGGTGAAACATGCAGTAGAAATAGCCTCTGCCCACAAGAACAATGGAGCGTTCGCATAAATAAGCATGGTCCTAGCAGCTTCCATAAGTGTACGATTCCGTCTTTCAACGACACCGTTTTGTTGTGGAGTGCGTGCAGCGGATGTTTCATGTGATATACCAACTCCTTCATAATAATCCCGAAGAGTCTGGTTGACAAACTCTGTACCATTGTCTGTACGAATACGGCGGACAGTGGTATTCAAACGTACCTGAATGAATTTCAGAAAAGTGATGATAGCCTTCGGTGCTTCATCCTTTGTACGTAGAAATCTAACCCACGTAAACCTGGAGAAATCATCCACAATTACCAGAATGAATTTCTTACCGCTCACACTTTCAGTTCTCATTGGTCCACAAAGATCCATATGCAAAAGATGAAGTTTTTCTTGATTAGTGTCTTCAGCTTTGGGTTTGTAAGATTTCTTGGTGCTTTTCCCCCTTGAACACGCGGAACATAAATGGTCCTTGTGAAATTTAAGCTTTGGAAGACCACGAACTAACTCGTTGTTAGCCAGATGATTAATAGCATCAAAATTAAGATGAGATAATCTGCGATGCCATAACCATGACTTGGTCTTAGATGCTTTAGAGAGAAGACATACTGGAGAAGCGGCCATCATGTCTTGTAAGGACAAAGTATAAAGATTTGCCCCACGAGATCCCTTCAACAAATCTTTTCCTTCCAAATTGGGGATGAAACAAGTGTGTTGTCGAAAAGCAACCTCAAGGTTGGAATCACAAAACTGTCCTACTGAGAATAAGTTATGACCAAGACCTTCTACATAGTATACCCTAGAAATCGTCACGTTTCCAATCTGATATTCACCATACCCCATAATCTTTGCTATATGATCATTCCTAAATTTAACCGTACCAAGAAACTTGCTGACGAAATTTCGGAGCATCGAGCGATTTCCGGTCATATGTTTTGAACAACCAGAGTCCAAATACCACAGGATGATTTGGACCACCTGAAAATATCACCACACAAAGACAATGTAGAGGTATCGGAATCTGAGTGTTCCTTGTTATTAGCAGGTACAGATTTAATAATCTTAGATTTGCTAACTCTAGGTTTCTTAGATTTCCTAGCCTTCTTCTTCTTAATTGGTGGTGTAGATTCTAGTTGGCTTAAATCCTAAGGTATTTCTTCACTGATAGGCACTATAGTGGGGGCTGACCTAATTAAAGGGCGCTGTTTCCATACTTGAGTGCGAGTGTTCCTAGCTAAAGGATGCTCAGACCTAACCTCAATGGATGCATTCCTAGTTAAAGGGCACATTTTTCCATCTAATGTAAAGGTCCTACCAGTGGGACGCCATTGCCAGCCAACTTGGGCACGAGTTCTACCCGTTGGCTTCCATTCAAGACCATTCTTAATAGCATTCATTTCATTAACGTGATCAATCAGACACAAATCATGACGCTGGGAAAACATACATTCATTACAATTCCAACAATTTAAATCAGAATTCACGAATGGTTTAGGCTGCTGCACAGGCGCAGAGCTTTTAGTCTTAACATGATTCTTGTTATTTAAAACTGAACTAGCATTCCTATTGTGAACTTCTACTTTCTTCTTTGTGGCACTACTAGTGGAGGGCTTGATCTTAGCTTTCTTGAGTGGCGATCCTTTAGCCTTAGTAGTCTCTTTTAATCCTGTAGAAGGCAAAGTGGGAACATTAGCAACAGATTTTAAAGGTGTCTTACTTGATTGTGCCAATGACGGTTTCGCTCCTGGAGTCTTATTAAATGGAGTGACAGCAATGGGCCTATTATTAAGTAGTGCAGAACCTGGTGTACCTATGTATTGCAAATATACCAAACAATATTGAACTCTCTTGATATATTCATGAGCCGAATAATAGTCGCTACTTGAGGGATCTAATGCATAAAGATCGTCTAAAATATCCCTAAGAAGATCGACATGCTTAATGGCATTCCTCATATAATCATCATAGGTAGCTGAGTTTCTCTTATGAAGCGGGTTCTTATAAAGCACTACTGACTTGGTTGTTGGAGCACTAGTGGACGGTGCAGAGTCGGTAGCTAAGTTATCAACAACTTCTTGTCGGGTGAGAAGAAGTGTCTCCTTTAACTCAGCCAAAACCATATTTTTGTCTATGAGGAGGATGTTCAAATCAGAGATTTCCTCGCACTTTTGGTTCAGTTGTTCAACATAAGATTGTTGCTGTGCCGCATTAAAAGCGAAGCGTTCTTCTAGTGAACCATAAAGAGCGGATAGTCCCTGTCTTGTCCGATCCATCTCCCCTAGAACAGACGAAAGTCTAATTTCTAATACTTGGTTTTTAGACTCTGCAGCCTCTAGTTCCATTTTGAGTGTTTCATTTGATGACACATCTCTCTTCAATCTCATTATCTCTTCCTCTAATGTCTTAACAATTGCAATCATCTTGTCACTTGTCTCAACACCGTTTTCACAAACATTTGATATCAAAAGTTTCTCATTTTGAGTTTGTTGTTTCAATTCTAAAGATATACAATGTTGTTCTAGTTGATTAAAACGTTTTGAAAGTACATTGTAAGAATCTTGTAGCTTTAAAAACTCAGCGTTAGATTCGTGACAAGACTGATTATCTAACTCATTTACAGTATCAGCAACATTTACAGAGATATCACAAACATCATCACAAATATCAGTACAAATATTCACAGCATCACAATTAATCATAGTGGATGTAAGCTCATTCGAATAATTAACATTTACAGTAGTAAGCACATCACACGAGATTACTGCAGACAAGAATCGGTCATATTCGGTTAAAATCTTTTCTTTTTCAACTAGTTGTAGCTCGTAAGCGGTGTCCATTTCATAAAACACTTTTTGAACTTCACCAATTTCAAAAACAAGATTTTCTTTAAGAGATGCAAAAATTCCTTTTAGACTTTCGACAAACGGATTGATCTCAGTTTTAAACACCTCGTTCATATGTTCGAAAGCCCATTCTCCGGTGTTTAGGCCATTTGAAGTCGTACGTTCCAAAATGACCTTGTCAAAATTAGTAAAGTATTGATTAATCTCTTGCAAGTTTAACCATACAGTGCTAACAGGTGGAAGATCCTTTAGAATTTCCTTAGGACCTTCCATATTGACAAGTGTAGGAAAAGTACTAGGGTTTTCTTCAGCTAATATGTAGGTTGGTGCTGTTATGAGATCTTTGTCCATATGGAAGCGAATTCTAAAATCCGTTTTTGCAAGCTCCTTATTCAATTTAAAATAATCACACTCGGGATATTTTGCAGAATTGTATGACCGATCCTCATCAACTAGATCCTTACTTGTTTGATCATTGGGAAAAACAATCGGGTCTAAAGCCAAACCTAATTGAGTTGCATTATAAAGTCTAGGACTATGTCTTAAAGCTTTTTTTGCATACCGTGGATTAGGGGGAAGGCCTTTTTGACGTGATAAGTTAAATTCTCTAAATGAAGCATCAAATAAGTGAACTAGTTGAGAAGCAGCGTATTGTCTTAACAGCAAGTAATCTAGACTTCTAATCTTATTAGTGGCATTAATCTCCATTTCATTCTTCTTAGACTCTAGTGATTCAAAATCCGTTTGAAGTTTTTGAAAATTAGTGACCACTAACTCTTTTTCTTGAAGTTCATTAGACAGATTTGCTCTTAAGTTTTCTATTTCTTGCAAGTGACCCATTTGTTTGTTTCTAAAGTGATCATACTCGGGATTAGTTAGAACACTAGACGAAGGCACTAGTTCCAAGGTTTGAACTTTCTCATTGCTTAAGGCAAGCTCATCAGACAAATTCTTATTCTTAGCTAAGGTTTCTAAGAGTGCAGCATTCATTTGGCTAAGTAATGTAGCAGGAACCATGACCAAATCTTGTTGAGCAGGAGTAGGCGTTTGCGAAATGGGTCCCGGTTGTGATTCACTCAAAGTCTGGGGACTCACATTGATATTGCTATCATTGTTTGTCTCCTCATTTGAAAGACTCACCACCGAAGATTCATTCGAGTCAGCACTCTCTTGCACAACTTGATGTGGTTGAATACTAGCATCAGTGGTATTATTGGTGGTATTAATAAGTACCTCAGATCTCTTTTCTGGCCCTAAGCTGGAGATAGTTGCCATGAGAGCAGCCTTTGCAGATTGAAAGTCATCACAGTCGGAGTCATACGCATCAAGATCATCGGCTTGGTAAGCTGCATTCTGCGTAGTGACAACGTCTTGTTCAGCGATCCCTGGATCAGCAAGAAATGCAAGCTCCTCTTCATCAAGTTCCCTTCCCTTGCTTGAGCATTTACCAGATAGATCTTTTCTGCAAACCATTGTCCATCCCTTCTCCTTTTGGGTTTCTTACAATCCCTGGACATGTGACCCTCTTCCTTGCAGTTGTAACATGTAATCATTCGCAACTTGCCTGTATTAGCCCGTGGAGGATTGTTGACCATTGGAGCAGGAGCAGGATTAATCGTGCGAGCATTGGTTGAAGTGGAAGGTCTCCCCTGATATGGTTGAATTGGCTGAACCATGACCCTGCCATTCTTAATCGTAGCTTGTTGACGAGAATTGGATGAATTCCTCAACTGATTGTTGGTAGGAGCTGATCCTCTGTATCCTCGTTTGCTTAAAGTTCTTGTGAGATACGCAGACATAGTAGTTAGCACTTCAACTGGGTCAGCTCCTTGTTGGAATACAGGAACGGGGACTTCCTCATCATCACAATACAGTGCTTGATCTGGATGAGCTGCATAATTAGTAGAAGGAATACTCATTTAATCAGGGTAGCTGGTTGGATATGCTGCATTCTCTTGATAAGAAGAATATGAAGGCTGAGCATAAGGTGCAACATTTGCTGGATGTAGTTGTGAAGCATACTGTGGTGAAGGTGCATTGAACCGATATTGTTGCTGATGTGAGGTGGGTGGTTGCGGTAGAATCGAGTATTGTGGGAAGGTTGGTGTCATGTACGGTGATGGATGATAGGCTTGATGTCCCAAGATATAAGGTGTGTTGTTGTGTGACAAGCTTGGTTGATTCGCCATCAAAGCTAAGGAATCTGGGTACATACCGCGAGGAGAACGGTGCATAATCACATGCTTCTCATGCTGCTGAAGAAAAGCATAGATTTGATCTAAGTTGCACTTATGCAAATCCCGGGTTAACTTCACATCGGTAATATACTCACCCCATTCAGCTTGAGGTAAAGTATTCAAGAACTTGGTGTTAACCTGGAATGGAGCAATCACGAGATTGTATACATTCAGATCATTCATTAGAGTAGTGAATCTGAAGTAATAATCGTGTAGTGTTTCCCCTGGGCTGTACGTGAATCTATCAAACAAATCATACAGCTGACACTCCCTTTCCTGTTTGGTGAGAGACGTTCCTTGTAACAACACCATTAGACGTTCCCACAAATCTTTGGCAACAGTATATTGACTAACCATACGATAAATATCATGCGGAAGAGCTTGGAGAAGTGTCTGTAGAGCCTTTTCATCAGCATCAGCAATGAGTTGTTGTGCCGGTGTGAGTTCTTCATATTCTCTTGGTCGAGACACGTTATTTGCCACAATGGTACCATAGTCGAGTGGACCATTCAAAATCGATTTGACCATAAGCCTTCCGTATGTTGGTTTGCCCTTCAAGTATTGCATCATACGGCCCTGCCATGCCTCAAACACCTCTTTAATAAGCATCGGTGGACGACTATCAGTCCCCGTTATGATCGAGATATCCGTAAGAGATGTCATCTGAGGCATTAATGAACTTGGATTCATTGTGATCACTTAACAGACTCAAAGATTATCGGTTGATCGAGCAGTGAAGAAAGGTTGAGAATTTGTGTTGTGTTGGTTGAATTCAAGATTAAATCCACTAAAGATCGTCGAAAAAAACTCAAATACCCCTTGAACTTGCTTATACGGAATAACCCAAACTCAGAATAAACCCTATTCGGAATAATACCTATTCGGAATAATCCTATGCTGAAAATACCCTATTCGGAATAAACTCTATGCTGAATAACCTTTATGCGGAAAAACCTCCTATTCGGAATATTTCTTCAATTCGGAATATCTGGCAATTTGGCTTATTCGGAAAAAACCTCCTATTCGGAATGATGGGCAATTCGGAAAGATATTCGGAATATTTCTCCTATGCGGAAAAATTTTGGCTATTCGGAAAAATCTGGCTATTCGGAAAGATATAGGCTATTCGGAAAGTTTTTGGCTATGCGGAAAGATTTCTGCTATTCGGAAAAATTGCTGCTATTCGGAAAAAAACTCTTCTATCCGGAAAGTCTATGCGGAAACTTCTTCTATTCTGAATATTTCTCCTATTCGGAATCCCTATTCGGAATAAACCTTCTATACTGAAAATCCTCCTATTCGGAATCCTATTCGGAAAGTTCTGGAAAAAATGTTTCCGAGACTTAAAAAACAGCTTTTAACTCCGATTTTTGATCCAAAACCACAAAAAGTTTTATGATTTTTACCAAAATAAGCTAAACCCAATCCTTATCAATCAATCCCAATAACAAAAACACCAAAAACAACAAGATTCAAGATTGATTTTTTCTAAAGATCACTAATTGATTCAAAAACTAAAAAAGCAACACAATCCTTACCTTAAATCACCCCATAGCTCTGATACCAAATGTAGAAATTGATAACCTATGAATCTATGAAGTGGGTTGATGTTTTCTAGTGAGAGAAACTAGAGAGAGAAAGTGAGAGAAAGTGTGTGTGATTTTATTAATATGAAATGCAAAATGAAACAACAACCAACCCCTTTCCATGGTGGAAAGGGGTATTTATAGTACCAAGCAAACATGGGCTTGGGCCGGTCCATGACAAGCCCATGGACCGGTTCTTACTTAAGTTAATAAGTAACTAATGACTATTTTCTAACTACGAGCTATTACAACATAAATATTATTGTGGAGTGACCCATACTTCTAATATACGTAAAAACGTATTTCTAACAATAACGTACCCTGATAGGCTCTCTATCTTTCCTACTTAACGCATCGGCAACAACATCGGCTTTTCCTGGGTGATATTTTATATCACGATCATAATCACTTAACAACTCTATCCATCTTCGTTGCCTCATGTTCAATTCCTTCTGGTCGAGAATATACTGTAGGCTTTTGTGATCGGTGAATACCGTACACTTGGTGCCATACAGATAATGTCTCCACAACCTAAGAGCAAAGACTACAGCTCCTAACTCAAGATCATGAGTAGTATAATTCTCCTCATTCTTTCTTAATTGCCTAGAAGCATAAGCTATCACTTTCTCTCTCTGCATCAAAACAGCTCCATAGCCTCTAAGAGATGCATCACAATACACTACAAAATCTTCACTCCCGTCGGGTAATGATAAGATTGGCGCACTACATAGTTTTTGCTTCAATGTCTGAAATGCTCCATCTTCATCACTTCCCCAAACGAAAGGTTTATTCTTCTAGGTAAGCTTATTCAAGGGTTTAGCTATCAAAGAAAATTCTTTAATGAAACGCCTATAATAGCCAGCCAATCCTAAGAACTGTCGCACTTCCGTTGGCGTTGTCGGTGCAAACCAATTCTTAATGGCTTCAACCTTTGTAGGATCAACATGAATTCCATCTTTGTTAATCACATGACCAAGAAATTGCACAGAATCTAACCAGAAATCACATTTCGAAAACTTAGCATACAACCTTTCATCCTTCAACAATTTCAAAACAATACTCAAATGTTCTCTATGCTCATCTTCATTCTTAGAATAGATTAGAATATCGTCAATAAACACAATCACAAATTTATCCAAGTAGGGCTTGCACACTCGATTCATTAAATCCATGAAAACCGCAGGTGCGTTAGTTAACCCAAATGGCATTACTTGAAATTCATAGTGTCCATAACGAGTTCTAAATGCAGTTATAGGAATATCTTCTTCATAGACGCGAAGTTGGTGATATCCTGACCGCAAATCTATCTTAGAATACACACTAGATCCTTGCAGTTGATCAAACAAATCATCAATCCTAGGTAAAGGATATCGATTTTTAATTGTCAACTTATTCAGTTCCCTATAATCAATGCACATACGAAAAGATCCATCCTTCTTCTTAACGAACAAGACTGGAGCTCCCCAAGGCGACGAGCTCGGTCGAATAAAACCTTTATCAGACAACTCCTTAAGTTGCTCAGATAACTCCTTTAATTCAGAAGGGGCTAATCGGTAAGGCGCACGTGCCACCGGTGCAGCACCAGGAATTAAATCGATTCGAAACTCTACTTGCCTTATCGGTGGAAGTCCGGGTAAATCTTTAGGAAATACCTCAGGAAATTCACAAATAATAGGTACATCTTCCAATCGTTTCTCCCTAGACTCATTCCCGGTCACTTGAGCTAAGAATAACTCACAACCGTTCCTGATGTACTTTTGGACTTTAATACATGAAACGATTTTCAAACGAGATTCACCTCGACTACCATCAATTACTAACGTCCTATTCCTAAGAGGAATCTTAACCTTCTTCTCTCCATATAAAATAGTAGCATTATTCAACGACAACCAATCCATACCAATAATAATATCAAAACTACCTAATTCTATCAACATCAAATCAATCGGAAAGGAATGGTTTAAGAGATTTAGAGAGCATCCTTCTAATAGCTTATTAGTTTTGACTAATTTACCATCAGCCAATTCCACCTCGTAACTGGTACTTATCTCAACAGGTTCAATGTCAATAAGGGCACTAAATTTAGTGGATACAAAGCTCCTATCAGCACCCGAATCAAATAAAGCAACAGCATAATGATTGTTGAGTAAAAACGTACCGGTAACGACATTTGGATCCTCTTTCTTCACCTCAATTGTTCCAAGTTGATAGATACCACCCTGGGGGTTTCTTCCAGGTACAATCGCTTTCAACTTGGGGCATTCCGATTTCCTATGACCTTCTTCATTACAGTTGAAGCAAATGGTTCCCTTCTTACACCTTTCAACCTTGTGTCCAAGCTTTCCGCAATTTCGGCACTTCCAACAGTCGCCAGCATGCCTCTTGTTGCCACACTTAGGACATCTATCATCGTTGCGCGGTGCATTGTTGGTAAGAGCATTTGCATTCCCATTTCTCTTGTTCTAACGGCGATTGAAATTCTTCCTATTATCACCTCTATCTACACGATCACCGTCACCCTTTCTTTTCTCACCAACACGGGCTTCATCTTCCCTATCCTGAATTATCTGTCCAATGAGTTGGTAAGCCATTCGAACAGCATCATCAATGGTCAGTGCTTTAGATGATTTCACGTCCCCCCGGATATTCCTGGTCAACCCTTTAACATATTGCTCAATTCGGATCTCTTCGGGTTCAACCAATCGAGGACATAGCAAGGCCAACTCATGGAATCGGTTCGTGTAACTATCGATGTCTACACCTTTCATTCTCAAATGAATCAACTCTTGTTCTAACCTAATGATCACATTACGAGGACAAAACTCCAAAGTCATCCACTTCTTAATTTCAGCCCAAGGAGTAGCATTAGCAGCATCAAGACCCATGAAAGCAATTCTCCCGTTCCACCAAGTCAACGCATGACCTTTAAGAGTAGCCATAGCAAAAGTCACCTTATCTTCCTCCTTACACTTACTAATCCGAAACACCGATTCAATCTTCTCAATCCACTGGCTTAATCCTACAGCACCTTCAGTTCCATTAAAAGGTAGAGGTTCACACTTCATGAACGTCACATAAGTACAGCCACCAACTTCAGGTGCATTAGTTCCAAGTCCTCCTACATTTCCTCCAGCATTAGCATTCACATTATTAGCATTCACATTCACATTAGTACCGCCAATTCCACTACCGCCAGCTCCACCACCGCCAGCTACACTACCGCCAGCTCCACTACCGCCAGCTCCACTACCGCCAGCTTCATTTCTAGCATTTGCCATAAATTCAGTCATAGATGCGTAACTTGATCCGTAATAATCCTACGTACATCATCCTCAGTCACAGCCTTCTTGGGCGGCATAGTTCTATAATTTCACAATTTCAAAGTATTAAGCATTCACCCAACAAAGGATTCATATAATATGGATTGAATTCATAATCAAGATACAAATAAGGCACAATATGGAATTCAAGACAAGATACATATTTCATTCGATTTGAAACAAAATTATTGTCTTAGTTACATCCCATATCAAAGTTCTAGCACTATATACACTCAAAATTCGTGCCAAGTCTACTACTAACAAGTCGGTTCAGTCAAAGCTACAAAAGCACAAAAGATACAAAGGTCACTACTAAACACAGACTGGTCTACTGAGAACCGCTAGATGGTCCATCATCCATCGTCTTCTGAATCTTCGTCGAACGATCACTAGACACATCTTCAGCTGGGCGCTTACGGATTACTCCTCTTTCAACCATGTCGACATAAAATCTATTGTTCCATCCCACAGATATATTCAACTCCTTCTCAGCTTTCTCACGCATCGCACGAGCTACATTCAACTGAATCTCCATAGAATTCACCTTTCTCTTCATTTCAGCAAACTCACCACTTTCCAACACCGATAACCTCCTAAAAGCCTCATTCAAACCACGTTCTACATCACTCAAATCCAAACTAAGCAATTCCCGCTCTTTCTCGCCAACCTTAGTCTTCGACTCCAAATAAGCAACCTGAGTCTGAACAACACCTAATCCAACCTCTGTCATACAACTCTTAACACGGGAAGCATCTAGATCACGTCTCAAGGCCCATGGTGCAAGACCATCAATATGAGTAGCCTCTCGAGCACTAGACGACTCTCCTATCTCACATCTACGAGTAGCAATACCATTCGTACCGTCAGGTGCATCATCATCCTCATCCTCCTCTGATTCAGAATCAGATTCAGACGATTAAGACATTTCATCCCTAGGTAACTCAACCTCAGAATCAGACAAATCAACTGGTGGGGGCAAAGGCTCGCCCTCTGGAACATCATACAGATAAATAAGCTCAGCTTCCTCATCGTCATCGACCTCAACATCTATACCTACATCCTCCTCGACATCCTCGTCGTCAATCTCGTCATCTAAATTATCTAACCCAATCTCCTCATCATTCTCTATATCAACATTATCAATCTCATTCTCAACCAAGTCAACCTGAGGGGTAATCTGATCTCCTAGTCCTAACTCGGGCTCGGTATCCTCAAATGGTTCCTCCTCATCATCCATATCATAATCTACTAAGTCTAAATAAGGATCATCTTCTATATTAGGTTCGGGAATAGCATGGTTTTCTACAGGAATATTAGGGTCAGCCATGACAATCTGCATTTATATATATATCTCGTATTAGGATAACATACTAGTTAAACAATTACATAATGAAACCACGATATATACATATATATAAATTATATTATATATATCAAAATATATATCTTCTCAATAGGGCTTGTTGGTAACGTCGGAGATCTCTGGCACCGTTATAGTCAAAAGATTTTTCAAATATTTTCTCAAATGTTCATTGTCAAAAGATTTTGAAAAGTTTTATTCAAAACCTTGGTTTTTAAAATCTTTTGTTCTCTATAACGAGAGCTCTGATACCAAACTGTAACACTCTCAATTTTTCGTATCGGTACAGCGGAAGGGTCTTTTAGAGTGTTACGGGATAGCACAATAACTCCAATCATAGACAACACATAAAAATGGTTGTTCAAGGTTTAACATACATTCATTCAATAAAAAGTTTTAAAAGCGTACAACAGGTCCCAGATTATACAGGTCATTAAGTTTACAAAACATAGATCGAATGAACATTTTTAATATTATGTGGGCCATCAGAGTCGATCTCCATCCGGATTACCTTCAAGCACCTGAGATAAAAACATGCAAAAATCATATCAGCGAATGCCGAGTGAATTCATAGAGTTTAATAAAAACCGTTATATAAAACAATCATTTAAAATCAGAACACAAGTATAATATCGGAAGTAAGTCCTCATATTGCTAGTCAGGCAATATATAAATCAAGCATACATCTTAAATCGTCCATGAGACCGTAGTCTCTATATTACCATGATAGGTAATATATTCATCGTTATTAGCGTCGTATCATATCGGATATTTAGATTATATAGGTTGTATAGGATTATTATTAGCCGCATGACATTGTTACCTTACTATGAAAATAGCGGGCCGCGAACCCGACAAACAATTTGCCCATCTAAGTTAGCGTGTCGTCACAAAAATCACGCTATGGAATCTTCTCATACATAAATTCGCTTACCAATCAATGTGGTACGACGGGGATCAACCGTCAAGGCGCGAACTGGAGTGATCGTCCCCAAAAGTACTATCAAATGCATAAGCGTCTACCAAATCCCGGTAGTTCACAATTCATGCTAATGGGACTTTAACTGACATAACCTAACTACTAATAATCCTTTTAGTCTCGTTTATAGGGTCATAGCATCATTCGGGTCCATATCATTAAGCATACCATCGGGACTACTTGTGTTCTATTTTTATCAAAATCTAGCATGTTATCTCCCTCGCGAGTTTACAAATCATTTTATAAAACATTTAAAAGAGTGCGAGGCTATGAACTCACGTTGTTAATGAAAGGCGGATTATCGGCTACGGGCGTGCTTCGGTCACGGAAACCTATATAAATAATAATCGGTCTTAGACTTTTTCCAATGACTTTTATCAAAATAACAATATACATATGATGATTTTGTACATATGATGATGATCAAGTGGGTTTATACATCCTTGTTTACTCATTTTAGTGTTTACGTTTTGGTAACGTTTTACTAGTTTGCTAGTTTTAACTATTTACACGTTTTAAGTCCAATAAGCCTTTTATAGGTTCTTTAACTTGTTTTAATCCCTTTTATACCTATATTATCAGTATATATACTTTCCATGTTGGGCCCAAATGGGTTAAGCCCAATAAGTTCTTTTTACAAGTATTTATCTCATTTAGTCCAATATGTTTAGTTAGCTCGTTAATGTCCGTATTTCTTATAGTTCGGGTTTTATCATTTTTTACTTGTATTAGTTACCTATACATCAGTATATGACTTTTATAAACTTTACATTAGACGGGTTTGGTCGTCTAAATTTTATTTGGCGAAAAACGTTAATTTTACGGCGATAGCCAAAAAAGTCGTAAAAATCAAGTTTATAGTTTTTATTACTTATAAATATTATTTCATTACCATTTATATAATTTATCCATTTAATTAACCTTTTATATATTTATATAAATAAGTTTTATAAGTTAGTGGGTTTTTATTTTTACATTTTATACATTAAAATGTGAGTGCTTATATAATAATAATAAACATTAATTCTTAAAATCTGATTTTTATCTTCATGTTCACCAGTTTTAACATATCTAGAGTTCTATAATGAATTAGAAGCTCATTTTTGGGTGACATGTTCTTCATATTATGTGCTACATTTAACTTAGTTATAGGTACTGCCCATTTTAAGTTTATCATGCCTTAACAGTCCCTTAAAAAACTGCTTATTCAGATTAGAACACCTAACTTGTTTTGATCATATATCACTCATTATTTTGATTCCATTGCATGGCCAACTCTCACATGTGTATAACATCTTGTACTTACTGTAAATAGATCATACCATGCAATTTTATCAGTTCATGTTTTAGTTATATACTGTTTTTATACATCCAACTAAATAATCAAGATTTTAGCCTCATTTCTTATAGTTATTAACATTTTTAAGCATATCTATCAACACTTGATCCCCACACAACATTTTTATCATCATATATACATCATATACATATACAAAATGAAAGAAAATACATTTGTTCTTTACAAAATAACAAGAGAAAAATGGAGAGGATGGTCTTCTTTACCAACCAAGTGTATTCCTTGTTTTTGGAAGACAAGAACTTGATGAATACAACAAGTAACTCCAAGACCATCAAATATCAAGAACATATGTTGGGAATTAGCCCTAGGACACAAGCAAATCACCTCCAATGTTGTTAATATGGCCACCAAATGATCAAGGCTTCAAGATAACTCCTTAATAGAGCTAGTAAACATGTATTTCATGGCTAGAAGAGATCAAAAGGGGTGTGTGTAGCTTGATGGTGGACGGCTAGGGATGGAGTATTGAGAGAGTTTTGTGTTTGATTTGCATGTAAGGAAATGGTGAAGTGAAAACTAGTTGCTAGTTTTGTGTTTAGTGGGGTGGAATGGCTTAAAGAGTAAGCTAAGCTTACACTTGTAGTAAGCTAGCTAACATGATGCCACCTCTATAGTGTGGTGTCATGTTGTGCCGTCCAACATAGCTAGTGGGGTGGGACAATGTATTTTGTCCCATCTCACTAGTTTACCAGTATTCCTCGATTCTAGTTTTCTCGATTTGCGTGCCCTCGGGTCGTTTTACGAAAAACGTTTTTATAAATTATGAATCAACGTCACAAAACGAATCCAATAAAAATTGTCTCATCAAAAACGGAGTTCAAAAACGTAAATACGTAATCCTAAGGTTTCCGGTTTAGTCGTAAAAGACGCTAAATTATGCACGTAAGCCCAAATTTAAATCCGTAAATTGTGAGTTCGTCAACCAACACAAAAATAAGTTTCAAAATATTATACGAGAAAATATTTCACTACCTGAAAATGTTAGATTGTCACTGTCCAAGCTACGATTGGCGTAGCTTTATTGCAGTTAAAGAGTTGGTTTGAAATGGTTGTGAATGAAATATAGGCGATCATCATCGTGTCAATGTGTAGGAGGACTATTGGCTTAAAGATCATAGGCGTTTGGGTCCAAAACCGGATAATTGTGAAGTAACTTATGTTCGTAGTTTATTAAATGACGAAGGTGGTGACTGGAACCACGAGCTTCTTGTGTCATTATTCCTGACAAACATTTGCAACAAAATTAAAACGTCCTTTATATATCAACGGAGACCTTATACTCATTATTGGCATAACAGCCTTGAAGGGCTATTTTCAAGTAAGTCTATTATTTACAATTTGAATTGTTAACATCATAAGATTCAAGCTAATAAGAGGTGATCCAGAGGTCGGGGAGGATAAAATAAATGTTTATATATTTTAGAGAGAGAAAGTGAGAGACTATTAAATGTGTGTGTTTTATTGAGAGAGAAAGTAGAAAAAGAATAATGGGAATCCTCACCCCTACATGGAAGTATGAAGGGGTATATATAGGCTAGACAAGGAGTGACTTTGACAACTTAGCAATAGTAGTCCCTCCATATTTTGCCTATATGAATCTAATGTAATTCTGTAAATGGCACTCACATTTTAGGGCTAACAATCTTCCCCCAATGTGGAGACATACGAAATTACTTACAATGTTCCTAACAAGTAAAAATACAACAAAATAAAGTCTTCCAAGGCGCTTCCAATGCTGATGATGTCTTTTAATTCTTCTTGTCTTTATAACTTGTACCTCAGCTTGAATCCTCTTTGTCTTTACTTGTTGTGGAACAATTGTAATATGCATGATTTGGATTAGCTTCCCCCTAATTCATGCAGCATGTATTAAAAAACTTTCTTCATAGACTTCTTTTTGACGAAGTTTCTGAATCAGCTTCTCCCCAAACCAATATATGTATCTTAAGTAGATTCTGACACTTTGATGTAGTTTGAACAATCTTCTAGCTCATCGATTTAAGTGCACAGCGGAAATTTGTAGAAGAACCACACCAGATAATATTGCTTTTGTACTGTCTCATGTCGTTTGGTTTTTGGTGATAATCCGTTTGGGGTAACATGAAGGAAATCAGCAACAATTCTTCTCACGCCTACAGAATACATCATAAAAATCATATAAAGTGAAGTAGATACCATTCCATGTACACTACTTCCCCCTGGAAGTTGATCTGATTACTTTAAAGTACACGATCTTCCCCCATGATGATTTTGAACTCTCGGAAGCATCATGGACGTCCATATACTCGAGAAGTACTTAGTCTTAAGCAAATGTCTTAAAAAGTTTTGAAAGTCATTCAGAAACTTTGAAAATATTGCTTAGACTATGAAGTACCATTGTCGTTATGTAGCTCAAAAATATCCCGTGAGATTTGATTGCTGATTCCATCTCTCTCTGTCTAACTTACCAACCTCGAATTCTTTCGGCTATTTGTTGTGACCACATGTGAAGTAAACCCGATATTCCAAACTTGAAACTGAAGTACAATCCCCCAAATTTGTTACTTAAGCTTGCACTTATGTCGACTGAAGATCGGTGCAGAAACAAGTCTCTTATACCTCTTGAAGTTATCCACACGAGCAACTGCGTGTGACACTGATAACTGCAATAAAGCTCCCAAAAATGATAGTAATCCATGTCATCGACCATCCACCCCTTGACAGTGGAAACTAGATAATTCAAGTCTCAATCATAAATTTTATCGCCCAAGCAAGTCATCAATCGATAGACTGGGTTTGAAGAAAAAGGGTAGAAAAATAGAAGGAAGGATCGATGATGAAATAAGTAGACGCCTTCATGAAATCCCACTTCACTTCAATAAAGAATACCAAATCCACTTCGTGGTCACTTGTCTTTGTAGAATTAAAACTAGCCGTTTGTCATTTGAGTGAATCTTATATCGGATCGTTTTAGCATTAGGTGTTTTGTTTGCTTTATGTTGTATTTATGAATGTCGTTATCTAAAACAAATTATGAAAAGAATTGTCATTAAGGACACAATTTGTCTAGATAACTTGTCATTTAAGCCCAGCGTCAGTCACATGCCCAACTGATCGAAAATTTTTCCGAAAATATTAGGTATCAAACCTAAAAGTTTCTTTGTCGTTTAAGCCCTTCCGTTCGAAACATGACGAATACCCGGCCAAATATCCGACTTAACAAAACAGTTTCAACCAAAACCACTTACTATTTTTGTGAAGTGTTTTGTTGTATTCCAATAGCATTCCGATAGCATTCTGATGGCATTCCGATAAGAACATTCTGATAGCATTGCGATAGAACATTCCGATAGCATTCCGATTGCACATTCCGACAGCATTCCGATCGAAGAACTTTGATACATTGCGATAGGTTTGGAAATTGCGACAATTGGAGGATTTCTTGAAAATTTCCAAAAATACACTTAAAAATTTCGAGGATTCGTGTGTTTTTTGGTTTTTGGAGAATTTTTTGGGTTTTTTCGATAACATTTTTTAATGGATTTCAACATTTTTTCAAGTCAATAACAATCACTATAACATCTACTTAAGATCCATATTCATTTCTAAATTCAAAGCTTATCAAGATGGACTCTACTACAGAGTATCGTGTGACGAACAACAATATCATGGTGGCGGGCAACAAAGAGAGACCACCAGTGCTTGTGTCTGGTCGATATGCACAATGGCAATCACGATTTCTTTGATATCTAGAAACAAAACCCAATGGTGATGTTCTTCGCCGTTGCATCACAGACGGACCCTATACTCCCACTACAATCACTATTCCTGCAACTCTAGCAACCGACTCGACGCTAGGTGCCGTTGAGCAGGCTATTAAGGAAACATATGAGAATACTTCGAAAGAGAACCGTGCTTGGATTGATGCAGAGAAGGAAGCAATCTATCTGATTCTAAGTGGGATTGGGGATGATATTTACTCAACGGTTGATGCATGCTCTACTGCTAAAGAGATGTGGTTTGCAATTGAACGTCTGCAACAAGGAGAATCATTAAACAAACAAGATGTCAAAACAAACTTGTTTTGGAACTTTGGTAAGTTTACTTCATTGGATGGGGAATCAACTGATTCATATTACTCCAGATTCTACAAAATGATGAATGATATGATAAGAAACAATTTGGAAGTCTCCACCATGCAAGTCAATGTGCAATTTCTACAACAACTTCAACCAGAGTGGACAAGATTTGTAACTTTGGTGAAACAACAAAATAAGTTGGATGAGCTCAACTATCACACGCTCTTTGACATTTTGAAATGATTTCAAAATGAGGCAAATGAACTTCGTGCTGAACGGGTAGCAAAGACTGCTAATCCACTTGCTTTGGTGTCTACCACTCACCATATCCAAGATCATCGCTCTCGTGCTCCAAAGTCATACTCCACTACATCCTCCTCACCAAGATACTCCTCTTCATCTAAGTCTTCAGCTCCCACAAGATCACGAGACTAAGAAACAAGAGCACCATCACCATCATCTAAGCCATCATCTGAAGAGGACAGTAATGAAGAACTAGCTCAGAAGGATAGGAAGGTGAAACAACAAACTGCTTTCATTATGAAGACCTACAAGAAAATCTTCAAACCCACTAACAACAATCTTCGAACATCATATTATATAAGGAACCAATATGTTGAGAGTCCTCGAATGTATGACACACGTCAATGCGATGAAAGTCCTCCTGGGTATGATCAATGTAATCCAACTTATGTTGAGGGTTCTACAAGGTATGATCGACAAACTGCTAAGTATGATACTCAGAGGATTGCTACTGTTTTGGGAATAGGGAAACTGTTGGCACTCAAGTGATTCAGCAAAGTGGGATTTCGTGCTTTAGTTGTAAAGGTTATGGGCATATGGCAAAGGAATGCAGAAAGCCGAAACGAGTTAGGGATTCTGGTTATCATAAGGAAAAGATGCTGCTTTGTAAGAAGATGGAAGCTGGGATTAAATTGTCGGCTGAGGAAGGAGAAATGCTTGATAATACTGATGATGAAGCCTCCGACCAAGAACTTGAAGCACATTACTCGTACATGGCAAAGGTTGAAGAAGTTCTTAACGTCATTGAAGATGACAATGGTCCTATCTTTGATACTGAGCCAATCGAAAATGTACACACTAAAGAGAATATAATGTGTTTGGTAATATTCATGATCATTGTGAGCTACCCAAAGCTATTAATGACACATGTATGATGGAAACGGTTGATAGCAATACCACACCCGATTCATCAGACATGTGCAATAATGAGTTTGAGGATGATCAAGATGCAAATGAGTATGATGATGATGAGGAGCGTATTGCGCTTGCTAACTTAATTGCTTCTTTACAAAAAGATGTCAAAGAAACTAGAAAAAGTCAAAAGCAATTAAAGAAGGAAAACGCTATGCTCACTCAAAATTTTGAAGAAAGCAAAGCTGCAGTTATAAAATCTAGTGAGCTTCTTGCAAGCTGCAGAGCTGAGCTTATTCAAAAAGACAAAGAGCTTGCAAGGTACAAAGGGGGTGTTGTTACTACTATAAAGGATGTTTTTGAAACTAAATATAACGAAACTCTTAAGCTCTTAGAACAAGAGAAACGTAATTATAACACTTATTTAAGTACGGAACGACACAAAACGTATCTTGCTACCACCAAAGTGAATGAGTTAAGTCAAAAGATTGATTTTCTTCAAGAAGATAAAACTAAACTAGTTACTGCGAAAACGAAAGAGGTTGCAAACTTGAAAAAAGATTTCAAAATTAAACAAGCTAAAGACATTGACAAAGTCGTGGAATTTGAAGTGCAAACTGATTTTTATAAGAAAATTGTTTATAAAACAAATCAATCTATTCAAACCATGCGAATGTTGGCACCTCATTCGTTTTTCAAGGGTAACGCTAGTTTTGCTAGCCCTAAGTACCTCGAGCAAGCTCAATCTGAGAACCCGCGCCTATATCTTGAGGAGTCCCAATGGACCGATGTTGATTGTTTAATTGCTAGGCCCGATAGTGATGAGTCATTAACTTTTGAAGAACAGAGTAGATCACCAGTGAATAAAGCCTTTGTGAAACCATATAATTATGCTTATGAAAATAGTCTTTATGAACTTTTCAAACCACAAAAACAGAAGTCTCGTGAGCAAATATTTTATGAATGTGAACAAATAAGAATTAAATAGAGACAAATTTTTGCCACTAAGAAAACTAATGTTTCAAAATTTATTGAGTACTTGCCATATAAAGCTTCTGTAAGCAAGAGTAAGAAAACACTTAGTTTTCTTAAACAAAACATTGAAAATTTCAAAAAGGTTGTTGATGATGACTGGAAATAATGTGAACGTTTAAAAGGCAACAAATAAATTCCTCACGATATAACTGTGCTTGTGAAAAGTATTTTGATTCCGCTTGCGGAAAGAACGCAAAAACATTTTTTAGAATTTGAAACATTAAATAAGCAAGAAATGTTTGATGATTTGAAACATGTGGAATCTCTTAAACAAGAAGTAAACGACCATCAACCTGAAAGAGATGAATTTTCTATATCATATGATCTACTCTTGCAAGAATACCTCTCAAAAGATATCATGGGTGCTTATGTTACATCTTGTGCTGATATTGATGAATATTCTGATGTTGCATGCAAATATCTTGATCAAATCAAAGAGTGTGAACGTCTTGAAACTGAGATTTCGAATAAAATTGACCAAAAAGAGTTTTTGTTACTTCAACATAGATATGATTTTCTTCAAAAACATTGTCATTCACTTGAACTTGCTTTGCAAAACAAAGTTGGCAGTTTTTCAAATGATACGCCTTTGGAAGTAAAATTATCTGAGTCATGTAGATTACTAAACGAAAAAGTCTTGATATTGCGGATTTGAAAGCTCAGTTACAAGAAAAAGACATAACAATAGAAGAGATGAAGAAACTAGTTGCTAAGATGGGTGGTAAAGTTGTGAAACCTAGCGTTAAGAAATATGTTGTTAGACAACCCAATGCCCATAAAGTGAATAGATCCTCTATCTTGGGAAAACCATCCGCTTTCTCAAATTCCTCATTTGCAAAACCTGTGTTTGCCCCCAAGATGGATGGAAAGGACAGGTTACCACAGAATCAACCCATAAGGAATATTCTAGCACCAAGCGTTAAGCACAATAATGTGATTAAACCAGGGATGTATAGAATGACCACTAAACCCACAAACAAAGTTAGTCAATTGCCTTAGACTTCTAGAAACACTAATACTCGTGTGTCTTATACTACATGAGTAGTCTCCACTAATAGTGTTAGCCGGCCTCAGCTTAAGAGCACTCAAGTGAATAATAAGGTTTGGTAACACAAGAGTCAAAGGAATATGAAGGAAGCAGAAGAACACCCTAAAAATAAAATGTTTGTAATCGTGTGTAATGACGATTTGAATGCTTTGAATGTTAAATTTGTTTGTGTCATATGTGGAAAATGTGCTAATGCTAATCATTCTATGTATGCTATGAATAATGTCAAAGGCGTAGATACTAGAACTAAGAAGCAAGTTGCGATGCCTATTAGTGTTAGTAAACCCAAACGCAAAGTGAACCATTCTGGTGAAAACCCCCTTAACAAAAGTATCGCATCAGACTCCACCACTAAGAACCCTAGAAGCAGAATTAAGGAATTATATGAGTCTGCAAGCAAGTCATGGAAATGGTGGTTTGCTAATCAATGTCCTCCAGGATATAAATGGATGCCTAAAGTTAGGACAGAAAATGTGACAACGAGTGTTAGTACGCCTTTAAATGTTGCTAAGGAAACTAATGATTCTGAAATCACAACTAACGTGGTATCCAATTTAGCAAATGCTCCATCGTGTTCTAATTCTTCTGCAGGTGATACAAATAATTCTCTTCATACTGGACTCCGGATGCATGAAGCACATGACAGGGAATCTCAAGCTTCTAATTAACTTCGTAGAGAAGTTCCTGGGTACGGTCCGATTCGGAAATGATCAATTTACACCGATCCTAGGATATGGAGATTTGGTTCAGGGGAATATAACGATAAAAAGGGTATACTACGTCGAATGGCTCAATCACAATCTTTTCTCGGTTGGTCAATTCTGTGATGCAGATTTGGAGGTTGCTTTCAGAGAGAAGACATGTTTTGTTCGTGATTATGATGGGAATGGCTTACTTACCGGTTCACAGGGCACTGATCTTTACACTATTTCACTTCAAGACACAACTTCTACAACTCCAATTTGCTTCATGGCTAAAACTTCAACGACTCAGGCATGGTTATGGCATCAACGTCTATCTCATCTTAATTTTGATACCATCAACTTGCTTTCCAAGAAAGATATTGTGAGAGGCCTTCCAAGCTTGAAATTCATCAAAGATCATCTTTGTTCTTCTTGTGAGCTTTGTAAATCTAAACGAAGTAGTTTCAAGATAAAGACTACACCGACGGTTAGATATTCAAATAGATTTATGTGGCCCCATGCGTGTTAAAAGCATCAATGTGAAGAAATACGTTATCGTAATTGTCGATGACTACTCAAGGTACACGTGGACTCACTTCTTGAGGTCTAAGGATGAAACATCTGAGGTTCTCATAACTTCCTTAAGCTTATACAACGTGGTCTTCAAGCTCAAGTAAAAGTGGTACGTACTGACAGAGGAACCGAATTTTTGAATTAAACTCTAAAGAATTATTTTGAAGCCGAAGGGATTGAACATGAAACATATATTGCTCGAACACCCGAACAAAACGACGTTGTTAAAAGACGAAACCATACTTTAGTTGAGGCTGCTCGAACATTATTATCCGCTTCAAAACTACCACTATTCTTTTGGGCCGAAGCCGTGTCAACTGCATGCTACACACAAAACCGATCCTTAATTATCCCAAGACACGAAAAGACACCATATCACATAATTCATGATCGAAAACCTTCACTCAAACACCTTCATGTTTTTGGATGTATTTGTTACATTATACGAGATGGTGAAAATCTAGACAAAATGAAAGAGAAAGTTGATGCATGCATTCTTGTGGGATATGCAACTCAGTCTAAGGGATATAGAGTTTACAAGAAGAGAAAAAAAATGATAGTCGAGACTATTCATATCAGATTCGATGAATTGCAAGAAATGGCACTTGAACAAAACAGTTTAAGTCCCGATCCACAACGACTAAAGACTTATGTGTACAACCGCACGGAACTCGGAACTCAAGACCACAGCAATGAACCGTCAAGTTCAAATCTAGTTCCTGAACATGTTCCAAGAGCAGATATGACAGTGGACACGACACTTGAAGAGTTGGAAATGTTATATGGACCAATGTTTGATGAATATTTCACGGGGGAGAAACATGTTGTATCAATGTCTTCCGCTGTCACTCATGATAAGAATGATGATACTGATCATCGTCAACAAAAAGATACAACTTCATCTACTTCAACACGAGTTGCTGCAGATTTACCTCCTCCGAATATTACTTCAACAATCGATCCTACAACATCCACAACTACTGCCATTGCTCTAGAGAACACAAATCAAGCAAACAATGCACTATCGGACGATGACGATTTTCACAACCCATTCGGTACATCAGTACATGAAACTGGAGAGTCTTCTACTCGCCATGTTGATCCGTCAAATATGCATACGTTCTACCAACGACATCCTTCAACACATCATTGGACCCGAGATCATCCTTTGGTTCAAGTAATTGGAAACCCTTCACAGCCCGTTCATACAAGACGACAGCTTGAAACCGATGGCGATGTTTGTATGTTCGCACTCGCCGTGAGTTCAGCTGAACCAAAAAACATCAAAGAAGCCATGGCTGATCATGCTTGGATTGAATCGATGCAAGATGAACTTGTTCAATTTGAAATACTTAAAGTCTGGGAACTTGTTGACAGACCATACGATGTAATCTCGTTAAATCTTCTATGGGTCTGGAAAAACAAGATGGATGAAGAAAACACAATCATCAATAACAAAGCTAGGCTAGTGGCTAAAGGGTATCGCCAGAAATAGGGTATTGATTTTGAAGAATCATTTGCACCAGTAGCTCGTATGGAAGCAGTCAGGATTTTCCTTGCTTATGCTGCACATAAAGGATTCATCGTTTATCAAATGGACGTAAAGACGGTGTTTCTTAACGGTCCTTTGAAGGAAGAAGTCTATGTCACGCAGCCGGAAGGATTCATCAATCCTCATTATCCTGACAAGGTGTATCGTCTCTACAAAGCACTTTATGGACTCAAACAAGCTCCAAGGGCGTGGTACGACGAGCTATCGAAATTTCTGGTATCCAAAGGTTTCTCAAAAGGTTCCATTGATCTAACTTTGTTCACTTATAAATATGGGGATCACATTTTGCTTGTGCAGATTTATGTTGATGACATTATTTTCGGGTCTACAAACCCAAAACTTTCAAAATGGTTTGAAAAATTCATGCTCAGCAAATTTGAAATGTCAATGATGGGAGAACTAAAATTCTTTCTAGGAATTCAAGTTCACCAATCCCCAAATGGTATCTTTATTAACCAAGCTAAATATTGTCAAGAGATAATCAAAAAGCATGGTATGATCTCATGTGACCCCGTTGGGACACCATTATCAACCACATCCTTAGATGCTGATTTAGAGGGAGATGCCATAGATCAAATGAAATATCGTTCCATGATCGACTCCCTCATATACTTAACAGCAAGTCGACCAGATATATCACATGCTACGTGTTATTGTGCACGATATCAAGAACGACCCACTGAAAAGCACCTCAAGGAGGTTAAACGGATCTTTCGGTACCTAAAGAATACCATTCATTTGGGACTCTGGTATCCGAGGGAAACCGGTTTCTTTCTAACGGCCTATTCAGATTCTGATCATGTAGGGTGTCTTGATATCTGGTGGTGCACAATTTCTAGGTCAAGATAAGCTTGTGGGATGGTCTTCCAAGAAGCAGGATTGCACGTCACTGTCATCAGCCGAAGCGGAGTATGTGTCTCTATCTGCGTGTTGTGCTCAAGTTCTTTGGATGAGAACACAACTCACGGATTATGGCTTCCACTTTGATAAAGTACCCATGTATTGTGACTCAAAGTCCGCCATATCTATCTCCTGCAATCCGGTACAACATTCCCGCACGAAGCACATTGATGTCAGATATCACTTCATTAAGGAACAAGTTGAAAGGGGTATCGTTGAACTATACTTTGTTGGAACTGATTACCAATTAGCTGACTTGTTTACAAAATCTCTTTCGAAAGAGAGGTTTACGTATCTAGTTAGGAAAATTGGTATGAGATGTTTGACTCCAACAGAACTAGAGATTTTGGCAAAGAAGCCTGCTTGATTCATCTATCAAACATATACATGTATATATTATTAAAAAAGCAAAATACAAAATTAAAAATCTTTCAAAATCCAAAAAGATTCTTCTTGACATGTCTCTCAGTATCGATAATATGGACGTACCTAGAAATGTCGCTCAATAACGACACGGGTGTGTACATAAAGCTCGAATGAAAGTTGTAAATATTTTTCAAAACATGTCATTTCTACTTTTAATAAAGGAAAATGTCTATTTTGGACAATTTTTTCAACAACGGGTAGAGCAATCTATCTTGGGTTGAGCTTGTCACAAAACATTCAACGTTTTGAGCTCAACACAATGGCTTGTAATCACTTTCAGATTGCAACCCGGATCTATATTCACGGGGGAGTGTACGATTTAGTGCGCTTACCCTCAGCAAAAGAAGTTAAATCTTCTTACAGTTGAGTGAATTTGTCAAGACATTCAAAGTCTATGAACTCAAGTTTATGCTTTAGAAAAACCTTTTCGCCAAAAAGAAATAGAGTTTTTAAAATAGCGTTGAACACAACTTTTTCAAGAATTTATCATTGATTATTCAAAATCTTTCAAAAATTATGTGTTCAACAACTCCCATCCTCAAAAAAGCGGAATGTGGATCACATCCTCATAATGAATTCAATTGGATAGATTTTTTAGGGGGAGCGTTCCAAATTCATGCTAAGTTTGACACATTTTTCTCCCGAAAGTTTTCAAGACTATTTTTCACAATATATTTTAATCAAAATTGGTATCTCTAATATAAAACAATTTTATATATTAGAGATAGAGGAGAAAATATGATTAAAATGTGATCTAAAGACTCAAGCACTTATGGTTACGATTAAATACCCACAAAATCTTTAATTCACGACGTTATTGGTGTCAAAAGGGTGGTTAGTTTTAAGTCCTATGATTCAACCAGAACCGGAGGGATCTTCCCAGGGACAATCCAATAGATTACTAGAAATCCTTAGGAAAGATGGAGTAGAATGTGAACGTAGCTGAATGCTGACTAAGTACTGATGCTAGCACTGGAACAATCACAACAAGGTGCTAGTAATGATGTCTTGGTAAGCATTGAAGGGGTTGAAGAATGAAAAAGAAATGTAAGGATAAAGGGTGTAAAGAAATTAGCCCTCCATACAACTTAGGCAGAAACCGGGTCAACACATCATGAAGACAACGCATCATGGACCCAGTATGTAATGCACAACCCCTCCCTAGCTGACTCAGGCTTCTCTCAAAAGAAGTTTGTTTTATTGTCACGGAGATCAACACGACTTCTATTGACTTTCTCACTTCGAGATACTTCTGCTCCAGCCTCCGACCACTAAAAGTGCACAAATCGAGTCTAGAGCCAAGAGATCAATCAAATCTCGTTAGGACACACGGATGACGATCAAGAGAGTCCTACGCTATATCCTTGCGATATTGCTAGAACACTCAGAGTGATACTACCTAGTATTCACAATGATGAGTGGAAATCCTTCCAGTGTTAACATCAAACAGCGCTACGGTAGGTAACTTGCGAGATTCTTTATGAATCAAGCTTGTGTCAACTGGAAAGCAACAATGGTAAGATTCTTTAAGAATCAAACTTGTTCCAGGAATTTGAATTGACGACTTTAATCAAGCGGATATTTATCCAATTGATTCACTCTTTATGTTCGCAGTCTTGCTTTGAGACAGTCGGGTAAAGAGAACGGCTGGTACAGCCGTGAAACCCTGTTAAGGAGGTTCTTAATTGAATCTACCTAATCACAGGTACGATATTTAATCTCGTCTAACGGTCTTCACTGACCGGAGGTAAAACGCTACCGATTTAGGACGAATATCAAAGCCATTCAGTCTGTGTCTATGTTTTGTCTCGAGAAGGTGGCGTTACGGTGTACTCAGCAAAGTCGAAGATTCAAAAACACATACTCATGCACAAATACATATTCAACAATCAAGAAAGCTAAAGACTTCCGCAACTCTGATGATCAAAATCTTCCTTATCAATTAATGTAAAGGAATGACCTTTCTTCAAAGTTGATTGTTAGCAAAGCTTTCAAGATTGTGCGAAGTATGAGCATGTGGATAAAGACACAAGATAGCAAGATGGCAAAGACAGTCAAGAATGATTTGAAGATCTCAAGTTTAAAGACATAGTTGAAAGACAACGATAAAGGCTCAAAGATCACAGCATGAAGGAACAAGCCTACTATTACACGTTCAAGACTCATTTATGACAAAGTTCGTAATCTTCATTGATCTCCATATATCGAAGAGGAATGAGCTCACATTGGGGGAGATTGTTAGCCTCAAAATATTGAGTCAAACAAGAATGTTCTGTCATAGGTTTATATTGTAACAGTTATTAGAACGTTGTAATAGTTAGTTAAAATAGTCGTGAAATTATGGGCTTGATGGCTAGTTTAAAAGGCCTCTTTCAAGGTACTAAGTATTTTATTCAAGCCCGGCCCAATCAAACATATAGCCCATTATGCCACATGTAGGCAAAGCTATAAATACCTCTCCTTGCATGTAAGGAGAGGTAGGTGTTGGTTGTTCATTTTCTAATCTAATCTTCCATAAGTTTCACACACTTCTCTCTCTTTTCTCTCTCTACTTTCTCTCTCTAAAATTCATCTACTTCATTTATCTTTCTTTTTTATTTCTTGTTTGTCATCACAAATTAGGGACAACAAGAATCATCCCAACATATAGTGCAAAATGTCTAAGAAAATCAATCATGTTATTGCGAGCCATATGGATGTGAAGGTTCCTAACAAAATTAAATTGTTTTTATGGAGTGCTTGGAAAACTATCCGCCTACCGTTCATAATTTACATGCGTAAGGGATTAGTTTAACATTGGTATCTTGTACACATTGTGGCGAGGTGGGGAAGATGTCATATACGTCTTATTCAAGTGTCCATCAATGGAGTAAGTTTGGGATCGATGCAACTTCGGTAGATTCTGTGACACGAATGGAGTGGTCACATTAGCTGAGTTTTGCCATTTGATCTTACATAAATTTCTTATGGAATGAGAGAACTTTCTATTGATTTTATGAGGCTTGTAGACGAAAAGAAATAAAAGATCTCATGGTCAAGTAAACGCAAAGGACACAAATATTGAACTTATGGCAAAACTTTTACTTATGGATTACCATATCGCAAACCTACAACAACTTACGACAAAATAAACCAAAACTACACTTAAGTGGACCCATCCATATGGCGACTACATCAAGTTTAATTGTGGCGCATCATGGCTAAAAGGGTTTAGAAGGAATGGATTGGGTTGTGTAGCTCGAAATGCTCGTTGGGATGTGCTTTTTTCAGGTGCTCGGGTCGAATGCTACATAAGCTCCTTGTCGGAGACCAAAGCTAAATCGAATTTGTGGGCGACATACCAAGCGCACAATAAAAGTTATTCCAAGGTCATTTTCGAGTCAGACTTTTTATGCTTAGTTAATGCACTTCAACGAGGTATTGCTTGGGCAAATTGTGTCTAACTCGTTTAGTTTTACTTCATATAACTGATCGTTTGTCAAAAGATAGGGAAACAAACCAGACTCTCACGCTCACTTATTCCTTGAATGCCCGTTTCCGGCTAAGGTGTGGGAGCAGTTGCGCCAATATGGTGATATGGAGCATGTTCGACCTGTCTTGGAAGATATCATGATGGTTCTTAAACCTATGGCGAATCAACGAACAGCCCGTAGCATTATTGGTAGATTGATTGTTGCGGCTGCTATTTGGAGAGAACGGAACTCCCGTTTGTTTAAAAGGATTAAGTTAAAGCCAGAGGATATTCGAGATCAAGTGTTGGTTACGGCTCGTCTTAAGCTTCTTACCTTTTCGTTTCAAGATTACTGACACGGTTAACACGATGCTAGCACGGTGGAACATGCCGAATCATTTTAGATGTTATGGTACTTTAGTGTGTTTTTCTCTTTCATAGTTTCTAAGCTTTGTGGCATGTCATGAGCTTAGTTAGTCATTCAAGCTTTGTCTTCAAGTTAATGTGGTACTTGCAGTCATATTCCATTGTACTTATTTAGTTTTAATGATTAATAAAAATTTGTCGGGTAACCCTTTACCCAAAAAAAAAAAGTTGCTCGTAGTATAGCTTTCTGAGCTTCGGGTTGAAGTGACAATTAATCTTAAAAGATAGTGTCCCAGAATGTGCATGTATACGGGCAACTAATGATATACTTTCCTTTAGTTGATAATTATAGCTTTTCCTTTTATAAAAAATTGTCGTTCATCCACTGGCTGCCACTTGGGAGTAATAACTATTGTGCCTTATTTTAATGTTGAGTAACCCATTTAATAAACTTATGAACTTAACCCAAAATAGAAAACATGAGGAATGCACAAAGAAAACCAAAGTAAAATAGGACAAATGATGATGTTCAGTATCAGAAGACCATATAAAAGACTCCGGACAAATTTATAGGATACTCCTCCAAGAAACCACTCGAAACAAGTCCTAGTCGAAATCTACAAACGAAGTGCATTTTACATTTTATCTTGTCAACAATCGACTTCTATTATAATTTCTCTTTGCATCAACAAAAACAGCTAGGAAGAACACTCGTCGGTGAATTTTTATGGGTCTAGTTAGCTACTATATCATGAATTGCATCAGTCACAGATTCATCTTCGGATCTAACAGCGAGTTTCATTGCCACTTCTTTGGAGCTATCGACTCCAAAAGACAGACGAACGAGTACCTTCACGTTTCCTATGTATACACCCGATAACAAGCATGAATGTGACCTTGAGTTGGCTGCAACCACCTCAGTGCCCTGAAAATATATAAAGGAATAAGCAATTGGATTATGTTTGAAAGCACTTGGGTTGGTTTTTATCTCCAACGGTTAAATAAGGCTGAGTTAAAAGTTTAACTCGACCAAAGTCTATATAATACGTACCTCACAAGGTTGCATGCCAAGAAGACTGATAACAGCATTAACAGCTTCACTTAAATTCTCCCTTGGACCAAGCCCATACTCATCAACCCGCTCAAAATCTGGGCCCAAGCTTTCCCATGCGTTTCTGAAATTGGAAACCCCGACCTTAAGCATGTAATCAGCTGCGACAATCTCAGAGTCCTCCAATTGGTATTCATCTTCAACACCATCTTCCTCGGCCTCACCAGTGGAAGGATCAACCTTTTTCAATTCATAAAAATACAGTTTTAGAAAGACCAAACAAGACAAGAAATATTATGAAATATTTCTAATATTTACCTCTTTGACGAGAAACTTCAACACATTAGAAAATCTGCCAACTGCTGGCACTCCTTCGGGTTTCTCAAAGGCCACAAATGTTTGACCAGGTGTATCATAAGGCAGGGACTTCAACGGCTTAGTTGTTACCTCAGCGAATTCTTCTGCTTCAGAGGCATCCACAACAACGACGACCTAAAACCAGACCACCGCGTTTATAACGAGTTCTTTTATTTAATAATATATGTTGCATGAAAAGCAGACTTCTCGATTCTAAGGCTTACATTTTCTAGTAACTGCTCAGGGATTGTGTTGGTACAGTTATACTGGAATACAACATGGTTGTCATATATGTGCTTGACAACATTAACTGCGTATTCTGTTTCGGCTTCAGTAAGCTCCACTGGTGCAGAAGACTGGTTGCAAAGAAAAAGAACATGAATAGCAAAATCAGCCAAGATGGAAGAATTAAGATAAACAGGTATAACCAGAGGTGGCAATCATGACCCAAATACTTATGAGCGGATAAATCTTGGTTTTTTTTTTCTAATTCAAATTTAGATGATTGATAGTATTGGATTGTTGAATTTAAAATCAAAAATTAACACATTTTTTATAATTAAAAACTAAAACATGGAAAAATAAGTATTTGCAGGTTAACTCTACCTGCACACAAAATACTTACCCACTCAAACCTAATCCCTTTTTTACCCGTTAACCAACCTGCCTAACCCATACACTTTGCCACCTCTAGGTAAACTAAACTAAAAAAGATAATCGTATTAAAGAACCTTGAAAAGCTGTCCAAAAGTAGAAAACTCTGGAATAGATGATAGTAGCTTCTCATATGTATCAACTGTCGAAACAGGGGCCGGTGGCGCACCGAGAGCAGTGGGTTTTTTACCAGCAGATTTTTTCTCTGCAAGTGGCTGAGACTTGACTTCCCTGGGTACAGAGCTGATATCAAAGGGTTCATCTGTAGGTTCCTGAAATTGCAACAAAGAAATTAGCAGCCACATAATTTGTGGCAAAGAGAATTCATAGTAATATCAGTCACTTACGTAGCTCTTCAAGCTAGTCTCCAGGTTGGCCAGCGGGATGTCAAGTGATCCGAACAGGAAGTCCTTAACCTCTTTTTCAGTTTCAACAACTGAACCATCTCCTCCTAGAGTATTCAAATAGAGAGTAGCCCTATCACGAACCTACAGACGGATTAGTGAAAAGACTTGTCAGCAGAAAAATAAAAACATAATTCCCGTGAAAGGAATAGTAGTGGTTACAAAGCGTAACATTAAGAGAAGTTACAAAAGCAAATCACCTCATCATCATTATCATACAGGCAGCGTCTCAAAAGAACAAATATTCGGGGCTGCAGTAAATTAAGTAGATTCAGTGTCCGCATTAGTAGCACATATTCCACATTAGAGTAATATCGACAGATGATATGCAAGTTAAATTACCTTCAAAGAATCAACCATCGCACCAAACTTGGCCAATGTGCTTACTGCACTGGCTCGAACAGTTGCATTCTCAAGGATGACGCGGTTATAAATATACCTTATGTATTTGCTAGGATCAGAGGTCTTTGGTCCCTCGACACCAAGAAAATGAAGAATCTGGTTGTTTCATTAAACAAGTTTTAGTAATATAGCTGACAGAAACAAAAGCAATGCTCTATATTCCTAGAATGAATCAACAGGATGATGGAAAACATCGCATGGTCGTATGGTAGAGGTGGCAATTCCAATCCATTGATTAATGGGTCAATCAGGTTATTAAGGTTATGTTTTATCTCTAACTAGTCAAATAAACAGATTACCTTGCACCATATATGTTGTGTCAAACGAGTTGAAAGTTTTTTAAAGATTAGTTTAAATGTATTGTCGCACTACAAATTTGCATGAAAAGAGTTTCTGGTTGACCCAACCCATTCGACCGATACAAAGGTTAACTTCTTTCGACAAAATTTGTTAGACCCATTACCTGACTCGCCCATCTTGTAAGCTCTTATAGAATTAAGAAATAACAAGCTTACCTGTGTTGATAGATACGTGAATTCGCAGTCCTCAATAAATTCACACAAGTGAAGAAGCCCGCTTTCTTTTGCATCAGGAATATCCCTTATAAGGATAACTATCGAATCAACAATTGCTTTTTTGTACTCAAATCCACCTTCTTCCCTCAAAATATTGCTCAAGAAATTCATCCTTAATAGAAAAGAAAATAAAGGCACATGAGAGACGCACTCACACTACATTTAATCCCGATTTTCAGATATAATTAAGTCGAAAAAACTCACAATGTTCTGTACTTAAGGGGGAACTTCAAACACAAGGATCTAATGGCATCAACCACGACAATTTTGAACTCATCAGCAATATCAGACATGAAGTTGGTAATTTGCTTCATCAAACGATCAACACCTGATTCATTGCCTGTTTTCAGCAGTGTGGTAATGGCAAGGGTAGCAATACTTCTGTTTTGGTCTGAGATCAAGCTCTCCATATCAATATTGCAGTTGGTTACCGCCATTGGGTGGGTCATTGCCACCTGCATAATATAGACATCAAAGAAATCAGAAAAGATCATAAAATTAGGACGAACACAAAAAAAATTATTGATAAATGTAGGAATAATGACCTTGTTTAATGTGCGAACAGCAGCAAACCGAAGTACTGGCTTAGAGGAACTTAAGAAGAGCTGTAGAACCGTAATAGCAGGAGTCAGTTCTCGGCTGGTAACACCATTCAACTCAGTTATTGCCCTGGCAGCTTCGAAAATAACCATTTCTGATTTGTGACGGAGGCAACCCTCCATGAAGTCATAAAATGGACGCTCTGTACTTTGAGTGTTCATGCCTGATTCTCTGATAACCTAAATATGATAGTAACACAAGTGGAAATGATTCAGAACACTTAACCAACACTCCCTTCAGAAGAAAGAAAAGTATCTGACTTCATAAAAAGGTTTACCAGACTGGTGTAGCGAATCAGCAGACATTGAGCCAAAGGTGAACGGACAGTACCCCTTGTCAAGCTGGAAACTAATTTGCTCACAGCTAACCTATCATTTTGCCGTATCTGCAATTAAACAAAATTTATTAAATTAACGGAAATTCTGACATATAATCTGATACGCGTTAGCCTAAAAGATGGCCTTTGACAGAAACAAAATTCTAAAAGGGTGAATGAGATAACAAATACTCCTAATCACATGTGCATACACACAAATATATCTATCTGTACAACATTTCACAATGGGCAACAAGTGGTCGTTTGTACAGCCGCACACATAGTTTTTCTTAAGAGTTAAGACTCAAAAAAACATCACAGGCATTGAATGCATCCTTAACAGCAGTCAAAAGCTAAAAACTTAATGTGTCCTTAATATTTCTAGTCATTCATAATCCTGCCGCGGCTGTTGAGATATACATATGGTCACTCACAGCCTCCTAAATTTACCGAGTTAAATAATCTGGTAACTTAGATTCTATAAGAAAAATAAGCTGCTAACTCGGGATTCTAGATACTTGTAGAAGACTAAACAGTAATTCATTTGGAATTTCTTATAAGTTGCAGATAAATAATAAGAGTACCCAATGAGCATCAAAATGATACCTGGTGTAGCAGAGCAAGTGCATGAAATTGTACAAGTGCAGACCTCGACTGGACTGCTTCCTGTACCTCATTGCTCCATCTTTTCACAATCTCCGGGTTTGTCTACAATAAAAATACAATATAAATAAAAACACTTAAAAAATTCCGTCAAAAATCATTAAAAAGTCACAAATATTGCAATGTTCTGAACGTTTGGTTGTACCTGTAGCAAATGAATTCCACTGACTAGAGCCGCACTCGCAACTACAGGATTTTTGTCGACAATAGCTTGCTTCAAGTACCTCTCGATTTGTGTAAGAAGTGTTCCATCTATGATGCGACACAGAACACGAATAGCATTTGCCCGATATACGTCAGTCTTGCTATTCATATCCTTCATGAGGCAACTTGTGACAATAATAACCTTTTGTATACAGATATGCGAAAAAAAAATGTCAGTAAAACGTATAATCGACCATAATAAGACTCCAAGAGCAAACAAAGAAATAAAGTCGTTTAATATAAACCTCGTCTGAAGCGGGAGAAAGCTCCTTAATTATCAGATACACCATTCTTCGTAAACCAATATCTTTAGACTGGAAAAGTTTTGTCGTGGAGAAGAAAACTTCTGTCGCTTCAACCTGCAAAACCAACACGGTAAGTTCAAATTATGCCATGATTTATATGCAATTTGGGTGCGTAAAAACGATATCTAACCTTTGTGAAGGTTTCCCCTTGATTTAGAAGATAAAGCAGCTTGGTTATAACCTATCAACAAGAATCGTAAGAATCAAAACAAAATTTATAGAAATCATTGTCAGATAATATCACGAAAATAAGCCACACCTGAGAACACCTCCTAGAATCCAACTCCCGGTCGTTAAATACCCTCGCCTCTTGAAGTACTGCTCCTTTCTCGATACCGAGAAAGGGAGAGTACTCTGCTGCACATATAAAACAAAACACATATCAATAGCCACAAAAAATAATCGACACACCCACTCAGCAGTGGCCTGGTAAGTAAGATGTGTGAGGTCTCGAGTTCAATTCCTGTTAGGTGCAAATAACCCTGAATATCCGGTGCGAGTTTGTGTGACGTAGGTTCAAACCAAAAAAAACTGACACAACATTTAACGTGGTTCACACGATTAGAATAATCAAAATACATCCACAGGGTACTGATTCACAATGTACATATAAGACGCATATTTAGGTATCAAAACTTAGACAATAATAAGAATACCCAATCCCCCGAAACCAGGGTATTGGAAAGGTATACATGAGGGTTAAGAAACTACTTCATAAGCAGGGTATGTTTCGGGCTTATGTTTTATAAGCTCGCTTTTTGTGGCTTATTTTAAAACTTTCCGGCCTTAGAATGAACTTATATAAGCCGGTAAACTTCAAAAAGAAAAGCAACAGATAGTGAGCTTATAAAACATAAGCTCAAATTGCCCCAGACCCACATACTAAATCTCAACATTCACCGCTCTCACGCCTTTTAAATCCTTGATCTCGAAGTATAAAAATACTCAACTTATCATATCGATACTAGTTTCGTTGGTATAGTAAAAAAAAATTATTTGCGCCCCGCAACCTACTTTCCTGGTTGTATTAGAAGCATAAATAAGGCTATGAGCATATAGCTAACAGCAACACCCAATCCAGACGTAGCGAGGTAAACCGGAAAGTAGGTAGAACTGCAGATCTCTAGCCTAAAAGCAAGCGCAAATACATATACTCACTAAAACATATCTAGAGAAAAATAAGGCGCGTCTAAAAACCAAACAGCGCGCCACAGTGATTTCATAAATCACCAGTTTCCATAACTAATATTAATCTGGATCCGGACGTAGCAAGGTAAACTGGAAAGTAGGTAGAACTGCGGATCTCTAGCCTAAAAGATGGCGCAAATTCATTATATAGTCACTAAAACATATCTAAGACGCGTCTAAAAGCTTAAAAAAACCGCGCGCCATAGTGATTTCATAAATCATCAGTTTCCTTAACTAATATTAATCTGGATCCAGACGTAGCAAGGTAAACCGGAAAGTAGGTAGAAATGCAGATCTCTAGCCTAAAAGCAGACGCAAATTCATATAGTCACTAAAACATATCTAAGGCGCGTCTAAAACCTTAAAAAAAACCGCGCGCCACAGTGATTTCATAAATCATCAGTTTCCGCAACTAATATTAATCTGAATCCAGACGTAGGTAGAACTGCGGATCTCTAGCCTAAAAGCAGGCGCAAATATATATACTTAAAAAAAACATATCTAAGGCGCGTCTAAAACCTTAACAAAACAGCGCGCCACAGCAATTTCGTAACTCATCAGTTTCCGTAAGCAGCAAGGTAAACCGGAAAGTAGCTACAACTCCGGATCTCTATCCTAAAAGCAGGCGCAAATTCATATAGTCACTAAAACATATCTAAGGAGCGTCTAAAACCTAAACAAAACCGCGCGCCACAGTGATTCGATAAATCACCAATTTCCATAACTAGCAAGGTAAACCGGAAAGTAGGTTATAACTCCGGATCTCTATCCTAAAAGCAGGCGCAAATATATATATACTTAAAAAAACATATCTACGGCGCGTCTAAAACGTTAAAAAAAGCGCGCGCCGCAGTAATAAATCACCATAAGTATAGACACTCATCATCACAATAATAATAATAATAATAATAATAAATTAAATTAAATTAAATTAAGGTAATATACAATAAGCATCAATAAAACAACAACTGATCTAAGAAATTATTATAAATTAATGAAACCCTAAAATAAAAATAAAAATAAAAATAAAAAATGTAAGTAAAATGAAACCTTCTTCATCGCGATCATCGTCTTTTTTAACGTATTGTGACATCCTTAATCTCAATTACTACAATTGATTGATTCAAATGATGATAGTACCAGATCTGTTTCACTGTGTTTCTGTGTGTGTTTGTGTGTGAAGCTTTTTTTTTTTATTAATGGAAGAAAACAAAAATTGTTTATTATAAAGGTGGCATTTTCAACTTTTATAGAAGTTGGAGGGCTAAAGCTAAAAACATTTTGGAAATTACACCTTATACCATAGTTGGTCCCTCAACTTTCTAATACTTCAGTTTGAGATAGTGGTTTTTTTCTTTTTTCTTTTTTCTTTTTACTTTCTAATTTTTTTTAACTCGTTCACCGACGAAGATTAACGGCAACTTTTAACGACCCTATGTTATTGTTGTAGGTTTGACGTTGCTTATTTTTGTCATGTTTCACTGTGTTTGTGTGTGAAGCTTTTTTTTTATTAATGGAAGAAAACAAAAATTGTTTATTATAAAGGTGACATTTTCAACTTTTATAGAAGTTGGAGGGCTAAAGCTGAACATTTTGGAAATTACACATTATACCATAGTTGGTCCCTCAACTTTCTAATGCTTCAGTTTGAGATAGTGGTTTTTTTTTCTTTTTACTTTCTAATTTTTTTTAACTGGTTGACCGACGAAGATTAACGGCAACTTTTAACGACCCTATGTTATCGGTGTAGGTTTGACGTTGCTTATTTTTGTCATGTTTAATGTACAAGTTCTCGAGATCTTTGATTGTTCTTTGAAAAGACGTATGCACCTCATTCCACATATGGGGAATGCACCCTCAAGACAAAACTTTTGAGAGTAGAGATAGATGGTTACAAAACGCTCAATGCTTATCTAAATCGTGCTCACGAATATGTTGATGCTGCTATCAGTGAACCAGTAAATGATAAAGATCTTGTTATGCTTGTTGTCTCGGATCTCTGTGAAGAATATATAACGGCATTAAGACTACAATTACTATCTGTCAAAGTCCAACTCCATTTACCAAACTTCGTGCACTCCTTAGTGATCATAATTATATGCTTAGAAAAAATCGTGAACATACTCCATCTATCACCTCATCTTTTGCTACAAACTACGCATTGGTCTCACCAAGCATAATAGAAACTCGTCGAGCTCAAATTACAGAGTTGACTGCTCAGTTGAGTGCTATTGAATAATTGTGGCAATCGCAACAACTGTCGTGGTAACGACAACAACCGATGTCGTGGTAATTAGGTGAAACTAGATTATGGTCCATTATTGAACTATTTTACTGAAACCTATGAATTCACAATGAAGTATGTTGACATTTAGCATGTTTATCTCATGTAATTAGTTGCAATGATCCGCTACATTAGCTGTCGAGTCCGTAAATTATGTACTTGCTGAGAGTTATCACTCATAATGCATGGATTTCTATAGAAACTATCGTTGATTGTAATAAAAGTAGTCATGCTTCTACATTTTCTTTAAGTTTTCAAATGTTGTCAAACTATTTTATATTTAAGTAATCAACGTTGTCTATGTCAAAACAACTTATGCAGATGTCGTTCTCTATTCACTGATGTTATGACATTCTTGAAATTATAGTACACCATCGGTTAGCGTTTCGATATCGAATTTTGGTGGTATGACATACATGCATACATTTAACGGTTACAACCTAAACCATAACTCTAGAAACAAAAATGTCTTAAAAGGAGTACAACAAGTTTATACACCAATTATTTATCACTCACAAACACTTTTTACTTTTTCAAATACAATAAGGGCATCTTCAACCGATTGAAAAACCTCACATAATTTATTACATAAAAACTTGAGACATAACAAAATTGTTTATTTTAATCAAATATATTATGAAGGACCCACTAGTAAAGTTAAAGAACGGTGTGTACATAATTAAATGCCTATTATACCTACATGCCACCTGGAACATCAACAATGGATTGCACGCTTATTGATCACATTTTTATTGTATTACACGATGCCATCGTGTAGCGTTGGAGATGGGCTAATCATCTAGACAAAAGTTATTTTGGATCTTTGCTTTTTACTACATTCCGAAGGACAAATCCTAGATATCCATTACCTAACATTAAAAAACACGGAAGGATCATTTTTTGCCAAAAAATCCAGAAATTGTAAAAAAAACGACATGGGGGACTAAAATTACAAATATGACGAAAATGGTTACACTAGTGATATTTCACTAGTGATAAAGACAATGAAATATCATTAGTGATAAAACAATAAAACATCACTAATTATATCTCATAAACATAGTTAGTGTATATCATAATGATATTTCATTACTTTATCACTAGTGATATTTCATTGCTTTCGCTAGTAAAATATCACTAGTGATAAATCATTACTTACTCATATTTATAAATTTAGTTTCTCCGTTTATTTTTATAACTTTTGGACATTTTATCAAAAATAATATTTCCGTGTTTTTTAATCTTATGTTAATCTCCATCATTAGATAAAAATAAATGAAAGGCAAAAATTTATCCATTAATCTATATCTATATCTATATACCCTATAAAGGGTTTATCCCGTTTGTTGAAAAATTGAAACTTGAAACTTGAAAGTTAAAAAATTAATAATTTAGGAAACTTAAAAAAAATCGGTACTTGAAAGCTAGCTGTGGTTGAAAAAATAATTGAGGATGTGTAATAATAGGTAATGTTGATTGTTGTATTTACTAATTGAAAAATTGAACAAACTAACAATCTATTTCAAGAAATGTATAATTAAAAGCTGAATTATTGAAACTATAAATGGAATTTCAAAAGCTGATACGGGAAGCCAACTATCAATATTAATTATTCCAACATTCTCGAAAAAGTAGAGCGAAACTTTCTCAATAATTCTTTTAGATGTAATTGTTTTACACCATTGATAGAATCAATTCATTATCTATATAGCTGTGATAGTTGTGATGCAATTAAAATACACACAAACACCTTATTTCTTCTCTAAAACTTAAAATACACAACTGTCGTAATCTTATCACCTCCTTGATCTGCCGGATCCGCCACCATCTCTTGCTGGTTTTGGTGGTTTTAGGTAGTTCCAGTTGGGGGTGTGGTTTGTTGGTTTGGGTGGCTTTGTGTACTTTGTAATTTTTGGTCTTTGTTTGTCTTGTCTTGTCTCGATTATGTTCTTAACTTTGATCACCAATGATAAAAACTTGAGACTCAAGTCATATTATCATTGGTTACTGGAATGAGAGGGGCTAGCGGGATCTCAGTTGGATCTTTCTATGCACTCGAGAATGGTGGAAAGTTTAAGGTGATCATGTTGTTTTTGATGCACATAGTCATCTTAATTGTTTTATTCAGAAAAAGGTATGCGAGTTATAAAAATATTGCCTTCATAAACCTATGCGGCATATATATGGTGATCATGTTAAGGAGCGACAAGTACTTTCATATATTTAAAAAAGAGTTAGCTTGATATGTTCTTTCAATGGACCATCTCACCATCTTTATAGATAGCAAGTCCATCTCTGTGTTGGTAATGTGTGTCTATTGTTCTATGCGTCCCAGTAATCTATTTCGCATTGTTTATTTAAATAAAAAATTGCTTTGAACTTCTGACAATATATATGTACCTCGAAGGTGTTTGGGATTTAATAACCAAACAAATGAACTTGCATCTTATGTTAATTTAAATAAGCTTTATTGAATACACACTATGAGGTAATCATCTTCAAAGCTGAAGCGAAGCAGAATGATGAGTTACATCTTTTTGTCAAAGTTTAATTATTGGTTTGATGGTGATGCCTATATGCCTGTTTAAGGTGAAATAAGTTGCTTTGAGGGGGTGTCTATGTTAGCCTATAGATTAAAGGTTATGCATATTAGGTTATTAGGTAATTAAACTACGTTAGAAAAGCATTCTCTACGTTGGCTATCGAAAACAATTTTTTTTATGTTCATATACTAAAAACAGGTGATTGTAATTTAAGAATACGATAAGCAAGTTTGTTGCATACATAGGCTTGCCCAATAAGAAATTTGAGTCGCCTAAAATGGATATATGGTTACAAGTATTAGATTTACACACGGAAAGTTAGCTGCATATATAGGCTTACACAAGAAATGTCAACCCAAGAAGTTGAATATCTGACATCCTCATTCAATGACTTCAATGTAGAACATTATAAGGGTCTTTCTGCTATCTTTGATGGAGGAAACGAGCTTCTTGTGTTGGTAAGATTGGTTCCATCTCTTAATTATAAATAACTTTATATATTTTTCTTTTGTTATATGTTTATATAAGAAATCTTTTCATGAATCATTTTAGAAAAAATAAGTGTGGTCATGTGGTATGGTAAGAATTTAGTACAACCTTTTTCATGTAATTAGTTTCAAGATTTTGTTAATAATTAGATGGATTATTTTCTAAAACTTTTGTCAAAATCATAATTTTTAGAGCCAAATTTGTTTGTATTTATAAACTCTGTTTAGATTACTTATTCTAACTGCTAAGATTAGCATACAGTTGTGTGGTAATTTTCTCTATGAATAATTATTATCAGTTAACCCTTTACCCACAAATACCTTAGAGAATTAGAGTTGTATATACCAGTTCATGTTGCAACTAGGTTACTTTTTTAAGAAATGTCGTGAATATATATATATATATATATATATATATATATATATATATATATATATATATATATATATATATATATATATATATATATATATATATATATATATATATAAAATGTCGGGATTTTGTTTAAGAAATGCATTGATTGATGAAAGTGACGGTGGTGACGAATATCATCCGATAAGTTTTTGTTATATAATACATACTTGATTTCTTTTTAATTATTATGGCGTAAAATAATTTGGGTGTTTCATTACTTACATGCGTGTTATGATGAATTGTTAGAGATCTACCAATAAGAAAAACGAAATTACAAAATCCATTGGTTGACTAAAAGGTAGTACAGTAATAATTTGTTTCAGTAACCTACTATCCTTCATTTTCATGTGTGTTATTTTCAGAAAAATGTTTAAGTACGTTAAGGATACACTAACCTGTACTTGGTGTTGTTTGTGTACCTAATTTGATTTCTATAATGTGGTTACAAGATAAAAACATCTTAAACTTGTCTTTTTATTATAATTTTCACCATTTTAATATCTCTTATCTATTATAGATAGGCCAAATGGAGTGAAAGTTTCAAAATTTTATGTGTTTGTTTGAACTTTAGCCCAGGCTCATAAACAAAACCCCCCAAAAAGCTAATTGTTAGATGGCATGTCACGTATGAATAGAACTCATGAGAATATCTTTTAGGTGTGAGGGGTATAGACCACATTATAGCGAGTACATAGCTCATAGCATACGACAACACAAAGTATCACACAAAACATCTTTTTATGTCTAAAAATGTATTTGATTATGAGACCATCCATACAACATGAACATTAGATCAGTAAAGGTTGCTTGGGGTTGCGTATTTGAATAGTTGATAATGGATGGTTGAAAAAATAAAATATAGTATTGATCTATAAAGACTAAGTCACAACACATCTAAGTGTCTACGAGTTTATAGAAGCTAATTTACTTTACTGATAATGTAAACCAAGTATTAATCTTACATTTAAAAATATTTCTTATAAATGCAGATGAGATGTCTTAATATGTTGTTAAAAAAATATTAATATGAAATACCAAACACCCCCAAGTTATTAGTGTGTGCAAACAGGATGTCCAACAAAAGTATGTGTACTACTTCTACCGTTACAATTTTGATTATTGTTGACTTCAACTGATATGTAGGATACTGTGTTGGGTATGCTTGGGGATCTTATCAATTATGAAGTACGTTGCTCCTCGGCGTGGTAAATTGAAGGTTCTAGGATTGATTGTCACAAGTGACACCTTAAATGTCGTGTATCAAGCAATATTATGCGACGAGTAGCATGTGTTGTTACATTTTATTTCATAAATTTAGGTAATGTCTTACTTTTGGTTTTTGTTAAATACATGTTAAGAATCTATCGCATGTTACGAGCATTTGAAATTTTAGTTTGATCTTTTCACGTTCTATTTTTAACGTTACATGAAATATCCGTAATATCTCACATTCTAAACTATTTGTCGCTTAGAATTTCCGCTGCTATGCGCGGGTATTCGTCTAGTACCCTATAAATGTTCTATCTCAATTGTTGAAAGTTGAAAGTTGAAAAATTGAAAAAACTAACACATATGGCAATGTTGAACAGATCATGTTTATTCACCGAAAATCGGGAAAATTTGACTAATTCAAAAGTTAAAAACACTAACAATCTATATAGAGTATAGCGTGTGTCAATTTTAAGGAACAATATCAAACCCATTATGAAAATCAAAACACATATCGAAACAACTAATATGCATCGACAGAAAAAAAAATACTTGTTTAAAACTCAAAGTTTAAATTTGTCACGCCTATATAAACAACCATCATGTACATTTCATTCAAAGAAAAAACAAACATCGTTTGCAATAACCAGAAATGACAACAACGAATGAAAAGAATGTTGATCATTATCTTGAGGTGTGTTTTTTTCACATTAACCCCCTATTCACATCGTTATAGTTTTTCACGACAATGTTAACTGAGGTTGTTTTTCTTTATATTTGTGTTTAGTTTGTTCATATGGTAAATGCTTATCTTTTATAATGGCGTCAGGGTGGTGGTCGGCGCTTATATTCCTTTGGCATGTGAGGCATTTCTATCATAACATGGAAACAATCTGTGTTCGGACTCCAGAATTAACATGGTATCCTATCCCTTTTTGTATTTTAATAGAAATGAATCTTTAAATCAAAATCTTGACTTGATCTTTCTGAGTTACATTGTGTATACCACTATCCTACTTTGCAGGGTATGTGTTGAAGTAGGTTTCTACTGCCTATGATTATACGACGATTGGTAGGACCAATTAACCAGGAGGCTTTTGGGGTCTATTATCAAGAAAGACTAAATCAATTATAGATGATGATGTCCGTATACACCTACAAGTGTGAAGTAAGAATATGGGCACTTAATGTTTACTTTATTTACTATGGTATCATTGTTTTCATTCTCAAATGATGGGTATATTTTTTTTTGTAACTTTATACCTTGATATGAACTGATATTGAGGTTATTGACTTTCAGATTGTGCATTTCATGATATTGATATATGCGTATGGGATCAAGATACATGCAAACTGAAGGTGAATAGTTTTTTTTCCTAATTTTGTACATATTATGATATTATGGTTGGTTTGTTATATGTTTATGCAATTATTTTTTTATAATTAAAGTTGTTTCTACTTAGTTGTATTAAGGATCATGTCGGGTTAGGGTTTCTGGTTTTCTGATAAATGGGTCTTGATGTGTTAAATTTTATGCTTTTTTGTTTTTCGTTTGATGGTTATAAGGGTTAGTTGAATTTGTTTATTAATTATATGGTTTTTAAGTGTATTAAAAATTGTGCTCTTTGTTTGATTGATGCTTTTTAGGGTCAATTAAGTTGCTATATTTTCTTGGCCATTTTCAGAAACATAGTATAGAGCCATGTCAAATAAGTCTTAAGCTGCAAAATAAGCTTAAAGAAAAGTCAGTTAAGTTGTGGACTTAAGTTGTGTTTAAGATGTGGTTATAAGATATGTATAAGATGTGGTTGTAAGATGTGTATAAATTGATTTATTTTATAAGTTACTATAATCCACATCTTGCGGTAGAAAACTGTATAGAGTTGAGATTAATACAAGGAGCGGTAGCAAAACAAAATACGCTACTAACGAATTCCATATTATATTAAATGATACCAACAGTAAGTAATAGCACTTCTCCAGCTTGTTTGGATTTTAGACTTTAAGACCTCTAATTATGTGTGAGTAGACTTTTACAAGTTTCACGAGGACACAACATTTAAAAAACAAAGCGCCCTTATTGCGCTTGTTGTCTCGGGCGTAGTGCTAGCCTCAAAATATTGAGTCAAACAAGAATGTTCGGTCATACGTTTATATTGTAACATTTAGTAGAACGTTGTAATAGTTAGTTAAAATAGTTGTGACATTACGGGCTTGATGGCTAGCTTAAAAGGCCTCTTTCAAGGTACTAAGCATTTATTCAAGCCTGACCCAATCAAATATATAGCCCATTATGCCACATGTAGGCAAGGCTATAAATACCCCTTCCTAGCATGTTAGGAAGGGTGTGTGTTGGTTGATTCATTTTCTCTAATCTAATCCTCCATAAGTTTCACACACTTTTCTCTCTTTTCTCTCTCTAGTTTCTCTCTATAGAATTCATCTTTTATCTACCTTTCTTTTTTGTTTAATCATCTAATATTATGGGACAACAATTGGTATCAATCGCCATGGGATAGATACGTGATTGGTTTTGGTTTTCATATAGAGTTCGTGGGTTCTTTCTTCATTTTTTAGCTCGGATCATCCAAAATTTTTGCGTTTCCGTGGTGTTAGTGAGTAGACAAATCAACTACATAGGCGTGGTAGTAATTTGGGTTACTTAGATTGGTTAAAAACGCGAAATTTTTTGGTGTTTGGCTTCTTTTTAGGCTTGAAATCTCGAATTTCATAAAGTACATCCAAGACCCTATTTTTTAGGAAATCTGCCAATAATTTCGCAATATCCATCTAAATTACGAAATTGAACCATTTTGGTATTGCAGAATCGAACATTTTTTGGTCATTGCGATATGCCATTATTGTGGAGTTAGTGCACTTTGCGGAACATTGCATTAATTGCGGAATTGAATCCCATAAGGTTATTGCGGAATTGTATGTGTCTGTGTATTGCGGAATTATAAGTATTGCGGATTTGAATCATCGTGATTGCGGAATTATAGGAATTGCGGAATTGAATTAGCACATTATTGCGGAATTAATTCAAAGTATTGCGGAATTAATTCCAAACATTGCGGAATTATTTCGAAAAAATATTGCGGAATTAATTAAAATATTACGGAATTAATTCAAAACTTTGCGGAATTGTGTCACCTTCAACTACTATTGTGGAATTGAATACCACATTGCGAAATCTTTGCTAATTTTCGAAAAATTGTGTTTTTAAAATTTTTTAAATCGTGTGATTTTTCGCTTTAGAATTTTTGGTTTCTTGTGAAGACAATTTTTAGGGGATTTCAACATCTTTTCTCGACAACACCAATCACAACACATCTACTTAAGATCCTATTCACTTCTACACTTCAAAGATTATTGAGATGGATTCTACTCAAGAACATCGTGTGACAAACTACAACATTATGGTCGTGGGTAATAAAGAGAGACTACCAATGCTTGTGACTGGTCGATATGCACAATGGCAATCACGATTCCTTCGATATCTTGACAATAAACCCAATGGTGATGTTCTTCGACGTTTCATCAAAGAAGGACCCTATACTCTCACTACAATAACCATTCCTGCAATTCCAGCAACCAACTCGACGACTGGTTCCGATGAGCAAACAATTGAGGAAACATATGAGAACACTTCCAAAGAGAAACGTGCTTGGATTGATGCAGAGAAAAAAGCAATCTATTTGATTCTCAGCAGTATTGGAGATGATATTTACTCAACGGTTGATGCACGCTCTACTACAAAAGAAATTTGGGTTGCCATTGAACGCTTGCAACAAGGAGAATTACTAAACAAGCAAGATGTTAAAACTAACTTGTTCTGGAACTTTGGTAAGTTTACTTCATTGGATGGGGAATCAACTGATTCATATTACTCAAGGTTCTACAAGATGATGAATGACATGACAAGAAACAATCTGCAAGTCTCCACCATGCAAGTCAATGTACAGTTTCTACAACAACTTCAACCTGAGTGGACACGATTTGTAACATTGGTGAAACAACAAAATAAGTTGAACGAGGTCAACTATCATACGCTCTTTGACATTTTGAAACAATTTCAGAATGAGGCAAATGAACTTCGAGCTGAACGGGTAGCAAAGACTGCTAATCCACTTGCTTTGGTGTCTACCACTCAACACGTACAAGATCATCGCTCTCGTACTACAAAGTCATACTCCACTACATCCTCATCACCAAGATACTCCACCACATCCTCTTCACCAAGATACTCTACTTCATATAAGTATTCAGCTCCCATAAGATCACGAGACAAAGAACCAAGAGCACCATCACCATCACCTGTGCCATCATCTGAAGAGGACAGTAATGAAGAACTAGCTCAGAAGGATAGGGAGATGAAGCAACAAATTGCTTTCATTATGAAGACCTACAAGAAAATCTTCAAACCCACCAACAACAATCTTCAAACATCATCAAATACAAGGAATCAATATGTTGAGACTCCTCGAAGGTATGAAACACGTCAACGTGATGAAAGTCCTCCAAGGTACGATCGACGTAATCCAACACATGTTGAGGGTTCTACACGGTATGATCGACAAACTTCTAAGTATGATGCTCAGAGGATTGCTACTGCTGTTGGGAATAGGGAAACTGTTGGTACTCAAGTGGTTCAACAAAGTGGGATTCAGTGCTTTAATTGTCAAGGATATGGGCATATGGCAAAGGAATGTAGGAAGCCAAAATGGGTTAGGGACTCTGGCTATCATAAGGAAAAGATGCTGCTATGCAAGAAGATGGAAGTTGGGGTTAAATTGTCGGCTGAGGAAGGAGCAATGCTTGATGACACTGATGATGAAGCCTCCGACCAAGAACTTGAAGCACATTACTCGTACATGGCAAAGGTTGAAGAAGTTCTCAACGTCACTGAAGATGACAATGGTCCTATCTTTGATACTGAGCCAATCGATAAGGTACACACTAAAGAGGAATATAATGTGTTTGGTAATATTCATGAGCATAGTGAGCTACCCAAAGCCTTTAATGACACATGTACGATGGAAACGGTTGATAACAATACCACACCCGATTCATCAGACACGTGCAATAATGAGTCTGAGGATGATCAACATGCAAATGAGTATGATGATGATGAGGAGCGTATTGCGCTTGCTAACTTAATTGCTTCTTTACAAAAAGATGTCAAAGAAACTAGAAAGAGTCAAAAGCAATTAAAGAAGGCAAACGTTACGCTCACTCAAAATTTTGAAGAATGCAAAGCTGCTCTAATTAATTCTAGTGAGACCATTGATAGCTATAGAGCTCAGCTTCTTCCAAAGACCAGTGAGATTGAGGGGTACAAAGGGTGTTTAATTAATGTCAAAAAGGACGATTTTCAACAGAAATTTAACAAAACTCTTAAGCTTCTAGAACAAGAGAAACGTAATTATAACACCTCTTTGAGTACTGAACGTCACAAAACGTATCTTGCTACCACTAAAGTCAATGAGCTAACTCAAGTAAATAGTTTTCTTCAAGAGGATAAAACTAAACTTGTTAATGAAACGAAAGCTGTGGTTGAAAAGAAGGAAAAGGATTTCAAAACTAAACAAGCGAATGACATCGACAAAATGGTAGAACTTGAAACTCAAATTAATTTTTACAAGAAAATTGTTTACAAAACTAATCAATCAATTCAAACCATGAGAATGTTGACACCTCGTTCGTTCTTCAAGGATAGACCTAGTTTTGCAAATCCTAAGTACCTTGAGCAAGCTCAATCTACGAATCAGCACTTATATCTTGATGTGTCCCAATGGACCGATCTTGATTGCCTTGTTGTTAGGCCCGATAGTAAAGAGACAAACGATGTGGAAGAAGAGAGTATACCAAAAGTTAATAAAGAATTCGTTAAGCCATATAATTATGCTTATGAAAACAGTCTTTATGGTCTTTTCAAACCGCAAACACAGAAAACTCGCGAGCAAATATTTTTCGAATGTGAACAAATAAGAATTAAATTGAGACAAGCTTTTGCCACTAAGAAAACTAATGTTTCAAAATTTATTGACTACTTGCCATTTAAAGCTTCTGTAAGCAAGAGTAAGCAAGCACTTAGTATTCTCAAGAGTAACATTGAAAATTTCAAAAAGGTTGTTGATGATGACTGGAAAAAACGTGAACTTTCGAAAGGAGACAAAGAAATTCCTCACGATATAACTGTGCTTGTGAAAAGTATTTTGATTCTGCTTGCGGAAAGAATGCAAAAACATATTTTAGAATTTGAAACATTAATTAAGCAAGAAATGTTCGATGATTTGAAATATGTGGAATCTCTTGAACAAGAAGTGAACGACCATCAACCTGAAAGAGACGAGTTTTCTAGAGCATATGATCTACTCTTACACGAATGTCTCTCAAAAGATATTATGTGAGTTTATGTTACATCTTGTGCTGATATTGATGAATATTCTGATATTGCATGCAAATATCTTGATCAAGTTAAAGAATGTGAACGTTTTGAAGCTGAGCTTTCAAATAAAGTTGACCAAAAAGAGTTTTCGTTACTTCAACATAGATATGATTATCTTCAAAAACATTGTCACTCACTTGAACTTGCTTTGCAAAAGAAAGTTGGCAGCTTTTCAAATGATACACCTTTGGAAGTAAAATTATCTGAGTCATGTCGATTACTAAACGAAAAAAGTCTTGATATATTGGATTTGAAAGCTCGGTTACAAGAAAAAGACATAGCAATAGCAGAGTTGAAGAAACTCGTTGCTAAGATGGGTGGGAAAGTTGTGGACCCTAGCGTTAAGGAACCAGTTGTTAGACAACCCAATGCCTCTAAAGTGAATAGATCCTCCATCTTGGGAAAACCATCTGCTTTCTCAAATTCTTCGTTTGCAAAACCTGTGTTTGCCCCCAAGATGGATGAAAAGGAAAGGTTACCACATACTCAACCCATAAGGAATACTGTAGCACCAAGCGTTAAGCACAATAATGTGATTAAACCAGGGATGTATAGAATGACCACTAAACCCACAAACAAAGTTAGTCAATCGCCTCAGACTTCTAGAAACACTAATACTCGTGTGTATTCTACTACAGGAGTAGTATCCACTACTAGTGTTAGCCGACCTTAGCTTAAGAGAACTCAAGTGAATGATAAGGTCTGGAAACAAAAGAGTCAAGGGAAGATGGAGGAAGTAGAAGAACACCCTAGGAATTTGAATGTTTCTAATAATAAAAAGCATGTAATCGCGTGTAATGATGATTTGAATGCTTTGCACGATTTGAATGCTTTGAATGTTAAATTTGTTTGTGTCAAATGTGGAAAATGTGCTAATGCTAATCATTCTATGTGTGCTATGAATAATGTCAAAGGCGTAGATACTAGAACTAAGAAGCAAGTTGCGATACCTATTAGTGCTAGTAAACCCAAATGCCAAGTGAACCATTCTGGTGCAACTCTCACTAAGAAAAGTAATGCATCAGACTCCACCACTAAGAACCCTAGAAGCAGAATTAGGGAATTATATGAGTCTGCTAGCAAGTCTTGGAAATGGTGGTTTGCAAATCAATGTCCTCCGGGATATAAATGGATGCCTAAAGTTAGGACAGAAAATGTGACAACGAGTGTTAGTATGCCTTTAATTGTTGTTAAGGACACTAATGATTCTACAATCACAACTACTGTGATAACCAATTTAGCAAATGCTTCATCGTGTTCTAACTCTTCTACAAGTGATACAAATAATTCTCTTCATACTTGACCACGGATGCACGAAGCACATGACGGGGAATCTCAAGCTTCTAATAAACTTCATGGAGAAGTTCCTGGGTACGGTCCGATTCGGAAATGATCAATTTGCACCGATCATAGGATATGGAGATTTGGTTCAGGGAAATATCACGATCAAAAGGGTATACTACGTCGAAGGGCTCAATCACAATCTTTTCTCAGTTGGTCAATTCTGTGATGCGGATTTGGAGGTTGCTTTCAGAAAGAAGACATGTTTTGTTCGTGATTATGATGGGAATGACTTACTTACCGGTACACGGGGTACTGATCTCTACACTATTTCACTTCAAGACACAACTTCATCAACTCCAATTTGCTTCATGGCTAAAGCTTCATCGACTCAGGCATGGTTATGGCATCAACGTTTATCTCATCTTAATTTTGATACCATCAACTTGCTTTCCAAGAAAGATATTGTGAGAGGCCTTCCAAGCTTGAAATTTATCAAAGATCATCTTTGTTCTTCTTGTGAGCTTTGTAAAGCTAAACGAAGTAGTTTCAAAACAAAAACTACACCAAGCTCTAAAGGACGGTTAGATCCTCTTCATATAGATTTGTGTGGTCCCATGCGTGTTCATACTATCAATGGGAAGAAATATGTTATGGTAATTGTCGATGATTACTCAAGGTACACATGGACTCACTTCTTGAGGTCCAAGGATGAAACACCCGAAGTTCTCATCAACTTCCTTAAACTGATACAACGTGGTCTTCAAGCTCAAATAAAAGTGGTTTGTACTGACAGAGGCACAAAATTTTTGAATTCAACTCTAAGAAATTATTTTGAAGCTGATGGAATTGAACATGAAATATCTATTGCTCGAACACCCGAACAAAACGGCGTTGTTGAAAGATGAAACCGTACATTAGTTGAGGCTGCTCGAACATTATTATCCGCTTCAAAACTTCCACTATACTTTTGGGCCGAAGCCGTGTCAACTGCATGCTACACACAAAACCGTTCCTTAATTATCCCAAGACATGAAAAGACACCATATCACATAATTCATGATCGAAAACTTTCACTCAAACACCTTCATGTTTTTGGATGTACGTGTTACATTATTCGCGATGATGAAAATCTAGACAAAATGAAAGAGAAAGGTGATGCATGTATTCTTGTAGGATATGCAACTCAGTCTAAGGGATATAGAGTTTACAACAAGAGAACATAGTTGATAGTCGAGACTATTCACATCCGATTTGATGAATTACAAGAAATGGCACTTGAACAAAACAGTTTAAGTCCTGATCCACAACGACAAACGACTTCTGTTCAGGGAACTCGGAACTCAAGACCACAACAATGAACCGTCAAGTTCAAAGTTGGTTCAAGGAAATGTTCCAAGAGCATATACGACAGTCAACACGACAATTGAAGAGTTGGAAATGTTATATGGACCAATGTATGATGAATATTTCACGAGGGATAAACATGTTGTATCGAAGCCTTCCGCTGTCACTCATGATAAGAATGATGATAACAACCATCGTCAACTAAATGATACAACTTCATCTACTTCAACACGGGTTGTTGCAGATTTACCTCCTCAAAATATTAAATTAACAACTGCTCCTACAACATCCACAACTACTGTCATTGCTCCAGAGAACACAAATTAAGCAAACAATGCATTATCTGACGAAGACGAATTTATCAACCCATTCGGTACACCGGTACACGAAACTGGAGAGTCTTCTACTCGCCATGTTGATCCGTCAAATATGCATACGTTCTACCAACGACACCCTTCAACACATCATTGGACCCGAGATCATCCTCTGGTTCAAGTAATTGGAAACCCTTCACAGCTCGTTCGTACAAGACGACAACTTGAAACCGATGGCGATGTTTGTATGTTCGCACTCGCCGTAAGTTCAGCTGAACCAAAAAACATCAAAGAAGCCATGGCTGATCATGCTTGGATTGAATCGATGACGGATGAACTTCAACAATTTGAAAGACTTAAAGTCTGGGAACTTGTTGACAAACCATACGATGTAATACCATTAAATCTTCGATGGATCTGGAAAAACAAGATGGATGAAGAGAACACGATCATCAAGAATAAATCTAGGCTAGTGGCTAAAGGGTATGGCCAGAAAGAGGGTATTGATTTTGAAGAATCATTTGCACCAATAGCTCGTTTGGAAGCGGTCAGGAGTTTCCTTGCTTATGCCGCACATAAGGGATTCATTGTCTATCAAATGGACGTAAAGACGTCGTTTCTTAACGATCCTTTGAAGCAAGAAGTCTATGTCATGCATTCGGAAGGATTTGTCAATCCTAATTATCCTGACAAGGTGTATCGTCTCTACAAAGCACTTTATGGACTCAAGCAAGCTCCAAGGGCGTGGTACGATGAGCTCTCGAAATTTCTTGTATCTAAAGGTTTCTCAAAAGGTTCTATTGATCTAACTTTATTCACTTATAAATATGGGGATGACATTTTGCTTGTGCAGATTTATGTTGAGACATTATTTTCGGGTCTACAAACCCAAAACTTTCAAAATGGTTTGAAAAAGTAATGCACATCAAATTTGAAATGTCAATGATGGGCGAACTAAAATTCTTTCTAGGAATTCAAGTTCATCAATCCCCAAGTGGTATCTTTATCAACCAAGCTAAGTATTGTCAAGAGATAATAAAAAGCATGGTATGACCTCATGTGACCCCGTTGGGATACCATTATCAACCACATCCCTAGATGCTGATTTGGAGGGAGATGCCATAGATCAAACGAGATATCGTTCCATGATCGGCTCCCTCATGTACTTAACAGCAAGCCGACCAGATATATCACATGCTACGTGCTATTGTGCACGATATCAAGCACGACCCACTGAAAAGCACCTCAAGGAGGTTATTCGGATCTTTCGGTACCTTAAGAATACCATTTAAATGGGACTCTGGTATTTGAGGGAAACCAGTTTCTTTCTAATGGCCTATTCAGATTCTAGTCCATGCAGGGTGTCTTGATACACGAAAAAGTTCTTCTGGTGGTGCACAAATTCTAGGTCAAGATAAGCTTGTGGGATGGTCTTCCAAGAAGCAGGATTGCACGTCACTGTCATCTGCCGAAGCGGAGTATGTGTTTCTATCTGCGTGTTGTGCTCAAGTTCTTTGGATGAGAACACAACTCACGGATTATGGCTTCCACTTTGATAAAGTACCTATGTACCGTGACTCAAAGTCCACCATAGCCATCTCCTACAATCTGGTATAACATTCACACACAAAGCACATTGATGTCAGATATCACTTCATTAAGGAACAAGTTGAAAGGGGTATCGTTGAACTATACTTTGTTGGAACTGATTACCAATTAGCTGACTTGTTTACAAAAGATCTTTCGAAAGAGAGGTTTGTGTATCTAGTTAGGCAAATTGGTATGAGATGTTTGACTCCAACAAAACTGGAGATTCTGGCAAAGAAGCCTGCTTGATTCATCTATCAAACATCTACATGTAAATATTAATAAAAAAAGCAAAATACAAAATTAAAAATAAAAAAATTCTTTGAAAATACAAAAAGATTCCTCTCGACATGTCTTTCAGTATTGATAATATGGACGTACCTAGAAATGTCGCTCAATAACAACACAGGTGTGTACATAAATCTCGAATGAAAGTTGTAAATATTTTTCAAAACGTGTCATTTCTATTTTTTAAAACAAAATGTCTATTTTGGACAATTTTTCCAACAACGGGTAGAGCAATCTATCTTGGGTTGAGCCTGTCACAAAACATTCAACGTTTTGAGCTCAACACAATGGCTTGTAATCACTTTCAGATTGCAACCCAGATCTATATTCACGGGGGAGTGTACGCTTTAGTGCTCTTACCCTCAACAAAAGAAGAGAAATCTTCTTACACTTGAGTGGATTTGTCAAGACATTCAAAGTCTATGAACTCAAGTTTTTGCTTTAGAAAAACCTTTTCGTCAAAAAGAATTGATTTTTCAAAAAGCGTTTAACATAATTTTTTCAAGAATTTTTCAATGATATTCAAAATCTTTCAAATATTGTGTGTTCAACAACTCCTATCCTCAAAAGTTTAATTGGATCATATCCTCGAAATGACAATTCCATTGGATCAATTTTTGAGGGGGAGCGTTCCAAAATTCATGTCAAGTTTGACACATTTTTCTCCCGAATATTTTCAAGACTATTCTTCAATATATTTTAATCAAATTTGGTATCTCTAATATCAAACGATTTTATATATTAGAGATAGGGGAGAAAATGTGATTAAAATGTGATCTAGAGACTCAAGCACTCATGGTTCCGATCAAATACCCACAACATCTTTAATTCACGACGTTATTGGTGTCAAAAGGGTGGTTAGGCTAAGTCCTATGATCCAACCAGAACCGGAGGGATATTCCCAGGGACAACCTAATAGATTATTAGAAGTCCTTAGGAAAGATGGAGTAGAATGTGAACGTAGCTGAATGCAGACTAAGTACTGATGCTAGCACTGTAACAATCACAACAAGGTACTAGTAATGATGTCTTGGTAAGCATTGAAGAGGTTGAAGAATGAAAAAGAAATGTAAGGATAAAGGGTCTAAAGAATGAAGTCCTCCATACAACTTAGGCAGAAACCGGGTCAACACATCATGGACCTAATGATGTATTATACAACCCTTCCCCAGCTAACTCAGGCTTCTCTCAAAAGAAGTTTGTTTTAGTGTCACGGAGATCAACACGACTTCTATTGACTTTCTCACTCCGATATAGTTGATATTGAATAGGTGGCATCTGTTCCAGCCTCCGACCACTAAATAGTGCACAAATCGAGTCTAGAGCCAAGAGATCAATCAAATCTCGCTAGGACACACGGATGACGATCAAGAGAGTCATTCGCTATATCCTTGCGATATTGCTAGAACACTCAGAGTGATACTTGATCAAGAGAGTCCTACGCTATATCCTTGCGATATTGCTAGAACAATCAGAGTGATACTTCCTAGTATTCACAATGATGAGTGAAATCCTTCCAGTGTTAACATCAAATAGCACTGCGGTAGGTCATGTGTAAGATTATTTATGAATTGAACATATGTAAAACTGAAAAGTAACAGTGGTTTGTTTCTTTATCGATTCAAACTCGTTTCAGGTTTCTATGCAACATCTTTATGGTCTTGCCAGAACATTCAGAGTGATATTTATTAATATTCACAGTGACGAATGGAAATCCTTCTAGCGTCAACATTAAACAGCGCTACGATAGGTAACTTGCGAGATTCTTATGAATCAAGCTTGTGTCAACTGGAAAGCAACAATGGTAAGATTCTTAATGAATCAAACTTGTTCCAGGAATTTGAATTGACGACTTTAATCAAGCGGATATTTATCCAATTGATTCACTCTTTATGTTCGCAGTCTTGCTTTGAGACGGTCGAGTAAAGAGAACGGCTAGTACAACTACGAAACCCTGTCAAGGAGGTTCTTAATTGAATCTACCTAATCACAGGTACGATATTTAATATCGTATAACGGTCTTCACCGACCGGAGGTAAAACGCTACCGATTTAGGACGAATGTCAAAGCCATTCAGTCCATGTCTAAGTTTTGTCTCGAGAATGTGACGTTACGGTGTACTCAGCAAAGTCAAAGATTCAAAACCACATTCTCATGCCCAAAGACATTCAACAATCAAGAAAGCTAAAAACTTCTGCAATTCTAATGATCAAAATCTTCCTTAACAATTAATATAGAGGAATGACCTCTATTCAAAGGAGATTGTTAGCAAGCTTTCAAGATAGTGCAAAGTATGAGCATGTGGATGAAGACACAAGATCGCAAGATGGCAAAGACAAGTCAAGAATGATTTGAAGATATCAAGGTTAAAGACAAAGTCGAATGACAACGACAAAGGCTCAAAGATCACAACATGAAGGAACAAGACGACTATTACACGTTCAAGACTCATTTATGACGAAATTCGTAATCTCCATTGATCTCCATATCAAAGAGGAATGACCTCACCTTAGGGGAGATTGTTAGCCTCAAAATATTGAGTCAAACAAGAATGTTCGGTCATACGTTTATATTGTAACATTTAGTAGAACATTGTAATAGTTAGTTAAAATAGTCATGACATTACGGGCTTGATGGCTAGCTTAAAAGGCATCTTTCAAGGTACTAAGCATTTATTCAAGCCCGACCCAATCAAACATATAGCCCATTATGCCACATGTAGGAAAGGCTATAAATACCCCTTCCTAACATGTTAGGAAGGGTGTGTGTGTTGGTTGATTCATTTTCTCTAATCTAATCCTCTATAAGTTTCACACACTTCTCACTCTTTTCTCTCTCTAGAATTCATCTTTTATCTACCTTTCTTTCTTGTTTAATCATCTAATATTATGGGACAACAAACATGTACGTGCGTGAATAACTTATAAGCAGTTTTCTATGATTTTCATACTTTATGATTCTAATTCCTCCAGCAAGATATTCAACTATTCATAAGAATTGCTATATCGGTCGGCAATATTTTTTGGAAAAAAAGTAAATTAGGAGCTGGAAGTTAGTGTTCGACAACCTTTTGCAAATGCACGATTAAGTGGATAAGCAATGCAATGTGTCTATTCACTTGCTTCGCTTTAGGTAAATTTATAGCCTTTCAAAATTAGGATTAAATGACGGACAAGGCCAAAGAAATTATTAACCAAACATATTAACCAAAATTGTCAATTTTCATAGACCACTCTACTTGTAGAATACAAAACATGAAACTAAATGGATGGCACATTAGTTGGACTAAAATTAAACATGCATTATAGACCATTACGAAATCTATTATGATTCTAATAGATATTCTAAATTATTTAATATAATTGGTTTGATTAGTTACTTTCAAATTCATATATTTTTTGGGTGAAGATGTTAAAATGTATATAAATGATATACATATTTTTTACATATAATTATATTGGTAAATGCGATTTATTATATAGTTTAGACTTTAGACTCATGTTTATTGGGTATTGACAGCCGTATTAGAACCATCTGAGATAATACACGACCTTGTAAACTGGTCCAAAGCCTGCTTGTTGAAATTTATAGCCGAATGAAAGTTATGTGCAGCAGGCTGTAATAGCCCGTCTGGAGTTTTATTGCAAAAAGCTCCATAACAAGGATACTGATTATAAGCAACGTCTAGATTATTTTAGGTCAACTACAAAAAGTAGAAAGAGGCACTAGGAGATTACATTTGGCCCATTTACTTATGAATGAGTCAACTGGTGTTTTTTATCACATAGATAAATCGAAAGAATGGGTCAAACGGTAAGAAAGTCGCTTAGTGTCTAGCTAGCATTCAACCTCCCGACTTGTTTTTATTCTGAGATTTCACACTTGACTATGGTAATATTGTTCTATTCATAATTACACTTCAATTCTACAATCTTTATGTTTGTCAAAAGAAAAAGGTTGGCGGGTAAATGACATGTTTTAACTGAAACACAAACTAACCCATTACCAAAAACAGTCTGGCCTGCTAATCTTGCCGCCTCTAACAAGAGCCAACTAACATGCATATCGCTTTTGTGAGTCACTTTTAGTGTCACAGTTGACCTAAAATGTCTAACAAAATACAGGAAAACCATCTTTCATTATTCCCACTTGTGGAATATCAATGTCATTCTCCTCTTCATCTTCACAAGCCACCACCTTCCCACCTTCTTAGCTATAAACTTGTAGAGCTCAACAAAGACCAAACCGGTCGCCATTGTTCATGTCGTGGCAATTTTAGGGATGATTCTTCCAGCTATAAATTTGACTCCCAACTTGCCAACTTTTGAAATGCTGTAATTACTTAGGGACAAAGCTGGAATGGTTAGGGAATGCTTCAAAAGTAGCAGGACTAGAGTTCCACCTTCATGTTATTACAAGGAGAGTCAACGAAAAGACAAAAACATGGTTCAGCAGTCTTCTTTTAGTTACTATGGCCGGCCAAGTGACAAGTGACTAATAAAAGTAGTAAATTAGTTGAGTTGGGACATGGACTAATGGTGCCCTTTATGCCTAACGATGTAGTGAAAGATTATATGAAGATATTTGATGAGGGATGTCTTCCTTATCTTTGGCCATCTATGAACAAATAAATTTGTGAACGGTTATTGTTGAAAAAGATTAACTTACGAGCATCATTTGTTGAATTCCAGTTCACGTGATGTTTTTCGGCTAGAATCACTATATATTAGACACTAGGTTCAAAAAATTACATTGAAGGTTTCGTAACCATGCTTATCTGTTGTAACTTCTTTGGGTTATTCAACACTACATTTGAGCAATATCTTTTATTTAAGACGTCATATAAGTTGGTGATAAACTTCTATACCTATCAAACCGTATATCATTTGGCCTTTGTCTTCACTATAAAAAGACAAAATAAAAATGAATAATATAAATTTTTTTGTGTCATAGTTTCCAGCCACTGAAAATCTGAAGGTCTCTTTATGGTTTATAACTTAAACCTTTGGAAGGCTCAAACAAAAACAATAACTCATCTTAACTGAACTAATACTATAAACATTTTATAATTATGGTAATGGGGTATACAGTGACTTCACATTGAATATCTTTTAAATAGAAACACTGCACCACCTATGTATAACTTATCTTGATGTGTATCTAGATTGACGTCAGCTTATTAATTTTATAAGTTTTTTATATCCGCTCACATGATTTATAGGAGCAGATGTTGATAACCCGTATTATGTGGTTGTAGTCAATAAGGAATATGGTAGCCGACAACCTTAAGTATATGTCGTTTGATACTTGTTAATAATTTATCTTATGTTACGAGAGTTTTGCAATTTCATTGTGATGTTTTCACGTTCTATTTTGAATGTTACACGAGACACTTACCACAATATTACATATTGTTAATTATTTACGACCATTCTCGCCGTTATGCGTGGGTACTCACCTAGTATATGGTAAAAAATACTTAAATAACTCATCTCTAATCACTTAAAAATTGAATGTTGAAAAGTTTTATCTCATTCACTTTAAGTTTTTACCTGTACAAAACCTTTTACTTATCAAACTTAACTTTAATTTATACAAAACCTGAACTTAGCGGTCTCAAAATGTATACTTCCTTAAGTGTTTGAGATCTCAAATTTACTTCCGACAAAAAATGTTAGTGATTTATGATTTTATGTTGGGCTAATTATTCAAATAGACCAAGTGCTTTGTCCATTTGACAAAAGCCCCATGCTACTTAAAACATCCAAAAATAGACCATGCGACTAAGCTACCTTATGCTACTTATTTAACTTTAATAAAATTACCAAAATGTCCCTATGTATCAATGTGTAAGATGCAAGTACAAGTTGTGTAAGAATGCGTAAGTATACTTTTTATGCGACTTTTAGTTTTTTTAATAATTTTTTTCTTATACTTTATAATTAACTAGCCTTAAGGCCCGCCCGTTAGGCGGCTAGCTTTAAATTAATATTTTAAAATAAATAATTAAAAGCCATAATGTAATATATAAATAACCAAAAGTTCATTTGTTTGTATTTTAATCATTTTTGAGTTTTTTGACAAAAAAAAAGTTGAACAACCGTGGTGGTATATAACGAAATTTAAACAACCGGACCTTTCTTTGTATGTTTATAATCTTTATTTTTTGAATGTAGGAATGTGTAGTTTTAACAAAGATTTGATAAAAACACAAATGTGTTAACATATATCGTGGGTTAAATTATGTTTATGACCGTGAGAAGCTAGAAAGAATTTAACCCACATGTTGTTGTTTTTTTGAACGACAGAAATATATTAAGAACGCTAGTGAAAATCAGATGTGGGTTAACAATGTTATTATGACCATGAGAGTACATGTTTATTAAGTTACATTCGCGGAATCGAACGCCCTAAGAGGAAGATTTCATTTGCTTTCTGTCAATCCAGTGAAATGCAGAATGCGATACTACTCCCTCCATCCTAATATTATTGTTCATGTTTTCTTTTTGGTATGTTCCAATTTAATTGTCCATTACTAATAATGTAAAATAATTTTGTAGCTTACAACTCAACTTTACAAAAAGTAAAACTTTGATGAGCTTACATAACTTTGTGTGAAAACTTTAGCAACCTATAACAAAAGACGTGGCAAGCTGGCACAACACATGTATAGCAAATTATATTATCTTCAAAAAGAAACTTTACAAAGCTTAATATGGCCATAAAGTTTTCAAGTATAAGCAGTTTCATGTTATAAATCAGTAGAAAAAAAAACATTTACATACCTGTTATCTATATGATTTGGAGGTTAGTAATTTAGTATCTACACTTATAAAGCTCTTCCCTATTTACGATTCTAGAAATATACACATGATGAAAAAAAAATTGCATTTGAGCTGATTTGGAATATATCTTTAGGCTTCATCTCATGTATTTTCTTCCATGTCTGCAATCATAGTAAAAAAAAACCTTAGAATCACTAAGCTTTATCATCCAAGGAGTATGTGGGTGAATAATCATAGGCAAGTTGTGTGCCAATAACCCGCTACATAAATTATGATATTTCATTATTCCACTGAGTTAATGATATGTCATAAATCAAATTAACAGTCATGATTTATGTAACACATCTGATTTGTTAATCCATTCAGCCCAAAACATGTTACAATTTTCTTTTCATAAGACGCAAAAAGAGCATTTAAAAGTTGTTAAGAAAATACATTAATTAAATTGTGTGGTTGTGTATAGTGAGAAATTACCGCGGGCTTCTTGCACCAAAGAAAAGACTGTCATTGTAATGTACCTGGTTGCTTGTAGTTTTGGGGGACAACGGAATGAGAGATTGCAGTGTCTCAGCTTCTGGATTTAGTGGATCATTTTCACTGGATAGGTGGTTGGGTCTGTTGCTTTGTCATAATGTCCCTGTTTTACATTACAAATCGATAAGAACATAGACATGCGAGCTTTAGTAAATTACTATTACCAACAATATATGGGTTGTTATTTTGGTAGAGTCACCTTTAGCTCCTGCCCAGTTTGATACTACCGTATTATATGTGTCATGAATATAAGCCCATAAAAATACATAACCCATCAGGAATAAAATTTATGTTATTATTCACACCTTCGAAGATTTTTTATGCTCTCCATCTCTTTGACCCAATTCGACGAATAGCCAAACTTCATTCCATATCCACTGGTTAACGTAATTGTGATCTAAAAAGTATAGCAACGTTCATCCGTTCATGATTATATTGGTGAAATTGTTTCAAAACGCAATCATTTAGTATATTGAAAAAGTAAGATACACAACTTACCTCATTCTTTCTCATCAGCAAGAATTAACTTCTGCATATTTTTCCTCAAGACATGCTCTAGATTCTTGGGACTTGGTTCCTACACAAAAAGTTTACTATTATAACGATGTGGCATATGTTTCGTCTAAGTTTCTTACTATTACTTATATTAGTCTATCAAAATGCTAATTTTGAACAAACAATGAAAAACTAAGATTAATGTTTTTAGCTTGAAAAAATATCGAGTTACTCAATAGCGTAGAAAAAAGTTCAACATAGACCCTTTCTTTAGCATAGACCCAATCAACCAATCACAACCATCCATTTTTTTCATCTAACAACAAAAATATATTTTTTAAAAACTCAATATCTCACAAACCGTTAATCGTTACGCAAAACGAAAAATACCATCGTGACTAGAATTAAATCATCTTTCAAAGGAGGGGCACATGTATATACTTTCGACAAACTTTTTTTCGACTTTTTTTCTTAAGTAACGTCTGATAGAATCATATATGATTCGTCACGAAACATTTATAAATCATATATGATTCATATCACGAATCATATATGATTTTCTGAAAATCATATATGATTCGTGACAAATCATATATGATTCGTGACGAATCATATATGATTCTTGACAAATCATATGATTCTCTCAGACGTGACTTAAGAAAAAAAGTCGAAAAAAAGTTCGTCAAAAGTATATACATGTGCCCCTCGATAGAAAGATGATTTAATTCTCGTTGTAATGATGTATCTTTGTCACTTGACGATTTACAGTTTGTGAGTTATTTAATTTTTAAGAAAAATGTGAAAAGTTAATTTAAATGAATGTGATTGGTTGATATGGTCTATGCTAAAAAGAAGGTTTATGTTGATCTCAACTCCAATAGCGTATATATCATTAAGAAACAATATTCATTAGTCCACAAAGTACTGAATAACTTCCAAGAAAATGCACACCTTTGAAAATTTCAATCATCACTTCTTGTACGATCTGCTACTATATCTATAAAAAGAAATTTCACTTAGGATAAAGAATGCCAATTATCCCAACAGAGAATGCATATTTCCCACTTGAACACGTGATTTGATCTAAAGCATAACAGTTTAATATAGTCCAAGCCAAGTGAGTTATCGAATTTTAACCATAATAAGTGGCATGTATGTTAATAAAGTGAATATAAACTCTTATATGAATGTAATAGGTTGAAACTTATAAGACATGTAACCTAATCTAGTAAAATGTTGGTGTATAAACTTGTTACACAGGCTCATATTAACAGAAAGAAGAAGAAGAGTAGTTACCTTCCATTGCTTAATGGTTTTTTCCTTAGTGAACATAAGAAAGAAGACGCCATTAAATTTTTTGCACCGTCTAAGTTTGTTTATTTTCTGCTCGATCTCCAAACTTTTTAAATACTTAATTTGAAAACAAAATCTAAAGATATAGCATTAAAAAAATCACAAAAAACTTTTGAACTTATTATGTACCTTGATTCATTCATATACTCATACATCCACCTATAAAATCTGTTCAACAAATATCATGAAAAAGGCTATTATCATCATAAGAAGTAGATGCCCTATATCATATCTATGCAGGGTCATATGTTTACGTATAACAATTTGCTATGAACATATTATAAGCATCATTTGAAATCTAAAAAAATTATTCAATTCAAATAAAAAAGAATGTAATAATTACCTATGAAAAACATATTCATGACTTTTATCAAACACCTAAAATGCAATAAGGTTTAAAAACAACAACACATTTCCTTAAAGAAAACTACATTCATGATGTATGACTTTCATCAAACACTTTATGGTATTTATTAAACATTAACCAAATGGAACTCAAATATATGAACGACGTAAATATACATATAATTACCAAAAAAGAATTGGAGCACATACATGGTTAAATTAACATACCTGATTAAAGAATTACGAATTAAACATTTTGAGTCATCTTAAGTCATTTACGAATTTGATTCATCACAAATCGTTTTGATTTATGTTTTGTGTTGTTGATTCAAAATTTTTTGTGGTAGGTGATGTTAATTGATCGGAGATTCGGTGACTGCTTGTGTTTATTCGTGATGTTTGATTGTTGGTTTGGTGGTTATATTTGGAAAGGAGTAAATGCCGAAAGCTATGTTAAAGGTGAGACGTCGATTATCTTACATTGGACAGGTGTCATTTTTTAAGATTTTTTGTTTGACGATGAGTTCTAAAAAAGCTTATTTTATATAGTAGGTAGATATTTAAACTATTTTTATGCGACTTTTTTGTGTTAAATTTCTTTTTACTTTTTCATTTTAAATAATATTTCTCCCATATGTATATAAATCCCGACAGCTTCTCATTCCCCAATACCCCAAATCCACAGTAACTAAATAACCTTGCTCAGATCGGTTATGAATAGGTTCCAGTCACTTGTCCACCAACCTCAACCTTTTGCCTTGCTGCACCACATAAAAAGTTATTTGTTTTGATAAAGTGTCTCTTTTTTGCATATCCAAATTAATTTTCATAGGATGAGCAAATATACAAAGCACACAGTAACCTAACAGATAATAGTTACTTGATGGAACCCGCCACTGGTCCATGAGAGAGTCTGTTTGCAGAATCTGTTGGAAGGGTATCAACGTTATAAGAAATTTATGCTAAATAGATGTAACATATGAAATAGAAAAGCATGTTGAGAAATAACCTACCAGCAGGGCCGGACCTGGGGCTGCGCGAGGTGGGCGACCGCCCAGGGCATCAACCAAACCGAGGGCATCAAATTTCTGGTGTCACGCTTATATACTGAACTTTTTTTCGGCTAGATCTTAATTGGGAAGATGAAGTTACAATGGAATTTGATTGGTTTAAACTAAGAAAGAGAAACCTTTTAGTTGTTATGTTGACCTTTATCACGTGGCCAAATTTTTTTTTCTTCACAGTAAGTAACTAACGATTTTTAGTTCAAACATTTACTATAACTAGGTGAGTACCCGCGCATAGCTGCGAGAATGATCGCAAATAATTAATAATATGTAATATTGTGGTAAGTGTCTCGTGTAACATTCAAAATAGAACGTGAAAACATCACAATGAAATTGCAAAACTCTCGTAACATAAGATAAATTCTTAACATGTATCAAACGACATATACTTAAGTTTGTCGGCTACCATATTCCTTATTGACTACATCCACATAATACGGGTTATCAACATCTGCTCCTATAAATCATGTGAGCTGATATAAAAAACTTATAAAATTAATAAGCTGACGTCAATCCAGATACACATCAAGATAAGTTATACATAGGTGGTGCAATGTTTCTATTTAAAAGATATTCAATGTGAAGTCACTGTATACCCCATTGCCATCATTATAAAATTTTTATAGTATTAGTTCAGTTAAGATGAGTTATTGTTTTTGTTTGAGCCTTCCAACGGTTTAAGTTATAAACCATAAAGAGACCTTCAGCTTTTCAGTGGCTGGAAACTAGGACACAACAAAATTTATATTATTCATTTTTATTTTGTCTTTTTATAGTGAAGACAAAGGCCAAATGATATACGGTTTGATAGGTATGGAAGTTTATCACCAACTTATATGACGTCTTAACTAAAAGATATTGCTCAAATGTAGTGCTGAATAACCCAAAGAATTTACAACAGATAAGCATGGTTACAAAAGCTTCAATGTATTTTTTTTAACCTAGTGTCTAATATATAGTGATTCTAGCCGAAAAATATCACGTGAACTGGAATTCAACAAATGATGCTCGTAAGTTAATCTTTTTCAACAATAATCATTCACAAATTTATTTGTTCATAGATGGCCAAAGAGGAGGAAGACATCCCTCATCAAATATCTTCATATAATCTTTCACTACATCGTTAGGCATAAAGGGCACCATTAGTCCATGTCCCAACTCAACTAATATACTACTTTTATTAGTCACTTGTCACTTGGCCGGCCATTGTAACTAAAAGAAGACTAATGAACCATGTTTTTGGCTTTTCGTTGACTCTCCTTGTAATAACATGAAGGCGGAACTCCAGTCCTGCTACTTTTGAAGCATTCCCTAACCATTCCAGCTTTGTACCTAAGTAATTACAACATTCCAGAAGTTGGCAAGCTGAGAGCCAAATTCATAGCTGGAAGAATCATCCCTAAAATTGCCACGTCAACAAAAATGGTGACCGGTTTGGTCTTTCTTGAGCTCTACAAGTTTATAGCTAAGAAGGTGGGAAGGTGGTGGCTTGTGAAGATGAAGAGGAGAATGACATTGACATTCCACAAGTGGGAATAATGGAAGATGGTTTTCCTGTATTTTGTTAGACATTTTAGGTCAACTGTGACACTAAAAGTGACTCACAAAAGTGATATGCATGTTAGTTGGCTCTTGTTAGAGGCGAGAAGATTAGCAGGCCAGACTGTTTTTGGTAATGGGTTAGTTTGTGTTTCAGTTAAAACATGCCATTTACCCGCCAACCTTTTTCTTTTGACAAACATAAAGATTGTAGAATTGAAGTGTAATTATGAATAGAACAATATTACCATAGTCAAGTGTGAAATCTCAGAATAAAAACAAGGCAGGAGGTTGAATGCTAGCTAGACACTAAGCGACTTTCTGCCTGTTTGACCCATTCTTCTGATTTATCTATGTGATAAAAAACACCAGTTGACTCATTCATAAGTAAATGGGCAAAAATATAATCGCCTAGTGCCTCTTTCTACTTTTTGTAGTTGACCTAAAATAATCTAGACGTTGCTTATAATCAGTATCCTTGTTATGGAGCTTTTTGCAATAAAACTCCAGACGGGCTATTACAGCCTGCTGCACATAACTTTCATTCGGCTATAAATTTCAACAAGCAGGCTTTGAACCAGTTTACAAGGTCGTGTATTATCTCAGATGGTTCTAATACGGCTGTCAATACCCAATAAACACGAGTCTAAAGTCTAAACTATATAGTAAATCACATTTAACAATATAATTATATGTAAAAAATATGTATATCAATTATACATTTTAACATCTTCACCCAAAAATATATGAATTTCAAAGTAACTAATCAAACCAATTATATTAAATAATTTAGAATATCTATTAGAATCATAATAGATTTCGTAATGGTCTATAATGCATGTTTAATTTTAGTCCAACTAATGTGCCATCCATTTAGTTTCATGTTTTGTATTCCACAAGTAGAGTGGTCTATGAAAATTGACAATTTTCGTTAATATGCTTGGTTAATAATTTCTTTGACCTTGTCCGTAATCCTAATTTTGAAAGGCTATAAATTTACCTGAAGCGAAGCAAGTGAATAGACACATTGCATTGCTTATCCACTTAATCATGCATTTGCAAAAGGTTGCCGAACACTAACTTCCAGCTCCTAATTTACTTTTTATCCAAAAAATATTACCGACCAATATAGCAATTCTTATGAATAGTTGAATATCTTGCTGGAGGAATTAGAATCATAAAGTATGAAAATCATAGACAACTGCTTATAAGATATTTACGCACGTACATGTTTATAAGCACTATGCCCGAGACAACAAGCGCAAAAAGGGCGCTTTGTTTTTCAAATGTTGTATCCTCGTGAAACTTGTAAAAGTATACTCACATAATTAGAGTTCTTAAAGTCTAAAATCCAAACAAGCTGGAGAAGTGCTATTACTTACTGTTGGTATCATTTAATATAATACGAAATTCGTTAGTAGCGTATTTTGTTTTGCTACCGCTCCTTGTATTAATCTCAACTCTATGCAGTTTTCTACCGAACGATGTGGATTATAGTAACTTATAAAGTCAATTTATACACATCTTACAACCACATCTTATACATATCTTACAACCACATCTTAAACACAACTTAAGTCCACAACTTAACTGACTTTTCTTTAAGCTTATTTTGCAGCTTAAGAGCTTATATGACGTGGCTCTATACTATGTTTCTGAAAATGGCCAAGAAAATATAGCAACTTAATTGACCTTAAAATGCATCAATCAAACAAAGAGCACAATTTTTAATACACTTAAAAACCATATAATTAATAAACAAATTTAACTAACACTTATAACCATCAAACAAAAAACAAAAAAGCAGAAAATTCAACACATCAAGACCCATTTATCAGAAAACCAAAAACCCTAACCCGACGTGATCCTTAATACAACTAAGTAGAAACAACTTCAATTATAAAAAAAATTGCATAAACATATAACAAACCAACCATAATATCATTATATGTACAAAATTAGGAAAAAAAACTATCCACCTTCAATTTGCATGTATCTTGATCCCATACGCATATATCAATATCATGAAATACACAACGTGAAAGTCAATAACCTCAATATCAGTTCATATCAAGGTATAAAGTTACCAAAAAAAAAAATTCTACCCATCATTTGAGAATGAAAACAATGATACCATAGTAAATAAAGTAAACATTAAGTGCCCATATTCAGACTTCACACTTGTAGGTGTATACGGGCATCATCATCTATAATTGATTTAGTCTTTCTTGATAATAGACCCCAAAAGCCTCCTGGTTAATTGGTCTTACCAATCGTCGTATAAGCATAGGCAGTAGAAACCTACTTCAACACATACCCTGCAAAGTAGGATAATGGTATACACAATGTAACTCAGAAAGATCAAGTCAAGATTTTGATTTAAAGATTTATTTCTATTAAAATACAAAAAGGGATAGAATACCATGTTAATTATGGAGTCCGAACACATATTGTTTCCATGTTATGATAGAAATGCCTCGCATGCAATAGGAATATAAGCGCCGGCCACCACCCTGACGCCATTATAAAAGATAAGCATTTACTATATGAACAAACTAAACACAAATATAAAGAAAAACAACCTTAGTTAACATTGTCGTGAAAAACTATAACGATGTGAATAGGGGGTTAAGGTGAAAAAAAAGAACACACCTCAAGATAATGATCAACATTCTTTTCATTTGTTGTTGTCATTTCTAGTTATTGCAAACGATGTTTGTTTTTTCTTTGAATGAAATGTACATGATGGTTGTTTATATAGGCGTGACGAATTCAATCTTTGAGTTTCAAACAAGTATTTTTTTTTCCGTCTATGCATATTAGTTGTTTCGATATGTGTTTTGATTTTCATAATGGTTTTGATATTGTTCCTTAAAATTGACACACGCTATACTCTATATAGATTGTTAGTGTTTTTAACTTTTGAATTAGTCAAATTTTCCCGATTTTCGGTGAATAAACATGATCTGTTCAACATCGCCATATGTGTTAGTTTTTTCAATTTTTCAACTTTCAACTTTCAACAATTGGGATAGACTATTTATAGGGTATATAGATTACTAGCATTAAAGAATATTACTAGCAGATTGTTTTGTTTTTAAACTTCATAGAGTATTAACACTATATATTCCAAATACATGATGAACTCTTTTTTAAATTTTCAAAATAAAACATCGAAATTATTGTTGTGGTTTATAATTTTTTTTTACCAATTGAATGAACGTGAAGATCGGTTTAAAGTGACGTTCATTTTCACGAATTGACAATTATGTTTTGTATAGTTCCACTTTTGTGATAACAACCAATTCAAAATTTGTTCTTATGACACACTAGCAGAATACCCGCGCGATGCGGCGGCGGGTACCCTGTAACTAATAAAAAAAGGTAAAATATGATTCTTGTCAGCTTGTCAGGTCTGGTTCGCTTATTTGCATAGTTGTCGGTCGATTTTTTCAGTTTTTGATTAAACCTGTTGACATGGTCCGATTTTAAAACCATATATACCACCAACTTGTAAGCTATATAAAGTTTCTTTTTTGTTTTCTAATAGTTATAAAATATGTATAATAAAATACATTATTCAATTTAGGAATATTTTTCAAATATTATTAATTAGGATGTTTAACATATTAATTAATGTGTATTTGTAACATATGTTTTATAACATGTATTAATTAAAATTAACTTTAGTAACGTGTTGGTAATGTTTTTTTGTAATTATTATATGCTAAAATAGTTGTGAATTTGGCTTTTGAACTTGTATTACTTAAATTATTTTGAGTTGGTGCATTAAAATGGTGTACATCATGTTGTTTTAGTTGTACTATTTAATTTTTGTGTATTTATGGTAAAAAGAGTGCGTAAAATAGTTTATATTTTATAGCAGGATACCCGCGCGTTGCAGTTACGGATACCTTATAATTAAAGTTCAAGCACAAACAAAATAAAAATGACCAACCAAATAGCTTGAAGAAAACAAAAAGAAAATAGTCTAGTCCCACTCTATTTCATTTTCGGATACCTTTTATTAGTTGGTCGAAAAACCAGAGGCGACTTCAGGTTCTGGATGACTCCGTTGGTCCGATCTAAACCATTTGAACTATCATCTTGCCATATAAATTTTACGAAAATTTATATGTTTTATTAGTTTGTACTATATGGATTATAACATATATAGTTTAAGTATTTTAAAAATAATATTAATGGGTGTATTTAAGTTATTTTTTCTTGTACATTATGTTTTATTATATGTATTGACTAGCTTAAAGACCCGTCTAACGCCGGGACTATTTTAAAGAGTGATTTTTGTAATAAAAAATATGAAGATGTCAATATTCAAAACATGAAACGGGTTCGCGTAATATATTAAAACAGTAATATAAAAAACATGGAGTATTAAATAAGCAAGTAAAGTTTTTAACAACAATAAAAGTAGTATTCAAACCCTTATTATCTTCAAGCATGCTTTATGTGAGTCTATTTAAGTGAGAAGACAATCTCCATTACGCTAACACCTAAATTAAAACAATAGTTAAGATTAATAGACATTACTTTTGTAAACTAATAATTTAAAATGTAGTAAATTACATACCCTCATAAACTTTTGATTAAAGTCCATGTAACACTTCTTTGTAAACTACATTTACAGTCATGTTACATACATTCCTATCTGAATTAACGGATGTTTATATTTAAAAAAAATAACGGATGTTTATATTTTAAAAAATGAAACGGGTTTTGGTAATAATATAAAGAACATGAAATATTCGATAAGCGTTTAACTGTGTAACAATCCTATAATTAGCCTACCATGTATTATAGTCTCCACCATGACATATATGAGAACACATAAAGTGAAAAATCAATGCACATTCTCAACCGTAGAAATGCCATAGATTCGTTTACTTATTTTTCCAAACAAAATCACTTACTTTTCATATATTAGTTATAATTATTATTATTTTAAGACACATTTTAAAATAAAGATGACATACGAATAGAATTGTGTTGTCCTACCCATTTACATCACATTTAAATTTCGATTTGATTAATCATCACAGTTAGATTAGAGTGATATATAAGAAGAGACTTGTGTTTTCCTACCCGTTTACATCATATTTTAAATTTCGATTTAATAAATCATCACAATAAATTAAGAGTGATAACATAAGAAAAGGCTTTTAATGTCCTACCCGTTTACATCACATTCAAATTTACATTTGATCAATCATCACGATTATATTAAGAGTGATACATAAGAAGAGACTTGTGTTATCCTACCCGTTTACATCACATTTAATTTTGTATTTGATCAATCATCATAGTTAAATTAAGAGTGCTGCAAGTGCTCAAATCATACCGCAAGCTCATATTATCAGTAGCTCGAGACAATCCTGCAACCAAAAAACCTAACAAAATCACTATAAATACAAAGTAAAAAACTAAACATCTATATCAAATCATACGGGAAGCTCATATTATCAGAAGCTCGAGACCAAAGTATAAAACAAAACATCTATATATTGGAAGGTTTGTAGGAAGTCATAAAAAAATGTATCATTAATGTACATGTTAGAAACATGAAGAAGTAAAAAGATATTGCCAGCCAGTACTAATTAACTTACGTTAGGATTAAGTTGGATATGAGTCATTTACTTGTTCAATATTAATTTGGTTGTGTATTGTTTCAAACATGTAAAAAGTTAACTAAAAAACAAAGATAAAATGAAACACATCAAATGAGTCTCACTTATAAAGTTTGGAACATATCAGTATCTTCATATCTATTACTAATGATTAGGAAAAATTGCTAATACCAATGATACACTCGCATAGCCAAATTACCCACCCCAAGCTCCATATTATTAAACCTGTAAGAATCAAATATAAGCACAATTAAGTTTGTTAGAAAGTGAGACTTTTGAACACATAGCTTGAATTTGTTCTCACGTTCCAACTCTAACTGATAAACTGTTTTTAAATGGTTATATAGGGGAACAGAAAGTGCAGCTAAGAGAACTGCAGATGCTATCAGTCACATATCGAAAAAGACTACAGAACATAAATAATTAGTGGTTACATATCTTATTTTAACAAAAGTAATTAGTGATATGATCAACCGTTTGTTAAGCCTAGTCAAAGGGACACATTTTCCATACAAAGATACCTGTAAACAAATCCCCCAACCCCATGGCGCACACGTGCAAAACCTATAAAGGAGTTATACCCTACATTCCACGTGTTACATCAAATATTCCTTTGTAACGTATGTCTCTACAATACAAACACGTGAATGGCGAAGGGATATAGTTACGGTATTTAGACAGTTGCATTATGATCCAATAGACGTTTGATATCTTGAAATCAGCTTAAACAACAACCAAGTCCAACTCCTAACCACTTGAAAATCCACTACTACCGTAATTGAAACAAAATATACTGATAACAACAGACGGGCAAGTATGGTGCAATCGAGCTCACGATCAACATGGCCTCAAAGTTTCTAGCTTTTTTTTCTAAACCGCAAATTAATCAAGTGTTAGACATAAGATGAGCGAATACCTATGATTGGGCAGTCTCGATACGGCGTCTAAAAGTAAATAAAACTTTATATGTAGTTAGAATGTACCTCTAAAGCTCGCTGAATACTTCTTATTTGCAAACTTCGTCTATAAATAACCTTTCCCTAAGAAACCCGTCTACAAAAGGATCTGGATTACGAATCCTCTTCATAGGCTGAACCTCATCATGACTGTCTTCACCTGTCATGGAGGCAACATCTCTAGATTTCAATTGCATTCGGTTGATATGTTTCGCAGACCTCTACTCTCTTTTGCGAGCTCAAGGGGATAACTACCTACACCTTTACCACAAAGTACACTTTATTATAAAATTCACCAGCCAAGTGATTGACATACAAATAAGGTCATGGTACCGCAAAGAATATAAGTGATAGGAATAAAGAAACTAAGTTAGGATGGACTGTAGAATGTTAGGCCGGATAAGATTGTACATCCTTGAATCTTGTTCTCACCAACTCTAAGTGAGAAACTGTTTTTAAATGGTCATATAGGGGAACAGAAAGTGTAGCTAAGAGAACTGCAGAGGCATATCGAAGAATACTACAAAACATAAATAATTAGTGGTTACATATCTTATTTTAACAAAAGTAATTAGTGATATGATCAACCGTTTGTTGAGCCTAGTCAAAGGGACACATTTTCCATACAAAGATACCTGTAAACAAATCCCCCCAACCCCATGGCGCACACGTGCAAAACCTATAAAGGAGTTATACCCTACATTCCACGTGTTAAATCAAATATTCCATTGTAACGTATGTCTCTACAATACAAACACGTGAATGGCGAAGGGATATAGTTACGGTATTTAGACAGTTGCATTATGATCCAATAGACGTTTCATATCTTGAAATCAGCTTAAATAACAACCAAGTTCAACTCCTAACCACTTGAAAATCCACTACTACCGTAATTGAAACAAAATATATTGATAACAACAGACGGGCAACTATGGTGCAATCGAGCTCACGATCAACATGGCCTAAAAGTTTCTACCTTTTTTTCTAAACCTCAAATTAATCAAGTGTTAGACATAAGATGAGCGAATACCTATGCTTAGGCAGTCTCGATACGACGTCTAGCAAGCGGAAGAAAGCGTTGAAAAAGCGCATCAACAATAAGCTTAACAGCACTTCCAGCCTTCATCTTTTTTCACATAAATAAATAAACCCAAAATCAATTGTTTTTACTTCATGATCAAGCTTAAAGATCCTGCAAATCAAAAACCCAACTCGTTAATTACACTAAAATTAAACTTAAATTCCAACTAATCAAAACATAAAAACCTCCGAATTTTTTATATAAATCTCATGTACCTGATTAAAAGAAAGATGAAATTGATGGTTGAAGTATTTATTATTATGTGATCTTGAGGAATTTAATTGGATGTATTTTATTATGTTTCACCATTACTGACGTCAGCAAAAGCTCTACTGTCTGTTTACTGTCAAATTACCAAATGTACCCTCCTCCTTCAATCGGATAACAATTAGCTAAAGGTTTTAGACAATGTAACTTACAATTATAGAGAAAATATTGTCGTAGCCGAAATCAAGAATCCTAAACCTGAACCTGCTAAACAAACTAATAAAAATAATAAAGGTTATATGAACAAAAAATTCAAATATGTGTTATGATGATAAATCAGACATTATATTCATAGATTAAGAGACCAAAATCCCAGAACACTAACTCATACAATCTATTTGATTAATGCTGTTGCATGAATGGACTTAAATCCATCCAATTCTTGGCAGCATTAAAATGATCAGCAATCCATATTGTTGTGCAAGCAATTAGATCCATGTTGTTGCATGAATGGACCTAAATCCATTCAATTTTTGGCAGCATTACAAAGAAGGAGTTAGATAAATGCTGTTGCATGAATGTACCTAAATCCATTCAATTCTTGGCAGCATAAGAGATCAAGAATAGAGTTTTAGGGATCTAAAAGATTGCACAAACATGGAGGCAGAACATTGGGAATTTTGTGCTGCAAATATGGTGTCGGGGTGCTTATATAGGTTTTAGGTTTAGAGTTATTTTAGGGCAGGAGCATCCTGGGCTTTACAAAACGTGTATTATCCATAATGGCCATAAAGATATTTCCTAAGTTAACAAATACGTTTTGTAATTTTGAAATTCAAAATTTTTTGAATTTTTTGAAACAGACGCTGGATGTATAGGATTATTATTTTTGGAAACTGGTTTATGAGTTGTGCATTAAAAATCTTGTACATTTGTGCCAATTTAGGAAACAAATTAAATTTTTTGTGCTTTAAAATACTTGTAAATTATTTTGGTTTATTATATAAAATAGATTATATTTAAAATTAAAAGACATTTAATGAATGAATGGTTTGTAACATAAGATTCATAAGTTGTACATATATACTTAAAGTTAACTTTTGTGCATTTTACAATTGTATTATAAGATTTAAGGGTTGTACCACTTAATATTAAATGAGGAGAGAGATATCAATCTCTTTTATATGTGGTATAGATATATTTCATCACTTTTACAATCATCAATGTGGTTGATAAATCTTGCAAATATATTGTAAATATTATTTGTGGAACAAAATATGCAAGATATTTCAGTCATAAAGGTTGAATGAAAATTGTGATTGAATGTAACCACATGAACGAAATTTAAAATTAACTCTTATTGTAAAATATGAATAATAGAATATATATAGTTTATTTTTTTAGTATACGGGTTTCGATAGGGGCATTTTCTGATTGTTTCGCCCAGGGTATCATATACTAGAGACCGGCCAACTGCAAGGATATTGGGGGATTTCTTGCGGAAAAACTATACCTGCTCAAAATGATAGAGCAAGGATAAATACACCTTGCATAAGACAAAAGACGCGTTGGTGATTGTGGGCCCATATTTGAAGACAGCCAGGGGCGGGACTATTTAGAAGGTGTTTGGGGGGGGGGGGGGGGGGGGAGGGGGCGGCGCCCCCCATAGCTCGTAAAAAAAATCAAATTTTAGTGTAATTTTGTTTAGGACCATTTTATTAAAGTGCACCCAATCGTAAAATCGAATTGCCCCCACTCGAAAACAAAATAATGTAATAACTTTCAAATTGCCCTCCAAAAGAAAAAAATAGCGTAAAAAACTTATATTTCTATCTTTATTTTGGTGTATACAACGAATTTTGTCCAAAATTTTTTTTTGCCCCCACTCCGCTAATTTCCTGGTTCCGCCACTGAAGACAACCATCACTTCCATCCATCTTCGGTCACTAACAATCTGTACACGAAATGTCGAAATGTAAGCCATTATGATAACAACAGTTTCAGTGGTGGGTTTGATATGTGTGGGAGAGATGTGAGAGTGTGTGACATTTGTAATCATTAATGGTGTAAAGTGGTACTTGCATACTGACCCGAAAAAACGTGACCCGAAAAACGTGACCTGAAAATACCCGACCCGTAAAACCCAACCAGAAATTCCAGTATAAAAAACTCCCTAGTAATTGTGTGTGCTTACTCTGTTTTTTTTTTAAACACAAGTCGCATAAAAAGTAGTTTAAATATATTAATTATAAAAGTATTTTAAAAAAAAATTATTAAAAAAAGTAAAAGTCGCATAAAAAGTACACTTATACATTCTTACACAAGTTGTACTTGCATCTTACACATTTATGGTGAATAAGGACATTTTGGTAAATTTGTTAGAAGTTGCATAAGTAGCATAAGGTAGCATAAGGTTGCATAATGTTGCATAAGGTAGCTTAAGGTCGCTTGATCTACTTTTGGAATAAATAAGTGTTAGGATTAGGGGCTGCTAATCATATGCAAATATCGGCAAATAAAGAACATGGGAACCAAAAATCATAAGGCGGTGTTTGGGAGCACAAAAAGTTGCTTATCTTATTATCAAAGCTCCACCAAATACAAATACAGAAATACTCTTTATAAGAGTTAACAAATCGACATACATTTCCTACTACTGAAGTTACTAGTAAAAGACTAAACTACCCTTAGTACAAATTACAAAAATACCCTTATGACTAAAATCAAATATCTAACAATCTCCACCTTGACTTTAGCTCCTAAGTAGCACCATACTTCAACTCCCGTCGAAACTTCAAACCAAACGAATCATTCATCTTCAAACCAAACGAATCATTCATCTTTAAATTCAAGTTTCCAATTTCCAAACGCTAGAGATACTAGCCAAATTCAAACAAATGATCGAATCCGAAAACGATCCAAAACCAATCCAAATGATCGAATCTGAAAACGATCCAAAGCAAACCCAAAATGGATCGAACCTGAAAACGATCCAAAGGAAATCCAAATGGATCGAACCTAAAAACGATCCAAATCAAACGCCGATGTATTCAAATACGAACTACCAAATGTTAACCGACAAATTTCAAACTCGGTCAACCAAACAACCAAATCGGCACAAACGATCTTCACAATCAAACTCGGGCAACCAATCTTCAAACACCCGACAAACGAAGATCCAAAAATTTTCAAATTCCAAACGATCGAACAAACTTCAAACGACATGATGATAATCAAGTCTTCAAACACCAAATCGATCTTCAAATTCCAAATACCAAATTCAAATTCTAATAGTCCACTTATATGACCGATATAAGAATTATGACCCAAATTCAAACTTATTATCCGTACCAAACAAATTCAAATTAATAAATAATTTGACGAACAGGCGTAAATTCAAACGCCCAAAATATGATCCGGATAATAATTCAAACGACCCACTTATACAATATAAGGATTACGGTCCAAATTTCAAATTCCAAGCTAATGGCCCACGTATCACATACGAATTACTGCTCAAATTCAAAACAAACCCAAGTTCGAATACCAACCAAACCGATTCAAAGAAACCAACACCACCCATCGATGATCTCATACCCATATCGCTACAAATAGCAAAACTTCAACTATAAACACTAATCCAAATTCAAAGTCCTGCCCTAATTCAAACAAAATCATAAGTCTAACGAGGAGAACATATCAAACAACGAATAAATCGCTCCACCGTACAAAAGGAAGTACCAAGCCCTATATTTACTATGCAGGGAACAAACGGGGTTTACCATGTAACAAACAACTTCCTTATCAACTCCTAAAGCAACAACCCACACCTAATTCACAAAACCTAGTTGTGATTACTAACAAATCCTAATCAACAAACCCTTTCAAAACAAACCCTTCAATCTATCTAATAAGCGGAAGCAACAAAAGGAACAAATTACGAAACAACAAACCTGATAATTCCAAACTAATCGGCAGCTACCACCAAACCTAAATCAAATTCAAAAGATATCAAGATATTGAATCTTGAGATCAACCACAAGCTAAAGCCGATTCACGAAATCAGGAAACCCAAAACAAATCTAAAACCCCAACCAATTGCTTGCTTCAAATCGATGATCAACCGGCTCTTGATACCAATTTGTTAGGATTAGGGGCTGCTAATCATATGCAAATATCGGCAAACAAAGAACATGGGAACCAAAAATCATAAGGCGGTGTTTGGGAGCACAAAAAGTTGCTTATCTTATTATCAAAGCTCCACCAAATACAAATACAGAAATACTCTTTATAAGAGTTAACAAACCGACATACATTTCCTACTACTGAAGTTACTAGAAAAAGACTAAACTACTCTTAGTACAAATTACGAAAATACCCTTATGACTAAAATCAAATATCTAATAATAAGTAGCTTAGGGTATTTTGACAAATGGACTTCATCATTGGTCTATTTGGATAATTAACCTTTTATGTTATTATTTGGTTAAACTAAAGCTAACTAGTTCGAGCCTCATTAAGTGTGTATATTTAGGGGTGCTTAAGGAAGGGTCGAAAACGGTCACGTGATTAACTCAATGAGACCGCGTACATCTGAATAAATCGAATAATCTAAATAGGGAAAACCACATCTATTTGCCCGTTTAGTTGATGTAATACTTGATACGATATATGTTTGAAGACCATATTTACTACCGTACTACAACATAAGTTTTTGGAGGGGCGGGCCTTCGGAACCTCAGCTACCACGCGTCGCTGAAAGCTAGTTAATGAACCCGGATTTTGAGACCTTTGATACCCTTTTCGCCTTTTTTGGTCATTCAGTGGTTAAGTGGTTTCGGGTCTGTGCGTGCATGCATCTCTCTGGATATTCCTTTATGACGCCTTGCTCAGTGCTCCAAACGCGCGTCTTCAGTTGACACATACTTCTCATGGCATGTCCTTTAAGGTCTTCATTCTATGAATGTCAATAATACTGATCAGAAGTTACCCACTTTGGATGTGGCATTATGCATTTTTTCCTGTATCGACCAAGTTGTCCAAGGATGCGTCTCCTTCTAGCACGCGCACAATCTGTTACAAAATCATATAACATGTATGAGTTGCTGTTCCATAGTTTTTTATGGCAAAGCTGCACGTAAAATATATCACAGAAACTACATGTTTTTTTACTTGCAAATGTGAAATTAGCCATTTTTGAACTCATATAACCTTATAAGCTCCCTAGAAACATAAATGAGCAATAAGTCAGTAAGGACATGCAAGTATATACCTGTTTCATTTTCGGTCGTATTCTTGCAGAATGCTTAATGGCAGAAGCTGCACATGCTACCATGCGATGCATCTCTTCTCGGTTGTACTTTTTTCCCAAACGTGGATCGACAAGCTCTTCAAAACTTCCACCATTTGATGCATGCATTAGTATAGGCCTAGCCTAAAATCACAAGAAAGTATGAAATGAAACATCTTAGTTTTTGTTTAGCATATTGTTCAATTCGTTGCTAAATGCAGTTTTTGAACATGCGGCCTCATTGATTAAGTTTTTACGAGGGATGAAATTATACCCAATCAATCAAATTCTCATCATCGCTCTGTCTGTCTATGGGCCGTCTTCCTGTAATCAGTTCCAACAGCACAACTCCGTATGAAAATACATCAGATTTCTCTGTAAGTTTACCAGTGGATGCATACTCGGGTGCCAAGTACCTATTAGACATTAATTAGTCAAGTGATATTGTTTAAATCTTGAACGAAAAACAACAGGAATACATATTAGACATAAGTTTGTGTACCCGAACGTTCCCATAATTCTTGTTGACACATGAGTGATGGTTTCAGACGATAACTTTGCTAATCCAAAATCCGCCACCTGATCCATAAGAGACTTATTTTGTGAAGCACTCCTAAATCCTGATTTTCGTATATTATTGCAAGTTAATGAACAATACCTTGGCCTCATAGTGGTCATCAAGTAGTATATTCGCAGCCTTGATGTCTCTATGGATAATGCGAGGATCACCTGAATATTTTGATGGTTGAATTATGCCGATACTACATTTATAAAGATAGCGTCAAAGATCAGGACGCTTACAATCTTCGTGAAGATAAGCAAAACCTTTAGCCGCTCCTAGTGCAATTTGTAACCTTGTTGAGCAGTCGATAACCGGGCTACCTTTCCCTACAGATTGTATGATGACACTCATGAACTAAAATTGCTAAATGTAAGAGATTATAATCTAGTTAAGGCTATAATAAGGCCTACCATGAATGTGATGTTCAAGCGTCTTATTAGGAATAAATTCATATACCAAAATTCTCTGTTGTCCCGCGATACAGTATCCAACAAGAGACACCAGATGACGATGATGAACACGACTAATGATTTCAACTTCTGCCTGAAATTCACGCTCGCCTTGACCACTATCAACTTTAAGGCTCTTCACAGCCACATCCTTCCCATTAGGCAAAACTCCTTTATGAACATACCCGAATCCACCTTGCCCTAAAAGTAGAGAGCTATCGAACCCTTTTGTAGCCTTTGCTAATTCCTCATAAGTGAATGAGTTTGTATTAACACTTAGGGGTATACCGGGGTGTGGCGGTGGTAATGGGGGTTGATACGGCCCCGAGTAAGAAGATGAGCTCATATCACTACCACTCATCCTTCCAGGAGGCGGTGGCATCATTCCTGGAGGTGGCGGTGGTGGTGCCGCTTCCCAATGTTGAGTGCTCGGTGGACCGCTACGTGGTTGTGGCGGCATCTTTAGGGGAAGATCATTACTTTGCACTTGATCTCGGTTCCAATCATAATTGTTGCTAGAGTTATAACTTTGATCATATTTTTTCTTCTTTTTTCTACAACAACAACAACACACCATGCATGTTATGATGAAAATAAGGAACAACATTGCCCCTATAGCTGCTCCTATCGCGATCACTTTCGTATTGCTGTTGTCCCCTTTACGTGGAGGGGACAACGCGTTACGTGCATTAGAAGGCAACCATGAAAAGGGTATAGACGACGGTTTTTCATCGTTGTTCTTCTTATCATCATTAGATTTCTTCTTTTTCTTTGAACCATTGTCTTTATCAGAAGATTTCTTTTTCTTTTTATCGTTCTTCTTTTTGTTTTTGCTCGATGATTGTGAAGATTTAGAGGTATCAGATGAGGGCATTATGAAAAGAGTTTCGAAATCTTATCGTAAAATCGACCATGATTTTTTTATGAACATCAAGAACATGATAAGATATCAAATTTGCATGAGATGAAGAGGGGTTAATGATGTAGATTTTAGCTTGTTAATTCTTCTAAGGCAAATGATGGAATTGTTAAAGATGTTTATTGAAATCTTTTGTTTTTTTTTAAATTGCCATCAAGATTTACCGGGCTTCGAGTAGTCTTTTTTATGTATATGTAGACGTGTCGGGATTTTTGCCAAGAAAGAAGTACTTGTGAACTTTTTGACTCGTCAGTTGAATGGATGGAAGATCCACACTCAGACCGGGCTCAAATGTTTTGGTTTTTAGATGGGTTGCGGGAAAACAAAATAAGATCCGTATCTATAAACTGATTAACATCAAGCTCCATCTTTTTGAAAATCGAAAATGTAACATTACATGTTTAGTCATCATATAACACTACTGATATTCCATAAATAGAAAGAGGTGCTAAAGTAAGAGGATTAATAGAGAAAGCTGAGCAAAGTACCTGTTGTTCTACGGCTATATGTAGCAGAAAGTTTCGTTTTCGTAGATTTGTATCTCTGATGTTAAGCCGCACGACTCAAGAATCTCTTTGGACCCGCTAATACACAGACCTTCTAACCGGTAAATGCTCTGCGGAAGATGACGTATGCTTGTACCTTGTATATCTAACCGTTTTAAACTAACTAGACTTCCAATTTCCTCAGGCAACGTCTCAACTAGATTACAGTTGGAGAGATAGAAAAACTCTAGACGTTTCATCTCACAGATGCTGTTCGGAATATCTTGTAAAACTACACATTCGTGCAGGATTAACTCCTCTAGAGATACTAATTGGCCGAGATCATCAGGTAACTTCTCAAGATACCGATTACATTTAAGTCCGAGAAACTTCAGATTCTTTAACATACAAATGCTATCTGGAAGATGTGTAATATCTGTAGACCAAAATCTTAGCTCGTCTAGACATTCCAATCCTGTAAGGTCAGGTGCCTTTTGAATACTCCGACCTTGAAGCTCAAGCTTCCTTAAAGATTGTAAACCACAAATATTTATCAGACAGCTCATAGGTTTGCTAGCACAAATATTTAAGTTGACAAGCTTTTTTAGACATCCAACGGGAGCGTTAACTTCTACTAAGTAACATTCTTCAAGATGTAAACTCTCGAGATTCGGATTCAACCTGAAGTCAAGGGACCTCAAATTTAAATAACTGAGGTAAAGAAATCTAAGATTGGGAGCAATTCCGAGGTGAAGGGTCCTCAAATTCAAATTATGGAGCTGAAGATTTACGAGCTTTGGACACTCGGCGGGAATCTGAAGTTTGACCATTTCAGTACAGTTTCGGATACTTAGAGTCTCAAGATTCGGAGTAATCCCGAGGTCAATGGTGCTCAATTTTAAATGACTTAGTTCAAGGGATTTGAGCTTCAGACATTCAGCAGGCATGTGAAGTTCATCCAAATAATCAAAAAATTTGAGACTTAAATTCTCAAGATTCTTAGTAATCCCGAGGTGAAGGGTCGTCAGATTTGCATTTTCAAGGTGAAGAGATATCAGCTTTGGACTTTCAGCGGGCATGTGAAGCTCTTCCAACAGATAACTGTCGACAAGACTTACCGTCTCAACATTTGGTGCCAACCTAAGGTCAAGGGTCCTCAGTAATGAAAAGTGTATCGAAAGGAACTTGAGCTTAGATAAAACCTATCATAAGCAATAAAAGAAAAGGTAAGATATCTCATCGACTCATCGTAATGAATGACCCGCGTGAAACTACCAATAACCAGGGACGAAGCCAGGACGAAATATGACCGGGTGCACAAATTTTTTGAACCGTAATATAACAGATGTAAAAAATGAATTAAAACGAAGGGTAGAAACACGTTCTGATTAACTGGGTGCATTTAAGATGTATTTAGAAAAAATCAATGTTTTCTTCACAATTTAACACTACACAGAAAATTTTTATAGGGGTCACGGGCACCCGTGAGAACCCCCTAGCTCCGTCCCTGCCAATAACCTACCTTTTGTTCTCCATCATCCCAAAGTTGATCGATATAGCTGTGATACATGTCAAGTCCAACAAGATTTTGGAATGTGCTATGAAGAAACGCGAAAGGATAACCCATCCATTTCAGAAACCGTAAGGAGTTAGGAAGGTATAGGTTAACTTTATCAAAATCCCGGATTGTATTAAGGCTTACTTCTGCGGTATACAGGTCAAGAAATCGAAGTTCTTTCATGTTTGTGAGACCTTTCATTGTAACTTGGAAACTTTCGTATCCATTTGTATACACTGATGTACATTTTGTGTCTTCGGTACCCTGCAATCCAAAATTTAGTTGCCATGTAATATGTTTCATAACAAATGAAATTGTGTTAAGTTTTATAAAATAATCCTTACCAAGTCATTAGCCAATATATATTTAATTTCGTCGTCAATCCACAATCTGCTATGCTTGTTGGGCTTATTGGGGTGCAAGCGACGGACAATATTCTTGCCCATTTCTTCGATATGGTCATGCATCCCCAACTCCCCATATTCTGATATAGTTATGAGAGACTTCTGCTCAAGAACTCTTAAACCATTTCTAGCGTGAAATCCGCAGCATTCAAGCGCTGTTATTGCTTCGTCTTTATTCCACCATTTGAATATGCAGGCAACATCTAGGAAAATTTCCTTGTAGTCGTCGTCTAGACTGTTATAGCTTAATTCCAATTTTTCCAAGGTTTCCTTCAAAGGAATTGTTTTTAGTCTTTCAATGGCATCTTTCCATTCAAGCTCATCTTTGCCACATAGAAACGAACCTAAAACTTTGATCGTTAGGGGAAGACCAGCAGCGTAACATACAACTTGTTCCGATAGCTCTTTGTAACCTTGGATTTGAATATCTTTCCCGAATGCATACCTATTAAATAGACAAGTCGCTTCCTTGTCTGATAATAACTTCACATTATGAATCAAATTCACTTGGTGTGCTACAAGCACTTGCTCATCTCTCGTTGTAATGATAATTCTACTACCCGGCTTAAACCAATTAGAGTGACCAGCTAATGCCTCAAGCTGATCAATATGGTCGATATCATCTAGAACGACAAGAACCTTCCTAGCACACAGCATCTTCTTCATCATATTTTTCCCGTCAGAAGCACTACTTACGGTGATGCCTTGACCTTTAAAAATATCCGAAAGGACCTGGTTTTGCAATGTTTTATAACCAAACCGCGAGCCTTTGGAAACTTCCCTGACATTCTCAGCAAAGCTCGTGCCTTCAAACAGAATGGATATTCTATCATATACAGCTCTGGCCAAAGTCGTTTTCCCCGAACCCCCCATCCCTTTGATCCCTATCATGCGAACATCATTAGCACTGGTTTCTAAACGTGAAACAACATCGTTTATCCGGGTCTCCATGCCTATTAATTTTTCATCAACGTCCGAACTAATGAAACGCAGTTCTAGTGATAACTCTTCAACAATCATTTGGATGAACTTAGCTTCATGCCTGTATAGAAGTAATCACTACTAATATATCATGTCAAATCGTCGGAAAAAAACTCAAATATTGATTAGGAAAGGATAAGGAGCGATAGGCTCGGTAAAGGGTAATCTGTGTACGGGTCAAAACAGGTAAGTCTACCCGCAAACACCTTATTAGTTTGTCATAAATAAAAAAGTTCTTTAAAGATGATTAACAGAACTATCTAAAGATTTCTCGATAAATGACTAAGGATGTGTTATTTGCATTTTAGTTACAACTCGATGAGATTCGACCCATTATACTCATTCCCTATGTGGCCAACTGAAATGTTTACCAATTTCGCCCGTTTTGTGATGAAACATGACCCAACTCACCCAATCTTAGATTAAAAATAAATATCATGAAATAGTATTACAGAAATAACGACGAATTTACCCATCAAGAGTGTTCTTCAACTCCCACCCTGTCAAACAGGCTGCTTCTTTCAAAGCCTGTCTCCATTTGGACCATTTCTCTGCAGCCTCTTCCTTTTCGTGTCTCGTAAAAGCTTTTCCAACTTGACCACTTTGTTTGCGGACTTCAGTGGGCTTCACATCGTAGAAGACAGGGTAAGCTGTGTGGTCGGTCATCTTCTGGCATTCCATAATCTGGACAAGTTCATCTAAGCACCATGACGAAGAAGCATAGTTCTTAGAAAAGACAATAATGTAAAACTTTGAGTCTTGAATTGCTTTAAGAAGCTCATGACCGATAGTTTTCCCTTTTTTGATTATCTCGTCATCCTTGTACGTGTGGATGCTTTTCTGCTCAAGAGCAAAATAAAGATGATCAATAAAGTTCTTGCGAGTGTCTTCACCTCTAAAACTCAAAAATACATCGTACTTAAACCTCTTTCGAGTGGATGACTTCGAAGTTGAGGCCATTGAGAGTTTCCTTCAAATCGAGATACAAAAACTTTAATTGCTATTAACCAGTATTAGTAGTTTAATATTTTTAACTTATTTGTCATGTAATCGTAATTTTCTATGTCATAGACGGTTAACCCAATAGGAATATGCCATAACGATAAAGACATGTAACTAAATCGGCATTAATGAATATAATTGAGGTCCGAGGAGGCATAGTATAACCATTTTAGTGGCGTTAAAGTATTGTTAAAAATGCAGAAAAACCTTAATGAAATCGGGTTTAGAGGCTGTTTGGACAAAACTTATGAGAGGCTATTTGGACAGCAACAAAATGCAGAAAAGCCTTTATGAAATCGGGTTTAAGGTTTGTTTGGATAGAACCTTTATCTTCGGGACAATCTTGTTTATGAGAATCCGCGGTGAACGTGGTTAGAATAATCTCTAGATAACACGATGGTAATATGCCCACACGTTATATAAAATCTGCACACTTGGCTAGAAAATAGAAAATTCAACACATAATATTAGATTATGAACTCTTTGGTCTAAAAAATCAACTTAAGATGAGTCACAAACAGAAGAAATAATGAAAATGGTTTGAAAGAAATCGTTTTCTTCTAATATAAACGTTTTACACGGAGTTTTTTGAAGAGTAGAAAAAGGATATCGTTTATACAGAATATGAATTACACAAACCAATTTCCAGCATGTAAAAGAAAAAAAAACACCAACCCAAAATCAAGTACAAGTGGCCAAGGCTCGTGTTGAACACAATTCCCTTAAAACAGTTTCGTGTACAATTGACACGATTGTTTCCCAGGGTACAGTGGTCGGAGCAGGAGTACTGCCAGAGATGACCAAACTTGGGCATATACCTTGGCATGCGATGACGTTTTTAGAACTGTTTTGACAAAGTTTGGCTGTAGTTCTTGCATGTTTATCAATACAAGGCCGGAAGCTATAGGAGCTGATTTATTTACAAAGGAAGTGCAATTTGAAGACAGGCTTTCCACCCTGCAGGTTAGTTTTACTTCCTCTGTGTAAGGATTTTTGTAACGTATTTGTCCATCTTTAAAGTGCCGGTAACGCCTTGTGGTACATTTTGTCCCTACAAGTTGAAGAAGTAGATGCGGCCATGAGTACTATATAATCAAGTCCATGCCTTTCTCGCAGCTATAGATGATCATTCCATCAGAAAATGATCGATTCTTTGGTTTTAATTAGCTTTCGAAGAATAAATTTACTATTTTCGTAGTAGATATGTGTTTTTTTTATTTACTTTTCGGTTCCTGCTTGAATGGAAAACCTGATATATAAAAGTTTAATCGAAAACCAGCATAAACTTTCTTTAAACGCAAACTGAACCATCGACTAAATTTCAGCCACTGATTTGTATTTCGGTTTTTGTGGTCCACATAATAATGTTGCTTACTAAAACTTGTAGATTATGCAACTGTGCAAGCAGGGCATATGTTCTCTTTCTTGCCGGTTTACCCCCTAGACGTACTGCTATAACTTTGTACGTAACAGAAAATGAGCACAAGTACAGATCATAGCACAATAATAAGATGACTACTTCTTAAAAACCGTTTTGGAGCTTAATAGACGTCGTTTTATAGCACAAAGACATTGTTTGCAATTTTGTCTTTGCAGTAAGTAAATTTCTCTGAAATAGACAGTTAGACACTACAATTCAAAGGCCATGAAGGAGTGTCGCAATCAGGGAATACGTAGCTTAATAGCCTTTGTACACCTAAATATCTAAAATGTGTGAATCAGGTTATACGAACCAGAAAGAGTTTTTTTTTTTTAAACAATATATGAAAAGAAAAATCGTGCCAGCATAACGTACGCTATCTCCCACGACTCTTCCACTTTATATACAGAACCAGAACACAGAGTGACCAGGTGCATTTACGAAAATCAAACAAGCTACATGCACAACTTTTTGAGACCAAGTGCACTTACAAAACAAGAATCCATGGGTGTCCCGGTTCCGTCCCTAATATAAAGTAAGATCATATGTTGTATTATCTATAGCTAACCACAATAATGGAAAAATTCAAAGGCTCAGAAGTGGATAAATATAGAAGTTTCATGAGCGGTGAAGGTGAGAAGAACACGACATGGAAGTATGGTGCACCCCCGAACTATGATGCAGTAAACAAACTCTTTGAACAAGGCAGAACCAAGGTTATATATAACTTGTAGCTCATAACTCATTTATCCTTTTCGTCTACCTTTTTTTCGTCATGAATATTGATCATTATATTCCAAAGTACAGAAGCTTAATGTAGTTAGTTGAACATGATCTTACAAAACAACTTCAAAAAATTTATAGATAAGGTTTTCCGAACTACTTGACGTACGGGCATGTATTAGCTACACTGATCAGTTTGGAATTTGAATTGTAAGATTCACGGATTAGTTGTGTAGATTTACTAACGACTGTACGTCTTTTAAACTTTTGTATGGTAAGATATGGCCCAAAGGTTCACTGGAAGAGCAGGTTCAGAATCTAGTGAAAACATGGGAAATGGAGATGTTCCACAAAGTGAATCCCCAAGATTTTAAAGCCGTTGATGTCAGAAAGCTAACAGTATCCGTTAACGGTAAGCTAAAGTCTGATAGATTAATGCAAATAGATGTTCATATCCTGCTATATATCCTGCTGACCTTTAATTTATAGGGAGGAAACCGTTGACAGTGGAAGATATAGCCGATATTGGTGGAGGGTACAATATGTTTTTACAAACATCATTTCCCGAGCAACTTAAACTCTACGATCCAAATGAAGAAACTGCAGACACTGCTCAAAAGATCTTCACAACCACATTTACTCGGGGGTTTGTATTGGAGGTCCTGGAGGTTTACTCTGGTCCCCCGGTAATTGTGTATAAATTCAGGCATTGGGGTTACATGGAGGGTCCTTTCAAAACTCACCAACCCACAAAAGAATTAGTAGAATTTTTTGGCGTCTCCGTGTTTAAGGTGAAGAAAGCAAATTCTAAGTAATGTATTATATCATGTATAATCGAAGTTACCAAGTTTAGTATTTTCTTTTCAGTTGGATGAACATTTCAAAATTGTCAAGATTGAATTCTTCTACAATAGCGGAGAGCTACTTACGGGTTTGACCAAGGGCGGGGGAGCGACCACAACCGCAAATTCCACCACCGATATTGGGTCTTCAAGATGCCCTTTTTCTTAGAGGATCATATCCTGCAACTGCAACTTTGGTTCATTCGCTAAACAAATGAAAATGGGACAGTACCTGTATAACAAGAAGTCCACAAAGTTATGTTTTATGTTTGTTTTTTTATCTCTATTGTAATAAATGAAACAGTAACAAGATTTTCCCATATTCCTCATTTTCCGATACTGAAAATCCTCGACAGTGATCAGCCTGTATGATCGATATATGGCTCATATTTTAATGTTTATAGAGTAAAATTGGTATCCGCGAAACCCAATCGGACCTTACTCGTTTTGATCTGTAAAAAGTTGTAACTAATTCTGACCTGATACGACAAAGTTATGGTAAGAACTAATGATTCAGAAACTCCTGGCAGGCAAGCTCATCAGATCCTGATTATTTCCCATTTGTGGTTTTAGGCAACAAGGTGGATGAAGATGGCGGCAATAGCCGAGTGTAAAGTGTGCTCTTTACTTGAGATTTTCTCATTTCCCTTCAACATTATGGCTAGGTAACAGGTCTCTGAGAAAAAGGCTCGCGCTATGTAGTTTGCTTAAGACAAGATTAGGCTGTCCGGAGATATAGGCCGGCCAAATGCCAGAGCGATCATTTTAATGTTCTTGTACATCAAGATAGTTTGCTTAAGACAAGATTTACTTGATTGATATATCAGAACACCTTAAGCGACAAAGAGAGGGTTTAATAAGCAACCCCAGACATCTAATAGCTGTATCGAAACAAGCATGGTGTCATTGTAATTCAAAGACTACAAACTAACAATAATGTTACTCGAAATCCACAGCATATCTACACAGCTTGAAACATAAAATATTAACTCACTAACATAGTATTTCCTACTAAATTAGTTGTAACATGAACTCCACAACATGGTACAACATACATGATAAGAAGAGAGACGGTAGAAAATGAAGTCAAATGGCATAGCCTCTCTCTATAGTTGACCTGTTATTGTACCATCTTCCGATTAATCCAAACCTCGACTTCAACGCATTTATACTTGTCTGCAAAGCGGAAATCCACAATTTTTTAGCAATATCAATATAGATTTAACCTTAGGGCATCTCCAATGTTACGACTCATTGTACCTTTTTTAACCAAAAGTGTCGAAACTCGAAACTCACACCAATTTAGCACTAGTGTATTGTGATGAATAGCGATGGCTAGATTTGCAATAAATATAGTGCAAACATTATCCATCGCACCAAAAGTTTTCCATTTCATTAAAAATCAAATTTTTCGATAAAGATTTGATTATATTGCTCACTGTCCCTAAATTGGAGATGCTCTTATGAGAACAAAACTCTTGCTCAAAACTCAAAAGGATCAGATAACTTACTTGGTAAAACGCTTAATAGTTATTGCCGCATAACAGTAACTCCGAATGTTTTTAAGACAATATTACTTCGTTATAACTGATGAGACTTGATCCTGGTTAACTGGAACCTGAGCAGAGGCTCCCCCTGGTACCGTTGTGTTGGAAAAAGGAGGTGTGGGTGCCATCATAGGTCTTGAAAGTGGTGGCCTATGAGGGGTCATTCCCATTGGGTTCGGAGGCCTCTGTACTGTGTTTGGGATAGTCATCCCGGGTCTGATTGGTGATGGATTTTGCATAGGCCTAGAAGCAGCAGCAGCAGCAGCTGACATGCCTAGTCTGGCTGCAATTATTTGGGCACGTTCATGGTAAAGTCTCTGTTTTGACCTTTCCAATTGTTCCCTAGCCTTTGTTACGACACCATCCATCTCAGTAAAGAAGGCCAACTTCGTCTCCAACTTGCGCAACTGATGCATGAATTTACAACATAATTAGTCTGTACATAATCGATAAATCGAAACACTTTATAAATGTTTAAATGCTAAATGTATGACTAGGCGTGTAAAAAAAAAGTAAAAATTGAGCAATTTTCTGCTGGTTCAAACAGAGCGGTCAACCAAATTTCAGATCGATCCATCTGAAATGAGCAGTTTTTCGACCTGCTTGACCCATTTCCATTTAGCCAGATTTCAGATCATTACCACAACCATTAGAGATGCAGCATAACCCAGATCGATCCATCCATAAGTAAATGGTTCAAGATTGTCAAGCGTGTTATATACTGAGAGAAACTGGATAACTAATCAGTAACTAATTACCTGTTTCTCTACTAATGATGTGGCGAGCTGCCGGATCTGGTCCTCTTCTTGGTCTGCCAAGAATTTTGCCTTAACTGCAGCAGCGGAGATGGCAGTAACAGCTGCACGCGTCAAGTTATGCATACTTGGGTCCTCTTTAGTGTCTTTGTTCATATTGTTACAGTCTTTTGCTCCTGCCTCTCCTAAATTATTGAACATAATACAAAGATAACTCAGCCAAATACATGTCATCAGCCATTGGGGTGACTAGTCTCTTAAATTAGAGAAATGCATGCGATGGGCACACATAATTTATGGTAAAAGCAACGTTACCTTTCCAAAGCCTCATTAGAACTGACCATAGCATTACTGAAAACTTTTTAGTGTATACCAAATATTCCTTCCTATATAATTTGTAGAAGTTTACAAGGGTATAGCCAATGTGACCATCGCATTACTGAAAACTTATAAGTATCACGGTAACTGTTCAAATAAATCAGACACTCTAGTGTAGAAGATGAGAAAACCTGAATTATCCGTGTTTTCGGCCAATGTGGATTGTGGATGCTCTTCCTTCTCTGGTACAGAAGTTTTAGATACCATCTCCACATCCTTTGAAGCCTCTGTAGGCTCAGAGACGCCTACCGATGAAGCAGCCTTAGCGGAATCTTCAGACTCCTTTTTAGAATTTGAAGGATTCTTGATTTCATGTGTTTGCTTATTAGTTTCTTCAGTAACGACCGGTTTCTCAGCAACTGCAACTGGAGTCTTCTCTTTCTTACCCTTCCTTCGCGCAGCATTCTTTCCTTTCTTAGGAACCACCACTTCTGCTTTAACCGGATCTTCCTTTTTTTCATTAGAAACCAATTTTTCCTTCTCCTGTTCACTTACGTTCGTACCTTCCTTGTCCTTATCATCATTTACTGGAATGCTAGACTTTTCTTCTTCCTGCTTATTGCCAGAATCTGTCTTCTCTTTCAAGGCTTCTTGTTCCACAACTACTTCAGTATTTCTGCATATCAATTTATGTCAGTTAGTTACAATTTTAAGAGGCTATTTAAACATAATTTACAGGTTTATTGACCTCTCCGTGTCATCTTGTTTTGTCTTCTCGTCAGTTGGATCTTGTAAAATGAAGGAATGCCTGGCAGACAACTGCAACCCAGTGCCACCACTAGACACATATTTTAGAGAAGTTCGAGCTGAAGCAGTTGCAATATTAGGATCCACCAACCTAGTCAGGAATGCTGCCTGGAAATCAACAAAGAAAATCAAAGAGGTACCAAACACCAAAAGTAGTACAAAGGAGACTTACTATAATCGCTCCACAACATAAAAGCATAGCATGTACATCATACTTGGTACTTCTTTGTTAAAGTTTAAAACCTTTTTTTTTCTCTAGCTGCCAAATTACGTTTGGTTATGGGCCTTATGTTGAAAGAAAAGGTTAAAAGACTGAGCACTCGCCTATTTCTTTCTTTGCCCGTAGATATCCATAACAGAACCCAATCTTCCCCCATGCACTCAAACCTTATTTATTGTACTTGGTATCTAAAGTAATTTAAAAGTTTCAAGGATTCAATTTTCTAGATTTTAACATTTTATATTAGTCGCATGTTACGATATAGAAGTTTCTAAAAACTCAATTTTCTTAAATGGTTTTAATCACCAGTTCTAAGCATTCAACTTACCATTGCCATGACGGGGTTGCCAGCATCAGCAAATGAAAGTTTCTCATCGACGGCAGGAAGAGATCCCACAGCATCAAATGCTTCTCTAAGTGCCTTCACTGCAACGTCCACGCCAGTTTCTTTGGAATCTTCCTGGTTATCTTTTAATTTGCCAGGATCAACTGATTCCGTGATTTCCATTGGAGAGGATTCATGTTGCTCATTACTCGATGAGGCGTCATTTTTTGGATCCTTAGTTTCTTTCTTATCTGAGGAATCATCAGGAGCCATGTCTGTCTTGTCCTCCATTTTTACATCACTGTCTACTTTGTCAGCATTTTCCTCTGTACTTGCACCAACTTCTTTCTTCTTGCTGTCGGCATCGAGGCTTGTATCTTTCTTCTCAGCTTTTTCCTTTTGACTTTCATCATCTTCATCATCGCAATCCCGAAATGTGTCCTCAATTGGCATTTGAACAAAGTGCAAAATACACTGAGCTTTAGTTTTCGTGGCAACATGTTCAGCAATCTCATTCCAGTTCTCGCTGAAGAGTTCCAGAGCTTCAAGAAGGAGCAGTGTCTCTTGATCCGTCCACTTACCACTGCTTGCACCAGTAGCATCAGCAGGCTCCATGAGAATGAAATCAGAAGGGGACATACCGGAGTCTAGCTTGCCGTCATTAAAGCATTGAGCACATAAGTCATAATCTGCCTGCCTAGCAAAAAATGAATCACCATCAAGCAGACGTATATGATGCGTCTAAATAGATAATCTGCCTATCTAACAGAAACTGAAGAAACATAAAGCAGACATATACGACGTATGTAACTAAAACTAGTTTCACTATGGTTAATCCTTGAGTATAATAGTATATATTGAAAACCTAAGCAGGCCTACATCGGTTGCATCTACAAGTATTAGTAATTTCAGATACCCTCTGTCCCCCTCGTGTTAAAATTAACACATTCCAAAACTTGCAGTAGATAATAATCCATTTGAGTTCTTTACAAACATGCTCGTTTCTTGAGTTTTTGATCATTTTTCTTTACAAGCATGCACGTTTCTTATAAGTTTTTGATCATTTTTCTTTACAAAAGATCCAGAATTCAAGATACATTAGCTCAATGATTCTTTACCTAGTACGTAGTATTACATTTGAACGAGATGAAGCATCTGTAAATTAAGTTTATCGTTACAACCAATACAAATGAATTAACGATGCAGTATCGTTTTCAATTGAATGCCTTAACCACAATTATTTGTCTTAATCAAAGGGTTGGAACTTCTGTTTCTTAATCACAATAAACACAACCTATGTATAATACAAACGTCGAGAATGCCATCCTAAGTAAATTTTCGGGAACCAAGCTTTACAAGTGTGCGAAGTTGCAAACAATACAGGCTGCCAACAGATGCATGATATTGTTGCAGAAATCTGCGATATATGAGCACCCTTAAAGCTTGTAAGAAGAGTTCTGAAAACCAACTTTTTGCATTTATTTTCTGCTCAACCAAAAAGGATGAAACAGTCAGATTGATCATGCTCATGAGGTTTTAAAGAACAAGATAAATTCCTCACCAAACCCTTGTCATGCGATATCATGAGGTATAGCATATAATATGTAACTTCTGTGTTAATGGCAAACTGAAAATATCGTACAATAACGGTTCAGTAACGGCTACCATTGGCATTAAAGAAAGCCAAACAACTATATAGAATATCCAAAACTTTCATTATCTACTACTCGTGACTCTTTTCCCTTTACATATGACATTGTACCTATCTACTTCGACAAGTAAAAAAAGCAACTGATGGGCAAATCAGTAGGTGTCTTTTGGTAGAATGGTGTTAGTAACACAGCAATTTCAGCAAGCAACTAAAACTGTCGCGGTAAAATTATCACTAAAATTTGGAATTAAAGAACTCCAAGAAACAACTGACCTGCTTCTGACAGTGGTAACGCTTACGAGAGCAATCAGCTGCACATGAATTGCAGTGATACTCAACAGAGGGTCCGTCAGGCTGCAACGACTCATCAGTTATTACAGACTCCGGTAGCCTCGATGGAACTGCAGGCGCTACAAAACTACTCCTGGGAGCAGCTGGTGAGGTCAACTGTTCCACCTCAAACTCGTACAATTTTTTGATTAATGTATCTACTTTTTTAGCTTCTTCAGCATCGACCACTGAGTTGGCAACATCTGCCTCGGGTAAGGGATGGTAATTAATTAATCCCCAATAGTCTAAAAACTCCATCACCTCTTTCCTAGCATCCAATTCTCCGACTGTTATCTCAGAAAGATCTTTCCCCTCTAATTGTGTATTAGGATCCGCATGAAATCTTTTCATGATGGAGTTCCGTATATCCATGTAAATCTCGGGAGTACGCTTCTCTGATTTTCCATTAAAGAAAGATGGCAATGCTCTCTCCTCCAAAGGATGAACTTTAGTCCACGAGAACCAGCCTACAAACCCCACCATACGTCAGTGCACAGAAGATCATTTATAAATAAATCACAATCAACTGTAGAGATCTGATTCAGTCAGGGAAGCAAGTATGAAAGTTATTGGCTTCAGTCCCCGTAAGATAAGATTCGGAACTAGCCTATGGTCAGCTTAAAAGTTAAGGATCATATATAGCTCAATCATTTTTAGTTGGAAAGCATAAATATTTCCATGTGCCAGAGCCAATTTATAACATTAATACAAATGGTAATATCTAAACAAATATGTTAACGAAAAAAAAAAACTAGAATCCCAGTTCCCGTCAGATTGTTCTAATGTTTCAGCTACAGAAAGTTTCAAAATCACATTTCATGATTATTTAAAGCATAACTTATTTGATTTCCGCTTATATTTAAAAAAAACCCCAATTGTCTAGCTTACTTAGAGACTTGGGGGCTTATATAAGTTTATCATATCATAATAAACTTATATAAACCTACAACTCTCTAGATAAGCCGGAAAACTAATAAGTTCATAAGCTACATATAAGCTCAAACGAGGGTGTTTGGATTAGCTTACTTTATGAGCTTACCGGCTTATTGACATTTGGAAAAGCTGATAATCTCACCTTTTTTAGCTTATGAGCAGATAAACATAAGCTCATGGCTTAAATAAGCCATGGGCTTAACCTCATAAGCCTAAAAAAGTGAGCTTATCGGGTTTTCCAAATTAAAATAAGCTGTTAAAGTCCATAAGTAAGGTTTGAGGATGTGCGAGAGCTGAAACTACTAGACTAATACAATTCATTCATTCAAATAGTGGAACAAACGAAAACAGAAGCGAGTAATACTACTAGAGTAATATAACTTAACGAAAGTCAAATTGTAAACGTGAAACAAACTCCTAATAGGGAGGGCACTTTTTGGTATAACCCGACCCGACACAAAAGAGTTTAACAACGTGCAAGAGGTATAATTGGTCACGCCCTCGCTCAATACTACTACTACTAGACTAATCCTAATTATCCAAGTCAAGGCTGTCAAACTCGCGAGTTTACACGTAAGATGGTACGATCTCACGTTCCCACCTAATACAAATGAGTTTAACAATGTGCAAGAGGTATAATTGCTCACGCCCTCGGCCAATACTAATACTTTTTTTTTTTTGAACGGCAGTTTGGTGCAGCGGAGTATCTTGCGTGCCACCGAGGCACCAAGTCTCTCAACCCGAGTTCGAATCATCTCACGAAGAGAATATCAACCCCGATGCTAGCCATCCAGTTTCCCATTAAGGGGCTTCAAGGAATTGCGATGGGATTCAAACCCGGCTGCCAATTCTGGGAAAATCCCCCACATGAGGAATGACAGGAGTCGAACCCCGAGACTATAACCAAATGCATCCATCCAACTGAGCTAGACTTCATTTAATCCTACTAGACTAATATATGCAAAACGACATTCAATCCTAATTATAATCCAAGTAATACAGCTTAACAAAACACGAAACACGAAAGCGGAAATAAGTCCCTCACCACACGAAAGCGGAACAACGTGAACACCGCCCCCGCGCGATTTAACAACCTCAACCTCCTTCTCAATCTTCACCTCCAACGCCTCCCACGCCTCGCGTCTCTTCACAACTTCCTCCTCATCCACTAAACTCTCAACCACCGCCACCGGCGGCTCCACCATCGCACCACCGTCACTCTCCCCACCACCACCACCACCACCACCACTTCCACCATTATTATTCACAACCACCGCCTCCCAAAACGAATCATCTTCCCCGTAGTAAACAGGCTGAGACCTAGCTGCTCTAGTTAACGGCCCGTTGTGAATCACAACCGGCGAGTGCTTCTCACGCGCTTGACGTTTTGAAGATGATGACGGAGTTGACGAGGGTTTGCGTTTGCCGCCGCGACGGCGGGAGGATGACGGTGGGTCCGGCGGTGGTTGGTCGGTGGTGGTGGTGGTTGCCGGTGATGGTGATTTGTGTTTTTCTTCCATTTCTTATTTCTTCTAGGGCTTGTAATTTGGGGAGATCTGTTTTTTTTTTACACTCTTTTATATCTATAGTGGTGGGTGGAAATGACCCCACTTGTTCGCGGAAAAAAGCTCGAGATCTGATCGGTAAAAAATTCGAACGAGTTGAGCTTAAACGAGCTCAGACACGTAATCTCAAGAAGCCGAGATGTACTTTTTATGAACACGCTACAAACGAACCGTATCCGTAATTGTTGTCTTTAAAAAATGAGAATCGACGACAATCTCACGGTTTTATGATTCAAATTTTACGAGTTTTTTTTTTTTTTTTGTCTTTGAAGTCTTTATTATAGAATGAATGTAGTTTAATCCTTCACGATATACCTTGCAAACATGATATAACTCAATATACAAACTCATATCTTACATTAAGGGGCGGTTTGGTATACATGTTTTTATTCAAAGAATGAAATGAATCTTAGATAACTTTATTTGGTTGACTCATTTAACAATTAAACAATGATACCACACCCATTACTCGATTCCTCATCAATGTGTCAGGTTTGAGAAAATATAATGGTGAGTCCTCTAACTTTTTCTACCCTTTACCATATTTTATTTACTCCTCTTTTTCATAATTTTTACTAATTATTTTTCTTTTTAATTTTTATTCCAATCTTCATGCACAATACTTTTTGTTGACTCCAATTTTTAAAATAAACAAATCGTTTAATCAATCATGCATTTTTCTCTTCTACCTTTCTATCAAACCTATACAAAACTCAAATTTGATTCTAATCTCGTGAACAAATTAAAAGCACCTTAACCTTACAATATACATCACATATACCCGCAAACAAAAAAAATAATTAAAAAAAATTAAGTACTTCTTTAGTTTTAGTTAGATGAACTACTTCACTAAACCAATCTAAAATTCGTCCATCGCCTTTCTTTTTTACCTCGCATCCGCAATGATATCATCCTCATTGACCTTCATTTCACGTCTCTTTTACTTATTGTTTATGTTGGGAATAAAATGACCAAGTCTCTAGCCGCTGACAAGTGATGTTCTAGATGCTGACAAGAAACATTCTAGCCGCTGACAAGCACTGTGTAGCTGCTGACGAGAAACATTCTAGCCGTTGACAAGCATCATGGAATTGCATGGAATGCATGTATCAACACCTTTTGTTTAAATTAGAAAGATATAATCAAACACAAAGACAAGGACTAAATCTGCCAATGATGAACTCTTCAAGCTGGTGGACAAAATATGAAGATAAGAATTCATAATATATTCTTAATGTTTCAAATAAGTTATTTTATATGTTTATCTTGTATCTCTTCCTAAAATAGTTGATCTTAGCATTTTGTACAAGGCTCCTTAGTGTATAAAAGGAGACCTTAAGGTTAGACATAAGACACACTTTTCACATACTTTTCATACACTTTCTGTTCACTTTGATATATCAATTGATTGAAAGTTTGATCATCGTCTTGTTACTTTGTTCTTTGTTCTAAGTATTAGTTTCCGCATAATACTTAGATTGTCGAATACACAAAGTTTCTCTACGTATTATTCTTGACTCAATATCGATAATACAAAGCTAAATCGATCTAAGTTTGGGGATCAACAAGTGGTATCATAGCTTGTTGAGAAACTTTAATTTAAAGAACAAAATCCTATATCGTGAGGTGAATCAGGCTAAGGAAGAAGTTAAAGAAGATTCTAATGAAGTTTGCACTTATGGTCAAGTCTACTTCAAGTTCCAAAAGTTCTAAGTCTTCTTCAAGTTCTGATAATGAGGTATGTAATGACTCTTCTTGTAGGCAAAACACTATAGCTCTTCAAAGTAATGTTCTATCCTTAAATTCAAAACTTTCAGATATTGATGCTACATTAAGAAATTATAAGAGGGTTTGATTATATAATGCTGACACCAATGAAGCTCTCTTTTACTCAACTAATGGAGCAAGTAAGTACAAGAAAAGTTGCAACCGTTGACAAGCCAATTCTAGCCGCTGACAACTTGTTTCTAACCTCTAATAGCACTTTGTTATTTTCTGGCGTATCCCAACCACCATGAATTATGAGATGAATTAGCACAGGTACCTACTACTTTACTTTCCATTGATCCATCAGATAAAGGTAAAGATATTATGGTAGGAGAACATGGTTCTTCTAAGCAGGATGCCAAAACAGAGTTTGATGAACATTTGGCTTAATAATTTCATGAGCAAGAGTTAAAAGAGCAACACAAGGGTATGATTGAAGCTCAAATCATTAGTTCTAAGTCTAGTAGTTTGAGGTGTGGTGATAATGATGATATTTTGAATGGTTCTGATCAAGAAAATGAGATAGAACAGTTGGAATATGAAGATGATAAAGAAGTAGAGGCAAAGCTTACAAGTCTGGCTTTGCTAATTGACTATGATATGGCATAATCTTCCTATTTCTATGAGAATATGGGGAGTTGAGAGTTCAGCATGATTTGAAGGTAATTGATGCAAATAAAGCTGAGAAAGTTGTGTCCAAATCTAATATTGCTAGGAGAGAATTGTACAGAATGTTATTAAGAAGTAGTTAGACTGGATGGACATGGAAGAAGTTTGCTGCTATGACATAAGATGTATTGTAGAAGATGATTAAGACCAAGTTGAAGGTTGACAACACAAGTGACTTGAGTGTTGAGTTTTTGCATTTCATTCACATTCAAATTCAGGGATAAGTATATGTGTAAGAATCCTCTCTGTATATTTTGTTTTATTCAGAAACTTGATAGTTAGTGTAAATATCAAGTTTAGGGGAAGATTGTTGGGAATAAAATGACCAAGTCTCTAGCCGTTGACAAGTGATATTCTAGATGCTGACAAGAAACAATATAGCCGCTGACAAGCATTGTGTAGCCATTGACAAGAAACATTATAGCCGTTGACAAGCATCATGGAATTGCATGGAATGCATGTATCAACACCTTTTGTTTAAATTAGTAAGATATAGTCAAAACATAAAGACAAGGACTAAATCTACCAATGGTGAATTCTTCAAGCTGGTGGACAAAATATGAAGATAAGAATTCAGAATATATTCTTAATGTTTAAAAGATATAGTTAAATAAGTTATTTTCTATGTTTATCTTGTATCTCTTTCTAAAATAGTTGATCTTAGCTTTTTGTACAAGGCTCCTTAGTGTATAAAAGGAGGCATTAGGGTTAGACATAAGACACACTTTTCACATACTTTTCATAAACTTTATGTTCACTTTGATATATCAATTGATTGAAAGTTTGACAATCGTCTTGTTACTTTGTTCTTTGTTCTAAGTATTAGTTTTCACATAATACTTAGATAGTCGAATACACAAAGTTTCTCTACGTATTATTCTTGACTCAATCTCGATAATACAAAGCTAAATCGATCTAAGTTTGGGGATCAACAGTTTACAATTATAAGTGAGATGAGCTCGAGCTATGACAGGTTAGGACTCAGCTCGACTTATACGTCTAATTTAAGTACTTACATGCAAGATTTTATGGAATCAAGTTTCAAATTGGTATCTCTCGTTAACATTGGCCTTTTTTAGGATGGCTTACCACATACTGTAATATGTATTAGATGATAGTTCTAATCCCAAACTAATAGTTAAGATAGGGTCATATGTCCATAATATGTTTAATTATAAGGGAATTTACATTTATATCTTTGCAAAATTTGTAAATAACTTCAATATCATTATAAATTTGATAATTATTTCAATATCCTTTGAAAATAAAAAATACACAGATTTATCCAAAACCATATTTTAATCATATTTAAATAGATTTTAGAGAAAATTGCATAAATCGTCCATGTGGTTTGTCGAACCCTACTTTTTTAGTCTCCATGTTTTTGTTACATCGAATTACGTCCTCGTGGTTTCTTTTTTTAACAGATCCAGTACACTAAAATGCATTAAGACGCTTTAACCAAATTCAAAAGCTTTTCACTGGTCATTTAACCAACTTATGCACACATCATTCCCATGTACAGATTGTAATCCAAACAAGGCTCAGATATGTAAAACAATCAAGATAACCAGGATTAATCTACCTTGGCTGCAAATCATGGTTACCAAAAAAAACCTTCAACAAACCACGAAGATGATCTTTGCAATTCACTCAAAAATCATAGGGATGTAATGTGCTAGACGTATTCCTTCGTATGGATGATGTGTGCTGGTAGTATTGGCAAGAAATGACTATTGCCATATTGGATAAACCACATGGATAATGATAGGCATGAAAGAAGTTTGACCAAAAAAAAGTCAAAGACCTCTATAATAGCCTCATATCGTCGAAATGCAAAGTTGTTAGGCTCACATCTCCGATAAACTATGCTTGAAAATAATAAATGCACAATAATTAATATCTATTAGCTGTTGATTATGATTGACAGCCATATGTTATCTTAATATAGTTATGATTGATTATCTTGCTTAATATAGGCTCAATGTATATCCAATTGTAACTATATATATTCAGTATATCATATTGAGTAATGGACATAAACCATTCTACTATCATATTCTAACATGGTATCAGAGCGTTAAAGCTCCAGGTACACAACCCACCACAAAAGAGTTATCCTCCGGTCATCGGTTTTTCACTGATGATTCGGAGGGATTCCGCTTAATTTTCTTTCGCTTTATTGTTTTTCATAAGTACTTTTTCTTTTTGCAAATAAACCCCAACATCATTGTCTCATCATCATTATTCTTGTTTTACGACCGAAAATCATTGTTATTTTTCAAAATTAGTTGGTAAAAAATGCCGCTCCTACCTAAAGGCAAAATAAGCCATGACGTAAAAAAAACGTCACGTAAAGGAGGAAGTCGCAAGCAGTCAGCAACTATGCCGTCGAATACAATTATTCTTCCGTCTCAATAAACAAAGAAGATGATTGAAAAAGAGGCTTTCAATATATGTTCCAGTTTTCCGTCGAGAAGCTTGACGTTCAAACTGCGGGGGAGTATTAGCTGTTGATTATGATTGACAGCCATATGTTATCTTAATATAGTTATGATTGATTATCTTGCTTAATATAGGCTCAATGTCTATCCAATTGTAACTATATATATTCAGTATATCATATTGAGTAATGGACAGAAACCATTCTACTATCATATTCTAACAATATCTTCATCGCTTGTGACAAGTCTTTTACCTTTCAGGTTCAATAAATATGTTAGATACGACTTTTGAAATATTCAGATTATCAGCAGTATCAAAATCAGTCATGGCTGCAAGTTAACCAAATGGCCTTCTTCACCCTTTTTGTGTTGACTGTTCTTTCCACTTTATGGGAAACCAAAGAGCATTAGGGAGGATGAAATCCGCTTGTGAAAAGGCTAAACGGATTCTTTCTTGCACTACTCACACTTCTATCGAATATGCTTGCACGAGGGATTGATTTTTCTTTGAGATTTACTCGAGCTAAATTTGAAGCGCTGACATAGAGATTTACTTTAGTCGAATTGTATGTTGCGATCCAGTTTAATATTAAAAAGAGTATATGTTTTTTATGAAAACATAATTATATCAGATAAAGAAATATAATGAAAGTAAAAGAAAGAGAGGGAAAGTATAGGACATTGCAAAATGGGCGTACAAAGGAAAAGACCAATATACCCCTCACCTTTCTATATATTTAAGAGTAAATTACACTGTTCGTCCTTGTGGTTTAGGCCAAATCCCTAATTGAGTCTTTGTCTTCTTTTTTCTACCTCCCCCAAACCCTGTCATGACGAGATTGGGTATGTTTCTTTTATTGGGTAACAATGGTTTTCGACCTTTTGGTCGACTAATCCACGGGGTTTGAACCCAGCGCTACACAGACTCAAATCAGGTAAAGCCCTCCCTTTTCATGAGGTAAAGCACCTAGAAAGATTAGGTATGTTGTTTTGTTGTACTACTAGACTATATATGCAACTACATTCAATCTTAAATATCCGAGTAATACAAATGAAAAACGAAATTAATCAAGCATTCATATACAAGTAACAAATAGAGTCAATTTCCCTCACCACGCGAAAGCGGGACAATGTGAACACCTCCCCTGCACGCTTTCACCGCCTCAACCTCCTTCTCAATCTCACCTCCAACGCCTCCCACGCCTCGCGTCTCATCACAACTTCCTCCTCATCCACCACAAAACTCTCAACCACCGCCACCTGTGGCTCCACCATCGCACCACCATCACTCTCACCACCACAACCACCATTTCCACCATTATTCACAACCACCGCCTCCCAAAGAAAATCATCTTCCCCGCAGTAAACAGGCTGAGACCTTGCTGCTCTTGTTAATGGCCCGTTGTGGATCACCACCGACGATTTCTTCTCACGTGCTTGACGCTTTAAAGATGACGATGGAGTTGAGGTGAAGTTGGATTTGCGTTTGCACACCGCGACAGCGGGAGGACGGTGGATCTGGCGGTGGTTGGTCGGTGGTGGTTACTGGTGATGGTGAATTCTCCATATCTAGGGCTTGTAATTTTGGGAGATCTATTGCACACACTTTTATATATGAAGATGACGATGGTGTATAACTCCATCTCATAATTATTGTCCAATGAATTTTTAAGTCTTTATACTAAAACTTTGACATTAAATACTTGTTTTTGTGTTATATAATATTTGATGAAAATTATACTAATGAAAATACATTAAAAATCCAATCCATTTATATATTTGACATTGATAACTGGCTTTTGCCAGGTAAAAAGATTCTTTGTCGTGTGTCTAATCGAATTGATCCTGGTTAACTATGCGACTCAGTCGTTCTTTGGTGAAACAAATAGTTGTGTCGTTGTAGTAATTAAAAGGTGCAAGACTTAAATGAAAATGACGTTAAAGTAAATCTAAATCTAATTGAAAATAAATGGCAAGTATTAAGGCAAATAAACTTAAAGTGCGACTAAGGAAAAAGACGGGAAAAATAAAGCTTAAAAATTAAAAACAGAAAGTTAAAAGCTGAAACTAAAAAGAACCTGAAAATAGCTCATCCGGAATAATACCCTCATTCGGAATAAACATTCATCCGGAATGTCACCTTCGTTCGGAATGTTCTTCTTTCCTCGGAATATTAACCAAAGCCCTTGATCCGGAATAAATCCTTTATCCGGAATATGTCACTTATCCGGAATAAAGTCTTGATTCGGAATAAAGCCTTGATCCGGAATATTGAGCTTGATCCGGAATGTTTGGTTGATCCGGAATATCTTCTTGATCCGGAATGTTGAAGATTCTGGATGAAACTCCTTGATCCGGAATATCTTCCTTGATCCGGAATAAAGCTTTGACCCGGAATATCAATTATTCCGAATGAACTACCTTTTCCACTGATCCGGAATATCCTCCTTGATCCGGAATGTTTCTTCACAAAACCTTGATCCGGAATGTTGAAGCTGATCCGGAATATTCACTTGATCCGGAATATGTCACTTATTCCGGATGAACACCCTTGATTCGGAACAACTTTCAACACAACCTTGATCCGGAATGCACTGTTGATTCGGAATAAACCTGGGAATACAGTAAAAGAACAAGCGAAGAACAAGGAACAAGAAAAAGCTACGAATCTAATCCAAACTAATCAAAATCAACCACAAGATTAAATCAAACTAAACAAATAACATCTACTAATCATAAACAAACAATCCAAATCAATAAAACTAACAAAACTAAACAAAATAATCAAAACCCACTTTAATCAATAAAAACTCAAAACATAAACATGAGCATAAACATAAAAATCAAAGATTAAAGAAAGGTAGATAGGAGATGAACAATAAAAATAAAGATTGACAAGAATTAAAAGGAAACTTACTTGAAACTAAAGGTATTTAAGGTGCAAGACAAGTATTTAAATATGACATGAAATTAAATGACAAGGTAATTAAATGTGCAAGGTAATTAAAATGGAAGAAATAGTTTGTCAAGCTATCCAACAAAATGAAAATGAATACACTAATGACTATTTATAGGGGAGGATTAAGAGGTGCTTAGGAAGCTTCCTCCCCTCTTTCTTCTTTTCCTTAATTGCATGCTTTAGTCCTTGATCTTCTTAATCCTTTGTTAATCTTCTTAATACTTGGACTTTAAGGACTTTGTCTCGGGATTTCTTTGAACTCGTCTTGTAATTCTTCAATAAATTAGACTTGAGTTCTTCGACTTTTAGTAAACTTCTGTCTTTTGACTTTTTCTTCGATAAATCTTCAGAATTAGTCTTGGACTTCCGTTCTTTTTGCACTCTTGACTTCTTGACTTCGTCTTTCGTCTTTTTCTTCGATAAAAGCCCGTGAATGCTCGTGTTTTCTCCACTTTTCACCTTTTCGTCCTAAATCACAACAAAAACACAAACCACGTATAATTCCGACATAAATGACATAAAATACACGTTTTGGCTCGGTTATTATTGTAATTAAGTGGTAAAAAGGATGGGTGTTTACACACCTATCAAATCCCCTACACTTGACCATTGCAATGTCCTCATGCAATGCATTAGTTACAAAGCACGTTTACACTTTTCATCACAATCAATCCACCTTGACCTTTATTAAAGAGATAGAAAATAACAAAACAAGTAAAGAAATCAAAAGCATACCTTAGGGTTTTTGAAAATGTTGTGAATAATCATCATCCTCAAGTTTTCACTTTCTCCAAACCAAGCTTAAAAACGAGATCATTGTTATTATAAGTTAGCAAACCAACACGAACTCATGTGGGCCAATTACTCACTTAGACTCCCTTATTCCTAGGTGTATCTCTTATATTTTATTGTTGTCTTGAATGATCATGAGGATGCATTATTGACTTATTTCGATAGTTATTTAGGCCGAAAATAAAGTGAACGATTTAATCAATAGTTAGCTAAAGGACAAAATCTTTTAAAACTGCTTCTCGGGACCTCATAAAGTTCATATCTTGGCAAAACTCGCTTCACGATTTGAGACCTTTCTCGGACCGATATTTGGCAGCGACTTCATACTTCAAATCTTGAGAGACGTTCATGAAATAATGGCCTTCTCTTCATAATAGGAATTTCTTCACTTGAAGTTTTGAGAGATTCTTCATATTTGGACCACGGCTTCTTCATTTTTCTCCAATCATTATTTTGGACTTTGATATACAACGATCCGCCTCCTTTTTGGACTTGGATCTATTTATCCTCATACCTTGTCAGGGCCTTTTTGGATAGACTTCTCCATGATCTTTTGGGGAGTTTTTGCTTTTCGTCGTGTGTCTCGATCCTTCATATTGATTTTTGATAAATGATTCTTCACATCACTTTGGATCTTTAGAAACAAAATGTAGCCCTCATGCCATGTTAGGACCTTTTTGGACTCGTCAATCTTCGCATCCCGCTTCAATAAGTTATGCCTTGGCTATGAACTCTAATCTATACCGAGCAACTTTTAAACGATCTTGGGCTAGAAGCTAAGTAACTTTTCAAATCGTACAACCTTATTTATTGCAGATAAAATTATTAGCAAGCGATGGGAGAATAGGCTTATAATTAACTCACATAAATTCACGAAAGAATACCAAACTTATAATTGACTCTATCATCTCTCGTTCTCCACAATTTAAAATCTCAAGGAATGAGACTCGTGGATGCTTAGCCTATTAAATCAAAGTTTTGGGTTTTCGAGTCGCCTATAGGATCTTGCAAACTCTTAGACTCTTTCAAGTTTAGAAATCGCATTTTAAAGTTCCCTTGATAAACGACTCTCTAGGATCAATTATAGGAACTTGCGAAAAGTTCTTGTTCTTAACCCGTGAGAGTTAAGACTTTTGCGTTTTATAGCTCCCTATATAAAAGCCTAGCAAAACTTGACTTAAACACGTTAAGGATGCTAGCTGGAGTAAACTTAGATAAGTAAACTCGGGTTGAGTCAAAAGATTCACAACGTTTGAAAATTAAAACCACTTTATTAAAAATTTATTCTAGTAAGGAAAGAAAATAACTATACAAAGGGAAAAACTAATGGGCCAAAATAGATCAAAAAATTTGAAAAATGTCGAAAAATTGATTTTCTGGTTAAAATGAGGACAAAAACAAGGAAAAGGCCACTTAACTTCGATAGAAGTCCCCCTACACTTGAGATAAACATTATCCTCAATGTTTAAGCATGTGGGAGTAAACTCCCTTACACTTAGGACATTGTGCACGGTGTTTAAATCTTGCTAAGGAAATGACAACTAAAGAGATTCCTATTTTAATATTGGAAAATATAAAATAGTGAATCGAAAAGAGTTTAGGATAGAACCGGGAAGATGGGAACACGGAATCACGGGTCGTCAAAAATCATCAAGAGTGGATCATTGAGCGCTCGAATCCCTGATTAGTAGAAGAGAGGAAATAGCAAACACCAACGGGTCTCCCCTACACTTAGGATAAAGAAAGCTAAAATATAGATACATGGGTTGCCTCCCAAGAAGCGCTTGATTTTTGTTCACCGAGTCGTGAGCCTGACTCGACCTTGGTTATCATAGGAAGAAGTATGAAACACATCCACCGGGATCAAAGACATAGTTTTCGTCCATCAAATAGCACAAGCTTAAGGCGAACAAGGCAAGCCAAAGAAGAATAGGCAAGGTTCCCTTAAGCAAAGATGGAGCACGGTGGAAGCAAGGGTGAAGTGGTGCAAGCATGTCTTCAATAATTCCAAAGATTTTTCCTTTTATTTCAATAGGTGGATACTGAGATGGCTGAAGAATATCGATACCGGGGTCGAACACCTTTTCCTTTAAGGGAAAATAGCACTCAGGCTCAGCAGAATTTGAAGATGATCCACGAAGAATATGCACAACCTCGTCCTCAGAAGGTGGACAAAGAGGTGTCAACTCATACGTGCTGCGGATATTGGTGTCGACCGGTTGCTTCTCCTTTGAAAGAATTTTCTTCAAATCCAAAGTAGGATCAAGACCATAATTATCAAAGTCCAAAGGAGGTGCATCACTCTCATGAGGGAAGTAGGTATTGAGAAAAGCAGAGAAATCTTCCTCAAATGAGTAATCATCCAAAGTAGGATCAAGTGATGGCGGAGGATCTTCATCATGGGAAGAATCACTCGAAAGAGTATCGGCCTCATCAAAATCATCATAAATGGGCATGTCGGGATACTCGGAAGTAAGGTCATCATAATCATCCGAATCTGAGCTAGAATCATCATCATAAGCATCAAAGATCGGTGGAGAATCATAAATGGGAGAAGGTTCCAAATTGGAGAGAGAATCATCCACATCATCTTCAAAAAGTGGATTATCAATGCAAGACTCGAATAGAGGATTGTTGTAGATGACAAAATCATCAAGCACATTGATCATATTCGCTGATTCTCGTCCATAGGATTTGCTTGTAAGCTTCCCCATTTTGAACACTTGTGCATCATCCCCGACTCTTAAGATTAATTCACCTTCGGCAACATCAACTAGAGCTTGTCCGGTTCTCAAGAATGTCCGACCAAGTATTAAAGGAATACGAGGGTCCATTTCATAATCAACAACGACAAAGTCCACCGGGAAAGTAAATGTGCCAACTTTAATGAACACATCTTCGGCAATACCAACGGGGTAAGCGAGAGTGCGATTTGCAAGCTCAAGAGTCATCTTCGTTGGAGTAAGGTCGGGTAATGATAGTGTTTTCCAAACACTCAAAGGCATAAGATTAATACTGGCCCCGAGATCAGCTAGGGCAGTAAATTCTTCGGTTTTGTTAAAAATGCACGGCAACACAAAACGACCGGGATCTCCAAGCTTTTCCGGAAGTTCTTTAAGAATAACTGCAGAACAGTTTTCATTTAAGCGTGTGTTGGCGAGCTCAATCAGCTTCTCCTTCTTGTTAAGCAATTCCTTGAATGCTTTGACAAATTTTGGCATGTGGACAAGTGCTTCAACAAGGCTAATGTTGAAAGTCATTTGAGAGATCATCTTCAAATAATTCGACACTTGAATGTCATCCTTGGTGTGCATTGTGGTCTTGCCTAAGCGAGAAGGATATGGGATATTGGGATTGGGTGGTGAAGGTGTAGGTGTAGGTAAAGGTTGAGATGTTGAAGGTGGGGTTGGTGGAGGATTCTTGGTGGGTACTTCACCACGACGAGGCGGAGACGGTAATGGTGTACTACTACTAGGTGTAGGAGGAGTAGGGATAAATGGTGGTGGAAGAGGTGTAGATGATGGGGGCGGGATAGGTGGTGTCCTACTATGGTAACTCCACTACGGGTAGTAATAACACTCACATTCTCTCGCGGGTTGGTGACAGTGTTTGAAGGTAGAGAACTTGAAGTAGAGGGTTGAGTGGTAGGCAAGAAACTAGCCAGCATATTCTTTATATCATTCGTTTGATTGCTGAAGGAGGATTGAATATTATCTCGAAGCTCGGATCTAATGTCATTCCCTTGCTTGGTGATATCTCCTTTCAAATTGATAATTTGGCTCTGTAGGTTCTTGATTTGCTCACCTTGGGTTCTCAATATGGCTTCAACATCTTGATTTATGGGTGGGGTTTGTTGTGCGGGTGGGTGATAAGGATTAGAAGCTCGAGGTGGGATTTGGTTGCTTCTATTGTAGTTGTTGTTGGGGTTTTTGGTTTTGCGGAGAAAAACCGGGTGAAAGGTAGTTGTTTGATCGGTAACTCAGCAAATTTCTATCCCCTTGAGGTCGAGCTTGGTAATTTTCCGGTGAATAATTACCATAAGCTGCATACACATTTTCCGGATTTCCTTGAGTAGAAGGACAATCGGTGTATGAGTGTGGACCGCCGCATGTTTCACAAGGATTGACAACCGCTTTAACTTGATGTTGTTGGTTTGTGATTGTAATGTTTTTGTACACCTTTAGGAAAAGGATGCACAAAGTAGTGGTAAGCGTTAAGTGTCGGTTTAGGAAAACCGAGCACTAATGACCCTTAAGAAAGTTCAAGTTCGTTTCCCAAGGAGGCACGTGCGTTGTGTAATGAATTGATTTATGTTTGTGATTATATTTGAGAAAAAGAAAATAGAAATGGGGTGAGAAGAGAATGACGGTTACGAAGACGGATTAAACTAAGAAGAAAAAGGCGATCACGTAAAACCGTAAATAGTGCAAAAACTAAAATTTTAACCTAAAAAATCCTAAAAATTACTAAAAATCCACAATAATATTCTAAGAGTTTACAAAAAATCCAAACTTGCTAAAACCTTTTAATTAATTAGATAATGACTTTTTAATGCTAATTAAAGCCCTAAAAATCACAATTAATTATTAAAAAGCCCTAAACAAGATTTTAAAGTTTGTAAACCTCAAAAATGACCTAATTAAGCTAAAAAGTATTTTTTAAAATTTTAAAACCAAATAAAACTATTTTTAAACACTTAAAAACTATTAAAATCAATTAAAACTTAAATTAATTCTAGAAAATAATTGAAAAGCCCTAAAACTATTTGGAAAGTTACAAAACTCCTAATTAAGTGTCTAAAATCTAGGAAAAATGAAAAAACTTAAAAAATCAGACTTTCAATTTTTAATAATAAAATAATATTAAAATATTCAAAAAAATTCAAAGTTTATTAAAAAATTCTAAAAAATGACCAAAAATCTAAAATAATGTAACTAAGACAGAAATGCAATTAAAAGTTTCTAAAACCTATTTAATAATTTTATATTAAATTTTAAAGTTGGTTAAAAACCCTAAAATCCTATAAAATCAAAAATAAGACTTTTTGAAACTTAAATGGCTGTAAACCTCAAGTTACTCAAATAAAACCTAAAAACATTTTTTATATAATTTTAAAACTACTTTTGCTATTTTTAAACTATTTTATTAAAAACGGGTAAAGAAAAATTAATAAAAAATAAATAAAGAAAGAGAAAAATCAAAACTTTAGCTAGAAAAATCCCAAATGTAACTCTAATCCTAGGAAAAGTATTAACAGGCTAATAAGCTTAGCCAATAAGCGTGTGGTGGCTTATTTAGCTACGGCTTAATTTAGAAAAGTCCAAACCAAATCCCTTTAAATACAATGTGATTTGAGTCTTTAGCAGTAAAAGACCCAAGGGCACGCTAGTAAGTTGTGTGTGTTGTGAGAGGAATGGCGCATGTTCGAGTCCTGGCCACGTCCTTTTTGCTTTTTATTTTTTTTCTTTTTAAAACTTTAAAACCCAAAAAACAGTACCTAAACTTAATCTAAAACAAGCTTATAATAAAAAACAAGCTATAATCAAATCTATAAAATCAAACAAGTGCCCAGATTTATAAGCTAACTGATGAACACAAAGGTGTATTTCTTCACTTGTGCAGATTTAACAAGAGGACTTGTTTTATGAGTTCAGTGATGTTTGATTGGACAAGAAGGGCACCCATATACTCAGTTGAGTATAGGGAGTCAATAGCAAACACAAAACAAGCAAGTATAACACAAAATCAAGCACAAAATTGCACCAAAAATGTTTCTGATATAGGCCTAAGGTCTGAGAGTGTTTGCTGGTTTAATATGCACACAAATGAATTTCCAACCTTTAAATCTTGCACACAATGTTAACCAATTAGCATACAAGCCCTACACAATCCTCAAACAACCTATCTTCTATCAGTGATCAAGATTTCATGGTAAAATTGCACTAAAACAAACAGAAAAATGACTTGACTGTTTTTAGCTACAATGGCCAAATTTTGAGCATGCAATTTTGTTTTAAACTGCACCAATCTGAAAACCAAATACATTAACTACCTAAATATACCCTATTGAGTGGTTAAAACCAGTTTTAAGCCAAGATTGATGCTAATTAACCAAGCTTAAACCCTAATCCAAACACACCTTAATTTTCAGAAACTTACTTTTTTCAAAACAAATCAATTCCAATCCTATTCAAACTAATTATCACTACTTCTAACATACATAACAATCAAAATAATCATGAACAAACAACTAAAATATCATCCTAACAACTTTCATGCAATTTTCACATAGATCACACAAATCTCACAAATTACTAACTAGCAAACTGAAACAAGGGAACAAGGTATTATACCTTATGGGACCCACATCCAGGCCCCACCAAGGCTGCTATGCCTTCTCCTACAAGCTGGGGCTTGTGCAGACTTTTTGGGCTTGTGAGTATGCAACAAAATGATGATGATGATATCTTTGTACCTGCACAATCACAACCAACAGAGAAACAAACTACAAGCTCATATAAGATAAGCTCATAAGCTGTGTGTCAAGCAGCTTATGGTCTTAGGCTTGTATGAGCAGTGAAAAGTTAGTAAAAAAAAATGAAGAAAAGAGATTTTCTTGAAAAATCAGCAACTTTGCCAAAAGCTAGAAATCAACTAGCAACTTGTGAATACGTTTTTAAAACAAGTCCAAAACTCAGAAATCCAAAATCCAAGTCCACTTTCACTTTCTTGGACCTTGAATTTCTGAAATTAAAAACCTTTTTAAATCCTTTTTGAAACTAAAAAACACAAAGTGTTTAAGCAAGGAAAAATGGAACTCAGCAAGCTTTCAGTCACACACCAAACTTTTAAAAAATCATAAAAAGGAATTACTTTGAACTCAAATACCAAACTTTTATATTAATAAAAAGGGATTACAAGTGATGAAAGCTAAAAACTGGAACAAGAGTATAGGGACACATGCGTCTCCTATTTATACAACTGAAAGGAAAATTCTAGATAATTAAACCCTAATACATGAAATCCTTAAAATGTCCTTGGTCTTGAGGTTTGAAATTCGTCAAAGTGCATCATGTGCTCTTGTACTGTTGCCAGCTAGCTTGTTATGATCTTGGACGTTTAAAATGTCCTTGGGGGCCAAGGAGTAACATCCAACCAGTCATTTGGTCGGTTTTTGGGGGTTTGGGTGAAAATGACATGAGCAGGGAATCTCATGGGGGGTCCAGGGGTGAGTGGGAAAGTGATGTAGTTTGTGGGTTTTACTTGGGAGAGGGTAAATTGCTAATCTGGAAATATAGGGTGAAAAACCCTTTGATTTTGTCTTTGTTCATCCTGGGTTTATTCTAGGGTTTTAGGGTGATTAGTGGCAGTTTAATCCATTTTGGGCAAATGGATTTTTAAATGTAGTGTTTAGTGGGAAAATGGTTGACTTATTTGACCAGGTTTATTAATAAACCTGGTTGGGTGTGGGTTACGGGTTTGGGTAGGATTTGGGTTGGGTAAATGGGTAGGGTCGGGTATGGTGACGTGGAGGGTGAGGTGTCAACAACTGGTTGGATGGGTAGGTTTGGTGTCTGGGCAGTTTTGGCCCCCCAAGGTTCATATTTCCTTCACTTTGTAAAAATAGCTAACAAACTCCATTTCCTTTTATATCTAGTTTGGGCAGTTGACATTTTTGGCACAAAATGTTTTCAAGCTTGTAAACAAGGACCTTTAATGCATATTTTGGATTCTTCAAGGGTAAAACTTGTATAATCTTCAAACATGGAGGACCTTTGTTTCCAAATGATGATTTCTTCAAGGGCTTATCTTGCCAAATCTTCAAAAATGAGGGACCAATGTTGACAATCTTCAATTCTTCAAGGACCATTTTGGAAATTCCAGATTTGGGCCCGGTTCATTGTGCGGCTTCGTTTCCCGTGTTCGTTTTTGATTGATTCTTGTGATCTTTTTGTCCTTTCCTCAATATCCGTACCTAAAATACACAAGCAACAAACACGAGCATATATTTGGCAGTTTTAATGATATTTTATGCATTTTAAGCCCGATTTGGACGATGAGACTATGTATAAAAGCAGTCTCATCACTCCCCCATACTAAACCATTGCCGTGCCCTCACGCAATGCTAGAATAAAGTATCATAGCACCTCCAAAATTTAATTTTATTCACTTTATTGGAATGATAAACTAGCTACACTACTACTATCACTACTACTTGTGTTTTAGACATAATGTATGATTTTCATCGCAAAATGGGACGTTTAGGTTCATAGAATAAGAACACGTGAATGCTTCGTTAGAAATAATTTCGTCGTCCTCGATTTTCACCCAATTCCATGCCAAGCGTGCAACGAGATCATTGTCATTATAAGTTAGTAATGCTAACACTACTCATATGCCCTAATCACGTACTTATTCTCCCATTATTCCTAAGTTGTATCTCTTATATTTTATTATGTTTTGAATGTTTCACGAGGATAAATTGTTTGACTTATGCGATAATAGAGGTTTAGGTCTAAAAATAGAGTCCTAACGGTGTAACTAAGACCATCAAATCAATAACCCCTCCTAATAGACAACGATGTCAAAAAATTAAGTTGACAAGAAGAATCGATAAACACGGTTTTATAACGGTTTTGAACATGAGACTTATTACCAAGACTTTTATACGCCCCCTAACGGAAGGGCCTTATTATCTTTGGTTTACCTCCATCTTTTATTCAACTTCGCCATGAAGCTTTTATTATGACTTCGGTCTTGCCTTGCCTTTTATTATCCGCCTCATCGGTGGTTTTATTAGCCAAAGACGTATATCCTCACGCTAAGGCGAATTTTGGATCTTTAAAGCTTCGAAGATTAAGGCTTGATTCACTTTCAATTTTGCATAGATTTTAGGCCTTGTGGAGCTTCAAATTGTTTGCTAGATTTAGGTGAGCACTTGAAATCTTATTATTGGGTGAAGCTTTCGATTATTCGGGTGCCAATACTTCAAAACCGTGACGCTGGCGATACCTTAATGTCTTCCCAATTTAATTACACGGAAGCTACTAGAAAAGACTAGAAACCCAACAATCCTAACTAAACCGCTAAGTCAATATTTATTAAGCAAAAAATATTTACATGCGAAGGGAGAATAAGCAAACAACGAGAACACATGAGTTTTTGAAAGAATACGAGTACTCTACGTTTAGCATAGTAACTTTTAATTAACTCTATCATTTCTCGTCCTCATTTAAGAGACTTAGCCTAATGTGTAGTTAAGGAACCAAAGCTAAGTGCTCAACACGCACGGTCGAGTCAAAAATTACTCTTATTCTCGCCATCGGAAAATCTACATTCGTGTCTTCAAACACTTATAAAATATGAGAAAACTTTTAAAATTTGGCCATTTTTAGCCTTATTTTGCAACAAAACGATAAACAAAAGATAAACTTTGGAAAGCGTGAAGGTTTGGCAAGGCAAGTATCTATTCACCCCCATACTAAAGTTAAACATTGTCCTCAATGTTTCGAGTCTAGGGGTGCAAACACCCCCATACTAGAGACGTAGTCGAATGCCTAATCTAGCATGGAAAGGGTGTAACCAATAAATTAATAGCCGTTTATGAAGTGTGCTAAAAACCTAAGGTTAGAACAACAAAAGGATATATCATTATGATATTGAGAAAGTCTCCAAACGATCGAGTGCTCCCATAAAACGAACACGAGAGGCTCTAATTGTGAAGATCATGATCTAAAAACCACAATGCACAAACAACCACGAAACAAAGGTTGGAGGGGCACAAATCCCCTCACATTACACTAATTAGAAAGCAATAATATGTACATGGATAAGCATGGGTTTCCCCCACGAGGCACCTTGTTTTTGATAACCGAGTCAAAAGCTCGACTCGAATCCCCATAAATGTGATCATTTAGGGATAATCATGGTGTGGTCAATTTTTAGTGGGGCTTACATGATAAACAAGGCCAAAAAACAACCGGTATTAAGGACTAAGTCCTTTGATGGTGCAAAATACCGGGATCGAAGATGGCGTTCTCGTTTTCATTGGAAAAACAAATCAACGCCACTTCATTGTGAGTCAACAAAAACCCAAAGGGTTTCAAGAAAATAGATGAGAAGAAATAAAAGGGTGGGACAATGGGTAAGTCATAGAAACATTGAGCTACTCGAGGTAGACTCGCACCAATCAAATAGAAATATTTTCCATTTATTGCATCGGTGGAAGACCGAGATTTCCCTTTATAAGCAATTCCAGGATCAAATATATCGTCCTCGGCGGAGAAAGGGGAGGGAACATAAGGGGCTTCCCCCACACTAAGTCCACACAAAGCATCGTCAAAAGGAGAAGACGAGCTTGTAGCACTCAATACACGTGGCGATGACAGAGTTAGCATTGTAGAAAAATCTTTTAAATTCAATTTAAAATCTTTTCCTTTTTCATCTTTTAAACTCTCCTTGTGAAAACCCGATTTAATTATGTCAAAAATATTTGGTGTTTCTAAAGCAATATTAGTCACACTAAAAATTCTCACATTTGAAAACCGTTTTGGTAAAGGTGGTGGCAAGTTCTCAAAACGTTTGTCAACAAATAAAACTCCCCCATCGGGATCAACATATTCATCATCCGAAGAATCATTCACAATTGGAATCGTAGGCTTAACACTCTTAACCTCCACCGGCGGAGGGGACAAAACTTCATTTTTCTCAACAACTTCTAAAACTCTTTTTGAAATCTTTTTGCAAATGTTTTTGATGGGATTGACATTGTAAAAAGACGTGATAGAATACACATGAGAAAGTGTGGAGTTTTGAGTTGCATTAATGACGAGTTCTTCCCCATTGAAACGAAGAGTGATTTTCCTTGCATGCACATCGATAAGTGCTCTCGAGGTATCCAAAAATGATCGACCTAAAATTAACGGAACTTTAGGATCGATAGGAATGTCAACAACAATAAAGTCTACGGGATAGTAGAACTTTCCAACTTTCACAAAGACGTCCTCGACAACTCCACAAGCTAGAATCGTAGAATGATCGGCCATCTCGATTGACATTCTTGAAGGAGTGAGATTGGGAAGATTGAGCGATTTAAAAATATCAAGAGGCATCAAATTAATACTAGCACCAAGATCGGCCAAGGCGTAGCATTCTTCCATGTCTTGTATAGCACATGGGATTAAAAACTTGCCGGGATCACCGACTTTTTGAGGTATGCGGCTAAGAAAAACCGATGAACAACTAGACGATTTTTGCAATTTCTCTTTGTTATTCAACATACTTTTGAAGTTCGCGGCAAATCGAGGCATCATGACTAAGGCGTCGGCAAAACTTATATTAAAATGCAAGTCACGAAACATTTTCATAAAAAGTTCAAATTGATAATTATTTCGTTCTTGTGCCTTTTCCTTGTCTCGTCTTGAAGGGTAGGGTAAAGGTGGTGTGGGTTGGGGCATAGGCATAGGCATCGGCCTTGGAATCTCGGGTTCCATGATTGGTATAGGTTCAACCGTAGGTGTGGTTTGAGCGGTACTTCGTGGGCTTGGAACTTGCTCCTTTTCAACCACCACCTCGGGTTCTTTCTCTTTTCCTTCTCCATAGAAGTACTTGGACGAGAAGTGGGTTCTTTGAAAGTTTTACCACTACGAGTAGTAATAACCTTCAATTCTCCTTTCGGGTTCACGATGGTATCACTAGGAAGACCACCCGAAGAATAGGGTTTACACATGATAGCTTCAAACATTTTTCCCATTCGGTCTTCAAACTTAGATTGCCTAGCATCCGCTTTTAACAACTCTTGCTTAATCTCATGTTGACCTTGCTCCATTTTTTGTTGATTTTGTTGGAGTCGTTGAACATTTCCTTCCATTTTATTAGCATGAGTTTTAAGTTCATTAGCAAGTTCATTTTTAAGCTCGTTTTTCAACTCGGATCTTAAGCTAACCATTTCACGTTGCATATTGTCAAACTTAGCATCATTTGCCTTAGCATAGTTCAAAAATTTTCCTTGAAGATTTTTGGTGTGATCATTTTGAAAACCTTGAGTGGTAGTTTGAAAATCACGATTTTGGTTTTGGTTTGAAATTTTCCCATTCCACTTTGATAATTACCCTTGTTGTAATTCCTTAGATTGCCTTGATAATTACCACCTTGGTTGTTGTTTCGATAGTTATTAGCATTTTGATTTGGTGGAGCTTGATTTTGGCGGGAACCTTGGCCGTTTTGGTTATAAGTTCCCGTGGCTACATAAGCACTCGAAGTGTTACCATCCACGGTAATGCACTCGGAAAGATCATGAGCTCCACCACACGACAAACAACTCTTAGAAACCGCTTTAACCGAAGCGGAATTCGAAGCTTCTTGAGCTTTCCAATGGGTCATAAGGCTAGCAAATCTATCAAAAAACCGATTTTCTTCATTTGCTTCATCATGTAAGGCGTTAATGCTACAAGACGATGATGACGAGCCCAATTTGGCAACACTCGGTGTGTTACGAGGGCTATAAACCTTAGACCTATTCTCAATTATGACCAAAGCTTCTTCAACCGTTTTACACAAAAAATTACCACCCGCGGCGGCATTTAAATAGTCTCTTTCATGATCATTAAGTCCATTGTAAAACGTGTCGATTTGATGCAAGTCGGAAAAACCGTGATGAGGACATTCATGTAACATCTCCTTAAACCTATTCCAAGCCGTTGAAAAACTTTCATTTGATTCTTGTGAAAATTTAGAAATCTCATTTTTCAAATGCGTAGTCTTAGAGGGCGGAAAAAATTGGTTCACGAATTTTGAAACGAGATCCTTCCACGTCAATATAGAATTGGGTGGCTCTTTCTCTAACCAAATTTTAGCGGGCCCCGCTAAGGAATACGGAAAAAGCATCATCTTAATCGAGTCATTCGAGACATCCTTGAATTTGCACGTGGCGGTAAGACGATTGAATTGGCGGATATGGTTGTGGGGATTGTCCTTCTCATCACCACGGAATTTGTTGTTTTGGATCATCGACAACAAACCCGTTTTCACCTCAAAATTCTCCGCAAGGATAGCGGGAATCACAATAGCTTCTCCATAACCCTCGGTGGGTGCTTGAAGTAACTCCATCATAGTTCGATTCACCATGGTTGGTGCTTCTCGTACAATGGGTTCGTCAATAGGAGACTCCTCACTAGAATGAGTTGGAGTGGGAGTTTTGTTCTTTCGTCTACGTGCACGTTTTGCTTGATTACGAGTTAGCATAAAACGTCACGTACAACGAGGAGACGAGCAAAGAAGATTCTTTTTGGTGTTTTGTATTTTTCAATTTTTTTTGTGGTTTTTGATGGTATTAACTTTTTTGGAAATTGGTGAATGTATTAAGTAGACACAAATCTACAAATCTCCTCCTTAATCAAATCTCTCGATTAAAGAAGCCTCAAGGAATGAAAATGATCACGTGAAGTGAACGCCTTCATGACTTTAGAACGATGGTGGAACACCAAATCGTTCAAGAGGGTTTAATCAATAGAAACCAAGAAAATATATATGATATGTAATAATACTTTGGGCGGCAAAACCCTCGATTAGCTCTCAAAATCAAATACGCACAAGCAAGCGGAGGAAACGAGGCGGCGCGAAGCACTTAAGAGCCTTTTTCCTTTAGGTCGTGAAATACAACCGCCTTATACCCACCTTATAGTTTGTATTTTTCAAAATCGAGCTTCACGAAAGTATTTATCTATTTTTGCCTTTTTTCTTTGGTTTGAGATTCGAATACAATGATTGGGTAATGACCTCCCAAGTCAAGGTTGTGATTTCTCACGTATTTGGAGTACTTGTGAATTTATTGTTCTACGTATACAATATAGTAATAGTATTCACACAAAAACAGAAAACGATAATACGTATTAGTAGAGTGCTACTAATACAAATACTAATTGTGGCTATATAAAAACAACAATTGTTCAATAAAAACACAACACACCTCCCCGGCAGCGGCACCAAAATGATTGTAATGTTTTTGTACACCTTTAGGAAAAGGATGCACAAAGTAGTGGTAAGCGTTAAGTGTCGGTTTAGGAAAACCGAGCACTAATGACCCTTAAGAAAGTTCAAGTTCGTTTCCCAAGGAGGCACGTGCGTTGTGTAATGAATTGATTTATGTTTGTGATTATATTTGAGAAAAAGAAAATAGAAATGGGGTGAGAAGAGAATGACGGTTACGAAGACGGATTAAACTAAGAAGAAAAAGGCGATCACGTAAAACCGTAAATAGTGCAAAAACTAAAATTTTAACCTAAAAATTCCTAAAAATTACTAAAAATCCACAATAATATTCTAAGAGTTTACAAAAAATCCAAACTTGCTAAAACCTTTTAATTAATTAGATAATGACTTTTTAATGCTAATTAAAGCCCTAAAAATCACAATTAATTATTAAAAAGCCCTAAACAAGATTTTAAAGTTTGTAAACCTCAAAAATGACCTAATTAAGCTAAAAAGTATTTTTTAAAATTTTAAAACCAAATAAAACTATTTTTAAACAATTAAAAACTATTAAAATCAATTAAAACTTAAATTAATTCTAGAAAATAATTGAAAAGCCCTAAAAATATTTGGAAAGTTACAAAACTCCTAATTAAGTGTCTACAATCTAAGAAAAATGAAAAAACTTAAAAAATCAAACTTTCAATTTTTAATAATAAAATAATATTAAAATATTCAAAAAAAATTCAAAGTTTATTAAAAAATTCTAAAAAATTACCAAAAATCTAAAATAATGTAACTAAGACAGAAATGCAATTAAAAGTTTCTAAAACCTATTTAATAATTTTATATTAAATTTTAAAGTTGGTTAAAAACCCTAAAATCCTATAAAATCAAAAATAAGACTTTTTGAAAACTTAAATGGCTGTAAACCTCAAGTTACTCAAATAAAACCTAAGAACATTTCTTATAAAATTTTAAAACTACTTTTGCTATTTTTAAACTATTTTATTTAAAACGGGTAAAGAAAAATTAATAAAAAATAAATAAAGAAAGAGAAAAATCAAAACTTTAGCTAGAAAAATCCCAAATGTAATTCTAATCCTAGGAAAAGTATTAACAGGCTAATAAGCTTAGCCAATAAGCGTGTGGTGGCTTATTTAGCTACGGCTTAATTTAGAAAAGTCCAAACCAAATCCCTTTAAATACAATGTGATTTGAGTCTTTAGCAGTAAAAGACCCAAGGGCACACTGGTAAGTTGTGTGTGTTGTGAGAGGAGTGGCGCATGTTCGAGTCCTGGCCACGTCCTTTTTGCTTTTTATTTTTTTTCTTTTTAAAACTTTAAAACCCAAAAAACAGTACCTAAACTTAATCTAAAACAAGCTTATAATAAAAAACAAGCTATAATCAAATCTATAAAATCAAACAAGTGCCCAGATTTATAAGCTAACTGATGAACACAAAGGTGTATTTCTTCACTTGTGCAGATTTAACAAGAGGACTTGTTTTATGAGTTCAGTGATGTTTGATTGGACAAGAAGGGCACCCCTATACTCAGTTGAGTATAGGGAGTCAATAGCAAACACAAAACAAGCAAGTATAACATAAAATCAAGCACAAAATTGCACCAAAAATGTTTCTGATATAGGCCTAAGGTCTGAGAGTGTTTGCTGGTTCAATATGCACACAAATGAATTTCCAACCTTTAAATCTTGCACACAATGTTAACCAGTTAGCATACAAGCCCTACACAATCCTCAAACAACCTATCTTCTATCAGTGATCAAGATTTCATGGCAAAATTGCACTAAAACAAACAGAAAAATGACTGACTGTTTTTAGCTACAATGGCCAAATTTTGAGCATGCAATTTTGTTTTAAACTGCACCAATCTGAAAACCAAATACATTAACTACCTAAATATACCCTATTGAGTGGTTAAAACCAGTTTTAAGCCAAGATTGATGCTAATTAACCAAGCTTAAACCCTAATCCAAACACACCTTATTTTTCAGAAACTTACCTTTTTCAAACCAAATCAATTCCAATCCTATTCAAACTAATTATCACTACTTCTAACATACATAACAATCAAAATAATCATGAACAAACAGCTAAAATATCATCCTAACAACTTTCATTCAATTTTCACATAGATCACACAAATCTCACAAATTACTAACTAGCAAACTGAAACAAGGGAACAAGGTATTATACCTTGTAGGACCCACATCCAGGCCCCACCAAGGCTGCTATGCCTTCTCCTACAAGCTGGGGCTTGTGCAGACTTTTTGGGCTTGTGAGTATGCAACAAAATGATGATGATGATATCTTGGTACCTGCACAATCACAACCGACAGAGAAACAAACTACAAGCTCATATAAGATAAGCTCATAAGCTGTGTGTCAAGCAGCTTATGGTTTTAGGCTTGTATGAGCAGTGAAAAGTTAGTAAAAAAAAATGAAGAAAAGAGATTTTCTTGAAAAATCAGCAACTTTGCCAAAAGCTAGAAATCAACTAGCAACTTGTGAATACGTTTTTAAAACAAGTCCAAAACTCAGAAATCCAACAATCCAAGTCCACTTTCACTTTCTTGGACCTTGAATTTCTGAAATTAAAAACCTTTTTAAATCCTTTTTGAAACTCAAAAACACAAAGTGTTTAAGCAATGAAAAATGGAACTCAGCAAATTTTCAGTCACACACCAAACTTTTAAAAAATCATAAAAAGGAATTACTTTGAACTCAAATACCAAACTTTTATATTAATAAAAAGGGATTACAAGTGATGAAAGCTAAAAACTAGAACAAGAGTATAGGGACACATGCGTCTCCTATTTATACAACTGAAAGGAAAATTCTAGATAACTAAACCCTAATACATGAAATCCCTAAAATGTCCTTGGTCTTGAGGTTTGAAATTCGTCAAAGTGCATCATGTGATCTTGTACTGTTGCCATCTAGCTTGTTATGATCTTGGACGTTTAAAATGTCCTTGGGGGCCAAGGAGTAACATCCAACCAGTCATTTGGTCGGTTTTTGGGGGTTTGGGTGAAAATGACATGAGCAGGGAATCTCATGGGGGGTCCAGGGGTGAGTGGGAAAGTGATGTAGTTTGTGGGTTTTACTTGGGAGAGGGTAAATTGCTAATTTGGAAATATAGGGTGAAAAACCCTTTGATTTTGTCTTTGTTCATCCTGGGTTTATTCTAGGGTTTTAGGGTGATTAGTGGCAGTTTAATCCATTTTGGGCAAATGGATTTTTAAATGTAGTGTTTAGTGGGAAAATGGTTGACTTATTTGACCAGGTTTATTAATAAACCTGGTTGGGTGTGGGTTACGGGTTTGGGTAGGATTTGGGTTGGGTAAATGGGTAGGGTCGGGTATGGTGACGTGGAGGGTGAGGTGTCAGCAACTGGTTGGATGGGTAGGTTTGGTGTCTGGGCAGTTTTGGCCCCCCAAGGTTCATATTTCCTTCACTTTGTAAAAATAGCTAACAAACTCCATTTCCTTTTATATCAAGTTTGGGCAGTTGACATTTTTGGCACAAAATGTTTTCAAGCTTGTAAACAAGGACCTTTAATGCATATTTTGGATTCTTCAAGGGTAAAACTTGTATAATCTTCAAACATGGAGGACCTTTGTTGCCAAATGATGATTTCTTCAAGGGCTTATGTTAGCCCTATATTTTATATAGTCGAACAAGAATGTAATAGGTCATCTTAGTCGTTAAAAGGTCTTGTATTGTAATAGGTTAGTCGGGAAAACCGGGCTTGGACTTTAAGCTAATATTGTATAAGTTAGGGGCGTAAGCCCAAAACAAAGCCAAGCCCGGCCCAAGATGAAGCCCACAAAGGCCTTAGAGCCGTGGGGTATATAACCCTCTTTCACATGTGAAAGAGGGTGTTGGTTCATTTCATTAAACACATAGTTTTAGGGTAAACCTTCCACTTCTCTCTCTACTCTCTCTCTCTCTACTTTTCTCCTCTTTCTCTCTCTAAGAATCTTGTGTTATGGATTAAATGGGAACAACATTTGGTATCAAGAGCCTATAGTGGATAGGTGATTGAAGATTCGTGTGTGGTGTTCTTGAATTTTCGTGGCCTTTTTGATCCATATCTCACGTCCCATATTTTTTTTTGTGTTTTATGGTCTTTTCTTGATACAAATCATCTACATACTAGTAGTAGTGATTTAGGTATCTTGGTTTTGGCTAAAACACAAATTTTTTGGATCAAAAGTTGCGAAATTTCTTGTTTTTCTTCATTCCGAAATTCTAGCAGAAACTTCCATCGGAAAGTACAAATTGTACTTGGGCTTCCATCGCAATAACCATCACCATCGAAAAGGGTTTTGGCTCTACATTGCGATACGTGGGTTTTTATTACTTATTCCGATCTGGACATTCCGATCGTACTTTGCGATCTGGATTCTGACGGGTATAAGGAAGTATTTTAAGTCGTTAGTCTGCTTGAATTTTGACAGCCACATTGCGATCTGGACATTCCGATAGGCTTTGCGATCTGAGTACTCCGACAGGCTTTCCGATCTGGACATTACGATATGGACATTACGATCTGAGCATTGCGATCTGAGCATTGCGATTGAGCATTCCGATTGAGCATTCCGATCTGGACATTCCGATCTGGACATTCCGATAAGTATTCCGATGGACATTCCGATAGGTATTTTGTTTGAGTAATTTTTAGACTTAGCCACTATCTAGACTAGTTTCGGAACGTAGTTTACACGAAGATTAAAAAAAAAAAAAAAAAAAAAGAGTTAAAACTTTTAGGTCAAGTAAATTCAAATTTTTTCCCTACTAGTTTTTGGCTATTTCTAACTCAAATTCAAAATTTGGCGATACAAAATTTTTTCGGCTTACCGTTTTGTCAGACTGAGAAATTTATTGTCGGGCTGAGAAAAGAATTGAATTTTTCGGAATTTCAATTTTAACCACACATCATCACAACAAATCCACTAAGATCTGCAATTCATCCACAAGTATTCACCATGTCTAACAACAACATCAACATTGCAACTGCTAATCAAATTCGTTTGGAACAAGGTGGCAACGATAACCCACCTGTGCTCACTGCCGGTTGCTACGTTCAATGGAGATCTCGTTTTCTCAGATTTCTCGATGGAAAAGAAAACCGAACTGCTCTTCGTCACTGCCTTGAGAACCCACCTCCAGTTTTTGAATTCAAACCAATTACAACACAGGCAGAGGATGGTACTTCATCAACTATACGAGCTATGGAGGATTTTGACACATGTTTTGCTGAGAAAAAGAAACTCCTCCAAGCTGAAGCTGATGCTGTAAATTTCATACTCACTGGAATTGATAACGATATCTATTCCACAGTTGATGCATGTCCTAATGCTATGGAAATGTGGAATGCAATTCATCGATTGAAGCAAGGTGAGTCAATCAATGTTCAAGATCTCGAGACTAATCTACTTTGGGAGTTTGGAAAATTCACATCTGAAGATGGTGAATCCATTGACTCATATTACTCGAGATTCTACAAAATGATGAATGAGCTTGTCAGAAATCAGTGCACCATCTCCAATCATCATGCCAATGTTCAGTTTCTACTTCAACTCAAACCGGAATGGCAAAGGTTTGTGACTTTGGTCAAACAAAGGGAGGATATCAAGACTATATCTTACCACAAACTTTATGATATCTTGAAACAACATCAAAATGAAGTGAATGAACTAAGGGCTGAAAAGGCAGAACGGTCTGCTAATTCTATTGCTTTTGTGGCTGCTACTTCAACAAAACCCGTTCCTTGTCAACAACCACCTAATCATTCCTCGAAGTCATCAAGCCCATCCACCAAACCTCTAGCTGCTGCTAAACACAAAGCAAAAGCAATTGTCCCCACTCCACCTCCAAAGTATGACACCGAGTCAGATGGAGACAGTGATGATGAACAAACTTCAAGGGACAAGAAGATTGAAGAACTCATGTCTTTACTCACCACAACTTATAAGAAGATCTACAAACCTACCAACAACAACCTCAGATCATCATCCAATGCTAGATATAAGGAAGTTGATCATGCACCTAGGTATGATCGTGATGCTAGGTATGATAATCAGAGGATGCTGAATCAAGTTGGGGCTAGAGATACTATAGGCACTCCGGTGGTGCAGAAGACTGGGATTCAATGCTTCAACTGCAAGGAATTTGGGCACATGGCTAGGGAATGTAAGAAGCCAAAACGGGTTAAGGATTCGGGATATCACAAGGAAAAGATGTTGCTGTGCAAGAAAGAAGAAGCAGGAATTCCACTCACAGCAGATGAAGTTGACTGGCGTGATGACACTGATGATGAAGCCGATGATCAAGAGTTAGAGGCACATTATGTGTACATGGCAAAGATTCAAGAAGTGATCCCAGAGACTGATGATAGTTCTGGACCCATCTATGATTCTGAGCCACTTGAAAAGGTACCATCACATGATAACTATAATGTATTTGCTAATGAACGACGGCATCCTGAGCAACCCGAAAGCATCAATGACACATATGTGATGGACACGGAGGATAGCAATATCTCTACGGATTCACAGCATATGTGTAATGATGACGGAAAAGCTGTTCAGGATACTGACTCGGATGAGGACCGTGATTTGCTTGCGTCTATTATTAATTCTTTAAAACGTGAAATTGATGAAAACAAAGAAGCTAATAAACGTTTGAAGCAAGCAAACACATCCTTAGCCGAGGAGATAGACAGGCTTAAAGAGTGTGATTATGTAAAAAAAGCTGATCGACGAGTTGCAATAGCTAATGGTTTGGTATATGAACGTAAGGTGCTCAACGAACAATATTGTTCTGAAGTAACACACGAAATTCATATGTCAAAACAGAAGATATCGGAACTTGAAGAACAACTGCTGCTACATAAACTCCAAATTACTGAATTAGAGTCGGTTAACAAAGAACAAACTGAGCTTTATAAAACTCGTGAAGAAAAGGATATTGAAAAAATTCTTGCTTTGGAAAAGAGAGTCGACACGTTAAACAACATTGTTTACAAAATGGGTCAGTCTATTCAAACTATGAATATGCTCAATAGAAATATGAAAACGAGTTTTGTCAAGCCTGAATATCTCAAGAAAGCTCAAAGTACCAAGCCTGCTCTTTATGATATCAGTTGTTATGTTGATAATCTTGCTCTTATGCTTTCCCCTGACTGCGACGAAATCATTCGTCAACAAGAAGAAAGTCGATCAAACTTAAGTGATTTAATAAACCTTTCTGATTCTAACAATCATATTAAGTTTGTCCCTCAAAAAGAACTTTCAAAAGAACAAAAGATGTATAATAGTGTTCCACCACCAAGTGATGAACCACAAAAGAAAGTTTCTTTAAAAAGGAGTTTCAAAAAACAATCAATTTTGTTAGAAAAGCGAATTTTGGATGAAAAACGTAAATGGGATGAGAAAAGCAAAAGTGTTCAGCAATTTGAGTTTATAAAACAAGGGGTTTTAAATTTGTACAAAGGTGTCGTCGACTATGAAAAAGTTTCTAGGGATACCATTTGGAATATTAAACCTAACCCACAAGTAGAAGTCGTCATTCAACAATGCATTGTTCCAACCATTGATGATCTTTCAAAAAATGTGGAAATGTTTTATAAAGCTCTCACTGAGGAAATGTTAACTGATTTAAGCTATGTCAAATCTCTTGAAGATGAAGTTGATTTTCTTCAAATTAAATTAACGACACAAGAACACCAACTTTCTAACGAAATTGATCGACTTTCTAAGGAATATTTTTATGCTGACCATATGAATGCTATACTTGGTGTGTATACCGATCTTGATCAATATTGTCATGTAGCATGTCTTGTGTCAGAATCGGACGCGAAATGTCGCAATCTTGAAGTAGAGCTTTCGAAACAAATTCAGTCATATAACAAACTTTCGAAAAGTTTTTCTCAACTTGAGAAACACTCCATTTCTCTTGAACTTGCTTTACAAAAAGGTGAAAAATCTCATAATCATAAAAAGTGTCAAGAAATGTCAGCTTCTTCGTTTCGTCTACTGAATGAAAAAGATTTCGAAATAAATGATTTGAAAGCTCAGCTAAAAGAAAGGGACATAGCCATAAGTGAGTTACAGAAACTCATTGAGAAAATCAAAGGAAAGTCTGTTTTGGGTAAACCATCCGCCGTTCGTCAACCGAATGCGGTTAAATGCCCTAAAACATCTATTTTGGGAAAATACCCACAGACTTTGCCTAAGATAGGAAATGATAAGAGCACTAATGTGATAGCACCTGGAATGTATAAGATGAACACTAAGCCCACTCAAAATGGAACATCGCGGTTACCTCAGAATATTAAGAAAACTAATCAACGTGTGTCTTCTTCTACAGGAGTAATCCCCACTACTAGCGTTAGCGGACCACAACTTAAGAGCAATAGAATGCAAGATAAGGTCATGCCTAACAATAGTCAAGGAAAGAAGTTGGAAGTAGAAGACCACCATAGGAATTTTAAGTTTTCTAAGAATAAAACGTCTGTAACTGCATGTAATGACAGTTTAAATGCTAAGACCTCGAATGTTGAATTTATTTGTGTTGAATGTGGCAAATGTGTTCGTACTTTCAATCATGATGCTTGTGCTCTTAATTATAATGGCGTGAATACTAGAACTAGGAAGCCTATTCGTATGCCCACTAGTACTAGTAAACCCACAAGAACTTTGAACCAATCCACTGAGCAACCACTTAAGAAACTAAGTGCGTTAGAATCCACTACTCTACGTAAACAAAGCATGTTAAAGAAGCTTTATGAGAACATGATTAGGACATGTACACGGGGGTATTCGAGATATACACCACCCGGATACAAATGGGTACCTAAGTTAACCACTTTAGTGATTGGGTCTAGGAATATCAGCTTGCCTGTAGACTTTGCATCTAGGCCCACTACTATTTTGGAACCCGTCTCTATCAAGGGATCCCATTTGTCAAATGCTACATTGTCTTCTAATTCTTCTGCAGCTCGTCGAACTCATCCTATTCATAATGGACTCCGGGTGCACAAAGCACATGACGGGCAATCTCAAGCTTCTCATTAACTTCGTGGAGAAGTTTCTGGGTACGGTACGGTTTGGAAATGATCAATTTGCACCAATACTTGGATATGGAGACTTGGTTCAAGGGAATATCACTATAAAACGGGTTTATTACGTCGAGGGACTGAATCACAATTTATTCTCGGTTGGTCAATTTTGTGATGCGGATTTGGAAGTGGCTTTTCGGAAATCTACTTGCTATGTTAGAGACTACGATGGGAATGACCTTCTTACAGGCTCTCGGGGTTCTGATCTCTACACAGTAACTCTTCAAGACACATCTTCAACAAATCCAATTTGCTTAATGGCTAAAGCGTCATCATCTCAAGCATGGTTATGGCATCAACGATTGTCACATATCAACTTTGACACCATCAACCTGCTTTCGAAGAATGATATTGTGACCGGTCTTCCTAAGTTAAAATTCGTCAAAGACCATCTTTGTTCTTCTTGTGAGTTGGGGAAAGCAAAACGAAAGTCTTTCAAATCAAAGACTACCCCAAGCTCAAAAGGACGATTGGAACTTCTACACATGGATTTATGTGGTCCCATGCGTGTAGAGAGTATCAACGGGAAAAAGTATATTCTCGTGATTGTTGATGATTACTCTAGATACACATGGACTTTCTTCTTAAGGTCCAAAGATGAAACACCAGAGGTTCTCAAAAACTTTCTCAAGATGATACAACGCAATCTTCAAGCTCAAGTCTTAACCGTAAGAACGGATAGGGGTACTGAATTTTTGAACAAAAACTTGCAATCTTCCTTTCAAGAAGAAGGCATCGAACATCAAACGTCTATTGCTCGAACTCCTGAACAAAACGGCGTTGTCGAAAGGCGGAACCGTACTTTGGTTGAGGCTGCTCGAACAATGCTTTCTGCTTCAAAATTACCACTATTCTTCTGGGCTGAAGCAATTGCAACTGCCTGTTATACTCAGAATCGTTCTCTCGTTATACCTAGACATGAAAAGACACCTTACCACATCATCAATGGCAGGAAACCTACTGTCAAATTCTTTCACGTATTTGGATCTTTATGCTACATTCTTAAAGACGGTGAGAATCTCGACAAGATGAAATAAAAAGGTGATGCATGTATTTTTGTGGGGTATGCGACATTGTCGAAAGGATATCGGGTCTATAACAAGAGAACAAAGATCATTGTCGAAACAATTCATGTGAACTTTGACGAATTGCCACAGATGGTACTTGATCACAACAGCTCAAGTCCCGCACCTCAATGTCTAACAATGGCACCTACACAAAACAGTGTACGTCCCGTGCAAGAATGTCAACAAAGTACTCCTACAGCAGACTCGATGGATACGACACATATGAATGAGTTGGTTGACTTATATGATCCTATGTTTGATGAATATTACTATGGAAACAATCAAGTTGTGTCAAAGCCTTCCGCTGTCAATACTACTGATGCACCTGAACAAAATCAACAAGACACAACTGCCTCTACTTCAGCAACCGTTGCTCAAGAGACAATTCCAGTGGATACTCAACAAACTCAAGAAACTGTCATACAACCAACATCACCAACCGTCAATGCTGAAGGAGGAAACAACAATCAAGCAGTCGATGCACAACCTGAAGATGAAGAATTTATCAATCCGTTCGGTACACCGGTACACGAAGTCGGAGAGTCTTCTAGTCAACATGTTGATCCGTCCAACATGCATACATTCTACCAACCATATCCATCCACTCACCATTGGACACGTGATCATCCATTGGAGCAAGTCATTGGAAATCCTTCACAACCGGTTCGAACACGCAGACAACTCGAAACCGATGGCGATGTGTGTATGTATGCACTCACCGTGAGTTCAACTGTACCTACAAACATCAAACAAGCCATGACTGATCATGCGTGGATTGAATCAATGCAAGACGAAATTCATCAGTTTGAACGCCTAAATGTTTGGGAACTTGTTGACCGACCCTATGGAATGTCAATTTTAGATTTCAAATGGATCTGGAAAAACAAACTGGATGAAGAACAAACCATCATCAAAAACAAATCTCGTCTTGTAGTTAAGGGATACCGTCAACAAGAAGGCATAGACTACGATGAATCATTCGCTCCAGTCGCTCGTTTGGAAGCAGTCAGGATATTCCTTGCTTATGCTGCACATAAGGGCTTCACGGTTTTTCAGATGGACGTTAAAACTGCTTTTCTCAACAGTCATTTGAAGGAAGAAGTGTATGTGAATCAGCCGGAAGGATTCATCGATCCTCATCATCCTGACAAAGTTTATCGTCTCAAAAAGGCTGTATATGAACTTAAACAAGCTCCAAGGGCATGGTACGAAGAACTTTCAAATTTCTTGGTGTCCAAAGGATTCTCCAAAGGTTCTATTGATCCTACTCTCTTTACTAATAAATATGGGGATGACATAATGCTGGTGCAAGTTTATGTTAATGATATTATTTTTGGTTCTACGAACCCAAAACTTTCAAAACGTTTTGAAAAATTAATGCACAGCAGATTTGAAATGTCAATGATGGGGGAGCTAAAATTCTTTTTAGGCCTCCAGATTCATCAATCCCCACGTGGTATCTTCATTAACCAAGCAAAGTATGCTCAAGAGATACTTAAAAAGCATGGTATGACCTCATGTGCTCGCGTTGGTACACCATTGTCGACCACATCCCTAGACGCTAATTTGTACTCATATCCCGTAGATCAAACGTGATATCGCAGTATGATCGGGTCACTTATGTACCTTACATCCAGTAGGCCTGATATTCATCATGCCACATGCTATTGTGCACGATATCAAGCCAGACCTACACAAAAGCACCTCAAAGAGGTTAAACGGATCTTTCGGTACCTTAAGAATACCATTCACATGGGACTCTGGTATCCGAGGGAAACCGGTTTTCATCTAACGACTTTTTCAGATTCTGATCACGCAGGTTGTCTTGATAGTCGTAAAAGCACTTCTGGTAGCATACAGTTTCTAGGAGAAGACAAGCTTGTCAGCTGGTCGTCAAAGAAGCAGGATTGCACTTCGCTCTCATCAGCTGAAGCAGAATATGTGGCTCTATCCGCGTGTTGTGCTCAAGTCCTCTGGATGAGAACTCAACTCACGGATTATGGCTTCCACTTTGATAAAATACCAATGTATTGTGACTCAAAGTCGGCCATAGCCATATCTTGCAATCCGGTTCAACACTCCCGCACCAAGCACATCGATGTCAGATATCACTTCATCAAGGAACAAATGGAACACGGCATCGTGTAATTATACTTTGTCAGAACTGAGTACCAGCTGGCAGACTTGTTTACAAAAGCTCTATCGAAAGATAGGTTTGCGTATCTCGTTGGCCGTCTTGGTATGAAGTATATGACTCCAGAAGACTTGGAGGTTTTGGCAAATAAAGCTGCTTGATATTCTCTCACTATGACTTCTAAGCACATCACAGCTTAGGTCTTGCCAAATCTTCAAAAATGAGGGACCAATGTTGACAGTCTTCAATTCTTCAAGGACCATTTTGGAAATTCCAGATTTGGGCCCGGTTCATTGTGCGGCTTCGTTTCCCGTGTTCGTTTTTGATTGATTCTTGTGATCTTTTTGTCCTTTCCTCAATATCCGTACCTAAAATACACAAGCAACAAACACGAGAATATATTTGGCAGTTTTAATGATATTTTATGCATTTTAAGCCCGATTTGGACGATGAGACTATGTATAAAAGCAGTCTCATCAGTTTGTAGCGAGAAGTAAGATATTTTTGTTCATTTCAGTCATCATGCGGGTGAATTCGGTCATGTCGGGGTTTGCTGAGGTAGAAGAAACATTGACTCTCGGGTTGTTCCTTGAAGAAGCGGAGGAATCCCAGTTTTTGTGATGAGTAGTCATGTTCTCAATAAGCTCTCTACACTCCTCGGGTCTCCTTTTCATAAATGTGCCACCGACGGCTGCATTAATCGTATCACGATCTCGAAAATTCAAACCGTTGTAGAAAGTATCTATTAAGGTCACAGGGAGCATGTTGTGGTTTGGACATCTATCAATCAAAACATTATATCTTTCCCAAGCATCAAAGAGAGTTTCATCGGGTTCTTGCATGAAACCGCTGATTTGATTGCGAAGGCTCATGACCATGGATGGTGGAAAGTAGCGCGACAAAAAGCGTTGAGTCATGTCATCCCAAGTATGAATAGAATTCTTTGGAAGACGATCAAACCATTTCTCGGCGTGGTGTGATAAAGTATGTGGAAAGAGTTGAAGGCGAAGAACATCCATTGTGGCACCGGTACACTTCATGCTTTGAGTGATTGTAATGAAATTGTCGAGGTGTTTGTTGGCATCATCATCAGGCATTCCGGCGAATGGATTAGTTTGCACTTGCTGAATCATGTGGTGCTTCAACGAAAACTCCAGAGCCGTGATTTGCATCGGCGCAATCGGTCCTCCTCGTCCAAACATGGTAGGTTGACAAAGCTCCTCCATTATCCGAAGATCGGGCTGTGGAAGAACATTGTTGTTATTATTGTTGAGGTGCGGTGGATTATTGTTGTTTTGGACACCTGCCATACTTAAGTCTTCTCGAGTCTCGGGCTCTTGATAATTAGAAGATCTAGTACGCATACACCTACAAAGGCAAAAGAAAAAAAACCAAACACAAAGAGAATATATATACACAAAAAAATGAAATCTTTTTAGATTTTTAACAATTTTTAATTTTTATGGATTTTTAACAATTTTTTAATTTTTATGGTTTTTTGAATTTTTTAAGCAACAAAATAACGCTCACAAGTGAACGGATCCAAAAAAGCAACGCGTCTCTCACAGAAAACCGTTAATCTTTACGCAAAGAGCCAGCAGCGGCGCCATTTGATAACTGGCTTTTGCCAGGTAAAAAGATTCTTTGTCGTGTGTTTAATAGAATTGATCCTGGTTAACTATGCGACTCAGTCGTTCTTTGGTGAAACAAATAGTTGTGTCGTTGTAGTAATTAAAAGGTGCAAGACTTAAATGAAAATGACGTTAAAGTAAATCTAAATCTAATTGAAAATAAATGGAAAGTATTTAAAAGCGTGACTAAAATTAAAAGGCACTAAAAGTAAATAACTCAAACTTAAATCTATCTAAGGCAAACTTAAAATGCAACTAAAACTAAAACTTAAACTAAGGCAAGGCTAAAATAAATCTAAGGCAAATAAACTTAAAGTGCGACTAAGGAAAAAGACGGGAAAAATAAAGCTTAAAAATTAAAAACAGAAAGTTAAACGCTGAAACTAAAAAGAACCTGAAAATAGCTCATCCGGAATAATACCCTCATTCGGAATAAACATTCATCCGGAATGTCACCTTCGTTCGGAATGTTCTTCTTTACTCGGAATATTAACCAAAGCCCTTGATCCGGAATAAATCCTTTATCCGGAATATGTCACTTATCCGGAATAAAGTCTTGATTCGGAATAAAGCCTTGATCCGGAATATTGTGCTTGATCCGGAATGTTTGGTTGATCCGGAATATCTTCTTGATCCGGAATGTTGAAGATTCCGGATGAAACTCCTTGATCTGGAATATCTTCCTTGATCTGGAATAAAGCTTTGATCCGGAATATCAAATATTCCGAATGAACTACCTTTTCCACTGATCCGGAATATCCTCCTTGATCCGGAATGTTTCTTCACAAAACCTTGATCCGGAATGTTGAAGCTGATCCGGAATATCCACTTAATCCGGAATATGTCACTTATTCCGGATGAACACCCTTGATTCGGAACAACTTTCAACACAACCTTGATCCGGAATGCACTGTTGATTCGGAATAAACCTGGGAATACAGTAACAGAACAAGCGAAGAACAAGGAACAAGAAAAAGCTACGAATCTAATCCAAACTAATCAAAATCAACCACAAGATTAAATCAAACTAAACAAATAACATCTATTAATCATAAACAAACAATCTAAATCAATAAAACTAACAAAACTAAACAAAATAATCAAAACCCACTTTAATCAATAAAAACTCAAAACATAAACATCAGCATAAACATAAAAATCAAAGATTAAAGAAAGGTAGATAGGAGATGAACAATAAAAATAAAGATTGACAAGAATTAAAAGGAAACTTACTTGAAATTAAAGGTATTTAAGGTGCAAGACAAGTATTTAAATTTGACATGAAATTAAATGACAAGGTAATTAAATGTGCAAGGTAATTAAAATGGAAGAAATAGCTTGTTAAGCTATCCAACAAAAGGAAAATGAATACACTAATGACTATTTATAGGGGAGGATTAGGAGGTGCTTAGGAAGCTTCCTCCCCTCTTTCTTCTTTTCCTTAATTGCATGCTTTAGTCCTTGATCTTCTTAATCCTTTGTTAATCTTCTTAATACTTGGACTTTAAGGACTTTGTCTCGGGATTTCTTTGAACTCGTCTTGTAATTCTTCAATAAATTAGACTTGAGTTCTTCGGCTTTTAGTAAACTTCTGTCTTTTGACTTTTTCTTCGATACATCTTCAGAATTAGTCTTGGACTTCCGTTCTTTTTGCACTCTCGACTTCTTGACTTCGTCTTTCGTCTTTTTCTTCGATAAAATCCCGTGAATGCTCGTGTTTTCTCCACTTTTCACCTTTTCGTCCTAAATCACAACAAAAACACAAACCACGCATAATTCCGACATAAATGACATAAAATACACGTTTTGGCTCGGTTATTATTGTAATTAAGTGGTAAAAGGATGGGTGTTTACACACCTATCAGACATCAAGTTTTATATAACACAATGGATAATAACTAAGGTCAAAGTTGTAAACTAAAGACTTTAAAAGTTAACATTAGGCAATAATTTTGAGACGGAAGCAGTATTAGTTATTAGCAATAATCTGACCGTGAAAAGCTCGAGATCGGATTAGTAAAAAATTTAGTACTCAAGTAAAAAGTGATCAAATTGAATCGATAAATCGAACCAAACCAAGTAAAAAGTCGTACTCGAGATCTTACACGATCACTGATAGGTGTGAAAACGCCCATCCTTTTACCACTTAATTACAATAATAACCAGGCCAAAACGTGTATTTTATGTCGTAAATGTCGGAATTATGCGTGGTTTGTGTTTTTGTTGTGATTTAGGACGAAAATGTGAAAAGGGGAGAAAACACGGGCTTTCACGGGCTTTTATCGAAGAAAAAGACAAAAGACGAAGTCGAAAGATCAAGAGTGCTAAAAGAACGGAAGTCCAAGGCCAATTCTGAAGATTTATCGAAGAAAAAAGTCTAAAGACAGATGTTTAATAAAACCGAGGAACTCAAGTCTAATAAATGAAGAAATTATAAGACGAGTTCAAATAATCCTGAGACAAAGTCGAAGAATTAAGAAGACGAAAGACGAGAAAGAAAGAAGAAAGAAGGAAGCAACACATGCTTCCCTTCTCCCTATATATAGCCACCATCTCATTTCATTTGAACTTGTTAGCTAATGTGACAATTAGTCTTTCCACCATTATTCTTTACTTGCACAGTTTTAATTTCATGTCATTTACTATCTTGTTCTTTAATTTCATGTCTTAAATTTCAAGCCTTTTAATTCCAAGTAAGTTAACTTTATTGTTGAATCCTTATTTACCTTTAATCAAGCTTTTCTTTATTTTCTCATCCTACTTTTCTTGTTTTGATTTGATTTTGGTTCGGATTAAGGATTGATCTTGCTTAATCATATTGCTTCTTCGATTAAAAAGTTCACCTTTTTATTTCTATCTAAGTTTTTGTATGAGATAAGCTATAAGTTTGACAATCTTATTGGCTTATTTTGTATTTAGCTTATTTACTTTTTGGTTTTCTTAAAAAGTTTAGCCTTTCTAAAGTTTGTTTATTTCTTATTTTGAAAGTTTTCAAATTTATGCTTATTGATCTTTTAATGTTTGATTTTTATAGCTTAAAGTGTTTTAGTGCTTATTGTGTTAATTTTCTTATTTTTGATTAAGTGCTTTTTAGTTAGTTTTTATGAAAAGTTGTTTTTAAATATTTTTCATTATTTAGTATTTTTAAAAGTTTTTAAATTTTGGTCTATTAGCTTTTTCTTAAATTTGATTTGGTTAAATTTTTAGATAAGTGCTTATTTGGTATTTACTTATTTGCTTATTGTATGCCATCGTAATGCTTAAGGGTTTTACCAGTACGATCCAGTAAGTGTGATCGCATAAACCCCGAGGGTTTCTACTTGCGATCCATTACTGCGATCCTTAGTACCATCGTCACCACGATCACACTCCATAATCCTCAGCACGATCACTTGTTGCGATCGTGGGTGCGATCCGTGGGTGCGATCCGGGGCTACGATCCTTGTTACGATCCTTGGTACGATCCTTGGCTACGATGCATGATGCATAGTGCGATGGAAGTGACCAGCTAGCCTGCTAGCTTAGCATGAGTACGATGGAAAAGTGCGATGGAAGTGAGCAGCTAGCCTGCTTAGCTTAGTATGAGTACGGTGGAAAAGTGCGACGGAAGTGAGCAGCTAGCTTGCTAGCTTCCAGCAGCTAGCCTGCTAGCTTGTTTATTTAATAGTATTGTTCCGTAATTGTTTAGTTTTGTCTGAAAGTTTTTCCGATTTTATTTCTGAAAGTTACGTATTTTTAGTTGAATTTTTCGTCGATTTTTAATATTAATATTTTTTCGTAAAGTTCAAGTTTTATCTTTTATTTAGTACCCGCTTTAGGTTTTCCCTCGTTTAGCTTTAAAGTACCATTTTAGTTTTATTCTCTCCTTTTTCGTTTAGTAAACTTTATTTTCGAGTCGATAGTTGATTTCGTCCTTTAGTTTTATTTTTATTAATTGTTTCGCTTTAAATTTCGTTTTATTATTTCGTCTTAATATCGTTTTAATATCATTTTAATTTTTAGTTTTTAATATTCACCTTGTTTTAGTTTTATTATTTGTACTTGTCTTTAGTTTGTTTTTTAAATACTTTTCGCATTTACTTTTTAATTAGTTGTAGATAATCAACTTCCCTTTTTCTTAACCAAAAACAATTGAGTCGCACATTGAACCGGAAATCAATTCGTTAAGACACCGAGAAAACGAACTTTTTAAACTAGCAAAATCTCAATTTCAAATGGCGCCGCTGCCGGCTCTTTTCGTGAAGATTAACGGTTTTTTGTGAGAGACGCGTTGGCTTTTGGGATCCGTTCACTCGTGAACGTTATTTTTCGTGTCAAAAATCCAAAAACATTTGAAAAATCATAAAAATCATTTCTTTTTCAAAGTTTTGCACCAAAAATATTCTTCTTGCTTATCTATTTTTCTTCATGGATTCGTCTTGCGTACGGTGTGGGAGACCATGACATGGTTTTCAAACATGTCAATGGTATACTTGTGAGCGGTGCGGTTCTAATATCGACGATACACAATTTGGATTTTGTCCATCTTGTAATTCAACAAATTCGTACTTCTCCTCTTACAATACTTTCTCACCCTCTCCCGTCTATGACGATCCTTATCCTCAAAATGCACCGGATTTTTCTCCATCCCCGTGGTGCTATATTTGTGGGGGTCCTCACGAAAGTTTTCACTGTCCAACGGGGGATCAAAATTACTATAATTATACCCCTTCCAGTTTTGACCAACCCCTGCAATACCCAATTGATCATCAGCCTCGTTACGGGATGAGTTACCAAGAACCAATTGACGATCTTGCTACAGTTGTTCAAGAACAAACGAAAGAGATTTTACACACGCTGCAAACTTATATGGAGTCATTTTTAAAGCAGCGAGATCAGACGAGTACTCATATCCCTGAGCTTATTATTGGCCCTTTAGGTAATGAGGCGAGCGATGACGATATTGAGGTTATTTTCGACGAGGAGGAATTTCTAAAGCAACGTAAGACTTCTCCCATTCCTCCTTTGTCTATTGCTATCACACCCGAGAAGCCCGTTGGCTCTCTCATAATGAAGGATGAGCATCTTGACATTATTTCGACAACGGAATCGGACAAATTCCTAAAGTCCAGTGTCGAGGAACTTGTCGTCATCCCAAGTGGGCCCGCGGGTGTTCCTGAAAATTTGTGTGATGTACCGACTTTTGCGGAGCTTACGGACGAGTTTGCTTCGCTAGTCAATGATCACATACTCACAAATCCACAAGCGCTAATTGATTCTCCCAACAAGAGTTCAACATGTGGTGAGTATGATGATTTCGTCTTCGAGCCCGAGATTGAGGAAATTATCGACCGAGAGCTAGCTCTTTTACCTCCACTTCCACCTACGAGTGAGGACGATTTTTCCAATATCGAGGCCGAACTTGATGAGTTGGAACGTCTTAATTTTCATAATAATGACGAACCAACTCACATGCCCAAACATCCAATTCTTGAGGAGTTACCTAATCAACACTCCTCTAATGAGAATTACGTTTACCACATTCGTGAGGATTTAACTTATCAAGAATCCCCACTAATGAATGATGGTTTCGTACTTGATCGTGATCTTTTCAAACGAGTTTCTACAGTCCTTATCTACAATGAAATCGAAAAGATTATCGTTCATGAGGATGAATGCTTTGACCCGGGAGGTGACATGGACCATTCTATGATTGATAACTTTTCGGCTTTGCCAATTGGTCAACATCCATTGTCTTTCGAGGATGACAGTGTGATTCCTTTACCCACCCACCTCCCGTCAATCTGGACTTCACTTGCTTTTCTTATATTGAGCAGACTTTCCTACCATTCACTACTTATCCTCCTGCCTCTCCTTTATTAATGTCCTCCGGGCACGAGGACAAGGTCTTTGATCCCGGTATTACATTTGAGGCTTCCCCATGGACCATTTAATTCGGGGACGAGTCAGGCTCGCGACTCGGTTAACAAAAACAAGCGCTTCTCGGGAGGCAACCCGATTATCTATCTATCTTTATCTGTTTTTATAATAAGTGTAGGGGGAGACCCTTGTATGTGTTTGTTGTCTTCTTTCTTATCATGTGCAGGGATTCGAGCTTTCAAAGATCCATTCTTGATGACTTTTGACGACCCGTGATTCCGTGTTCCTGTCTTCCCGGTTCTATCCTAAATTCTTTTGATTCTCTATTTTATATTCTTCAATATTAAAATAGGAATCACTTTAGTTGTCTTCTCCTTAGCAATATTTAAACAACGTGCACAATGTCCTAAGTGTAGGGGAGTTTACTCCCACATGCTTAAACATTGAGGACAATGTTTATATCAAGTGTAGGGGGACTTCTATCGAAGTTAAGTGGCCTTTTCCTTGTATTTGTCCTCATTTTAACCGGAAAATTGATTTTTCGACATTTTTCAAAAATTTTAATCTATTTTGGCCTAGTTGTATAGTTGTATTTTCCTTTGTTATGGTTATTTTCTTTCCTCGCTAAAATAAAGTTTAATAAAGTGGTTTTAAAAATTTTCAAAGTCGTGAATATTTTGACTCAACCCGAGTTTACTTATCTAAGTTTACTCTAGCTAGTATCCTTAACGTGTTTAAGTCAAGTTTTGCTAGGCTTTTATTTAGGGAGCTTTAAAACGCGAAAGTCTTAACTCTTACGGGTTAAGAACAAGCACTTTTCGCAAGTTCCTATAATTGATCCTAGAGAGTCGTTTATCAAGGGAACTTTAAAATGCGATTTCTAAACTTGGAAAAGTCTAAGAATTTGCAAGATCCTATAGATGACTCGAAAACCCAAAACTTTGATTTAATTGGCTAAGCATCCACGAGTCTCATTCCTTGAGATTTTAAATTGTGGAGAACGAGAGATGATAGAGTCAATTATAAGTTTGGTATTCTTTCGTGAATTTATGTGAGTTGATTATAAGCCTATTCTCCCATCGCTTGCTAATAAATTTATCTGCAATAAATAAGGTTGTACGATTTGAAAAGTTACTTAGCTTCTAGCCCAAGATCGTTTAAAAGTTGCTTGGTATTAATTATAGTTCATAGCCAAGGCATAACTTATTGAAGCGGGATGCAAAGATTGGCGAGTCCGAAAAGGCCCTAACAAGGCATGAGGTCTACATTTTGTTGCTAAAGATCCAAAAGTGATGTGAAGAATCATTTATCGAAAATCAATATGAAGGATCGAGACACACGACGAAAAGCAAAAACTCCCCAAAAGATCATGGAGAAGTCTATCCAAAAAGGCCATAACAAGGTATGAGGATAAATAGATCCAAGTCCTAAAAGGAGGCAGATCGTTGTACATCAAAGTCCAAAATAAAGATTGGAGAAAAATGAAGAAGTCGTGGTCCAAGTATGAAGAATCTCTCAAAACTTCATGTGAAGAAATTCTTATTATGAAGAGAAGACCATACTTTCAAGAACGTCTCTCAAGATTTGAAGTATGAAGTCGCTGCCAAATATCGGTCCGAGAAAGGTCTCAAATCGTGAAGCAAGTTATGCCAAGATATGAACTTTATGAGGTCCCGAGAAGCTGTTTTAAAAGATTTTGTCCTTTAGCTAACTATTGATTAAATCATCCTACTTTATTTTCAGCCTAAATAACTATCGAAATAAGTCAACAATGCATCCTCGTGATCATTCATGACAAAATTAAAATATAAGAGATACACCTAGGAATAAGGGAGTCTAAGTGAATAATTGGGCCACATGAGTTCGTGTTAGTTTGCTAACTTATAATAACAATGATCTCGTTTTTAAGCTTGGTATGGGGAACGTGAAACTTGAGGATGATAATTATTCATGACATTCCAAAACCCAAGGTAAGTTTTTGTTCTTTTTACTTGTTTTCTTCTTTTGAATATTTTATAATTTTCTATCTTTTTAATAAAGGCCAAATGTGGATTGATTTTGATGGAAAATGTAAAACTTTCTTTGTAACTAATGCATTGCATGAGGACATTGCAATGGTCAAGTGTAGGGGATTTGATAGGTGTGAAAACACCCATCCTTTTACCACTTAATTACAATAATAACCAGGCCAAAACGTGTATTTTATGTCGTAAATGTCGAAATTATGCGTGGTTTGTGTTTTTGTTGTGATTTAGGACGAAAATGTGAAAAGGGGAAAAAACACGGGCTTTCACGGGCTTTTATCGAAGAAAAAGACAAAAGACGAAGTCGAAAGATCAAGAGTGCTAAAAGAACGGAAGTACAAGGCCAATTCTGAAGATTTATCGAAGAAAAAGTCTAAAGACGGAAGTTTAATAAAACCGAGGAACTCAAGTCTAATAAATGAAGAAATTATAAGACGAGTTCAAATAATCCTGAGACAAAGTCGAAAAAGTCGAAGAATTAAGAAGACGAAAGACGAGAAAGAAAGAAGAAAGAAGGAAGCAACACATGCTTCCCTTCTCCCTATATATAGCCACCATCTCATTTCATTTGAACTTGTTAGCTAATGTGACAATTAGTCTTTCCACCATTTTTCTTTACTTGCACAATTTTAATTTCATGTCATTTACTATCTTGTTCTTTAATTTCATGTCTTAAATTTCAAGCCTTTAATTCCAAGTAAGTTAACTTTATTGTTGAATCCTTATTTACCTTTAATCAAGCTTTTCTTTATCTTTCTCATCCGACTTTTCTTGTTTTGATTTGATTTTGGTTCGGATTAAGGATTGATCTTGCTTAATCATATTGCTTATTCGATTAAAAAGTTCACCTTTTTATTTCTATCTAAGTTTTTGTATGAGATTAGCTATAAGTTTGACAATCTTATTGGCTTATTTTGTATTTAGCTTATTTACTTTTTAGTTTTCTTAAAAAGTTTAGCCTTTTTAAAGTTTGTTTATTTCTTATTTTGAAAGTTTTCAAATTTATGCTTATTAATCTTTTAATGTTTGATTTTTATAGCTTAAAGTGTTTTAGTGCTTATTGTGTTAATTTTCTTATTTTTGATTAAGTGCTTTTTAGTTAATTTTTATGAAAAGTTGTTTTTAAATATTTTTTATTATTTAGTATTTTTAAAAGTTTTTAAATTTTGGTCTATTAGCTTTTTCTTAAATTTGATTTGGTTAAATTTTTAGATAAGTGCTTATTTGGTATTTACTTATTTGCTTATTGTATGCCATCGTAATGCTTAAGGGTTTTACCAGTACGATCCAGTAAGTGTGATCGCATAAACCCCGAGGGTTTCTACTTGCGATCCATTACTGCAATCCTTAGTACGATCGTCACCACGATCACACTCCATAATCCTCACCACGATCACTTATTGCGATCGTGGGTGCGATCCGTGGGTGCGATCCGTGGCTACGATCCTTGTTACGATCCTAGGTACGATCCTTGGCTACGATGCATGAGTACGATGCATGAGTACGATGCATAGTGCGATGGAAGTGACCAGCTAGCCTGCTAGCTTAGCATGAGTACGATGGAAAAGTGCGATGGAAGTGAGCAGCTAGCCTGCTAGCTTAGTATGAGTACGGTGGAAAAGTGCGTTGGAAATGAGCAGCTAGCTTGCTAGCTTCCAGCAGCTAGCCTGCTAGCTTGTTTATTTAATAGTATTGTTCCGTAATTGTTTAGTTTTGTCTGAAAGTTGTTCCGATTTTATTTCTGAAAGTTACGTATTTTTAGTTGAATTTTTCGTCGGATTTTAGTATTAATATTTTTTCGTAAAGTTCAAGTTTTATCTTTTATTTAGTACCCGCTTTAGGTTTTCCCTCGTTTAGCTTTAAAGTACCATTTCAGTTTTATATTCTCTCCTTTTTCGTTTAGTAAACTTTATTTTCGAGTCAATAGTTGATTTCGTCCTTTAGTTTTATTTTTATTAATTGTTTCGCTTTAAATTTCGTTTTATTATTTCGTTTTAATATTCGTTTTAATATCATTTTAATTTTTAGTTTTTAATATTCACCTTGTTTTAGTTTTATTATTTGTACTTGTCTTTAGTTTGTTTTTTAAATACTTTTCGCATTTACTTTTTAATTAGTTGTAGATAATCAACTTCCCTTTTTCTTAACCAAAAAAAATTGAGTCGCACATTGAACCGGAAATCAATTCGTTAAGACACCGAGAAAACGTACTTTTTAAACTAGCAAAATCTCAATTTCAATCACTAATACAAGAGATTTTACTAGGTTGAAAAGTTCGTTTTCTCGGTGTCTTAACGAATTGATTTCCGGTTAAATGTGTGACTCAGTCGTTTTTGGTAAAAATAATATTTTTGGTTGTTGTAAAATAGATTGCAAAACGTTAAAGTAAATGACGATAATTTTAATAATAAAACTAACTAAAAGATAATTGTGCCATAATTGAAAGTTCTTAAAAGTAAATTAATTAGATGACGAAAATTAAAGCTTGACGAAAAATTAATTTGACAAAGTAATAAAAATGAAAACTTAAAATAATTCAAACTTAAAAATAAAACTAAGACAAGAAATTAAATAAAACCAATTCCATCGGAATATAACTATTGGAATCCGATCGGAATACCGATCGGAATGTATCCCGTCGGAATGCTGTCACCATATCCATCGGAATACCTATCGAAAAGTGTACCCATCGGAATATACAAAGAAAATCTGTCGGAATACTGAAAAGAAAAACCATCGGAATGTGTAAAGACAAAAGCTATCGGAATGTTTAAGAAAAAGAAACCATCGTAATATACTAAAACTGAAACCATCGGAATACATGAAAAGAAAAATCCATCGGAATGTTGCAATAGAAAATTAGGCAGCACTTCGTTTCAATACAACCTTAAAATCCGTCGGAATATGCGATCGCAATGAGCGATCGCAATCCCAGATCAGAATAAGGGGGATGATACAAGTGATCGCAATTTAGAACTACAAATGGTTATTGCGATACAAACTACCCGTCGCAATGTGTGAAAACCCTCATTTTCCGATGGAAATGGATTTTGCAATAAGCACAAGTTTAATAAGCTATGACTAATAAGCATGAACCGAAACTAGATAAACAAGAATAAGTTGAACGAAGTAAGCACAAAATTAAAAACCTTTCAAAACATAAAAAACGAAACTTAATTAAAATTAACTTTAAAAGAGTAAAACTTTTAAGAAAGCTTTGAAAACAATTAAGCCAAATACCAAATAAGCACATAAGATTGTCAAACTTATGGCTTATTTCGTATGAAAACTTAAAGGGAAAAGAAAAGACGAAGCTTTTAATCAAATAAGCAAAGAGATTAAACAATTTCTTGCTTAAGCAGAATTTACAACAAATCGAAATCAAGAGAAAAGTAGAAGGAGAAAGTTAAAGCAACAAAATTAAAGGTAAATAAAGATTAAAGCAACAAAATTAAGAACACTTACTTGGAATTAAAATGAATTAAAGTGCAAGACAAGTATTTAAAATGACATGAATTTAAGGTGCAAGAATGAAAATGGAAGAACTAGATTGTCAAACTAGCCAACAAGAACTAATGAAATGAAATCCTAATCTATATATAGGGGAGGATTAGGGAGTGCTTAGGAAGCTTCCTCCCCTCTTTCTTCTTTCCTTAATTGCACACTTAAGTCCTTAAGCCTTTTAATCTTCTTAAATCTTGGACTTTAATAACTTTGTCTCGGGATTTCTTTAAACTCGTCTTGTAATTCTTCGATAAATTAGACTTGAGTTCTTCAGCTTTTAGTAAACTTCCGTCTTTTGACTTTTTCTTCGATAAATCTTCAGAATTGGTCTTGGACTTCCGTTCTTTTTGCACTCTTGATTTCTTGACTTCGTCTTTCGTCTTTTTCTTCGATAAAAGCCCGTGAATGCCCGTGTTTTCTCCACTTTTCACCTTTTCGTCCTAAATCACAACAAAAACACAAACCACGCATAATTCCGACATAAATGACATAAAATACACGTTTTGGTTCGGTTATTATTGTAATTAAGTGGTAAAAAGGATGGGTGTTTACACACCTATCAAATCCCCTACACTTGACCATTGCAATGTCCTCATGCAATGCATTAGTTACAAAGCAAGATTACATTTCCCATCATAATCAATCCATATTGGCCTTTATTAAAGAGATAGAAAATTATAAACATTCAAAGTAAAGAAATTAAAAACATACCTTGGGTTTTGGAAATGTCATGAATAAACATCATCCTCAAGTTTTCACTTTCTCCAAACCAAGCTTAAACACGAGATCATTGTTATTATAAGTTAGCAAACTAACACTAACTCATGTGGGCTAATTATTCACTTAGACTCCCTTATTCCTAGGTGTATCTCTTATATTTTATTGTTGTCTTGAATGATCACGAGGATGCATTGATGACTTATTTCGATAGTTATTTAGGTTGAAAATAAAGTGGGACGATTTAATCAATAGTTATCTAAAGGACAAAATCTTTTAAAACTGCTTCTCGGGACCTCATAAAGTTCATATCTTGGCATAACTCGCTTCGCGATTTGAGACCTTTCTCAGACCGATATTTGGCAGCGACTTCATACTTCAAATCTTGAGAGACGTTCATGAAATAATGGTCTTCTCTTCATAATAGGAATTTCTTCACTTTAAGTTTTGAGAGATTCTTCATATTTGGACCACGACTTCTTCATTTTTCTCAATCTTTATTTTGGACTTTGATATACAACGATCCGCCTCCTTTTTGGACTTGGATCTATTTATCCTAATACCTTGTTAGGGCCTTTTTGTATAGACTTCTCCATGATCTTTTGGGAGTACTTGCTTTTCGTCGTGTGTCTCGATCTTTCATATTGATTTTCGATAAATGATTCTTCACATCACTTTTGGATCTTTAGCAACAAAATGTAGCCCTCATGCCTTGTTAGGGCCTTTTCGGACTCGCCAATCTTCGCATCCCGCTTCAATAAGTTATGCCTTGGCTATGAACTCTAATCCATACCGAGCAACTTTTTAACGATCTTGGGCTAGAAGCTAAGTAACTTTTCAAATCGTACAACCTTATTTATTGCAGATAAATTTATTAGCAAGCGATGGGAGAATAGGCTCATAATTAACTCACATAAATTCACGAAAGAATACCAAACTTATAATTGACTATATCATCTCTCGTTCTCCACAGTTTAAAATTTCAAGGAATGAGACTCGTGGATGCTTAGCCTATTAAATCAAAGTTTTGGGTTTTCGAGTCGTCTATAGGATCTTGCAAATTCTTAGACTTTTTCAAGTTTAGAAATCGCATTTTAAAGTTTCCTTGATAAAAGACTCTCTAGGATCAATTATAGGAACTTGCGAAAAGTTCTTGTTCTTAACCCGTGAGAGTTAAGACGTTCGCGTTTTATAGCTCCCTATATAAAAGCCTAGCAAAACTTGACTTAAACACGTTAAGGATACTAGCTAGAGTAAACTTAGATAAGTAATCTCGGGTTGAGTCAAAAGATTCACAATGTTTGAAAATTAAAACCACTTTATTAAAACTTTATTCTAATAAGGAAAGAAAATAACTATACAAAGGGAAAAACTAATAGGCCAAAATAGATCAAAAATTTTGAAAAATGACGAAAAATTGATTTTCCGGTTAAAATGAGGACATATACAAGGAAAAGACCACTTAACTTCGATAGAAGTCCCCCTACACTTAATATAAACATTGTCCTCAATGGTTAAGCATATGGGAGTGAACTCCCCTACACTTAGGACATTGTGCACGTTGTTTAAATCTCGCTAAGGAAAAGACAACTAACGAGATTCCTATTTTAATATTGAGAAATATAAAATAGTGAATCGAAAAGAGTTTAGGATAGAACCGGGAAGAAGGGAACACGGAATCACGGTTCGTCAAAATTCATCAAGAGTGTGTCTGTGAAGCTCTAATCCCTGCACATGATAAGAAAGAAAACAAGAAACACCACGGGGCTCCCCCCTACACTTATGCTGAAAACAGAGAAAGATAGATAATCGGGTTGCCTCCCAAAGAGCGCTTGTTTATATTAACCGAGTCACGAGCCTGACTCGTCCCCAAATTAAATGGTCCATGGGGAAGCCTCGAATGTAATACCGGGATCAAAGACCTTGTCCTCGTTTCCGGTTGACATCAACAAAGGAGAGGTGGGGGGATAAGTCTTGAATGGGAGAAAAGTTCGTTCAACATACGAAAAGTATGTGAAATCAAGATCCACGGGAGTTGGGTGGGTAAAGTAAGCACATTGTCATCCCCCAAAGACAATGGATGTTGAGCACTCGGCAAAGCCGTAATGTTATCAATGATAGCATAATCAATGTCACCTCCCGGGTCAAAGCACTCATCTTCCGTAATAGTGGCTAAAGGGGAGGATGAAAGGTGCTCGAGAGGGGGACTTGGGACAATACCTTCCTGGAGCAAATTATCAAAAATAATATCCCCCTCCATGTCATCGTCATCAATACCTGGAGGTATGGAGTGAATGTCGATTTCTTCCAGCAATGGGTCATTATCTTCAACGGGAGAAATAGATGGAGGCAAAGACTCGGAGAGAGGAGGAGAAGTCAACTCTTCGATTTGAGCAATAAGAAGATTCACTTTCCGTAATCTGGCGCGGAGAATCACGTCTTCCACCTCATCTTCAAGAGCAAGTTCATAGGTGAACTTATCGTAAGCCGGAGAGAATAAATCGTCATCGCCCGCATCTCCCGGTGGAGATTGATAAATTTCAAAAGTGAAATTCTCATAGCGCGGAGAAAAATCGTCATCATTTGGATCGACCTCTTCCGTAAGAGCAACGTCGTCCTCAGACTCCATAACAGTAGGCATGTCACAAACCTCATCATCCAATAATTTGTCGAGACCAACATCACTAAGCTCATTCAACAAATCTAGATCCTTAGACGCAGTAGGAACATCGAGAGTAGGAGCAGCAACTTCAGAAGATTGATTGAAAGTGTAGACATCATCGTCATCGTCATCATCATAATAGATGGGACGAGTCCAGTTAGGAGTGACGTATTCAGCTAACTCTTCTTTGATAACCTCCACATCTTTAAGAAGCTCATGAAGCAATTTTTGTTGTTCATCTCCCCGAGTATGTTCAATTTCACCAATTCTATCCCACGCTGTAATTAAACATTTTGGTGTAGAAAAGAAGGGAAAACGACTAAATTGGCTCAAAAAGGTGTCGGTGGTTTTCAAGATTTCGTCCACATCAAGCAAAGGTTGCCTTTCCTGATGCAAGTCAGCTCGGAGTTGAGCTATACTTTCTAGAATGTGGTTCAAAGAAGTGAGTTGTTGGTCAAGATTAATTTGCTGAGAGGATTGATGATTGAGGGTGTGATGTGGGGGCTCAAAGTTATAGACACTAGGAAGATAGCACAGAACTTTCTCAAAGACCATTGACGGATCACAAGAAGAAGCATCGTGAGGGCCCCCACAAATATAGCACCACGGGTATGGAGAAAAATCCGGTGCATCTTGTAGATAGCTATTACCATTGTCATAATTGTAACCCGGTTCTTACCCGTGATCAGACGGGTATCGAACCGGACACGAAACATGCCAATGAGAATCGCTTCCACAATAGATGCACGGGGGAACATGAGGTGAATTCAAAAAGGACGAATTAGTCGAGTTGCACAATGGACAAAATCCGAATCCGAATTGTGTATTGTCGATATCGTTTCCGCACCGCTCACATGTACACCATTGACATGAGTCGTTCCCGTATAATCTTCTCCCACACCCGACGCAATGGACATAAGAATCCATAAAGAAAAATAGATAAGCAAGAAAAATATTTTTGGTGCGAAACTTTGAAAAAGAAATGCTTTTTATGATTTTTCAAATATTTTTGGGATTTTTTTAAAATTTCTGACAAGAAAAATAACGTTCACGAGTGAACGGATCCCAAAAGCCAACGAGTCTCTCACAAAAAACCGTTAATATTCACGAAAAGAGCCAGCAGCGGCGCCATTTAATACAAGAGATTTTACTAGGTTGAAAAGTTCGTTTTCTCGGTGTCTTAACGAATTGATTTCCGGTTAAATGTGTGACTCAGTCGTTTTTGGTAAAAATAATATTTTTGGTTGTTGTAAAATAGATTGCAAAACGTTAAAGTAAATGATGATAATTTTAAATGTTGATCCCAAACTTAGATCGATTAGCTTTGTGTATACGAGATTAGATCAAGTAATACACGTAGAGAAACCTTTGTATATGCTTTATGAATCTAAGTGTTATGCGGAATTTAACACTTAAACAAGAACACACAATGATATAAACAAACTTTCACTTTGATTATCAATATCAAACTTGCTTACAATGAAAGATGTTTACGAATGAAAACTTATATGAAACTTATATTAAACATTAACCTAAAGGCCTTCTTTTATAGACATAAGAAGTCTTGTACAATAATCTACGTATCAACTATTCTAGGTAAAGATAAATATAGAAAATACATTATTGTTCTTATCTTTAATAGAAGTAATCTAGAATATAATACACGCGTAGAATATATCTTCCATCAGTGCTTGTCTTCAATGTGTCAACGCTTGACTTTAACTTATCAACGCTTGAGCTGTCAGCGCTTGTTTTGTTCTTGTCAACGCTTGTTTTGTTCTTGTCAGCGCTCAAGTGATCTGGCCTTAATTTATTCCCAACAATCCTCCCCTAAACTTGATATCCACTCTTATGATCAAGTTTCTGAATAAGCATTAAGGACTAGGAGGAATCTTACAAACCTTCTCATATTGATAGTGAATAAATCTGATCAAATCTTTTGCCACGTCACTTGAATAATCTATTTCCAGCTGAGTGTCCTTCATCTTCTCCAAAATAGCCTTGGATATGAAATACTGAGCATCCACAAGTAGATACTCAACAAACTTTGTAGAACTCAAATGGTATACACCAGCAGTTGAATATAACCTCCATTGAAGACCACTGAGGTCATCTTCAAGATCCTTCCATATTGCAGGATCCTCATCTTTTGGTCCACACATTCTTTTGAATGTGGTCCAAAGTTTTATTCCATTAGCTGAAGTTGGTGCTTCAGCCTCATACTTGGTCTCCAGCAACCTCCAAAGGTCCACCAAGTCTTCTCTATCACAACTTGCAAATAAAGATATGAGAGTGGTAAAAGTGTGTACCTCTTTGCCAAATCTGCCAATCTTCCAGAACCTACATTCATCTTCTTCATAGCTCACAATTGGGTTCCTGGAATCTAATGGTAACACTTGCACCATATCTGAAGCTTCTAATGGGGAGAGCTTGAGGCTCTTTCTTATAACTGCTTCACTTGGATATAGTGGATCCATATCTTTTGGAAACTCAAATGAAATTCCCTTCTTCAATGGCCTGGGAACAATCATAGCTTTCTTGAGTTCCATTTCTTCTGCAAGTTCCTCCTTTCTTTCATCTGAAAGAAGTCTGAGAGTGTTTGCTTCCTGCACTCTCACCCAAATGGGATAAGCCCTGTTTTCCAACTCATCAAATGTCAAAGCCTTCAACTTCTGATATGTCCATCCAACTCCATGACATCTGAGCAACATAAAGTAGAGCTCCCTTCTATCCCTTTTCAACTCTGAGAGAATATTACTTGCCTTGTGTTTCAAAATTACCTGGCAATCCTTCTGAACTCTAAGTAGAATCTCCAAACCCCATATTTGATCTGAAATGGTCAAATCTGGATTCTCCATGCATCTGTCTTCCCAAGCATGATACATTTGAACCACCTCTGGCATGTCAAAGTCAACCTACAATTTCAATTCTCTCAACTTTTCCCTAGCAAACTCATCACCATACTCAAGCCTCTCTGGTTCTATAATCATCACACTTGAGTCTGAGCTATCTCCATCACTTCCTTCTTCTAAAGTCATAACAAATGGTGACTTTTCCTTTTCATCCTGTTCCATGATTTGTGCAGCTAATCTTCTATCAAACTCAACTTGAGCTGCATCTTTTGGAACAATCTATTCTACCATTTTACCCTTACCCTTATCTGATGGTGCAATGGTTGGTAAGGTAGATGGTAATACCTGAGTAGAAACCTCCTTGATGATAGATGATGACTGGGATACATCACCTTCATGTGCAGGTCTGTCAACGCCCAACTTTGTTCTATCAGCGCCCAAAATATTTCTGTCAGCGTCCAAATTTTCCTTGTCAATGCCCAAATATCTTCCCTCAGCGCCTTGTGTAACTTCTCTCAACATAGCTGTAAATGATAAATTTAAGTTGGTAGGAGAGACTAAGGACGTATCAAAACCTGTTTGTTTCTTCAAAGTTGTAAGGGCCTCAGCAACATCCATTGATTAACCATCCTGGCTGCCCTTATCACTCAGATTTATTTGATCTTCCTCCCCTTTGGAAGATTCCTCCATACCCCTCCTGGCACGATCACTTTCCAAAACAATAATCCTCTCCCTCAATTGCTTGAGTTCAAGGCCTTGTGAGCTGACATTTTGTACTAAGTCTGCATTTTGCTTTTGCAAGCTTATGCAGACTGCCGTCAATTCCATAAGAGTCATTGGTTCCAGTCTGCCCTCTTCTAAAATGGGGATTTGACCTCCCAAGTCAGATTTATTGGGCATGGATGAGGACTTAATGATGGTGGGACTGCCTTGGCCAGCATCTAAGCCTGAACCAATAGTCCCAGCCTCATCTAGGTCACCAGCCACACTTGTGGTGGTGGTTCTCTCTGCTACATGGCTAGGACCACCAGAGGAGAACACTCTAGTAGTCCTTTGGCGTTTCATCAACCTATATTCAGGGGGTGTAGAAGATGGTGTGGAAGAATGGGTGGATGTGGGTTGGTTAAGGGGTGTTTGGGATTGTAAAGGTTGTGTGTCAGCGTTGGAAATAGGCACATCAACGCCAACATTGAGTGTGTCAGCGTTGAAGGATTCTGAGTCAATTTGCATTTGTTCAGGTGAAGGTAAAGGTTCAGGAATTGGTTCAAGTTGTGGTTGAGGGTCAATTTGAGGTTGGGGGTCTGGTTGGGGTTGTGCTACTGCAATAACAGCAAGCATGGCTTGGGTTAAAGGTAGGTCTCTATGGGGTGGTGAGTTCATCTTCATAAAAATAGCTTTCTTTTGCTCAGGGATCTTATAAAAATCATTGTGATCCCTTGAGCAGTAACCTTGAACATCAAAAACCATTTATAGAAAACGGGGATAAGCCAAAGTCATTTTGTTCCCCTTGTTTTACACATCCCCTCAAAAATCATTTTAGAATAGTTAAATTTTTGCCCTGTTGCAATACACACAATAGCACTTGCAATGGATCTATTGATCGCATTGTGTGCAGTGAATTTGGGACTCAAACATTGAAGGAGGACATGTATGAGGTACTTCCAGGCTGGGGGAAATTCCTGCTTATGATACTTATTTAGAGTACCTTCATCAGGAAAAGGATATCCCAAAGCCCTAAGCCCTTGTTCTATTTCATTTATGGGAAGGGTGGCTATACCATCAGCATCATCAAGATGCAAGGCTTGGCGTACCAAAGCCTCAGTAACCACCCAAGGTCTCCCATGAACAATAGAAGTCAATGTGGTCACTCCATTAACTGCACATGAACTAACATTGTTCAAAAACTGCTTAATGTGTGTGACTGGAATGAGTGGTGCATGAGAAAGAGCATACCTTAATGGGGATGCGTTCAAATACGCCACCATTTGTGTGTATTGAGGAAACAGAGTATCATCAGCGACAAGATAAGCAATCATGTTGTGTTGAGATCTGAACCCCAATTCCAATTCTGTTGGTTTAAACTTTGGTGCCATTGATGAAAGCTGTTAATTTTAAGTGAAGAAGATGAAGTTGATAAGAGAAAATTGTTAGACAAGAATTATAGATACCCTGTTTAAAATAGGAGCCAAATTTATAGGAGAAATAGATGCATGTGATAGGCCTAAAAAGAGGCAAGTATTTTCAAAAATCAATCATGAAAATATTGAAAAAGTTATAAGTTATTTCATGCATTAAATGAAGGTAACAACTCCTAAAATTACGGCCCAAAAATTTGTCAAAAAGTAACAACTGGGTAGGTCCCATTGAGTGTCAACGGTCAAAAATAACCTATCAACGCCCAACGGCTATAATCTTGTCAACGTTTGCTTATAGCCATGTCAGCGTCCAATTTGGTCACAACAACGCTTGAAAAATTCTTGTCGGCGTCCAAAAATAAAAGTGTTTTAAAAATAAAAAATGACCTTAACAAGTAATTTATCCTAGAGAAGATAACCAAAGGCTGATAATTATTATAGGGCGGCAAGCACTATCCAGTTATGCACACTTGCATAAACAAGATAGACATAACAGTCCTCTAGTGTCCCTTGCTAACCAAAAATCTTAACAACCAAGTTACCTTATAAAATCCTTGTTACTCCCAGGTAAATCCCATATCAAAATCATTCCCAAGTCTCCCAACAGACCACAACCAATTCTAGGCCAAAAATGTCTTGGCAGCATGCATAGTATATCAACTTTGCATGCTACAGTGCCTCATGATTTAGTAAAACTAACTCATACTCACCTGTGGACACAATCTAGAATTATGATAAGAGTATCATATGGATACCCAAACATCCTAAAGGTTCCTAAAACCTCCCCTTAAACTATGATACAAAAGTTTGCTAAAATCATGCATGAACATAAAAATCTATGTCAAGATAGGAATGAAACATTCCAACCATCATCCATAAATAAAAACTTGTCCAAATACTCCTCCATTGATCCATAAGCAACTCTGTATCCAATGGTATACTGCTAACACCATCTGCACATTTAGATTGAAAACCACAAAACTAACATTGTTGCTGACAACGCCCCGATAACACATGACAGCGTTGAGGAAAGCTTTGTCAGTGTTAGACAATTATATTGCTGACAACGTTGCAAAAACACTTATCAACGTTCAAGCAACCTTTGTCAGTGTTAGAAAAATATAGTGGAAAATCTAAATCATCAATAAGACCAATAATAATAATGCATCATCCTGTACATACTTATACAAAAAGAAACATATTATGTGAGATTGACCATTCCAATACTTGTTACCAAGTATTGAAATCTCCCAGCATCAAAAGGTTTAGTTAATAAATCTGACACATTTTCCTCAGTGTCAACCCTATCTGGTTGTATTAAACCTTTCTCAAAGCAATCTCTTATAAAATGGTGTCTAATTTCTATGTGTTTAGTTTTAGAATGATGTACAGGATTCTTAATGATGCATAAAGTACTATTATTGTTAACAAATATCTTAGTATGCATGAAATTGTAGGTTCTGAATCCACAACACTTGGCCACAACATGCAGCTGCAACCACATACTCTGCTTCAGTTGTAGAATTAGCCACCACTGTTTGTTTCTTGCATTGCCAAGATATCAACCTGCTCCCAAGAAACTGACATCCACCAGTTGTGGATTTCCTATCAAATTTATCACCTCCATAATCACTATCTGAATATGCAATCAGCTCTAATGGTGAATCCTTTGGGTACCACAAACCAAGACTAGGATAGAATCTTAGGTACCTAAAGATCCTCTTCACAACATAAAGGTGACATTCTTTGGGGGTCACTTGATGGCGTGCACAAGCACACACAGCAAACATGATATCAGGTCTGGAGGCAGTAAGATACATCAAGGATCCAATCATGGATCTATAATGCCTGACATCAACATCTTTCCCATCTCCAATCTTTCCCCAAGGGTGTTCTCTATCCATAGGAGTAGTAGCCCTCTTTTCATGTGGAGAAAAGCCAAACTTCTTCAAGATCTTAGCAACATATTTGTCCTGGGAGATGAAGATACCATCCTCTTTCTGCTGAACTTGTAAACCAAGAAAGAAGTTCATCTCCCCCATAGCACTCATCCTGAATTTGTCTGTCATAAGCTTGGAGAAATCCTCACTCATCTTTGGATCAGTAGACCCAAAAATGATATCATCAACATAGACCTGCACAAGCAACACATCCTTGCATTTCTTTTTTGTAAATAGTGTCTGATCTATGGTGCCCCTCTTGAATCCATTGTCCACCAAATAGGTAGACAAAGTACCATACCATGCTCTAGGGGCTTGATGAAGGCCATACATAGCCTTTTTGACTCTATACACTTTATCTGGATTCTCTGGATCCTCAAAACCAGGAGGCTGCATCACATAAACTTCCTCAACAATGGTGCCATAGAGAAAGACACTCTTGACATCCATTTGATAGACTGTGAAGCCCATGCATGATGCATAGGCTAGAAAAATCCTAATAGCTTCAATCCTTGCAATTGGTGCAAAGACCTCCTCATAGTCTCTCCCCTCCTCTTGTGTATAACCTTGAGCCACTGACCTTGCCTTGTTTCTGACCACAATGCCTCTTTCATCTCTTTTGTTCCTGAGAACCCATCTTGTCCCTATAGGTCTGACATATCTAGGACAATCAACCAGCTCCCAAACATCCTGAATTGCAAATTGGTGAAGCTCATCCTGCATTGCTTCCACCCAACTTGGTTCTTTGAGAGCATCAAATATTTTCTTGGGTTCTTCCTGTGACAGAAAACATGCAAACAAACATGCTTGCACAAGAGGGGTATCAACCTTCTTGTGTATATTGGCAATAAACCCACCAAGACCTTGATGAGACCGTCTAGTCTGTACTGGAGTCATAATATCACCAATGATCTGAGAAGGGGGGTGATTCTTCATAGTAGAAGTGAGAACTCCTCCTTCAAAAAGTCTGGTGTCCTCAACCTCATGCTCCATGTTGCCAATATCTTCTTCATCAGACTCTCTTATATCAACATAAGGATGACCTTCTTCATAAGAATTGGAAGGTTCACCTTGTTCAAAAGTGGAAGAGAAAAGATGTGCAAAGGTGTTGTCAACGTCTGAACCTTGTTTGTCAGCGCTTGGGCTAACAACGCTTGAACTGTTGTTGTCAACGTCTGAGCCATCAACGTCTGAATTGGTCTTGTCAGCGCTAGATTTGCCTTTGTCAGCGCCTGAAGGACCATGCATGTTTGTATCTGGTGGTACTTGGAAACCACCATTATCTTGTCCAGCAGCAGCAGCAGCAGCAAAAGCATCTGTCCAAATGGGAATTGTGACATATTCTAATATAGGAGATGCCTTTTCTGCTTGTGATCCAACCTTCTTATTAACCTGTGTACCTGAAACATCAACAACTTGTTCTTCCACAACATTTGAAGTTACCTTCACAATGTCTGGATTAGTGACATGCATATAATTTAAAGTTCTAGATAAGGGTTCCAAATCAAACAACCAATTAGGACCACTTTCAGGATCACTAGGTTTATTCTCTAAAAACCTAACATGTACTCTTTCAACTATACGTTTGTCCTCTTTAAGATAAACCCTATAACCCTTGATCTGGACTGAATACCCCATGAAGTAACCCTCATCACCTTTTGCACTAAATTTCCCTAAGGCATCACTAGTATCCAGGACTACTACATGACAGCCAAAAGGTCTGAGAAAACCAATATTAGGTTTTCTTCCCCAAAGTAACTCATAAGGTGTTTTATTCTGAATTTTGTTAACCAATGCTCTATTTTGCACATAGCAAGCTGTATTAACAGCCTCAGCCCAAAAGGATATAGGAAAGTGAGCATCAGCCAACATTGTTCTGGCTGCTTCAATTAGGGTTCTATTTTTTCTCTCAGCAACCCCATTTTGTTGTGGGGTTCTAGCAATGCTAAATTGCCTAGTAATTCCTTTCCTGGCACAGAAATCATCTAACTTCTTATTCCTAAATTCTCCACCATTATCACTCCTAAGCATTTTAACCTCATTGCCAGACCTCTTCTCAATCTGAGTGATAAAATCAATAAGAACATCAGATGTGTCACTCTTCATAGCTAGAAAGAATGTCCAAGTAAATCTAGAAAAGTCATCTGTGATAACAAAGCAATATGACTTACCATTCAAGCTTTCTATATTTGTTGGACCAAAGAGGTCCATGTGAAGCATATGAAGAGGTCTGGAACTAGTATGCACCTGTTTGGACTTAAATGAGACCTTGTGTTGCTTGCCTTTAAGACATGCAACACAAGTGTGGTCATTGTAGAAGGCCTTCTCAGGCAAACCATCAACTAAACCAAGCCTCACAAGTCTATTTATATTTTTAAAATTTATGTGCCCTAGTCTCCTGTGCCACAAATTACTCTCATCTATTGAGGCCTTAGCATAAAAACAAGACATATTGGTATTCATTTTAATCCCATTTAAATTCACATTATATATGTCCTTATGCCTAGGTGTTCTATACTCAATATATTTCTCATCAGGGATCTTAAAATCCTTGCTTAACACCAAACACTCAGTATCAGTAAAAAGAACCTTATTTTTGTTATCACAAACTTGTGATACACTAAACAGGTTGTAATCAAGTTCTTTTACCAGGAAGACGTTCTCAAAACGCAGATTATTGGTGAGAAGGGTTCCTTTGCCTATGATAGTTCCATATCGACCTCCAAAGTATACCTTATCACCATCTTTAATAGGGGTGAAATTCGTCAGATAGTCTTCCTTCCCTGTCATGTGCCTTGAGCATCCACTATCCCAATATCCATAATCATTGATCTGTCTTTGAATGCCCTGCACATAAAGAAAACAAATTAGTTTTCTTTGGGAACCCAAGTCTTAAAAGACTTGGATTCATCTGGTTGTTCAATAAGAACAGACTTAGTTCTCACAACAACCCCATTCTCATCCTTTTTAGGATGAAATACCCAGTTAACCCCAATAGGTTTTGTAATGACCTTTGAAATGTAATTAAATCTATTGCAAGTCATTGAAATCCCATTATCATTAGGGTTTTGATCTTTCTTGGGTCTTCATGTTAAGCTTGAAGAAGCTTTAGACCCCTTACCTTGTGGCTGCAAATATTTAGATCTGGTCACGTTTCTGTCAGCGTTAGAATTCGTCCTGTCAACGCTGAAGTTACCCTTGTCAGCGTTGAAACTAGGGTTTGCTACAGAAACCCATTGCCTATTTGACCAGGTGTTTGTCTTTTGAAATGGTCTTTGTCCATGAGTGTTAGACCTTCTAGAAAAGAATGGGGCAGGTCTAATCACTTGTCGACTTTGCTGCACACAAGGTTTGGGTCTGACAACGTTTGACTTCCTAACAACGTTGACTTTGTTCCTGTCAGCGCTGAAATTATTCATGTCAGCGCTGGCTTTGGGAGCGTTGTCACACTTGTCACAACCGGGAATTTTCCAGGCTTTAAAAAAATAATAAATTATATTATTTATTAATCTAAATTCGTTTTCAAGAAATATCAAAGTTATTTGATTAGAAAACGGGAGTTATTTTACATATTGTAAAAGATTGCGCAAAATTTGAGAACTGACGCGATACAAAAATTTTAAATTATTTACTCAGACATATTTGATAAAAAGAGTTATAAAATTATTTGATACTTTTATTTTAGTTTTAATAACGTACATTGAAAATGAGAACATTGAAATTGAGTTATAGTTTCTGTGAACGCAAATTATTCGAGGTAACCGATAAATGGTAATTATTTTAAATAAAAATGTAGACGATTACGAAAATTGGTCGAGTAGATACTCTAATTTATTAGAAGCATTGTTTTAAGATTTACTGTGCGAAATTTGGAAACCAAAATAAATTTTATCGAGCCCGATCTATTCCTGAGCCACAATTATTTTTGTTCATCTTGTCACTTCACACTTTGTCCCTCAAATACTTAATCATTCAAGTCTTGTACCCTTGACCTCCTTAACATTTGGTTATTTAATTTATCTTGCATGTACTTATGTGGTTACCACTTCAATAAGAAACCTTTGCTTTCTCTCATCGTAACCCACGTTTCCAGCCACTACATATATACAACTCTCGAGACCTTTATACATCAAATGTCAACAAAGCGCATGTGTATCCTGACAGTAAACACAATCGTTGTACCTTGCCAACCATAAGAAATTGACACACATCCTATGTACAACTATCCCTCATCAAAACTAGTACTACAACTCACCTTAAAACTTGGTACTTTCCTTCCACCCTTCTGTCGATGCTAGAAATCAGCCAAGAGTACCATGCCCCAATGTGTACTTATTGATCCACTTAGCTAACTAATCCTAACTAGTCTCATTTCATGTGAACCGAACTATACAAATGGTTGGTTACATGCCCATTTTATCTATAAATACTACCCAAAACCCTTTAGTTTTCTCACACATAACACAAACTAAAAACTCTTTTGTCTCTCCTCCCTGGTATTCGAACACAGTAGCAAGAAGCCAAGAAGAATGGCATACAAGCTTGGGTTGTTATCACGTTTTAAGGTTTTCATTTTTCGCCTCACACTTAAACCAAAACAAACCCTACCCTTTTTTTTTTACATCTGACCGAGAAGCAGCAACACGCCCAAAGAAAGGCGACCGAGCTTTGGTTATTCGAGTCACGGGCGCTAGTTGCTAGTTGATTTGGAAGTTCCGTGTATTAGGACTTTCTAAGTGAGTATTCATTCTATTTTCCCTCACTATTTATGCATGTAGGTCTCCTAGTAGTATTGTGCTTGAGGAATGAGTATTGGTTTTATAAATAGAAATCACGTACGTGAACCTTTTGAGCTATCTACTCTTTTCGAACAAAACATAAACCATGCGAGACGCTTTAAAATGTATCATGAAATTACGATGTTAAAACGTACATATTACAAGTTATGAAATCCTAGTGATATGTTTGAGTCTTACTTAGCAAAGCATACAAATCATAAGATAGTACACAAGTTGACACACTAAAAAAAAGGATTAAACAGGAAAGGAGATGCGCCCACCTTAAAAAGATCAAGTAGGCTGACTTTAAGCTCAGTTTTGACCACCTTTAACCACGGATACAGGTCGGGTAGCGACTAGTTCCATAGACGGACTAGTCGAAAGTCTATAGCCCATGAAACACGTCCTTTGGTCAATCGAGGAAATAGTTACGCTAGATTAAAAATTTGTCCAAAAACCACCATGGCAAATACAAATGGTACCTGCACTTTATAATGAAAAATGCTTATGTTATTTTACATCAAAAGAAACCCGCAAAATGTTTACCACATCGGACCCTTTTTCGACCCCTTTTTGACACTCGAAACGACATTGCCCCGAGTCGGTTTAACAACGAAATATGTAGACGGCCATGCCGTCTACACGGGCATACTTTTGGTTTGACATAAAAGTTTTTGTCAAAAACCGTATACAAGATCGAAAGTGACCCATTAAACTATTTTCTTTTAAAATGATTTGAGGAACCCTACTTACGACACGATTTTAACCCATTAGATGATATCGGTTTATAAAACTAAAAACATGAGCCTATAGACGGCCTGGCCAACTATCTGACGATACTTTAAGTTTGCACCGCGAGTCAATAACGAGCTCGCTATTTCTTCCTAAAGAATCGAGAGAAACAGCCCTTTATCGAAAATAAAACACAGAATACGATTCGAGAAAAAGAAAGATTTCAAACAAATGTTTTGTGTTCCCTGTTCCCCAACATGGGGCAATTATTATATTTTGTTTTAATACATTTATTAATTAACTTTCTTTAAAGTTGTTTATAAATCATAATATTTATTTCATTTATTTAATATATTTTGTTAATAATAAAAATATATTTAGGATATTTGACCCATTAAATGACCTAACTAAATAAACTACCTGACGGCGAACTGTCCAATATTGTTAAATATATGATGATTAAATAACTTCATTTTTAGTAAAACGTTAAACTTTCGCAAGAGTTAAAAACTATCGATTTAGTTAAATAAACTCAAGCACATACAGGGGACTAAATGCTACGTTTATTGTCAATTTGCATGTATAGTGATACATACTTTATTTAATTTAGGCTATGGATTATTTCGAGCTATTATTTCTCCATGCCTACGTTGTGCTATATTAACCGTTGCTATTGCTTCAAGGTGAGTTCATACCCCACATTTTCTTGCTTTAAATCAAATTATAAATGTTTTATAATTGCTCTTTGGGGGAGGTACATGCTTGGTCGTAAATTATAAACTTACTTTGTTGTCAAGAACTATTTATAAACTTGTTTGGCTGTCATTAACTGTTTATAAGTTACTTAGTTGTCTTAAGCTAATTTTTAAGCTTACTTGGTTGGTCAGAAACTGTACGAAAGGTCTTACTTGTTAAGTGCTCATGTGAGAACTCTTTAATTGTTTTAACACTTACTCATTCTTCTACTATATGATTGCTTGATTTAACGCATGAACACAAGTACACTTACTCGTTTGATTATTTGTCTAAGTCCCTGTTTAACCCAAGTTGCTTTTGGCCCACTTTCATGAACCGTTAATTTCGGACCGGATGACCGGTTGAAAGCGCGAATGTTATGGATAGATCTATCGGGACTGACATCCCTACCTAATTGTGGCTGTGTGGTCAAATTAGGTACACCTACATTTGAGTCTATTACGGGTGTCGCGGGTTAGGCACTCGTTTGGGCTGCTTTGTATTATTTTCTCTCTGATATGTTAACGTTTCGGTGTCATGAACTTAGACAATAATAAATGCTTTATTTTATTTAGTGACCTTGTATTTGTTATATTGTCACTAACTGGTTGGAAAATCTTGTGGTTCATAAACAATTCCATTCTATTAGAAAACGCTATTTATTATATGTGAACTCTGTTTTATCATAAAACTCTATTTATTTCCAGTGAACTATGTTTTATCAGTAAACTCTATTTATTTCCAGTGAACTCTGTATTATCAGAATACTCTATTTATTTCCAGTGAACTCTGTTTTGTCATAAAATTCTATTTATTTCCAGTGAACTCTGTTTTATCAGAAAACTCTATTTATTTTCAGTGAACTCTGTTTTATTAGAAAACTATATTTATATCCAGTGAATTTTGTTTTATCAGTAAATCCTGTTTTATCCTTAAATTGTCTTTAATCTTTATTAATAAATTTTGGAATCATCAACGAAATCCTATTTAACATAAGCTGTGATTTTTAAACTCTTATATTTTACTACAAGGTGCAGTGGTCAGTAAAACTTTAATTTTTCATAAACGTTTTAAAATAAACTTATGAACTCACCAACTTTATGTTGACATTTTTAAGCATGTATTTTCAGGTACTTGACTGTATGGACTATTTGGAGTCTGCTATGTGGTTTTGGCATGTAGAGGTCGTTCTCGGATCAAGCTCTCGATAACTCATGAAGTCACAGCCTCCCAAAGCCAGTCTTCCGCTGCGGTGAATTTGGGGGTGTGACAGATTGGTATCAGAGCCTTGGTTATAGAGAACTAGGTTGCATTAGTAATTCTAGACTATAACCGGCTCTCAGTTTTGGTTAGTAGTAACACTCATCACATCATACTTATTCCGCTGCTATATGAATATTTGCAATGCACGTTTGCGATTGCTTTGTTGCCTGCCATGTTATTACTTGTTTTAAATGAGTTTGATTGCTTGATTAGTGCACTCAGACACATAATATACTTTTATATATGAACGCTAGAATATTCATTGGGAATTGTGATTTACGCAATGGTCCCGCATATCTCTTTATAATCAAACCTAGAGACATTATGTGAATTTTGGTTGACGATTGGTAGTGAGTAATCCCCAGGTTCGAGCTAATTCATTCAAAAAGGTTTAGAGGTGTAACAATACTTAACAATGCCTCAGTGGGCCTCATGTTTGATTGAGTGCGAGACTGAATTAAGTATGGGACGTTACACAACCCGTGATTTTTGATGAATTACCTCGGGGGTGGGTAAGACTCGTAGTTTTACGTGTTAATGTGGAATGTAATGTATTTTCCGAGTCGAGCTGAGTCATCAAAAGGTTGAGATGTGTAATAATTCATAACAAAACCTGGGGCCATTCTTTGTGAGTGAGTTTCGAGGTTGGGTTATGATAAGTTATTACTCAGCTTGGTGTTTGATGAGCTTTCCTCGAGGATAGGAAGGTTTGTGTGATTGGATAATTGTTTTTTTTGAACCGAGTACTATATAATTATCCTACTTATAACCGTAAGTTTCCTTGCTTGATATACGTCTATAATCACTTTATCGCCTATCGACACTTATGTTCTTCGATCTTGTACTTTCGAAAAGTCTACTTATGGAGGACGACTTATTATCAGCTCATGCTCCTTGCTTTTGGTAATTTTGAATAATAGTTTAGAGATTCTAACGATTTTAAATTGGGTATTTTGCCGGTGACACTTAAGTAGGATGATTTATGAAGTCTTTATTGAAATGGATTGGGACGCCTTTGCATTTGAATAAAGAAATCATAAATCGCCGAACCATAAGTTTATAATGACATATTTGCATAGATTAGGACGCTTTTGTATCCAAATATGAGATTATAAATGAGTGGGCTTAAGGATAACCGACGTGACCCTGTATTTATGGTATTGATTTAGCACTCCAGTTTTGGGAGTATATTTCTTTTGACTGAGGACTCGTCCATACGAATTTATCGTATTACGTCTTATTATCGTATCATTACGACGTCTTGACGAGTGATTCTTTAAGCTTCGTTTGATTCGCGAATTGTATTGAATTTTTCTGAATATATATTGATCGACGTGAACTTAACGGGATGGTGGTGGTGAACCCTTGTAGACTTTTAAGAACAGACGATTTTTTTTTTTAGACCTTTCGCTTCGAATTGTTTTCTTTCATTGTTCTATTAACGATGACTGATTTGTCATATTGACGTGTGGAACCGCTCAGATGTGTCCCACTTCTATCTATTGTTTACATAAGTAACTACTGGTGATAACGCGGTTTTAAAAGATCGGACAGAATTCTCTGTGAGCAGAAAGTATATACGACATAACACTGGGGTAAAACCTCAAAATCCTTTTCTCTTCACCTTTTAATTGGGTAACAACGACTGAGTTCGAGGACGAACTCAAAATAACACGGACTGAATGTCACAACCGGGAATTTTCCAGGCTTTAAAAAAATAATAAATTATATTATTTATTAATCTAAATTCGTTTTCAAGAAATATCAAAGTTATTTGATTAGAAAACGGGAGTTATTTTACATATTGTAAAAGATTGCGCAAAATTTGAGAACTGACGCGATACAAAAATTTTAAATTATTTACTCAGACATATTTGATAAAAAGAGTTATAAAATTATTTGATACTTTTATTTTAGTTTTAATAACGTACATTGAAAATGAGAACATTGAAATTGAGTTATAGTTTCTGTGAACGCAAATTATTCGAGGTAACCGATAAATGGTAATTATTTTAAATAAAAATGTAGACGATTACGAAAATTGGTCGAGTAGATACTCTAATTTATTAGAAGCATTGTTTTAAGATTTACTGTGCGAAATTTGGAAACCAAAATAAATTTTATCGAGCCCGATCTATTCCTGAGCCACAATTATTTTTGTTCATCTTGTCACTTCACACTTTGTCCCTCAAATACTTAATCATTCAAGTCTTGTACCCTTGACCTCCTTAACATTTGGTTATTTAATTTATCTTGCATGTACTTATGTGGTTACCACTTCAATAAGAAACCTTTGCTTTCTCTCATCGTAACCCACGTTTCCAGCCACTACATATATACAACTCTCGAGACCTTTATACATCAAATGTCAACAAAGCGCATGTGTATCCTGACAGTAAACACAATCGTTGTACCTTGCCAACCATAAGAAATTGACACACATCCTATGTACAACTATCCCTCATCAAAACTAGTACTACAACTCACCTTAAAACTTGGTACTTTCCTTCCACCCTTCTGTCGATGCTAGAAATCAGCCAAGAGTACCATGCCCCAATGTGTACTTATTGATCCACTTAGCTAACTAATCCTAACTAGTCTCATTTCATGTGAACCGAACTATACAAATGGTTGGTTACATGCCCATTTTATCTATAAATACTACCCAAAACCCTTTAGTTTTCTCACACATAACACAAACTAAAAACTCTTTTGTCTCTCCTCCCTGGTATTCGAACACAGTAGCAAGAAGCCAAGAAGAATGGCATACAAGCTTGGGTTGTTATCACGTTTTAAGGTTTTCATTTTTCGCCTCACACTTAAACCAAAACAAACCCTACCCTTTTTTTTTTACATCTGACCGAGAAGCAGCAACACGCCCAAAGAAAGGCGACCGAGCTTTGGTTATTCGAGTCACGGGCGCTAGTTGCTAGTTGATTTGGAAGTTCCGTGTATTAGGACTTTCTAAGTGAGTATTCATTCTATTTTCCCTCACTATTTATGCATGTAGGTCTCCTAGTAGTATTGTGCTTGAGGAATGAGTATTGGTTTTATAAATAGAAATCACGTACGTGAACCTTTTGAGCTATCTACTCTTTTCGAACAAAACATAAACCATGCGAGACGCTTTAAAATGTATCATGAAATTACGATGTTAAAACGTACATATTACAAGTTATGAAATCCTAGTGATATGTTTGAGTCTTACTTAGCAAAGCATACAAATCATAAGATAGTACACAAGTTGACACACTAAAAAAAAGGATTAAACAGGAAAGGAGATGCGCCCACCTTAAAAAGATCAAGTAGGCTGACTTTAAGCTCAGTTTTGACCACCTTTAACCACGGATACAGGTCGGGTAGCGACTAGTTCCATAGACGGACTAGTCGAAAGTCTATAGCCCATGAAACACGTCCTTTGGTCAATCGAGGAAATAGTTACGCTAGATTAAAAATTTGTCCAAAAACCACCATGGCAAATACAAATGGTACCTGCACTTTATAATGAAAAATGCTTATGTTATTTTACATCAAAAGAAACCCGCAAAATGTTTACCACATCGGACCCTTTTTCGACCCCTTTTTGACACTCGAAACGACATTGCCCCGAGTCGGTTTAACAACGAAATATGTAGACGGCCATGCCGTCTACACGGGCATACTTTTGGTTTGACATAAAAGTTTTTGTCAAAAACCGTATACAAGATCGAAAGTGACCCATTAAACTATTTTCTTTTAAAATGATTTGAGGAACCCTACTTACGACACGATTTTAACCCATTAGATGATATCGGTTTATAAAACTAAAAACATGAGCCTATAGACGGCCTGGCCAACTATCTGACGATACTTTAAGTTTGCACCGCGAGTCAATAACGAGCTCGCTATTTCTTCCTAAAGAATCGAGAGAAACAGCCCTTTATCGAAAATAAAACACAGAATACGATTCGAGAAAAAGAAAGATTTCAAACAAATGTTTTGTGTTCCCTGTTCCCCAACATGGGGCAATTATTATATTTTGTTTTAATACATTTATTAATTAACTTTCTTTAAAGTTGTTTATAAATCATAATATTTATTTCATTTATTTAATATATTTTGTTAATAATAAAAATATATTTAGGATATTTGACCCATTAAATGACCTAACTAAATAAACTACCTGACGGCGAACTGTCCAATATTGTTAAATATATGATGATTAAATAACTTCATTTTTAGTAAAACGTTAAACTTTCGCAAGAGTTAAAAACTATCGATTTAGTTAAATAAACTCAAGCACATACAGGGGACTAAATGCTACGTTTATTGTCAATTTGCATGTATAGTGATACATACTTTATTTAATTTAGGCTATGGATTATTTCGAGCTATTATTTCTCCATGCCTACGTTGTGCTATATTAACCGTTGCTATTGCTTCAAGGTGAGTTCATACCCCACATTTTCTTGCTTTAAATCAAATTATAAATGTTTTATAATTGCTCTTTGGGGGAGGTACATGCTTGGTCGTAAATTATAAACTTACTTTGTTGTCAAGAACTATTTATAAACTTGTTTGGCTGTCATTAACTGTTTATAAGTTACTTAGTTGTCTTAAGCTAATTTTTAAGCTTACTTGGTTGGTCAGAAACTGTACGAAAGGTCTTACTTGTTAAGTGCTCATGTGAGAACTCTTTAATTGTTTTAACACTTACTCATTCTTCTACTATATGATTGCTTGATTTAACGCATGAACACAAGTACACTTACTCGTTTGATTATTTGTCTAAGTCCCTGTTTAACCCAAGTTGCTTTTGGCCCACTTTCATGAACCGTTAATTTCGGACCGGATGACCGGTTGAAAGCGCGAATGTTATGGATAGATCTATCGGGACTGACATCCCTACCTAATTGTGGCTGTGTGGTCAAATTAGGTACACCTACATTTGAGTCTATTACGGGTGTCGCGGGTTAGGCACTCGTTTGGGCTGCTTTGTATTATTTTCTCTCTGATATGTTAACGTTTCGGTGTCATGAACTTAGACAATAATAAATGCTTTATTTTATTTAGTGACCTTGTATTTGTTATATTGTCACTAACTGGTTGGAAAATCTTGTGGTTCATAAACAATTCCATTCTATTAGAAAACGCTATTTATTATATGTGAACTCTGTTTTATCATAAAACTCTATTTATTTCCAGTGAACTATGTTTTATCAGTAAACTCTATTTATTTCCAGTGAACTCTGTATTATCAGAATACTCTATTTATTTCCAGTGAACTCTGTTTTGTCATAAAATTCTATTTATTTCCAGTGAACTCTGTTTTATCAGAAAACTCTATTTATTTTCAGTGAACTCTGTTTTATTAGAAAACTATATTTATATCCAGTGAATTTTGTTTTATCAGTAAATCCTGTTTTATCCTTAAATTGTCTTTAATCTTTATTAATAAATTTTGGAATCATCAACGAAATCCTATTTAACATAAGCTGTGATTTTTAAACTCTTATATTTTACTACAAGGTGCAGTGGTCAGTAAAACTTTAATTTTTCATAAACGTTTTAAAATAAACTTATGAACTCACCAACTTTATGTTGACATTTTTAAGCATGTATTTTCAGGTACTTGACTGTATGGACTATTTGGAGTCTGCTATGTGGTTTTGGCATGTAGAGGTCGTTCTCGGATCAAGCTCTCGATAACTCATGAAGTCACAGCCTCCCAAAGCCAGTCTTCCGCTGCGGTGAATTTGGGGGTGTGACAACACTTGTATGCCAAGTGTGAAAAGCTACCACAAGTGTAACAAGCTTTTCTAGACACAACCTTAGGTCTAGAAGAGTAGAAGCCTGTTCCATGATTGCTAACTTGACTCTTGGGTGACCTAGTATTCCTATACATCTCTGCATATTTAATGGTAGGTCTTCTAACAGTGTTTGAGCCTAGGTCAACAACTTTACCAGTGATTGGGTTAGTAACCTTAATGGGTGTAGACTCATTTGGACTTTCACATAGCAAGCCACCCTTGACAAATAAAGTAGGGTTAGCCTTCTTCCACTCATTCAGGTCAGTCAATTTTTGTTGATACTCTTCCACTGGAGTGACAACTCTTGGTGGAGGAATGAATTCCTCCTCTTGGAGCTCTGGCAAACCAGTCCAAGATAAGTCCCTTTGTTGGACACCATAGAAGTCACCAGCTGGTGGTGGAACCAAAGAGTAATCATTCATCCCAATCCCAGACATGTCCTTAGGATCCCTTTGTTTAGCTACACAGTCTCCTAGGGTTTGGGTGGCTCTATCAAATCTTTGAATTTTGAGGCCAACATTATCTTTATTCTTAATGGCCTCATCTAACTTAGCCTGTAATTCACCATTAACCCTTTCCATGATGTTTCTAATATCCATACTACCCTCTAACTCATGTTTTAAGATATTGATCTTATCTTTTAAGTCAAATTCCATTTTCTTGTATTCAGAAACGGTTTTCTCAGTCTCAGTAAGAGCTAGTTGGTAATTAGACAATTTACATCTTTCAGTACTCATATCATCTTTTAGTTTTAACACCTCTTTGTTAAGTCTTTCAGTGTTTAACCTACAACCTTTGCTACAAAAAGCGTCATCATATACCTCATTATCAGATGAAGAGGAGGAGTGTGCCATGAGAGCATATTCAACATGCTCATCTTCTTCAATATCAGCAACCAAAGCTTTATCCTCTTCAACATTCTTAGCCAGATAGCTCCAATCCCATCCTGTACCATCAATTCCTTGAACTGCAACCATGGCTTTGGAATCCTGAGCTTTAACAACCTGACTTGAGGGTTTACCAGCATCAGATCTTCTAGGAGATCTGCATTCCCTCATGAAGTGCCCCATACGATGACAGTTGTAGCATTCAACTTTGGATTTATCAAATCCAGCTGTGTCTTTAGCATTGAAGGTCATCTTCTTTTTAAACCTCCTGTTCCACCTATTTGCTCTTATACTAGCAAGAGCCATGTTCCACTTGATGTCCATCTCTTCTAAGTGCTCATCACTTATCTACTCAAGGTCCTCATATGTAATCACTGAACCATTGGGAAAAGAAGCAATGTAAGTACAAACAGTATCCAAATCCAAACCAGCAGGTTTAACTCTTGGGGAGTCATTCTTGAATGTGTCAGCGTCTAAAAAGGAGACGCTGACAGGACTTGTTCCAGCGCTGACATATGATGATCCAGTAACTGGATGCATATAAGAGTCTTTCTGATTGAATTGTCCTTCACTATGAGAGAAGAAGGCCATGTTGCTGGTGGTAGATTTGCTTCCATGCTCTAAAAGAGTTTCATCTTCCAACAGTCTTAGTTTGTTGTAGATGTCATCAAACGAGGAGCTCTTGTAAGTATTGTTGGCAAGAATAGATCTTGCCTCAATCTTCCATGCCTCACCAAGAATTTTAAGAAAGGTAGCATTGATGTCAACATCACCAACTTGTGTCCCCATGAAGGACAACTTGCTTGTAATGTCAAGCAATCTGCTTCTCACACTACTCAGTTTCTCATTGGGTTGAGCTTTGAAGACAGCATAATCATGCAGAAGTTGCTTTTTCTTTTCCTCCTTAGTGTCTGCATTGCCACCATATGCAACTTCAAGAGCTTCCCAAAGATCCTTAGCAGATTCATAGCCTCTATATTTGTGCTGGTTTTCTTGTCCCAAAGAGACTTTCAGAATATTTAGGGCTTTCATGTCAACCCTTTTCTTTGCAATGTCATCAGCAGCCACAACTCTACCATCTCCAGGTTTTTCTTTCTTATCTTCTTCAGGACATCCAACAACAGCTGTTCTTTGAGCAATGGCATTAAGAATCTTTTGAGCTTTATTGAAAGTGTTTCCATATTCAATAATCTCCCAGAGTGTGTAGTCATAGATCCCCAGATATTGTTCAAAGTTGAACTTCCATAAGTCAAAGTTGGTTGCATCAAGCATGGGAATCTTGATGTTTGGTAAGGCTGAGGAGGAGGAGGTTATTGCTTCAGACATGATGTTGTTAGGGTTTCTGAGAAAATTAGGGTTTTGGTGATTTTAGGGTTCTGGTGTTCTTTAAGATCAAAAGTTCCTCAACAAGCTCTGATACCACTTGTTGATCCCAAACTTAGATCGATTAGCTTTGTGTATACGAGATTAGATCAAGTAATACACGTAGAGAAACCTTTGTATATGCTTTATGAATCTAAGTGTTATGCGGAATTTAACACTTAAACAAGAACACACAATGATATAAACAAACTTTCACTTTGATTATCAATATCAAACTTGCTTACAATGAAAGATGTTTACGAATGAAAACTTATATGAAACTTATATTAAACATTAACCTAAAGGCCTTCTTTTATAGATATAAGAAGCCTTGTACAATAATCTACGTATCAACTATTCTAGGTAAAGATAAATAAAGAAAATACATTATTGTTCTTATCTTTACTAGAAGTAATCTAGAATATAATACACGCGTAGAATATATCTTCCATCAGTGCTTGTCTTCAATGTGTCAACGCTTGACTTTAACTTGTCAACGCTTGAGCTGTCAGCGCTTGTTTTGTTCTTGTCAACGCTTGTTTTGTTCTTGTCAGCGCTCAAGTGATCTGGCCTTAATTTATTCCCAACATTAAAAATAAAACTAACTAAAAGATAATTGTGCCATAATTGAAAGTTCTTAAAAGTAAATTAATTAGATGACGAAAATTAAAGCTTGACGAAAAATTAATTTGACAAAGTAATAAAAATGAAAACTTAAAATAATTCAAACTTAAATATAAAACTAAGACAAGAAATTAAATAAAACCAATTCCATCGGAATATAACTATTGGAATCCGATCGGAATAACGATCGGAATGTATCCCGTCGGAATGCTGTCACCATATCCATCGGAATACCTATCGAAAAGTGTACCCATCGGAATATACAAAGAAAATCTATCGGAATACTGAAAAGAAAAACCATCGGAATGTGTAAAGACAAAATCTATCGAAATGTTTAAGAAAAAGAAACCATCGGAATATACTAAAACTGAAACCATCGGAATACATGAAAAGAAAAATCCATCGGAATGTTGCAATAGAAAATTGGGCAGCACTTCGTTTCAATACAACCTTAAAATCCGTCGGAATATGCGATCGCAATGAGCGATCGCAATCCCAGATCGGAATAAGGGGGATGATACAAGTGATCGCAATGTAGAACCACAAATGGTTATTGCGATACAAACTACCCGTCGCAATGTGTGAAAACCCTCATTTTCCGATGGAAATGGATTTTGCAATAAGCACAAGTTTAATAAGCTATGACTAATAAGCATGAACCGAAACTAGATAAACAAGAATAAGTTGAACGAAGTAAGCACAAAATTAAAAACCTTTCAAAACATAAAAAACGAAACTTAATTAAAATTAACTTTAAAAGAGTAAAACTTTTAAGAAAGCTTTGAAAACAATTAAGCCAAATACCAAATAAGCACATAAGATTGTCAAACTTATGGCTTATTTCGTATGAAAACTTAAAGGGAAAAGAAAAGACGAAGCTTTTAATCATATAAGCAAAGAGATTAAACAATTTCTTGCTTAAGCCGAATTTACAACAAACCGAAATCAAGAGAAAAGTAGAAGGAGAAAGTTAAAGCAACAAAATTAAAGGTAAATAAAGATTAAAGCAACAAAATTAAGAACACTTACTTGGAATTAAAATGAATTAAAGTGCAAGACAAGTATTTAAAATGACATGAATTTAAGGTGCAAGAATGAAAATGGAAGAACTAGATTGTCAAACTAGCCAACAAGAACTAATGAAATGAAATCCTAATCTATATATAGGGGAGGATTAGGGAGTGCTTAGGAAGCTTCCTCCCCTCTTTCTTCTTTCCTTAATTGCACACTTAAGTCCTTAAGCCTTTTAATCTTCTTAAATCTTGGACTTTAATAACTTTGTCTCGGGATTTCTTTAAACTCGTCTTGTAATTCTTCGATAAATTAGACTTGAGTTCTTCGGCTTTTAGTAAACTTCCGTCTTTTGACGTTTTCTTCGATAAATCTTCAGAATTGGTCTTGGACTTCCATTCTTTTTGCACTCTTGATTTCTTGACTTCGTCTTTCGTCTTTTTCTTCGATAAAAGCCCGTGAATGCCCGTGTTTTCTCCACTTTTCACCTTTTCGTCCTAAATCACAACAAAAACACAAACCACGCATAATTCCGACATAAATGACATAAAATACACGTTTTGGTTCAGTTATTATTGTAATTAAGTGGTAAAAAGGATGGGTGTTTACACACCTATCAATCACGAACGACTCGGCTCGTTTTCACCCATTGAAAGAGGGTATCACACAGTGCCTAAATGATCACAAATTTAATAAAGGGATAATTTCATATATCCCCTATAAAACTTTATAAATTATATATTTTCCCAAAATACAAGTTTTTAATGAATAACGTACAATGTAACTAAAGCATGTTTTAGGGATATATGTAATTTATGATGTTTTGGTGGGGATAAATGTAAATGCCCCTTTAATAATGAACTCAAACAAGTAAGCTCAAGAAGACGAGGTTTATTTTTTATAAACACACACCAAATGAATCAGATCCATAATTGTTGTTTTTAAAAGATGAGAATCAGAAATCTCGTGGTTTTACCGTTGTGATTTTTGGGGGTTTTGTAACCTTTAAACTAGGTTGCAAGAATCGTGAATAGCTAGTCGGGCGATCGACCAGCTTGTAGCTTGTAATCAGTTTAGGCGAGATTGGTGATTAGTTGGATTGGCATTCCAAGCGAATTTTAAGTATTCCTAACGAGTTTTAGATAAATCTAGCAGTAATTTTCTTAAAAGGTAGCTATAATAACTATAGTGGGTGTAAATTGGCAATTATTCAAAGTAATAACTCGTCCATCTGGAAGTATCAAATCATAGCTTCCAATAGCTTCGACGTTTGCACGCATGTGGTTTCCTACGTACAAGCTCAAAGTTCTTTGCTTCAATTTCCTGTTATCTCTAAGCTCAAATATTTGAATAATCTGTTTGTGAGGGGTTTAACTGTTCCTAAGGTAACATGGTTAGTATAATGATGGCCGTGATGAGTTTAATCAGGCGCGGGTAAAGACAATACAGCCCAGATGTTGGCGGGGCGGCCTTTGAAGGTTGCAACCATACCGGGTTCCAACTCCTTTTCCTAAATAGCGCCTTATCTGATCCTATGCTATACCCCAAAAAAATAAGCCACGTGAATAGTCTCCGCGTAAGTTGGGTAGCATTTGTACACGTATTCAAAAATTTTAAATTCAGTATTTTTTTACTTTCCTTTAAGGTATGTCAGAAGGGAGGGACAAATTGTTTAGGGGAATCACGTCCTAGGGGAATAGTGAAACCCCTCACATAACGAATAAACAGGTGCTCCCGTCTCTAATGTGTCACAAAACGATTCAACAAATCCTCCTCACCTCTCTCATACGCAGTTTGGCTACAGAAAATAAATTATAAAAAAAGCAACTCAGCTGCTGTTGTTGTTCTTTAATGGTTGGTAAATCTTGCCCGTTGGTTTATATTCAAGTTGTTACGGCTCAGGACCCACCACTCTATGTTGCTATCGTTTAAATGCAAGGTAAGGTCTTTTTCGATGAATATGAATAGCGTAGGTAAACGTATATTCTACGCGTGCTTATAAAGAGGGTGTCATAAATTTTAAATCTGCTGTGTTTTGAACTCAGGGGATCGGATATGTTGTAAGCTGTTGAGCTGGAGAAGACTTAATGGAGATTGAAGGAATAGGTGATACTTTTTCGTTTTGAATTCTTTCGGTATTCATGGGTAATTGTAAATAAGCTGGAAAAACTGACCTTAAGAAATATAAGCGGAAAACATAAAAGCTTATAAGCTCATAAATAAGCTTCGGGTCTTTGTTTCGGCCTATGTTCATGTCTGATTTGGTTTTCAGCTTATGTTTCATTGTTTCATAGCCTCACTTTGAAACTTATGCGGTTTATACAAGTTTATTATTTTTGTTTTTGTTTTAGTTAAATCATTTTTCTGACCAGGACCTTTTACCGAACATTATACAGGTTTATTCAATGTTTCCCAGTGATAGTTAAAAGTCAATATTAAGATGAAGAAAATTAGGTTAAAAATATTCGATGGCTGCAGTTTGGAGACATGACAAGAGGTAACCTATTATTTCACTGTATTAGGAGGCGTCTTATAGTGTTAAGTGTTTCTGATATGTCGTTTGATTCCACATCAGTAGTCATAGGTTCAGTATACCTACTTACCTCGGGAAGTAGTAAATAATTTTAGGCAGTTTATATAATCACTATGAGTAATGAATAAGAAGGTTTCCTTATAAGGAAAGATGATGTACTGCAAGTCTAATATCTAAACTATGTTAGAGGAATGAGTAAGAAGGTTTCATTTTAAAGAAAGTTAACATATTTAATTCTTATTTTTTTCTAACTTTTAAACTATGTCTACTACAAGTCTGCAATAGTGCCTGTTTAGTACAGTAGCTTGTAGCGTCCGATATATTCTGGATATTCGGCTTACAAATAATGTTGTGATTCAGTTTTGGATGGAGCTGGTTCGATTGTAATCTAAGGAGGTATTAGGTCAGCGAAACTATAAGAGTATAGGTATTTTAGAGATCGATTCGTGGTATTGGTGTTTGGATTGGATTAATTGTGTGACTTGGTGGTCGGTTTGTGTTTTCGTGGGTTGATGGCCGTTCTGTGTTCAAGACTTAGATGGTCGTTAGACTTATCCGTGAGTTGTAACACTACTGTCATGAAAAATAGCAAAATAAAATGGAGATGCGGGGTATCGATCCCCTTTTGATTTTAATGTATCAAATCTAGGAATATCTTGATTTTAAGAAAATATCATTACATATTCACATGTTTGAAACTCAATCCGAACAAACTTAAGCACAAAAATTAGTAATGTCTTCATTATAAGAGGGTGGAATTACGAATCTTAGAAGTTACCGGCCTCACGAGTCACAGCCAGCACTACAAAGGGTCAATTGAAATGTCCTCTTAACAATGCAGGTGACATATACGCTTTAGAAATATAGCGCTTTGAAGTTGCTTCACTAGCTAATTATCACATAAGATGGTTATTTGGACATGTAAACGCGCGTTGAGATGTCGTAAAAGGTTTTTGAAATAATAGTTTCCTATGAGCAGGTAGAATTACTAATGAGTCCACAAAACTAGATTCTAAAACATCATAGGAGCGTTTATCCTTAGTTTACAGCTAAATGAAGTTGGTTTGATTAAAATATGCATCGTTCATGTTCCTTTTTGGGATATCATTCCAGTCGTTACCTATGTCGCTTTCAATATCCTAATAGATTGATTTGGGCTTTTGCAGACCTTTTAGAAAATTGCCTTCATATTAAAATTTATCCTTTGATGATACCAAGTCTTATATGAACAATTTAGCATATCACTTGAGCCATTTGCAGCATGATGACGTATAGTCCCTAGTCGGCTGGATAGTCCGACCCACGGGTACTACCCGCATCCATCAGGAGTGGATTGGATACTTGTGCGATGTGCGCACATAGCCCATAAAGCCCGGTAAGCCGCTGTCGCACAAGAGGTTGATTACTTAGCCAAGTCCTCGTCGCAGTGTGATAAGATCAGACCGAATATAACTTATATTATAGTTATATTCGCCTAAGGTAAAGGGATATACACTTTCCTTAGTTGGATAATGAAGATCAAGCTATTTTGAGTCATTATCTCTTCCTTAGGCCGCAAGAACAGGGAGCCTAGCCTGGACTCTCTCGAGTATAAAAGGAACCCCTTCGGTTCCACAAAGGTACGATACACACAATACCCTAAACACTAATATACTCAAAACCGATTACTTACTCTCACGCCGGAGTCTAATCGTGGGTAACAAACCCACGGTAAGCCTAACCGTGTCTGTTTAGTGCGCAGGGTCCTAAAGCAAGTTTCACTTGGTGCGAGATCCGGAGTCCACAAGACCCCAAATTAAGCCTAATTTGGGTTAAGCTCGGTCTACCCCAACTTTTGCATCAACAAGTTGGCGCCATCCGTGGGAACCACACTAAGCTCTAACTAATGACGAAAAGCGGTAAGAATGAAGCCCGTCAAAGATCCTCGACGGTAGATGGCCGTATCACATCAGTAAATGTTACCCCTGGATCTGCCAGTGAGGCAAACACTCGGGACGTGAACAATCCCCCAGTTATAAGAACGGGAGGACTGTTCTCAACTCCCCTACTCGCCGCGGGGAAAAAAGGCATCGAACAAGAGTCAACTCAGCCTCCTCCCAATAAGCAAAAAAGGAAGACGCCCCAAGAGGAGAGAGGGGAAGTCATTGCCACAAAGGCACGTATGATGGAGGAGTACGTAGCACATAACCTGCAAGCGCTCATCCCTTTGGTTGCTAAACATGAAAAGATGGTAGAGGAAGCAAAGCGCTCAAAGCATGCCTCATCCTCAGAAGGCAATCTATCAAGATCAAGTGATAATCCGTCTGAAAAACGTATACGCGCAAGTTATTCCTCGGAAGACCAAATCTTCTCACAACCTTGGAGGAGAGCCATGAAAAATGCTTTTACGAGGCGCATACATCATTATGAAGACACCAGGAAGCGCTGCATGCCATCAAACGTGAAAACTTATGATGGCACGACAGATCCAGAAGACCACTTGAAAGTCTTTGAATCCCAGGCAGGTATCGAACAATGGCCAGAACCCGTATGGTGTAATATGTTTAACTCTACACTTGTTGGGAACACGTGGACGTGGTTCGATAGGCTCCCACCGCGAACGGTCAACGGGTACGAAGTGTTGCGAAAAGCATTCAAAAGAATTATGTGCAACAAAAAAAGACATGATAGGAGTGCTGTATCGCTCGCCAGGGTAAAGCAGAACCAGGGCGAATACTTGGAAGACTTTCTGGAACGTTTCAAGAGAGAGTGTCTTCAAATAAAGGACTGCCCAGAAATTTTGAAAGTATCCTGCTTCATGGCGGGCATACGAAACAACGATCTAATAAAGAAGCTTAATGAAAGAACGCCTGAAACCTTCGATGGCGTACTAAGGTGGGTAAGGTCTTTCATACAAGTAGAATCGGCTGCTTCAGAAATAACGCGAGGCACTTATGATCACAGATCTATCCGCTTACCCAACAAAGGACCCAACAAGCAAGGCAGGTCTCTAGGCCTTGATTACACAGGAAGGATAAGGGAGGGGCGAGCTTATAACTAAAAGTTTACCCCCCTTAAGTTAACCCAAGAGAAATCCTTGTGTCAGAAGGCGCGAGTTTCACAAGGCCAACGCCAATGACCACCCCGGTCGAAAAACGCGCCAGTAATAGATACTGTGAATACCATAATGAAAGAGGGCACACAACGAACGAATGTATTCAGATGCAAAAATATATCGAGAATAGAGTAAAGAAAGGCGAGCTAAGACACCTTGTTAAGGAATCCACGAAGGATGACAGACAAAAAGTCGCTAGCGCGAACATTTACATGGTAGAGTCGTGGCAACGAAGGACAAGGCAGAGGGTGAGCAAAAAATTCTCGAAGGGAAAAGATATTTCTTTCCCCCCACTCAATGCAAGGAACATCGCAAACGGCCCACTAGTTATAGAAATAAGCATTGGTCAGCACATCATTCATCGCATGTATGTGGATGGAGGTTCATCAACAGAAATAATGTACGAGCAATGCTTTCTAAAGTTTAGCGAAGAGATAAAAAGAAAATAATGCTTGCGACTTCCCCGCTCATTGGACTCAGCGGAGAAGCGGTATGGCCCTTGGGCCAACTGAAGTTAGCAGTAACAGTGGGAAATGGTGAGCACTCGACGGAAGTTCCAATGAACCTTTTGATCATACGGTCGCCATCACAATGCAACGGGATCATAGGACGACCAACCATACTAGCAATGCGAGCGGTACCTTCTACGGCTCACGGTATGATGAAATTCCCAGTTGATGGAGGGGTCGTAACGATATTCAACATGGCAATAACACCCCCAGAATGCAACGCGATCATAGAACCGCCTAGGGTCACGATGGAACCAAAGGTGAACTCACCACCAAACTTGAAGGTAGTAGTGCATCCGCAGTACACGGATCACGAGATAACGATTGGAGGGACATTATCTGACAAAGGAAAGACAAACATGTGTCGCCTTTTGAAAGATAATCTGGACGTCTTCGCATGGGAACCCAAATATATGAAAGGGGTGCCAAGGTCGATAGCCGAACAAAAGCTTCAGATCCGTGAAGGATACCCTCCGGTTAGGCAAAAGAAAAGAGGACAGGACCCAAAGTGCAACAAAGTAATATTGGATGAGGTGAAAAAGCTGGTGTACACAAGAATCATGAGGGAAGTCTACTATCACGACTGGCTCGCTAACCCGATAATGGTAAAGAAACATGATGGCAGCTGGCGCATGTGCGTTGATTTCACAAACCTCAATAAAGCTTGTCCCCAGGATTGCTACCCACTCCCGGAAATAGATTGGAAGGTGGAATCATTGTACGGATACCCCTTCAAAAGCTTCCTGGACGCATACAAGGGATACCATCAGATACAAATGGCAAAAGAAGATGAGGAAAAGACAGCATTCCATACCAGCCTGGGCGTGTAATGTTACACAAAAATGCCGTTTGGACTAAAGAACGCATGGGCCACGTATCAACGACTGGTTGATAAGGCATTTGAAAGCCAAATAGGGCGAAATTTGGAGGTTTATGTCGATGACTTGGTAATAAAGAGTCATACGGAGAGTGAGCTTATTCGGGATATAGAGGAAACATTCTCTACCCTCAGAAGGATAAACATGAAGTTAAACCCAAAGAAGTGCACTTTTAGGGCGACAGAAGGCATGTTCCTAGGATACATGATTGACCCCAATGGAATCAAACCCTGTCCAGAGAAAACAGACGTGGTCATTCAACTCCAGAGCCCAAAAACGAAAAAGGAAGTGCAGTCGCTAAATGGGAAGCTTGCAGGATTGAACAGATTCCTGTCCAAGTCAGCAGAGAAGTCGCTCCCCTTATTTAAAACACTCAATAAGTGCATTAAGAAAGGGGACTTCAATTGGACGAAGGAAGCAGAAAAGGCCTTCGAGGAATTAAAAGCGCATTTAGCTTTGCTCCCCATGTTAGTCGCGCCACGACCTAAAGAAGAGCTGATAATATATTTATCCGCAACGCATGGAGCGATCAGCGCGGTGCTAATGATGGACAGGGAAAATGTGCAAACACCAGTGTACTTTATTAGTAGAGCGCTACAGAGCTCGAAGCTAAATTACACCCCAATGGAGAAATTAGTGCTCGCGCTAGTGTTTGCAATAAAGAGGTTGCGCAGATATTTCCAAGCGCACCCAATAGTGGTGATAACGGATCAACCCATAAAGCAGGTGATCTCAAAACCAGATGTCGCAGGCAGATTCCAAAAATGGAGTGTTCTACTGGGGGAACACAATATTACCTACAGACCGCGCAATGCCGTTAAAGGGCAAATTCTGGCGGATTTTATCATCAAAAAACCAGAAGAGGGCGCTAAGGGGCTAGATCAAAAGGAAGAAGACCAAGCCCCGTGGATCTCGTTCACAGATGGGTCATCCTGCACTGATGGATCAGGCGCGGAACTCATACTCACCAATCCAGAAGGAATGGAGTTCACATACGCATTGCGTTTTGAATTCACAGCCACAAATAATGAAGCAGATTATGAAGCGCTGATAGCAGGGCTAAGAATCGCATCAAGAATGGGCGTGCGCAATCTTGAAGCAAATGTAGATTCTCGGCTGGTAGCGAACCATTGGTGATTATGAAGCAAAAGAGGATAATATGGTGAAGTACTTACAAAAAGCCAAAGCTTTGATCGAGGGGTTCCATAGGTTCCAGATACGCAAGTACCCAGGGGGGAGAACAAGAAAGCAGACGCACTTAGCAAGATCGCTTCCACCAGTTTTGTGCACTTGTCGAAACAAGTTCTGGTGGAGATCCTCAAGGAAAAGTCAATCAAAGAGCAAGAGGCCGCGTCGGTCGTGGAGGAAGAAGGCCCTACGTGGATGACACCGATTATGGATTATTTGACGAATGAATCACTCCTGCATGACGAAAAGGAGTCACGACGTGTGCGAAGACGTTCGAGGCAATTTGAGGTCAGAGATAGGGTCCTTTACAAGCGATCATTTCTCCAACCATGGTTAAGGTGCGTAGGACCACGACAAGCGCAATACATCATTAGCGAAATCTACGAGGGGTCATGCGAAATGCATGCAGGACCAAGGTCCGTGGTGGTAACAACGTTGCGCAACGGGTACTACTGGCCAACCATGCATACAGACGCACGAACACTCATTAATAAATGCAATGACTGTCAGGTGCACAGGCCAGTACCCAGGCAGCCTCAGGAGGAGCTCACGCCGATTACCTTTCCTTGGCCATTCTTCAAATGGGGAATCGATATCGTGGGACCCTTTCCCGTGGCTTCGAGGGGAGTTAAGTTCCTCATAGTCGCGATGGATTACTTCACAAGATGGATTGAGGCGAAGGCAGTCGCAACAATCATGGGGAATCAGGTGAAAAGGTTCGTATGGGACAACATAGTGTGTCGTTTTGGACTGCCCGGTGAAATAGTCTCTAAAAATGGAAAGCAATTCGTAGAGAACCCGTTCAAAGATTGGTGCGTGAAAAATGGGATACATCAGCGTTTCGCATCGGTCGCCCACCCACAAACAAATGGGCTTGTGGATAGAGCCAACATGAGCTTGGGTGATGGCATAAAAGCATGGTTGGGGAGAATAATAAGAAGTGGGTCAATGAGTTGTCACATGTTTTGTGGGCGCATCGCACGATGATCAAGACAGCCACAGGTGATAATCCCTTCGCCCTAACATATGGGACAGAAGTAGTCATTCCAGCTGAGATAGGACTGCAAACACTCCGCACAACGGAGGTAGACATGGTTACTAATGACGATGAGCTGCGATTGAACCTAGACATAATCGAGGAGCAACGGGAGTTAGCAGCAATCCGCGAAGCTAAGTCAAAAGCAAAAATGAAAGGCTACTATGATGCTAGGGTGCGCAAGACCTCCTTCAGGCCAGGTGACTTTGTCTATCGCTCAAACGCGGCCAATCGTGCTGAGAATACGGGGAAGCTTGGACCAAAATGGGAGGGACCCTACATAGTGACAGGTGCACTTGGAAATGGTGCATACCAGCTACGTGATATGGATGGCCGCGACCTACAAAGACCTTGGAACATATGCCATCTAAAGAAGTGCTACCTTTAAGGGCAAAACTTCCAAGTGAATGTATTGTTTTTTTCTTTTATTTTTTGTGTTTCAAATCTTTTAAGTATTAATAAAACAGTTGTGGTCCCTAGCTAGTTCCACGACGTATTCTCAAAAATTTTTCTTTATGTCATACATACTTTTTTCCTTATTATATATTGCCTATTGGCGCACGCGTGCACAACGTTTCCAGGAGAAATAAGAGGAATGAGCCTACCCTACTAATTAGACTCGTCGAGTAAGTGGGATGCACCCCCTTCGACCATAGATCGCGTATCCTTGTTAGGCCCCTTGATATTAATGACGTCGTAGCAAGTTATGCAGCCAGTAAACTCTGTGACTGTTAAGACACACTTGTGCACACCTAACAATGGGTCAGCCTCACCTGACCGTCCTTATGTTAGTACCGGTATATCGCACGTAATGAGCTTCTCAAACCCATATGGACCATTTATAAGTTTACATTAACTCATTATGCAAAATTGCGCTATAAACATTAAATAGACTTTCTATAACAAAAAAGAAGGATAGTGTTTATTACAAAAGCAAACATTTGTAGATAACAAATACAACATATTTTTACAAATCTCTAAGGCGATTGGAGAGCAGATGGGTCTCAGAGGAGGATCTCTTCAGTTTTAGCAAAGGAGGGCAGTAAGCAGTAGCGCGATGATCCTTCAGACTTTTTTCCATCCGGTCTAGCAGGCGCGAATCCCTCTCCAGCAATGGCAATGTCAACACAGGAATGGTAGGAGCAAGGTGGGCCGCACCAATAGAGGGCGCTGCTTCTATGTTCAGCAGGGCTTTCTTGGCAGCAGTGCGGCTCTCGTGCGCGGCAAGGACCTCGGATAGTGGCACTTCCTTCTCAATATTGAGGGGATCAAGAATATCCTTGGGATGCGCGAATACTGGCACGGTCAACTGCTCCATAGATGGTTTTAGATGAAAGTCTGCCAAAGCTTCTGCACCCTTTGCCTTATGGCGCGCCAAGGTGAGGCCCTCAATTACCACTTCAATGGGCACTTCATGATCCTTGTCCTCCAAGCCAAAAGAGGGAAGCGGACATACACTCATTTCTTTCATGGCTGCGGTGAGCTTGGCGTCGGCCTTCGGATCATAAAAGGCACCTCCTTTTAGTTCTTTGTTCAGTAACTTCCCCTTTTGCGCTGTCACCAAACCTCTTGAAGTACCCTCATTGATGGCGGCTATGACAGACTTGGAGAATGAGGCTCGCAGGGTGGGGTCTTCCAAAGCCACCATTGCGGCTAGGCGCAGACCATGACGTACTAACCACCGCTTCTCGGCTATCTCTTTCATCAGGCGGGGGTACAACTCCTCATCCAGTTCGATACTCAGCCTCTTCAATTGACAGCTGAGATCGCTTACATCTTCCTTTACCTTCTCACCCAGAGCATCAACATCAGCAACAAACCTATTCTTCCCCTCCTCAAAAGCCCCATAGCAACAAGCTTGGAGGCCTTTATCTGGTGAAGTTGGGCGCGCTCTTCATCCAGAGCGGCAGATAACCTGTTCCTTTCTTCTGTTAAGGAATGGAGGAGGGCGACATCTTTTCTTCCTCTCTCGGCCCCTTGGTCTATTGTTTCTTGCATATCGCCGAGAGCGGAGGATTTCTCTTCAGTAACCTGCCTCAGCTTTTCCTCTGTCGTATGAAGTTTGGCAGACAACCCCAGGTATCTCTTCTTGAGGTGCGATGTTAGTGTCACCTGCTGCGCTGCCAGATAACTTGCCTCATCGGCCAGGACATAATCACTCATCCCTTCAAGCACTACCTCTCGGCTAGGGGCACGATGTTGTCTAAAAAGCTTGCGCAGTCAAATGCACTTGTTAGGTCGGAGGATGCAGGGAGCTCCCAGTCAGGGGCGAAGGTAGGATCCTAGGCGAACGCATCCCATCCCGCTGATGAAGCCTCTTTGTGGGGGGAGGGTGTCGTCTTGACTTTTGTAGAAGATTTTTCCTGTTCGTCGCTGCTGTATAAGAGTAATGGTTAGACGGACGTTTAAAGTATAATCACATAGAGATGCACCAAAAAATGTATAGTTTACACTACCGTATAGAAGAAAATGGCCACCTCAGATTGATGGTGGTGGGAGGAGTGTGTGGAGGGGTCTTTTCAAGGTTCTCCTCAAACTCTTCCTCTATAGTGCGCACCCCTGTCTAGGATGGACCAGCCCCGGTGCGTGCGGATTTGTTTGGAGATGATGGGGGGCTTCTGCGTCTTTTTCTTAAAGAGATAGTGTCCTCTTCCTCAAACTCAGCCGTGGTTTTTTCGGAGTCTCTGGTATACTCATCTAAAGACAGTGAGGAGCTGAGAAAGGGTGGTGGTTGTTGTTGGACGGGTGGCTGCTGTTCCAACTGTTGAACTGGTGGAGATGACGGTGGTTGGTCAGCACTAGTGCCTTCGCTCCCTTGGGTGATAGATGGCTCCTCAACCTCTAAGTCCATGGTATTCTTCTGCGCACGATCACGGAGTGATTCTTCATTTTCCTGTTGAGGGCGAGAGTACACCATCAAATTTTCGGGAAACCCACCACGGACAAGGTCAAGAACATCCATAATTGCGAAAGGAAGCAAACAGAAAACAGGGAAACATATTTTAGTCTTCTAGTATGCGATGGTACTTACAGAACGTTATGATGAAGGCGGGAAGGACCACTAACCCTGGCCACTCTCTCTGCAGAACGCTATTACCATGTGCTCGCCACAGATGACTGCGTGGCTTAGGCCAAGAGTGACTAAAACACTCTTCAGATAGGGTTGCACGGGAATGCGGTTATTGTTCAGAGTCTCCGCGTCTGCAGCGTTGTAGGAGTCGGGGCCAGGTAGGGGGTCCTTCCTCACGGTGTCAAGGGTCAAGAACGGAAAGTGGAAGGGAAACGCAGCGTCGTCGACCTAGAAGAATCTGTCGGTCCAATTCCTTAAGGAATCTACCTTTCCATCAAAACATTGCATACCACCCTTTCGCTTAGCAAAAGATACCCAGCCATTGGCTAATTGCCGTTAGAAGAAAACGCGAAAGAGGTCTACTGTGGGATCTATGTCTAGGGTGCGGCAGTTTATTTCAAAATTCGAAATTTTCGCTGCCCCTATGCAATGTAGTTGGGCGACGTGGGTCTCGTAGTGTAGTAATACGCTCAGATGGAAGCGTGACATAGGTATACGCTGGTTTGCGTAATCAAATTAACGGGTGTACAACCCTATCTTCCCTACGAGGAACTGACTTATATTATGTTGCGGGTTAGGAACTTCTGGGTGCAGGTAGTCGGGTATGTAGAACTTGAAGGTAAATTCATCTAGCTGCTCAATGGTCAAGATTGACGTGGTGTCGGTTAGCTGTTTCACCATGGTGCTGTGTATACAAAATAGTGGTCGCGCGGATTACCTTAATAAAAGATCTGGTGATGATGGTAAATGATAGAGGCATTAATGGTGGTTTGAAGGTTTGTAGATAGTAAACAGTCAAAAGGAGGCGTGATGGGTTTATATAGGCTTCCTGAGTTTTACTGTTCATGGTCAGATTTGTGCCACGTGTCCCCCACTCGCTAGATCTAACGGTAGAAGATAAAGGGGTAACTATGACGTGGCAAGCGCTTTTCCCGAGTACCAAGGAGGTTAGGTGAAAGGGGGGATGTCTGTTTTCTTGGCGGGTATGTTTAAAATAAAATGTCTTTGCTTGGACTATGCGATTGTTTAGGTCTGATTGTGTAGGATCGTGTTTTCTAAGGATTAAGCATTGTATGAGTTTATCTATTGAATGAATGGAAATGGTAAGAACTAGAGAGAGAAAGGTAGAGAGAGAAAGGAGAGAGATGAAAGAAAGATGTAATGTTGAATGGAATGAAAGTGTTCGACCCCTCCTAACATGCTAGGAGGGGGGTTTATATAGCCCACCCTACATGTGGGCTATATGGGCTATATTGGATCACGAGCCCAATATTATTGGAGTGACCGATCCTTTCTAAATACGTAAAAACATATTTCCAACAATCTCCCCCAAAGGGAGGTCACTCCAAGTTACAATGTCCTAAATGGTCTATAGCTCGTGATCTATGCTAACAATGATGTGACGAGACTTTCCTTGGAAAAACGTATTTCCAACAATCTCCCCCAAAGGAAGGTCACACCATTTTACAAAATCTTAAACCTAGCATACTATGCTTGAGTCTTCGATCTTTTTCTTGTGAATATGATTGATGTGATCTTTGACTTTAGTCTTGAGCATGTTTCCTTGCCTTGACCATGTGCATTCATCACTTGTGATATTTGCCTCCTTGTGACTTCATGTTCCACATACTTATACTTTTATAAATTCTTGAAAGCTTCAGAGTTTGATACAGCAGAAGACTTGACTTTTAGACTTTCTTGAATTTGTTGAAGTATTAAGTGCATATAGTATAAGCATGTGGTGACAACTTCTTCTGGATTGTACACCGCAATGCCACATTCTTGTTACGCTGCATAAGACAGTTAGCAACAAAACATATACACGGATGAAATGGCCTCGAACATTTTATTCTAATTCGGTAGCATTTTACCTCCGGTCGGTGAAGACCGTTAGACGATATTAAATATCGTACTTGTGACAGGTAGTTTCAATTTAGAACCTCCTTGACAAGATTTCGCGGGTAAACCCGTTCTGTTTATACGACCGTCCAAAGTTGACTGCGAACATAAAGAGTGAATCATTTGGATAATAATATCCTCATGATTTGAAGCCGTCAATTCATGTTCCTGGAACAAGTGAAATTCAATTAAGAACCGCACCATCGTTGCTTTCCAGTTGTCACAAGCTTGATTCGTATAGAATCTTGCGAGTTACCTACCAAGTGCTGTTTGAGGTTAACACTAGAAGGATTTCCATTCGTCACTGTAAATACTTAATAGTATTACTCTGAGTGTTCTAGCAAGATCACTAAGATATTGCGTAGAGGCCTGGAACGTGTTTAAGTTCATTTAAGAATTAAACCACTGTTGCTTTCCAGTTATCACAAGTTTGATTCATAAAGAATCGCACTAGTCACCTACCATGAGCTTTTTGATATTCGCTCAAGAAGGATTTCCATCTTCATTGTAAATACTTTCGTATTACTCGGATGTTCAGGCAAGATCATGAAGATTTTGCTTAGGACTCTTAATATCTTTCTTACTTTTCACAGTGTGTGAAGAAGCAAGGAAATATGAAAGTGTGTCCTAATGAGATATTTGATGATCTCAAATGGCTCTAGACTCGATCGTGCATTTAGGATTTTTAGTGATCGGAGGCTGGAGAGGAGTGCCACCATTTCAATACCAGTTTATTCGGAGTGAATAAATCAATAGATAATGCGTTGTCTCCGTGTGATTAAAACAAATATCTTTTGAGAGATATCTGAGTTAGCTGGGATGGGTTGTGCATTGCATCACTGGGTCCATGATGTCTATCTTAAATATCAAGCATCATTAAAAATGATCTCAATAGCTAATGAGTTGACCCGGTTTCTGCCTAAGTTGTAAGGAGGGCTTCTTTCTTTACACCCTTTATCATTACAAATCTTTTTCATTCTTCAACCCCTTCAATGCTTACCAATACGTCATAACTAGCACCTTGTTGTGATTGTTCCAGTGCTAACTTAAGTACTTGGTCGACATTCAGCTACGTTCACAATCTTTCTCCATCTTTCCTAAGGACTACTATTTCTAGTTATGGAATGTCCTTGGGAAGGTTCCTCCGGTTCTAGAGGAATCATTGGACTTTAACCTATCCTACCATCCTTATGTCACCACAATCTTCAACGTCGTGGATAGAGATGTTTTGGGTAAGTGTATGTCATCATGAAATCCATTTTGAGGTGCAAATCTATTTTTCTCCCCCTTAACATATGCCACGATATCCGAAAACATTTCGCACATGTCAGGATGAGCACGTTAAGTCAAACCATTTGTGATTAATCATTTCCCATATTAAATCACATTTTCTCCCCCATATTAAAAATATTAACCCAATCGATGTTTTTAATATCAATTGATTTAATAGCATTTTAAGAAAATTTGGGAAGAAAAATGCAAATTCAGTTATCTTCATGAATTACACAAGCTCCCCCTCAAATTAATGAGGGTGTACTTGAAACGTAAATTAAATACTTGTAAACACAAGTGTAAGGTATTTATCACGTGCAAAGATCATATATGATAATGTATTCACAAGATTAGCGATTTATGAGGTTGGACCTGAATGATGGAGAACATCATATGAAAGAAGCACATGGTTCTTGTTCACGAATGTTGGTCGCCTCATCACGTCTGAAGCTATCTCTTGACTCCATTTGATTGATATCGTTCTCTTGACACCAACATGTGAACTTGGCACTTTCGGCGTCAAAGATTCTGAATGCTGGACAATTGCTCCCCCTCAATTGTTGACCAGTGTTCTATTGAAAGAGCTGTAGTCGCCGTTTGAGTAGTCGCATCGTCGAGTATGTAGATATCAATTGTAAATTGCTACGGTTGGTGGAGATGATAACTTCATAAAAAACAAAACTTCTCTTGTTTTAACAAATAAATGCACTGAATCGTACATACATTTGTGTTAGATTGTGTTATTACGTAAACACAATCCCTTACATGGTTATAAAGTAAACCATGCCCGAGAAAATTAATTCCCGTTGTTGAGTCAAAGCTATCTCTTGACTCCATTTGAGTGATATAGTTGTCTTGACACCAACATGTGAACTTGGCACTTTCGGCGTCAGAGATTCTGAATGCTGGACAATTGCCCCCCCTCAATTGTTGACCAGTGTTTTATTGAAAGAGCTGTAGTCGCCGTTTGAGTAGTCGCATCGTCGAGTATGTAGATATCAATTGTAAATTGCTACGGTTGGTGGAGATGATAACTTTATCAAAAACAAGACTTCTCTTGTTTTAACAAATAAATGCACTGAATCGTACATACATTTGTGTTAGATTGTGTAATACACGGTTTTACACCAAGTATAAAATATTTATCGTCCGAATCTCTCCGAATTGATTTCCAGTCTAAAGTGCGACTCAATTGTCTTTTGGTGAACAAGAGTATGTTTTTGTTTGGTTTTCTAATTTAAACTAAAAGCAAGTATGAAAATGTTGTAGAGCGAAATTAAAGCGTTTAAATATTAAACTAAAAGCTATTTAGAAAAACTCTATGTAAAACTTTAAAGCTTAAAAACATGTTCTATCGGAATGCTGCAAATCATTTCTATCGGAATGCACCAAAGTCATAACCTTCGGAATAAATATCAAAACAAACCATCGGAATATTCAAAGGAACCATCGGAATGCTAAGCTGAATACCCATCGGAATGTCAAATACAAATCTGTCGGAATATGGTCTGTCGCAATGATCACAATCGGAATGTCCTAGATCGCAATGTCAGATCGGAATAATCCAAATACCTTAGTCGCAATGTTGTTCTATCGGAATATTGCTGTCGAAAAATGGGCAGAGTTTCGACTCAAAATAACCTTATTACCCGTCGGAATGTGCGATCGCAATGAGCGATCGCAATCCAGATCGGAATAAGGGGAAAATATCAAACAATCGCAAAGTAAAACCCAATGGGTTATTGCGATCAGCACAAGCAGCCGTCAGAATGTCTGAATCCCTAGTATTGCGATGGAATGCAATATTAATCCGAAATTGATGGTAAGCTGAAAACTCAATAAGCACGTATAATAAGCTACTTTATCCAAATCTTAAACAACTCAAAAAGCTAGAATTTGACAACTTTTAAAACATAAAAGATCATAAACTTTATGAAAGGAACTTTAAAGTGACTAAAACCTTTGAGAAATCCGAGAACCAATAAGCTAAAACTTGAAATAAGCCAATAAGCATTAAGAGCTTACAGCTTATACGTGTAAGAGCTTATGTGTAAACAAGGAAGATTAACCTTTAATCACGAAAACATCAAATCATACGAATGAAGTATGCAATTCAGATCAAAAGATAAGGTAAACCAAGAAATGTAGAAGGAGATTAAAGAACTTAAAACTTAACTTGAACTTGATTAATGGAATCCAAAATACAAAGAGCTTAAATTTGAAAGATTAAAAGAAAGAAAAGATGAAAGACTTAGTGAGAGAAAGTTTAGAACTTTCTCTCTCTAAAACAAGAAAGGAAAAATTAAAAAGTGCAACTAGCTAACTCCCCTCCTAATATGATTAGGAGGGTATTTATAGGGAAAATGGGAAGTGCATGTGTGGTGTGCTTCCTTCTTTCTCTTCTTCTCGACTCGATTTAATTCTTTGTCTTTCTCGACGTCGTCTCGGGAATTGAACTCGTCTTAATAATTTTCTTCTATAATTTAGACTTGAGTTCTTCGACTTCATTAAACTTCCGTCTTTAGACTTTTTCTTCGATAAATCTTCAAAATAGGTCTTGGACATTCGTTCTTTAAACACTCTTGTTCTCTTGACTTCGTCTTTTCTCGTTTTCTTCGATAAAAGCCCGTGAAAGCCCGTATTTTCTTCCTTTTTCATCTTTTGGTCCTAAAACACAATAAAAATACAAACCACGCATAATTCCGACTTTTACGACATAAAATACACGTTTTGGTCTTGTTATTATTGGAAATAAGTGGTAAAAGGATAAGTGTTTTCACACTTATTAAATCCCCTACACTTGACCATTGCAATGCCCTCATGCAATGCATTAATTTTAAAGCACAGATTACATTTTCCATCATGAATAACCCACCTTGGCCTTTATTAAATACTAAATAAAAAGATAAAAACAAGTAAAGAAATCAAAAACTTACATCGGGTTTTGGTTGCCATGAACGTTTATCATCCTCAAGTTTCACGTTCCCCATACCAAGCTTAAAAACGAGATCATTGTTATTATAAGTTAGCAAACTAACATGAATTCATGTGGGCCAATTATTTACTTAGACTCCCTTATTCCTAGGTGTATCTCTTATATATTATTTTTGTCTTGAATGATCACGAGGATACATTGTTTGACTTATTTCGATAGTTATTTAGGCCGAAAATAAAGTGAACGATTTAATCAATAGTTAGCTAAAGGACAAAATCTTTTAAAACTGCTTCTCAGGACCTCATAAAGTTCATATCTTGGCATAACTCGCTTCACGATTTGAGACCTTTCTCGGACCGATATTTGGCAGCGACTTCATACTTCAAATCTTGAGAGACGTTCTTGAAATTATGGTCTTCTCTTCATAATAGGAATTTCTTCACTTGAAGTTTTGAGAGATTCTTCATCTTTGGACCACGACTTCTTCATTTTTCTCCAATCTTTATTTTGGACTTCGATATACAACGATCCGCCTCCTTTTAGGACTTGGATCTCTTTATCCTCATACCTTGTTAGGGCTTTTTTGGATAGACTTCTCCATGATCTTTTGGGGAGTTTTTTTTTGCTTTTCGTCGTGTGTCTCGATCCTTCATATTGATTTTCGATAAATGATTCTTCACATCACTTTTGGATCTTTAGCAACAAAATGTAGCCCTCATGCCTTGTTAGGGCCTTTTCGGACTCGCCAATCTTCGCATCCCGCTTCAATAAGTTATGCCTTGGCTATGAACTCTAATTAATACCGAGCAACTTTTAAACGATCTTGGGCTAGAAGCTAAGTAACTTTTCAAATCGTACAACCTTATTTATTGCAGATAAATTTATTAACAAGCGATGGGAGAATAGGCTCATAATTAACTCACATAAATTCACGAAAGAATACCAAACTTATAATTGACTCTATCATCTCTCGTTCTCCACAATTTAAAATCTCAAGAAATGAGACTCGTGGATGCTTAGCCAATTAAATCAAAGTTTTGGGTTTTCGAGTCATCTATAGGATCTTGCAAATTCTTAGACTTTTTCAAGTTTAGAAATCGCATTTTAAAGTTCCCTTGATAAACGACTCTCTAGGATCAATTATAGGAACTTGCGAAAAGTTCTTGTTCTTAACCCGTGAGAGTTAAGACTTTCGCGTTTTAAAGCTCCCTATATAAAAGCCTAGCAAAACTTGACTTAAACACGTTAAGGATACTAGCTAGAGTAAACTTGGATAAGTAAACTCGGGTTGAGTCAAAATATTCACGACTTTGAAAAATTTAAAACCACTTTATTAAAATTTATTCTAGCAAGGAAAGAAAATAATCATAACAAAGGAAAATACAACTATACAACTAGGCCAAAATAGATTAAAAATTTTGAAAAATGTCGAAAAATCAAATTATCCGGTTAAAATGAGGACAAATTCATGGAAAAGACCACTTACTTCGATAGAAGTCCCCTTACACTTGAGATAAACATTGTAGAACAATGATAATCTTTGTGAAACAAGGGGGTTGATGTTTTCTAGAGAGAGAAACTTAGAGAGAGAAATGAAAGAACTTTGTTATATGGAAAACATGAAATGAAACAACCAACACCTCTTTCCATGGTGGAAAGAGGTTTAAATACCCCAAGTCCTTAATGGACTTGGGCCTCCGGCCCATTAACATGCTCATGGGTCGGGCTATTTAATAAATGAAACTAAACATTACTACGAGCCTATAACTACATTGTTGGAGTGACCGAGACTTTCTATATACGTAAAACGTATTTCCAACAATCTCCCCTAAAGGGAGGTCACTCCAAATTTACAAAGTCCTAATCTAGCATGTTAGATCTTGTTCTTGAGCTCGTAGTCTTCTTTTCTTTCTTTTTCTTCCTTTTGTGAATATGTGTTGAATAATATCAGCCTTTTGCTTGGAACACGTTCTTTTGGCCTTTCACGTGCAGTCTTTATTTTCTTGTGATGTTCGCCTCTTTGTGACTTCATGTCCCACACACTTATCCTTTGTTGAATTCTTGAAAGTTTCAGAGTCGATACAGCGGAAGACTTTTAGGTTGTTAGAAATACGTTTTTACGTATTTATGAAGGATCGGTCGCTCCAACGATAATTATGTAACGGGCTCGTGATCTATTTACTTTATGTATAGTCCATATAGCCCACATGTAGGGTGGGCTATATATATCCCCTCCTAGCATGTTAGGAGGGGTTGTTGATTACCATTTTACACATTAATCATTATTCCATTTTACTTTCTCTCTCTACCTTTCCCCTTTTCTCTCCTTTCTCTCTCTAATCCCTCATCTCATTCCTTCATTTCTTCTTTAATTATCAATCAATCAACCATCTAAATCCACCAAATCCATCACATAGAATAGGCCATTAATCACGTAGACCTTCAATTGGTATCAAGAGCCATGGTTAGTTTGGTTTATTCTTGTTTTATTTCTTTTTGATTTTGGTGGGTTTTGATTTAATCATGCTTAAACTTTAAAAAGATTGTATTTTTTATAAAAAGTTTGTGTTTTTATGTGTTAAATCATATCAAATCTTCAAATTTATTTACTTTTTAGATAAAAATCACAAATTTTTATATAAAAATAAAAAATTTCTTTATAAAATCTTAAAAAGTTTGTGTTTTTATAAAAAGTTGGTGTTTTTTATAAAAGTTTGTGTTTTTCTCTTTTTAATTTTGTATTTTTTTGATTAAATCCTTCTATTTTGATTACTTTTTTGTTTGAATCAATTTTTTATTTTTTTTATTTTTATTTTTTTTAATCAATTTTACCAGTTATTATTTTTTTATCACTTATTACTTTAATCAGCTTCTATTTTTTATAAACAGTTTATATAGTTTTTTAATCAATATTTTTATAATTAGTATTTTTTCTTTATTTTTAATCTATTGGGTCTCAGTTTTTGTCCAATATCAGTCCTGCTGTCCTTCAGTCTTGTCGATTATCAAGGTTTTTGGGTTTCCAGTCAGTCAGTCATGCAGTTTTTGTCCTGTTCCGAATCAAACTAAAAGTTCCGAATCAATCTCAAATGTTCCGGGTCAAACTCTAAGTTCCGAATCAAACTCTAACTCTAACTTCCGAATCAAACACAAAAAGTTCCGGGTGAAGAACAAAAGTTCCGGATGAACAAAAAATGTTCCGGGTGAAGTAAAAGTTCCGGGTGAAGACATCAAGTTCCGGATGAAGAAAAAAACTTCCGAATCAATTTTTTTTGAAAAAAACTTCCGAATCAATTTTTGAAAAACTTCCGATTCGGAACTCTTCCGAATGAATGAAAAGTTCCGAATGAAACCATTTCAAACATAACGGAAAAATTTTCGACATCAAAACAAGACCAACAACTCAACTCTCGACTGCATTTCCCTCACCTTACACCCTCGACTTCGAATCATCAAACCAATTTTAAAACACCCGACTCATATTCTCACGACTAACACAAAACAAGACTCTTGACTCACCATTCCACACACACCCGACTCGACCACAGCTCACACCTCAAACAAACCTCGACTCACTCAGACTCCACTCACCCATCTCACACAGACAACTCAACCTTCAACCAAAAACACTCACACTCTCTCTTTTTACCCTCACCCAAGACTCTCGTCCCAATTTAAAATCAACTCACACCGTCCAAACTCTCCTCGACCCTCTCGTCAACCCATCGACTCTAACACCCCCAACAACTTCACAAACCTAACGGGTCTTTAACCAAAAACCAAAATCAAAAGTTTACCACCCTCTCGACCCAAGACCCTCCCACAATTCATTTTGTTTCGGTTTGAAAAGTTGTCTCACACGTCGTAAACGACTCAACAGAATCCCAAACCCTCAACCTCGACACCCTCGCACATACCTCTCACAACTCACACACCCATCCTCTCGACCCACCCTCTCGACCCACCCTCACCAGAACAGACCCAATCTCAGACACACCCAAACCCACACTCAAGACCCACCCTCGAAAACCCTCTCAACAGCCCCCACCCTCGACTCATTTAACCACCCTCTCAAATCTCGACTCATCTGCCAAAGACTCGACTGACACCAAAAGATTTAGACTCATCCCAATCACGACCCAAGACTCAACAATCCCTCACCTCACAAAGACTCGACTCTCACCATCATTCTTACCCCCCCACCCTCGACTCACCCACACTCTCGATTCAAAAACATCCTCACTCTCACACCCTCACGGTTTCAAAACAAATCGACTAATCACAAGAAAGACGCTACAGGAGAGAGGGACTCAACAAAAACAATAAAAGAAAAACCTACCCGAGACCTTATCTTTTAAGATCTTGAAGATGAACTCGATGCATGTCTTCTTGTGGATTTGATATAAACGGTGTGAATGGTTGCTGTTTTGGCTGTTGTTTATTGAGAGAATTATAGATTAGGTTTTGTGGTTTATTTCAAGAAGAAGGAGGTGGTGTCATTTGAGAGAGAGAGTTAATCAGAAGACGGAGGTTACAATGTGAATTGGTTTGTGAGGAGAGATAGATAGATAGGTTAAAGAAGGGACGGAGTGTACAAGAAAATTAGGTGCCGTTTTGTTTGATAAAGAAAGTCAACAAATATTTTTTTTTGGGCGGATAAAACTAGGTGGAGTTGGGACACGTGGGTTGACAGGCGGATTTTACAAAGTTTTTTATTTTTGTCACTTATCCTAGCCACGTTAATTTCTAATAAAACGTTTTAATATTTTCGTTTAATAAACTTTTGTTTTACAAAGTTTGATAAAACGTTTTATAAAGTTATTTTTATTTTTTCTACTTTTATTTTCCAGTTTAAAATATCAGATTGTTCTTATTATTATTTTTTATTATTATTTTCAGTTACATTATTTTTCTTAAGCCAATTTTTTTAAATTTATAGATTTTAAATTGAACTTTTTAGTTAAGAAAATTTTGTTTATTAATTTTTTGGTACGTCATATTAAGGCGGGCATTCCGTTAAGAGTTAACGTGAACAAACATTTTTACGGGTTTAACATTTTTGTGGCCGGATTTGAAAGACAAAAGTGACGGACTTCATTTTTAGTGACTACGAATTTTTGATCGGGTTTAATTTTTTCATCATCTGAGACCGACAACATTTTTTGAGCCGAGTCGACTTGTAAAAACCCGACTACAACAACATCCACATCATTTTCCTAATCTTTCCTCGATTTTCAATGGATTCGTTCAATACGACACTTAAAGAGGGAGACTTGCATCGAATGCAAGACAAAGCTAGAGAAAGTGGTGTAAATTCATTTCAAATGCTTCAGTGTCATCTAGTCACTCTTTCACGGATTCAAGGAGGGAGCGAATTTGTGACAATCTTTGGTCAAGATCGTCATATATTCATGGAATCAATGTTCATCATCTTGACCCAACTCGCAGAGCAACTCAACACTGAAATTTTTAATCACTCTGCATCGGCACTTGTTTATAAGGCTCTTGTGACACAAGTCACGCCTTTCCTCCAATTCAATATCATCAAGTCTGAAAGTTCGATGCTTAGCCAATCATTTCTTCGAGATACACATACCGAGCTTCGAGTTTTTCGTGATACAATATTGAAACTCATGTCATCGGTCTCGTCTTCGATTTATGAAAGATCTCGACTTCAGCAAGGGTATGATAATGGAGTGCAAGACTCTTCGATGCAAGAGGAAATTGGTCATACGATTGACAACTTGGAGCCTAACGATGGCAAGAGCACGGAATCAGGAGGACAACATGATACCAGTGGCACGTCAGGGAATGTTCACGAGATCTCTCTTGATGACACCTTACCCATTTATGACCCAGAGCCTGCAAACATGGTACAATATAATGTTGTTTATGATGTATATGCTGATGACATGCCGCATATTGAGCATTCTGAACCTAATTATGACAAACATGGGATGGACAAGAGTGATAGAAATACCACTTATGATTCATCCGATGTGAGTCATAATGGGGGAGAAAGTGTTCAAAATGCTATAGTTCATCATGATAAATGCTTTATAACTGCCTCGTTAACTGATTCTGATTCCAAGATTAAAGAGCTCGAAACGATCGTAGCTCGGCAATCAAAAGATCTTGAGGATGCCAAACTTGAATTTTCTAAGAAAACGGACAAATTTGAAACATACTTTGAAAAACTTGAAAAGTCAAACGTTGTTCTTGAAAGAAAATTGGATCAAACTGTTCTAGATTCTAAAGCTGAAAAGGATAATCTTTTGAAACAAATTCAACTGCTTGAATCTAAGTTGGCATCCCAAGATAACTTGCTCAAAGAAAATGAGACTTTAAAGGCCCAAGTAAAGGAAAAGGTTTTTGCTATAGCTGCGTTGAAAAACGAGTTAAGGAAAAGTAAGGGACCTAGTGTGGACACTAAGCTTGAAAAACCATCAATCTTGGGGAAACCGCCTACAAATCAGTTCGTCAGACAACCGATTGTCAGACAACCTACTGCATTTAGATCCGAGCGACCACAATCCTCGAGACCGCGGTTTGCCTCCCAAGTTGATTTGGTTCATCTTTCTAGACCAGACACTCCAGCAACTAGGCCCAATGTGATCACTCCAGCTTTAGCCAGACCAAATCATATGATTGCCTCTAGTTTCCCTAAAAATACCAAGACCACGTCTAGAACTAGTTCAAATGACGTTTGCCATGAATCTGATCTTAGGGAAGCTAAGCAAAAGACACATGTAAGAGATAGGAATTTCAAACCTAGTCAGATGCCTTCTAGTTTACCCAACACTGCTAACCGTAGCATGTCCAATCCTAGGAGCATCAATCAATCATCTAGGGATTATAGATCTTACTCGGACATTAAATATGCTACTTGTATAACATGTAGAAAATGTGTCTTTACGGCAAATCATGATGCTTGTATCAAAAAATTGCTTAATGAGGTGAACTCCCGTGCTAGACTTAAATCCCAGTGGGTCGCTAAAATCAAACCCTTTGGTAAAATGTGGCGCCCCACTGGTAGAACTTTCACTATTGTAGGAAACGAGTGCCCTTTAACTAGGATAGTCTCCGATTCTACTAAGTCTACTAGGGAGGAAACTGATAAAGATGATACTTCACTTACGCCTAAACTTAAGGTTTTCTATAAAAGGAAACGTTTGCCAGCCAAGACTAGTGAATCATCTACTCAGGTCGCCTCTGAAACAAGTAAAGCCAACTGTGAACCCCCATGTGCTTCTATAATTGATATTGCTAACCCACGTCAAAGCATGCAAATTCCTAATGAGATTGCAGGTACCAAAGTTGATGTTCCAAAAGAACGAAGCGGTCCAATTGTTGTGTACCGTTCAACTAAGGACACTCTTAGAGTTTGGTTGCTGAAGAAGCAGATATCAGAGAAACAAATGTCTCAGGGGATTCATGGTTAAGCTGCAAACAAGGACTTACAGTCACATAACAGACTGTAACTCGATCTCAAAAGACAGGAAAGTTCATCCCGATGATGACTTATCCTAAAAACGAGAAATTCATTTTTCTCGGGCATGAGCTTATGTTAAAAACACTCCACGTTTTTTAAGCTCATGCACAAGGACTTATAGTCACATCACAGACTATAACTCGATCTTCAAAGAAAGGAAAGTTTATCGCCGATGGTAAACTTATCCTAACAACGAGAAATTAAGTTTTCTCGGGCATGAGCTTATATCGAAAACATTCAAAGTTTTTAAGCTCATGCACAATGACTTACAGTTAAATGTCAGACTGTAACTCGAACTTAAAATAAAGGAAAGCTTATCGTTTATGATAACTTATCCTCTTAACGAGAAATTCACCTTTCTCGGTCATGAGCTTGTCTTAAAACATTCGAAGTTTTAAGCTCATAAAGGAAAGTGTATCTTTTAACTAAGAGAACTTCTCCTCGTAACGAGAAATTAACCTCTCTCGGTCATGAGCTTTCCGTTAAAACAATCAAAGTTTTCAAGCTCATGAAAAACGACTTCTAAGTAAATGTCAGCTTAGGACTCGTTCTTCAGATAAAAGGAAAGTTTATCGCCGATGATAAACTTATCCTTAACAACGGGAAGTTTACAACTTCTCGGACTTGAGCTCGTTTTGTAAGATATTCAACATCTTAAGCTCAAGTAAATGTTTTTCAAAACTTTGAACACAATTTTTCGAGAATTTCTCAAAAGGTTTTTCTAAATCTTTCAAAATTGTGTGTTCAAAAATGTTTTGATAAAACGAGCATGTCTTCTGGAATCGATAATATTTACGAACCTAGAAATGTCATTCAATAATGACACGGGGTTGTAAATAAAGTTCGAGCAGAAGTTCAAATGATTTTAAAACATGCTCAAAATGGTTTGCTATTATTTCAGATAGCAACCCACTTTTCATAATCAAGTCAAGCATTTCACCGGAAAGCTTTGACTCAACAACGGGAATTAATTTTCTCGGGGACGTGACGAGGTGACCAACATTCGTGAACAAGAACCATGTGAATCTCTCATATGATGTTCTCCATCATTCAGGTCCAACCTCGTAAATTGTTAATCTTGTGAATTCATTATTACATATGATCTTTGCACGTAAAAAATACCTTACACTTGTGTTTAAAAGGTATTTAATTTACGTTTCAAGTACACCCTCATTAATTTGAGGGGGAGCTTGTGTAATTCATGAAGATAATTGGACTTGCATTTTTCTTCCCAAATTTTCTTAAAATGCTATTAAATCAATTGATATTAAAAACATCGATTGGGTTAATATTTTTAATATGGGGGAGAAAATGTGATTTAATATGGGATATGATCAATCATAATTGGTTTGACTTAACGTGATAGCTCATCCCGACATGTGCAAAATGTTTTCGGATATCGTAGCATGTGTTAAGGGGGAGCAAAATGGATTTGCACTTCAAAATGGATTTCATGGTGACATACACTTACCCAAAACATCTCTATTCACGACGGTGAAGATTGTGGTGACATAAGGATGGTAGGATAGGTTAAAGTCCAATGATTTCTCTAGAACCGGAGGAATCTTCCCAAGGACATTCCATAGCTAGAAATAGTAGTCCTTAGGAAAGATGGAGATAGATTGTGAACGTAGCTGAATGCCGACCAAGTACTTAAGTTAGCACTGGAACAATCACAACAAGGTGCTAGTTATGACGTATTGGTAAGCATTGAAGGGGTTGAAGAATGAAAAAGAAATGTAAAGATAAAGGGTGTAAAGAAAGAAGCCCTCCTTACAACTTTAGGCAGAAACCGGGTCAATACATATGCTATTGAGATCATTTTTGTTAATGATTCTCGATATTGAAGAAAGACGTCATGGACCCAGTGATGCAATGCACAACCCTTCCCAGCTAACTCAAATATCTCTCAAAAGGTATTTGTTTTAATCACACGGAGATCAACACGTTATCTATTGGTTTATTCACTCCGAATAGACTGGTATTGAAAAGGTGGCACTCCTCTCCAGCCTCCGATCACTAAAAAATCCAAAATGCACGATCGAGTCTAGAGCCATTTGAGATCATCAAATATCTCATTAGGACACACTTTCATATTCCTTGCTTCTTCACACACTGTGAAAAGTAAGAAAGATCTTAAGAGTCCTACGCAAAATCTTCATGATCTTGCCTGAACATCCGAGTAATACGAAAGTATTTACAATGAAGATGGAAATCCTTCTTGAGCGAATATCAAAAAGCTCATGGTAGGTGACTTGTGCGATTCTTTATGAATCAAACTGGTGATAACTGGAAAGCAACAGTGGTTTAATTCTTAAATGAATTTAAACACGTTCCAGGCCTCTACGCAATATCTTAATGATCTTGCCAGAACATTCAGAGTAATACTATTAAGTATTTACAGTGACGAATGGAAATCCTTCTAGTGTTAACATCAAACAGCACTTGGTAGGTAACTTGCAAGATTCTATATGAATCAAGCTAGTGACAACTGGAAAGCAACGATGGTGCGGTTCTTAATTGAACTTCACTTGTTCCAGGAACATGAATTGACGGCTTCAAATCATGCGGATAATATTATCCAAATGATTCACTCTTTACGTTCGCAGTCTGCTTTGGACGGTCGAGTAAAGAGAACGGGTTTACCCGCGAAATCTTGTCAAGGAGGTTCTTTATTGAAACTACCTGCCACAAGTACGATATTTAATATCGTCCAACGGTCTTCACCGACCGGAGGTAAAATGCTACCGAATTAGAATGAAATGTTCAAGGCCATTTCATCCGTGTATATTGTTTTGTTGCTAACTGTTTTATGCAGCGTAACAAGAAGGTGGCATTGCGGTGTACAAACCAGAAGAAGTCGTCACCACATGCTTATACTACATACAAAATAGTACTTCAACAAATTCAAGAAAGCCTGAAGGTCAAGTCTTCCGCTGTATCAAACTCTGAAGCTTTCAAGAATTTAAAAGTATAAGTATGTGGAACATGAAGTCACAAAGAGGCAAATATCACAAGTGAAGAATGCACAAGGTCAAGGCAAGGAAACATGCTCAAGACTAAAGTCAAAGATCACATCAAGCATATTCACAAGAACAAGATCGAAGACTCAAGCATAGATGCTAGGTTTAAGATTTTGTAAAAAGATGTGACCTCCCTTAGGGGGAGATTGTTGGAAATACGTTTTCCCTATAAAGTCTCGGTCACATCTTAGTTAGCATAGATCACGAGTTATAGACTATTTAGAACTTTGTTTCTTGGAGCGACCTCCCTTAGGGGGAGATTGTTAGAAATATGTTTTTACGTATTTATGAAGGATCGGTCGCTCCAACGATAATTATGTAACGGGCTCGTGATCTATTTACTTTATGTATAGTCCATATAGCCCACATGTAGGGTGGGCTATATATATCCCCTCCTAGCATGTTAGGAGGGGTTGTTGATTACCATTTTACACATTAATCATTATTCCATTTTACTTTCTCTCTCTACCTTTCCCCTTTTCTCTCCTTTCTCTCTCTAATCCCTCATCTCATTCCTTCATTTCTTCTTTAATTATCAATCAATCAACCATCTAAATCCACCAAATCCATCACATAGAATAGGCCATTAATCACGTAGACCTTCATAGGTCATACTTTCTTGAATTTGCAGGAGTATTTGATGCAGAAGGAATAAGCATGTGAGGACGTCTTCAACAGGTACACCGCAACGCCACCGTCTTCAACAGGTACACAACAACGCCACTATCTTCAACAGGTACACAGCAACGCCACCGTCTTCGAATGCAGCAACATAATAAGACACGAATAAAATGGCTTTGACATTTTATTCTAATTAGGTAGCATTTTACCTCCGGTCGGTGAAGACCGTTGGACGATATTAGATATCGTACCCGTGACGGATAGTTTCAATTAAGTAACTTCCTGACAGGATTTCGCGGGTAAACCCGTTCTCTTTATTCGACCGTCCAAAGCTGACTGCGAACATAAAGAGTGAATCATTTGGATTAAAAATCCTTATGATTGAAGCCGTCAATTCATGAAACCTGGAACAAGTGAATTTCAATTAAGATATTCATCATCGTTGCTTTCCAGTTGTCACAAACTTAATTCAAATTGAATCTTGCTTGTCACCTACCAAGTGCTGTATGATGTTAACACTAGAAGGATTTCCACTCGTCACTGTGAACACTAAAGAGTGTCACTCTGAGTGTTCTGGCAAGATCATACGATAATGCGTAGAGGCCTGGAACGAGTTTAAGTTCAATTAAGAATTAAACTACTGTTTCTTTCCAGTTGTCACAAGATTAGTTCTTAAAGAACCGCACGTGTCACCTACCATGAGCTTGTTTGATGTTGGCTCAAGCAGGATTTCCATCTTCACTGTAATACTTGCGTATCACTCGGATGTTCTGGCAATATTACAAGAATACTGCGTAGGACTCATAAAGATCTCTTACTTTCCACAATGTGCGAAGAAGCAAGGAATAAATGGAAAGTGTCCTAATGAGACTTTTGATGATCTCGTGGCTCTAGACTCGATAGTGCGTTTTGATTTAGTGATCGATGGCTGGAGAGGAGTGCCACCTATTCAATATCAGTCTGTTCAGAGTGAATAAACCAATAGATAACGTGTTGATCTCCGTGTGATTAAAACAAATACCTTTTGAGAGATATTTGAGTTAGCTGGGGAGGGTTGTGCATTGCATCACTGGGTCCATGATGGCTTTCTTCAATATCGAGAATCATTAACAAATGATCTCAATAGCATATGTATTGACCCGGTTTCTGCCTAAAGTTGTAAGGAGGGCTTCTTTCTTTACACCCTTTATCTTTACAATTCTTTTTCATTCTTCAACCCCTTCAATGCTTACCAATACGTCATCACTAGCACCTTGTTGTGATTGTTCCAGTGCTAGCTTAAGACTTGGTCGGCATTCAGCTACGTTCACATTCATTCTCCATCTTTCCTAGGACTTCTAGTTCTATCTAGGGAGTTGTCCTTGGGAAGATTCCATCGGTTCTGATGAATCATTGGACTAATACCTATACCTACCACCCTTTTGTCACCACATCCGTCGTGAGTTAAGTGTGTTCTGGGTTGATATAGTCGCCATGAAAAATCCTTGAAAATCACTTAAAGCACTTGTGATATTGTAATAAAAGTTTTTGTGCCTTAAGTGTTTTGATCATCAAAAACGCTCCCCTTAACTTGTGCATTACACATGTTAAGTTGGTTTATCTTTCAAGCCTTTTTCATTGTTTTAGCCAAATATCATTAAGTCTCCTTAATCCTATTTTCTCCCCTTTCCAAAATGTTAACCATCAATATTTTGGATATTAATGGATTAACCGGTCTTTGGGTAATAAAATGAAATTAGATGTTGGATAAATAACATATTAATGCTCCCCCTCTAATTAATGACGGTAAGTTGTAGTGCTTGAGTATGATTTGTTCAAAAGATTTAGAATCTCGAGAGAAATTCTTGAAAAATATCATACTTTTACACTACAACAAGCCACAAAAGTTGATTAAGCAAAAAGTAACATATTCACAATTATAGACATATGGAGTTGACCTGTTATAAGACGAACCATAATTAATTGGTTCGTTCCGTGAACCGATGGTGAGCTCCATATGGTCGTCCACCGACGAATCGTTCTATACTTCGTAGCAACCGACGCTTCCTTAGAAGTTCCTCAATCTTCCTGATTGCATACGATGCCCCCTTTTTGCACTGGGTTGTCCAGGTGTATTTGACTGCCGGAAGTGGTAAGTTGGCATTGAGAACCGACAGATCATCTCGAACATGCATTAGCGTTCCATCACTGAATTTGTGTAGTTCGGAGAATCGCATGTATTGCATGACCCTAGTATCATTTGGATAAAAGATCCCTGCTTCCGGCGTTGTTGTCCCCATGTAAACCTTCTTGTTCTTATGGAAATTACTGAGTGGAGTCGTATGGGGACGTTCCAGGTTAAGCTTCTTCTGATAGCTTTCTACTCCAAGTTGAAAGTCTTCTACCCGGTTTTGAATGATGATTTTCCTGGCATATTGACGAAAATTTGAACTCATGGCTATGACAATATCAGGTGATAAATGGTCAACTTTTTCTTGATCCAATAGCAACAAAAGATCTTCGATGTCTTCAAGTTGAAGGTACTGGAGATCACTTTCGTCAATGCGGTATTCTTTCTCATCGGTACGTTTGAACACGATTACATTCAAGTAATCATAACCGAAGACGGTCTGAGTGGTTGCTCCTTGGATGCTTTTGATTCTGTGAGCTGAGACAATAGAGGAACCTCTCTTAGGACGATGAAAATGATTGTAGGCTAACCTTTTCTTTGTAGTCCAGTGAGAAATGCCAAGTGAAGCATAAGTATCATAAAACTTGAGCAGCTTCTTCCTACATATTGACTCAGGCACTTTATCCTCTATCCATGGAACATTCTCCAAGTTAACAGCCTTGAGCATTTGTTAGTGACGTGGCATATTTCTTTGCTCCATTTTCAAGGTATTCAAGATCGTGAGAGACAAAATGCTCTATTGGGATAGTGGCAGAACCGGTGATGACCGTTGGTGTAAGAGGTTGCAACACGGGAGTCTGAATTCCTGTAGTTGTCGCTCTCATTGCCTTTGTAAGCTCATTCAAGTGATATTCTGCTTCATTATGGCTGATCTTTAAAGTGTCAAAGAAGTCCACATTTGCAGCTGCCATTTTGATCAGATCTGGAGTCATCGTCGGTTTCCCATGAGAATACCTTAGCAAAAGCCGAGAAATCGATAGGGTTGTTGAGGAATTGAGTCAGCTCCATTTCAGTTGCAGTGTCAAAAAGATGTTGTGGTGCTGCGTTTGTTAGCCAAAGTTGCTCTTGCACAGTATCGTCGATGATAAGAGATTCAGCAAATGTCGGTTCTGGAACATTTAATTCTTCAACTTCCATATCAACGTCATGCTGATCTGTAGATGATGTTGAAGGTTGATTTTGCATCACCGGTATATCATCGTGAGGTTCTTCTTCAAGCATTGGCTCTGTCGGTTCTTCTGCTTGCATATATTCTACAAATTCAATGTGAGAATCAGTAGTAAATTCTAGTGCAGTAGATATACCTGTAGCAACCTGCTGAGTTTCTGATACTGTTGACTCCAGCGTCTTTTCTGTGGTGTCAACAATGTTTTCTGCATTTTCGTCTAAACCTTTCTCAGTAGCCGTATCATTGTCACCCTTGTTTGACTCTTCGGCATTTGTACCTGTGTCGTCATTCTTATCACCCTTGTTGATTTTGTTACCCTTGTCATTATCATCATCGTCATCCTGATCATCATCTATATCCTCGTCCTCGTCCTCATCTTCATCTTCATCCTTATCCTTTCCTTCTTCATCCTCTTCTTCCTCCTCATCTCCTTCCTTATCCTTATCCTCATTTTGATCATTGTTACCATCATCCTCTTCACCGTTACCCTCATCATCTTCCTCTTCTAGCTCATCTTCATCGTTAGACTCAGAGTCGGTAGGTTCTGCAGGTGTCTCATCAAGAATTGCTTTGTTGAGATATTGCAGAACTTTGTGTTTGTATTTCGATTTATGAGCTTTCATGTCTAGCAGACGTGTCTGTAACAATGTCATTAGCTGAAGAGTAGATAAACCATTACCGACCAGATTTGGTAGTTGTTGATCAACATAAGACTTGACCTCTCGTCGAATGATCGTGGTCATCTGCTCGTCAATTGACCCAAGAAAAGTAGCATTTTCTTTATCCCGAGTTTTCTTCTCTTTAAGAAATGATTTATGTTGTTATTTAAGTTTGGACACTCTGTCTGTTAGTTTCTGAAGAGTAGGCTCATCAGGTTGCGGTTCCTTGGGAGGAGTGGTGAACCTTTCAGTCAATGTAGCTATTTGTGTAGCTTGAGCCTCTAGCTGTTGTTGAAGAGACTTGATCAGTGGATCATTGACTGTGAGGAAGGGATTGGATGTGGATGATACTTGTGGTTCTGTTGGTGGAGGTGTAACCATAACCGTTAAGGTGGTGGTGGATGATACTGGTTGTTCGGGGATAGGTGTTGGTGTAGATTCAATGATAGGGGCGGTGGTTGATACAGGTTGTTCGGCTGTGGATGACGGTGTAGATTCAGTGGTGAGGGTGGTGGTTGATACTGGTTGTTCAACAAGTGCGGGTGTGATGGTGGTTGTTATGACCTCACTGATGACCGGGGTGGATAGTAGAGGAGTGGTGGTTGATGTAATAGTAGTTATGGGAACATCCACCATTCCTTCATTTGTTGACGGATCAGCATTTGTGACCTCGACACCCTCCCCTTCTAAATTTACATATTTCATAACATCATCAGAGTTTGAAGTAGACTTACTTTGAAGTTGCGTTTCTGGTATGAAAGTTGCATGAGCATCTTCATTTAGCACCATGTGAGTCGGTTGTGGTAAAGATGTGATGATATTGGCATCTCGATACATCATACTTGTATCAGTGTCAGCACTGCTCTCACGTTCTTCACTTTGTTCACGACTTTCAAAATGATAGTTAGCAGCATCTTCATATGCATCTTCATAAGTATCTTCCTCAGTAGGATCGTCATAAAATGCCATATCATCATCAGGATTACCAAAATCTGCTAAGTCTTCAAACACTCTTGAGCCTGATCCTCCAAAAGCTTCATGTCGGCTTTGTTGAAGAACAATACGTAGTCTTTTGGCTTCAGAAATTTGTTGTTGAGCAGGTTCATTCGGAGCAACACTTGCTTCTTTGCCTTTAGTCTTCCTTGCTTTCTTAGGCCTGGGGAGTGGTACTTCTTCCTGTTCTTCTTCAGTGTGGATCAGCTCATCTTCATCATCTTCATCAACAATTTGCATTTTTCCTGGGCTTTTATCTTTGGAAGAAGCAGTTGATTGGCGCTTTGAGACTCTTTTTTTGCGTTTACCTTTTTGCTTCTCTGAAGGGTGTGAATTTGCACGTTTAAACTGTGCGTCAATATCATTAAGCATCTCTTGGTATTTATCACTCTCCTTGATTCCATCATTAAGCATTGTGTCGGGTACTAGGGCAGGAAGTAATGCATACTTTGTGGAATTAGTGTCTGCATTCATTGAGAGAATCACATAATCATCATCTTTGGTGTGATAGAAGAAATTCCTGCGAGTGTCAATGGTTGGGTCATTCTTCATAAAATGGTGGATAATGAGCTTGGTGAATCTCGGGAATGGAAGATGCACGGATTTCTTCTTCGTTCCAGTAAACTGATAACAAAATTCTTGCCAGAGAAGAAGTGCATAGTCTACTTTAGATGCAGTGTACAATCCCCAAAATAAGTGAGCTTGTGGTGGTCTCATTACATCGGTGCCCCTAGTTTTTCCAGTAATACACTTGACAATGATGGTGATAAGTGCTTTCCAGGGTTGCCCTATGTGTGAGGTGTTAAACTGTGATAGGTTGTGGATTTCACCTTCATAATTCATGGCACGAATGATTCGAAGCACTTCATCGTTCTTTGGCTTAGCCACAAATCATTCTCCTTGTGCCAACCTAGGAAGTTTAAACAATTTCCGAAAAATGCTCAAGTTGAGTACCCTTGGTGTCTTGTTCAGTTGGAAAGAGATAGTCTTTTTGGAGAAAGATGCAGTGTTCCAGAATTCATGCATGTAGACTTTGGGAACAGATGCAGTACATCTGAGTGTATCTCTGATGGGTGAGATGTCTAGGATATCCGTGGCGGTTTTGAAAGCTGGTAAGGACGGATCAAAATCCTCTTGTAATCGAGAATTGTTCTCAGCATATGGAAGCCTATTACTGAGCGAAACAAGTTCAAGATCACGAAGTCGTTGTTGTTCCTCTGTGATTGACATTTTCCTGCTTTGATGACATAAGCACAGATGATATACACAAAATATATATATGTCATAAGTCTATGCCAAGTTGAATCATAGGGAAAAATTCATGACAATTATTACCATATATTATAGAGAAACAACATACACACATAATTCAGATGAACAAGGTCCTTACATTTAACAACACACTTAGGATAATGACATATATGCCAAAGACATTTTATTCTAAAGAGATAATGACCTAACATTAGTTCTTAAAATATTTGGATTTCTTGGTGGTCATGACCAGAACCTCAGTAGGTCTAGGTTTGATTTCTACTAACACCTCAGTAGGTCTTGGTTTAGTTTCAACCAAAACTTCAGTGGGTTTTGGTTTAGTTTTAACCACTACGTCAGGAATTGTAGGATTATCCTCAACCCAAAATATAGTGGGCTTGAACAAAGATGAAGCTTTGTCTTCCATGGCCTGGAAACAAAACACAAGACATTGACTAAGTAATTTGTATCTCTTTTGTTTACATAGTAATCAACTTATTAAATAAGATGAACTTCTGTAATAAGAAACCGTTCAAGTATTCTTATGAGATAAAAATTAACTCGTTTCAATAAAACTTGGTTTCGTGTTAGTGGCCCTAATGTACTTAAAACCTAATGAGGAAATAGTGCAAGCTAGGCCGAACTCATTAGATAGTCTAAGGCAAGTGCATAATCATAAGAATCCTAAGTCCATCGCAATGTATCAATCCATCGGAATCCTAACCAAGCCATCGCAATGAATCAAGCATCGTAATCCTAATGAAGCCATCGCAATGAATCAAGCATCGTAATCCTAATGAATTAAAGTCCTATCGCAATAACTATGTCCATCGCAATAAGTACATTTCCATCGGAATAAATGAGAATCCATCGCAATATGACCCATCGCAATACCTACTGCGAAGCCATCGCAATAACGCATCGGAATGCGTCATCGCAATATGCCATCGCAATGTGCCATCGTAATGACCCATCACAATGAGCCATCGCAATGAGCCATCGGAATGACCCATTGCAATATCTCATCGCAATGAACCATCGCAATGAAACATCGCAATGAGCCATCGCAATGAGCCATCGAAATGACTCATCGCAATAGCCCATCGCAATGAGTCATCGGAATGACTCATCGCAATGAAAGGCATCGCAATGATGGTGTCGCAATGTTCATCAAAATCCGTGACAGGGATTCGATCTTAAACGTTGACTTCTCGATCCAGGAACTAGGCAATGTTTTAAGTGATTATGGGCAAACCCAATGATCATCTAGAGATACTAAACAAATCCCATGTCTTAATTTCCATTTCCATAGCAAAACGTGAAACCCTAAATCTTGATATGATCGAGTGACACAGTTTTGATGAGATGCATTTAAATAGGATAAGTGATAACAAATAAAGCATGATATAGTACCTAGATTATGAGCAGATAATGATGGTACAAAGATACAAGGAACGAAGGTTTGAAGTTTTTTCAACAATGGCGGATGAGTGAAGAGTTGTGTGTGTTTGCGATTGTGACAGGGAAGAGGGGGAGGGTGAGAAGTTTTGACTTGGTCAAAATGTTGTCAAGTTGACACATACACCCAACCTTTTACAAAAATTGCAAGAATGGTCCCCCTGTTTTAAAGTTTTAGTTAAGGAGATTAGAGTTAACCGAATCATCTTAACAAAAACACAAACCCGCTCACAAACATGACCACAAATACTTAACGCCAAAATTCAATGACCTATTCAAGAAATTCTATACACAAGGCACACATAGCATAACATATGATGAGGAATAGTTAATATTTTCTGACAATCCTTTTTAACGACCAAATTTGATTCCACGAAGATTTAATATTTGCTCCCCCTTAAACACGGACCCGTTTTCTATTTAAAGAGCTGTAGCCAATCATTTTAAGGACACAAATATTAATGAGGACATTTTCCGGTTAAGTGATTTAATGGAACGATTCTGGTGGCAATAAGATTTCTCTTATTTTTACAAAATAAGTGCACTGATACGTACACTAATTTGTGTTAGACCAAGTTATAAAGTAAACTTAGTCCCTTACAAGGTTTTAAAGTAAACCTTGCCCGAGAAAATTAATTCCCATTGTGAGCCAACGTTTTCATAAGAAATACGTGACTTTAATGCGAAAAGCGGGCTGCAGTCTGAAATAACTACAAGCCATAATGGGCATGTTTTAAAACTTGTACAACTTTTATACTGACTCTATTTATGGCGCCGTGTCAATATTAATCGACATTTCTAAAGCCGTAAATATTACCGTACTAAAAGACATGCCCGATATGAAAATAAAAATAAAAATATTTTTGGATTTTCTTGATTTTATATTTTTTATGGATTTTCTATGTTTTATATTTTTTATGGATTTTCTATGTTTTCCATTTTTGTATTTTGCTTTTGATGGTTTAAATATGTACGATAATATACAAGATCACGATCAAAGGATACTCGAGAATAGTTTACCATTACTATTCTTCAGATTCTTCTGCCAACTCCTTAAATGTCGCTGGTGAAAATGATTTCATGCCTAGCTTTTCGATCAAAAACTCGATACGTCCTCGATCTAAGGCCTTTGTGAATATATCTGCCAGCTGATACTCAGTGTTGACGAAGTACAGTTCGATCACTCCATTTTCCACTTGCTCCTTGATGAAGTGGTAGCGGATGTCAATGTGCTTTGCTCGAGAATGTTGAACGTAGTTGCAGCACAGAGCGATTGCACTTTTGTTATCACAGTACATCGGGATTTTGTTGAATCCAAGACCATAGTCAGTCAATTGTGATCTCATCCAAAGAACTTGAGCACCACAACCGGACATAGCAATGTATTCAGCCTCCGTACTAGATATCGCAGCGCTTTTCTGCCTTTTTGATGCCCAACTAACAAGTCTATCTCCAAGAAGTTGCACACTGCCAGAAGTGCTATGTCTGGTATCTTGACACCCGGCATAATCCGCATCTGCATATGAAATTAGTGCAATAGAGTAATCCTTCGGATACCACAGACCACGATGAAGTGTTCCTTTTAGATATCGAAAGATCCTTTTCACAACATGTAAGTGCTTTTCGGTAGGCCGAGCCTGATACCGGGCACACATGCTAATAGAAATTGCAAATCAGGCCTGCTAGCAGTCAGATAGAGAAGGGTGCCGATCATTCCACGATAAAGTTTAGGATCGACAACTATCCCTTCCTTATCTTCATCTAACTTGGATCGCTCCACCATTGGAGTATCCACGGGGTCACAGTTTTCAAAGTGATATTTCTTTAATGATTCAAGAGTAAATTTGGATTGATTAATGAAGATGCCTCTGGGATTCTGAGAAATTTGCAACCCTAAGAAAAATGAAAATTTTCCCATCATCGACATCTTAAAGCGTGTGGACATAATTTTCTCAAAACGGTCAGACAAACGTTGATTAGTAGCAGCAAATATTATATCAACATAAATTTGTACCAGTATCATGTCGTTGTCCTCCTTGAGAATGAATAATGTTGGGTCCACTTTGCCTTTGGAGAAGCCTTTGGAGATGAGATACGACGATAAGAGATCGTACCACGCGCGTGGAGCTTGTTTCAATCCGTAAAGAGCCTTCTTGAGCTTGTACACGTGATTAGGATACTCTGAATTGACGAATCCATTCGGCTGGCTTACATAGACATCTTCCCTTAATTCACCATTGAGAAATGCCGTTTAACATCCATTTGGTAGACGATCATACTCATGTGAGCAGCATAAGCAAGAAATAGTCTAATTGCCTCCAATCATGTAACAGGAGCAAAGGATTCTTCAAAATCAATACCCAAAGCTTGTTTATAACCTCTAGCAACCAATCTAGCTTTGTTTTTCAGCACACTACCTAACTCATCGAGCTTAACCTTGTATACCCACAACAATGTCAAGATTTCAATGTTGCTGGGTAACGGAACTAATTCCCACACTTCAAGACGTTGGAATTCATTAAGTTCCTTTTGCATGGCTTCAATCCATGATGATTTGGTCATGGCTTGTTGCCAGTTTTTAGGTTCAGTGTCTCAAAGAAATGCATCAAAATAGCAATATAATGCATGTTATTGGGGTTGATGTCGTGTTAAGACTGGTCGATCGATGTCACCAATAATATTGCGGATTGGGTGATCCTTTGTCCATTTAGTGTTGTGAGTTTCAATCTGTGGTGGTCGGGAGTGAACGATTGCAGGAGCTTCCTCTGAGGTAGACGCACCGGTAGGGTCTTCAGGTATATGTGAACCAAAGAAGGGAAGCTCTTGTAAGTGAGCATATTCTAAATCGTGATCATAGAGATCCTCTTCAACATCATTAGGAACGAGTGGGGGGTGAAGATTCAGGTGTTGTTTGTGAATTAGTGGGGGATGGGACATCTGGTTCAAGAGTAAATGTAGATGCCTCAGATTGATTTCCATTATCTTGAGCAACAACTTCGGGAATCAGAGCTACTACTACAGGTGCAGGAGAATCATTACTCGGTGGATCAAAGAATTCATCAAACATAGGTTGAAATAACTTATCCTACTCGGACCTTGTAGGTGGTATAAATGATGGAGAAGTAGGATTGTTGGGAGTTAATCCGGAACTGATTGTACCGGTTCCCATCTCGTGTAATGCGGGTTCAGAGCTGTGTTGCTCAGAAGCCATCGCTGTCAGCTCATCAAAATCGACATCCAAAGTTTCTACTATCTTGCCAAGACGACGGTTATAAATTCGGTAAGCTTTCTTTGCAGGCGAGTAACCAATGAAAATTCCAATATCAGCCTTCGGTTGAAGTTTTCCCAGATTCTCACTATTTGTATTTGGATAGCAAAGTGCACCAAACACATGAAGATATGAAATATCGGGTTTGTGTCCATGAAATAGCTAATATGGAGTTTTACCATGACGTTTGCGAATGATGGAGCAGTTTTGGGTATAACATGCGGTTGCCACTGCTTCAGCCCATAAGAATAAAGGAGCATTCGCATAAATCAACATAGTTCGAGCAGATTCCATAAGTGTACGGTTACGTCTTTCAATGATACCATTTTGTTGTGGAGTGCGAGCCACATATGTTTCATGAGAAATACCAACCTTTTCATAATAATTTCGAAGAGTCTGATTAACGAACTCAGTGTAGTTATCAGTCCGAATGTGGCGAACAGTAGCATTACGACGTACTTGGATCATCTTTAAGAAAGTAATGATATACTCTGGTGCTTGATCCTTGGATGCTAAAAATTTTACCCATGTAAACCTTGAGAAATCATCCACTATGACGAGGATGAATTTTCTACCACTCACACTAGCCGTACGCATTGGCCCGCAAAGATCCATGTGCAAAAGATACAGTGGTTCTTGGTTGGTGTCTTCTGCTTTAGGTTTGTAGGATTTCTTGGTGCTTTTCCCCAAAGAACATGCAGAACATTAGTGATCCTTGTCGAACTTAAGCTTTGGAAGACCACGAACAAGTTCGTTTCTAGCCAAATGGTTAATAGCATCAAAGTTAAGATGAGATAACCGTCGATGCCACAACCATGACTTGGTCTTAGATGCTTTGGAGAGTAGGCAAATAGGAGAGGCGGCCATCATGTTTTGAATAGATAAAGTATAGAGATTATCCCCTCGAGAACCCTTTAACAAATCATTTCCTGCAAGATCGCGAATGAAGCAAGTATGTTGTCGAAAGGCCACTTCAAGGTTTGAATCGCAAAATTGTCCTACTGAGAATAGATTGTGACCAAGTACCTCCACATAATAAACCCTTGAAATCGTAACATTCCCAATTTGGTATTCACCATAACCCATAATCTTTGCAATATGGTCGTTGCCGAATTTAACCGTTCCTAGAAACTTGCTGACGAAATTTCTGAGCATCAAGCGGTCTCCAGTCATATGTTTGGAGCACCCCGAGTCCAAATACCAAAGAATAATTTGGACGACCTGAAAATATTACCAAACACAGACGATGTATCGGATTCTAATTGTTCCTCTGAGTTAGCAGGTACAGATATAATTATCTTAGATTTGCTATCAGACGAAACTTTAGGCTTCCAGATTTGCTTACTAGTGGTTGGCTTAGATTCTAGTTGTCTAGTATTCTGAGGTACTTTTTGACTAGGGACATTACCACTGGTAGGCACAATAGTGGGGGCAGACCTAGTTAAAGGGCGCTTTTTCCATTTCTTAGTGCTAGTGTTCCTATTTAAAGGACGCTTAAACCTAACTTCCATGGATGTGATCCTAGTTAAAGGACACTTAATTCCATTAGTAGTAAAGGTCCTACCAGTGGGTTTCCATTGCCACCCAACTTGGGTAAAATTCTTCCCCGTTGGAATCCATTCAAGATTGTTCTTAATAGCATACATTTCATTCACGTGATCAACAAGGCATAAATCATGACGCTGAAAAAACATGCATTCATTACAATTCCAACATTTCGTTTCCACTCACAAAGAGAACCTTTTGTCTTAGCTACATGATTCTTTTTATTTAAAATTGAAATAACATTCCTAGGGTGCACTTCTACTTTCTTCTTCTCAGTCCTATTAGTGGAAGGCTTGATCCTATCTTTCTTGTCTTGAGATCCTTTAGCCTTAGTGGACATAGTTACTCCTGTAGAAGCCAAGGGAACATTAGTTACAGATTTTGACTTAGCCTTGATGGGTGTGTTTAAAACGGGCTTAGCTCCTGGGGTCTTATTGAATGGAGTAATGGCAATGGTGGTTTGTTGTTTAGATGGTACAGATATCGGTTGCCCAATGTACTCTAGGTATGCTAAACAGTCCTGAACGCGATCCACATATAATAAGAGCTCATATACGCTATGACTTGTGGGATCACGTTCACGCATTTCATCAATAATCTCTCTAGCTAGATCAGCATGTTCTAAAGCATTTTTCATATATGTGGTAAACTTAGTGGGACTTTTCCTAAATTTTGGATCCCGATATAGCACACGTGGGTTGGGTTTGGGAGCACTAGAGGTCGAGGCAGAGACAGTAGCTGGATTATCAACACTTTCTCGTCCTTTGAGTTGAAGTGTCTCCTTTAATTCTGCTATAACCATGTTTTTGTCTATGAGCTGAATTTTTAGGTCAGAGGATTCCTCACATTTCCTGTTCAGTTTTTCAATTAATGCCTTTTGTTCTGTCGCATTAAAAGCGAGGCGTTCTTCTATTGAACCAGAATTTTGTGAGTCGACCTGCCTTACTTGTTCACGCTCTCCTAGTATAGAATTAATTCTATTTTCTAGGACATGATTCTTCGTCTCTGCAGCCTCTAGTTTCGTTTTTGTTTCTAGTAATTCTCTCTTAATTCTCATCATCTCTTCCTCTAAATTCTGAACCATCTGAATCATCTTGTCACTTGTCTCAACGGAGTTTCCACCATCATTTAGTTTTGAAAGAGTTTCATTTTTAGATTGATTCTCAATTTCGAGAGATATAGAATGTTGTTGAAGCTTATTAAAACTTTATGAAAGTGTATTATACGAATCTTGAAGCTTTAAAAATTCAGCGTTGGATTCATGACAAGAATGATTATCTACAGTATCCACATGTTCAACAGTATTCACAGATTCATGCACATCATCACAAATATTCACAGTAGATGAATTTCATGAGTATATTTAACAGTAACAACTTGCATCACTTCGAGAGACACCATATGTTCTAAAAAACGGTCATATTCGGATAAAATCTTTTCCTTTTCAATTAAATGTTGTTCATAAGCATCATCCATTTTATTGAAAACTTTTTGAACTTCACCAATTTCAAAACTTAAATTACACGCTAGATCATAGACTCCTTGTTTAATATGGTCCACAAACGGAACGATCTCTTTCTCAAACACCGTTTTCATGTGTTCGAACGCCCATTCTCTAGCGGTTTGAGCCGTTGAAGTCGTACATTCCAGAATGACCTTGTCAAACTCGGTAAGGTATTGCCCAATCTTTTCCAAGCTGAGCTTTACCGTACTAACCGGTGGAAGATTCTTAGGAATTTCCTTTGGTTGGTCCGAGTTAACGAGTGTAGGAATTATACTAAGGCATTCTCTAGTAGGCATGAAAGTGGATGTTTGGAGAGTTCTCTTTTGCATATTAAAACGAATTCTAAGATCTATTGTGGCATTTTTTGCATTTATTTGAGCATAATCATATTCAGGATATGTAGAAAGTAATTTTAATCGCTTCTCATCATATGGTGTCATACTCTCAAAATCATTCGAGAACAAAATCGGACCTAATACAAATCCTAACTTGGTTGCATCATAAAGTCGTGGGTTGTGGTGAAGAGCTTGCTTTGCATATCCCGGGTTAGGTGGTAAGTCTATGAGACGTGATAGATTGAACTCTTTAAATGATGCATGAAACAAGTGTACTAGATGTGAAGCAGCATATTGTTTTAAAAGCTTAAGTTCCGTTTCTTTTATTCTTTCAGACGTCTTAATTTCCATTTCAATTTGTTTGGACTCAAGAATTTCAAAATCCGTTTGAAGTTGTTGAAAATTAGTAACGACTGACTCTTTTTCTTTAAGTTCATTCGAAAGATTTGCTCTTAAACTCTCAATTTCTAGCAGATTGTCCATTTGAACTTTCCTAAACCTATCAAATTCAGGATTGGTTAAGGTAGTGGACACATGAGTCATTTCCAAGGTTTTAACCTTGTCCTTATGCAAAGCAAGCTCGGCCGATAAAGTCTGATTAGCATTAAGGGTTTCAAGGACCGCATTATTCATTTGGCTAAGCAAAGATGCCGGGACCATAACCAAATCAGGTTGAGCAGACGAATTGGTAGTCGTAATAGCTCCCGGTTGTGGTTCACTCAAAGTCTGAGGACTTTCACTGATATTGCTATCATTGTTTGTCTCGTTGATTGAGTTACTAACCACCAGAGGCTGTTCCGAATACTCAGACATTTGCTCAACTTGATAAGGTACAATACTAGTATCTGTAGCAGTATGTGGTACCTCAGAAATTGTATCAGCTCCATATAGTGAAAGCTTTGCCATAAGAGCTGATTTGGCAATGTTAAGATCATCACAATCAGAGTCATATGCATCCAAATCATCACATTGATATGCCGTATTGTTGGTGATGACTGTTGTGAGACCATCAGTTTCCGCTACTCCCGGATCTGCAAGGAATGCCAATTCTTCTTCATCAAGTTCACGACCTTGGGCTTAAGCATTCACCAGATAAATCTTCTCCTAAAACCATGTGCCGTCCCTTTTCCTCTTAGGCTGCTTGCACTCTCAGGCCATGTGCCCTTCCCCTTTGCAGTTGTAGCAAATAACCATCTTCATTTTACCAGTGCCGTTTGCTCTTGTAGAAGTAGTATTGGATGAACGTGCACCAGCAGTAGATGAATTAGATCTCCCTTGAAGTGGTTGCACCATGACTCTTCCGTCCTGAATTGTTGCCTGTTGTCGAGAGTTAGACGAGTTCCTTAACTGATTGTTAGTTGTTGTTGGACCTCTGTAACCTCGTTTGTTCAATGTTTGACTTAAATAAGCAGACATCAGAGCAAGGATTTCAGTAGGGCTATCTCCTTGTCTAAATTCAGGGACAGGGATGTCATCTTCACAGTAGAATGCTGGTGCTGCTTGAGCCACAATCTGATTGGTTGGAGCACTGACTTGTTGTGAGTAATGAGGTTGAGGAGCCTCAAGTTATGGATAGGTACTAGCAAGGTTGGTGGGAGGTTGATACGGTGAATACTGGTGTGCAGCATAAGGTAATGGGTGTGAATCTCCTTGTGATGATGATGTTGCTGGTTGGTGATAAGATGTAGGCGACGGTGGCAGAATCGAGTACTGTGGGAAGCTTGGTGTTTGATACACAGGTTGATATGAAGATTTGTGTCCTAAAGCAAGCTGAGAGTTGTGGTATGACAGTGTAGGATGGTTTGCCAATAATGCCATTGGTTCATGATAAGGTCCTTGAGAAATTCGGTTTTGGATCACATGCTTCTCATGTTGTTGTAAGAAAGCATAGAGTTGATCTAAATTGGACTTGTGTAGATGACGAATCATCTTGACATCAGTCACATATTGACTCCATTCAGGGGGTAGTGTGTTCAAAAACTTGGTGTTTAATTGAAACTGTTCAATCCTTAGATTATAGACATTCATGTCATTCATCAAAGTGGTAAAACGCCAGTAAAAATCATGAAGTGTCTCCCCTGGAAGGTATGTGAACCTATCAAACAAATCATACAGTTGACACTCTCGTTCTTGCTTAGTGAGAGATGTCCCTTGTAGCAAAACCGCAAGTCGATCCCAAAGATTCTTTGCCACTGTATGTTCACTTACCATTCGAAAGATATCGGGTGGAAGCCTTTGAAGAATTGTCTGAACAGCCCTTTCATTCTCATCTGCAATGATTTTATTGGCATCGGTTAACACATGATACTCCCTTGGCCTTGTCACATTGTTGACGGTAACCTCTCCCCAATCTAATGGTCCTTTATCAATTGATTGAAGCGTAAGTCGACCATTTTGTTTGCCCATGATGTACGTTCTCATACGGCCTTGCCATGCTTCAAATAAATCTTTGATGAGCAAAGGCGGGCGAGTATCGGTACCCGAAATGATCGATATGTCGGTAAGTGAAGTCATAGTTGGCATAAATGAATGTGAATTCATTTTGTGATCCCTTGAAAAAAGATTATCAAAGATGATCGAACAATGAAATAAGGTTATGAGTTTTTTTGTGTTGTTAACTAAAAGATGTTGTTATCTTGTTGTTGTGTTTGCTTTTGAAAGTTACTAAATTACCAAATTAAATGCCAAATAGAAGAAATCCACTAAGTATCCAAAACAGGTTCTATCGAAATGTTCTTTCTGTCGGAATACCCAGATCGGAATGTCTTACTATCGGAATGCTTAGATCGTAATGCAAAGCTGTCGAAATGATTCAGATCGCAAAGTGCTGTCGGAATGATTCAGATCGGAATGCTCAGATCGCAATGTAACCTTGTCGGAATGATGATGGTATCGGAATGCCTAGATCACAATGCAAAGCTGTCGAAATGATTCAGATCGCAAAGTGCTGTCGGGATGATTCAGATCGGAATGCTCAGATCGCAAAGTGATGTCGGAATGATTCAGATCATAATATAGCTGACAAAATTTAGGCAGAGTAACGACTTAAAACTTCCTTATAACCGTCAGAATCCAGATCGTAAAGAACGATCAGAATATCCAAATCGGAATAAGTATCGAAATCCAAATATCGCAAAGTAGAACCAGTCACTTTCCGATGGTGATGGTTATTGCGATGGAAGCCCCTTTTCACTTGTACTTTCCGATGGTGATGTTTGCTTGAATTTCGGAATGAAGAACACAAGAACTTTTTGCACTTTTGATCCAAGAAAGATTGTGTTTTAACCAAAACCAAGATACCAAAAACACTATAACACGAATCACTACGTTATACTACTTGAAATCACGATCAAACACAAAAAAAATTTGAAGATTCGGCAAGAAATACTCAAAAACCTACGAAATGTTTATAAAACATACGCAACACTAAAAACAAACCTATATTTCATCCCATGCTCTTGATACCAAGTGTAGAACAATGATAATCCTTGTGAAACAAGGGGGTTGATGTTTTCTAGAGAGAGAAACTTAGAGAGAGAAATGAAAGAACTTTGTTATATGGAAAACATGAAATGAAACAACCAACACCTCTTTCCATGGTGGAAAGAGGTTTAAATACCCCAAGTCCTTAATGGACTTGGGCCTCCGGCCCATTAACATGCTCATGGGTCAGGCTATTTAATAAATGAAACTAAACATTACTACGAGCCTATAATTACATTGTTGGAGTGACCGAGACTTTCTATATACGTAAAACGTATTTCCAACAAACATTGTCCTTAATGTTTAAGCATGTGGGAGTAAACTCCCCTACACTTATGACATTGTGCACAAGGACAACTATAGTGATTTCAATGTGAACATATAAGATATGAAATATTGAATCACGAGAGTTTAGGATAGAACCGGGAAGATGGGAACACGGGATCACGATTCGTCAAATGTCATCAAGAGTGGATCTTTGAAGCTTTAATCCCTGCACAACACAAGAAACAAGACATCCAACACATACGGGCCCCCCTACACTTATTATGAAAGCAGTAAAGGATAGATCACGGGTTGCCTCCCGAGAAGCGCTTGTTTTTTTATAACCGAGTCACGAGCCTGACTCGACCCAAAACTAGTTAATGGGAAACGTGGTGAGGGATGGAATCATCTCATGAGAAATGTCCTCACCAAAGTACAGCTTCAAGCACTGGCCATTCATCTTAAAATTAGGCCCATTTGGCTGAGAAAGCTCAATGGTGCCATATGGAAAGACTTTGGTGATGGTGAGTGGACCAGACCAGCGGCTCTTCAACTTACCAGAGAAGATCTTTAACCGAGAGTTAAAAAGTAAGACTTGATCACCAACATGGAACTCTCGGTTCTTGATTCTTGCGTCGTGGATGATCTTGGTCTTCTCCTTGTAGATCAGTGAGTTCTCGTAAGCTTCATTCCTCATTTCGTTGAGCTCGTTGAGTTGAATCTTGCGAAGATCACCGGCTTTGTTGATGTCGAAGTTAGCCCATTTCAAGGCCCAGTACGCCTTATGTTCCAGCTCGATGGGGAGGTGGCATGCTTTCCCGTACACAAGACGATAAGGTGTACAACCAATCGGGGTCTTATAAGCTGTACGGAAAGCCCACACAGCATTATCTAACTTATCGACCCACGCGACACAATGCTCTCCCACAGTACGTTCCAGAATTCGCTTCAATCCACGGTTGGAAATCTCGGCTTGCCCATTGGTTTGGGGATGATAGGCGGTGGAAAGACGGTGATTGACACCATACTTAGCCATGACTCTTGCAAATTGATCATTGCAAAAATGAGTCCCGCGGTCACTGATTATAGCACGAGGAACACCGAATCGAGCAAACAGCTGCTTCAAAAAGTTCACAACCACCCTCGCATCGTTTGTTGGGAGAGCCTTAGCTTCAACCCATTTAGAAACGTAGTCAACGGCTACGAGGATGTACTTGTTCCCTTTGGATGATGGAAATGGCCCCATAAAGTCGATGCCCCATACGTCAAAGATTTTACATTCTTGTATGAAATTTTGAGGCATCTCATCTTTATGTGTGATCTTGCCTTGACGTTGACAAGCATCACAATGCTTAACCATTTCGTGAGCGTCACGATAAATGGTGGGCCAATAGAATCCAGAGTCAAACACTTTCTTAGCAGTGTAGTTGGGACCAAAGTGACCACCGGTAGGTCCTTTATGGCAAGCATCAAGGATTTGTAAAGCTGCCGGTCCATCAACACATCGGAGAATGATCAGATCAGCGCATTGTTTGAAGAGATAAGGGTCATCCCAGAAGTAAGTCTTAACATCTTTAAAGAACTTCTTCTTTTCTTGGGAGGTTAACCCTTTGATGAGAATACCACCCGCTAAGTAGTTTGCAATGTCCATAAACCACGGGGTGTTATCAAGATTGGACTGAATAGACATTAAGGTCTCAAGGGGAAAAGAGTCATTGATCTCTTGGTTTGGATGATCCCCTTGATATGGATCCTCAAGTCTACTCAGATGATCCGCTGCTAGGTTTTCGGCTCCCTTTATGTCACGAATTTCAATGTTGAATTCTTGAAGGAGCAAAACCCAACGAAGAAGTCTTGGCTTAGAATCTTGCTTAGTTAACAAGTACTTCAATGCGGAATGGTCGGTATAGACAATGGTGGTGGATAAAACAAGATAGGGGCGAAATTTTTCAAAATCATAGACAACAGCTAAAAGCTCTTTTTCGGTTGTCGTATAATGCAATTGAGCCCCCGTCATTGTCTTGCTAGCATAATGGATTGGTTGGAAGTGTTTGTTCACTCTTTGGCCCAAAACCTCTCCAATAGCAAAGTCGCTAGCATCTCACATCAATTCAAAAGGTAGCTCCCAATTAGGGGTAACCAAGACCGGTGCCTTAGTTAGCTTATCCTTGAGAAGATTGAAGGCTTCAATACACTCTTTGGAAAAGAGAAAAGGAGTATCTTTTTCCAAGAGGTGGGTCATCGGGCGAGCGATTTTAGAGAAATCCTGAATGAAACGACGATAGAAGCCCGCGTGACCCAGAAAACTTCTCACACCCTTCACGGTTGAAGGTGGAGGTAATTTGGCAATGACATCCACTTTAGCACGGTCCACTTCAAGACCGGCTTTTGAGATTTTGTGTCCTAGCACAATGCCTTCTTTTACCATAAAATGGCATTTTTCCCAATTTAGAACAAGGCGAGTGTCTTCGCACCGCTTAAGCGTACGTTCTAAATTGGCAAGGCAAGAAGAAAATGAATCACCATAAACCAAGAAATCATCCATGAAGACTTCCATAGTTTCTTCAACCATGTCATGGAAGATAGCCATCATACACCTTTGGAATGTCCCAGGAGCATTGCATAAGCCGAAAGGCATTCTTTTGTAAGAAAATGTTCTATAAGGACAAGTGAATGTGGTTTTCTCTTGGTCGTGGGGATCGATGGGTATTTGAAAATAACCCGAGAAACCGTCTAAGAAGCAGTAATAGTCATTACCTGCTAGACGTTCAAGCATTTGGTCCATGAAAGGAAGAGGAAAATGATACTTTCTCGTAGCATCATTGAGTTTGCGATAGTCTATACAAACTCTCCACTCTGTAACGAGACGAGTAGGAATCAACTCGTTGTTTTTGTTGGGAACATTGGTGATTCCGCCTTTCTTAGGCACACAATGGACTGGACTAACACATGGTGAATCCGAGATAGGGTAAATCATGCCCGCATCGAGAAGTTTGATAACCTCTTTTTTGATAACGTCATGGATCTTAGGATTCACCCTTCGTTGGCTTTGAATAGTGGGTTTAAAGTCGTCCTCCATGAGAATTTTATGTGTGCAAAAGTGAGGATCAATTCCACGAATATCGGAGATCTTCCACGCAATCGCTTTCTTATGATTCTTCAACACGGCGATAAGTCGGGATTTTTCTTCTTCTTTCAGGTCCTTTGCGATGATGACCGGTAACTTCTTGTTGTCTTCAAGGAAAACGTACTCGAGATGAGACGGTAGGTCCTTAAGCTCAAGAGTAGGAGGATCCTCAATATATGGTGTAACTAATGATGGATCATCATTAGTCACCTCTTTAGGAGAAGGAGGAGAAAACGGGTCTTCATTGAGAAGTTTCTCAATTGTATGAATGTCTTCATCCCAATCGGTGGGAGAATCATCATACTTAAGATCGAGAGGACCCAAGCTAGCTTCAAAATCATCCAAGTCACTTTCTCCAAAAGGAGTCAATGACGGAGCAATTGAGGCAACGGTCTCAACATTGGGTAGAGAAGAGAGATTACATTTTCAAGCATCATGAAAGTGTTCTTCACAAGCCTCATCGAGAACATCAATAGCATTAACACTCTCATATGAATAAGGTTGCTTAGAAATCTTACCCATGTTGAAGACGATTTTAACGTCACCAACTCTCATGATTATTTCGCCCGCGGCTACATCAATGAGAGTGCGACCGGTCCTCAAGAAGGGACGTCCAACGATTAATGGAACACGAGGATCCATCTCGTAGTCAACGACAACAAAATCCACCGGGAAGGTGAATTTGTCAACGCCAACGAAGACGTCTCCGGCTATCCCCACTGGATAAGCAACCGTACGGTTAGCTAATTCCAAAGTCATTTTGGTGGGGACTAACTCGGGGAGAGATAATTGCTTCCAAACACTTAAAGGCATTAAGTTTATACTAGCACCTAGATCGGCTAGGGCCATGCAATTCTCTACTCCCGGGAAGTTGCAAGGAATCAAGAAACGACCCGGATCACCAAGTTTGGTGGGCAATTTCCTTAAGAGAGCGGCGGAGCAATTCTCATTAAGTTGGGTCTGAGCAATGTCAAGAAGCTTCTCCTTGTCACTAAGAAGATCTTTAAACATCTTCGCGTATTTAGGCATGTGAGCGAGAGCCTCAGCAAAGGAGTATTAGTCGAGAGATTTTACATATTAGTATTCTTGTATTAGGCCCGTACTTAGGTTTTGACGCCTAAGCCCATGGTAGTTCTAGAATACTCTTATATTAGTTTTTATTCTGTTGATCAGAGACAAGGAAGGGAGGCAATCAAATAAACCTTCTAACATGGACATCCGGGCAACGACTTGCTACGCTCATTTGTTTCTCGTCGTTTTATTTCATGTAATAAAGAGAAAGCTCCACATCTTTGTCATGTTTGCCAACTTGGCAAACATGTGAAGCTTCCTTTTCACAGTTCAGATTCTATTGTTGAAAACTGTTTTGATATTATTCATTCCGATTTATGGACTTCTCTTATTGTTAGCTCTAGTGGTTTTAATTACTATGTCTTATTTCTTGATCATTTCTCTCATTACTTATGGTTCTATCCTCTTCGTTCAAAATCTGACATGTTTGACAAATTTTTGCATTTTCGCACTTATGTTAAAAATCAATTCAAATGTGAAATAAAAAGTTTCCAATGTGATCATGGAGGTGAGTTTGACAATAACCGTCTTCATACCCTCTTTAACAAAAATGGAATTCAACTTCGTTTCTCTTGCCCTAAAACATCGCAACAAAATGGCAAAGCTGAAAGAATGATACGCACCATCAATAATATCATTCGAACCCTTCTTTTCCAAGCCCATCTTTCGCCTACCTTTTGGGTCGAAGCCCTTCACATGGCAACCTACTTGCTTAACCTTCTCCCATCTTCCGCAATACACAACGAAATCCCCTTTACACGCCTTTTTAACAAACAACCCGATTACTCTCGTTTACGAATTTTTGGGTGTTTGTGTTTTCCTCACCTTCACTACCCTCACAAACTTGCCCCACGCGCCACTCCTTGCATATTTTTAGGGTATCCCGCCTACCACCGTGGTTTTCGATGTCTAGACCTTAAAACTAACAAAATCATCTTGTCTAGGCACGTCACTTTTGATGAAACCTAATTTCCCTATCGGTCCATGACACCCTCCACCCCACCTTCCTACGACTTCCTTGACCAACGGCCTTCTCTATCCTCACTTCTCTCGCATCAAATTATACACCACCCCCACTAATAATACTACTCATTTTCGTCAACCTACTGCTACCAATATACAACCTCACAACCCACCTCCGCAAACTCCTACCCCGACCCCCTTATCTGAGCAGGGCCCAACTTCACCCATTCCACCCACCTTCGATCAACCCAACTTCACGCAAGCCCAACAAACCAACGCCTCTAATAATAACTCCCCGACCGTTTCTCTACCCGACCCGCTCCCTTCTCCTCAACCCGACAATGACACCTCCCGCACTTATTCCATGATCACAAGATCTCAATCAGGAATTGTCAAACCTGTCCATCGTTTAACTCTTAACACGTTTTCTATTTCTCCTATTCCAAAAAATCTATCTGACGCCTTAAAGGATCCTCAATGGCGTCATGCTATGTACGATGAGTATAATGCGTTGATTAAAAATGGCACTTGGATACTTGTACCTAGGCCCGCTGGTGTTAATATGGTTCGATCTATGTGGTTACTTAAGCATAAGTTTCATGCGAACGGTACTTTGAGCCGTTATAAGGCTCGTTTAGTTGCTAATGGTAGTAGTCAACAATTTGGTGTGGATTTTGACGAGACTTTCAGTCCTGTTGTTAAACCGGCTACCATTCGGACTGTCCTTAGTCTTGTTGTATCTCGTAAGTGGCCGATACACCAGTTGGATGTTAAGAATGCTTTTCTTAACGGTGATTTATCTGAGGCTGTGTACATGCACCAGCCTCCTGGTTTTGTTGATTCTCAGTACCCTCACCATGTTTGCCTTTTGCAGCGATCTCTGTATGGATTAAAACAAGCACCTCGTGCTTGGTTTCAACGGTTTGCAGGGTATGCTACTCGGGCCGGGTTTTATCATAGTCGATGTGATTCATCGTTATTTATTTATTGACAGGGCGGTCATGTTGCTTATCTTCTCATTTATGTAGATGACATTATTCTTACAGCTTCCTCCACAGCATTACATCAGCAGCTTATAGCTTCATTGCATAAGGAGTTTGACATGACTGATCTTGGAGCACTTAATTACTTTCTTGGTATTTCAGCTGATCGTACTTCTACAGGTTTATTTTTGTCTCAGAAGAAGTACGCTATTCAACTTCTTGAGCGTGCACACCTGGTTCATTGTAATCCTTCCCGGACACCCGTTGATACAGAGTCTAAACTGGGTCCGGAAGGTGTTCCTGTTCAGGATCCTACCTTATATCGTAGTCTTGCAGGCGGACTTCAGTATCTTACCTTTACCCGCCCAGATTTGTCTTATGCGGTTCAGCAAGTCTGCCTTTATATGCATGATCCGAGGGAGCCTCATTTTGCTGCTCTCAAACGTATATTGCGATACCTTCGGGGGACCGTAAATTTTGGTCTTCACTTATATGCTTCCGCTACTACCTCTCTTGTTGGATACACTGATGCAGATTGGGCAGGATGCCCCTCTACACGCAGGTCTACTTCAGGTTATTGTGTGTTTCTAGGTGATAATCTGTTATCTTAATCTTCCAAACATCAGCACACCTTGTCTCGCTCCAGTGCTGAAGCTGAATACCGTGGTGTTGCTAACGTCGTCGCGGAGACTGCATGGCTTCGTAATTTACTTTGTGAGCTTCATTCTCCTCTATCGACCGCTACTATTGTTTATTGTGATAATGTTAGTGTCGTTTACTTGTCTTTCAATCCTGTTCAACACCAACGGACGAAACACATTGAGATCGACATTCATTTTGTCCGTGATTTGGTTATTGCTGGTCAGGTTAGAGTTCTTCATGTACCTTCTTGCTATCAGTATGTTGACATCTTCACCAAAGGTCTCCCTTTAGCTTTGTTTGAAGAGTTTCGGTCCAGTTTGAGCGTCCGCCCTCCTCCCGCTCACACTGCGGGGGCGTATTAGTCGAGAGATTTTACATATTAGTATTCTTGTATTAGGCCCGTACTTATGTTTTGAGGCCTAAGCCCATGGTAGTTCTAGAATACTCTTGTATTAGTATTTATTCTGTTGATCAGAGACAAGGAAGGTAGGCAATCAAATAAACCTTCTAACAAGGAGATGTTAAAATTCAATTGTTTAAGCATTTTGAGAAAGTTTGAAACCTGAATATCATCCTTTCTCTTTTGCTTCTCTTTCCTCAACCTTGAAGGATAAGGTATATCGAATGAAGAGTAAGGCTTTAGGGGGGTAGGATCACTTACAACCGCGGGTGGTGGGGGAATGGGGGTAGAAGGCAAAGGAGGTGAGGAAAGTTGCTCTTTTTCCTTGTTCACAATCACGGGTGGAGGTGTAGGAAGCTCGGGTTCCGTATAACCTTTTCCACTACGAGTGGTGATTGCTTTCATCTCCCCTCTTGGATTCGCAACGGTGTTACTTGGAAGATTACCCGAAGAAGAGGGTTGATTACCTTGGAAGAGCGAACCTAACATATCACGTAAATTATCCGCTTGAGTGCTGAAAGAATCTCTCATGTCTGCACGAATATCATTGCTTTGTTTTGCCATGTCATTCCGTAGCTCGGCTCGAATATCACTCCCTTGTTTCACCATTTCTCCCTTTAATTTGATGAATTGACTGAAGATTCGTCACCATCTCTCTATTAGTCCTCATGAACGTCTCGACGTCTTGATTCAATGCCATCGGTTGATTGAGAGGTGGAGCTTGGTAAGCTTGAGAATTTCCTTGAGGTGAGTATGGGTTTCTTTGGGATTGATATTGATTGTTAGCACGAGGTTGGGATTGGTTATTTCGGTTATAGCTTTGTTGTTGGTTTTGGTTTGGAGGAGTAAAACCGGGTGGAGCAAGATAGTTGTTTGAACGATAACTTAGCAAGTTGCGGTCTCCTTGAGAACGAGCTTGATAGCCTCCCGTGGGATAAGTACCGTATGCCGCGTTAACGTTTTCAGAAAAATTGCCTTGAGTAGAAGGACAATCATTGTAAGATGAGGACCACCACATGTGCCACAAGAAATAGCAACGGCTTTAGCTTTTTGGGGATGGTTATTAGCCAAAATTTGCATATTTTTGCTCAGTTCGATAATGGCTCGTTCCATGGCAGACATGTCGGAGGTGGAAGAAGTAGATGAAACATTGACTCTCGGATTAGATCTTGAGGATGCGGATGAATCCCAATTCTTGTGGTGAGTAGTCATGTTTTCAATCAACTCTCTACACTCCTCCGGTCTCCTTTTCATAAAAGTACCACCGGCGGCGGCGTTGATCGTGTCACGATCACGAAAAGTGAGACCATTGTAGAAAGTATCAATGAGAGTGACGGGGAGCATGTTATGGTTCGGACAACGGTCGATCAAATCATTGTAGCGTTCCTAAGCATCAAAGAGCGATTCATCATTGTCTTGCATGAATCCACTAATTTGGTTACGAAGGCTTGTGACCATGGATGGTGGGAAGTAGCGCGACAAAAAGCGTTGAGTCATGTCATTCCAAGTATGAATAGAATTCTTTGGGAGACGGTCAAACCATTTTTCGGCATGGTGAGAAAGTGAGTGGGGAAATAGTTGAAGGCGAAGTTCATCCATAGAAACACCGGGTGACTTCATGCTTTGGGTGATGGTAACGAATTTGTCGAGGTGTTTGTTGGCATCATCATCCGGAATTCCGCGAAATAGATTAGTTTGCACTTGTTGGATCATGTGATGCTTCAACGAAAACTCCTGAGCCGTGATGTGCATCGACGCAATCGGGCCTCCGCGTCCGTTCATGGTGGGTTGACACAATTCCTCCATTGTTCGTAAATCAGGTAGGGGAACATTGTTGTTGTTATTGTTATTCAAATTGGGTAGAGGTGGGTTATTATTGTTGTTATGAACACCAGCCATATCTAAATCTTCACGAGTCTCGGGCTCAGAATAATTTGAAGATCTAGTACGCATACACCTGCCGAAGAAAAATATACAGAGAGAATATCTATATAATCTTTTTGGTGCAAACCTTTGGAAAAGAATTGCTTTTTAAGATTTTTCAATGTTTTTGTATTTTTGAAAAGTTTTTAAATTTTTATGGGTTTTTGAAAAAATTTTGTACTTGAAAATAACGTTCCCGAAAGAACGGGTCCCAAAATTCAATGCGTCTCTCACTAGAAATCGTTAATCTTAACGAAAAGAGCCGGCAGCGGCGCCATTTAATACACGGTTTTACACCAAGTATAAAATATTTATCGTCCGAATCTCTCCGAATTGATTTCCAGTCTAAAGTGCGACTCAATTGTCTTTTGGTGAACAAGAGTATGTTTTGGTTTGGTTTTCTAATTTAAACTAGAAGCAAGTATGAAAATGTCGTAGAGTGAAATTAAAGCGTTTAAATATTAAACTAAAAGCTATTTAGAAAAACTCTATGTAAAACTTTAAAACTTAAAAACATGTTCTATCAGAATGTTGCAAATCATTTCTATCGGAATGCACCAAAGTCATAACCATCAGAATAAATATCAAAACAAACCATCGGAATATTCAAAGGAACCATCGGAATGCTAAGCTGAATACCCATCGGAATGTCAAATACAATTCTGTCGGAATATGGTCTCTCGCAATGATCACAATCGGAATGTCCTAGATCGCAATGTCAGATCGAAATAATCCAAATAGCTTAGTCGCAATGTTGTTCTATCGGAATATTGCTGTCGAAAAATGGGCAGAGTTTCGACTCAAAATAACCTTATTACCCGTCGGAATGTGCGATCGCAATGAGCGATGGCAATCCAGATCGGAATAAGGGGAAAATATCAAACGATCGCAAAGTAAAACCCAATGGGTTATTGCGATCAGCACAAGCAGCCGTCGGAATGTCTGAATCCCTAGTATTGCGATGGAATGCAATATTAATCCGAAAGTGATGGTAAGCTGAAAACTCAATAAGCACATATAATAAGCTACTTTATCCAAATCTTAAACAACTCAAAAAGATAGAATTTGACAACTTTTAAAACATAAAAGATCATAAAATTTATGAAAGGAACTTTAAAGTGACTAAAACCTTTGAGAAATCCGAGAACCAATAAGCTAAAACTTGAAATAAGCCAATAAGCATTAAGAGCTTACAGCTTATACGTGTAAGAGCTTATGTGTAAACAAGGAAGATTAACCTTTAATCACGAAAACATCAAATCATACGAATGAAGTATGCAATTCGGATCAAAAGATAAGGTAAACCAAGAAATGTAGAAGGAGATTAAAGAACTTAAAACTTAACTTGAACTTGATTAATGGAATCCAAAATACAAAGAGCTTAAATTTGAAAGATTAAAAGAAAGAAAAGATGAAAGACTTAGTGTGAGAAAGTTTAGAACTTTCTCTCTCTAAAACAAGAAAGGAAAAATTAAAAGTGCAACTAGCTAACTCCCCTCCTAATGTGATTAGGAGGGTATTTATAGGGAAAATGGGAAGTGCATGTGTGGTGTGCTTCCTTCTTTCTCTTCTTCTCGAATCCATTTAATTCTTTGTCTTTCTCGACGTCGTCTCGGGAATTGAACTCGTCTTAATAATTTTCTTCTATAATTTAGACTTGAGTTCTTCGACTTCATTAAACTTCCGTCTTTAGACTTTTTCTTCGATAAATCTTCAAAATAGGTCTTGGACATCCGTTCTTTAAACACTCTTGTTCTCTTGACTTCGTCTTTTCTCGTTTTCTTCGATAAAAGCCAGTGAAAGCCCGTGTTTTCTTCCTTTTTCATCTTTTGGTCCTAAAACACAATAAAAACACAAACCACGCATAATTCTGACTTTTACGACATAAAATACACGTTTTGGTCTTGTTATTATTGGAAATAAGTGGTAAAAGGATAAGTGTTTTCACACTTATTATTGTGTTATTACGTAAACACAATCCCTTACATGGTTATAAAGTAAACCATGCCCGAGAAAATTAATTCCCGTTGTTGAGTCAAAGCTTTCCGGTGAAATGCTTGACTTGAATATGAAAAGCGGGTTACTATGTGAAATAATAGCAAACCATTTTGAGCATGTTTTAAAACATTTGAACTTCTGCTCGAACTTTATTTACAACCCCGTGTCATTATTGAATGACATTTCTAGTATCGTAAATATTCTCGATTCTAGAAGACATGCTCTTTTTATCAAAACATTTTTGAACACACAATTTTGAAAGATTTAGAAAAAACCTTTTGAGAAATTCTTGAAAAATTGTGTTCAAAGTTTTGAAAACCAATTACTTGAGCTTAAGATGTTGAATATCTTATAAAACGATCTCAAGTCCGAGAAGTTGTAAACTTCCCGTTGTTAAGGATAAGTTTATCATCGGCGATAAACTTTCCTTTTAACTAAAGAACGAGTCCTAAGTTGACATTTACTTAGAAGTCGTTTTCATGAACTTGAAAACTTTTGAATGTTTTAACGTAAAGCTCATGACCGAGAAAGGTGAATTTCTCGTTAGGAGGAAAAGTTCTCTTGTTTAAAAGATACACTTTCCTTGATGAACTTAAAACCTGGAATGTTTTACTACAAGCTCATGACCGAGAAAAGTTAATTTCCCGTTACGAGGATAAGTTATCATTAAAGATAAACTTTCCTAAAATTAAAGTCCGAGTTACAGTCTGATATTTAACTGTAAGTCATTGTGCATGAGCTTAAAAACTTCGAATGTTTTTATTATTAGCTCATGCTCGAGAAAAATTAATTTCTCGTTGTAAGGATAAGTTTATCATCGACGATAAACTTTCCTTTCCTTGAAGTCCGGGGCATAATCTGAAATATACTTATACGCCATTGTGCATGAGCTTAAAAAACTTCGAATGTTTTTAATATAAGCTCATGCCCGAGAAAAATTAATTTCTCGTTGTAAGGATAAGTTTATCATCGGTGATAAACTTTCCTTTATTTGAAGAACGGGTCAATGTCTGACATTTAACAATGAACCATTTTACACGAGCTTGAAACCGTTGAATAGTTTTAAAGTAAGCTCGTGTCTGAGAAAATTTAATTTCTCGTTTTTGAGGATAAGTTATCGTTGCGTAGATAAACTTCCCTGTCTCTGAAGTCCGGGTCATCGTCTGTCATTTAACGAGGAGCCATATACACATGCTTAAAAACCTTTGAATGGTTTTAATGTAAACTCGTGTCCGAGAAAAATTAATTTCTCGTTTTGAGGGTAAGTTATCGTTGACGAGATAAACTTCCCTTTCTTTGAAGTTCGGGTCACAGACTGTGATTTGAATGTGAGCCATTGTGCATGAGCTTAAAAACTTCGAATGTTTTTTATATAAGCTCATGCCCGAGAAAAATTAATTTCTCGTTGTTAGGATAGGTTTACCATCGGCGATAAACTTTCCTTTCTTTGATGATCGAGTTATAGTCTGTGATGTGACTATAAGTCCTATACACGAGCTTAAAACCTTTGAATAGTTTTAACGGAAGCTCGTGTCCGAGAAACTTTAATTTCTCGTTTTAAGGGTAAGTTATCGTTGCGAGATAAACTTCCCTTTCTTTGAAGAACGGGTTACAGACTGTGATTTATCTATAAGCCTCTGTGCATGAGCTTAAAAACTTTGAATGTTTTTAATTTTAGCTCATGCCCGAGAAAACTTAATTTCTCGTTGCGAGGATAAGTTTATCATCGGCAATAAACTATCCTTTCTTTGATGATCGAATTACAGACTGTAATGTGACTGTAAGTCCTATACACAAGCTTAACCATGAATCCCCTGAGACACTTGTTTCTCCGATATCTGCTTCTTCAGCAACCAAACTCTAAGAGTATCCTTAGTTGAACGGTATACAACGAATGGACCGCTTCGTTCTTTTGGAACATCAAATTTGGTACCTGCATTCTTATTAGGAATTTGCATGCTTTGATATGGGTTAGCGATATCTATCTTAGAAGCAAGTGGAGGTTCATAGTTGTCTTTTCTTGTGTTGGAGGTGACCTGAGGAGATGATTCACTTGTCTTATCCGGTAAATGTTTCCTTTTATAGAAAACCTTAAGTTCAGGCTTAAGTGATGTATCATCCTTATCAATTTGCTCCCTAGTAGTCTTAGTAGAATCGGAGACTATCCTAGTTAAAGGGTACTCGTTTCCTACAAGAGTGAAATTTCTACCAGTGGGGCGCCACATTTTACCAATGGGTTTGATTTTGGCAACCCACTGGGATTTAAATATAGCACGGGAGTTCACCTCATTAAGTAGTTTCTTGATACAAGAATCATGATTTGCCGTAAAGACACATTTTCTACATGTTTTACAAGTAGCATATTTAATGTCCGAGTAAGATCTAGAATTCCTTGATGATTGATTGATGCTCCTAGGATTAGACATGCTACGGTTAGCAGTGTTGGGTAATCTAGAAGGCATCTGTCTAGGTTTGAAATTCCGATCTCTTACTTGTGTCTTTTGCTTAACTTCCCTCAGACCAGATTTATGGTGAAGGTCATTTGAACTAGTTCTAGACGTGGTCTTTGGACTATGTCTAGGAAGACTAGAGGCAATCATGTGAGTAGGTCTTGCAAAAGCTGTTTTAGTCACATTGGCCCTAGTTGGTGGAGTGACTGGTCTAGAAAGATAAACCATATCAACTTGGGAGGCAAACCGCGGTCTCGAGGATTGTGATTGCTTGGATCTAAATGCAGTCGGTTGTCGAATGAACTGATTTGTAGGCGGTTTCCCCAAGATTGATGGTTTTTCAAGCTTAGTGTCCACACTAGTTCCTTTACTTTTCCTCAATTCGTTTTTCAATGAAGCTATAGCAAAGACCTTTTCCTGTACTTGAGCCTTTAAAATCTCATTCTCTTTGAGCAAGTTATCTTGGGATGCCAATTTGGATTCAAGCAACTTAATTTGTTTCAAAAGATTATCCTTTTCAGCTTTAGAATCTAGAGCTGTTTGATCTAATTTTCGTTCAAGAACAACTTTTGACTTTTCAAGTTTTTCAAAATATGTTTCAAACTTGTCAGTTCTCTTAGAAAATTCTAGTTTGGCATCCTCAAGCTCTTTTGATTGCTGAGCTAAAATCATTTCAAGCTCTTCAATCCTAGAAGTAGAATTAGTTAATGAAGCAGTCATAAGGCATATATCATGATTTTTAGCATTTTGATTATTCTCTCCCCCATTATGACGCACATCGGATGAATCAGAATTGGAATCACCCTTTTCCATCCCATGTTGGTCATAGGTGGGTTCTGAGTTCTCAACATGCTGTAGATCATTGTGAGATTCAGTATTCAATTGTACCTCAACTATTGGCTCTTCGTCATGCATGCTTGAGTCACGTTGTCGTGATGCAATGACGCTGTTATCATCGTTAACCAAGGTTGTCTCCATTGAGTCATCCGTAAGACCATTTTTCTGCTGTGTCATCTGCATCGTAGATTCTTGTATTCCACTAGTATGCTCTGGTTGAAGTTGTGAATTTGCATAAATCGAAAGTGCAATAGATTTCATGAACTCGAGCAATCTATCCCTAAAGTCTTTAACGTCGATTTGTGTGTCTTCAAGGAATGAGTGGCAGATCATTGAAGCTTCAACCTTGGCAGGATCAAATTGAAAGAACCTCGAAAAATGTTGCACTAGAACTTGAAGTGAATGTGAGGATTCAATTTGATTAATGTCTTCTTTGTTTATCTGCTCTAGTAGTTGGTTAACTTTGAGGAGCATTTGGTGGACGAAAATGGTACGATCTTGACCGAAGAGTGTCACGACACCGCTTCCTTCTTTAAGTAGAGAAATGTTCGACAGATGGGACCGAAGTAGTCGAAATAAATTCATTCTACTATCTCTAGCTGCAGTTTTCATGTGACGCGATTATCCCTTTTGAAATGTCGAACTTAACAATTCCATTGAGATTTCAGTTTGCAAAGAAACTTCGAAAGATCCGTAAATAACTTTTAAAAATCCACGATTGATAAGAACACACTTTTCTTAGCACACAAATTTTTGTCGGCTCAACACACTTTGTCTTGTCACTTTGTCTCGTCACAGTTGTCACATTTAATATCGAAACTCGACTATATTACCATCAACCAACAAATCCATAGTTAACCATTTAACTAAATGTTTTGGCTAAATAAAATTTGACACAAAACAAGAATTTCGTGTATCAAAAATTCGAATGAATGGAAATGAATATATGAAGGCTTATGAATTTATATTGCTCAAGCCCATTGATTGGTGATGCAAAGGATCACTACACACCAATGTTACCGTGAGTGGCCCATATCACCACATCCAATTTGTTTAAACTTTGGTATACACCGAATGTGCCAGCCCAAAACTTTAGAACGTAATAACCTAAAAAAAATTAGGAAATATAGGAAACGACCAATACTTTAAAACGTGGTTTATTCTTTCCAAATGAATTAACCCACTCACACTTTCATTACAAGATTTGTATCCAAAATGTAACGTGGCCAAGTTGATTGATTTGCTCCCCACACGTGGCTTAGTTTTAACCCACTCACACTTTCTTTGTTTTCTCCGCCCAGGTATATAGCTCCTTCTCCTTCTTTGACTTTATACAAAACCAAACACAGATTCAATCTCTCTCTCTCTTTAACTCCTCTGTCTCTCTTTACTCAAATGAAAACATCTATCACTTCCAAAAATCAGATCAAAAAATATGAATCAATCTCAAAAAAATATATCACGTTGTAAACACCCTTCGTCTACACAATCACAGTAAACACCCTTGTTAACCTCTCAAAAGACTCTACAATACCAATATAACAATACCAAACACTTAATCTCTTTCTCAACAATCGGCTTCAAGATCTTAATCAAAAGGTCTCAGGTAGGTATATTTTCTTGTTGCATGTGTGTTTGGATCGATGATGGTTTTGGATGGAAACTTAGATCGAGTCTTGTGTGGGTTTTGTCGAAGGTGTGAGTCTGTTGAGTCGAAGTCGTGAGTCTGGGTTAGATTGAGGGTTTTGTTGGTTGGAATTTGTGTGGGTGAGAATTCGTTTTGTCAGAAGTTTGTTTGGTTGAGTCGAGTGTGGAGTTTGTTGTGTTTTGGTTTTGAGTCAAGAGTGTGAGTCGAGAGTCTTTGGGTTGTTCGAGAGGTGTGGGTTTGTGTGTGTGTGTAAGTCGAGTCGAGGTTGGTTCTACGGATGAGATGAGACGGGGAAAGAGAGTGATTGGAGTTGTGTCAGTGTATGTTGAGTAGATTGGTGTGGTGTGGTGTTTAGATGTCGAGGGTCTGAGTCGGGTTAAGAGACGAGGGTGTTTGTTTGACCGAGAGATATTGGTCTGAGAGTGTGAGTCTGTCTAGTCGATGTTGATTTATGTTTGAGTCGAGTCTAAAACTTTTAGTCTAAAATTTTGAGTCTAAAACTTTGGTTGTATCGCAATATTCATACACTGCCATCGCATAACAAAATTTCTATCGCAATATTTTCATTCCATCGTAATAACAGTTAAAAATTTTCCATCGCAATGTTTAAATCACTTCCATCGGAATGTTCAAAAATTTTTTACAATGCCATCGCAATCTCAACAATAAACCATCGGAATCTGTATAAAAAATTTGGGCAGAGTTTCGACTCAATTTCCCTTAAGCCCGTCGGAATCCACGATCGCAAAGTACGATCGGAATCCACGTCGGAATAAGGTATCGGAATAATTTGATCGCAAAGTAGAACCCTTGGTTATTGCGATCGATAATGAACAGATATCGGAATAATGAAACAGCTTATCGGAATATGACAGAAGAGGACTCCATCTGAATGTGGGAGAAACTATTCTGATACAAAACTTGGATAAAAAGACAGAAACAGAAACTTTTTATCAAATAACAAAAAAGAAACAGTAGAAAAGTAAATTGTTTAAAGACAGTAGAAAAGTAAACTATATCAAATAGACGAAATTTGACAAAAAGTTGATAAAAGTGAACTTTTTAACAAAATTTGATAAGAGACAAGAGTAAAAGATTTAATAGAAAGATTTTAGTAGAAAGATTTGATAAAATTTTATCAAACCGTAACCTTAAAGAAAAAATAGACGAAAGAAAGAAAAAAAATTGTGAAAGAAAGAAACTTTACCACCAAATCAATAGATAAAACGTGTCAATCAGAAGAAACATAAAGTGAATTTCCAACAAAGACTTTTGTTGTAAACACGTTTTTCGTATTACAAAGAAAAAATAGTCTAGTAGCCGCGGATTGGACCTGCGACCACTAGACTGGGGGGACATGATGACGTATAGTCCATGGTCGGGCTGATAGTCCGACTCACGGGTACTACCCGCATCCATCAGGAGTGGATTGGATACTTGTGCGATGTGCGCACATAGCCCATAAAGCCCGGTAAGCCGCTGTCACCCAAGAGGTTGATTACTTAGCCAAGTCCTCGTCGCAGTGCGACATGATCAGACCGAATATAACATATATTATAGTTATATTCGCCTAAGGTAAAGGGATATACACTTGCCTTAGTTGGATAATGAAGATCAAGCTATTTTGAGTCATTATCTCTTCCTTAGGCCGCAAGAATAAGGAGCCCAGCCTGGACTCTCTCGAGTATAAAAGGAACCCCTTCGGTTCCACGAAGGTACGATACACACAATACCCTAAACACTAATATACTTAAAACCGATTACTTACTCTCACGTCGGAGTCTAATCGTGGGTAACAAACTCACGGTAAGCCTAACGGTGTCTGTTTAGTGCGCAGGGTCCTAAAGCAAGTTTCACTTGGTGCGAGAGACGGAGTCCACAAGAACCCAAATTAAGCCTAATTCGGGTTAAGCTTGGTCTACCCCAACTTTTGCATCAACACAGCATGTGGATACGATTTTCGCCCAGTCAAATATGAGGCTACCATATGTAATTTTTTATGATCTTAGGTATTATATGAATAATTTGGAAGTTTTCATCATGCATTATGTATAGGAGGCTACCTTTTGAGTATAGGTTAAATATGAATTATAATTTATTTAGCAAATGGCTTGAGGCGTTTACAACATGTGGATACGATTCGAGTTCGAGTTATCTACTTCTATTTATTAACAGAAATAGTAATCAATCCCAAACACCCTCTAAGGGCTCAAATAAGAATTTATACTCACTGATATGTGGAGCATTTACCGCTAGCTTTGCTTGGATAACTACACGCTTATACAAATAAAAATGCATGACTAATAAGGGAAGTAGAATGGAATTTCATTTGCTTACTCAGTCATTAAAATGAAAGGTTGCTCATCCTTATTTCAAAATTCAAAAAGGCCTTACTTTATACCCTTACTGTTTTTCTTTCTAAATCATATTTTTGATTGTTTGATTAGGTTATCAAGATGGTTGATAAGAGTGCAAAAGTTGTGCCTGCTGGAGTCGATGGTAGAAGCTTAACCAAAAAGATGCTGACACTTTAGGAATACGAAACCAACTTGACAAAGCTGGCAGAAGAGGTATGTTCTTGGCAAGTTATATATGTACATATTTAAATCTTTTTAAGTGCTTTAAATAACTCAATCCTTCAATTGAAAGAAAGGAATTGAGTTCTCATCTTAAGTTGGTTGCAAAAATGCAACTGTATTTAACTTGCGTTCAAGATGTAATTCAAGATGTAATTAAGGTATTATGTTTCTTTGTTCAGGATATGGACACTACAAAATGCAATCAAAAACCCATCTTTGATTAATAGTAATAATAGTCATGACGTACAACCACAAAACATCCGAATGAGCCACAAGCACCATCAACATTTCACATCGAGTTCCGGTGCAGGTTCTAGACCTGAAACTATGGATGCTCAAAATTACTAAAGATCATGCAAATCACTAATGTATTTATGCATGAAACTTTGTATTTTTGCTCAATCTGTGATCAAACATTTAACATCAGGTTTTGACAAAAAGCAAATATCATTGTGAAAACTTATTACTTAAAACCTCGCGCTACCGCCAAGCTGAAAAGAAGTTCGGTGGCCTTCGGTCCTTAACTAAGTTTCGATCAGATGTTTTTTTTATCATATGTTTTCAGACATCCCCTACGAATACCGAAAAAAAAACTCTCCGCGTTCCTTAAAACGCCCGCCCTTCGCCGCGGCGGAGTGCGAGCAACAAATCCTAGTATTAACAAAAGTCATGATATGTTACACACACAACATCTAAATATTATTTTTAAACTCTTATGACCAGTGTTTTACAAATAAAAATTTGAAATATGAAATACGGGTATTCTCCTTCTTATTCATTGTTTTTTTAAAGAAAATCATCTGGGAAAACTAGCCTGAAAGGTATTCTTCATCTTATTCATTATTTTTTAAAAACTTATTTGGTGTTTGTTTCATTAAGATGTTTTGGGTCTGAATCTGACTACCACATCTTACTTGTAAGAGTAGTCACAAAGTATGAATTTAAATGAAATAAAGTTGTTATTTTTTTATAATTGTCTGAATGATTTCAATTATTTTTTTTTAAGATATATATTAAATTATAAAAGCAACTACAATCCCTCAAACATAAAATAGCTTTTTACTATTATAAAGCCTTTGAAAGAGTTTTTTTACCATTGTATTCAAATGTTTGTGAATTGTTTTTGGAAAAACTTTGTATATACCAAGTCTTTGCTACAAGCCTCTTGCCTTTTAAATGTGTTATTCATTAAATGTCATCAATGCTTCAAGTCACTAAAAACTTAAAATATTCTGGATGCTCTAACAGTTTATGAGCTTGGGTATATTTAATGATAACAAAATTGCTTGATTTTGTGTGAATAATGATTATTATATATTTTTTTCATACATTAAACGATTACACTTGAACTTGAAAGTAAAAATCATTTGAAAAAAACACAACACACAAACAAGTCGATTATTTGGTGAAACTGGTCGAGTCATTGGTTACGGGTTCGATCCTTAGGTCAAACTGGCCGAGTCACCGGTTACGGGTTCGACGTCAAGCAATCGAATCATCGAGTCACGCGTTGGATCATCAGATCAATCTGGTTGAGCCACCAAGTTAGTCTGATCGAACCGCCGAATCAACGCAATCGAGTCTTTGTTCACCGATTCAGACAGTAAATCAACATGATCGAATAATCAAATTACTAGTTTAGCCATCAATCAAATTAAATTGTACATATGTGAAGTATATACTATAATTTATAACGTCTAAAATATACTCAAAAAAATTATAGGAAAATTCTTAAAGTCTAATAAGGCTTGTGTAATTGTATACCGCATACTCTAGTAAATTATAGAAAAATTGTTAAAGTCCCAATAACACTTTTCTTTCCTTTTGGTTAATGTTATTTCTCTCCTTTTGGTTATTTCAGTACTCAACTTTTTTAAGGGTGTCTATATTGATGCAGGCGGGCAGTTATTTGATGGCACCTTTAGGACCAGACCAAGTATGACCGTATATCTTGATGATGTTTGTTTTATTGAAAAATATGTGATGGGTTTTAAAGAACAAATTTAAAATGATAAGTTGTTAATTATGATATTTGATGTTGAAATATTGTTAGCGATTTTGATATGGTTGAGAAAACATGTTCTAAGTGTCTAGGAAAATTTACAAATGATAAGTTTTGAGAGTGTTTGAGATTGTTTATTTGTGAGTGAAAGAAAGCGCTTAGTTAGTATTAGTCCAAAGCTTGGCCAGAACCGCAATAGGTAGATAAAGGATTTATAGAATAGTTAATTATGTTTGAAAGACAGCTAGGATACAATGAGGCACAATAAGACTATGGTTATATAATTATTTAATCTTTGAAATATAGATGTAATGACTAAGATTATACAATTGGAATGTAGCACATTGAGATTATAGCAGATAGCAGTATTTTATGAGGGGTTAGAGTATTATCTTGATAAGCATTTGTATTTCAATCCATTACCATATGATGGCTCAAAAGGATGACTACGAACGAACACGTGGGTTGAACCCAAATGTGATGAAACCCGAGGAACATATTACGTGTATGTCCAAAGAAGTTAAGGCTCTTACTACAAAGTATGCTATGTTCCTTATACTGAATAATAATAGCATTTGTAAAGTTATGTTCAATGTATTACACATTTGTTGGTTACATTTTTGTAGACTTGGGTCCCCGGTAGTTATTTAGTCGAGTTTTGACAAAGCTAACAGGAGTTCATCAAGATCTTTCTAAGGGCTGGATTTAGCCGAAGGACTGAAGGTAATGTGTTGCATTACACTGATTCCGTTTGGAGTGTTTACAGAGTCATAGCTTATCAAGCTGGTGTTTATTTGCAGATGCTAATGAATAGCGTCGTATCCGAGCTACCAGCATTTAAACCATAATTTGTTCTTCAAGGTAGTCCTCGCATGCCTTTTACTATAATTAATTGAATTTTAGCGGCTTATGCGTGACCCTTTTTGTGATGATATGCCGGATTTTTAACTGATGTAACTTATATGAGGAAGTTTTAGGACCTGATCCAAAAGATTTTAGTGTCCCGATGGTCGGAAGACGTGTAGGAATTACTATTCTGCCCGTTCTTTTCCAGTTAAAGGAAGATCTCGATTTGAGTTTAAGAATTTTCCCTTTATAGTCACTTTTATCAACTTGATGGTTGAACCGCCGGAAGCCACAAACGCAATACAGAAAGTCAAGGTATGTAAATGCTCGATCTTTTTGCTTCTTTTTGTTTTTAGGTCTTTAGAGAGTTCATGTGACTTTGCGATTTTGTTTGCTATTCGTTTAGTATTACCAACGTATTTCACGCGAGCTTTACAGAAACTTCTTTATGTAGATAGATGGACAAGTCTTTGTTTGGTAGAAAACATCATAGACGGCGCAGATGAAGACGGTAAGCCATGGGTAACGGATAAGATAATTATTGTTCTTGAGATTGAAGTAGAATATTAGTTTGTTCATCCCCAATTTTATGTATATCCTGAAAGGGGTTCCATATATTTAGCTCGAACTGTGTAAGCAACAAGGCTCATGATTATGAAGCCCCTACTCGAGTTTAAATTGTTGCTATTCTAATATTTATCAGGTATGATACTATTAGCTATAGGTAACCTAGCATTATACTGGATATATGTGTCAATAACAGAGTTACTCTACATGTGGATATGATGCTGCAACAATTGTTCACCACGAAAACTTCAGCTACGGTCTCTAATAGTAGAATTTTATGTAGCACAAATGTTTTGTCATTAGTTTCTCAGGTTATTTTCGTATGATAATGAGTTGAAAATATTTTTCTTATGACATACGTAGTATTTATTTTCCCAAGCTCTGCCAAATGTAACGATATTTTCATACTTTCACCGTGCATAAGCAGGTTGCAAAAAGGAGGGCCTCACGGTAATACGTGAAATGTGATAGAATCTTACACTGGGAGTAGTGGTGAGGTTTTGCTCGACATATTTTTTTCTTATTTATAACGTAGGCGGTGATATTCCGGTAAAAAGATGCAACATTATATTCTCATAAGGTTCTAGGGGCTGTTTGGATCTGCACCTAAGAATTTATCATAATATACCATTAGGTAAAAGTATAATTAGTATATAATTGGCGTAAAAATGAGTTATAAAGAAACTGTAGGAGAGTGGATGTAAGGTTGGATGAGAATATGTTAAAGTTTCGTAGGATTAGAATTCGATATCTTTTTAGCCATATAGTAGAAGAAATTTATCGTATCACTTTAAAAGTAAAGAAATTTGGATGCATCATAATTACAAAATATGTGATAGTTTGGAAACACGTTTTATGTGTAATGCTAAGATTTTGTTAGGTTCAATTGTTGTTCTCGGTATCTTAACGAATTAATCTAGGTTCTATGTGTGACTCAGTCGTTCTTTGGTGGAACAAATATTTTTGGTTGTTTTTAAAATAAAAGTGCAGAACAATTAAAGTAAATGACTTTAAAGTAAATCTAAATATAATTTAAAGTAAATGGTGCAAGTATTTAAAAGCGTGACGAGAAATTAAAGGGCACTAAAAGTAAATAACGCAAACTGAAATCTAACTAAGGCAAACTTAAAACGCAACTAAAACTTAAAACTAAGGCAAGACTAAAATAAATCTAAAGCAATTAAACTTAAAGTGCTAGTAAGGAAAAAGGCGGGAAAAATAAATTTCGAAATTAAAAAGCAGAAAATTAAAAACTGAAATTATAGAACCTGAAAATCAGCTTATCCGAAATAATACCCTTATTCGGAATAAATGGCTTACTCGGAATATGTCACCTATCCGGAATAATCCTCTCTATTCGGAATATTGGTCTTGATTCGGAATTTTTCTTGATCCGGAATATTATTCCGAATAGAACACCTTACTCGGAATATGTCACTTATTCCGAATAGAAGCTCTCTATCCGGAATATTCTTGCTTATCCGGAATGTTCTGCCTATCCGGAATACCTTCTCTATCCGGAATATACTTGCTATTCGGAATGTTTGGCCTATCCGGAATATTCTGCCTATCCGGAATATTCTGCCTATCCAGAATATTCTGTCTATCCGGAATAATAGACTGATCCGGAACTTTTGGTTGATCCGGAATATTATTCCGAATAAAGCCTACTGATCCGGAATATCCAATATTCCAGATGAACAGACTTTGAAATCCTTCGTTCGGAATGTCTGGGAAGATCAGAACCAGGGAATACAGAAACAAACACCCCGAAGAACAAGGAAACACAGAACTATACGGATCTAATAAAAACTAAGCAAAATCAACCACAAGATTAAATCAAACTAGTGAATAAACATATATTAAGCATAAACAATCAATCCAAAACAATCAAACTAACAAAACTAACCACAATAATCAAAACCCACTTAATAAATTTGACAAAAACTCAAGAACATGAACATGAATAATAAACATATAAACCAAAGATTAAAGAAAGGTAGAATGAGAGATCAAACAATAAAGATAAATAATAACAAGAATTAAAAGAACACTTACTTGAAATTAAATGGTAATTAAGGTGCAAGACAAGTATTTAAATTTGACAAGTAAATAAATGACAAGGTAATTAAAAGTGGAAGAACTAATTGTCACTATTAGCCAACAAAAATGAAAAGATTAATCCTAATGACTATTTATAGGGGAGGATTAAGGGGTGCTTAGGAAGCTTCCTCCCCTCCTTCATTTCTTCTTAATTTCATGATTAAGTCCCTCAAGCCTTTAATCTTTATTTAATTGCACCATTAGTCCTTAAGCCTTTAATCTTCATTAAATCTTGGACTTTAATGACTTTTGACTCGGGATTTCTTTGAACTCGTCTTGTAATTCTTCAATAAATTAGACTTGAGTTCTTCGGCTTTAAGTAAACTTCCGTCTTTTAACTTTTTCTTCGATAAATCTTCAGAATTGGTCTTGGACTTCCGTTCTTTTTGCACTCTTGAATTCTTGACTTTGTCTTTCATCTTTTTCTTCAATAAAAGCCCGTGAATGCCCGTGTTTTCTCCACTTTTCACAATTTCGTCCTAAATCACAACAAAAACACAAACCACGCATAATTCTGACATAAAAGACATAAAATACACGTTTTGGCCCGGTTATTATTGTAATTAAGTGGTAAAAAGGATGGGTGTTTACACACCTATCAAATCCCCTACACTTGACCATTGCAATGTCCTCATGCAATGCATTACAAAGCACGTTTACACTTTTCATCATAATCAATCCATAGTGGCCTTTATTAAAGAGATAGAAAACTATAAACATTCAAAGTAAAGAAATCAAAAGCATACCTTGGGTTTTGGAAATGTCATGAATAATCATCATCCTCAAGTTTTCACTTTCTCCAAACCAAGCTTAAAAACGAGATCATTGTTATTATAAGTTAGTAAACTAACACGAACTCATATGGGCCAATTACTCACTTAGACTCCCTTATTCCTAGGGGTATCTCTTATATTTTATTATTGTCTTGAATGATCACGAGGATACATTGTTTGACTTATTTCGATAGTTTATTAGGCCGAAAATAAAGTGAACGATTTAATCAATAGTTAGCTAAAGGACAAAATCTTTTAAAACTGCTTCTCGGGACCTCAAAAAGTTCATATCTTGGCATAAATCGCTTCGCGATTTGAGACCTTTCTTGGACCGATATTTGGCAGCGAGTTCATACTTCAAACCTTGAGAGACATTCATGAAATAATGGTCTTCTCTTCATAATAGTAATTTCTTCACTTGAAGTTTTGAGAGATTCATACTTGGACCACGACTTCTTCATTTTTCTCCAATCTTAATTTTGGACTCTGATATACAACGACCCGCCTCCTTTTTGGACTTGGATCTATTCATCCTCATACCTTGTTAGGGCCTTTTTGGATAGACTTCTCCATGACTTTTGGGGAGTATTTGCTTTTCGTCGTGTGTCTCAATCCTTCATATTGATTTTCGATAAATGATTCTTCACATCACTTTGGATCTTTAGCAACAATATATAGCCCTCATGTCTTGTTAGGACCTTTTTGGACTCGCCAATCTTCGCATCCCGCTTCAATAAGTTATGCCTTGGCTATGAACTCTAATCCATACCGAGCAACTTTTAAACGATCTTGAGCTAGAAGCTAAGTAACTTTTCAAATCGTACAACCTTATTTATTGCAGATAAATTTATTAGCAAGCGATGGGAGAATAGGCTTATAATTAACTCACATAAATTCACGAAAGGATACCAAACTTATAATTGACTCTATCATCTCTTGTTTTCCACAGTTTAAAATCTCAAGGAATGAGACTCATGGATGCTTAGCCTATTAAATCAAAGTTTTGGGTTTTCGAGTCATCTATAGGATCTTGCAAACTCTTAGACTTTTTAAAGTTTAGAAATCACATTTTAAAGTTCCCTTGATAAACGACTCTCTAGGATCAATTATAGGAACTTGCGAAAAGTTCTTGTTCTTAACCCGTGAGAGTTAAGACTTTCGCGTTTTATAGCTCCCTAAATAAAAGGATAGCAAAACTTGACTTAAACACGTTAAGGATACTAGCTAGAGTAAACTTAGATAAGTAAATTCGGGTTGAGTCAAAAGATTCACAACGTTTGAAAATTAAAACCACTTTATTAAACATTTATTCTAATAAGGAAATAAAATAACTATACAAAAGGAAAAACTAATAGGCCAAAATAGATCAAAAATTTTGAAAAATGTCGAAAAATTGATTTTCCGGTTAAAATGAGGACAAAAACAAGGAAAAGACCACTTAACTTCGATAGAAGTCCCCCTACACTTAATATAAACATTGTCCTCAATGTTTAAGCATGTGAAAGTAAACTCCCCTACACTTAGGACATTGTGCACTTTGTTTAAATCTCGCTAAGGAAGAGACAACTAAGGAGATTCCTATTTTAATATTGAAAAATATAAAATAGTGAATCGAAAAGAGTTTAGGATAGAACCGGGAAAATGGAACACGGAATCACGGTTCGTCAAGAATCATCATGAGTGGATCATTGAGCGCTCGAATCCCTGATTAGGAGAAGAGAGGAAATAGCAAACCAAAGGGTCTCCCCTACACTTAGGATAAAGAAAGCTAAAAGATAGATGCATGGGTTGCCTCCCAAGAAGCGCTTGATTTTTGTTAACCGAGTCGTGAGCCTGACTCGAACTTGATCATCTTAGGAAGCAGCATGAAACATATCCACCGGGATCAAAAACATAGTTTTCGTCCATCAAATAGCACAAGCTTAAGGCGAACAAGGCAAGCCAAAGAAGAGTAGGCAAGGTTCCCTTAAGCAAAGATGGAGCACGGTGGGAGCAAGTATGGTGAGGTGCAAGCATGTCTTCAATAGGTCCAAAGATATTTCCTTTTATTTCATTAGGTGGATACTAAGATGGCTGAAGAATATCGATACCGGGGTCAAACACCTTTCCCTTAAGGGAAAATAGCACTCAGGCTCAGCAGAATGTGAAGAAGATCCGCGAAGAAGATGCACAACCTCGTCCTCAGAAGGTGGACAAAGAGGTGTTAAATCATATGTGCTGCGGATGGTGGTGTCGACCGGTTGCTTCTCCTTTGAAAGAATTTTCTTCAAATCCAAAGTAGGATCAAGACGATAATCTTCAAAGTCCAAAGGAGGTGCATCACTCTCATAAGGGAAGTAAGTATTAAGAAAAGTAGAGAAATCTTCCTCAAATGAGTAATCATCCAAAGTAGGATCAAGTGATGGCGGAGGATCTTCATCATGTGAAGAATCGCTCGAAAGAGTATCGACCTCATCAAAATCATCGTAAGTGGGTAGGTCGGGATACTCGGAGGTACAATCATCATAATCATCCGAATCTGAGCTAGAATCATCATCATAAGCATCAAAGATCGGTGGAGAATCATAAATGGGAGAAGGTTCCACATTGGAGAGAGAATCATCCACATCCTCTTGACAAAGTGTATTATCAATACAAGACTCGAATAGAGGATTGTTGTAGATGACAAAATCATCGAGCACATTAATCATATTCACAGATTCTCGTCCAAAGGATTTGCTTGTAAGCTTCCCCATTTTAAAAACTTGTGAATCATTCCCGACTCTTAAGATTAACTCGCCTTCGGCAACATCAACTAAAGCTCGTCCGGTCCTCAAGAATGTCCGACCAAGTATTAAAGGAATACGAGGGTCCATTTCATAATCAACAACGACAAAGTCGACCGGGAAAGTAAATGTGCCAACTTTAATGAACACATCTTCGGCTATACCAACGGGGTAAGCGAGAGTGCGATTTGCAAGTTCGAGAGTCATCTTCGTTGGAGTAAGGTCGGGTAATGATAGTGTTTTCCAAACACTCAAAGGCATAAGATTAATACTGGCCCCGAGATCAGCTAGGGCAGTAAATTCTTCGGTTTTGTTAAAAATGCAAGGCAACACAAAACGACCGGGATCTCCAAGCTTTTCCGGAAGTTCTTTAAGAATAACTGCAGAACAGTTTTCATTTAAGCGTGTGTTGGCGAGCTCAATCAGCTTCTCCTTCTTGTTAAGCAACTCCTTAAATTCTTTAACAAATTTCGGCATGTGGACAAGTGCTTCAACAAGGCTAATGTTGATGTTCATTTGAGAGAGCATCTTCACATAGCTCGTCACTTGAGAGTCATCCTTGGTTAGCATTTTGGTTTTGCCTAAGCGTGAAGGATAAGGGATATTGGGTTTGGGTGGAGAAGGTGCAGGTGTAGTAGGTAAAGGTTGAGATGTTGAAGGGTCCTTCCTAGATACATCGTCATGACGAGGCGGAGACGGTAATGGTGCACTAATACTAGGTGTAGGAGGAGTAGGGATAAATGGTGGTGGAGGAGGTGTAGATGATGGGGGCGAGATAGGTGGATCGACAATGGTAATTCCACTACGGGTAGTAATAGCACTCACATTTGCTCGCGGATTGGTGACGGTGTTTGAAGGTAGAGAACTCGAAGAAGAAGGTTGAGCGACGAGCAAGAAACTAGCAAGCATATTCTTCAAATCATTTGTTTGATTTCTGAAGGAGGATTGGATATTATCTCGAAGCTCGGATCTAAGGTCATTTCCTTGCTTGGTAATATCTCCTTTAAGATTGATAATTTGGCTCTGCAGATTCTTGATTTGCTCACCTTGGGTTCTCATTATGGCTTCAACATCGGGGTTAATGGGTGGGGTTTGTTGAGCGGGTGGGTGATAAGGTGTAGAAGCTCTTGGTGGGATTTAGTTGCTTCTATTGTAGTTGTTGGCGGGGTTTTGGTTTTGAGGAGAAAAACCGGGTGAAAGGTAGTTGTTTGATCGGTAACTCAGCAAATTTCTATCCCCTTGAGGTCGAGCTTGGTAATTTTCCGGTGAATAATTACCATAAGCTGCATACACATTTTCCGGATTTCCTTGTGTAGAAGGACAATCGGTGTATGAGTGTGGACCGCCGCATGTTTCACAAGGATTAGCAACCGCTTTAACTTGTTGTTGTTGTTGGTTTGAAGCGAGAAGCAAGATACTTTTGCTCATTTCAGTCATCATGCGGGTGAGTTCGGTCATATCAGGGTTTGCTGAAGTAGAAGAAACATTGACTCTCGGGTTGTTCCTTGAAGAAGCGGAGGAATCCCAGTTTTTGTGGTGAGTAGTCATGTTCTCAATTAGCTCTCTACACTCCTCGGGTCTCCTTTTCATAAATGTGTCACCGGCGGCTGCATTAATCGTATCACGATCACGAAAAGTCAAACCGTTGTAGAAAGTATCTATTAAGGTCACAGGGAGCATGTTGTGGTTTGGACAACGATCAATCAAGACATTATATCTTTCCCAAGCATCAAAAAGAGATTCATCGAGTTCTTGCATGAAACCGTTGATTTGATTGTGAAGGCTCGTGACCATGTGATTGTAGAGTTTTTGTATACCCTTTAGGAAAAGAGTACCAAAATAGTGGTAAGCGTTAAGTGTCGGTTTAGGAAAACCGAGCACTAATGACCCTTATGAAGTTCAAGTTCGTTTTCCAAGGAGGCAAGTGCATTGTGTAATGAATTGATTTTCTTTGTGATTTTATTGTTATGAGAAGAGAAAATAGAAATGGGGTGAGAAGAGAATGACGATTACGAAGACGGATCGATCTAAGACGAAAAAGGTCGTTCACGTAAAACCGTAAAAAACTACAAAAAAAAAATTTAAACCTAAACCTAATTAAAACCTAAAAGTAAGTCTAAAATAATATAAATAAGAATAAAAATCGAATAAAAATATTTTAAAACCTTTTATTAATTAAATATTCAATTTTAAATGCTAATTAAAGCCCTAAAATTAAATATAATTAATCAAAATGTCCAAAATATTATTTTATTGAACTAATAAGTTACTTATATTATTTAAAGACTAAAAAGTATTTTTCCTAAATTTTAAAAACTATTTTTCTATTTTTAAAACACTAAAAACTATTTTTAAACTAAAATAATCATAAAAAAAATAAAATAATGCTAAAAATAATTTGACAATTTTAAAAATCCTAAATTACTCTAAAGAACAGTAGAAAAATGAAAAAGATTGAAAAATATAAAATTTTTCACTAAAAGACAAAAATAGTTTGAATTAAAACCCTAATTAAACTAAATTAATTCTAAGAAATAGATAAAAGGTGAACAGTAACAACTTTTTTAACTAAAAATCTTAAAATGTTTTTCTTAATCTATGAAAAATGTTAAAACTGAAAAATAGTTGTTTTTGTCACTAAAAGACAAAAGCAGAAATATTAAAAGTTAATTAAAATAGCTATTAATTGTAAAAAAATAGTAAATGAACAGTAATAAAAAATCTAATTAAACTGAAAAATCACAAATTAAATTAGAAAAATAACAAAACTTGTTTCAAGAACTAATTCTAATTTTAGTCCACAAAAGACAAAAAAATCAAGAATCTGATAGCGACATGTCAAAGGCTTTTGACTTTATGTAAAGCAGTGGTAACTTGTGTATTAGCAGGGGAAACTTTTTTCCCACTGATAGTGTAAAATTCAGGGCAGTTGACCTTTGAGCTTAGGAAAGCTCTTTTTTGAGCTTTTCTTTGGACAACAAGGCACTCCCACAACCAGTTGGGTTGTGGGAAGTCAAAAGCAACACAAAAATCAGCAAGTCACTTCACAAAAATCAACACAAAATGCTCAAGAGGGTGACTGTTTAGGCTATTGTAGGTCTGTGAGCAGTTACTGATTTTACTTGCACAAAAGGTGAGATTCAAGTGCTCAAATCTTGCATATAAGTTCACCAATGCACACACAACCAATTCAAAACCCTACTTAGACCCTACCTCTAACAGATACCAAGATTTGAGGCACAAATTCACTCAAAAATAAGCAGAAAAGTGGATTACTGGTTTTGACTGTTTTTACCAAACAAATAGCATACAAACTTGTTTTGAACTCCACAAAACTAATTAAGAACAATACACCTATACTTAACAAACCAAAGAGAGTGAGTGTGATAGGTTTTTAACAGCTTTATAAACCTTTAAGCCCCTTAAATCCCTAATCCCAAACACCCCTTAATTACTGAAAATCAACTTTTTCAAACCAAATGAGATCAAAACTTCTACCAACTTAATCCTAATCACCTCTAACATGCATACAAGCACTAGTGAGCATAATCAAACCAATAAACAGTCACTTAAACAACTTTCATACAAAATCACATAAATCACAATTTTCACAATTTTCTGAAAAAACTCAAACAAGGAACAAGAGTGTTACCTTGTGGGACCCACATCCAGGCCCCACTAAGGCTGCTATGCCTTCTCCTTACAAGCTGGGGCTTGTGCTGAACTAAATGAGCTTCTTATGTAGAGGTTGCTTGGTACAAAAAATGAAAAGAGATGGATAAAAAATGGGAGCTTATCTCCTTCTTGTTTCCTGCACACCACAACAAACAAGCAACAAATATCCAAGTATCAAAATGCCATAAGCTTGTAGCTTATGGCTTTTGATACAGTAAACTTAGTACAAAAAATGGTAAAAACTGATTTTTTCCTTCAAAAATCTTTTTGAGACCTTAAAACAACAAGCCTTGAAATTTTGAACACGTTTTAAACAAGAAATCAACCTCAGAAAAACAAGAACACCAATCCACTTTCACTTCTTAATATTCTTGGATTTCTAAAAATATCAAACCTTTTCAAAACCTTTTTTTGAAAACTCAAAACACAAAGTGTTTACACAATATAAATGGAACTCAGAATTCTAGTTCAAAACATTTACCAACTTTTAATTTATAAAAAGGAATTACATTTACAAACAAATACCAACTTTTATATTGATTAAAAGGAATTACAAGGTTTAGCTAAAAAATTCTGGAACAAGGGTTCATCCACAGCTTGGAGACTCCTTATATAGTGAATAAGAGAACATTCTAGGTTACAAAACCCTAGCAACTAAAATTCCATAAAAGCCCTTGGACGATTTTTGAATTTTCAGTCAAAGTGGTTCCATGTGAAGGATGTTGACATGCCAGCTGTTGCTTTTGATCTTGGACCCTTCATTTGGTGTGGAGGACAAGTGAAAACTTATGAGACGTTGATGTGGTCTCCTTTTTGGGGTTTGGGGAAAGTGACATGAGCAGGGGACCCCTGGGGAATCACATGGGGTGTTGTCGGTTTTGTTTTGGGGTGTGGGATGGGTTTAAGTTGGGGTAAATTAGCAATCTGGAAGGTTTGGGCAAAAAACCCTTTGTTTTGTGCTTAATCGAACCTGGGCATAATTAGGGTTTATGGGGGATGGAGGGGGTGATTTAATCTGTTTTGGGGGTAATTTTATTTAAATTGGGTGTTTAGAGGGAAAGAGATTAGTTAATAAACTAATCTGGTTTGGCTGGGTGGGAATCATACGTGGAGGATGAGGTGGAAGGTGAGGGTGAGGTGTCAGTTTATGAGTGGGTGTGTGAGTTTGGTTGTCTGGCAAATATGGTCCCTGGATTCCCATGTTTTGTTCACTTTGTAAAAACCAGCCACAACTTCTAATGCCTTTGTTAACAAGTTTGCATCACTTGTCAAATTTGGCACAACCTTTTCTCAAACTTTAAACAAGGACCATTAATGCATATTTTGGATTCTTCAAGGGCAAAACTTGTATATTCTTGAAATATTAGGGACCCTTATGTAATATGTGAGATTCACAAGGGTTTAATATGACAAGTCTTCAATAGTAGAGGGACTAAACTTGACATTCTTCAATTCTTCAAGGTCATTTTTGGAAATTCCAGATTTGGGTCCGGTTCATTGTGCGCCTTCTTTTCCCGTGTTCGTTTTTGATTGATTCTTGTGATCTTTTTGCCATTTCCTCAATATCCTTACCTAAAATACACAAGCAACAAACACGAGCATATATTTGGCATATTTAATGATATTTAATGCATTTTAAGCCCGATTTGGACGATGAGACTATGTATAAAAGCAGTCTCATCACTCCCCCATACTAAACCATTGTCGTGCCCTCACGCAATGCTAGAATAAAGTATCGTAGCACCTCCAAAATTCATTTTTATTCACTTTATTGAATGATAAACTAGCTACACTACTACTATTACTACTACTTGCGTTTTAGACATAATGTATGATTTTCATCGTAAAATGGGACGTTTAGGTTCATAGAATAAGAACACGTTAATGCTTCGTTAGAAATAATTTCATCGTCCTCGATTTTCACCCTAATTCCATGCCAAGCGTGCAACGAGATCATTGTCATTATAAGTTAGTAATGCTAACACTACTCATATGCCCTAATCACGTACTTATTCTCCCATTATTCCTAAGTTGTATCTCTTATATTTTATTATGTATTGAATGTTTCATGAGGATACATTGTTTGACTTATGCGATAATAGAGATTTAGGTCTAAAAATAGAGTCCTAACGATGTAACTAAGACCATCAAATCAATAACCCCTCCTAATAGACAACGATGTCAAAAAATTAAGTTGACAAGAAGAATCGATAAACACGGTTTTATAACGGTTTTGAACATGAGACTTATTACCAAGACTTTTATACGCCCCCTAACGGAAGGGCCTTATTATCTTTGCTTTACCTCCATCTTTTATTCAACTTCGCCATGAAGCTTTTATTATGACTTCGGTCTTGCCTTGCCTTTTATTATCCGCCTCATCGGTGGTTTTATTAGCCAAAGACGTATATCCTCACTCTAAAGCGAATTTTGGATCTTTAAAGCTTCGAAGATTAAGGCTTGATTCACTTTCAATTTTGCATAGATTTTTCGGCCTTGTGGGGCTTCAAATTGTTTGCTAGATTTAGGTGAGCACTTGAAATCTTATTATTGGGTGAAGCTTTCGATTATTAGGGTGCCAATACTTCAAAACCGTGACGCTGGCGATACCTTAATGTCTTCCCAATTTAATTACACGGAAGCTACTAGAAAAGACTAGAAACCCAACAATCCTAACTAAACCGCTAAGTCAATATTTATTAAGCAAAAAATATTTACAAACGAAGGGAGAATAAGCAAACAACGAGAACACATGAGTTTTTGAAAGAATACGAGTACTCTACCTTTAGCATAGTAACTTATAATTAACTCTATCATTTCTCGTCCTCATTTAAGAGACTTAGCCTAATGTGTAGTTAAGGAATCAAAGCTAAGTGCTCAACACGCACGGTCGAGTCAAAATTACTCTTATTCTCACCATCGGAAAACCTACATTCGTGTCTTCAAACACTTATAAAACATGAGAAATTTTTTAAAATTTGGCCATTTTTAGCCTTATTTTGCAACAAAACGATAACAAAAAGATAAACTTTGGAAAGCGTGAAGGTTTGGCAAGGCAAGTATCTATTCACCCCCCCATACTAAAGTTAAAAATTGTCCTCAATGTTTCGAGTCTAGGGGTGCAAACACCCCCATACTAGAGACGTAGTCGAATGCCTAATCTAGCATGGAAAGGGTGTAACCAATAAATTAATAGCCGTTTATGAAGTGTGCTAATAACCTAAGGTTATAACATCAAAGGATATATCATTTGGATATTGAGAAATGTCTCCAAAGCAAACGATCGAGTGCTCCCATAGAACGAACACGAGAGGCTCCAATCATGAAGATCATGATCTAAAAACCACAATGCACAAACAACCACGGAACAAAGGTTGAAGGGCACAAATCCCCTCACATTAAACTAATTAGAAAGCAATAATATGTACATGGATAAGCATGGGTTTCCCCCACGAGGCACCTTGTTTTTGATAACCGAGTCAAAAGCTCAACTCGAATCCCCATAAATGTGATCATTTAGGGATTATCTTGGTATGGTCAATTTTTGGTGGGGCTTACATGATAAACAAGGCCCAAAAACAACCGGTATTAAGGACTAAGTCCTTTGATGGTGCAAAATAATGGGATCGAAGATGGCGTTCTCATTTTCATTGGAAAAACAAATCAATCCCACTTCATCGTGTGTCAACAAAAACCCAAAGGGTTTCAAGAAAATAGATGAGAAGAAATAGAAGGGTGGGACAATGGGTAAGTCATAAAAACATTGAGCTACTCGAGGTAGACTCACACCAATCAAATAGAAAGATTTTCCATTTATTGCATCGGTGGAAGACCGAGATATCCCTTTATAAGCAATTCCGGGATCAAATATCTCGTCCTCGGTGGAGAAAGGGAAGGGAACATAAGGGGCTTCCCCCACACTAAGTCCACACAAAGCATCGTCAAAAGGAGAAGACGAGCTTGTAGCACTCAAAACACGTGGTGATGACGGAGTTAGAGTTGTAGAAAAATCTTTTAAATTCAATTCAAAATCTTTCCCTTTTTCATCTTTTAAACTCTCCTTATGAAAACCCGACTCAATTATGTCGAAAATATTTGGTGTTTCTAAAGCAATGTTAGTCACACTAAAAATTCTCACATTTGAAAACCGTTTTGGTAAAGGTGGTGGTAAGTTCTCAAAACGTTTGTCAACAAAGAAAACTTCCCCATTTGGGTCAACATATTCATCATCCGAAGAATCATTCGTGATTGGAAGCGTAGGCTTAACACTCTTAACCTCCACCGGCGGAGGGGACGGAAAATCGTTTTTATCAACAACTTCTAAAACTCTTTTTGAAATCTTTTTACAAGTGTTTTTGATGGGACTAACATTGTTCAAAGACGTGATAGAATACACATGAGAAAGTGTGGAGTTTTGAGTTGCATTAATGACGAGTTCTTCCTCATTGAAACGAAGAGTGATTTTCCTAGCATGCGCATCGATAAGTGCTCTCGAGGTATCCAAAAATGATCGACATAAAATTAGAGGAACTTTAGGATCGATAGGGATGTCAACAACAATAAAGTCTAGGGGATAGTAGAACTTTCCAACTTTCACGAAGACGTCCTCGGCTACTCCACAAGCTAGAATCGTAGAATGATCGGCCATCTCGATTGACATTCTTGAAGGAGTGAGATTGGGAAGATTGAGCGACTTAAAAATCTCAAGAGGCATCAAATTAATACTAGCACCAAGATCGGCCAAGGCGTATCATTCTTCCATGTCTTGTATAGCACATGGGATTAAAAACTTGCCGGGATCACCGACTTTTTGAGGTATGCGGCTAAGAAAAACCGAAGAACAACTAGACGATTTTTGCAATTTCTCTTTGTTATTCAACATACTTTTGAAGTTCGCGACAAATCGAGGCATCATGACCAAGGCGTCGGCAAAACTTATATTGAAATGCAAGTCACGAAACATTTTCATAAAAAGTTCAAATTGATAATTATTTCGTTCTTGTGCCTTTTCCTTGTCTCGTCTTGAAGGGTAGGGTAAGGGTGGTGTGGGTTGGGGCATAGGCATAGGCCTTGGAATCTCGGGTTCCATGATTGGTATTGGTTCAACCGTAGGTGTGGTTTGAGCGGTACTTCGTGGGCTTGGAATGTGCTCCTTTTCTACCACCACCTCGGGTTCTTTCTCTTTTTCCTTCTCCATAGAAGTACTTGGACGAGGAATGGGTTCTTTGAAAGTTTTACCACTACGAGTAGTAATAACCTTCAATTCTCCTTTCGGGTTCACGATGGTATCACTAGGAAGACCACCCGAAGAAGAGGGTTTACACATGATAGCTTCAAACATTTTTCCCATTCGGTCTTCAAACTTAGATTGCCTAGCATCCGCTTTTAACAACTCTTGCTTAATATCATGTTGACCTTGCTCCATTTTTTGTTGATTTTGTTGGAGTCGTTGAACATTTCCTTCCATTTTATTAGCATGAGTTTTAAGTTCATTAGCAAGTTCGTTTTTAAGCTCGTTTTTCAACTCGGATCTTAAGCTAACCATTTCACGTTGCATATTATCAAACTTAGCATCGTTTGCTTTAGAATAATTCAAAAACTCTCCTTGAAGATTTTTGGTGTGATCATTTTGAAAACCTTGTGTGGTAGTTTGAAAATCACGGTTTTGGTTTTGGTTAGAAATTTGCCCATTTCCACTTTGATAATTACCCTTGTTGTAGTTACGTTGATTGCCTTGATAATTACTACCTTGATTGTTGTTTCGATAGTTATTAGCATTTTGATTTGGTGGGGCTTGATTTTGGCGGGAACCTTGACCGTGTTGGTTATAAGTTCCCGTGGCTACATAAGCACTCGAAGTGTTACCATCCGCGGTAATGCACTCGGAAAGATCATGAGCTCACCACAAGACAAACAACTCTTAGAAACCGCTTTAACCGAAGCGGAATTTGAAGCTTCTTGAGCTTTCCAATGGGACATAAGGTTATCAAATCTATCAAAAAACCGATTTTCTTCATTTGCTTCATCATGTAAGGCATTAATGCTACGAGACGATGACGAGCCCAATTTGGCAACACTCGGTGTGTTACGAGGGCTCTAAACCTTAGACCTATTCTCAATTATGACCAAAGCTTCCTCAACCGTTTTACACAAAAAATTACCACCCTCGGCGGCATTTAAATAATCTCTTTCATGATCATTAAGTCTATTGTAAAACGTGTCAATTTGGTGCAAGTCGGAAAAACCGTGATGAGGACATTCATGTAACATCTCCTTAAACCTATTCCAAGCCGTTGAAAAACTTTCATTACACTCTTGTGAAAACTTTGAAATCTCGTTTCAAGTGCGTAGTCTTAGAGGGCGGAAAAAATTGGTTCACAAATTTTGAAACGAGATCCTTCCACGTCAATATAGAATTGGGTGGCTCTTTCTCTAACCAAATTTTAGCGGGCCCCGCTAAGGAATACGGAAAAAGCATCATCTTAATCGAGTCATTCGAGACATCCTTAAATTTGCAAGTGGCGGTAAGACGATTGAATTGGCGGATATGGTTGTGGGGATTGTCCTTCTCATCACCACGGAATTTGTTGTTTTGGATCATCGACAACAAACCCGTTTTCACCTCAAAATTATCCGCAAGGATAGCGGGAATCACAATAGCTTCTCTATAACCCTCGGTGGGTGCTTGAAGTAACTCCATCATAGTTCGATTCACCATGGTTGGTGCTTCTCTTACAATGGGTTCGTCAATAGGAGACTCCTCACTAGAATGATTTGGAGTGGGAGTTTTGTTCACGTTTTGCTTGATTACGAGTTAGCATAAACGTCACGTACAACGAGGGGACGAGCAAAGAAGATTCTTTTTAGTGTTTTTAACTTTTTCAATTTTTTTTTTGAATTTTTGATTGTTTTTACTTTTTTTTGGATTTGGAATGTATTAAGTAGACAATAATCTACAAATCTCCTCCTTAATCAAATCTCTTGATTAAAGAAGCCTCAAGGAATGAAAACGATCACCTGAAGTGAACGCCTTCGATGACTTTAGAACGTTGGTGGAACACCAAAACGTTCAAGAGGGTTTAATCAAATGAAACCAAGAAAATATATATGATATGTAATAATACTTTAGGCGGCAAAACCCTCGATTAGCTCTCAAAATCAAATACTCACAAGCAAGCGGGGAAACGAGGCGGCGCGAAGCACTTAAGAGCCTTTTTGCTTAGGATATATTTTATAATATCCGCCTTATACCCACCTTATAGTTTGTATTTTCAAAATCGAGCTTCACGAAAGTATTTATCTATTTTTGCCTTTTTCTTTGGTTTGAGATTCGAATACAATGATTGGGTAATGACCTCCCAAGTCAAGGTTGTGATTTCTCACGTATTTGGAGTACTTGTGAATTTATTTTTATATGTATACAATATATTAATAATATTCACAAAAAACGAAAAACCGATAATACGTATTAGTAGAGTGCTACTAATACAAATACTTATTATGGCTATATAAAAACAACAATTGTTCAAATCAAAACACAACACGCATCACCGGCAGCGGCGCCAAAATGATTGTAGAGTTTTTGTATACCCTTTAGGAAAAGAGTACCAAAATAGTGGTAAGCGTTAAGTGTCGGTTTAGGAAAACCGAGCACTAATGACCCTTATGAAGTTCAAGTTCGTTTCCCAAGGAGGCAAGTGCGTTGTGTAATGAATTGATTTTCTTTGTGATTTTATTGTTATGAGACTTGCTTTAGGAAAAACAAGCACCTAAAATATAGGGGAAGTAAGCACGACGATTTAGGAAAACCGTGTGTAAATGACCCTTATAAGAGTGAGTTCGTTCTCAAGGAGGCTAGTGCGTTGTGTAATGAATTGATATTGATTTGTGATTATATTGAGAAGAAGAAAATAAGAAATGGGGTGAGAAGAGAATGACGGTTACGAAGACGGATCGATCTAAGACGAAAAAGGTCGTTCACGTAAAACCGTAAAAAACTACAAAATAAAAGTTTTAAACCTAAAACTAATTAAAATCTAAAAGTAAGTCTAAAATAATATAAATAAGAATAAAACTCCAATAAAAATATTTTAAAACATTTTATTAATTAAATATTCAATTTTAAATGCTAATTAAAGCCCTAAAATTAAATATAATTAATCAAAATGTCCAAAATATTATTTTATTGAACTAATAAGTTACTTATATTATTTAAAGACTAAAAAGTATTTTTCCTAAATTTTAAAAACTATTTTTCTATTTTTAAAACACTAAAAACTATTTTTAAACTAAAATTATCATAAAAAAAATAAAATAATGCTAAAAATAATTTGACAATTTTAAAAATCCTAAATTACTCTAAAAAACAGTAGAAAAATGAAAAAGATTGAAAAATATAAAATTTTTCAATAAAAGACAAAAACAGTTTGAATTAAAACCCTAATTAAACTAAATTAATTCTAAAAAATAGATAAAAGGTGAACAGTAACAACTTTTTTAACTAAAAATCTTAAAATGTTTTTCTTAATCTATGAAAAATGTTAAACTGAAAAATAGTTGTTTTTGTCACTAAAAGACAAAAGCAGAAATATTAAAAGTTAATTAAAATAGCTATTAATTGTAAAAAAAAGTAAATGAACAGTAATAAAAAATCTAATTAAACTGAAAAATCACAAATTAAATTAGAAAAAGAACAAAACTTGTTTCAAGACCTAATTCTAATTTTAGTCCACAAAAGACAAAAAATCAAGAATCTGATAGCGACATGTCAAAGGCTTTTGTCTTTATGTAAAGCAGTGGTAACTTGTGTATTAGCAGGGGAAACTTTTTCCCACTGATAGTGTAAAATTCAGGTCAGTTGACCTTTGAGCTTAGGAAAGCTCTTTTTTGAGCTTTTCTTTGGATAACAAGGCACTCCCACAACCAGTTGGGTTGTGGGAAGTCAAAAGCAACACAAAAATCAGCAAGTCACTTCACAAAAATCAACACAAAATGCTCAAGAGGGTGACTGTTTAGGCTAATGTAGGTCTGTGAGCAGTTACTGATTTTACTTGCACAAAAGGTGAGATTCAAGTGCTCAAATCTTGCATATAAGTTCACACACACAACCAATTCAAAACCCTACTTAGACCCTACCTCTAACAGATACCAAGATTTGAGGCACAAATTCACTCAAAAATAAGCAGAAAAGTGGATTACTGGTTTTGACTGTTTTTACCAAACAAATAGCATACAAACTTGTTTTGAACTCCACAAAACTAATTAAGAACAATACACCTATACTTAACAAACCAAAGAGAGTGAGTGTGATAGGTTTTTAACAGCTTTATAAACCTTTAAGCCCCTTAAATCCCTAATCCCAAACACCCCTTAATTATTGAAAATCAACTTTTTCAAACCAAATGAGATCAAAACTTCTACCAACTTAATCCTAATCACCTCTAACATGCATACAAGCACTAGTGAGCATAATCAAACCAATAAACAGTCACTTAAACAACTTTCATACAAAATCACATAAATCACAATTTTCACAATTTTCTGAAAACTCAAACAAGGAACAAGAGTGTTACCTTGTGGGACCCACATCCAGGCCCCACTAAGGCTGCTATGCCTTCTCCTTACAAGCTGGGGCTTGTGCTGAACTAAATGAGCTTCTTATGTAGAGGTTGCTTGGTACAAAAAATGAAAAGAGATGGATAAAAAATGGGAGCTTATCTCCTTCTTGTTTCCTGCACACCACAACAAACAAGCAACAAATATCCAAGTATCAAAATGCCATAAGCTTGTAGCTTATGGCTTTTGATACAGTAAACTTAGTACAAAAAATGGTAAAAACTGATTTTTTTCCTTCAAAAATCTTTTTGAGACCTTAAAACAACAAGCCTTGAAATTTTGAACACGTTTTAAACAAGAAATCAACCTCAGAAAAACAAGAACACCAATCCACTTTCACTTCTTAATATTCTTGGATTTCTGAAAATATCAAACCTTTTTAAAACCTTTTTTTGAAAACTCAAAACACAAAGTGTTTACACAATATAAATGGAACTCGGAATTCTAGCTCAAAACATTTACCAACTTTTAATTTATAAAAAGGAATTACATTTACAAACAAATACCAACTTTTATATTGATTAAAAAGGAATTATAAGGTTTAGCTAAAAAATTCTGGAACAAGGGTTCATCCACAGCTTGTAGACTCGTTATATAGTGAATAAGAGAACATTCTAGGTTACAAAACCCTAGCAACTAAAATTCCATAAAAGCCCTTGGACGATTTTTGAATTTTCAATCAAAGTGGTTCCATGTGAAGGATGTTGACATGCCAGCTGTTGCTTTTGATCTTGGACCCTTCATTTGGTGTGGAGGACAAGTGAAAACTTATGGGACGTTGATGTGGTCTCCTTTTTGGGGTTTGGGGAAAGTGACATGAGCAGGGGACCCCTGGGGAATCACATGGGGTGTTGTGGGTTTTGTTTTGGGGTGTGGGATGGGTTTGAGTTGGGGTAAATTAGCAATCTGGAAGGTTTGGGCAAAAACCCCTTTGTTTTGTGCTTAATCGAACCTGGGCATAATTAGGGTTTATGGGGGATGGAGGAGGTGATTTAATCTGTTTTGGGGGTAATTTTATTTAAATTGGGTGTTTAGAGGGAAAGAGATTAGTTAATAAACTAATCTGGTTTGGCTGGGTGGGAATCATACGTGGAGGATGAGGTGGAAGGTGAGGGTGAGGTGTCAGTTTATGAGTGGGTGTGTGAGTTTGGTTGTTTGGCAAATATGGTCCCTGGATTCCCATGTTTTGTTCACTTTGTAAAAACCAGCCACAACTTCTAATTCCTTTGTTAACAAGTTTGCATCACTTGTCAAATTTGGCACAACCTTTTCTCAAACTTTAAACAAGGACCATTAATGCATATTTTGGATTCTTCAAGGGCAAAACTTGTATATTCTTGAAATATTAGGGACCCTTATGAAATATGTGAGATTCACAAGGGTTTAATATGACAAGTCTTCAATAGTAGAGGGACCAAACTTGACATTCTTCAATTCTTCAAGGTCATTTTTAGAAATTCCAGATTCGGGTCCGGTTCATTGTGCGGATTCTTTTCCCGTGTTCGTTTTTGATTGATTCTTATGATATTTTTGCCATTTCCTCAATATCCTTACCTAAAATACACAAGCAACAAACACGAGCATATATTTGGCATATTTAATGATATTTAATACATTTTAAGCCCGATTTGGACGATGAGACTATGTATAAAAGCAGTCTCATCACCATGGATGGTGGAAAGTAGCGCGACAAAAAGCGTTGAGTCATGTCATCCCAAGTATGAATTGAATTCTTCGAGAGACGATCAAACCATTTCTCAGCATGATGTGATAAAGTATGTGGGAAGAGTTGAAGGCGAAGTTCATCCATTGTGGCACCGGGGCACTTCATGCTTTGAGTTATTGTAATGAACTTGTCGAGGTGTTTGTTGGCATCATCATCAGGCAATCCACGGAATAGGTTAGTTTGCACTTGCTGAATCATGTGGTGCTTCAACGAAAACTCCGGAGCGTTGATTTGCATCGGCGCAATCGGTCCTCCTCGTCCAAACATGGTAGGTTGACAAAGTTCCTCCATTGTCCCAAGATCGGGCTGTGGAAGAACATTGTTGTTATTGTTGAGGTGCGGTGGATTATTGTTGTTGTTAACACCTGACATACTTAAATCTTCTCGAGTCTCGGGCTCTTGATAATTAGAAGATTTAGTACGCATACACCTACAAAGACAAAAGAAAACAATACCAAACACAAAGACAATATATATACACAATAAAAATAAAATCTTTTTGGAGTTTTGAAATTTTTAATTTTTATGGATTTTTAACAATTTTTAATTTTTTTTGGTTTTTTGAATTTTTTAAGCAAGAAAATAACGCTCACGAATGAACGGATCCCAAAAAGCAACGCGTCTCTCACAAAAAACTGTTAATCTTTATGAAAAGAGCCGGCAGCGGTGCCATTTTAATGCTAAGATTTTGCTAGGTTCAATTGTTGTTCTCGGTATCTTAACGAATTAAAGTAAATCTAAATCTAATTTAAAGTAAATGGTGCAAGTATTTAAAAGCGTGACGAGAAATTAAAGGGCACTAAAAGTAAATAACGCAAACTTAAATCTAACTAAGGCAAACTTAAAACGCAACTAAAACTTAAAACTAAGGCAAGGCTAAAATACATCTAAGGCAATTAAACTTAAAGTGCGAGTAAGGAAAAAGGCGGGAAAAATAAAGCTCGAAATTAAAAAGCAGAAAATTAAAAACTGAAATTAAAGAACCTGAAAATCAGCTTATCCGGAATAATACCCTTATTCGGAATAAATGGCTTACTCGGAATATGTCACCTATCCGGAATAATCCTCTCTATTCGGAATATTGGTCTTGATTCAGAATGTTTCTTGATCCGGAATATTATTCCGAATAGAACACCTTACTCGGAATATGTCACTTATTCCGAATAGAAGCTCTCTATCCGGAATATTCTTGCTTATCCGGAATGTTCTGCCTATCCGGAATACCTTCTCTATCCGGAATATACTTGCTATTCAGAATGTTTGGCCTATCCGGAATATTCTGCCTATCCGGAATATTCTGCCTATCCATAATATTCTGCCTATCCGGAATAATAGATTGATCCGGAACTTTTGGTTGATCCGGAATATTATTCCGAAAAAGCCTACTGATCCAGAATATCCAATATTCCGGATGAACAGACTTTGAAATTCTTCGTTCGGAATGTCTCGGAAGATCAGAACCTGGGAATACAGAAACAAACACCCCGAAGAACAAGGAAACACAGAACTATACGGATCTAATAAAAACTAAGCAAAATCAACCACAAGATTAAATCAAACTAGTGAATAAACATCTATTAAGCATAGACAATTAATCCAAAACAATCAAACTAACAAAACTAACCACAATAATCAAAACCCACTTAATAAATTTGACAAAAACTCAAGAACATGAACATGAATAATAAACATATAAACCAAAGATTAAAGAAAGGTAGAATGAGAGATCAAACAATAAAGATAAATGATAACAAGAATTAAAAGAACACTTACTTGAAATTAAATGGTAATTAAAGTGCAAGACAAGTATTTAAATTTGACAAGTAAATAAATGACAAGGTAATTAAAAGTGGAAGAACTAATTGTCACTATTAGCCAACAAAAATGAAAAGATTAATCCTAATAACTATTTATAGGTGATCGACGTCGAAGTACCGGTCAAAAATAAACCTAATTACCTTATATTAGATAGGGTAAATGGGTATCGATCCACGAGGACTATGTGGTTTTAGTTTAAGTTTTGAGGTGATCACTGATCAATAAAGGTGTTGGTTTTGAAATCTGACAACTAAAATACTTTTGATAATAAAAATGCTGATTAAAAATTAAAATAATTATTAAACTAATAGTAAAGCTAGAAAAATAAAATAAGATGTAAACAATTAAAAGAAAAATGCAATCCCTTCCAGCTCCTAATATTTATGGTTGATCACACTAATGGATTATTGAAACTTTTTAGAACCGATTACAAAGATTATATTGATTTAATATGAATGAATTAATGTCGGCATTTATTATGTTTATCAATGACTCGCAATAATAAATCTTATACTAACCCAACCAATAATTATGTTTTAACAATTTATTTAGGTACAACTTATGTTTATTATACGACCATCTTTTTTTTTAACTAAATAAAATAAGTATGAATCGTTAACTAACAATAAATTGTCTCACACAAATAATTAAACATAATATTAAGTCAATCAAAATAATTTATAAATAAATCATAAATCAATGTAATAAAAAATATGATAACCCAAAAGTAATGATCAAACCATAAATAAAGTTACCGGAAGAAATTACAACAAAATTAGCCGGACATCGTGATGTACCCGAGCCACAATACACTGTTCATTGTTTTTTTTCTTCTTGACAACTTACACCTCCCAAAAGAAGAGATCTTTTTTTTTTGTTATTGATGTCTTTTTTTTCTCCTTCGGCAGCCCCAATTTTTTTCACACCAACCAATCGTGAGTTTTTTTTATATATTCTACTCCCAGCCGTCTTTTGAAACTTCACTTTAATGGTTTTCTTGCCAAAGAATGAAATCTAATATATTCCTCCCTCCTTTTTCGTCAGATCCACCTTCTATCTTTTCTTTTATTCTTGCGATTAGTCGGTTATGGTGTTGGGCCGTTGGGTCCAAATGGGCCAAAAGTTTTTTTTTTTTTTATATCCTTTTGACATATAATAACTTTGGCCCAATAAAAATTAACCCAACACCAATAATTGCTCGAATGAAGCCCGGACAAATAAAAGATGACCGAAAATATTGCGACGCGCTCAAATCTTTTTCTTCAATATTCTTTCTTCATTTATCGGCGCTCACAATATCTTTTCTCCAAAAAATTAATTAAGTGTCCATTTTTATTCCACTTCGCTCGTAACCTAAATAATCACAAAACACATTAAAAGTACATGTATAACGAAAAATAAATATATAATTATACTAAATTAACATGCTATGAGGTGAATGCAAAATACACCAATCAGATCCCCTCGAACTTAACCTTTTACGTGTCCCAAGTAAAAATAAAATAAAAATATACAAGCATGTTAATTTCATAATTTTTAATCATACTATTGAAATTTCATCAAAAAGATCACATTCAACCTAATACACTAATAACCATCCTACATGACAAATAATCCAAAAATGATTACCAATATTTTTGTCCTTCTTAAACACTTAGCATAACCATTCCCATTGATTCCATTTACTTTATATTTCATATAATTAACCATGTGCCCAACGTACCTATTACACACCTATAATCAATATAAACATTAATCTAAAACAAGAGGTGAGAATATCGTACACCTTTTATAACGTTGGAGTTTTTATAGCATAAGAGCACATCATAAGCCATCATATTTTAGCTTACATACTTCCACTTTTTTTTCTCATCATTTTTTTTTCTTTTCACACATTTTTTTTTCTTTTTTCTTTCATTTTTTTTTCACTTTTTTTTTTCTTTCACATCACACATAAGCTCTATCTTTTTAGCCATTCGAGACCGTTTCTTATACAAGTCATCCCGAACGCTTTATACACTCCTTTTAAGGTTGATATAAAGACCAATTATTCAGAAAAATGAATATCTATCCTATAGGTGGATACTAAGATACATTGGCACATGAGAACCGGTTAATTAAGTCTGTTTAATTAAATGGGAACAGTTATACTTCGTGCCTACTGGTACATCACATGATAGAATTATCTACCACATAGTATAATTATACAATGCACTAAATTAAACTGATCTTCCTAATTTCATTACAACAATACAAGGATTGAGTTATTTCACCTAAAATTGTCTCAGCTAAGTGCAATACTATCCATCATAAAAATTGGCGTCTGACCCATGCTAACAACTAAAGTATCACCTTGCGCGGGTGACGAATCAGATAGGAAAGCCCAGCATATGACTACCACCAATAATTATGACAGTTCTCCAACTCTTTTCTAAGGCCACCGTGCGCGGGTGGCGAGCCGAATAAGATCAATTTCAAATGTCCTAACCCAACTATTACATTACTATTTTCATATTATTTATTTAAAATTTTTACTCGATCTAAGCAAAGGTAAGTAGAGGGAATTCAACCGGCGTGGTTTGATCATCTAATTATACATATGCCTAACTACATGCAAACAATCAAATCAATTTAATAACCAAATTATACAATGGAATCGGGTGCACCTGATAATTATGGCCAAATCTTCTAGCTTGCTCCAATAAATCATCCACAAGCTAATCTTCAGAATCTGCAAACACTCAACAAACATATATGTAGAAGAAACTTCCACATCTAATTAGCACAAGAATCTTATAATGTGATGTAAAATTTTAAAAATTTTCAATTTTTCCCAAAAATCACATTTTAACCCATTTTGACCAAAATTTCACACAAAAACATGTAACACATGTGCCAACCCCCCCCCCCCCCCCCCCCCTCAACTTAAAGCATTGCATTGTCCCTAATGCAAAAACTTTAAATTGAAATTTTGTATAAAAATCAATTTGACAAACTCACACAAAAAACAAAAACCTAACTCACTTTCGTAGGAATCACGGTTGCATTTAGCGTATGCAACAAGCCTTTAAACCACTCGGTAGCCCGACTGGACGAGTTTTGTCTCGTGAGGGTTTGTAGTGAACACACCCACAAAGTTCCACAAACCACGGGTTGCCTCCCGCGAAGCGCTAAGTTTACCGTCTTCAGCCAGACATAACTCAAATGAGCTATTGAGACGGTTGGATTGGTTCCAAGTAAACCACATCCACCGTTTCCATCTGATCACTCTCTAACTCAACATACAGCTTTAAACGGTGTCCATTAACTTTAAAAGGCTCTCCACCCACCATATCTTTTATTTCAATGGCTCCGTATGGAGAGACTTTAGTCACAACGTATGGACCCGTCCATTTACTTCTCAACTTTCCAGGAAAAAGCTTAAGTCTAGCATTGAATAACCAAACTTTTTGACCAACCAAGAAGGACTTCTTGGTGATGTGCCGATCATGAAAAGCTTTGGTTTTCTCCTTATAAATCCTAGAACTCTCATAAGCATCATGTCTAATCTCATCTAGTTCAGATAATTGAAGTTTCCTAGAACTACCCGCTTTCTCTAAATCCAGATTAACGGTCTTAATCGCCCATTCAGCCCTATGCTCTATCTCAACCGGTAAATGACACGCCTTGCCATATACCAACTTATACGGTGACATACCAATAGGAGTCTTAAAAGCCGTCCTATATGCCCACAATGCATCATCTAACCTCAAGGACCAATCTTTCCTATCACTACGGACGGTCTTTTCCAAAATTCGCTTAATCTCCCTATTAGATACTTCCACCTGTCCACTAGTCTGTGGGTGATAAGGGGTAGCTATCCTATGATTAACTCCATAGTGTTTCAGTAATTTCCCAAATCTAAAGTTCTTAAAGTGGGAACCCCCATCACTAATGATAGCCGTAGGAATTCCATGCCTAGCAAAGATATTCTTCTTAACAAACTTAAGAACTACACTATGGTCATTGGTTCTAGTAGCTTCAGCCTCCACCCACTTAGACACATAATCAACTGCCACTAAAATGTACACATTGCCATGGGAAGTGGGGAATGGTCCCATAAAGTCAATACCCCACACGTCAAAGATCTCAACAACAAGTATGGGATTCATAGGCATTTGATCACGCCTTGAAATCCCTCCAACTTGTTGGCAACGAATACATGCTTTTACAAAAGACCGGGCATCCTTGAATATAGTCGGCCAAAAGAAACCGCTTTGTAGAATCTTATGCCCAGTTTTCGTAGCACCAAAGTGACCACCACATGCATAAGAATGACAATGAGCCAATATGTCCATATGCTCATGGTCGGGAACACATCTCCTAACAACTTGGTCAGCACACACCTTATAGAGCTCCGGATCCTCCCAAAAATAATGCTTCAACTGAGAGAAGAAGTATTTTCTTTGTTGTTTGGACCAAAAATCCGGAAGTTTTTTAACTGCTAGGTAATTAACTATATTTGCGTACCAAGGAACCTTAGAAACCTCAAATAAACTTTCATCCGGAAAGCTTTCCATAATCACATCAGAAGGGTTGAACGGCGGAGGAATAATTCTAGACAAATGATCGGCAACTACATTTTCTGACCCCTTTTTATCCCGAATTTCTAGATTAAATTCATGTAAAAGCAAAATCCACCTAAGCAACCTCGGTTTTGTCTCTTTCTTAGTCAACAAATGTCTTAAGGCACTATGATCTGAAAATACTATCACCTTAGAATGCCCCCAAATATAAGACCTAAACTTATCAAGAGCAAAAACCACGGCTAACAACTCTTTTTCAGTAGTGGTGTAATTCATTTGAGCTTCTGAAAAAGTCTTACTAGCATAAAAGATCACAACGGGTTTCTTATCGAGCCGCTGCCCTAGAACCGCCCCAGCGGCATAATCACTCGCATCACACATGATCTCGAAAGGCTTCGACCAATCAGGTGATTGCAGAATAGGGGCTTCTACAAGCTTTTGCTTAAGCATATTGAATGCTTTAAGACATGATTCATTAAAGTCAAAGCGTGCATCTTTTAAGAGTAGATTGCAAAGAGGCTTTGATATTGCACTAAAATCTTTAATAAATCGCCTATAGAACCCGGCATGACCAAGAAAAGAACGCACACCTTTGACGGTAGTGGGAGGAGGAAGGGTTAAAATTACTTGAACTTTGGCACGGTCAACCTCAAATCCTTTTTCAGACACAACATGCCCTAATACTATTCCCTCTCGAACCATGAAATGGCTCTTCTCCCAACTAAGTACCAAATTAGTTTCGGTGCATCTTTTTAACACACTTTCAAGCTGATCAAGGCAGCTTTCAAAAGATTGACCAAAGATGGAGAAATCATCCATAAATATCTCTACAGATTCTCCAACCATGTCAGAAAAGATACTAATCATACACCGCTGAAAGGTAGCAGGTGCATTACACAGGCCAAAAGGCATTCTTCGAAATGCAAACGTCCCATATGGACACGTAAACGTAGTTTTGGCCTGGTCATCAGGATGGATGGGTATTTGATTATAACCGGAGTACCCATCCAGGAAGCAATAGAATTTCTTACCAGAGAGCTTCTCAACTATTTGATCAATGAAAGGTAGTGGGAAGTGATCTTTAGATGTGGCATTATTCAGCTTACGGTAATCTATACAAACTCTCCACCCAGTAACTGGTCGGGTTGTGAGCTTTTCCCCATTCTCGGTTTCAACAACGGTGATTCCGGCCTTTTTAGGCACCGTTTGAGTAGGACTTACCCATTTACTATCCGAGATGGGATAGATGATACCGGCATCTAACCATTTAAGAACTTCCGTCTTAACTACCTCTTTCATATTAGGATTCAGACGCCTTTGCGCATCTCTTGCTGGCTTAATAATTGGGTCCGTAACAATTCGATGCATACATAATGAAGGGCTGATCCCTTTCAAGTCTGCAATCGTCCATCCCACTGCTGCTTTGTACTTGGAAAGCACCTTTAGAAGTGCTCCCTCTTGTGATTCAGAGAGATCAGAAGCAACAATAACGGGTAACGTATTGTTAGGACCTAGAAAAGCGTATTTGAGATTGGATGGCAAAGGTTTTAGCTCAAGAGTTGGAGGCACCTCCAAAGACGGCTTCGTAGCCGTGTCAAAAGTAGAAGGCAAGGGCTCTACTTTATAAGACCAAGGTGGTTTTTGATGGTCCAAAGAACTGACCAAACACTCTTGAATCTCTAGAACTTCAACAACATCAAGAATCTCCTCATTATCACCAGTTAGATATAATTCCAAAGGATCATTCTTAAGCATACGGGATGCATACTTTTGAACTTCCTCATCAATCACATCTACTTGGTAACATTCATTCATCGTAGGAGAATTCATAGAATTAAACACATTCAATCTTATCTTCTTATTACCGAAGGCAATATCCATGGCGCCAGTCCGACAATTAATCCTAGCATCTATCGTGGCTAAAAATGGGCGCCCAAGGATAATAGTTGGTTGAACATCTTTGTATTGTGACTCGGTGTCCATAACAAAGAAGTCAACTGGGTAATAGAAATCATCAACTTTCACAATAACATCCTCTAAGATACCTCTAGGAATCTTGGTAGATCGATCGGCTAAGGAAATAATGGTGTCTGTCTTACGAAGAGTTCCTAAGTCATACTTATCAACCAAACTAGCAGGAAGGATATTAATACTGGCACCAAGATCAAGGAGCGCCTTCTTAATGGCAATATTTCCGACCACAACTGAAATCAACGGTGCTCCAGGATCTTTGAATTTAGGAGGAAGGGAGCTAGATAAGACTGCGCTAACATGCTCAGTTAGGTCAATCTTTTTAGGCAAAGACGCCTTCAGCTTCCTCTTTTGGGTACACAAATCCTTTAAAAACTTGGCATATGCAGGAATTTGCTTGATAGCATCAATAAGGGGGAGATTGATCTTAACTTGCTTGAAAGTCTCCCACATATCCTCAGCATGAGGACCCTTTTTAGCTAACTTTGCAGATGTCGATTTCTCCAAAGCCGTAGGGTAAGGTGTGTTGGACACACCACCCTCCCCAACTTCAGGAGATTCAGTAGCTTTAGGATTCGGTGTTGTTGGTTTAGGAAAATCATTTAACAAATCATTTACCAACTCAGAACCGGACTTAACATTATCATAATTTTTACCTTCAACAATAATTTCGTCATCGGTAACGAAATCCTCGACATCAGGAGAATTTGGAATCCCCTTGTCATTATTGTAGATTTTACCGTTTCGAAGAGATGTCACCATATTCACGTGCTCATTTCCATTTTTCTTGTGTGCGGGATTCATGGTGGGGTAGCTCGGTAGCCTTTCCTCATCTCTTTTGCTTAATTGATCCGCCAATTGACCAACTTGTCTTTCAAGAGCTGCAATAGATTTAGTAGTGGTCTCGTGTCTTTGATAGTGACCTCAAATTTCCTATTGATCTCTTGATTGTTGGTAGACAATGAATCCATAAGCCTATCAAACTTTCGGTCAAGGTTCAAGAGACGGTTGTCATCTTGGCCTTGGCCCTGATTTGGATATTGTTGTTGTGGCCTATGATTGTAAGAATTTTGTTGGAAATTAGATGAATCTCCACCCTCGTACCTTGGTTTGTAACCATAGTGTTGTTGTTGGGTATTATTAGGGCGACTGTCTTCATCTTTCCAACGGAAATTGGGGTGGTTGCGCCATCCAGGATTGTAACTTTCGGAGAATGGGTCATTTCGTGGACGACCACCGTAGACTCCATTTACCTCCTCATTCGGTGGCACCCGCCAACTTTGACAATTATCGACAGAGTGACTCGGATCACCACACATTGAACACCCACTATGCCACACATTAGACACATTCGGAACACCTTTTCCTATATTTTTCAACAAAAGATCAACTTTCTTACTTAACTCGCTAATTTCGGAATGTGTGCCACGCTGGTTAGACACATAATTGGCGGAAGATGGGTGGTTGTTTCGATCCACTGAAGCTTGGGTCTTAGAACCTTTGCTTAGTTTTTCAAAAAACTCCCATTCTTCCTCCATAGGTCGCGAGAAAAACATACCCCCACTAGTGGCCATCACAAATTGTTGGTTGTTATAATCCAACCCATCATAGAAGACTTTGACAAGCTCCCATTTTGGAACATCGTGATGAGGGCATGTTCTTAATAACTCCTTAAGTCTATTAAATGCTTCATGAAACTGCTCGCCTGGGATTTGACGAAAGGATTTAATCTTATTCCTAATGGCAGCAGTCTTACTTATAGAATAAAATTCCTCAAGAAAAGCAGATTGCATTTCAGACCATGAGTTAATACTACCTGGCTCAAGAGATGAGAACCAGTCCTTAGCTTGATCTTTAAGAGAAAAAGGAAAAAGGTGAAGTCTTACCTCATCCTTAGTAATGTTATTAACCTGATGTGTGTCAGCAATTGAGAAGAATTCTCGCAGATGTGCGTATTCCTCCTCACGACCTCTAAACACTGGCAAGATTGCTATGAGGTTCGGCTGGATCTTGAAGTTACTTGTAACCCCTTTAACCGGATCCGGATAAAAGATAGGCGAAGGATCCTCGAAGATCCCCGGCCTGTAATAAGAATCAACACCCCGTGGTGGAGATTCTCCTCCGCTACTACTGCCGCTAGCACTTCCGCCAGCATCTTCGTCACCTGGCATTTCAGCGAAAAGCTCTGCTAAACCTGAAAAATCAAGATTAGTAGAAAACTGTCGAAACGTCTTCCTTCTCAACCTCGCACTTTTCTCAACCTCAGGATCGTAAGCTAATGGTGATGTACGTCCCGATCTACGTGTGCGCATACACTAACCTGCACACTCACAAGAAACAAACAAACAAAACAAAACAAAACAAGAAAGAAAAAAAAAAATCTTTTTGTATTTTTTTATTTTATTAAAGAAAAATATTAACAAAAACTTAAACGAAAAGCTCACTGAGTCCCCGGCAGCGGCGCCAAAATTTGATCGACGTCGAAGTACCGGTCAAAAATAAACCTAATTACCTTATATTAGATAGGGTAAATGGGTATCGATCCACGAGGACTATGTGGTTTTAGTTTAAGTTTTGAGGTGATCACTGATCAATAAAGGTTTTGGTTTTGAAATCTGACAACTAAAATACTTTTGATAATAAAAATGCTGATTAAAAATTAAAATAATTATTAAACTAATAGTAAAGCTAGAAAAATAAAATAAGATGTAAACAATTAAAAGAAAAATGCAATCCCTTCCAGCTCCTAATATTTATGGTTGATCACACTAATGGATTATTGAAACTTTTTAGAACCGATTACAAAGATTATATTGATTTAATATGAATGAATTAATGTCGGCATTTATTATGTTTATCAATGACTCGCAATAATAAATCTTATACTAACCCAACCAATAATTATGTTTTAACAATTTATTTAGGTACAACTTATGTTTATTATACGACCATCTTTTTTTTTTTAACTAAATAAAATAAGTATGAATCGTTAACTAACAATAAATTGTCTCACACAAATAATTAAACATAATATTAAGTCAATCAAAATAATTTATAAATAAATCATAAATCAATGTAATAAAAAATATGATAACCCAAAAGTAATGATCAAACCATAAATAAAGTTACCGGAAGGAATTACAACAAAATTAGCCGGATATCGTGATGTACCCGAGCCACAATACACTGTTCATTGTTTTTTTCTTCTTGACAACTTACACCTCCCAAAAGAAGAGATCTTTTTTTTTTGTTATTGATATCTTTTTTTTCTCCTTCGGCAACCCCAACTTTTTTCACACCAACCAATCGTGAGTTTTTTTTTATATATTCTACTCCCAGCCGTCTTTTGAAACTTCACTTTAATGGTTTTCTTGCCAAAGAATGAAATCTAATATATTCCTCCCTCCTTTTTCGTCAGATCCACCTTCTATCTTTTCTTTTATTCTTGCGATTAGTCGGTTATGGTGTTGGGCCGTTGGGTCCAAATGGGCCAAAAGTTTTTTTTTTTTTTTTTTTATATCCTTTTGACATATAATAACTTTGGCCCAATAAAAATTAACCCAACACCAATAATTGCTCGAATGAAGCCCGGACAAATAAAAGATGACCGAAAATATTGCGACGCGCTCAAATCTTTTTCTTCAATATTCTTTCTTCATTTCTCGGCGCTCACAATATCTTTTCTCCAAAAAATTAATTAAGTGTCCATTTTTATTCCACTTCGCTCGTAACCTAAATAATCACAAAACACATTAAAAGTACATGTATAACGAAAAATAAATATATAATTATACTAAATTTACATGCTATGAGGTGAATGCAAAATACACCAATCAATAGGGGAGGATTAAGGGGTGCTTAGGAAGCTTCCTCCCCTCCTTCATTTCTTCTTAATTGCATGATTAAGTCCCTCAAGCCTTTAATCTTCATTTAATTGCACCATTAGTCCTTAAGCCTTTAATATTCATTAAATCTTGGACTTTAATGACTTTTGGCTCGGGATTTCTTTGAACTCGTCTTGTAATTCTTCAATAAATTAGACTTGAGTTCTTCGGCTTTAAGTAAACTTCCGTCTTTTGACTTTTTCTTTGATAAATCTTCAGAATTGGTCTTGGACTTCCGTTCTTTTTGCACTCTTGACTTCTTGACTTTGTCTTTCATCTTTTTCTTCAATAAAAGCCCGTGAATGCCCGTGTTTTCTCCACTTTTCACAATTTCGTCCTAAATCACAACAAAAACACAAACCACGCATAATTCCGACATAAAAGACATAAAATACACGTTTTGGACCGGTTATTATTGTAATTAAGTGGTAAAAAGGATGGGTGTTTACACACCTATGAATGTGGCGCTTTTACTGGTGCTCATTTTGCCCGACATAAACCGCATACGATCAGGAATTCAGGATAGTTCATTTTGGCACAATAAAAACCTGCCTGCTGAGAAACAAATGAGAATGGGTAAATGTAGGCAAATAAACAGGAAGAATAAGCAACATACCTATTGCCATGATATACAAATCTGCACTTATTCGTGCACAATTGTCAACTATGATTGCCATGACTTAACATAATCACAAAAAGGTATCTACACACACCTTTTTATTGATGAATTTTTTTTCTGATTAGTTTATTTATGATTGTGTTGAAAGTTTTTGATCTGTTCCTAGTTTGCAGGTTTTGGTAGTTTGTTTGTTATTTGTGTGCAGGGACTAAAGTGTAGCTGCAAGGAGTGTTGAGGGACTAAAGTGTCAAGTTGAGGAAAGATGAGCGACTGCATTTGCCGAAGTGCAGAAGTTGTTGGAGTGAAGTATATAAGGTGGTCAACGAGCTAACCACCTCATAACTTGATCAAACTTTCTCTCTCGTTTACACATAGTTATCAGATTGTTTTGTTCTTGGTGATTGAGATCATCTTGATCTTTTGTAATCTTGTTTCTGTTTGAATCTTGTAAAACTATTATCTGTTAGATAATAGACCCATACCAGCTTTAATCTGTGGTGGGTTTTTTGTTTTAATAAAAGTGATTGGAGAATCATATCTGGGTTTTATAAATCTTAACATGGCATCAGAGCCAGGTTTCATCACCTTGCTTTGATATTGTGATTTTCACTATTAAAACGTTTTTTTTGGGTTTTCTGAAATTTGGGGGTTTAAATTGAGAGGTTCTTGATTGGTTAACTGGTGTTAATTGATTGGTTCGTGGTTAATTAATCTTTTCTGGCATTCTTGCTCGTTAGCCCTAATTTCTTGAAAAATTAGGGTATGGTGATTTTTTGGGGATCTTCCTGATTGAGTTTCGATTGGAGTTGATCTTTGGTTGCTTTGTTCAATTGGTACTTTGGATTGATGATTATGGTGATTTTCCCTAATTTCTTGAAAAATTAGGGTTTGGTTCTGGGTTCTTGATTATTCTTTGACTAAGTGAATCAAAGAATAATTAAGGTAGTCTTCCGCTGGTTCTATAGCTCTTTAACACCTCATTTACTTTTTATTAGTCCTTTGTTGATTCTTGTTTGTTTATTGATTCTTGTTTGTTTTTTGTTAGTAGCGTAATTTTTTCTTCGTGTCTTGTCAATCTTTAGCCCTTGACCTACCATCTTGAATGGTTTGGAAACCTGGGAACTAAACGGGATTGATTTTGACTTCTTTACTGTTTCTGTTATTAGTTGATTTGTGTTTGTTTATGTCTTATTACGGTATGTCTGAGGAGGAGTATGAACATAATAGTGAGGACTATAATTCAGATGCCACGGATGCATCTGTTACTAAAATTAGTCGTTTGGATCTAAGTGATCCTTTGCATCTCGATCCTAATGATTCTGCATCTTTAACTGTTGTATCTGTTAAACTTAAGGGTACTGAGAATTACCAAGTTTGATCTTGTGCTATGTTGCTTGCTCTTGAGGGTAAAAACAAAACTGGGTTTATTGAGATCTTGTAAAAGATCCAATACTGATGAAGTCTTGGGTAGGCAATGGGATAGAGTTAATGCTATTGTGCTTGGTTAGATTTTGAATTCCATCACTGAGGAGTTGTTCTTGGGACAAATTTTTTCTAAAAGGGCTAAACATGTTTGGGATGAACTTAACGAAACCTATGATAAAGTAGATGGTTCTGTCACTTTTAATCTACATCATAAAATTCATTCTTTATCTCAAAATGGGTCTGTTTTGGCTGATTATTATCATAAACTTAATGCCCTTTGGAAACAGTTTGATGCTCTTGTGCAACTTCCTAGGTGTACTTGTCATGCTGCTGAGGACTTTAAGAAACATAATCAGTTAATGAAACTAATGCAATTTTTAATGGGACTTGATGATTCTTATATGCAAATAAGTAGTATTCTCTATAGAGATCCTTTACCTGATGTTAAAAGTGCTTATGCTATTATTTCTAGTGAGGAGTCTCACAGAGTTATGTCTGGCTCAGGGTCTTCCCAATGGAGTCAGTCCTCTATGTTTAACTCTAGTGTGAATAGAGGTAGTGTTCAAAGGCCTCAAAATTCTAACTCTTCTAGACCTGCTGGGTCTAATAGACCCACTAATAGTAATAGAAGGTCTAGTGGAGGCCTAACTTGGTGTGTGAAAATTATGGTTTTAATGGGCATACAATTGATAAATGTTTCAAACTTATTGGTTATCCACCTGATTTTGGAAAGAAAAACAATACCGGGGTTTCCAATAATAATCAGACATCTCAAAATTTCAATAAAAGATTTGTGAATAATAAAAATGCTGGTTCCAGCTCTACTTCATCTTTCTCTGATGAACAGTTGTCTAAAATCATTGCTTTGATTAAGGACAATACTGCTGGTGCTCAGGCCAATATGGCAGGTATTGTGGTCAATCAAAGTTCCGTTTTTAATAAGAATTTTCATAAATTGTTTTGTTCTAATAGTCAGATTAAGTCTAGTCTTGTGGATCATGGTCTTATTGTTGATTCAGGTGCTAATCAGCATCTTACATATGATGATAAGTATCTGGTTGATGTTATTGATATTTCCAAACTTGGCATTAAAGTGTCTCATCCTAATAGTACTGAGGCATTTATTACCAAGGTTGGAAATATGGTATTAAACAGAGACTTAACTTTATATGATGTGTTGGTTGTTCCTGAATATTGTGTTAGCCTTATGTCTGTGCATAAGATTGCTAAGGATAGTAAATTTGTTGTGGCTTTTGATGAGTCTAGTTGCTATATTTTGCCTCAGGGTTTGAGGGAGATGAGGTTGTTGGGGACTGGTAAACAAAAGGATGGCTTGTATTTTTTTGATAGAGGTACTGGTTTTGAGAAACCTAATGTTACTTGTTTTTTGAGTAAAGATGTTTGGCATTGTAGGCTTGGTCATCCTTTAGACCAAGTTCTCAATGTTTTAAAAGATGATTTGGTTTTTAAGAAAACTAAAGGGGAATTGTTTTATGAAACTTATCAAACGGCTAAACAGACTAGAGAGTCTTTTCCTCCTAGTGATCATATTTCTACTAATCTAGGTGAATTGGTTCATTTAGATTTGTGGGGTCCTTACAAGGTTGTTAGTAAGGAAGGTTTTAGATTTTTTTGACTGTGGTTGATGATTTTTCTAGGGCTGTTTGGGTATATTTGTTGAAGAATAAGACTGAGATGTTTGATTGTATAAAGATTTTCTTTCACTTGATTAAAAATCAGTTTAATAGAACTATTAAAACTTTTAGAAGTGATAATGGTACTGAGTTTGTAAATCATAAAATGGTTGGGTTTTGTGAGTTAAATGGGATTATACATCAAACATCTTGTCCTTACACTCCTCAACAAAATGGAATTGTTGAAAGGAAACATAGGCATCTTCTCAATGTGGCTAGATCCCTTATGTTTCAGGGGGGTTGCCTTTAAACTTGTGGTCTGAATGTGTTCTTACAGCTACTTACTTGATTAACAGGTTGCCAACCTCAGTGCTGAAAGGAAAGAGTCCTTTCCAAATTGTGTTTAATAAAAAACCTGGTTTAAAACATTTGAGAATGTTTGGATGTCTCTATTTTTCTACTTTACTTACTAGTAATGATAAGTTTAGCAGTAGACCTGAGAAGTGTGTGTTTGTTGGTTACTCTGGGACTAAAAAATGGTATAGGTTGTTAAGTCTTGAAAAGGGTCATTTCTTGTTTTCAAGGGATGTTAAGTTTTTTGAAAACATTTTTCCTTTTAAGACTAATAGCAATGATACTCTTAGCAATGATAATCAGGGTCTGGGTCTTGATAGCTTTTTAGAGGTTGTCATAGATGCATATTCTGGTGTGCCCTATGATGATATTATTTCCGCCTCACCACATAGAGGCAGCAACTATTCTCATAATAATGAGCCTCTAGTTAACCCACTTGAGAGTAAGGAGGGGCATTCTCAGGTCTCTAGTAAGACTGTTAATGAGAATGAGATGGATGCTCCTTTTAATGAGCATGAATTTGAGGGCATTAATAATAATATACCTAATGCTGTGAGTCCTGTTGTTAGAAGGTCTGAAAGGGTTTCTGTTTTGCCAAGAAAATACAATGATTATGTTTTAACTTCTAGAGTTAAGTTTGGGATTGAAAAACTTGTTAGTTATGCTAGACATATGTCTGATAACTATTGCTTTGTTACTGAACTTAATGAAAGTGTTGAGCCTAAAACTTTTTAGGAAGCTAGTAAGAGTTAGTACTAGGTTGATGCAATGAACAAAGAGATGGATGCTTTAAATGAAAATAATACTTGGACTATTACTGATTTTCCTAAAGATAGGAAAGCTATTAATGGTAAGTGGGTTTATAGGATTAAGTATAAATCTAGTGGAGAGATTGAAAGATATAAAGCTAGATATGTGATTAAAGGTTATAATCAAAAGGAAGGTGTTGATTTTGATGAAACTTTTTCACCTGTTGTGAAAATTGTTACTGTTAGATGTTTGATAAATTTGGCTGTGCAAAATAGTTGGTCTTTATTCCAACTTGATATTAACAATGCTTTCTTGTATGGAGATCTTGATGAAAGTGTATATATGACTTTGCCTGATGGATATTTTGATAAAAATGATAAGAGGGTTTGTAGATTAAATAAGTCTTTACATGGGTTAAAACAAGCTCCTAGGCAGTGAAATGCCAAGTTAACTCAGGATCTTATTGAACATGGTTTTATGCAAAGTAAAAGTGACTATTCCTTGTTAACCAAAAATGAATCTGGTGTTTTTCTTGCATTACTTGTCTATGTTGATGATATTGTTGTTACTGGCAATAGTGTGAGTCATATTGAAGAGTTTAAAAGGTTTTTAAGAAGTAAGTTTCAAATTAAAGATCTGGGCAAACTTAAATACTTTTTGGGCATTGAGGTTATTGATACAGATTTTGGTTTGTGTCTTAATCAAAGGAAGTATTGCTTAGATTTGTTATCTGATTTTGGATTGCTTGCTTGTAAACCTTCTACTACTCCACTTGAGAAAAATTTGACTATTGCTAGTGATCCTACTGATTATGATTGTGTGCTTGATAATATTACTGAGTATCAAAAACTTATTGGCAAACTTATCTATCTTACTCACACTAGGCCTGATATATCTTATGATGTTCATTGTCTTAGCCAGTTTATGCATAAACCTCTTAAGTCTCATCTTAAAATTGCTCTTAAAGTTTTAAGATACTTAAAATGTTCTCTTGGTAAAGGCATTCATACTGTTATAAGTACAAATGTTTCTCTTGAAGCTTTTGTAGATGCAGATTGGGCTAAATGTTTAGTAACTAAAAAGTCTGTCACTGGTTTTTGTTTACTTTTGAATGGGTCATTAGTATCTTGGAAAAGCAAAAAATAAAACACCATTTCTAAGTCTAGTGATGAAGCTGAATATAGAGCTACGGCTTCAGCTACTTCAGAAATTGTTTGGGTCCTTAAAATATTAAAGGACTTAAATTGGGAACATTTTTTGCCTGTTAAATTGTTTTGTGATAGCCAAGCTGCTATTAAAATAGCTGCTAATCCTGTCTTTCATGAGAGAACAAAACATCTTAAGATAGATCTTCATTTTGTGAGAGATAAGATTTTGGCTGGTGTGATTAAGACTTGCAAAGTTAATACTGCAAATCAGACTGCAGATATTCTTACCAAGGGTCTTGACAAGTTGCAACATGATAAACTTGTTGGTCAGTTGGGGTTGTTTGATTGTTTCCAGGTTCAGATCAAGGAGGGGTGTTAAAAGTTTTTGATCTGTTCCTGGTTTGCAGGTTTTGGTAGTTTGTTTGTTATTTGTGTGCAGGGACTAAAGTGTAGCTGCAAGGAGTGTTGAGGGACTAAAGTGTCAAGTTGAGGAAAGATGAGGGACTGCATTTGCCGAAGTGCAGAAGTTGTTGGAGTGAAGTATATAAGGTGGTCAACGAGCTAACCACCTCATAACTTGATCAAACTTTCTCTCTCGTTTACACATAGTTATCAGATTGTTTTGTTCTTGGTGATTGAGATCATTTTGATCTTTTGTAATCTTGTTTTTGTTTGAATCTTGTAAAACTATTATCAATTAGATAATAGACCCATACCAACTTTAATCTGTGGTGGGTTTTTTGTTTTAATAAAAGTGATTTGAGAATCATATCTGGGTTTTATAAATCTTAACATATTACATATTCATGTTTAACCTGTTTGTAACTGTATTCCCTAATGAAAGAGAGCTAGCTCAATCATGGATGCAAATTTTTAGTCAAGACACTGAAGAGAAACATATCCATGTTGTTACAGGTTGTCGACTAAATGAACGAGCATGAGTGTTTTACATCAGCTCTATCTTTTCTGTTGTAACATAAGCAAGTGACTTCCAACCCATTTTTATGGATCTGGCCGAACTCCTACCCATTTTCATAACATGCAAGTTTGTATATAAGATATGATGGGTATAATTATGGTGGAAGATTCACATGAAAATAGGTTTGTACATAGGATATCGTGGGTTGTTATATTCTCTAATGTTTCAAGCTAAGTTAATTCTCATTCTTTCATGAAGATGTTGTCTTGGAATTTTGGTTATGAAAGTGTTTGTTTTGTTTCAAAAGCAAGTGAACAATATTTCTAAGTTTTATATGGAGCCAAGAGAAATTGGAAGTTCAAAACTTTTTAAGTGAATGATTCGTTTGCTAATGAAGCTTGCAGAAATATTTGTGTAATGATATGCATGGCCAAACTTCTATAAGCCAAGACATAATAAACAAAACCTACCGCAGCGAAGCGCTAGTTTTAAAATCTTGTTTCTAACAAAATACCACTATAATGCATATTATAGAACTGAATTTAAAGTATGCCACTATCAATGGGTTTTGAAATTTAGCTTATACATTTGATAAAACCCAAATTAAGAAGAAAAAAAAACTTATGTAAAAAACTAAAAATACATCTCATTTAATAGTCGCCACAACCTGAAGCAAACACTTAAAGTGGTTTAGTTGTCAACATAGAATAAGGTAAGTTCAACTTCATATCAACTTATGTAGGGAAATAATGTATCAAGTCATCAAGTATTTGTTTAGAAATCAAAATATCAGAATGCAAATATTCATATAATTAATAGAAAACCTTGGACATTGGTTACAAAATAAAAGCTTAGAAATCATATTCTACAACAACTGACCGGTACTGATTAAACTCATTATGCACTGAGTTTTTTATTTTGCAATACAATTGTTAAAAGAAAACCGAAACTTATGGTTCTTTCTCCCATCTTCATAACTCGATCAATTTTCATAAACCGAAATGTTTGGTCGTGGCTCAAACTCTTCGCTAGACATCTTTTTGCTTTTTAAACCTGAGCCGTTGTCGTAAACTGAGATATTCGGCCTTGGCTCAAACTCTTCTTCAGACGTCTTGATACCATTTTCGTAAATAGAGATGTTAGGCCTTGGCTCGAACTCTTCTTCGGACGTTTTGGTAACTTTCAAACTCACACCATTGTCGTAAATAGAGATGTTTGGCCTTGGTTTGAACTCTTGTTCTGAGGTCTTGGTACCTTTCAAACTAACACCATTGTCGTAAATAGAGATGTTGGGCCTTGGTTCAAACTCTTTTTCAGACGTCTTGGTACCTTTCAAACTAACACCATTGTCGTAAATAGAGATGTTAGGCCTTGGCTCGAACTCTTCTTCTGGCGTCTTTGTACCTTTCAACTTCACACCATTGTCGTAAATAGAGATGTTAGGCCTTGGCTCGAACTCTTCTTTGGACGTTTTGGTACCTTTCAAACTCACACCATTGTCGTAAATAGAGATGTTAGGCCTTGGCTCGAACTCTTCTTGAGACGTCTTGGTACCTTTCAAACTAACACCATTTTTGTAAATAGAGATGTTTGGCCTTGGTTCGAACTCTTTTTCAGACGTCTTGGTACCTTTCAAACTAACACCATTGTCGTAAATAGAGATGTTAGGCCTTGGCTCGAACTCTTCTTCTGGCGTCTTTGTACCTTTCAACTTCACACCATTGTCGTGAATAGAGATGTTTGGCCTTGGTTCGAACTCTTCTTCAGACGTCTTGGTACCTCTCAAATTCACACCATTGTCGTAAACTGAGATGTTCGGCCTTGGCTCGAACTCTTCTTGAGACGTCTTGGTACCTTTCAAACTAGCACCATTTTCGTAAATAGAGATGTTTGGTCTTGGCTCGAACTCTTCTTCTGTGGACGTCTTGGTACCTTTCAAACTCACGCCATTTTCGTAAACTGAGATGTTCGGCCTTGGCTCGAACTCTTCTTGAGACGTCTTGGTACCTTTCAAACTAACACCATTTTCGTAAATAGAGATGTTTGGCCTTGGCTCAAACTCTTCTTGAGACGTCTTGGTACCTTTCAAACTAACACCATTTTCATAAATAGAGATGTTTGGTCTTGGCTCGAACTCTTCTTCTGCGGACGTCTTGGTACCTTTCAAACTCACGCCATTTTCGTAAACTGAGATGTTTGGCCTTGGCTCAAACTCTTCTTGAGATGTCTTGGTACCCTTCAAACTCACACCATTGTCGTAAATAGAGATGTTAGGCCTTGGCTCGAACTCTTCTTGAGACGTCTTGGTACCTTTCAAACTAACACCATTTTCGTAAATAGAGATGTTTGGCCTTGGCTCAAACTCTTCTTGAGATGTCTTGGTACCCTTCAAACTCACACCATTGTCGTAAATAGAGATGTTAGGCCTTGGCTCGAACTCTTCTTGAGACGTCTTGGTACCTTTCAAACTAACACCATTTTCGTAAATAGAGATGTTTGGCCTTGGCTCAAACTCTTCTTGAGATGTCTTGGTACCTTCCAAACTCGCACCATTGTCATAAATAGAGATGTTGGGCCTTGGCTCGAACTCTTCTTCTGACGCCTTCCTACCTTCTAAACTCGCACCATTGTCGTAAATAGAGATGTTTGGCCTTGGCTCAAATCCTTCTTTGTTGGAAGACTTGTCATGGGTTCTTGTGTCCCCCAATGTGTGACAATGACTTGTACCCTTTCGAACCATCAAGTCATGTTGAAATAGTTGAGGGTTTGGTCTAGCATCTATGGAAATGACAATCTGTTCGAATAAAACATAAGCACGTCGATATTAGAATAACAAGAAGGAAAACAAACATGGAATGAGGTATAAATATGAAATAGTTGACATGTATTAATTGTACCAAGATGATTGAAAAGAGAGTGATAAAAGAAAGTGACGACTTCATTTCTGAATACTATTAAATTGTGTTTAACTTTAGTTGGTGTGTGTTTAAGTTAAATTGTGGCTCATATTTATAGTGCAAATAAGATATTTTTTTAATGTAGACAAGTAGACACCTAGAATAATTATACAAATAAATAAACATCACGTCTTTTGTTTGGTTATTTTTTAAGGTTAATGGTAGAAAACTTGTTGTTGTTTCAAAATTAGTTTATGTTTTACAAGATAACAACAACTCTTTGGCACAATAAGCAAATGTTTAGCATGAAACTCGTGTCCACGTAGACAATATTTAATTTGTTAATAAAATTAATTTGTCCTAAGTCTGTATATACAATTACTTTACGCATGAATTAATAACTTTCTCCGTATTTAATGTTTTGTAGTTGTAATTGGGGGTGTTATCGGGTTTGGTTATCAGTTCTTACCGGTTGAGTTGAGTTGAGTTGAGTTGAGTCGAGTTCTTTTTTTTAAAACGGCGAGTTAGTAGTTAGTGATTTAAGCCTACAGTAAAATCTAATTGAGCATTATGCAAACTTCGAACTTTCTTCTTAAGAGATAAACCTCACTCATGTTTCTGTTTAATTCGTCTCTCTAAAAGTCCTTAATTCGCAACCCGATCTGATAAGAAGTTAGATTATCGATTTTGGATTAATTTTGGGTCGTGTGTTACTAGGTCAGATGATTCAGGTTAATCGATTGCATGATTTATTTGATTAAAGAATAGACTCTTATGAATATTTGTAACATAATTTCTAACATAGATGTATTATTGTGACATATGTGACTTAATTACCCAATGTTGTATTATGTATTTAGAGGGTGTTTATTTTTTTTACTGTGTTTTTTAGTAAGGGTAAGTTGTGAGCTCAAATTTTTGTGAACTTTTTGTTGCACATTCATATGAAATTTTTTTTGTCTTTCCACTATGAAGTTAATAAAAAGACTAATATGATATCACTTAGAAAAAGTAAACAAGCTTTTAATCACTATTTTTTGTTAGTGAAATTCATGCAACAAATGAATATCCTACTGTTGTTCAAAGTAATATCAGTAGCAGCTATTTATGTGACCTAAATTTCATCATTAGGTGATGGATGGATACAATGTCACTGGCCGGTTTTATTCCAAATTTTATTCACAAACATAGACAACTATCAACTAATGAAAAACGAAGGTAGTTGTGTAGATTTTGAATTTAGTTTTGAAAAGATTGTTTTTTTTTAATATTTTCATGTTTTTAGTATTAGGAAGAATTTGATTTCAAGTATTATTTTGAATAATTATGGTTACAAACAAGTGACTAAATTTAATAAATTTATTTTATTTAAACATGGTGTTTTATTTGTTTTGGTTATGTGAATTAAATGTTCAGATCTAATATTGTTTTTGATGATGTTGGTTCAATCACTATGCATGCTAGACTTAGCCATGTCTGCTATAAGAGAATTGCAAGATATGTCTAAGGATGGGTTCATCCCAGCATTTATATGAATACTAAAAAATGCCAGACTTGCATACACAACAAAATAACTAAAAAATTATTTTAGGATGTAAAACATGAAACTCAAGTTTTGGAGCTAATGCACAGTGAACCTGTGTGATTTGTATGCTACTCCCTCATTAGGAAATAAGAGTTAATTGGTAACATTTACTGATAATTTTTCAAAGTTTTGTCATGTTTATTTGTTAAATATTAAGGATAAAGCATTAGATAAATTTAAAGTATTCAAAGCTGAAACTGAATTACAACAATGAATCCAAAACCAAAAAATCTAGGACTGATAGGGGAGGTGAATACATTGATACTCTGTATTTTTATTCTATTGGTATAATTCATGAAACGACTGCCCCTTATATTCCACAACAAAATGGTATATCTGAAAGAAAAACTAGAGTACTCGAAGAAATGGTTAATTCAATGTTGTCCTATTTAGACCCGAGTCAAGAGTTTTGAGGAGAAACTATGTTAACAGCTTGCTATTTATTAAATAGGATTCCCAATAAAATGAACAAAATTACCCCTTATGAATTTTGGACTAAAAGGAAACCAAACTTGTACTACCTCGGGGTTTGGGGTTGTAGGGCAGTTATAAGACTCCCTGATCGAAAGGTAAAAACCACGGTGAAAGAGGCACTGAATGCATATTTGTTGGATATGCTAATAGGTTCTATGTCATTAAACCTAGTGAATCAATTTTAATTAACTCAATAATTTAATAAAGGGATGCCTAACTTTGATGAGACTAGATTCTCATCAGTTGCTAGACCAAGCCCAGAAATCCTACTAGAGCTGAAGAAATTGGTGTTTTGCAGACCTGAAAAGGTCACTAAGGAGGTTGTGGTTCAACAACCTGAGCATATGCTTAGAAAAAGCAGAAGGCATAGGAATCCAAAGAACTTTAGATCTGGATTTCAATTATATTTAATTGAATGTATAAGGGATGAGGTCTCTGATCAATACTCATATTGCTTTAATGTTGAGGATAAATCCAAAACATTTTATGAATCAATAAAGTCAGAGGATGTTGCTTTTTTTAAAGATGCAATAAATGATAGATGGATTTCATCATGAGCAACATCACTTGGGTGTTGGTTGATCTACTCCAGGCTGCAACCCTCTCGGTTACAAATGGAACTTCAAAAGAAATACGAAGGTAATGGAACTATTAGAAAGTACAAGGTAAGGTTAGTCATTCGGGGCTTTAGACAAAAGTCAAATATAAAATACTTTGATACTTATGCTCCAGTAGCACGTATTAGTACCATAAGAATGTTGATTACTTTGGCATCAATTTGATTATTCATCATCTGGATGTGAAGATAGCATTCTTGAATAGTGAATTGGATGAGGAGGTTTATATGAACCAACGTCAGGGCTTCATCATGCATGGTAATGGAGCTAAGATGTGTAAACTGATCAAGTCTCTTAATGGAGTGAAGCAGACACCTAAGCAATGGCATCAAAAGTTTGATGAAGTACTTTTGTCTAATGGTTATTTACTTAATCAAGTTGATAAGTGTGTGCATATAAATTTTGATGAATCTGGTAAAGGAGTCATCATTTGCCTATATATTGATGACATGTTATTATTTAATACTGCCTAAGTTCATGTTGAATTGATAAAGGGATTTTTTTCATCAAGGTTCTCAATGAAGGAAATGGAGGAGGCTGGTATTATCCTTGGTATAAGGACTATAAATGAAAGTGATGGTATATCAATTTCTCAGTGTCATTATATTGAGAAGGTAATGAGGAAATACAATCACTTTGATTGTACTCCATTGAGGACTATGATGGATACAAGTGATAATTTAATGTCCAATAATGGTCAAACTATATCTCAACTTAAGTATTCTAGGGTAATTGACTGCTTGATGTATGTCATGACTTCTACAAGCTTTAACATTGCATTTATTGTGGGTAAAGTAAGTAGGTACACTAGTAATCATAGTAGTCAGCATTGACAAGCAATTCAGAGGGCACTGAAGTATTTGAAAGGAACTATGGATTATAGTTTGTCATGTACTATGTGATAACCTGAAACCGAGGTCATTGTCTTATCTTATTTTACGAATATTTTTGAAATTTTTGATGAGCTTGAATGATTTTGCTTTTAATGGTTTAAGTTGAAACCAATGTTAGGAGACTTATTTTTACATTTTACTAGCATGAGAATTATTAGTAAGCGTGATGTCGACGGATGTCCAATATTTTACGTTTTATTGTCGATTGTTGGATGTTTGACGTTTTCGCTGTTTTACATGTTAAGTCGAGTCGGGAGACGATATTATTATATTTATGATACGTTTTAACTTTTGAGAAGTATTTTTATGAAACCCGAGTCCCATGAATATTTTCAAAATTGACTAATAGTCAATTCCCGCTCTTTAACTAAGTATTTGCTTTTTAGTCCAAAAAATACAAGTTTGGCAAAACTAGCCCTTCACCTACCATATATAAGCTTCTACCTAACATTAAAAACACATAGTAGCTAGTTATCAAAATCAAAACACCCTCTCCCTTTTTTTTCTAGCCGTGAGTCAAGAACACCCCAAAAACATCAAAAATATTGATTTTGATCTTGAATATATTAAAACTAAAACAAGACCACATCTTGAAATCAAAAGGTGGTTCTATTGATACTAAATTCTCCTACATGCATGAGGTAGTTATTTTTGAGTATGAACTAGGGTTGGTAGAGTGGTAGATGATCATGCATGTAATGATCTAGTTATGATCACATTGTTTTGATGTTGAAAGTTTGATTTTTGATTTGGGTTTTTGTTTTTATGAATCATACAAGTGTTAGGGTTGAAAGAGGTTGATATTAGGGGATTAGGATGAGTAGAAAAATGGTTAGGATTGATTAAAAGTGTGATTTTATGTGAGATTTAGAAGGGTAAATTAAGGCAGTGATTTGTAGACTGTTTTTAGGTGTCTTATGTTTGAATTATTGTTAAACCATTAAGATAGTGTTGTAGACATTTTGATTATCTTCGTTTTGATATAAATTAGAGCTTCTAACTCAAAACGACTGTAAAACCCAGTACGACCGCCTCTTTAATTCGGGGACGAATTATTTCTTTTAGAGGGGAAGAATTTGTAAAACCCGTATTTTAAATCGAGAAATGTAAATACGCGGTTTATTATTTAAAACATTTACGTAGAATTTATCGACGAAAACAACATAAGAAAATATTACAAGAATTATTATTATGCAAGTGTTAGTGTGATTATTATACAAGTTTGAAATTTAAAAAAAAAATGTGAAAGTAAATAAATGAAAGAAGGGGCCGGTTATGTAAAGAAAAAAAAGGGGAGATAATGGGCTTTAGCCCATTTTGTTTGCACAAAAGAACCAAACGGGAGTTACTTGTTTTTCCCATAATCAGTACAAAAAAAAAAAGGATTAGGGTTCTTTGTTTGGCCGCCGGTAGAAGAAAAAAAAAAAAAAAAAAAAAAGGAGGCCGAGCCTTATTTTGATCTAGTAGCCTGTGCTTCCTTTCCGTCATCAAATCATACGGTAATCACTCTCGGTTTCCTTCTTTTGGTCATCATGTTTTACTTTGATTCTAGGATTTCTACTAAACGAAAATTATGAAAAGTCTTAAACATGATTAAGGGGGGTGTCGGGTTGGATGACCATACACACAGCCGAGACATTAATGCCTCGGTGGTGGCCTGAAGTCTACAGCCGAGACTCTTAATGTCTCGGTGGGTTGGTTTTACAGCCGCAGCAACCAATTCACCATCAGGGGGTGTTTGGTTCGTGAGGCAGGGGTGGTCAGATTCGTTGGCCTCACGAAAACCGAGACTTAATGTCTCGGTGACTTCAGCCTTGCCCAGCCGTGACCCACACAGGGGCGGCTAGGGCAAGTTTCGACCAAAAAGGAAGTGCGTTTGGGGGCTGCGCAAATATAAGGGTGCGTTTGGCTTGTGTAAACAGTTGGAAATAGAACCTAACAGTGGGAACCATGGGTAAGAACAGTGGAAAAAGAATGGGACACAAAAACATTATTTTACATCACACTAGCGACAGTTTTTGCGACAGTTTTTCTGTCGCAAAACTGTTAGGGTTTATGCAGTTTTAAAGGAGTAGTTTTAGCGACAGTTTTTGGTGACAAAAATTTCTGTCACTAACTCTTGGACAGATTTTGTATTGTATGTTAATTCGGGTAGTGCGACCGAGATAGGCTCGGTAGGCTCGGGACATGTTTATAAATAATAAAATAAATATTTTTATATTATACCCTTTTTAAATTAAATTGTTTTATAAATATTTAATAACTGACCAAACGGAAATACCGGAATCAAACATCGGTAGTCCAACATAAGCCCAAATTATAAAGATTAAGTACTGAAAGGAAAAGGACGAAACAGTGTCCAAACAACCAAAGTAAGTAACATAATATGTGCATAAAAATAAAGGAGTCTGGATAGCTCCCATCCAAATGCACGTACTCTCTTAGACGTCCTAAGATCGTCCCTGTGTACCTGCCGTTTGAAAACATGAAAGGAACTACGGCTGAGCATGACGCTCAGTGGACGGATATAGCATGAATAGGAAGTACTAAAAGTAATGGAACAGAAGGTTACAATGCAACTATATACTGATATGACATGTGGTAAAACTCTGCATAAAATCTGGTTAACCTGTTCATATATATACTGAAACTGAAATATAACTTATTAATTCTGAAAACATGCATTTTCTGTATTTTAGTTTGCCAAGAGCTTATATAGGTCATGAACTGAGTCAACTGCTGCATGAATACATAGAGGGGTGTCCTCGTCATGCTGTAGAGGGGTGACCTCTAAATAATTGTGCTGGGTGGAGGGATCAGCTCCAATGTGAAGGATGTAGAGCACACACCACACTCACCTGCTAAACTGTAAATTGTAGCCTAGGATGCATCCATACGCCCCACTAATAATACTGATAAAATGGCCAAGCTGAGCTGAGTGGGACGATGCAGGATATCACTCTCCTGCATGTGAGTCACGACACCGGTGCCTCTAGTGCCGTGGTTACGGTACCTCCGTAACTAGTACATAAACTAATCATGCTTGTATATAATGCTCAGGCAATTTATTTATTTCTTAACATGATTACTGACAAGTTTAAACATATACTGGGGAAAAAATTTGGCTGAAGATGGGGAATCCTAATCATGCATAGAAAGGAAGTCCTTACTGAAAGGACGGAGAATCCGTACCTCTAGTCCAGTAACTGACTGAATGGAAGACTGAACGAATACTACTCGGACTTCACGCGTGCTACATAAATAAAGGACGCGAATAAGTTAACTGATATCCGCTATTAAATTTTTACTGATCTTATTGGTTTCTTATTTATTTATATTAGATATTCCATACATACAATCACGGCTAAGTTCGATCTTAAAATAATTCATTTTAATGTATTAACGTTCTACTAATAGCTACGTACAACGCATTTCTGACGATAAATATTTCTATAATAAGTATTTCGCTAAAAATAGAAATTCCTTAATTTAGAAAGTTCTTAAATTGTTTAATTCGTTTTCTAAAAATATACCCTTTTAAATATTTAAGAATTTATTTAATTTAATACACTTGAAATATATATTAAATATTTATAAAACAATTTAATTTAAAAAGGGTATAATATAAAAATATTTATTTTATTATTTATAAACATGTCCCGAGCCTACCGAGCCTATCTCGGTCGCACTACCCGAATTAACATACAATACAAAATCTGTCCAAGAGTTAGTGACAGAAATTTTTGTCACCAAAAACTGTCGCTAAAACTACTCCTTTAAAACTGCATAAACCCTAACAGTTTTGCGACAGAAAAACTGTCGCAAAAACTGTCGCTAATGTGATGTAAAATAATGTTTTTGTGTCCCATTCTTTTTCCACTGTTCTTACCCATGGTTCCCACTGTTAGGTTCTATTTCCCACTGTTTACACAAGCCAAACGCACCCTTATATTTGCGCAGCCCCCAAACGCACTTCCTTTTTAGTCGAAACTTGCCCTAGCCGCCCCTGTGTGGGTCACGGCTGAGCAAGGCTGAAGTCACCGAGACATTAAGTCTCGGTTTTCGTGAGGCCAACGAATCTGACCACCCCTGCCTCACGAACCAAACACCCCCTGATGGTGAATTGGTTGCTGCGGCTGTAAAACCAACCCACCGAGACATTAAGAGTCTCGGCTGTAGACTTCAGGCCACCACCGAGGCATTAATGTCTCGGCTGTGTGTATGGTCATCCAACCCGACACCCCCCTTAATCATGTTTAAGACTTTTCATAATTTTCGTTTAGTAGAAATCCTAGAATCAAAGTAAAACATGATGACCAAAAGAAGGAAACCGAGAGTGATTACCGTATGATTTGATGACGGAAAGGAAGCACAGGCTACTAGATCAAAATAAGGCTCGGCCTCCCTTTTTTTTTTGTTTTTTTTGTCTTCTACCGGCGGCCAAACAAAGAACCCTAATCCTTATTATTTTTTTTTGTACTGATTATGGGAAAAACAAGTAACTCCCGTTTGGTTCTTTTGGGCAAACAAAATGGGCTAAAGCCCATTATCTCCCCTTTTTTTTCTTTACATAACCGGCCCCTTCTTTCATTTATTTACTTTCACATTTTTTTTTTAAAATTTCAAACTTGTATAATAATCACACTAACACTTGCATAATAATAATTCTTGTAATATTTTCTTATGTTGTTTTCGTCGATAAATTCTACGTAAATGTTTTAAATAATAAACCGCGTATTTACATTTCTCGATTTAAAATACGGGTTTTACAATTCTTCCCCTCTAAAAGAAATAATTCGTCCCCGAATTAAAGAGGCGGTCGTACTAGGTTTTACAATTCTTCCCCTCTAAAAGAAGAATCCGTCCCCGAATTATAGGGTATTTAAACTGACTGGTAAAAACCGAAAATGCTAATAAGCTGGAAAACGTAGAAGCTGAAAGGACATACCCGAATTAAAACTGAAAGTGAGGATAAGAAGTCCGTATAGACTCTTCTGTTTCCCACGTGGCCTCCCGCTCGGTATGGTCCCTCCACAGTATTTTGACGAAAGGAATGGTCTTCCTTCTCATAACTCGATCCTGGCGATCTAAAACTGCTTCGGGTTCCTCAATATAAGATAAATCCTCCTGAATCTGATCGAGTGGATAATTTACTTTGTGAAGCTCATGATAGTTGTATCCCCTGAGTAATGATACATGAAACACGTTGTGAACGTGTGAAAGCTGAGGCGGTAACGCCAATCGATATGACACTTCACCAATACGTTCAAGGATTTCGAACGGTCCGATGTAACGAGGGCTAAGTTTGCCTTTGAGGCCAAAACGTCTGACACCGCGTGCGGGTGATACTTTGAGGAACACACGATCTCCCGTCTGAAATGATAGATCTCTGCGATGCTTGCCGGCGTAACTCTTCTGGCGAGTACGCGCTTCTTGCAGCTTTGCCCTAGCGATGACGACTTTTTCATTGGTCATTTCTATCAATTCTGGTCCTTCAATCAAGCGTTCTCCAACCTGATCCCAACAAATAGGAGCACGGCATTTCCTGCCGTATAACATCTCGAGTGGAGCACGCTTGATACTAGCATGCCAACTGTTGTTGTAGGCAAACTCGACCAAGCAAATATAGTCATCCCAGTGTCCTGTCCATTCTAATGCACAGGTGCGTAACATGTCCTCTAAGGTCTGGATAGTACGCTCTGACTGACCGTCCGTCTGTGGATGGAAAGCTGTGCTGAGCTTGAGCCTAGTTCCCCAAGCTTTATGCAAACTTCTCCAGAAATGAGAAGTGAACCGTGGATCCCTATCTGATATAATTTCGGAGGGTGTACCATGTAACCGTACAATCTCCTCTGTGAATAGTTTCGCTAATTTACTGACTGCGAAATCTTTGCGAATAGGAATGAAATGTGCCGACTTGGTCAAACGATCGACAACAACCCAGATTGCATCATGTCTCCGCTGAGTCTGTGGTAGTCCGGTGACAAAATCCATAGAGATCTTGTCCCATTTCCACATTGGAATATCTAATGGCTTAAGAAGACCACTGGAACGCTGGTGCTCTATCTTAACCTGTTGACAGGTTAAGCATTTAGACACAAATGTTGCGACATCCTGTTTCATACCGCTCCACCAGAAATGCTGCTTAAGGTCGTGGTACATTTTGGTGGAACCCGGATGGATAGAGAACGGAGAGCTGTGAGCCTCCGTCATTAAGGCTTCTCTGAGAGCAGGGTCTTCTGGAACACAGAGTTTGGTACCCTGCCATACGATACCATCGTCATCGATGCGAAACTCGGTCTGCTGGTCAATGTTCTGGATAATCGCCCAGATTTCACCATCATCCTTTTGGGCGTCTTTAATCCTAGAGAGTAAATCTGGTTCTACCCTCAAACTAGCCCAGTATCCCCTCTGTCCGCGTACTAAGAGTTCAATATCATACCGTTCTAAATCCCGAATAATTTCTTCCTGCACTTTGATGCCATTTATCATACCTGACTTTCTGCTAAGGGCATCTGCTACTACATTTGCTTTGCCTGGGTGATACTGGATATTAGTGTCATAGTCTTTTAGCAGTTCTAACCATCGCCTCTGTCTCATGTTCAGCTCTCGCTGTGTAAATATATACTTGAGAATTTTGTGATCGGTGAAGATATCACACGACTCACCGTATAAATAATGCCTCCAGATTTTAAGGGCGAAAACGACTGCTGCGAGCTCTAAATCATGAGTAGGGTAATTTGTCTCATACGGCTTCAGTTGACGCGAAGCATACGCAATGACTTTCCCATGCTGCATAAGAACACAACCTAAGCCCTTTCCTGATGCGTCACTATAAATCTGATAACCACCTGTACCGGATGGAAGAGTAAGTATCGGTGCTGAGATCAATCGATGCTTGAGTTCCTCAAAACTCTTTTCTCTCTCCTCGGTCCATATAAACTTCTCACCTTTTCGCATGAGTTGGGTCAATGGTAATGCCAAACGTGAGAAGTTTTCCACAAACCTGCGGTAATAACCCGCCAACCCAAGAAAACTACGTATCTCTGTGACAGATGTCGGTCTTGGCCATTTGGTGATAGCCTCCACCTTTGCAGGATCCATAGTTATTCCTTCTGCGGAAACAATATGGCCTAGAAACGCCACTGTATTCAGCCAAAACTCGCACTTCGAAAATTTAGCATATAGTTTTTCTCGTCTGAGAATCTGCAAAACTGTACGGAGATGGTTCTCATGTTCCTCTTTGGATTTGGAGAAAATGAGGATATCATCGATGAATACGATCACAAACTTGTCTAAAAATTCGTGGAAGACTCTGTTCATTAATTCCATAAATAATGCGGGCGCATTCGTGAGACCGAATGGCATAACAACAAACTCGTAATGACCGTGCCTCGTGCGAAAAGCAGTTTTGGTTATATCCTGCTCCTTTACACGCAGCTGATGGTAACCTGATCGTAGATCGATTTTTGAGAAGTGCTTGGCACCCTGAAGCTGATCGAATAAATCGTCAATACGAGGAAGTGGATAACGGTTACGAATAGTGAGCTTATTCAACTCACGGTAGTCAATACACAAACGCATACTACCATCCTTCTTTTTGACAAACAAAACTGGAGCGCCCCATGGTGACACGCTTGGACGAATGAAACCCCTTTCGAGGAGTTCCTGAAGTTGCTCTTTCAGTTCCTTAAGCTCTACAGGAGCCATACGGTAAGGAGCTTTAGATACTGGTTCCGCACCTGAAATGAGATCGATGCCAAATTCTACCTCTCGCATGGGAGGTAAACCTGGAAGTTCCTCGGGAAAGACATCTGGAAAGTCTGACACAACTGGCTGATCATGAATTGAAGGTGTCTCCGAAGTCGTGTCATGAACTGTAGCTAGGAAACCCTCACAACCATGATATAATAAGGTACGAGCTTGTAAAGCTGAAATGATCTAAACATGTTTTCCTGGTAGGAAACCCTGGTGAATATACTCTGGTGTCTGGACATCACCAAAGATAACCCGGTGAGCATGACAGTCTATGGTGGCATGATGAACCGACAACCAATCCATACCCAGAATAACATCGAATTTACACATATCTAAAGGGAGGGCACTGACTGGACTGATTTTATCATCAAACTCAAGAGGGAGATCCTTATATACTTGGGTAATGAGTACAGAGTCTCGCATGGGGGTAGATATACTAAGTGCACTGTCTAGTGGCGTAGGGGTCATGTTTATTTTAACAGCATAAGAGGTGGATATAACTGAGTGGGTGGCGCCTGTATCGAAAAGTACGCAAGCAGCATGTCCGTGTATAAACAAAATGCCAGTAATGGTACCTGCGGTCTTATTTGCTTGCTCACGGGTAGTAGTGTAGACACGACCAGTAGTTGGTGGTAGTGGTGGTGGCGGAGGTAACATCTGAGGAGTCTGGCCTGAGGTACCAGCAGCATTCCCGCTCTTACAATCCCTCTTCAGATGGCCCGGCTGGCCACACTGAAAACAACCACTTGTACCACGACGGCACAGTCCCATGTGTTTCTTTCCACATGTGATGCAAGTGGGATAAGTATACACGGCAAAAATAGCTCTGGTTTGCTGAGAACCTGATTTATGATGAAAAACACGTGTCACGATTCTGATATCTTAACCTGAAATAAGGCTGTCTGACTGAAACTAAAATTACCAGAATTTGCCGGTCGGGCAACCTGCTGACCCCTGTTGTTTTGGTCACGCCCCTGTCCAGCATCTCTGTTGGGATTTACAAAAATTTAAGATCTGTTTTACACGATAGTTTAGTATTTCTGGAGCTTAAAGACTCACCTGTAGCTGCCAGAGGAGTTGGAGCTGCCGCGGTAATTATCACCGCCGTTCCTCTTATCTGACCGATTACGGTCATATGACTGACCGTGGTTCCTGTAGTTCTGATGCGGAGTAGCCGATTGGGATCAGTCTCCTCCTCTGTGTCTGTAAGATTTCAATAACATATAAGTTGACAAGCAATAATGGGCTAAATTGTTTAAGTCTGTTGGGTGAGATGTACCTCTTCTCCGGGCGCTCTACATTCTCGAGCTCATCTCTCTCGAAAAGCATCTCAACATCCCGAGCTGCATTAGCTACTTGTGACACATTAGTGAATGTGGCACTCATCAGTCTATCTGCAGTCCTAGAGTGAAGAGCCCAGCGAAATTGCTTCGCTTGCTCCTCTACGGTACCCGCAGCCTCCCCTAAGAATCCAGCCATCCTTAGGTATCGGTGCATGAACTCTATACTGTTCTCGCCATTATTCTGACGAATAACGTGAAAGTCCCTCTTCATCTTAGCTTGCTCCGCATGCGGGAAAAACTGGTCATAGAACATTGTCTTGAAACGTGCCCAGGTCAATGTAAGCTCCCAAGCATCTCCCCCATTGGACAGTTTCTGAGACCTCCACCAATGCAGAGCAGGACCCTCCAGCTTGTAAACTGCAAGCCTAACCTTGAAAACATCACCACAACCCATAGCTCCAAAAATCTTCTCTATATGGTAGATCCAGTCTTCTGCATCAGTTGGAGCTACAGTCTGCTCAAACAGTCGGGGTTTCTGCTTGTTAAACAGATCCAGCCAAGCGGGTAAAGTGGTAGGTGGTGGAGCAGGAGGGTTGTTATTCTGCTGAGGTCCATTTTGATATTCAGCTCGGATCTCATCACGAATTTGGGGTAACATGGCCTGTATAGCAGCCTGAACATCAGCAGCAATGGCAGCTGCGTTAGGGTCATTCTCGGTTTCGCGTCTGGGTGGCATCTGAAATAAAAGAGGATGAGTTGATAAAACTGCTAAAATCTGGGGTAATATATCTGAATATGCTTAGTGTAATTCATGAAGGTATAGCTAGCAAAATATGACATGAATACTGGTGAACGCCTAGGGTCAGTTCACAAAATGACAATTTCTGAAACATAAATATTACATGTGTAAGGATGAACGCCTATGGTCAGTTCATCTTTACAAAATTTAAACGGCAAGGGTGAACGCCTATGGTCAGTTCACCAAAACGAAAATTCGATGAAGTCACATGCGATTAAGTATGGCCAGTCCTGTACCAGCCGTTTACTTAATCAAAATTTTTGAAAATCTAACTGATAAAACACATAAGTAGCATGGAAGATAACGACGCCAAAATACAGGAAGTTCCTGATGACTACCCACTAGTCATAGGTCAAGGTTTAGAGCCTACAGGTCGAACCTTGCGCTCTGATACCATAATTGTATAATAAGTATTTGAGAGCCTACAGGTCGTCCCACTCAGCTCAGCTTGGCCATTTTATCAGTATTATTAGTGGGGCGTATGGATGCATCCTAGGCTACAGTTTACAGTTTAGCAGGTGAGTGTGGTGTGTGCTCTACATCCTTCACATTGGAGCTGATCCCTCCACCCAGCACAATTATTTAGAGGTCACCCCTCTACAGCATGACGAGGACACCCCTCTATGTATTCATGCAGCAGTTGACTCAGTTCATGACCTATATAAGCTCTTGGCAAACTAAAATACATAAAATGCATGTTTTCAGAATTAATAAGTTATATTTCAGTTTCAGTATATATATGAACAGGTTAACCAGATTTTATGCAGAGTTTTACCACATGTCATATCAGTATATAGTTGCATTGTAACCTTCTGTTCCATTACTTTTAGTACTTCCTATTCATGCTATATCCGTCCACTGAGCGTCATGCTCAGCCGTAGTTCCTTTCATGTTTTCAAACGACAGGTACACAGGGACGATCTTAGGACTTCTAAGAGAGTACGTGCATTTGGATGGGAGCTATCCAGACTCCTTTATTTTTATGCACATATTATGTTACTTACTTTGGTTGTTTGGAAACTGTTTCGTCCTTTTCCTTTCAGTACTTAATCTTTATAATTTGGGCTTATGTTGGACTACCGATGTTTGATTCCGGTATTTCCGTTTGGTCAGTTAATGTTTAATACATTGCCTTGCATGCTTTGATGACACGCCATAAATACACGTAACGGTCCATTTATCCAAGTGGGGTGTTACAATTATGGTATCAGAGCGCAAGGTTCGACCTCAGGTCATTTAAAGTTGTTTTCAGTGTGGCCAGCCGGGCCATCTGAAGAGGGATTGTAAGAGCGGGAATGCTGCTGGTACCTCAGGCCAGACTCCTCAGATGTTACCTCCGCCACCACCACTACCACCAACTACTGGTCGTGTCTACACTACTACCCGTGAGCAAGCAAATAAGACCGCAGGTACCATTACTGGCATTTTGTTTATACACGGACATGCTGCTTGCATACTTTTCGATACAGGCGCCACCCACTCAGTTATATCCACCTCTTATGCTGTTAAAATAAACATGACCCCTACGCCACTAGACAGTGCACTTAGTATATCTACCCCTATGCGAGACTCTGTACTCATTACCCAAGTATATAAGGATCTCCCTCTTGAGTTTGATGATAAAATCCGTCCAGTCAGTGCCCTCCCTTTAGATATGTGTGAATTCGATGTTATTCTGGGTATGGATTGGTTGTCGGTTCATCATGCCACCATAGACTGTCATGCTCACCGGGTTATCTTTGGTGATGTCCAGACACCAGAGTATATTCACCAGGGTTTCCTACCAGGAAAACATGTTCAGATCATTTCAGCTTTACAGGCTCGTACCTTATTATATCATGGTTGTGAGGGTTTCCTAGCTACAGTTCATGACACAACTTCGGAGACACCTTCAATTCATGATCAGCCAGTTGTGTCAGACTTTCCAGATGTCTTTCCCGAGGAACTTCCAGGTTTACCTCCCATGCGAGAGGTAGAATTTGGCATCGATCTCATTCCAGGTGCGGAACCAGTATCTAAAGCTCATTACCGTATGGCTCCTGTAGAGCTTAAGGAACTGAAAGAACAACTTCAGGAACTCCTCGAAAGGGGTTTCATTCGTCCAAGCGTGTCACCATGGGGCGCTCCAGTTTTGTTTGTCAAAAAGAAGGATGGTAGTATGCGTTTGTGTATTGACTATCGTGAGTTGAATAAGCTCACTATTCGTAACCGTTATCCACTTCCTCGTATTGACGATTTATTCAATCAGCTTCAGGTTGCCAAGCACTTCTCAAAAATCGATCTACGATCAGGTTACCATCAGCTGCGTGTAAAGGAGCAGGATATAACCAAAACTGCTTTTCGCACGAGGTACGGTCATTACGAGTTTGTTGTTATGCCATTCGGTCTCACGAATGCGCCCGCAGTATTTATGGACTTAATGAACAGAGTCTTCCACGAATTTTTAGACAAGTTTGTGATCGTATTCATCAATGATATCCTCATTTTCTCCAAATCCAAAGAGGAACATGAGAACCATCTCCGTACAGTTTTGCAGATTCTCAGACGAGAAAAACTATATGCTAAATTTTCGAAGTGCGAGTTTTGGCTGAATATAGTGGCGTTTCTAGGCCATATTGTTTCCGCAGAAGGAATAACTATGGATCCTGCAAAGGTGGAGGCTATCACCAAATGGCCAAGACCGACATCTGTCACAGAGATACGTAGTTTTCTTGGGTTGGCAGGTTATTACCGCAGGTTTGTGGAAAACTTCTCACGTTTGGCATTACCATTGACCCAACTCATGCGAAAAGGTGAGAAGTTTATATGGACCGAGGAGAGAGAAAAGAGTTTTGAGGAACTCAAGCATCAATTGATCTCAGCACCGATACTTACTCTTCCATCCGGTACAGGTGGTTATCAGATTTACAGTGACGCATCAGGAAAGGGCTTAGGTTGTGTTCTTATGCAGCATGGGAAAGTCATTGCGTATGCTTCGCGTCAACTGAATCCGTATGAGACAAATTACCCTACTCATGATTTAGAGCTCACAGCAGTCGTTTTCGCCCTTAAAATCTGGAGGCATTATTTATACGGTGAGTCGTGTGATATCTTCACCGATCACAAAAGTCTCAAGTATATATTTACACAGCGAGAGCTGAACATGAGACAGAGGCGATGGTTAGAACTGCTAAAAGACTATGACACTAATATCCAGTATCACCCAGGCAAAGCAAATGTAGTAGCAGATGCCCTTAGCAGAAAGTCAGGTATGATAAATGGCATCAAAGTGCAGGAAGAAATTATTCGGGATTTAGAACGGTATGATATTGAACTCTTAGTACGCGGACAGAGGGGATACTGGGCTAGTTTGAGGGTAGAACCAGATTTACTCTCTAGGATTAAAGACGCCCAAAAGGATGATGGTGAAATCTGGGCGATTATCCAGAACATTGACCAGCAGACCGAGTTTCGCATCGATGACGATGGTATCGTATGGCAGGGTACCAAATTCTGTGTTCCAGAAGACCCTGCTCTCAGAGAAGCCTTAATGACGGAGGCTCACAGCTCTCCGTTCTCTATCCATCCGGGTTCCACCAAAATGTACCACGACCTTAAACAGCATTTCTGGTGGAGCGGTATGAAACAGGATGTCGCAACATTTGTGTCTAAATGCTTAACCTGTCAACAGGTTAATATAGAGCACCAGCGTTCCAGTGGTCTTCTTCAGCCATTAGATATTCCAATGTGGAAATGGGACAAGATCTCTATGGATTTTGTCACCGGACTACCACAGACTCAGCGGAGACATGATGCAATCTGGGTTGTTGTCAATCGTTTGACGAAGTCGGCACATTTCATTCCTATTCGCAAAGATTTCGCAGTCAGTAAATTAGCGAAACTATTCACCGAGGAGATTGTACGGTTACATGGTACACCCTCCGAAATTATATCAGATAGGGATCCACGGTTCACTTCTCATTTCTGGAGAGGTTTGCATAAAGCTTGGGGAACTAGGCTCAAGCTCAGCACAGCTTTCCATCCACAGACGGACGGTCAGTCAGAGCGTACTATCCAGACCTTAGAGGACATGCTACGCGCCTGTGCATTAGAATGGACAGGACACTGGGATGACTATATTTGCTTGGTCGAGTTTGCCTACAACAACAGTTGGCATGCTAGTATCAAGCGTGCTCCATTCGAGATGTTATACGGCAGGAAATGCCGTGCTCCTATTTGTTGGGATCAGGTTGGAGAACGCTTGATTGAAGGACCAAAATTGATAGAAATGACCAATGAAAAAGTCGCCATCACTAAGGCAAAGCTGCAAGAAGCGCGTACTCGCCAGAAGAGTTACGCCGACAACCATCGCAGAGATCTATCATTTCAGACGGGAGATCGTGTGTTCCTCAAAGTATCACCCGCACGCGGTGTCAGACGTTTTGGCCTCAAAGGCAAACTTAGCCCTCGTTACATCGGACCGTTCGAAATCCTTGAACGTATTGGTGAAGTGTCATATCGATTGGCGTTACCGCCTCAACTTTCACACGTTCACAACGTGTTTCATGTATCATTACTCAGGGGGTACAACTATCATGAGCTTCACAAAGTAAATTATCCACTCGATCAGATTCGGGAGGATTTATCTTATATTGAGGAACCCGAAGCAGTTTTAGATCGCCAGGATCGAGTTATGAGAAGGAAGACCATTCCTTTCGTCAAAATACTGTGGAGGGACCATACCGAGCGGGAGGCCACGTGGGAAACAGAAGAGTCTATACGGACTTCTTATCCTCACTTTCAGTTTTAATTCGGGTATGTCCTTTCAGCTTCTACGTTTTCCAGCTTATTAGCATTTTCGGTTTTTACTAGTCAGTTTAAATACCCTATAATTCGGGGACGAATTCTTCTTTTAGAGGGGAAGAATTGTAAAACCCAGTACGACCGCCTCTTTAATTCGGGGACGAATTATTTCTTTTAGAGGGGAAGAATTGTAAAACCCGTATTTTAAATCGAGAAATGTAAATACGCGGTTTATTATTTAAAACATTTACGTAGAATTTATCGACGAAAACAACACAAGAAAATATTACAAGAATTATTATTATGCAAGTGTTAGTGTGATTATTATACAAGTTTGAAATTTTAAAAAAAAATGTGAAAGTAAATAAATGAAAGAAGGGGCCGGTTATGTAAAGAAAAAAAAGGAGAGATAATGGGCTTTAGCCCATTTTGTTTGCACAAAAGAACCAAACGGGAGTTACTTGTTTTTCCCATAATCAGTACAAAAAAATAAAATAAATAAGGATTAGGGTTCTTTGTTTGGCCGCCGGTAGAAGACAAAAAAAAAAAAAAAAAAGGGAGGCCGAGCCTTATTTTGATCTAGTAGCCTGTGCTTCCTTTCCGTCATCAAATCATACGGTAATCACTCTCGGTTTCCTTCTTTTGGTCATCATGTTTTACTTTGATTCTAGGATTTCTACTAAACGAAAATTATGAAAAGTCTTAAACATGATTAAGGGGGGTGTCGGGTTGGATGACCATACACACAGCCGAGACATTAATGCCTCGGTGGTGGCCTGAAGTCTACAGCCGAGACTCTTAATGTCTCGGTGGGTTGGTTTTACAGCCGCAACAACCAATTCACCATCAGGGGGTGTTTGGTTCGTGAGGCAGGGGTGGTCAGATTCGTTGGCCTCACGAAAACCGAGACTTAATGTCTCGGTGACTTCAGCCTTGCTCAGCCGTGACCCACACAGGGGCGGCTAGGGCAAGTTTCGACCAAAAAGGAAGTGCGTTTGGGGGTTGCGCAAATATAAGGGTGCGTTTGGCTTGTGTAAACAGTGGGAAATAGAACCTAACAGTGGGAACCATGGGTAAGAACAGTGGAAAAAGAATGGGACACAAAAACATTATTTTACATCACATTAGCGACAGTTTTTGCGATAGTTTTTCTGTCGCAAAACTGTTAGGGTTTATGCAGTTTTAAAGGAGTAGTTTTAGCGACAGTTTTTGGTGACAAACATTTCTGTCACTAACTCTTGGACAGATTTTGTATTGTATGTTAATTCGGGTAGTGCGACCGAGATAGGCTCGGTAGGCTCGGGACATGTTTATAGATAACAAAATAAATATTTTTATATTATACCCTTTTTAAATTAAATTGTTTTATAAATATTTAATATATATTTCAAGTGTATTAAATTAAATAAATTCTTAAATATTTAAAAGGGTATATTTTTAGAAAACGAATTAAACAATTTAAGAACTTTCTAAATTAAGGAATTTCTATTTTTAGCGAAATACTTATTATAGAAATATTTATCGTCAGAAATGCGTTGTACGTAGCTATTAGTAGAACGTTAATACATTAAAATGAATTATTTTAAGATCGAACTTAGCGGTGATTGTATGTATGGAATATCTAATATAAATAAATAAGAAACCGATAAGATCAGTAAAAATTTAATAGCGGATATCAGTTAACTTATTCGCGTCCTTTATTTATGTAGCACGCGTGAAGTCCGAGTAGTATTCGTTCAGTCTTCCATTCAGTCAGTTACTGGACTAGAGGTACGGATTTCCCGTCCTTTTAGTAAGGACTTCCTTTCTATGCATGATTAGGATTCCCCATCTTCAGCCAAATGTTTTCCCCAGTATATGTTTAAACTTATCAGTAATCATGTTAAGAAATAAATAAATTGCCTGAGCATTATATACAAGCATGATTAGTTTATGTACTAGTTACGGAGGTACCGTAACCACGGCACTAGAGGCACCGGTGTCGTGACTCACATGCAGGAGAGTGATATCCTGCATCGTCCCACTCAGCTCAGCTTGGCCATTTTATCAGTATTATTAGTGGGGCGTATGGATGCATCCTAGGCTACAGTTTACAGTTTAGCAGGTGAGTGTGGTGTGTGCTCTACATCCTTCACATTGGAGCTGATCCCTCCACCCAGCACAATTATTTAGAGGTCACCCCTCTACAGCATGACGAGGACACCCCTCTATGTATTCATGCAGCAGTTGACTCAGTTCATGACCTATATAAGCTCTTGGCAAACTAAAATACATAAAATGCATGTTTTCAGAATTAATAAGTTATATTTCAGTTTCAGTATATATATGAACAGGTTAACCAGATTTTATGCAGAGTTTTACCACATGTCATATCAGTATATAGTTGTATTGTAACCTTCTGTTCCATTACTTTTAGTACTTCCTATTCATGCTATATCCGTCCACTGAGCGTCATGCTCAGCCGTAGTTCCTTTCATGTTTTCAAACGGCAGGTACACAGGGACGATCTTAGGACTTCTAAGAGAGTACGTGCATTTGGATGGGAGCTATCCAGACTCCTTTATTTTTATGCACATATTATGTTACTTACTTTGGTTGTTTGGACACTGTTTCGTCCTTTTCCTTTCAGTACTTAATCTTTATAATTTGGGCTTATGTTGGACTACCGATGTTTGATTCCGGTATTTCTGTTTGGTCAGTTAATGTTTAATACATTGCCTTGCATGCTTTGATGACACGCCATAAATACACGTAACGGTCCATTTATCCAAGTGGGGTGTTACAACGAGGAGGAAGTTATGATAGTTTGATTATTCGTGTATTAGGAGACGAGTATCGACACAATATGAAGTTGTCGTCGATATCTAGATCGAATCTCGGGGACTATAAAATGAATTTTAAAATGAGTTAAGGGCTGTTATAGTATGTAAAACTAGGGTTGTGAGTCTATTTGTAAGTGAAGTTGTTTAGAGAGGTCAAAATGGTTGTATGAGTCGATGACGTAAAACTGTCCGGTTTTTGTGATTCAAAGATGTGTCGGGCAGGGGGTCTTAGAAGTAAAAACTTTTGACGAACTTTTTGGAGAACTTTCTATAGATAGTAAGTGAGTTCTTCGAGTCGTTTCATAAACTTTTGACGTGTCTAAGTCAAGGAAATGAGCTTGTACATTTGGTATGTGCCGGCAGATTTTTATCGAGAGTATAGTTTAATAAAGTAAACATATAGAAGAATATAATAGTATCACTTGTATTGCTTTCTTTCGGGTTTGTCGTGATTTTATGATTTTGAGTTTGATGTTATTATGTATGGTTTATACTCGAGTATATTATTAATGAACGCGCCTTATTTGATAGGTTGCGGTTCTCGTGTTTGACGGGCATCACTTATCATCGACAATCATCTTGCTAGGTCTCTTATACTAAGGTGAGTCTGTAGCCTCGCTTCATACTAGTTATTAAATGATTTTAAACCCGCGAGGGGGGTACATGATATTTGAAATAAAATGAACACAAGTCATGATTGATTGTCTAGACCCGAATGTTGCCTTGAATTGTATTGAGTACCTTGTTGCTAAAGACCCTAATTTCATGAACCGTTAACTATGTTCTGACTTGATGTTGTGAGTTGGGAATAGACGCTTATTCAAATAGTAGTACTACGTGGTTAACCACCCTATCTCGGTCAAGATTTGTACGTTGAGTAATCTCTTGGAGGGGTAATTATGATGAATGAGATGTGGGTATATATCTAGCAACTAATACCCTAGAGGGGAAATGGTTTTATCTAGTCATGCTGGCATTTGGCGTGGGTGACTAATTGGTTAAGGGGTCGGCGTCATGAGCTTAAATACAGTTGTATAGCTTCGGTTATAAGATGAGTTGCCTATATAGATTGTGTGCACGACAATGCTATAAAATGATTATGATTGATTTTAATCTTGTGTTCAAATGTGATTTGATAAACCTATGAACTCGCTCAATATTATTGTTGACTCGTTTAAGCATGTGTTTCAGATAATCGAAGGTGAACGATGGCGGAGCATTGCTGTGGAATGTTGTGGGTTTGATTTTGAAGCGTTGTGGTCTAAAACCTTTTCTTTCCTTTTACTTATGAACAATTTCGTTAATGTCATGTGTACTGTACTAAAACTTTGTGGTTTGATGGTCGAGATCCGTGGGGGGACAAAACGCTTTACTTTGATGTTGTTTTAGTATATTATGGGATGAAAAGTATGCTTTAGACAATGTTGTAAGATCTTTTTATCTTTTATGTGTAAACGTCTCATTTTGAGTCGTTCAATATACATTGTGTGATGATACTTGTGTTTAGCACCCGATTGTGTATTTTCGCTGCGCAATGTAAATTGGGGGTGTTAAATACTTGCTATCATTTAGTTCTTAATGGATACACTAATATAAGTTGGATCAACAATATTGAGGATAATTCATCCACTAGTGGTTGGGTATTCCTGCTTGGTGGTAGTGCAATTTCTTGGGCATCCAAGAAGCAAACATGCATTGCTGGTTCAACAATGAAGTTTGAATTTATGGCTCTAGCATTTGCTGATAAATAAGAAGAATGGTTGAGAAACTTGCTTCTTAAGATTCCATTATAGGTCAAATCTATGGAACCTAGTTCTATCCATTATGATATGCATTGGCTAAGGCTTATAGTCAAATATACAATGGTAAGTTTAGACATTTAGGTGTCAGGTATAGCATGATTCGTAAGTTTATCATGAATGAGGTGATTTCTATCGAGTTTGTGAGGTCTTAACAAAACTTAGTTAATCACTCGACGAAGGGATTAGCTAGAGACTTGGTTATAAAAACCGGCTAATGGGATGACTTTAAAGTTGAATCGAGCCACTGAATGTTAAGACACCTAACCCCCTCCCGACGAAACTTGGGAGATGTGTTAAATGTGGAAAGCTGAATGTTCAGGGGACTGAAGCACATGTCTTATATATATCACCCGAAGGATGTGCTTGCACCTTCTGAAAGGAGGGTGAAGTTCTAAAATTCTTAATTGTTAATTTCTTTGAAAAAATATTGAAACAGGATCATGAACTAAAGATGAACCTCATGAGCATAGATTTTGGTTCTTTTAACATTTATGAATTAGATATGGACACATGGGTTGTATTATACTGTTAGAAGCATTTAGGTGTTTGAAAACTAGTGTGTATTTTATCTTCAAGTATTCAAAGTGGTTGAAGGGTTCAATTCTTAGAACACCATATTTTAGAATGTTTGAATGTGTAATGTAGTAAGATCAAGATATTTTTGTTCATGCACTGCTTTTGTTTAATGTTAATTTTCATGCAAAAGGAATTGTACTATATTCGGGATGATTGTTGGAAATATAGTTCAATTGTGAGTCCAGTTCATGCTGGTTAATGGGTTAGGAGGTACAGAGTGTACACTCATAGATCCCTGAACATCCTGAATTCGATAGTGGTTAAGGGATTGTTTCCGTGCCTGATGATATTAAGTGAGTATACTCAACTCTGGAACTGAATGTATTCACCAGGGAAGAAACTACTTAGAGGATTTTCTTAGGGAGTTTACTCTCTTTAGCATGTAAGGTTGTAAACTAAAATGGACGGGGCTTTGTTCATGTTTGTTCATTTAATTTTAACCGGTAAAATAAACAAACGCGGATACTTAAACGGACAAATTTTCTTGTCCATGTTCATTTACTAAGAAAATAAGTGGTCCATGTTCGTTTATGTTCGTTCATTAACAAATTAAACGAATCTTAAACGATAAGTGTTATTTTTTTAAACATATCAGTTTTAAAATTATATTAAAAGATATGATATACGAGCATAATTAAATAAATGAGAATAAATGAACGTTAACGAACGCATAATTAGACGTTCACGAACATAAATAAACGGACGCGACTTTTGTTAATGTTCGTTCATTTAACTAAACGAACGTAATTTTTGTTCATGTTCTTCATTTAATAAATAAGCGAACGTAAACGAACTTTTTAGGGAACGTTTCATGAAATGTCACTGAACGTTCAGTTCATTACAACCCTATTAGCATATCTTTTCAACATGAAGTGTTTCAGCAGATATACCCTTCAGGGTTCGCTGAGCCTTCGGTGATACTGAAGGAAGACACATTTTGGGACTGAACAAGTTAAGCTTATAACAGCTTTGACCTACGCAAGTGCCAGTTAACACTGCATTAATAACCACGTTCTCATATAAATAAGAGATAAGAACTGCATGGAATTATATACACAAAAAACACAAACACTTGAATGCGGAAAGGGTTAGAGATTTGTGCCTAAATACTAACATACGTTCGGTCTCATCTTAAATAGGTATATGTGAATACTCCGATATTAAGGTCAAATAAGTAAATTTGAAAAGTGATAACACGATTAAAAATAATCTCCGATAATCATTCATTGATAATTCGTCAGGTCTATCTTGACCCTGTAACTGAGTTTAACCACCAACATTGATTTCACATTTTCATGACTAATTTGTACTACATGAAATAGTACTGGTCTTATGGTGTCAATTTTCGATACGACACGATGAAAAACATGACCCAGACATGAAATTAAACAAGTTTGGGTTGAGCATAAAAATATTTAGGTCAAAAACAGGTCAACCCATATAACCCGTTTAATAATTGGGTTATGTTCGAGTTGAGTATATCTTATTAAAATTGTTGAATAATTATTTATATGTTATGTTTATCATTTTTTACACATTTATATCATTTTTTTCATATAAATTAGTCAGAGACAAACATCAGCTTTATTAACCGTTTGACATATTTATTTAAATAGGTTAAACGAGTCAAAAACGAATAACACGGGTGTGGATTAGGGTTGAGTTTCTTAACACAATTAATAAATGAGTCGTATTTAAGTTAATGTTATAATAACACATCAACTCGCGAATCCGAACATATTGACACAAACACGACTCGATTGACACCCGTAATTGTTGTCCTTGTGGGGTGAAATTACTATCAATTGAAATGTCGATTTTGCAATTTGGCCATATCTTTCATTTGGGTATAAGTTTAAATCTCATTTAAAACGTGACTGCATAAAATGGTCTTATCTCTTACTGCATTGCAGAGTAAAAGTAGTTAATCATCAAGAAACACTACTAATTGACGTTAGCAATTATATATGTATTAGAAGTACAAATTTTTGGACTTTCTAGTCTCCATGAAAAAGATTGAGATCGCAAAAAGATTTATAATCTGCATGATTATATCATTCTCTATTTTTAATGGCAACTGAACACTCATGATAGTACATGTGTTTTATTTTACTGAATTTGTTTAATGACCATAGAAAAGACATTTATAAATTTTTAAATATGATTATAATCATTCTCTAATTAATACTATGAACTTTTCTATCAAGTCTTTGTCAAATCAGTCATTGAGTGACTAAAAAACTACTACGTACTTATTAACATATGGATTTTTGTTTGTTATTTTTAAATATGATTACCAGCCGTGTTCGAATAACCCGAGAAACCGAGCACAACCACTCGATCATAAACTAGAAACCTCGAAACCGGAACTAAAAACATCTGCTTGTGTCGGTTTGATTTTAGTTTTTATTTTTATATATCCACGATTAACCGAAGTCAATCATATATAACGTACATGAAGGTTTCAAAATGAATTCTCACATAATTTACGAGTATTGTTTATATTGTCGACGGTTTTTTGGTCTTAATGTTTAAATTTACGAAATCCATTGATGTGATCGTAATCTACAAAATGTTAACATGTAATATGACTTTTTTTTAGTCTACGACGAGGAGTTAATGTAATATGACTTTAATCTACTGGATGTTACTTAATTTAATTAAGATCATATCTTAACGTGCTAAATCATGTCATTGCTCATGCAAATAAACTTAATTAAAAGTCTAAAATAGTTAAATGTAACCCGCATCGTAGATAACCACCAATTTCTAGTACACAAATAATTGCACAATGAAAATTGTCCGGATTCAAAATCTAGTCAGTTATAACCACAATTGTAAATATAGTTTAGAAAATAATTTTCACATAAAAAAGTTTAGAGAAGTAAATTTCATACAAAGAATATGCATAATAAAAAACACTTACTATTATTAGAAATGTTAAAAAATCAACTTACAACAATATATGCATAATATACAAATATATAAACATAACTAACTTATACATAATAATTACAAACTTAAACTTAAAAAATCAACTTACAACAATATATGCACAATGTACTAATATATAAACTTAATTAAAAATTAATAAATTATAAAAACATAATTTAATACTCATATTAAAACTAATTAATACATAATAATTACAAACTTAAAAATAAAAATAATTAATACTAATTTAGTATACCCAAATTGTTATAATACAGTTATATATTCACGTTGTATAACAACTAAAAACATATATTTACAAAATCGTACATATTTAATCTACCTAAAATGATGGTGTACCTAGTTTTGAAAAACGAACCGAATTAATGGGTTCAAGTGAGAACAAGAGTCAGAATCAGTTCGACTAGCCAATAAAAGCCGCAAGTTGACAAACCGGAGAGAACGTATCGAAACCGATAAGAGCGTCCCCGCTACATAGTTCTGTATTAATAGTTTTTGAACGACCCAAAACATGTACTACTTATATAAGAGATTGCACCCACTCGCTTCAATATTTTAAGTAGTACAATCTTACAAGCTTTTAGTACAAATTTTTACAACACCAAAACTTCATAAGTTTATTTCTCTATTAATTGATGAGCAATACAAATTATACGACAAAATAAATACAAATTAATATGCAACATGTAAAACTGATTATTGTTACAAACTATAATTTTTTACATACAATTATTTATTTTGTTCATTAATACAATTTTACTATCAAATATGCATTTGATTTTGAACCATATAAATTTTTATAAATTTGCATATTCGATTCTACGTATGTATTTTATTACAAATTTAATGAAATACTAATCATTTTGCTAATTAATTTGATTTAATCGTACATATATCAAAAAGGAAGAATTTAAGGTGGCTATGTTTGGCAAAATTAGTTGAATGCTGTAAGCTGTTAACTGTAAGTCGTAATTATTAGCATAGTTGTTAACATGAGCTATAAGCTATATGTTTTCTCAATAAAAGAGTTTTATAAATTAGTTGTTTACTGTAATATTAAGACGTAAAACGACTAAAAAAGACACACTACAACAAAACTGAGTTTAGGGTCGCCCTTTTTCTAGGGTCGACTTAGTCGTCCCTAGATTAATGGGGGACCCACCTGTTTTACAAGAAAACCATGGTCAAAGTGGCTGTGGGGACAAAGTGGGGACCACAAAACCTAGGGACGACTAAGTCGTCCCTAGGTGAAAAAATAAATATTTTATCTCTTTTAATTGTTTAAAATTATTTAAAATTAATATAAATATTTTTTAAAAAAAAAGTTTAAAATGAAAGTGAGACCCACTTAACCTAGGGACGACTAAGTCGTCCCTAGGTTAAGTAAATTTATTTTCCCAGTTTTTTTATCTTTTTTATTTATTTAAATTTATTTAAAATTAATATAAATATTTTTTTTTAAAAAGTTTAAAACAAAGGTGGGGTCCTTGTAACCTAGGGACGACTAAGTCGTCCCTAGGTGAAGGAAAATTTATTATTTTCGTTTTTTGGCACTTTTGTTTATTTAAAATTATTTAAAATTAATTTAATTATTTTATTTAAAAAAAACTTTATTATTGTTAAAAATAACTTTATACATATTTAAAAAAAACTTTATATATATTTAAAAAAAACTTTATATATTTAGAAAAAAAATTATACATATTTAAAAATAACTTTATACATATTAAAAAAACTTTATACATATTTAAAAAAAAAACTTTATACATATTTAGAAAAACAATTATACATATTTAAAAATAACTTTATACATATTTATAAAAAAACTTTATACATATTTAAAAAAAACTTTATACATATTTTAAAAACTGTATATTTATTTAAAAAAAACTTATACGTATTTAAAAAAAACTTTAGATATATATTTAACACTTAAACACGCGCTTAATTAAAAATATATATTACAACGATAATAGATTCATAAATAAGAAAAAAACACATCACAAACTAGTTAAAACTAAACGTACAGATTAACACATAATAATAAAATACAAATTAACACATTAAAATAACAAATAGATTACTACTCAAAGCTAAGATTTTCCATATCATTTAAAAGCTCATGAAGTATTGCAGCCGATTGACATGCGTGGTCTTCAGGATGCCTTTCCATTTCTAGTCTTGTCTCTAGCATCTTTATCTTTAGATCTTTGATCTTGCAATTAGAGCACTCAGTTGGTGCAGATTGAGAAGGACCTGTAGAAGAACTTGGATGTGAACCTTGAGGTGTTGAAGATCCAGGGGAAGATCTTATACGGAGTTCGAGATCAAAATCATCCTTCCATTTAAAATATTTACATCCATAATCATCTGTTTTTGGCTGTTACAAAGTAAACAAATAACATGACATGTCATTTTAATAATCACACGTATTACATAACTAAAACATTTGATTGTTTACCTTCGAAAGAGGACATGCATAGTAAAGTTTACCAAAGCTATGAGGTTGATGTGACTGTCTCAACACAATATATCCCTTTCTACATGTACACTTATAAGCTTCAAGCGGATCCATATTATGCAAAATCGGGTGGTGGTGGTGGTGAGTTTGGTATGAGAGGATAAGAGTTTGTGAGGATAAGAGTTTGTGAGGATAAGAGCTACCATAAATAAAGATAAAAATTTAGGGTCGACACATTTAGGGACGACTTAGTCGACCCTAGCTTTCCCGCCAACATTTTCCCGCCAGCATTTCCCGCCAACATTTCCCGCCAATATTTGATCACTTGGACTCGTCGGTTGAACCTATAACGTATAACCGTAACATATGGACTCGTCGGTTGAACCTATAACGTATAACCCTAACATATGGACTCATCGGTTGAACCTATAACGTATAACCGTAACATATGGACTCGTCGGTTGAACCTATAACGTATAACCGTAACATATGGACTCATCGGTTGAACCTATAACGTATAACCCTAACATATGGACTCGTCGGTTGAACCTATAACGTATAACCGTAACATATGGACTCGTCGGTTGAACCTATAACGTATAACCCTAACATATGGACTCACCGGTTGAACCTATAACGTATAACCCTAACATATGGACTCGTCGGTTGAACCTATAACGTATAACCCTAACATATGGACTCGTCGGTTGAACCTATAACGTATAACCCTAACATATGGACTCACCGGTTGAACCTATAACGTATAACCGTAACATATGGACTCGTCGGTTGAACCTATAACGTATAACCCTAACATATGGACTCATCGGTTGAACCTATAACGTATAACCGTAACATATGGACTCGTCGGTTGAACCTATAACGTATAACCGTAACATATGGACTCATCGGTTGAACCTATAACGTATAACCCTAACATATGGACTCGTCGGTTGAACCTATAACGTATAACCGTAACATATGGACTCGTCGGTTGAACCTATAACGTATAACCCTAACATATGGACTCGTCGGTTGAACCTATAACGTATAACCCTAACATATGGACTCGTCGATCGGTTGAACCTATAACGTATAACCGTAACATATGGACTCGTCGGTTGAACCTATAACGTATAACCCTAACATATGGACTCGTCGGTTGAACCTATAACGTATAACCGTAACATATGGACTCGTCGGTTGAACCTATAACGTATAACCCTAACATATGGACTCACCGGTTGAACCTATAACGTATAACCCTAACATATGGACTCGTCGGTTGAACCTATAACGTATAACCCTAACATATGGACTCGTCGGTTGAACCTATAACGTATAACCCTAACATATGGACTCACCGGTTGAACCTATTACGTATAACCGTAACATATGGACTCGTCGGTTGAACCTATAACGTATAACCCTAACATATGGACTCATCGGTTGAACCTATAACGTATAACCCTAACATATGGACTCATCGGTTGAACCTATAACGTATAACCGTAACATATGGACTCGTCGGTTGAACCTATAACGTATAACCCTAACATATGGACTCATCGGTTGAACCTATAACGTATAACCCTAACATATGGACTCGTTGGTTGAACCTATAACGTATAACCCTAACATATGGACTCGTCGGTTGAACCTATAACGTATAACCGTAACATATGGACTCACCGGTTGAACGTATAACGTATAACCGTAACATATGGACTCATCGGTTGAACCTATAACGTATAACCCTAACATATGGACTCGTCGGTTGAACCTATAACGTATAACCGTAACATATGGACTCGTCGGTTGAACCTATAACGTATAACCCTAACATATGGACTCGTCGGTTGAACCTATAACATATAACCCTAACATATGGACTCGTCGATTGAACCTATAACGTATAACCCTAACATATGGACTCATCGGTTGAACCTATAACATATAACCCTAACATATGGACTCGTTGGTTGAACCTATAACGTATAACCCTAACATATGGACTCGTCGGTTGAACCTATAACGTATAACCGTAACATATGGACTCACCGGTTGAACGTATAACGTATAACCGTAACATATGGACTCATCGGTTGAACCTATAACGTATAACCCTAACATATGGACTCGTCGGTTGAACCTATAACGTATAACCGTAACATATGGACTCACTGGTTGAACCTATAACGTATAACCGTAACATATGGACTCGTCGGTTGAACCTATAACGTATAATCCTAACATATGGACTCATCGGTTGAACCTATAACGTATAACCCTAACATATGGACTCATCGGTTGAACCTATAACGTATAACCGTAACATATGGACTCGTCGGTTGAACCTATAACGTATAACCCTAACATATGGACTCATCGGTTGAACCTATAACGTATAACCGTAACATATGGACTCGTCGGTTGAACCTATAACGTATAACCGTAACATATGGACTCATCGGTTGAACCTATAACGTATAACCCTAACATATGGACTCGTCGGTTGAACCTATAACGTATAACCGTAACATATGGACTCGTCGGTTGAACCTATAACGTATAACCCTAACATATGGACTCGTCGGTTGAACCTATAACGTATAACCCTAACATATGGACTCGTCGATCGGTTGAACCTATAACGTATAACCGTAACATATGGACTCGTCGGTTGAACCTATAACGTATAACCCTAACATATGGACTCGTCGGTTGAACCTATAACGTATAACCGTAACATATGGACTCGTCGGTTGAACCTATAACGTATAACCCTAACATATGGACTCACCGGTTGAACCTATAACGTATAACCGTAACATATGGACTCACCGGTTGAACCTATAACGTATAACCCTAACATATGGACTCATCGGTTGAACCTATAACGTATAACCCTAACATATGGACTCGTTGGTTGAACCTATAACGTATAACCCTAACATATGGACTCGTCGGTTGAACCTATAACGTATAACCGTAACATATGGACTCACCGGTTGAACGTATAACGTATAACCGTAACATATGGACTCATCGGTTGAACCTATAACAAATTAAGTATAACTTATATTTTAATATTAATTATAATAATTTATTTTGATTTTTATTATTAATTTTATTACATATAGGGAAGATATAATGCAAAAATCTCTTGAAAAACACTTAGAGACGACTTTGTCGTCCCTAAATATCAAAGGATGTCGTCCCTAAAAAACCCTCCAAAAACACTTAGCCAAATTTTGTAAAACATGAAAAATTTGGGAAAATTTTAAATAACCCGCTTTGGGTTTGAGGTTCCCGGTTTACACCTAGGGACGACTTAGTCGTCCCTAGGTTACAAAAGTCGTCCCTAGGTCTCAGTAATAAATGAAAAAAAAATTATTTATAATTAACCTAGGGACGACTAAGTCGTCCCTAGGTTACATAGAGAGGGTCGTCCCTAGGCATCATTTCCAGTAACTTACCTTATCTTTCTTTCCTTCATCTCTCATTATCTCTACACCAAAAAAAAAACCGGGCACCATCTTCATCTTCATATCCACTCCATCCGAGCACCATCTTCATCCGAGCACCACTCCATCCGAGCACCACTTCATCTTCATCTCCACCACCACCACTTCACCTCCATCCAACCATCCAAACCTCCACCGCCACGGCTTCACCTCCACCGCCACCACTTCACCTCTATCCGCTTCACCTCCACCGCCACCATTCATGAATTTATATATATTTCCCAGTTAAGGTATTTGATTTTGAATTATATATATTTTTAATTTTGATTAATTTTTGTAGTTTAATTTTTGTAGATTAATTGATTAATTTTTAGTTTAATTGTTAAAAGGTGTTTATTTCTTCTAGTTTAACCACCGGACCACCACCAGTCAACCACCGGACCACCACCAGTCACGGCAGCAGTCACGGCAGCATCAACCACCCACCACCACATTTTGTTTAATTTTGTTTTTTAAATAAATATAAAGGTAAATGATTTTTTTTAATCTATTAATTTTGTTTAAATTTGTTTATGTTTAATTATTATTAATGTTTATGTTTTATTTCCTAGCACTGCCGTCACCACCACCACCACTGCCGTCGCAGCAGTAGCCACCAACACTGACAGCCGTAGCCACCACCACCGGCAGCAGTAGCCACCACCACCACCAAAGGTTATTTTGGCTTATGATTTCGGATTATATTTAAGCTTAATTGATTTAGGCTTAGTTGATTTCGGCTTAATATATATATATAATTGATTTCGGCTTAATTGATTTAGCATTAGTTGATTTCCGTTGTATATAGTGCTTAATATATATATAGATGATTTCGGCTTAATTGATTTAGGCTTAATAGAATTCGGGACCTATTAGTTCATGTACATACCCCTCTTGCATAGTGAACGGTGTGAAGTTTGTGGTACGTGAACGCGATATACTTCGTACCACTCAATGCAGCGGAGTTTCAACACCCGGGGTTGATGGAGAGATGTATTATGGTCAACTCGAAGAAATTCTGGAGCTCACTTATATCGGCAACCGCAAGGTTTTTGTTGTTTCGATGTAAATGGTTTGACACAATTAACCCTACCAATTGCACCAAACGCAACAGACGTTCTTACACTGACCAAGGCATACATCATATTTTGACCGATAGGCTATTTCACCAAAATAACCCATACATTTTCCCGACACAAGCAACACAAGTATTCTACCTTGAAGACCTTGCTAGACGACCGCTTCATTGGAAGGTCGTCGAAAAGGTTTATCATCGAGATGTGGTAGAGTCCGATGAAGATGTTATACATGGTAGCAGTTCATCAGATGTTACACTGTCTGTTGCTTTGCCTAATTTGGGTATTACGGATTTGAGTGTAAATACTCAACCAACGGAAGTGGACGCCCCACCGGTTGATGATGATATTATTAATATTGAAGATGATGAAGTAGTTGCACACGTCATTGGTGATGTTGATGATGATGATTTAGTGTCGGATGATGATGAAGTGAACCATAATAATGATGTTCAAGAAGTTTTATCTAGCGATGATTCTGAAGATGATGACAATTGATATTAAGTTGTATTTTGAATGAAACAGTTGTTATATGCTTTAATGTGTAATCTTTTATTTGTAAACGATTGTTATATGCTTAAGTTGTTGTTTGAATGAAACAATTGTTATACGTTTAAATGATGATAAGTTGTTTTTATTTGTTTAAATGTGTAATTTTGTATTTTAATGAAAACGTTTTTATATGTTAAAATGTGTATATTGATATGAATTTGTGTATTAGTATTAATTGGTTAATTAAATTGTGTAATTTTGTTTTTTAATGAAAATGTTTTTATATGTTAAAATGTGTATATTGATAAAATGTGTATACTGATATGAACTTGTTATTTTACAGATGGCATGTCTAGCTCCTAGGTCACACGGTGGGGATGCTGGTGGTAGTCCACCCAGACGGCCCACACGTCCTGTACCGGCCGAGTGTCAGCGTAAGAAATCATTATATTTTTTTATAACACTGATATTTATAATTTATGTCACTTGAATTTTTACGAGTAAATAACATATCTTTTGTAGGTTCAAATCAACGCTTTGTGACCAACCTAGGAAAATTAAGGACGGCGTACAGAAATAATAACGAAAAACCTTTGACAATTGGCTTTGAATTTAAAGATCTGAAAACCTTCCATTTTCTGGGCAATTATGCATCATTGTTGACTCATCTTATGGGGGAATTAATCCGGTCACTTCCCCTGAACTGCGAATGGGACGAAATTCCAGAGTCTGATAAAGCTCATATTTATCCTACAATTGAGGTGAAAGTTGTTTATTTTACTTATATTGTTATTGTTATCGACATTTAGATATGTGTGTTATGTTTAATTTGTTTGTTTATTTAAATTCATATGTTTTTATGCAGACATATTTCGACCTCGAGCCATGGTACAATGATCGTACTCAGGTGGTGTGTGGCACTGGTGTGGATGAGGTGTGTACTCGGGTTAGGCTTGCGTTGGAATATCAGCTGAGGTTGCTGTATAGAAAATACAAGAACAGTATCAAGAAACATTATTATTCGAAATATGAGACGCCCGCACTGGCACAAGAACATGTACCGCCTGAGAGTGTGTGGGACAGTAGAACCGAAGGTGATTGGGCTGAATTGGTTCACTAGTGGTCAGACCCAAAGAGGGTGGCAAGAAGTGAGGTTAATACTGTTAATCGTTCCAAAAACACGGTACCGACCACTCAAGGCAAAAAACCATTCGCCCGAGGAAGGAATGAATACGTAAGACTCTTTATAATTTTTGTGATTTATTTAAAAGCGTTTATATTGTTTATTTATTATAGCTCGTTACTAATTTATTTGAGATTTTACAGAAAGTCAAGGAAGGGGTTTACGAGGACCTGGTTGAAACGTGGAGGAAGGGGCACTCAAGTGGTGGCACGTTTAAAAGTAAAGAAAACGAGGAAAGATATGTAAGTAATATATAACTCTTTACATGCCTTAGTAACTAATTTCATTTGTTTTAAATCGTTTTTTTTTTCCAGGAAAAGATGAAAGCCCTCAGTGACCAAGTGAGAGCCGGTATAGTCCCGCACATGTCTGATAAAGAAATAGTGGCTCAAATCATGCCAAGTCAAAATAAGCAAAATGTGTCGGGATAAGGCAGAAAGTTACCGGGTGGTGCCAATAACACAACTCGCAGGTTATATATCCTCAATAAAACAAAATGTAAATCAATTGTTCATATTTATGTCTTGTTGTATATAATGAAACATTGTTGTTGTAACTTATCGTAGGCGGGGTGCTCCACGTCGACCAGATGTTCCCTCTCGTAGTGAATTTCAAGAATTGATAGAACGAAATGAGCGACAGATGGAGCTGCTGAGGAAAGAGAATCAGGAGGCGCAGCAACGGGCTTACTTGGCAGCGTTAAAGGCAGATGCGGCGCAACAATATAGTCAGACGTCGTACCAGCATATGGCGCAATATCAGAGTCAATTGGGTGAGTTTTTCCAGAACTACAACTCAAATACTGATCACCCAATTAGACCTCCTACTTTTGTACCCCCGCCCCGACCCTTTGTTATGCCCACCCTAGCTCCTGATTGGGCTCATTTAGTCCAACCCCCCTATCCTTGGGCACAACCAGTGCAACCTCCTTCCATCGACCCATACCGACCATCTTTGCCCGGCAATCTCCAACCACTCCAACCTCCCTATACCGGCACTTATCCTATTGCTCCCGTCACCAACAATAACACATTTAACTATTGTTATCGTCCCACCACACACTCGGCTTATGAGATCGGCTCTACTTCACAATCCATACCCGGAGGTTCTCGTGTAATCTCAAATCCCCATGAGCACGATTACCGGTCCGTTGACGAGTTGGGTCGAGATAGGAATGTACAAAACAGTGGTGACGACGAGGGGAGTGACGAGGGGGGTGACGAGGGGAGTGACGAGGGGGTGACGAGGAGGGTGACGATAGGGAAGGTGACTTTTCACCTAACGAGGATGCGGAGTAGAGGTTGTGGTAGTATTTTTCTTATTATGCATGTTTAATAAAGTTTGAGACTTGTAGCGTTTGAAACATTTGATTTAGGATTGAATAAGTGTATTTGATGAATATTGTATCGTGACGTTGGATAATTTATCGTAATATGGTATTGTAACGTTTATTGATTTGTTATTATTCTGTATTTGTCGAATTCTGCCATTTTGAATTGTGGATTTTGTCCGGAAAAAGTTCCGGAAAAAATCTGGAAACTGCAAATAGCCCAGTTTTTTTTTTAGCCCCCAGGTACACCTAGGGACGACTTAGTCGTCCCTAGGATATTAAATATCATCCAGGTTATCATCCTAGGGACGACTTAGTCGTCCCTAGGTTTAAAAATGCCCAGGTGTCAATACCTGGGGACGACTTAGTCGTCCCTAGGTATTGAATACCTGGACATTTTTAAACCTAGGGACGACTAAGTCGTCCCTAGGATAATAAATATTTTTTTTTTATTTTCTAAAAATGTTTTTTTTAATATTTATAAAAAAGATTTTATTAAAAATAATAAAAAAAAGAATTTTTAAGAAAAATTTTGAAAAAGATTTTTTTTATTTATAACCTAGGGACGACTTTGTCGACCCTAGGTTACAAAGAAGGTCGTCCCTAGGTTAGTCAATTTTTTCAACGTAGTGGGTTGCGGGACCCACTAAGTCGTCCCTAGGATACAAAGAGGAGTTCGTCCCTAGGATCCTAGAGACGAATTTTTAGGCACAACCTCCTAGGGTCGACTTAGTCGTCCCTAGGAGTTTAGGGTCGAAAAAGTGCCTCCCTATGGACGAATAAGTCGTCCCTAGGGTTCAAAATTGTTGTAGTGACATGGGTCTTCCTCGACCCCTTTCATTTCATGCTTACATATATTATAATATGATTTGAAGGTATACCAGTAACTTACAATTTTAACAACTCTTAGACTATGTTTGGCATTCTTAGGAGCTGGAGCGGATCGCTGGAGTGGGTTGCTGGAGTTGGATTGTGAAGCATGTAGCTTGAGCTTATTTTTACATGCTACTTTAATTAGGCTATGTTTGGCGCGTGAACTTATCAGAGCTTATCGTAGCTTGAGCTTATTGTTTTAAAAAAAATAAGCTACTATTAAAAATAAGTCTCGTTTAGTTGACAGAGCTTGAGGGAGCTTGTTAAAAAAAATAAGCTTCTAAATAGCATGCTAGTTAAAGTAGCATGTGAAATAAGCTCAAGCTACATGCTCCAACATCCAACTCCAGTAACCCGCTCCATCAATCCACTCCAGCTCCTAAGAATGCCAAACACCCCCTAAGCATGCCGTTTAGGAGCTTATTTTTTTTAACAAGATTTGTCAGCCAAACGCGACTTATTTTTAATAGTAGCTTATTTTTATAGAACAATAAGCTCATGCTACAATAATCTCTGATAAGCTTACGCGCCAAACATAGCCTTAATAATTCAAAAATTTTCATGAATCAACTTTTCATTTAGGACATATTTGTTTTTAATAAAAGCTTGAAGCTCATGGCAATGTTTGGCAAAATTAGCTGTAAGCAGTTAACTATAAGCTCTTAACTACAAAGCTGTTAACATGAGATACAAGCTGTATGATTTTTCAATAAAGTGTTTGATAAATTAGCTTTAAACTGTAATATTAAGATGTAAAATAAATAAAAATGACATATGTAAATAGATTATAATATGGTTGGAGGGTGTATCAGTAACTTACATTTTAACAGCTCTTAATAATTTAAAAAGTTTCATGAATCAACTTTTCATTTAAGAATTACTTGTTTAAAATAAAAGTTTAAAGCTCATGTGTCCAAACAGAGCTACTTGTTTTGAAAGAGATCATTTTTCAAATAAAAAACTAACGGCCCTAAAAAAGCTTTAGAAAAGCTCTTGCAAAACGGGCCTAAGGGCATGTTTGGCGAAAGTAATTGGTGCTAGAGACGGAGATGGTGTTGAAGATGAAGATGGTGTTAGAGATTATGAAAATAGATTATTATTAAAAGGTACATGAATCAGCTTTTAATTTTGAGAATTATGAAATATTTTTTTTTTATAATTTCATATAAGTTGATATGCCAAACAAAGATCAATTTATAAATGACGTATTTTTTCAAAAAAATAATCACAATCTTTTCATAAAAAAACTTCGAATGATTTTTTTATTTACACGTTATATAATATAGTGATGAATGTTACACATATTATCAAATACCTTTCACTACTAATCATCACAATCTCGTAATAGTATTTTATATGAAATGGTTTATTATTGGTTAAAGTTATTCCAACTTAAAACTTTTATTATTATTCGTAAGATTATTATTAAAAAATATGTATATTTATAAACATTGTGTTCGCAGCCTTTAGTTTCAGCGTACCACGCAACCGTAATACGTAGATACCCTGCTAATAACTCTAATAAAAATAACCTGTTTTAGATATTCGCGTTAAGCCTTTGAAAAGTTGGGATGTCTATAAGGCCGACATTTTTGCTTATTTGTACATGTAATTTTGTATATATTTGAAAAACAAATTCTAAATATTTGAAAAAAAGGTCTGAAAATTTGAAAAAAAATTCCGTTTTTTTTAATCAATTTTAATTTTTTTTTGAAAATGAAGTTCCAAAATTTTGAAAGAAGTTCGAAAATTTGAAAAAGAAGTTTGAAAACTAGAAAAAATTCTAAAATTTAATAAAAAAATTTCGATATTGTTAAGAATTTGGAAAAAATGAAAATGTGAAAAAAAAAATTAAAAATATGATGAAAAAATGGATATTTCTTTTTGTAATTTAATTTTTGCGAGGGAATCCATTTGATTGTATTTGGGCATCAATTTATTTATTATATATGACATTACTAATCCCATTCATTACCCAACCCATGTTATGACCCATAAACCCAAGACTAGCCCAAAAATAGTCCTAACAGAATATACATAAAACATGAACGTGTTGACCTACTTAGACAATTCTATAAATCATAAAAAAGGAGATGTTCCGATATATGAACAACATCCTATGAACTGTCTTTAAAAATAACTTTCTATTTTTGGAGTTAGAATTTTTATACTACAACTAATATTTTTAGTCTAAAAATCAGTTTTAGACACTTAGTTTTAATATAGTAGATACCCTGACTTTCCGACCTTTTAAAAATAAGTAGAGACCAGATCCAAAAACTAGATTTAAATTACTTGATCATATGCACTTGAATCATCTAAAAAGCTATCATAAAACTCAAGATATACATGTTTTAAGATCACCATTTTTTTCCACGGCCCAAACACCCTTAATTAATTAAAGAGTTTCCGTTAACCAAATCATTCCAGGGTTTCAAATTCTTGTTAATAACAACGAATAAACTTATTTAGGACCATTTAGGGCTGTTTTATCATTAAATTTAGTTATTAAAATTGTTGTAAACATTTTTACCGCCATGACATAATATTAGGGTTTATAGAAAACCCTAAATCACAAATACATAAAATAAATGTTTTATGGTGACACATGAAATTTAGGTTGGAGAACATACATTAAAAGGATGGTTATGATGATGAGAAGATCACCAGAACACACAAGAACACCAAAACTTCAAAGGAGGAAGAAGGAATAGCAATAAAACTCAAAGGCTTCAAGGTTCCTTTAATGGAGGAATAGAGAGAAAAGATTAGAAAGCAAAAATGGAGGATTCATCAAAAACCCGAGTTGTCACAATTCATCTTCTCAATCTAATATCACCGAATTTCTCCAACCTCTCTCTAACTTATGTACTTTCTCTCTCCAAACCATCATCTCTCTTCTATCTATTTTCTATAAATCAACCATGGTGAAGTGAGTCATATTTAGGATAACAATTGGTATAATTCACCACGGGGTGGATTTGTGATTTGTTTGTGGTTGTTTTATAATTTTTGTGGGTTTTAACATCAAAAATACCACACGAATTCTTTTTTGGGACACGTGTCTTCCAAACTCCCTGATTCCATAAAACATTATTAATTAAATATATCTTCGTAAAAAGTTTTAAATCCAAAATATAATCAATCAAATTAATTAAACATGAATTTTTTGAACGAGGCTTTTATAAAAAAGAGATTAGCAAGAAGCTAAAGGCTCAAACAAAATTACAAAATGGCATACAAAAGGGCCTCTAAGCGAACTAACCCAAAAAACATTTCTCCTATATCTAGCAATACACCAAACATGATCAATAAGATTAAATAAAGATGCTAGCAACGAGCTACAATCGAGAAAATAAGTTTGTTGCGAAAAATCCATAAGATCCACCAAGAAATAAAAAAGTGGATTTGATATAAGTTTTCACCCCGCGACGAATCTTCAACCCATCAAACAAAAGTTGCCAATCAAGAAACGAGGAGAACCTTGTGAATGGAAGCTCCCACCAAACTAAAACAAGAGAAGAACAAATGATCAATGGTTTCCACACCTATGAGACAAACCAGACATGATATAGAGTGAATTTCCACCTAATTAAGGACATGTTAAATCAGGAAGGAAGTTTATTTAAACGAATCCTCCACGCCAAGATATTCACTTTGATTGGGACTAGCTTGAATAATCTAGTATGTGACCCTTCCATAATACATAAGCTATCATCAATGTAAATCCTAGCTGACGAATCAATGAGCTTACCATCATCAGCCAAAGACTACGTCCAACGGTCGGGGTCATTAGAAAGATTAATGTAGACACTAGATTCAGACGCTCTACCACTTCCTCACTTTTCACACTTCATATAGGAATTCTTTGAAAGCCAGACATTACACCAATTTGATTTATTTTTTTCAAAAACTAAACCCTATTTATTCTCTTCTAGAGCAAACAATTGTGTGAACCTCAGATGCAAAACAACACCCTCAATCCAATTCTCTACCTAAAATGACGATTTATTTTCTTTCGCTACCTTTTTAGAAATACATGATAACAAGTCCACTCCTTTTGTTTTGAGATGCTCCATGCTTCGAATACATTGTATCTAAGGATATATCCTACCCACTTGAATATTTCTATTTAGATTACCACAAGAACCATGATTGAATTTTATAACCAAATCCCACAAAGCATCAGTGTTGGTTTGGAATCTCCAGATCCATTAAAAGTGGAGGAACTTGTTCATCGCGTAGAAACTATACATTCCTAAACCACCAACATCCTTACTAGAAATAACTTTGTCTCAACTAAACCAAGAAATTTTACGAGAATTAGGATCTACATCTCTAAAAATTTTACTACGAATAGTTTCTAGACACTCGAGGACCCCGATTAAAACTTTAAGTATAGTAAAGTAGTATGTAGGAAAGGCACTTAAAACCGATTTAACGAGCGTGTATCTACTGTTGGGAATAAATCTATGCTTAGTTGTTTCCCCTGCTAGTTGATTATTCGTACCCCTGCTAGAGTAAGTTCCCCCTGCTAAATTACAAAGGCAGGGGGATTGGTTCCCCTGCTGAAGTCAAAGGCCCTGCTGTCAAAGATAAACATGGAATAGATTTTTACGCGTTTCAGTTATTATTCCTTAATACTTTCCATAGTTTGTTAGTAGTGATCTTGTACGTGAGTCCTTGTGGCTATAAAAGGACTCACTAGGTTAGCATGCAATGTATGTCTTTTCTCATTTGTCTTTCATTATAGTACTTTAAGGTTTTGTAAACCCTAATACCATTTTAGGGTATTCGTATATCTTTGATATATTAAAGTTCAACGTTTCAATCACATTTGTTCTTGTGCTAAACATTATATTCCGCATCTTGTTTAGTTACTTTGCTTTGCAAAGTTTCTCTAGTGTTAGGTTGAATTCTTTCTCTCTATCACAACCCTTAAACAAGCTACTAAGGTTTAAGATCTGACTTTGGGATCAACAAGTGGTATCAGAGCTTGTTGAGAAACTTTGTCTAAATCAAGAACAAAATCCTCATAGCAAACATGTCTTCAGACTCATCCTCAAACATAAACAACCACTATAACCTCAAGTTACCCATGTTGGATCCTGAAAACTTTGAATTATGGGAATTCAGAATCCAACAATACCTGAAAATGGAACACTATTTTCTTTGGGAGATTATAGAGTTTGGTGATCAATTCACCAAAACACTGGTGGTTGATGATGGCAAGGAAGAAGAAAAAGGTGAAAGTTCCAAAGGTAAGGACAAGAAGAAATCTGCTGCTCTGTGTGATAAGGAGATACTAGCTAGAAGGCATGATGTCAGGGCTCACAGCTCATTGCTGTTGGCTCTACCTGATAGACATCAACTCAGATTCAGGAAATACAAAACAGCTAAGGATCTATGGGAAGCCATAGGCAAAACTTTTGGAGGAAATGAAGCCACAAAGAAGAAGAAGAAAAATCAAATGCTGAATGATTTTGCTTCTTTCAAAGCAATTGGAGATGAATCAATTGGAGCTATTTACAATAGGCTTCAAGATATGGTGGCTCAGTTGGAATTCTTTGATATTAAGGTATCAAAAGAGCAGGTGAATACCAGGTTTCTTAACAGCCTCCAAAAAGAATGGTTTATCTATAAGGCAATTTGGCAGAATAAGGATGACTTGGACGAAAAAGACATTGATGACATATATAATAACTTAAAAGTTTTTGAACCTGTTGTCAATGAGATGAAGTCAAAAGGAACAATTCCCACCAACTCAAGTGGATTCGTTGATTCCACTACTAACATGGCATTCATATCACAAAGCAGTGGAATCTCCAAGAACAGTGGAATTGAAGCAGCCCCTGCTACTTATTCCCCTGCTACCAGGTCTGGACCTTCCTATGATGAAAAAAGACCAGCTACATTCAGCCTTGATACTGCTTGTGCTTTTATAGCATCTCAAGGGCCACAAGGATCTACTGTGTTACATGAAGATCTAAGTCAAATCAGTAAGCAAGGGCTAGAAGAGATGGATATCAAGTGGAATATGGCTCTGCTCAGCATGAGAGCCAACAGGTTCTACAAGAAGTATGGGAAGAAGATCTCAATTAATCCCTCTGATGTGGCTGGGTTTGATAAAACAAAAGTTGAATGCTACAATTGTGGCAAGAAGGGTCATTTTGCCAGGGAATGCAGAGGACCTAAGACTGGAAATAGCTACAGAAAGGAAACAAGAGATGATGATTCTGGTGCTAAGGCCATGGTAGCCATGTAGGGGATAGATGGAGCAAGTGGATGGGACTGGAGTGCTATGACAGAGAATGTGGAAAGAAATCAAGCTTTGATTGCTGAGGAAAAGGAAGAAGACTTTGCACTTATGGCCATGTCAAGTTCCAGCTCTGACAATGAGGTATATGATTACTCATATTGTACTAAAGCTTGTAGGAAAAATACTGAATCTTTGAATGATCAAATCAGAAAGATAAAATCTGACTATATCAATTGTGATAATGATCTTGATAATTATAAACGTGCTTTAGAACAGTTAGAGTCCACCATAAGAGAGTATAAGCAAAGAGAAAGTAATTATAGGGATCACATTGTGATTCTAGAAAGAGATGCTAAGGAGAATAACCAATCTATAAAGACACTGACTGCTGAACTTGAAATTTTCAAAGCTAACCAAAAGATAGATGAGGAAACTGTTGAAAAATTTGGAAAAGCTTCAAAAGATTTAAACAAAGCAGTTGAGGTTGGTCAATCTCCTAGGGACAAAACAGGGTTTGGGATTAAAAATATGCATGCTACCATACCACCACCCCCTGCTAACATTCATGCTCCTTTTCCTAGAAAAGACCTATCCTGGACTTGTCTCCCTTGTTTTGAAAAACAGGATGACATTGAGTTTGACTTAAGTGCTTATATACCTAATAATCTTGATACATAAGAGTCTCTAGTTAAAACTAGTGTTATTAGGGATGTTGAAAAGGAACAGGTTGGTTTAAAACAAATTGATAACCCTGTTCGATTTTCAAAAGAAGGAATTTCTGGCAGTAATTCTAGTGCTAAGAGTAGCTCTCCCAAATCTAAGACAAGGTCACAGTCCCCTAAGTCCACCATTAAATATGCTGGTATGTACAGGAATGTCAGAGGTAATCAAAGAAATTGGAATGACCAAAAGTCTCATCAATTAGGAGAAGATTTTGTGATTAATACCAAGCCCTGCTTCACATGTGGCAGCTTTGAGCACACTTATCAAGAGTGTAAGGCACCAATGGAGATGGTGGCTGCAAATCCCTTAAAGGATATGCAACCTAAAACCATTCTTCTAAATGCAGGACAAAATCTTTTTCCCCTGCCAAGTACGTTGCCCCTGCCTTGAGAAATAGGGTGACTGATAAATATGTTGTTCCTGCCCTTAGGAAGGAGAATGATGTTCACTCAAAGCCCAACACTTCTGTGACCTCCCCAACACCTTATACTGCATACAGAACTGGCTCTAGACCTTACCAACACATGACTAGAGGCAAAAAAAAAGGTGGGTTCCCACTGCTAAGCATAGAGATTCACCTGCTAAAACTGGGGTATCCCCTGCTAGCAAAATTTTGTATTCTAGGAATATAGGAAGATGGGGAAAAGCTGTGAAAGCCTCAGCTCGTTGGGTTTGGGCACCCAAAAGGGGTACTCAATCTAATGGTGTATCTCTAGTTTTTGACAAGCTATCCTACATTGATACACGAGGTAGATCCAAGTCTGTAATGGCTTGTGTTGGAAATACGTTTTACGTATTTATGAAGGATCGGTCGCTCCAATGATAATTATGTAATGGGCTCGTGATCTATTTACTTTATGTATGGTCCATATAGCCCACATGTAGGGTGGGCTATATATATCCCCTCCTAGCATGTTAGGAGGGGTTGTTGTTTACCATTTTCCACTTAATCATTTCCATCTTAACTTTCTCTCTCTAACTCTCTCCCTTCTCTCCTTTCTCTCTCTAATCCTTCATCTCTTTCCTTCATTTCTTTTATATTTATCATCTAATCAACCAACCTAATCCATCAAATCCATGATATAGAATAGGCCATTAATCACGTAGACCTTCAATTGGTATCAAGAGCCATGGTTAGTTTGGTTTATTCTTGTTTTATTTCTTTTTGATTTTGGTGGGTTTTGATTTAATCATGCTTAAACTTTAAAAAGTTTGTATTTTTTATAAAAAGTTTGTGTTTTTATGTGTTAAATCATATCAAATCTTCAAATTTATTTACTTTTTAGATAAAAATCACAAATTTTTATATAAAAATCAAAAATTTCTTTATAAAATCTTAAAAAGTTTGTGTTTTTATAAAACGTTGGTGTTTTTTATAAAAGTTTGTGTTTTTCTCTTTTTAATTTTGTATTTTTTTTATTAAATCCTTCTATTTTGATTATTTTTTTTTTGTTTGAATCAATTTTTTATTATTTTTTTTATTTTTATTTTTTTTTTAATCAATTTTACCAGTTATTATTTTTTTATCACTTATTACTTTAATCAGCTTCTATTTTTTATAAACAGTTTATATAGTTTTTTAATCAATATTTTTATAATCAGTATTTTTTTCTTTATTTTTAATCTATTGGGTCTTAGTTTTTGTCCAATATCAGTCCTGCTGTCCTTCAGTCTTGTCGATTATCAAGGTTTTTGGGTTTCCAGTCAGTCAGTCATGCAGTTTTTGTCCTGTTCCGAATCAATCTCAAATGTTCCGGGTCAAACTCTAAGTTCCGAATCAAACTCTAACTCTAACTTCCGAATCAAACCCAAAAAGTTCCGGGTGAAGAACAAAAGTTCCGGATGAACAAAAAATGTTCCGGGTGAAGTAAAAGTTCCGGGTGAAGACAACAAGTTCCGGATGAAGGAAAAAAACTTCCGAATCAATTTTTTTGAAAAAACTTCCGAATCAATTTTTGAAAAACTTCCGATTCGGAACTCTTCCGAATGAATGAAAAGTTCCGAATGAAACCATATCAAACATAACGGAAAAATTTTCGACATCAAAACAAGACCAACCACTCAACTCTCGACTGCATTTCCCTCACCTTACACCCTCGACTTCGAATCATCAAACCAATTTTAAAACACCCTCTTTTGACTCATATTCTCACGACTAACACAAAACAAGACTCTTGACTCACCATTCCACACACCCTCACGGTTTCAAAACTATCGACCAGACTCGCAAGACTCCCTCATACACTCGAAAACTAGACAAACCATTTTGACAAACAACTCAACCCTCGACCAAAACCAACAACTCTCGACTAGACTCACAAACTCTCGACACACTTGACACCCCTTACACCCTCGTCTCCTCTCCCTGACCCTCGCACATCACTCTCAAATTATCTCTCACCCACTCACCCTCAATATTCGAACACACCTCTCTCACTCTAACTCGATACCCAGACTTCCCCTCAACACCCTCGTCCCACTCAATCTGGACACTTGACAAGAAAGACACAGAAGATAGAAAATCAAAACTGACATGCAATAGCACCTACCCGAGATCTAATTGTAGATCTTGTAGAACGTTTTTTTTCTTTCTTCATGTCTGGTGCTCGGATCTAATGAAATCAAAAGAGTTTGATTAATATTTATTTAAGATTTTCCTTGGTGAGTCGTGATTAATATAGTTGGCAGATTGAGTTTGAGTTTTTCTTTGTATTTTTTTTGGCTGTGGTGGGAGATAACAGGAAACTAGGGGCGGAGATATCTAAATGTTAGTGTGAGTTTGGGAATGTCAAAGAAGAGAGAGATTTAGGAGTCAGGTTATATATCCCAAAAGCCTGTTTCCAAACTTGGCCACGTGTGTACCCCTCTACTTACACGTTTCATTTATTGACGGAGTAAACAAGGCGATATTAATTCCTTTAAATACTCTGTTTTCTATTTTTTATTTTGAGATAACTATTTTGTGGGGTTATAAGGGTTGCAGTTGGGAATTTTGGCCTAGCCACGTGTGTGATGTTTTTTGGTGATTTGTGTTTCATGTGAGGATTTTCGGATATAAATTGACAGATTATTAAGTTGTACACTTTACCTATAACTCGTTTTTTCGGACGGAGAAAACTATACAATTGCCACGTTTCACCATTTTTTAAAAAAAATCGTTACGTTTTTTTTGTTTTTTATTTGTGTCAAAAGTTTGTTTTTATATTTATTTTCAAATTTCAGATTTTGTATTTTCTATTTTTTTTAGTTAAAACATTTTTTTAAAATAAACCTTTTATATTGATATATTTTAACGTTTGTTTTCTTTTTTATTGAGTATATTTTGTTTATTAATTTTTTTTGGCAAATCGTGGTTGAGGCGGGTATTTTAGAAGAATTAACGTGGAAAAATATTTGACGAGTTCAAAGTTTTTGTGGCCGGATTTGAAGACAACGTGACGAGTCAACGTGACGCGATATATTTTTAGCAAATACGGATTTTTTTGATCGGGTTTAATTCATAATCATTTGAGCCGACAACAATTTTTGAGCCGAGTCGAATTGTAAAAACCCGACAACAACAACATCCACATCATTTTTTCTTTATCTTTCCTCGATTTTCAATGGATTCATTCAATTCAACACTTAAAGAGGGAGACTTGCATCGAATGCAAGACAACGCTAGAGACAGTGGTATAAATTCATTTCAAATGCTCCAGTCTCATCTTGTCACTCTTTCGGGGATTCAAGGACGGAGCGAATTTGTGACAATCTTTGGACAAGATCGTCATATATTCATCGACTCAATTTTCACCACTTTGACCCAACTCGCCGAGCAACTCAACCATAACAACTTTAATCACTCTGCATCGACTCTTGCATATAAGGCTCTTGTGACACACCTCACGCCTTTCTTCCAATTCAATATCCTCAAGCCTGAAAGTTCAGTGATTTGCCAATCATTTCTTCGAGATACACATACCGAGCTTCGAGTTTTCCGTGATACGATTTTGAAACTCATGTCATCGGTCTCGTCTTCGATTTATGAAATATCTCGACTTCAGCAAGGGTATGATAATGGAGTGCAAGACTCTTCGATGCAAGAGGAAACTGGTCATACGGTTGAAAACTTGGAGCCTATCGATGCTAAGAGCACGGAATCAGGAGGACTACATGATGCCAGTGGCACGTCAGGGAATGTTCACGAGATTTCTCTGGATGATACCTTACCCATTTATGACGAAGAGCCTGCAAACATGGTACAATGTGATGTTGGTTATGATATATATGCTGATGACATGCCGCATATTGAGCATTCTGAACCTAATTATGACAAACATGGGATGGACAAGAGTGATAGAAATACCACTTATGATTCATCCGATGTGAGTCATAATGGGGGAGAAAGTGTTCAAAATGCTATAGTTCATCATGATAAATGCCTTATAACTGCCTCGTTAACTGATTCTGATTCCAAGATTAAAGAGCTCGAAACGATCGTAGCTCGGCAATCAAAAGATCTTGAGGATGCCAAACTTGAATTTTCTAAGAAAACGGACAAATTTGAAACATACTTTGAAAAACTTGAAAAGTCAAACGTTGTTCTTGAAAGAAAATTGGATCAAACTGTTCTAGATTCTAAAGCTGAAAAAGATAATCTTTTGAAACAAATTCAACTGCTTGAATCTAAGTTGGCATCACAAGATAACGTGCTCAAAGAAAATGAAACATTAAAGGCCCAATTACAGGAAAAGGTTTTTGCTATAGTTGCGTTGAAAAACGAGTTAAGGAAAACTAGAGAACCTAGTGTGGACACTAAGCTTGAAAAACCATCAATCTTGGGGAAACCGCCTACAAATCAGTTCGTCAGACAACCGATTGTCAGACAACCTACTGCATTTAGATCCGAGCGACCATAATCCTCGAGACCGCGGTTTGCCTCCCAAGTTGATTTGGTTCATCTTATTAGACCAGTCACTCCAGCAACTAGGCCCAATGTGATCACTCCAGCTTTAGCAAGACCAAATCATATGATTGCCTCTAGTTTCCCTAAAAATACCAAGACCACGTCTAGAACTAGTTCAAATGACGTTTGCCATGAATCTGATCTTAGGGAAGCTAAGCAAAAGACACATGTAAGAGATAGGAATTTCAAACCTAGTCAGATGCCTTCTAGTTTACCCAACACTGCTAACCGTAGCATGTCCAATCCTAGGAGCATCAATCAATCATCTAGGGATTCTAGATCTTACTCGGACATTAAATATGCTACGTGTAAAACATGTAGAAAATGTGTCTTTACGGCAAATCATGATTCCTGTATCAAAAAATTGCTTAATGAGGTGAACTCCCATGCTAGACTTAAATCCCAGTGGGTTGCTAAAATCAAACCCGTTGGTAAAATGTGGCGCCCCACTGGTAGAACTTTCACTCTTGTAGGAAACGAGTGCCCTTTAACTAGGATAGTCTCCGATTCCACTAAGTCTACTAGGGAGGAAACTGATAAAGATGATACTTCACTTACGCCTAAACTTAAGGTTTTCTATAAAAGGAAACGTTTGCCAGCCAAGACTAGTGAATCATCTACTCAGGTCGCCTCTGAAACAAGTAAAGCCAACTGTGAACCCCCATGTGCTTCTATAATTGATATTGCTAACCCACGTCAAAGCATGCAAATTCCTAATGAGATTGCAGGTACCAAAGTTGATGTTCCAAAAGAACGAAGCGGTCCAATCGTTGTGTACCGTTCAACTAAGGACACTCTTAGAGTTTGGTTGCTGAAGAAGCAGATATCAGAGAAACAAATGTATCAGGGGATTCATGGTTAAGCTGCAAACAAGGACTTACAGTCACATAACAGACTGTAACTCGATCTCAAAAGACAGGAAAGTTCATCCCGATGATGACTTATCCTCAAAACGAGAAATTCATTTTTCTCGGGCATGAGCTTATGTTAAAAACATTCCACGTTTTTAAGCTCATGCACAAGGACTTATAGTCACATCACAGACTATAACTCGTTCTTCAAAGAAAGGAAAGTTTATCGCCGATGGTAAACTTATCCTTACAACGAGAAATTAATTTTTCTCGGACACGAGCTTACATTAAAACCATTCAAAGGTTTTAAGCTCGTGTATATGACTTACAGTTAAATGTCAGACTGTAACTCGAACTTAAAATAAAGGAAAGATTATCTTTTATGATAACTTATCCTCTTAACGAGAAATTCACCTTTCTCGGTCATGAGCTTGTATTAAAACATTCGAAGTTTTAAGCTCAGAAAGGAAAGTGTATCTTTTAAATAAGAGAACTTTTCTTCATAACGAGAAATTAACCTTTCTCGGTCATGAGCTTTCCGTTAAAACAGTCAAAGTTTTCAAGCTCATGAAAAACGACTTCTAAGTAAATGTCAGCTTAGGACTCGTCCTTCAGATAAAAGGAAAGTTTATCGCCGATGGTAACTTATCCTTAACAACGGGAAGTTCACAACTTCTCGGACTTGAGCTCGCTTTTAAGATATTCAACATCTTAAGCTCAAGTAATTGTTTTTCAAAACTTTGAACACAATTTTTCGAGAATTTCTCAAAAGGTTTTTCTAAATCTTTCAAAATTGTGTGTTCAAAAACGTTTTGATAAAACGAGCATGTCTTCTGGAATCGATAATATTTACGAACCTAGAAATGTCATTCAATAATGACACGGGGTTGTAAATAAAGTTCGAGCAGAAGTTCAAATGATTTTAAAACATGCTCAAAATGGTTTGCTATTATTTCAGATAGCAACCCGCTTTTCATAATCAAGTCAAGCATTTCACCGGAAAGCTTTGACTCAACAACGGGAATTCATTTTCTCGGGAACGTGACGAGGAGACCAACATTCGTGAACAAGAACCATGTGAATCTCTCATATGATGTTCTCCATCATTCAGGTCCAACCTCGTAAATTGATAATCTTGTGAATTCATTATCATATATGATCTTTGCACGTAATAAATACCTTACACTTGTGTTTAAAGGTATTTAATTTACGTTTCAGCACACCCTCATTAATTTGAGGGGGAGCTTGTGTAATTCATGAAGATAATTGGACTTGCATTTTTCTTCCCAAATTTTCTTAAAATGCTATTAAATCAATTGATATTAAAAACATCGATTGGGTTAATATTTTTAATATGGGGGAGAAAATGTGATTTAATATGGGATATGATCAATCATGAATGGTTTGACTTAACGTGATAGCTCATCCCGACATATGCAAAATGTTTTCGGATATCGTGGCATATGTTAAGGGGGAGCAAAATGGATTTACACTTCAAAATGGATTTCATGGTGACATACACTTACCCAAAACATCTCTATTCACGACGGTGAAGATTGTGGTGACATAAGGATGGTAGGATAGGTTAAAGTCCAATGATTTCTCTTGAACCGGAGGAATCTTCCCAAGGACATTCCATAGCTAGAAATAGTAGTCCTTAGGAAAGATGGAGAAAGATTGTGAACGTAGCTGAATGCCGACCAAGTACTTAAGTTAGCACTGGAACAATCACAACAAGGTGCTAGTGATGACGTATTGGTAAGCATTGAAGGGGTTGAAGAATGAAAAAGAAATGTAAAGATAAAGGGTGTAAAGAAAGAAGCCCTCCTTACAACTTTAGGCAGAAACCGGGTCAATACATATGCTATTGAGGTCATTTTTGTTAATGACTCTCGATATTGAAGAAAGACATCATGGACCCAGTGATGCAATGCACAACCCTTCCCAGCTAACTCAAATATCTCTCAAAAGGTATTTGTTTTAATCACACGGAGATCAACACGTTATCTATTGGTTTATTCACTCCGAATAGACTGGTATTGAAAAGGTGGCACTCCTCTCCAGCCTCCGATCACTAAAAATCCAAAATACACGATCGAGTCTAGAGCCATTTGAGATCATCAAATATCTCCATAGGACACACTTTCATATTTCCTTGCTTCTTCACACACTGTGAAAAGTAAGAAAGTTCTTAAGAGTCCTACGCAAATCTTCATGATCTTGCCTGAACATCCGAGTAATACGAAAGTATTTACAATGAAGATGGAAATCCTTCTTGAGCGAATATCAAAAAGCTCATGGTAGGTGACTTGTGCGATTCTTTATGAATCAAACTTGTGATAACTGGAAAGCAACAGTGGTTTAATTCTTAAATGAATTTAAACTCGTTCCAGGCCTCTACGCATTATCATATGATCTTGCCAGAACACTCAGAGTGACTCTTTATTGATCACAGTGACGAATGGAAATCCTTCTAGTGTTAACATCAAACAGCACTTGGTAGGTAACTTGCAAGATTCTATATGAATCAAGCTAGTGACAACTGGAAAGCAACGATGGTGCGGTTCTTAATTGAACTTCACTTGTTCCAGGAACATGAATTGACGGCTTCAAATCATGCGGATAATATTATCCAAATGATTCACTCTTTACGTTCGCAGTCACCTTTGGACGGTCGAGTAAAGATAACGGGTTTACCCGCGAAATCTTGTCAAAGAGGTTCTTTATTGAAACTACCTGCCACAAGTACGATATTTAATATCGTCCAACGGTCTTCACCGACCGGAGGTAAAATGCTACCGAATTAGAATGAAATGTTCAAAGCCATTTCATCCGTGTATATTGTTTTGTTGCTAACTGTCTTATGCAGCGTAACAAGAAGGTGGCATTGCGGTGTACAATCCAGAAGAAGTTGTCACCACATGCTTATACTACATACAAATAGTACCTCAACAAATTCAAGAAAGCCTGAAGGTCAAGTCTTCCGCTGTATCAAACTCTGAAGCTTTCAAGAATTTAAAAGTATAAATATGTGGAACATGAAGTCACAAAGAGGCAAATATCACAAGTGAAGAATGCACAAGGTCAAGGCAAGGAAACATGCTCAAGACTAAAGTCAAAGATCACATCAAGCATATTCACAAGAACAAGATCGAAGACTCAAGCATAGATGCTAGGTTTAAGATTTTGTAAAAAGATGTGACCTCCCTTAGGGGGAGATTGTTGGAAATACGTTTTTTCCAATAAAGTCTCGGTCACATCTTAGTTAGCATAGATCACGAGATATAGACTATTTAGAACTTTGTAACTTGGAGCGACCTCCCTTAGGGGGAGATTGTTGGAAATACGTTTTACGTATTTATGAAGGATCGGTCGCTCAAATGATAATTATGTAATGGGCTCGTGATCTATTTACTTTATGTATGGTCCATATAGCCCACATGTAGGGTGGGCTATATATATCCCCTCCTAGCATGTTAGGAGGGGTTGTTGTTTACCATTTTCCACTTAATCATTTCCATCTTAACTTTCTCTCTCTAACTCTCTCCCTTCTCTCCTTTCTCTCTCTAATCCTTCATCTCTTTCCTTCATTTCTTTTATATTTATCATCTAATCAACCAACCTAATCCATCAAATCCATGATATAGAATAGGCCAATAATCTCGTAGACCTTCAGCTTGGGTCCCCAAGAAAAACTAATTTGTTTTTCTTTTTGCAGGTGACAAAGAAGACAAGGGATGATAGAGCATATTGGGATAGTGGATGCTCAAGAAGTATGGCGGGACAAAAAGCTTACTTGTCTAATTTTGTGCCCCTGCATGACAATGATGGTGTTTCTTTTGGAGATGGGCATGGAACTATAACAGGAAAAGGAACTATTGTCACTAATGGGATGACCTTTGACAATGTCTACTTGGTGAAAGAACTCAAGTACAATCTCTTCAGTGTGTCACAGATGACTGATAACAAGAATTTTGTCTTGTTTACTGACACTGAATGCTTGGTGTTAGGAAAGGAGTTTGTCTTGCCAAACGACACTCCTATTGTACTCAGAACACCAAGACAGAAGAATATGTACACAATTGATCTCAAGGACATATCTCTCTAAGACAATGAAACATGTTTCATTGCCAAAGCTTCAGTAGATGAATGTAAGAAATGGCATAGAAGACTTGGTCATCTTAATTTCAAGAACATGAACAAACTAGTAAAGTATAATCTGGTTCATGGTCTTCCTTCCAAGTCCTTTGCCAATGAACATACTTGTGTTGCATGTCTGAAAGGGAAGCAACACAGAGCATCTTGCAAATCTAAAACAAGTATGTCCACCACCAAGCCATTGGAACTACTGCATATGGATCTCTTTGGTCCTACTTCTGTGGCAAGCATAATGAAGAAATGGTACTGCCTAGTGATTACTGATGATTTTTCAAGGTTCACATGGACATTCTTTCTGTTTGAGAAGAGTGACACAGCTGATGTACTCATTGGGTTCATCAATCAAATTGAACTATCAAAAAGCATGAAGGTAGTCACCATGAGATCAGACAATGGTGGTGAGTTCAGAAATCAGAAACTGGACTCTTTCTGCATTAACCAAGGCATCAAAAGGCAATTCAGCATTGCAAGAACACCTCAACAGAATGGAGTGGCAGAAAGAAGAAATAGGACACTCATTGAAGCTGCTAGAACTATGCTGTCTGATTCCAAACTTCCAGTTATCTTTTGGGCTGAAGCTGTATCCACTGCTTGTTATGTACAAAACAGGGCCTTGGTGATCAAGGCACACAACAAGACCCCTTATCAGCTGTTCAATGGAAGACCTCCTTTAATTGACTTTTTCAGACCTTTTGGATGTCATGTGATCATCTTGAACACTATTGAAAATCTAGGTAAGTTCAGTGAAAAGGGTGATGATGGATACTTTGTGGTTTATTCATTAAACAGCAAGGGATATAGGGTCTTCAACAAGAAGACAAGCAAAATCACAGAAATCTTCATGTGAACTTTCTTGAAGACAAACCTGAAGATGTTCAAACAGGTCCTGACTGGTTCTTTGATATAGATGTACTCTCAAAGTCTATGAATTATGTACCTGTTGCTTTGCAGAACACTAACATTTCAGGTAATCTAGAAACAAATGGTGCAGAGAAGTCACCCCTGAGGTACATGAATGTACCCTCATTGTTTCCTATTGAAGCTGATGTTCAAGAAGATAATTCTTCTCTAGGAAAAGAACAGCCAATCTCATCCCCTGCTATGGCTGAAGGCAGCGGAATGGCTGAAGGCAGTGGAATCCAGGATTCCCCTGCTAGACCAATTGCTTCCTCTTCCACAAAGGATCATGTTGCTAATGATACTAATGATGCAGAAAGAGAATCCCCACTCATTTCATCATCTACACCCATAACTGATGGTCTTATTATATCCAGCAGTGGAAGCAGAATCATCAAGAGTGGAGGTCCTAGCTACTCAGAGCTTCATTCTGCTCACCAGCACCCATCTCTAGGTCATGCTGTATCATTTAGAAGTTCCTTTGAGGACTTCTTTCCTAATCAAAATAGCCCCATCAATTCTGATTTGGAAGAAGATGAAACAGAAGTAATCATGCAGCCTACCTACAGAATCAATAAGGATCATCCTATCTCTCAAATCATTGGTAATCCTGAATCCCCTAGACATACAAGGTACACAACAAAGGAGCACAGCTTCATTGCTAACATTACCATGAAGTTCAATCATGACAACATGCAATGTTGTCTGTTTACTGCATTTTTGTCACAAGAAGAACCAAAGAAGATTTTTCAGGCTTTAAATGACCCAAGCTGGGTTGAAGCCATGCAAGAGGAGCTCTTACAATTTGACATACAAGAGGTCTGGATTCTAGTGGATTGTCCCAAATGGGCAAGGCCTATTGGGACAAAGTGGGTACTCAGGAACAAAAAGGATGAAAGGGGAATAGTTGTCAGGAACAAAGCAAGACTAGTGGCACAAGGGTATACTCAGGAAGAAGGAATTGATTATGAAGAGGTATTTGCTCCAGTTGCCAGGATTGAGGCCATTAGATTATTCCTTGCTTATGCTTCATTCATGGACTTCACTGTTTTTCAAATGGATGTGAAAAGTGCCTTTCTATATGGAACCATTGATGAAGAAGTCTATGTTATGCAACCTCCAGGGTTTGAAGATCCAGAACATCCTGACAAAGTATACAAGGTGAAAAAGGCTATGTATGGACTTCACCAAGCTCCCAGAGCCTGGTATGGTACTCTCTCTAAATATCTCTTAGACAATGGATTCAGCAGGGGGAAGATTGATCAGACCCTGTTTACTAAGAAACAAAAGGGTGACCTTCTGCTAGTATAAGTCTATGTTGATGACATTATTTTTGGATCCACTAACTCTATGCTTAGCAAAGAGTTCGCCAAATTGATGCAGGATAAATTCCAAATGAGTTCCATGGGAGAACTAAACTTCTTTTTGGGGTTACAAGTTCAGCAGCGGAAAGATGGGATATTCATCTCACAAGATAAATATGTGGCTGAGATTGTAAAGAAGTTTGGCATGTCTGATGGAAAGAAGGTGTCCACTCCAATGGACAAAGATCATCCATGGGGTAAGGATGGTCCTGGAAAGCCTATAGATGTCAGGAACTACAGGTCTATGATTGGGTCTCTTATGTATCTCACTGCTTCAAGACCTGACATCATGTTTGCAGTCTGCTTATGTGCAAGATACCAGGTGTCACCAACAGAGTGTCACTTATTTGCTGTGAAAAGGATTTTTAGGTATCTAAAATGTCATCCCACCTTAGGACTCTGGTATCCAAAGGAGTCACCATTTGAGCTGATAGCCTATTCAGATAGTGATTATGCTGGTGACAACAATGATAGGAAATCTACAACAGGGGGATGCCAATTTTTGGGAAGCAGGCTTATATCTTGGCAATGTAAGAAGCAGACTATCATGGCAACATCCACAACTGAAGCTGAGTATGTAGCAACTGCTGCATGTTATGGTCAAGTTCTTTGGGTGCAAAATCAACTGCTTGATTATGGGTATAACTTTCTTAAAACCAAGATATTTATTGACAACAACTGCACTATTTGCATTATAAAGAACCCTGTTTTTCATAGCAAGACTAAACACATTGAAATTAGACATCACTTTATCAGAGATTGTTTTGAAAAAGGACTGATTGTCCCTGAGAAAATTGATACAGAACTTAATGTTTCTGATCTTTTAACAAAAGCTTTTGAAGTTGGGAGGTTTCAGTACCTGGTTGCAGGTATTGGAATGGTTACTCCTTAAAATCTGATGTCTATTTTGTCATGTATGATCAGGGTTGTTTCACTGCTGTTGTTGTATCACTGTTAGTCAATTTTTCCATCACTTTTTATTCCACTGCTTTTTAACACAGATTCCCCTGCTGGGGGTTCATTCCCCTGCTAAAAGAGAATTTTTCTTTCTCTTAAGACTGGGTGTGTTCTTTTTACAAAGTGGTTCTATGTGGTTTTAGACTAACAATGCAGAGGCTCATATGGTGCATACTATTCTCATTGGTGGATCATGTATATACTCTATGTTTCAGGGGAGGTTAGGTCACACCTTTAGGACTCAGGGTATCCTTAGGATACTCATATATGATCTTAGATCATATCCACTGGTGAGTGAGGGTTCAGGGTAATGATGACTTGCTGCAAAAGCTTGTCAGAACTCTGAAACCTTGAGGCACTATAGTGTGTGCTTACATTTCTCTATTAAAACAGCTTGCTGTTCAAATACAGATGTGTGGCACACATTGCCAAGACTGACTGACTATAGGTAAGGGAAAAGGTTGGGATGGTGACTGGGGTATGCATGTTTTCTTGGGTTAACCTGGTGTAAGGGGACTTATGTTTTGACTTTTTGTATTGGGACCATTGCTGAATAGAGGACTCTTGAGTTTCTATGTATCTATCTTGTGTATACAAGTGTGTGCATTAGAGCAGAGCTAGTTAGCATTGGTCTCTCCATGACTAGTCCAATACCCCTAGGAAAGTTTCCCCTGCTTTTATCTTTTCATTCCCCTGCTATCATAATATCCCCCTGTTTGACCGTTGACCGACAATACCGTTACCCTGTTCATAGCCGTTGGGCCTGCTAGCTTAACTTTTGGTTAGGGAATATTTTATTGTTTTTAAAAGATATTTAAGGCGCTTTCTTCGCTGATTGGTAATCTTTTCCTTTTTATTTCAAATATATTAATTTTTTATCAAGATTTATCTTTGATATTTTTGCAATTTGAAAATTTTGGTCCAATCACAGCTCTTCAATTCTCCTATAAAAACTTAATTCCCTTCACCAGCAGGTCCATCTTTCTCTCTCGACTTAATCCCACTTACCTCTCATCTTTATAAACCTTCAAACTATTTTCAAACTTTATCATGACTCTTAAAATTGCTGCTAATCATAACCAAATCGCTTTACTTCATGATGAACCAACAGAGTTTGCTGATGCGGTGGCCTTTCTAAAGTCTTCGTACTTTAGAGTGGCCCTTCTCATCAATCCTCGAATCTATACCTCACACATTCAGCATTTCTGGTCTAAAGCCATGACCAAAACAGTGAATGGAGAGGTTATAATTCAAAGCACAGTTGATGGTCATCCCAAGGTGATTACACTTGCCTCCATCAGGGAGAATCTTCTCCTTGATGATGAGGATGGGATAACCAACTTTTCGGAGGCTGAAATCTTTGCAGGTCTTGTTAAATTGGGGTACAAACTTTCTAAAAATCAAAAATGTAAGTTTGCTATAGGCCAGTTTGCCCCTCATTGGAATATTTGATTCATACAATTATGCAATGTTTGTCACCAAAAACCACTGCTTTTAATGAAGTTGGTAGTGAGATAGCTTCTGCCCTGATCTGCTTTGCAACAGGGAGGAAGTATTGTTTTTCTCAAATGATTTTTAAAGGAATGGTTAAAAATGTTTCAAGCACCTCAAAGTTTTGTATGTATCCAAGGTTTATAGAAATTCTGCTGAATATGAGCTATCATGGTCCAATTAAACACAAAAACTATTTTTCAGCAACCCAACACACCACCAAACTCTTCACCACACTACTTGCACCATCACCCCTGTTTTCTGGCAAAAACATTCCACTCACTTAAATTATGATGGACCAAATCAGACGAGAAGAAGCCAAGAATCAAACAGCCAAACACCAACCTTCTGATCCCCCTGCCAAGAACCTACCACCCGCTGATCCACAACAAGAAAGGCGTTCAAAATCCAGGTTTGCCAGGTCTCCCTTGCCTGGTGAATCTTCACAAGCAGCAGAGAGGAGAGTCTCCAAGAGGTTGGAGAAACCTGAGGGTTTGGCTGCCACTACTGTATCATCCTCAAGGGCTGAGTAGGACAGTGACACCATCAATAAGTCCTCTCCCTCACTCCATGATATCCAAAAAGGGGAGAAATTCCCTTCTAGGATTGAGAGAAGTATGCAACCTTTGACTAATTTGGAATTGACGAAAATGTGTATGAGTCTGAAAAGGCAGAATGCACAACTGGTACAAGATGTCAAAAAGCAAGGCCTGGTTATCACTCACTTGGAAACCAGACTTGCTACTCTTGAGGGGAGGAGAAAGCCCAGACTGATTCTTTCAATAGATGAGGATGCTTCCAAAGGGGAGGAAGTTCCAAATACAGAGGGGTCTACTGAGTACTATTCATATCCTGGTGGGGTACATGGAAAGATAGCAAGTGCTCAGAAAGGGATGGAGAAAGGAAGTGCTGATAAGGGAAGTGACAAGGGGAGTGCAACCAAAGATATTGCTCAAACATTGCTCACCATGGGCAATCCAGAAGAAGCCCCTGCTTCAAAAGTTTCCCTTGCCATTGGTGATCCCACTGCTGTAAGTCAATCCCCTGCTAAGAGTATTACTCAAACTTTTGTTAGAAAGAACAGAAAGCAACCAGCTCAGAAGGGGATTACAATCAAAGAACCTGCATCTAAAGCAAAACCAGCACCAGCAGTGGATCCAAAAGACAAAGGAAAAGGAATCATGGTGGAACAGCCCAAGAGAAAATACAAGCATCTAACTCCTGAACAGCAAAGGGCTCAAGAAGCACATGATGCACAAGTATCTCTCAGGCTACAACAAGAGGAGATGGATATGCAGGACCAAAGAATGCAAAAGATGAGGCCCAAAGATATGCTCAAGCAGGTTGAGATTATGCATAGAGAACTAGATGACAGGGTACCTCATGTTGGAGAGTTTCTTGATCAATGGGAGAAGGAGTTGATAAATGCTCCTTTGGAAGACAGGTATGAGTTGACTTGCCTTGTTTACAAATATCAAACTGAGTATCTGGAAAGAAGGGCAATTCAAATTTAGAGTGAGAAGTATCTAACTTCAGAGAAAGGGTAACTTGAACACTACAAAGTTCTGCTTAAGAGACATAGAAAGTGGAAGGATGGTGACTTTAGTGATATGAGTTTTGAAGCCATAAAAAGAGCAGTCAGACCAGTTCTAAAATTGTATGATGTGGAGGATTGGATGACTATCAACACTCCTGAGGAAGCTGAGTATCTTAGGAGACAAAGTGAAATGCTACAGAAAGCTAGAGAATCAAAGAAAAGAAAAGCTGGAGAGACAACTTTAGAAACTACACAAGCAGGGGCATCACATCAAGCAGGTGGAAGTTTTCCAAAAGTACTTGAGAAGTCTGTACTTAATGTACAAAGAGCAGCAAAGAGACTCAAGAGAATGGATAAAGTGGGCACAGTTACTAAAGAGTCTCAAAGGCCTTCAAATGATGAGATTGATAAACAGCTAATTCTGCAGGAAAATGATGATATCTCACCTAGTGAACTTGGAAAGAAGTTTGCTATCATAGAGTATGCTGTTTATGAACACAAAGGGAGGACTTGGTGGAAGCTTACAAGAGCTGACAATACAACACAGACATTTCTAAGTCTAGATGTCATGTTTCAAATTTTGGATAGTGAAGACTTAGAAGATCTGTGGAAAATATTAAAGAAGACGTTTGCTGCAAAACCTCCTACCATGGATGGTGTGGAGAAGGATTGGGTAATCTGGGAGTGCATGCATAGGATGTATGAGCATGAGTTATTTGATCCCATATTTGATGCAGTGAATAAAGGAGATTTGTTGTATTGGAAGCTGTTTACCAATTCTAGGGTTTATGAGGTAGTGATGGAAGGTGTGAGTGTGTACTTGCTCAATCATAGGTATTATCCCTTCTCTCAGGACACCTTGAAGAAACTGGCACAGGCTAACCTAATTGTAGATGCTAAAAAGCCTGTTGCTTATGATCTGGTAAGAATGGTTCATAGTCAGATTTGGCCAGAAAGTTTGTAAGCATCCTCATCAACTAGTATTTATTCAGAAACTTGTCTTTAGGGGAAAGCACAAGTTTAGGGGAGGACTGTTGGGAATAAATCTATGCTTAGTTGTTTCCCCTGCTAGTTGATTATTCGTACCCCTGCTAGAGTAAGTTCCCCCTGCTAAATTACAAAGGCAGGGGGATTGGTTCCCCTGCTGAAGTCAAAGGCCCTGCTATCAAAGATAAACATGGAATAGATTTTTACGCGTTTCAGTTATTATTGCTTAATACTTTCCATTGTTTGTTAGTAGTGATCTTGTACGTGAGTCCTTGTGGCTATAAAAGGACTCACTAGGTTAGCATGCATTGTATGTCTTTTCTCATTTGTCTTTCATTATAGTACTTTAAGGTTTTGTAAACCCTAATACCATTTTAGGGTATTCGTATATCTTTGATATATTAAAGTTCAACGTTTCAATCACATTTGTTCTTGTGCTAAACATTATATTCCGCATCTTGTTTAGTTACTTTGCTTTGCAAAGTTTCTCTAGTGTTAGATTGAATTCTTTCTCTCTATCACAACCCTTAAACAAGCTACTAAGGTTTAAGATCTGACTTTGGGACCAACATCTACCACTCATGTAGAGAGTTATAGTCTTACATTTAGAAAACCTATCCAAACTTTGTTAATCACCGAGTCCCAATTATGAATACAAGCCATATTGTTTCCCACCATATCACCAAGGTATTTGAATAGGTTTTTAGCATTTTCACAACCTATAATATTAACACCAATATGAACATCTTTAAAATTAACACCCGGAACTCCCATAAGGCGGCTGCATTTATAGATGTTAATTAGAAGACCAGAAGCTAGATAAACACGTTGCAACATGCATACAAGATTTGCTAAATTTTACTCCTTCTATTCTCTTATGAAAACCACATCATCGGCGTAAAAAATGGGAAATTTTACTCACTCGCGGCCTCAAATATTGATACCTTTGAAGAATCCTAAGTTCATAGCTCGCTCGAAAGATAAATGTAAGTATTCCATAACCAACCAAAAATAAGAACGGGGAAAGAGGATCACCTTGACGTAAACCTTTTTGAAACTGAAATTCCTTCTTAGGTCTCTCATTGACTAATACCCAGGCGGTAGAAGAAACGAGGCATCCCTTTATCCAATCTCTCCATCTACTTCCAAACCGAAACTTAAGTAAGAGCGAAAGGAACGTTCACGTCGTGGGTGCCCGTTGGCCTGCGTGGGGCGGCGTGACCACACCGTGTCTACCGGCGTGGAAGACGGCTTGAGCACGCCCACGGCCGTGGAAGTGATGTTGGAGCCAATATTATTTTCATTTCACCCCCTTACACACTATAACTTTTAACCCTTTGTTTTTCATTATTATCGAAACACCCCTACCCCCTAACGGTTTTATTTACAACGGCTAAATTTTTGATTTTTTTTTAATTTGTAGCCAACGGCTACTTTTTTGACAAACAACTTTATAAATACCACATTTTGACAGACAACTTTCAATACTTTCACACACACTTTCATAAATAAAAAATGGCATGCTCTTTCTCACACAACGATGATGAGATTAATGCTATGATTCAGAAACAAATAAGTCAACAACAACGTCGTTACGATTAGATTATGTGGTTAGCTGAAGATTTCGAAGCCGAGTCCGAAGAAAATTCGAAATTGCGCATAGCATGTGCCGAATGCACTGATCTTTCCGCACATAAACGTCATTTAATCGACACGTATCTAAGTACTCAATCTGATGTCGATTTAAGCATTCAAAGATCTTTGTTTAGAAAGTCGATAAAACTGAGGCTAGAATTGAAAAAAAAAATACTGAATGGCTGAATAAGTTGGATTCTTCATCCCAAACTCATATCGGTTCTTCGTCATAACAACAACGAAGCCGAAATGTGTCTCCCGATCTACCCTTTCCAATTCTAAACGACTCAAATGACTTACTTACTGATAAATAGGTGTATCAACTATACCTAGATCAAAACGTATTGAGACAAACAGAGGAAGAACAAAAAAGGGAACGAAGGGAGCTGGAGGACCAAATTATGACCGAAGAAGATGAAAAAGAAACAAAGCGCTCGGATTTACCTGGTCAGTTTTTGGATTCAGATCCGGAAACTGACCAATCGTATTATGTATATTTATGTTATCTATTTAGTAGTGTATTTTCTTTAAATAATTAAAATGAAAATAAATTAAGGTTTAAATTTTAAATTATATGTAATGGCTTTTTTTATGTATAAAGTAATTTAGGTTTTAAATAAATTAATTGTTGAGGGTAATTTTTGAAAAAAAGTGAAAAAATGGTTAAATTGGTGTGGAAGTGATGTGATGATAAGATGGTTGTTTTTGGTGTGGATGTGGAAGTGAAAAAGCTGACGTGACGAGTTATTTTTTTGTGTGATGGTGTGACCACTCCTTTTACTCTAAGATTGTACCAGAGCGAGTCAAAATCTTTTCCAAAATCCACTATAAAATTATAGTTTCCTTCTTTTTTAGATTATACCATTGAACAACATGGGGCCAACTAAAATTTGACAATCACAAATGTAAGCATATTGCCCCTTACTAATCAAGTCATCCATAACCATACTAATTCTGTTAGCAATGATCTTACCCACAATCTTATATTGGCAACCTACAAGACTAGTGGGGCGATAATCTTTCACAGTTTTAGCATTATTTCTTTTAGGGATCAAGGTGATAAAAGAAGGGTTACACCCCTTTGGAAAACAACCTGATATGAAAAAAACTCTTCACCGCCCGACAAATATCGTTTCCAACGATATCCCAAAATTTCCTTATGAGCTCAAATGTGTAACCATCAGGACCTGGAGGCTTATCCGAATCACAATCTCAAACCACACATTCTTTATATGAAAAATTACCTCATTACTATAATGAATCTTGGCGCGAACATCATTTGAGAAACGAGAAGCAAAGTGGTGGAAAAACACTTGTTTGACCGCGACGACATCAATAAGTCAATCTCCATTTACGGAAACACCTCTAATGGCCATTTGTTGGCTTTCCTTATTAACATACCGTAAAAACTTTGTGTTTTCATCACCTTACCCGTTTCACCTTAGCATTTTGAACCAAATCCTTTTCGTTTTCAAAGTCAATATCAGTCAACTTTTTCCATACATCCCTTCTCAAAATTAATAGATCGTCTATACCTCCATCTTGATCAATTTTCTTATCAATGTCATCTAGCTTATTCACGACATCTTTGCGCTTGGAATTGTCCATATCTCTATTTTGTTGAACCAAACTCTTGATGCAATCTTTCAATCGCTACAATTTCTTTTTGAGGCAGGACATTGTAGGAAAACTATAACACTTTTATTTATAAACCAAATAAATAAAATTAATTAAATTAACATAAAACAAATAAAAGAATATAAATAACAGAAAAAAATACAAACATAATTATAAACGATAATTAAATAAAACAATAAAATAATAAAAAGACTTACTAAATCACCAGCAAGTCGAGGCACACGCTTAGAACTAAAGGGCCGAGGCATGTGTTTGACACGCTTCCCTTAAAATAGATTCGTCGTTTGTTTCCCAGGGTACAACATCCGAAACAAGTTGTACTGTCGGACTCAACAAAACTGCCCGGAATTTCACATTTACAGATGCGTACTCCGTATGTTGGAAATCAATAATAATACTTATTGATTTGATGTGTGATAAAGCTATGGAATTAGGCATCTATTTATACACAATAGACTCCCTTCCAATTTACTCATCCCACCAATGTGGGACAAAAAATAAACTATTTTTCCTCTTTAAACATGGTACCAAATGCCTAACTTTGAGACACGATATCTCATTCACATCACCTTCATTTTGGACATATAAAGGCTCATTGCGAAGCTCTCTTCAAGGAGAACGCGAACCTATAAAGTATCACTAATATATATGATACATACATATACATAATTGTGTCCAAAGTTGGTCAAAAGTTATTTTGCCAACAATATTTTCCAACAATCCCCCACATGAATAGAGATCGATTGTAATACATAAAAGTTTCAATAAAATTCCAACAGTTGAATCTTGCATAGGATAGGTAGGTTTGACCCTTTGAACCTTCCCTTGTGACATGCACTTAGTCTCCTAGATCTAAGTAGACGCGATGTTTTTGAACTTAGCCTCTGTTTACGTAGACGACAATACATACTCACACAAGACTCTCCCTGACACTGTCAAGTCCTCATAGTCGTGTTCGTTATGGTCATGAACACTAGCCTGGTTCTGCAAGAGCTCTTAGAAATTGCGCCCCCACAATTTCTTTCGAAGCGACCCCTACTTCTCTCTCACATAGGTGATTTCATCTTGAATCATTAAAAACATATGTTTTATGATTTCATCTTGAATCATCATGCTTTATGATTTCATCCTGAATCATTTAAGCCATATGTTTAACCTCTCAATAAGTCACATTGTTCTAGGAATGGACTAAGAAAGTTACTATATTAAGTAACTCCCCCACATTGACGTGACTTCCCCCACATTTCTATGATTAGGTTGTCCTTTTGAACCCAGATCTTGAGATCTCCAGTCAACTGGGTTAGGTTTTCCTTCATAGAAACTTATTCTTCAAGGGCTTTAGTCCCATTCCTTTAGACGACTCACTAACTAACTCTCTGCTTAAGCCTTTCGTAAGCGGATCCGCGATGTTATCCTTTGACGTCACGTAGTCAATCGTGATAACTCTAGTTGAGAGTAGTTGTCGCAACAGTCACAATCTATGTTGAATATGTCTTGACTTACCTTTTTACATTTGTGATATGAGCTCTGTCAAATTCTATTGACTATCACACTTTATAAACATGGTCGTTACCGGTATACGCCATCTTGGTATGTCCTTTACGAATTAACGTAAACTATCTTCCATATTCTATAAATTTATCTCAAATGATAAATTCATATTTCATCACAGATTTAGCTATAATTGTATCTTTGAAATACTTTCAAGATTTCTAAGACATAGCTTTCCACTTAGGATAAATACATCCCCTCTAGTGGATTTAGATTCTTATATGTAAGAATCTATATTTGCATTACTCTATCACTTGATAGTAGTAGGATATCTTCCATAATGCAATATTATTAGTATCATAGTACTCGAGTAATACTTATTCAAATGGTCCCCACTTGAATTACTAATATATCTGCTTGTCAGATTATAAGTTCTAAATCAGATCATACACACGTCACTAGACACATAAGATACCCAATATTCTTTGAGTATTCAAAATGGGAAACAATTTTACCTCTATTTTAAATAGATTTAAAAAGAAATGTCATTGGACTCTAGCTAGGCCGGAATCCTCCACATTGAACCTCTCAATAGTATTGTTTTTCTTAATGTTTGACTTCAAAACAAATCTATATGGGTTCAACAAACCCAACAACTAATGAAATTCATGTCAAATATTGACTCCAACAGATCATTAGTGGATTTATTCATCTTGTTATCACTTCTAGTGATAAGTATATTCATGTATAAACACAAGAGTACATATTTACTATTTATCATACGTACATACATCAATTTTGAATCCACATTCTGACATGATATAGTCAAAAAGTTTGATTTTATTGTTTGGTAGCTTGTCTTAAACCATATAATGACTTAATTAGCCTACAAACTTTTCTCTCTAGCATAGGAACTATGAAACCCTCATGCTGGTTCATGTATAGTTTCTTTTTCTAAATCCATGTTTAGAAATATCGTTTTCACATCCACATAAGAAACTTCCAAAATTTCTTAATGCGGTCAATAAAATACCATCATAATTGAGGTTTTTCGTGTAACATGCAAATAAGCATCAAAGGAAGATAGACCTTCTCGTTTTTTAAATTCATTGATTACCAATATTTCTTTGCACATGTCAATGGTGACATCAAATTTATCTGTTTTTTAAGATCCATTTATAGCCTAGTGTTTTACAACTTAAGGTACACCCACGAGCTTCTAAGTTTACTTTTATAAAATATAATCTATTTTACTTTTGGCTTCTTTTCATTGATACCCTTTCAAAGAAGTTATTGCTTCCAAGTAAGAAGTAGACTCATTTTGTATCATAAAAGAAACAAGAATCAAATCGAACTAATCTCCCGGTTCATGTCATTTTGTTTCTTCTAGGTTCAACCTCTCCTTGGGTCAATCTTGTTTCTCATCTAAGAGATCATATCATCGCGTTGTCTCTAACCTTGGACAACCTCTTCATCTATTCTAGATGATCTTCTAATTTCCTTCATAAACAAGGGAATATATTTCCAAAGAAGGAATCATTCCTTAATTCTATTACTGTGTCTATTTTCGATTCATGTACAATGAAACGATAAGCAATGCTATATGTATTTCATACGGATATCTTAGCTAGATATCCCCCACATTCGTAAGTACTTATAAGATAGTTTTCTTCCTCACCCATAGTTCGTAAGAAGTATCTTAATTTATTTACAAGGGATCTTATCTAAAAGATAAGTAATCGATATAATCGCTTTCCCCAACATGCCATGGCTTAAACCTGGACTTAAGAGCATGGCATTAACCATTTCTTCTAAGGCACGATTCTTTTCTATATCAAGAGCAATGAATTTGTGTCTTATTATAAGTTTAGCATTAAAATTTAAAAATGAAGACACATATTCACCACCAATAACTTCGAATCACCTTATTATCGATAATAAGTTGGTTCTCAACTTAATTATATAGATCATCTTGTCTATATCCTTACTCTCAAGTAAGTGTAAATGGCAATATTTTGTACCACAGTCAGCCAATATGATAAAGTACCCGATATTCGCTACTTACTATGTATCCATTCTAAATCACATAATACCATGTGAATCATATCAAGGTTTTCAGTTATTTATGTTCAACCAAGAGAAAAGACTTGTCAAATTGGCTTCAACACAATTTTTAATTTTGTAGTCCGTGTCAATATAAAAATGGGTACCCAATTTGGTTTAATTGGACAACATGTTGAGTAAAATTTAAAACATGTCAAAGTAAGTTATACCATACATTTAAAAAACAAACAAATAAGTCGAATTCACCCTCATTTTCCTAAAATGACTATTTGAAAACATAATCAACTTAACCATTTTAAAGGCATAACCCGTATGCACTTAATTTACATTATTCGTTAAATCGATTTGTATTTGATTCAGATACAAATGAAAGCCAAATTTCATTAATAAACCATCCAAATTCAAGATTCCTACAAATCTCCGGCACGCACAGCGTTGGTTAACTTAGTTTCTTTTCCAGATGTAAATCAAATCTTTTTCCTTGATATTAGCAGTTGGAGAGTTGCCGAAACTCGTTCTCTCCATTCTGAACTGCAATACATGACTTAATCAAACTATTATCACCATATACATGACATGATACAGAAGTGCTGATGCACCATTATCTATGGTTGGATTCACTCATGACCTCAGTTTTCATGTCATACTAGCCATTTAACGCATAGTTACGGCACAAAAGGTTTCTAAATGCTTTAAAGCATCTACCGTACACATAACTCGAGTATCGGTCTCCTATTTTGCAAGTAAGGGAGCAGATCCTTTAGATGTCACTCGTGACATTCCAAATAATTTGTTAATCCGATGTCTCATAATTAGTTTGAAACTAATTTTTGTTACTCTTAACAACGTTCTAAATCACATAGTGCTTCTTATCCAAAACGAATTAAATCGAATTTTGTTTCAAACCACTAATGGTTTGTACGATCCGTTACGCAAAACCACTTTAAAGAAAGTCTTTCGACTAAACGATTAAAGAATGTGTCCTATGAGATAATCTTTCTAACAAAACCACATATGTTGTCAATCTTCATCACGAAGATCTTAATAGATCAATTTCATATGATCAATTTCTATAATGCAAGTCAACAAGGTTTCAGTAGATCTATTCTTTTAAAGAAACTCAACAAGGTTTCAATAGATATGCCTTTAAACTCAACAATGTTTTTATAGGTATATCTATAAAGTCAACAAGGTTTCCATAGGTTTATCTATAAACTCAAGAAGGTTTTAAGAATATATATATGGTTTATAATTAAACTCGGCCAAATTTAAAATAAATTACACAAGTCAAACAAACACTTTCACTTATTTAATAAAATAGTGTATGTAATCTAATATTTAATGACAACTCGTACCATTGTCAATATCTTGTTTAAAAAGAAATTCTTCTTGATTTCATTGAACACGCTCCAAAATTCTAAAATGAATACATTCTAATAATCTCATAAAATAGCAACTTATATTTTACGAGATTTGTGTCAAAGAAATTCCACTTGGTTTCAATGAATCTAAATTCATCATGATTTCAATCATGTTGTAGTTGGCGCACCAATTACATTTACAAGATACACTAAGGTTACAATTGTGTTACCACAAGTTAAGAACTATTAAATTTGGTATCTAATAAACTCAACATGGTTTATATAAACTTGTACCAAATCTGATTCAAAGAAACTCAATCGTGGCTTCAGTAAATCTAGGATAAAACTATAACATATGTAATAAACAAACTAAATGATCAGTTTGAACACAAACTCATCATGGTTTCAAAAAAAACTGATACGATAAACTGTTTTAAAAAATCGTTTATAGATCTGTAACACCAGATCTGTTAATTAAAATTATGTTTACTTAAAAACTGATTTCCTAAAGAAACACAAACTTGCTTTCGAGAGAATACAGTTTGTATAAAAATAAGTTAATTAAATTAATATGATTTTAGCAAAAAAGTGTTTAATTCTTAGTGTACAACAGCCGAAACAGTAAGTTGTATTGTCGGACTTAACAAAACAGCCCAGAATTTCACCTTTACAGATGCGTACTCCATATGTTGGAAATCAATAATAATACTTATTGATTTGATGTGTGATAAAGCTATGAAATTAGGACTCTATTTATACACAATAGACTCCCTTCCAATTTACTCATCCCACCGATTTGGGACAAAAAATAAACTATTTTTCCTCTTTAAGCATGGTACCAAATGCCTAACTTTGAGACACGATATCTCATTCACATCACCTTCATTTTGGACACATAAACGCTCATTGCGAAGCTCTTTCCAAGAAGAACGCGAACCTATAAAATATCACTAATATATATGATACATACATATACATAATTATGTCCAAAGTTGATCTAAAGTTATTTTACCAATAATATTTTCCAACATACATATCATTAGAGTCCATCACAACTTGATGTTTCCAAAAGTCCTCCACAAGCTTATCAAAACCCTCAATTTAAAAATGAAAATTTTCCCACATTTTTTATACCTAGATAATTAGACAATTACACCCTAAACCTTAAACTCTAGATATTTAAACAATCATACGTTATAACCTAAACCTTAAAGCCTAGATATTTCGTCACGTATACCCTTAACCTCAAACCTTGAATATTTATCCAATAATACTTTAAACCCTAGATATCTAGACAATATCATAAACTCTAAACGTTAGACCCTAAACCTTATTTTTTACTTTCTAGGTCAAGTGGCTCATGAGCGGTATAAAAAACTTTCATTATGCTTATGATTACTAAGATCTGAATCAGAGACAAAGTTATTGCAAGCTATAACTTGACAAATTATAAAAGGATCCCTAATCAAGAACTGGCTTATAGTTTTACATGATTCTGATCATTCAAGTTGAAAAAAACACAGATTAAAAACCGTAGGTACCATGTTTAAGGTCCTCATATGTGCAGAGGTGTAATGAGACATTGGACATCCCCTCATATATTTCCTAAATTACTTCACAGCTCAGTTTAAAACCTTGTTACATTACATTATTAGAAAGCCAAGTATTTGTTTAGCTTATTGATTGGTGAACTCAAACTCGACCCAAATAATTTAAACACTAACTAGGCTCAGTTTTTGGTTTCAAGGTCATTGAGGGAAAATAAAATACTAACCAATCGAGCTCAGATAACACCCATCTCAAATATCATCATGCAAATATTCATATAATAGAAAACCTAAACATTGGTTTCCAAATAAAACCTTAGAAATCATATCCTACAACAGTTGGTACGGATTAAACTCATTATGCACTGAGTTTGTTTTATTTTGCAAAACTATTTATAACAGTAAACTGAAACACAAGGTTCTTTCTCCCATCTTCATAACTCGATCAATTGTCGTAAACCGAAATGTTTGGTCGTGGCTCAAACTCTTCGTTAGACGTCTTTTTGCTTTTTATACCTGAACCGTTGTCGTAAACTGAGATATTCGGCCTTGGCTCAAACTCTTCTTCAGACGTCTTTGTACCTTTCAAACTCATACCATTGTCGTAAATAGAGACGTTGGGCCTTGGTTCGAACTCTTTTTCAGACGTCTTGGTACCTTTCAAACTCACACCGTTGTCGTAAATAGAGATGTTAGGCCTTGGCTCGAACTCTTCTTCGGACGTCTTGGTACCTTTCAATTTCACACCATTGTCGTAAATAGAGATGTTTGGCCTTGGCTCAAACTCTTCTTGAGATGTCTTGGTACCCTTCAAACTCACACCATTTTCGTAAATAGAGATGTTTGGCCTTGGCTCGAACTCTTTTTCTGACGACCTCTTAGCTTTTGCGCCCACACCGTTGCTGTAAACTGAGATGTTTGGTCTTGGCTCGAACTCCTCTTGAGACGTCTTAGTACCTTTTAAACTCGAACCATTGTCGTAAATAGAGATGTTGGGCCTTGGCTCGAACTCTTCTTCGGACGCCTTCCTACCTTCTAAACTCGCACCATTATCGTAAACCGAGATGTTTGGCCTTGGCTCAAATTCTTCTTTGTGGGAAGACTTGTCGTTGGTTCTTGTGTCCCCCAATGTGTGACAATGACTTGTACCCTTTGGAACCGACAAGTCATGTTGGTATAGTTGAGGATTTGGTCTAGCATCTATGGTAATGATCATCTGCTCGAATAAAACACAAACACGTAGATATTAGAATATTAAGGAAAATGAATATGGAATGAGGTATATAAATATAAAATACAGTAAACATATATAGATATTATTCGTACTAAGATGATTGAAAAGAGAGTGATAAAAGAAAGTGATGACTTCATTTCTGAATACTAGATTACTAGTGCTTTGAGAGTTTTGGTTGGTATGCATTTATCGAAATTGTGGCTCATATTTATAGTGCAAAATGAGATATATTTTTATTGTATGACAATCAATAATACAAATAAGATAAACATGCAATGACGTCTTTTGCTTGGTTATTTTAAAGCCACCTCGACATTAATAATTGATTTCCAATTTACCATGCATTTTGACATACACTTGTAATTATTTTATTTTCTTACAAGAGTAGCACTTTAGCATGAAATTCATGTCCATGTATTATAAACTTATTGTCGATACGTTAATTATCTTTTATGAGTTACTTTATCAAAAGGTCTTAAACTTATATAAAAAATATTCTTTTTAATCATTCACCGTCACATAAACAATTAAAAAATTAATCAGAATAATCGGAAACTAAAAATAGGATGGTAAGAGGTCGGGTTTGGATCGGGTCTTAGTAAACCCGTACCTGTTTATAATTTTTAAACTCGTATCCGTTCGAATACTAGATGGGTACTTAATTAGTATTACCCATAAGGTTTTCGGTTTTTACCCTTGGGTATCGGGTATCGGGTATCGGGTATCCAAAACTAAATTTTGTTGGACATAATTGTGCGTATAAAGTTAAAAAAACCAATAAAATTGATCAACATAACGTAATACTTTTTTTTAGTTTTTAAAAGATAAAAAATATTAATTCAATATCATATCATGCATGCGATTAATATATCTAATAAATCTTTTTTATTTTAAAATAAAAAATCTAAATATATTTGATCACAAACATCTTAATACATACAAAATGTGTCTAATATAAGCATTTAGTATGTTTAACAATCTTCGTCTACTATTTCGCACAAATTTAAAACTTAAATAAAATAGTTATAAAAACGGGTATAGATTTTGGTAAACGGGTACGTATACGGGTAAACAGGACGGGTATCACTAGAACACGAACTCGTACCCGCGAAAAATAGAACATCACAACCCGAACTCGAATCCAAACCCAACCCGACTCTAAACCGGACCCAGTCGGTCCGGGTTTCGATTTTCTTTGTCGGTTTTGGGTAACAGGAGCAAACTTTAATTTATAGTCCATGCTACTATTGTTAAAGGGTATAATGAAAAATTAGTGATATAATTTTATTTTTAACTGCTTTTATAATTAAAATGGGTAAATATAACACATTTGATGTTTTGGGTTTGACACATATAGAAATATAAAATTTGGTGTGTGGGTTAGAAACATATGATAATATAATATTTAGTTAAGTTTATGTGAAAATGTATATGAAATTTACGTTAAAAGGAATATAAATAAACCAACTCACAAGTCCATGTTGTTTCATGAGTTATTCTTATTTCTTAAATAAATAAGATTTAATAATTTCATGCATATTTAATAAAACTTTATAAATTACATATATTCTCATAATACAAATGTTGATGCATAATATATAATACTATTAAAGTATGTTTTAAAAAAATATGTAAATATAAATATTTGTGTTGAAAATATATGTAAATGCCTCAATTCATAAATACAATTTTAAAAACAAACTTTTAGTCCATCCTAGCATGTCATGAACACCCTATCCATCTTTTACCCAAGCATAACATTTAGGATTATAAAAGAATCGGACGAACGCGAACAGAGGTATGTTGTGTTCGTTTATTTAATTTTAGTCTAACAAATAAACGAACGCGAATGCGTAATTGAACCAAATATTTGTTCATGTTCGTTTATTTAAATTTGATCTTGTTCATGTTCGTTTATTAATAAGTTAAACGAACGTAAACGAACATGAACAAACATAAGTGTATGTAAACGATCATATATAAACGTACACACACATAACCGAGCGTGAAACTAAAGTTGTTACTTTAAACGATCCATATGATCTTTCAAATAATAAACATATACTTGTTTATATTATTGTAAGAAACCTTTGAGATACTTCATATATTATTTATTAAATTCTTCTTAATATTCAGGATTTCAATCGAACAAAAATAATCGAGCGTAGATGAACGAACTAATTGAGCATAATCGAACAAACATAATCGAGTGTTCTCGAAAGCAAATAAACGAACGGAGCATTGTTCATGTTCGTTCATTTAACTAAACGAACGAAACATCTTGTTCGTGTTTGTTCATTTATTAAATAAACGAACATAAACGAGCTTTTGTCTAACGATCGACGAACAGTTCGTTAAACGTTCAGTTCGTTTACGGCCCTAATAACATTACTAAACAAAACCTAAGACTGCCACATTGGTAATCGGTCGCCCACTAGATCTCTCGCCAGTTTAACTTTTCTTTCGAACAACATACAAATGATTTGTTTTCACATAAAAACGACCGACACTATAAAAAAATAGCCCAGTAAAACACCTTTTAATTTAATTAACAAATACTCAAACATACACCCAAGTTGGTCGCATGTTCGATTTTTGTATATTTTTTTAACTTCTTCTAATCATATTTTTGTATATTTTTGTATAAAACTGATCAGATTTTTTAATATATTTTTAGAATAAGTTAATTAAATAGAGGCATAAAAAAGTTATGAATTATAATTTTAGAATGAATAGAGTAATATTTATGACGACTTTTTTAGTCAAAGCTATTTTAAAATAAAGAAAGTAATCATTATGACGGTTTGCTTAATTAAAGCTAAAAACCTTGAAATAAAATATGAGAAATTGGGTATATAGCCTACAAAAGACCCATAATTTGCGTATATATATCCCTAAGACACACGACGTGATAACATCAGGCTCGATGTTGCCTGGCTTATCACACCGGTAAACGGCGTTGGGTAACGACATTGGCTTGGGCACGTTAGAGTTGATTTTGAAAAATAAAAATTCATCCCCCCCCCCCAGCGGCTCTATAACAAGCCCCTTCAATTTCAAAATTTACATTTTTTTCGGCCAACGGCTACAACACTTAAAAAACAATTAAAAATACCCTTTTAAAACGGTTACTTTTTAAATCAAAAAAGGTTAATTCCCTCCTCCCCACCCACACAAACGGTTGGAATTTGAAAAAAAAAATTAATTAAACGCTCCCACACCTATATATCCTATTTATGCAACATACAATTTCACACACGAATTACTACAAGCATATAAACGCACAAATCTATTAATACTTTAAAAAAAATTCCTAATTTACTAAAGAGAGTTTTTTGAATGTCCTCAATGACAGCTGTTCGTCAAACCATCCGACAACGAGTGCAGCTCGAGCCAATTCTCATCAAACCCTCAATGACAGTTGTTCGTCAAACCCTCAACAACATCGGCAGCAACACCACCACCAACAGCAGCAGTAGCAACGACAACACACCAACACAACCAACAACACCACCAACAACAACACCAACAAGGACAATGGAGCCTTCGCATAAAAACAATGGAGCCTTCGCATGAATTAACATCGTTCGGGCTACTTCTATAAGTGTTCGGTTTCGCTTTTCAACGACAGCGTTTTGTTGTGGAGAGCGAGCAACAGATTTTTCATAAGATATGCCAACTTCTTCATAGTATTCACGCAAGGTTTGATTAACAAATTCGGTTCTATTATCTGTACGAATGCGTCGAACAGTAGTATTGAGACGCACTTGAATCATCTTGAGAAATACGATGATGAATTTAGGTGCCTCGTCTTTAGTTCTTAAAAACTTCACCCATGTAAAACTAGAGTAATCATCCACAATAACGAGGATATACTTTTTACCACTAAGACTTTCAATACGTATTGGGCAACAAAGATCCATATGAAGCAGATAAAGTTTCTCTTGGTTGGTGTCTTCAGTTTTGGGTTTATATGATTTCTTATAGCTCTTCCCTATTTTACACATGGAACATAAATGATCTTTGTAAAATTGAGTTTAGGAAGACCATGAACAAGTTCGTTTTTCTCCAAGTAATTAATAGCGTCAAAGTTAAGATGAGATAACCGGCGATGCCAAAACCATGACTTAGTCTTCGATGCTTTAGACAAAAGATATACGAGAGACGCGGAGATCATATCACTTAAAGATAAAGTACAAAAGTTATTTCCCCGAGTACCTTTCAATAAATCAACCCCTTCTAAATTACGAATGAAGCAGGTATGCTCTCGAAAAGTAACTTCTAGGTTTGCATCGAAAAATTATCCGACATAGAATAAATTGTGACCGAGTCCTTTCACATAATACACTCTTGAAATCATGACATTTCCTAGCTGATATTCACCATAACCCATTATCTTTACAATATGATCATTTCCGAATCAAACCGTTCCAAGAACTTGCTGACGAAATTTTTGAGTTAAGAGGGATCTTCGGTCATATGCTTAGAGAAAGCAGAGTCCAAATACCACAAGATGATTTGGATAACCTCGCTGACGATATCTAAACCGTAGTGGCAAAGATTGGTAACGAGAGCAGCTTAGGCTGAGTGAATATCATCACAATCCGACTCATATGCATCAAGATCATCCACGTGATATGCTGCATTTGAAGTAGAGATTGTTTGAATGGCTTCATTTTCTGCTGCCAGGTCTACAAGAAATGACAATTCCTCTGAATCCAATGTGTTACCCTTAGATTAAGCATCAACTAACATCATCTTTTCTTGAAACCATGAGGTATCCATTCTCCTCTTTGGATGAGTACATTGTCTTGCCATGTGGCCTTGTCCTCGACAATTATAGCATGTCCCAACTTTCTGAGTACCATTATAACTTCCATGTGTCGTGGCATTGATGGTTCTTTTACCCGTTCCAAATGAATTTTCCCTTCCGTAAATTGATTGCACAGTCATGTGAACATCTTCATTAGTAGCTTGTTGTGGAGGATTTGAAGATGTGCGAAGTTGATTGTTCGTGGGTAGAAATCCTCTAGTAACAACAAGTTTTGACAAGTAAACTGTGAGATGGTTTAAAGCATCAATGGGATTATCAGATTGTTTGAACACTGGTATTTGCACATCTGGAAGTTCATTGGAGTAGAAAGATTATGCTTGTGGCATTTCCATTAGAAAGTAGCCTTGTTGAGGAGTATAGCCTATTTGAGGAGAACTCATTGGATGTGAATAAGTATTTGGAGATACTTCCCTTGGTTGATAGATGATTGATTGGGATGATGGTGGTTGATGAGTGAGTTGTTGAGTATAAGACTTATGTGGCATAATATGTTGATCATATGATTGTTGTGGCATTAGCTGTGGTTGATAACATGGTTGGTGGTTGCTGATATGAGTGATGTGGTTGCTGTTGATATGATTGTTTTGGTTGATAAGGGTATGTCAAGCTTGGATAAGGAGTTATTTGGTTGGAAGCAATCAGAGAAATTGGATCATGAACTTCTTTTTTTGAAAATCAGATCTCATGCACGTGGCGTTCGTTTTGTTGTAGTTAGGCTTGAAGTTGATCCACGTTGGTTGTATACAAATCATTTTTAACCAACTTAGCATCCATAACAAACTTGCTCCATTCATAAGGGAGGGTACTCATATACTTCTTATTAATCGCAAACTGAGGGATCTTCATGTCAAAGATATCAAATTCATTTAATAATAATGCGAATCTCAAGTAATAATCATGAAGAGTCTCCCCTGGAACATACGTAAACTTATCAAACTTATTATATAGCTTACATTATCGTTCATGTTGCTTTAAGGAGGTGCCTTGTATCAAAATATGAATTCTCTCCCATAATGTTAGGACTTATGTAATAGGTGGTTTGTAATAGATTGACTATGAGGTATGTAGTTCCTCCTAGTCATAGTAGTAGTAGGAGTAATACGTGCTCCTTGTAGAATAGAAAGTAAAAAAATGTTATTAGTAGTAATCTGTTAGGATATGCATGAGATATCTTAGGAAAGGATATGCATATCATTTGTTACACGTTTTGTGTTAATGTACTTAGGGTCTCCTGGTAGTATAAAAGGAACCCACCAGTAGAAGGGTTAAACACGCCTTTCACTATTTCATTTCATATCAATAATATTAGAAATCCTTAGAAAGGATCAAGTTATTCATTTAGTTAACTATTTCTTCTTGTTCTTAGTGTTTTTATTTTGCACAAATACTTTGTTTTCATTAGATTCTCTATGTGAATAAACTTGCGATTACAGAAGTTGTTCACCATCATTAATAGGCTAAAAGATCTCTATCTGAAGGAACCATCAAGTGGTATCAGAGCCTTGGGAGAGTCTCTGTATCAGTTGAAGCTGTAGCAATGCATGTAGTTCCTCCACCTCTTATAGTAACCTTTATGCCTATACCTATCCATAAAGACTTAGATGAATCACAGATGCATGAGTCACCTAAAAATTCTACTAACACTAATGACTTTGTCTCTTGTTCTTTCAGTGACTATGCATCTTGTGGTTCAAGTGAAAAGTCTAGAGTTTGTAAATATCTAGAAACTTAATGATGACTCACGAGTTTGTAACTATCTGGAGGAAAAACTTGGAGGATAATGTTTGTAGCTTGAACGTCACACTTTGCTTGTATCTTATCCTCTGTAGTCAAGTCGGTGAATGTACGAGGACGAGTCACAGTACCTTCTGTAATTATACTGTAATCTTATGGTCCAGATTTCACTGATTCCATAATCATATGTCCATTTTCGCGATTCACCATGTAGACTTCCATTCTTGACGTCCATGTCCTTCACCAACATTGGTGGACGATTATCCGTACCCGACAAGATGGACTTATCCGTAAGAGACGTGTCCTCAATTGTGATAATTAAGGATTACCAAGATGATCAAACAATGAAAGAAAGTAAATGTGTTTGTTGTCGAAAGAATAATACGGGATTTTACAATTCGTGGAAAACCGATAAATTAAATTCGCGGGATTTTACAAACCAACAAAGAAACAGGAAAAATTCTTAATTCCTTGTTTGGTGGTGTAGATTGAAGGTGAAAAAGTCTTCTAATATTGGTGATATAAGACCGAGAATTAGAGATTGAAATTTTACGAGATATTTTGTATTGAAGTAAATAACTTCTCAAGCAAAAGTAGCCTTGAGGTAAACCGAATCGAACCGTAACTTAATTTTAGAAATTCCAAATATTTGAAAATTTCAAAAGAATGGTATTATCTCGGTACCAAAAGTTGATATTATCCCGGTTCTAGGAAAATGCACTATCTCGGTTCCCAAGAAAACTTACTATCCTGGTTCAACCAAGTTTACACTATTCCGGTCCTAGAAATGATACACTATCCCGGTTCTAGCTTCAAAACCACTATCTCGGTACAACAATAATATCACTATTCCGGTACTAGACAAAAGCACTATTCTAGTACTGCAAGAAATCACCAATCCGATTCTCACTTAGAATCACCAATCCGGTTCTCACGATAAATCACCAATCCAATACTCACAAAATCACTAATTCCGGTACTACAAAAAATCACCAATCCGGTATATTAGGGTTTATAGTATTTCGGCTCTAGGCAAAAAAATTCAAACTTCAAAAGAATGACTTCTTGATCGAATCCAACGAAACGGGTTGTACTTCCAAGTATTAAAGCCTCTATAGAATCATAAAAATACAAACTTTTTCAAATTTTTCGACGAAAAATTTAAATCAAGATTTGTACTTTTTAAATAACTTTTCACCAAAAAATCAATCCAAACAAGCAAACTTTTTGTGTTTTTAGCTAAAAGATTTAAACCAAAACACTACTAAATGAAACTAAAAGGTTTAAGAAAAGATTTGAGCATTAAAAAAAATTGATGGAGCTATATAGTTAAATATAGGACGAACCAAAAGAACTACAAACACACAAACAAACCAACCATCTCAGGGCTCTTGATATTATTTCTAGATTTATGTAAACCTTCAATTATCTAAAGAGAGAAAGAATAGAGAGAGGGTTAAATATACACACACATATACAACGAAAGTAGAGAGAGAAATAGAAGAACTATGTGTAAATTATGAGGAACAACCACCCTCTCAACTAACGAGCGGGTTTATATACCTATGACAAAATGGTCATGGGCTTTACATGATTGGGTCTTCGGCCATATAACATTATATAGACCGGGTTTGCCTTGTTAACTTAAACTAAGCTAACTATTTATCTAACTAGGAGCCCGTTACATTAATATATTGTTGGAGTGGCCGATCTTTCCTAAATACATAAAACGTATTCCCAACACTAAGAATACTAGTACTAGAATGAATAACACTAAGAATACTACTACTAGTATAAACAAGATTAATATTGTTAGTGTAATGGAGACCAACACTAATATTATTTCTAACAATCCTCCCCTAAACTTGTGATTTATCTTCATAAACTAAACAAGTTTCTGGAGTAACAATTAGGATCTTCTTTAAATCATTTTTGAATTTGACTATGAATAAACTTGATAAAATCAATAGCAAGTTGGTCTTCAATATCTACCTTTAACTGACAGCTGACAATCCTCTTAAGAGTATCTTGTGAAAATGTATAAACTCTATCTCCAAGTAGAAATGAAGAAACATTAGTCATTGCCAGCTGATATACTCCAGAAGACTTATACAAATGTCAATGTTTCATGTCTGTCGTAATAAGCCTCTCCCACATGCTATTGTTCGCATCAATCTCATACATCTTTCTCATGGTTTCCCATAAGTAGACTTCTATTATATTCTGGATATCTGATGTCTTCACAGTTCCAAATATTCCTTTTGATATCCCCCATAGATCATTTACATCTTCTCTATCTAATACTTGGAACATGTTACCCAGAAACTGATACTGCTCCACTTCTCCTCCAGCCCTATAGATTTTCCACCACCTTGTTTTGTCTCTACTGACAATTTCATAGTTGATGATTGGAAATTTTGAATTCAAAGGTTGACTGGAGTTGTTGGGAATATAAATAGCTAAGTCACTGGAACGTTGACAATAAGAACTTAGACGTTGACAAGAGATAATGAGGCGCTGACAAGAAATATTAGAGCGCTAACAAGAAGAAGTTCATCCGCTGATAGAATACTTAGTCTACACGTTTTGTACTTTTAGTAAAGATATGTTTGACATTGTATTTTCTATATTTATATTTACCTAAAATAGTTGATACGTAGACTCTTGTGCACGGCTCCTTAATCTATAAAAGGAGGCCTTTAGGTTTTAGTTTAATATACGTTTTATACTTTAACTGTACGCAAGTTTTATCATCAATCAAAGTGAAAGTTTGGGTTATTCTGTTTTGTGTGTTCTTGTTCTTAGTGTTAAATTCCGCATATCACTTAGATTGTTTCATAACATAAAGTTTCTCTAAGTGTTAATCTTGATTCGATCTCGTTAACACAAATCTAATCGATCTAAGTTTGGGATCAACAAGTGGTATCAGAGCTTGTTGAGGAACTTTGATCTAAAAAACACGAAACCCTAAAAACCCTAATTATTCATGAAATCCTAAAACCAGTCAAGATGTCTACTCCATATTCAATGACTTCCTCCTCCTCAGGTCTCAACCTAAAAATCCCCATGCTAGACCCTGACAACTTTGAGCTATGGAAGTTTAGTTTTGAACAATACCTTTAAATTCATGATCACACTCTCTGGGAAATTATTGAATATGGAAACACATTCGATAAAGCTGCTAAGATTGCTCAAGCTATTGCTTTAAGATCAGTTGAGGGTTCATCTGCTGAAGATCGAAAAGAAAGACCTACGGATGGGAGAGCTGTCTCAGTTGAGGACATTGTAAAGGGAAGGAATGACGTGAAAACTTTGAGCATTCTCAAACTTTCTTTGGGTCCTAACAATCAACACAAATATTGAAGTTTTAAGTCTGACAAAGAACTTTGGGAAGCTCTTCAAGTCAGCTATGGTGGTAATGATGATACTGCTCTAGAAAAGAAGAAGCAACTTTTGCATGAGTATGTTGTGTTCAAGGATCTTCCCAATGAGAAGCCAAGTGAGGTAAGAAGCAGGCTTTTAGACATCACTAGCAAATTGTCATTTATGGGAACAGAGTATAATGATGCTGATATCATTACTACTTTCCTTAATAGTCTTAGTGATGCATGGAAAATCAAGGCTAGGTCAATCATTTCTACCAATGCTCATAAAAGCTCTAAATTTGATGACGTCTACAATAAGTTGAAGCTGGTGGAAAGTGAAATCTTACCAAATCATGGAAGTACGTCAACACCTGGGAACATGGCTTTCATCTAACATAGTGATGCTCAAACCAGTGAAAGAGAGTCTCATGTGCATCTTGTTACTGGATTAACTTATGTCAGCAGTGGATCAACCTTTGCCAGCGCCTCACATTCTGACGCTGACACATATAATGTTGACTCACCAAAGCTTAAACCTGCTGGTATAGACTTGGATACAGTATGTGCATACATTGCTCAATTCTCCAATGGTTCCTTGATTACCTATGAGGATCTTGAGCAAATCAGTGATGAGAATTTAGAAGAGATGGATATTAAATGGTCCATGGCACTTGCAAGCTTAAGGGCCAACAGATGGAATAGGAGATTCAAAAAGAAAATGACCTTCAATACTAAAGACATTGTTAGGTTTGATAAATCCAAGGTTGAGTTCTACAACTGCCATAGGATGGGTCACTTTATGAGGGAATGAAGATCTCCAAGAAGATCTGATGCTGAAAAGCCTTCAAGCCAAGTCATCAAGGTTGAAGACACAAAGGCTATGGTTGCCATGCAAGACATTGATGGTGTTGGATGGGACTGGAGCTTTTTGGCAAAGGATGTGGAAGAGAGACAAGGATTTGATTGTAGAGAAAGAAGAAGAGCATGTTCACTTTGCTCTCATGGCACATTCTTCGTCTTCATCAAATAATGATGTATATGATGATGCTTCTTGTAGTAAAGGATGTCGTTTAAACACTAAAAACTTAACAAAGAAATTTTAAAGTTAAAATCAGATGTTTTTGATGAAAAATGCAAGCTATCTAATTATCAAATGGTACTTGTTCAAACTGAAAAGACTGTAGTAGAATATAAGAAAATGGAGCTTGACCTAAAAGATCAAATTAATGTTTTGTCTCATAACCTCAAAGTTAGTGTTGAACTTAGGAAAATACTGATCAGAACCAAAGGAGAAATCCAACTTAAGTTGGATGAGGCCATTAAGAACAAAGATAATGTCGGGCTTAAGATTAAAATTTTTGATAAAGCAAGTTAAACCCTAGAAAAATATGTTAGTGAACAAAGAGACTCTTAGGATATGACCGGGATTGGAATGAAAGATTATACTAATACTCCACCACCTCCTGGATACTTTCATGGTGTCCTAAGAAGGATTTGTCTTGGACTGGTATTCCAGAACTCCAAGAAAAGGAATTTTTTCCTCCACCTAGAGTTCTTACCCCAGTAGAGGAGTATAAGCAGAAGGTGACTGATTTGGAACAATGGAAGAAAGCCAATCCTACATTGTTTGTTAAGGGTGGGATGCTTAGTGAGAGTCCAAATGAGTCTACACCCATTGTTGTGACCAATCCCATAACTAGAAAACCCATTGACCTTAGCTTACCTGTTAAGAGAACCCCTAGTGTTAAATATGCTGAGATGTATAGAAAACCTAGGTCACCCCAAATCCAAGCAAGTGTTAATAGGACAGGGTTCTTTCAGTCTAAACCTAGGGCTATGTCTAAAAAGGCTTGCTATACTTGTGGAAGTTTTTCTCATCTGGCTTACAAGTGTGTCAGCGCCTTAAAATTCAATGCTGACAATAGGTCAACCATGGTCAAACCCAGACCTTTTGTCCAAACATGTCCCCAGGCTACTAGACCAGCTCCTTTCTTTTCAAAAGGGGCTAAAACTCATAGACAAAGGCCCTTTAAAAAGACTAACACTTGGTCAAACAGTCAATGGGTTACTGTAGCAGACCCTAGTTTTGGCGCTGACAGGAACAAAGCAAGCGCTGACAGGTACAAATTTGACACTGACAGGACCAAAATGAACGTTGACAGCTCTAGGTTTGGTACGCAAATGCCACAGTTGGCTGCTGTCAGACCTTATGTTAGACCAAGTAGCAATAGGTACTTACAGTCTAAGGAAAAGGGGTCTAAAGCTTCATCCAGTTTGTCATGGAGACCTAAACAGGAACAAAACCCTAATTTTAATGGTTTTTCTATGACATGCAACAGGTTTAAATATCTTGAAAAAGTTATTACTAAACCAATTGGTACAAATTGGTTGTTTAGGGCACAAAGGGATGAATAGCGGGTTGTTACAAAGCATAAGTCAGTTCTTGTTGAACAACCATATGAATCCAAGTTTGCTAAGGCTTGGGTTCCCAAAGAAAACTAATTTGTTTTCTTTATGTGTAGGGCATTTCAAAGCAGGTCAATGATTATGGATATTGGGACAGTGGATGCTCTAGGCACATGACGGGGAAGGAAGATTATCTGACTAACTTTACCCCCATTAAAGATGGCGACAGAGTGTACTTTGGAGGAGGATATGGAACTATTACAGGCAAAGGCACTATTACCACCAAGAATCTACATTCTGAGAATGTTTTTCTGGTAAAAAAACTTGACTATAACTTGTTTAGTGTGTCACAAGTTTGTGACAACAAAAATAAGGTTCGTTTCACTGATACTGAATGCTTGGTGTTGAGTAAAGATTTTAAGATACCTGATGAGAAGTTTATTGATTATACAACACCTAGGCATAAGGATATTTATAATGTTAATCTTAATGGAATTAGGATAAACAAAGATTTGTCATGTCTTTATGCTAAAGCATCAGTAGATGAGAGTAATCTATGTTGGGAATTAATTTGATGAGACAAAATAAGTATAATGAAACAAGAAGGACTTATATGCAAATATCAAGCTTTACAAGAATATGGAGCCCTTTCATACAACAGGGAGGACTTATTAGCAAAAGATGGAGGGACTTCTAATGTAATTAAAGTTTTCTTGTAAGAAAAGTATTGTATTCTAGTATATATATAATACAATGACCGTAGGTTTTAATCATCCCATCATTCACAATGTAGTCTTAAAGTTGAGTCGTGTGTTATAGACGTGTGTAACCTTGTAGACACGTCTAGGTTTGTTACATGTAATCGTTTGAAGTTTAATACAAGTAAACGTTGGAAAAGAAACACCTTGTTCATAATCAATGTTCTAATTCCGCTATGTTTATCATATGAACGTTGATTATCCTAGTAAGCTTAATCGATCCATGAATTAATGGTTTTCACAATTGGTATCAGAGCCTATAGCCATGTCAGCGTCCAATTTGGTATCAGAGAATTGTGATAAGAGTATCATAAAAACTTATAATGTCGACTAGGTGTGGGATTCAATGGAGGTTAAAATGAAAGTAACAACTCCTAAAATGATTATGGATATTGGGACAGTGGTGCTCCAGCACTGGTTTTCACAATTCTCTGATACCACAATAATGTCGACTAGGTGTGGGATTCAATGTACACACACCTAGTGATTGTTCGTTATTAATATAATGGGAAATCCAATTGTTTTAATTCATGTTATTCGTGCCTAAACACCTTGTTAATGTGTCGTGTTCTAATTTCGCTTTGATTAGTTAATCATATGAACATGATGCATTCCTAGTTGCTTAAAAGATCCGGAAACCAAGGTTTCCACAATTGGTATCAGAGCCTCGTGGCTCGTGATGCTAAGACCAACAAGGTGTTCGTGTATGGTGAAAAGAAGAAAAATCCGTCTAGGGTTTTTCTGGACGTTTTTGTGTGCGCAACAGTATTCAGAAAGTCATAACTTTTGATTGAACTTTTGGATCGTCACGAAATTTTATATGTGTGTTCTACATACATATATCTAAACATCCACCAGAGGGATTGTCGATTTTTATCCCCCGGCAAAAGTTATTAAGCGTCAAAGTTGGCTGATGAGGTGATTTTCAGTTTTTCAAGCTTTCACCTAAAATCATGGTTAGGGTTTCTTTAAACCCTAAATCAATTTAAAAACAGAAAAATTGAAGATTTGAGGGATATAGCAGCAAGAAAAAGGTTTTGTCATAAACCCTAGATCGTCAAGGCTGTGATAAAATCTCTTCCAGCAAGAAAAAGGTTTGTTCGCAGGTCTGGTATATGGTTTCACGTGGGTCTTCTGACAAATCAATATATTGGATGTGAGCTAGTGTGGTACATACTTGTGGTCCCAAGGGATATTAAAATCATGTGCGTTGGTTAAAGGCTGTACAAGAATACAGTTTATTCAAGAATAGGAACGACAGATTGTGATATGGCATCTTTTCAACGTTTCAGGATGGGAAAAGATAGTATATCATGCGTACATGATTTTTGTATCTTCAGATCTTGTCAGAGAGGCATTAAATTTGTTAGTTGCATGATTTAAGGAAGGAAAGTATATGCAACGTGATGTACTTGGAAAAATGGAGAATTTGGTGGCCTGTTTTATAAAGTCAATAGTTGCTGTTATCAAGCATGATTTGTGGGATCTGTTTCATTTTTTACTCAAACGTGGGCTTCAAAGTACCAGAAAGTCAATTCACGTGTGATTGATAGACCCATGTTGACATTTATAGCGTGTGGTCCATGTTAAGATAAAAAAGAAACAAAGCTCAGATAAATGGCAGTATACAATTGCTTGGAGAAGGTCACGTAAGTATCTACATACATTATTAGACATATTCTTTTTCCTGATTTTTAGGGCACCAAATATTCGGTGCAATATGTATGGAGTAAAAAGGGAATGTGATATGTTGACTTAAAGAAAAGTGGATATTATCTTTAAAAAGATTTTCTTCAAATCCTGAGGACCAAATACAGTCGTTGTTATAAGACGCTGCTGCTTGTTATTTAAACGCTGTCAAGGAAATATATAAAGCAAGAGTGGAAGTGCAAACAGGGAATAAAAAGATTGTGGTCAAAGACTCATATTTACGTTATTGATTGGTGTCAAATGCAAAGCAAAAAGGTTTTTGCTATTATTGACGTAATATTTTATGAGTTGTTGTATTATTATTCCTCATGTGAAGCTTAGTGGTCGAATATAATGTGGTTATGAAGTAACTGCTGATGACGTCAGCAATTGAGACAAGATGCTGACAAAGTATTGAATAGACGCTGACGAGGTTTATGATTGACGCTGACAGGAAGAATTTTGACGCTGACAGAATAAGTCAACGCTGACAGGTTGACAGTGTCGTCCGATATATGAATTCCAACGCTGATAGGTATTGTCCGATATCGGACAATACATCCGATTAAGATCTTGGATGAAAGAAGATATTGGACAACACAGGAATCGCTGCTGTTGGGAAAATTGGTATGTTTTGAGCACACAAAAAGGAGGATTATACACAAGAAGGTACATGGAATCTCCGTTATAATTTAGAATATCATGTTGATATTTATGGCTCGGATATTTTTAAAAGGAATTAATGATCTTAAAGCGAGTTACCAACTATTTATGGAATTTGATGGATATTTAAACTATGTAATCGGGATAACCTTGTAAAAGAGTTATCCGTTGCGAAACTTTTACATATGGTATGAAGATGTTATTTCATTCAAATTCATCATGAAGAGGTGTTAGCTTAAGGGGAAGAATTCTTATGGTAAGTTTGATGATTGAAGAAGATTTTCGCGAGTTTGTGTTCTATCATATCTTAAAGTCATGCACTAGCGACTTTAAAGGTAACTTGTTCGTGCTTTACATGGTTGGTGATGAATATTTGTCATAACACTTGAAGGAGTTACATTATCGTGCTAAGTGTCTCACAAAGGATGAGAATATTGACAAGATATCGAGGTCTGCTTATAATGCTAAAGGTATAAGTTCTTTATCATGTGGATAGTACAAGACATGGAACATAATGTTGGGTTATTCTACTTCTACATCAAAAATATTATATTAATTGTTCTTCAAGATCATTACATAGAGCCACATTTGGAGAATCTTCAAAGATTGCATACATTGTTTACTTTCCTGTTGATGTGACAAAAAGGGGAAGAAATACGTGCTACACTTGAGGGGAAGCAATTTGAAGATCATGTACAACTTACAAGAGATACATATAGAGTTTTGCCACTATCAACTAGGGGAAGATTGTTGGGTCAAAAAGTTGATGTGGCAGAAACTCAAAATCGAAGGACATTTACTCAGGCGTTGACAAGAGTAATACAAGAGTTGACAAGAGCAAATTAGGCGTTGACAGAAGTCAACAAAAGTCAAACGCAGTCAACAAAAGTCAACGCTGATAGATTTGATGGAGAATTCTATTTAGGGAATATATTGAGTATATTATTTATGATATACACAATATATAGTTTATCTAAATAGAATATTTAGATGTTTATTTGAATTGATCTCTTGTAGATTATGTTCCTTCCACTATAAAAGGAACAAGGGTCTTAGGTTTTATTCATATAATTCAATTATTCACAATGTAAACCTAAAGTGTCTTCGTGTTCTAGGTGTGGGATTCAATGTATACACGCCTAGAGGTTACTTGTAATCGATTAGTGCAAGTAATCGTTTGGAATAAAGTAATCGTTGGAAGTAAACACCTTGTTCATGTGTCTTGTTCAATTCCGCTATGTTTATCATATGAACGAGATGCATATCCTAGTAAGCTTAATCGATCCATGAATAATGGTTTCCACAATTGGTATCAGAGCTTGTTGATCCCAATCTTAGATCGATTTAGCTTTGTGTATACGAGATTAGATCAAGTTATACACGTAGAGAAACCTTTGTATATAATTATGAATCTAAGTGTTATGCGGAATTTAACACTTAAACAAGAACACACAATGATATAAACAAACTTTCACTTTGATTATTAATATCGAACTTGCTTACAATGAAAGATGTTTACGAATGAAAACTTATATAAAACTTATACCTAAAGGTCTTCTTTTATAGACATAAGAAGCCTTGTACAATAATCTACGTATCAGCTATTCTAGGTAAAGATAAATATATAAAATACATTGTCGTTTCTATCCTTACTAGAAGTATTCTAGAATATAATAAACGTGTAGAATATATCTTCCATCAGTGCTTGTCTTCAATGTGTCAACGCTTGACTTTAACTTGTCAACGCTTGAGCTGTCAGCGCTTGTATTGTTCTTGTCAACGCTTGTTTTGTTCTTGTCAGCGCTCAAGTGATCTGGCCTTAATTTATTCCCAACAATCCTCCCCTAAACATGATATCCACTCTTATGATCAAGTTTCTGAATAAACATTAAGGACTAGGAGGAATCTTACAAACCTTCTCATAATGATAGTGAATAAATCTGATTAAATCTTTTGCCACGTCACTTGAATAATCTATTTCCAGCTGAGTGTCCTTCATCTTCTCCAAAATAGCCTTGGATATGAAATACTGAGCATCCACAAGTAGATACTCAGCAAACTTTGTAGAACTCAAATGGTATACACCAGCAGCTGAATATAACCTCCATTGAAGACCACTGAGGTCATCTTCAAGATCCTTCCAAATTGCAGGCTCCTCATCTTTTGGCCCACACATTCTTTTGAATGTGGTCCAAAGTTTTATTCCATTAGCTGAAGTTGGTGCTTCAGCCTCATACTTGGTCTCCAGCAACCTCCAAAGGTCCACCAAGTCTTCTCTATCACAACTTGCAAATAAAGATATGAGAGTGGTAAAAGTGTGTACCTCCTTTCCAAATCTGCCAATCTTCCAATACCCACATTCATCTTCTTCATAGCTCACAATTGGGTTTATGGAATCTAATGGTAAAACTTGCACCATATCTGAAGCTTCTAATGGGGAGAGCTTGAGGCTCTTTCTTATAACTGCTTCACTTGGATATAGTGGATACATATATTTTGGAAACTCAAATGAAATTCCCTTCTTCACTGGCCTGGGAACAATCATAGCTTTCTTGAGTTCCATTTCTTCTGCAAGTTCCTCCTTTCTTTCATCTGAAAGAAGTCTAAGAGTGTTTGCTTCCTGCACTCTCACCCAAATAGGATAAGCCCTGTTTTCCAACTCATCAAATGTCAAAGCCTTCAACTTCTGATATGTCCATCCAACTCCATGACATCTGAGCAACATAAAGTAGAGCTCCCTTCTATCCCTTTTCAACTCTGAGAGAATATTGCTTGCCTTGTGTTTCAAAATTACCTGGCAATCCTTCTGAACTCTAAGTAGAATCTCCAAACCCCATATTTGATCTAAAATGGTCAAGTCTGGATTCTCCATGCTTCTGTCTTCCCAAGCATGATACATTTGAACCACCTCTGGCATGTCAAAGTCAACCTACAATTTCAATTCTCTCAACTTTTCCCTAGCAAACTCATCACCATACTCAAGTCTCTCTGGTTCTATAATCATCACACTTGAATCTGAGCTAGCTTCATCACTTCCTTCTTCTGAAGTCACAACAAATGGTGACTTTTCCTTTTCATCTTGTTCCATCATTTGTTCAGCTAATCTTCTATCAAACTCAACTTGAGCTGCATCCTTTGGAACAATCTCTTCTACCAAAATACCCTTACCCTTATCTGATGGTGCAATGGTTGGTAAGGTAGATGGTGATACCTGAGTAGAAACCTCCTTGATGATAGATGATGATTGGGATACATCACCTTCATGTGCAGGTCTGTCAATGCCCAACTTTGTCCTATCAGCGCCCAAAATATTTCTGTCAGCGTCCAAATTTTCCTTGTCAACGCCCAAATATCTTCCCTCAGCGCCTTGTGTAACCTCTCTCAACATAGCTGTAAATGATAAATTTAAGTTGGTAGGAGAGACTAATGACGTATCAAAACCTGTTTGTTTCTTCAAAGTTGTAAGGGCCTCAGCAACATCCATTGATTGACCATCCTGGCTGCCCTTATCACTCAGATTTATTGGATCTTCCTCCCCTTTGGAAGATTCCTCCATACCCCTCCTAGCACGATCACTTTCCAAAACAACAATCCTCTCCCTCAATTGCTTGAGTTCAAGGCCTTGTGAGCTAAAAACTTGTACTAAGTCTGCATTTTGCTTTTGCAAGCTTATGCAGACTGCCGTCAATTCCATAAGAGTCATTGGTTCCAGTCTGCCTTCTTCTAAAATGGGGATTTGACCTCCCAAGTCAGATTCATTAGACATGGATGAGGACTTAATGATGGTGGGACTGCCTTGGCCAGCATCTAAGCCAGAACCAATAGTCCCAGCCTCATCCAGGTCACCAGCCACACTTATGGTGGTGGTTCTCTCTGCTACATGGTTAGGACCACCAGAGGAGAACACTCCAGTAGTCCTTTGGTGTTTCAGCAACCTATATTCAGGGGGTGTTGAAGATGGTGTAGAAGAATGGGTGGATGTGGGTTGGTGAAGGGGTGTTTGGGATTGTGAAGGTTGTGTGTCAGCGTTGGAAATAGGCACATCAACGCCAACATTGAGTGTGTCAGCGTTGAAGGATTCTGAGTCAATTTGCATTTGTGCAGGTGAAGGTAAAGGTTCAGGAATTGGTTCAAGTTGTGGTTGAGGATCAATTTGAGGTTGGGGGTCTGGTTAGGGTTGTGCTGCTGCAATAACAGCAAGCATGGCTTGGGTTAAAGGTAGGTCTCTATGGGGTGGTGAGTTCATCTTCATAAAAATAGCTTTCTTTTGCTCAGGGATCTTATAAAATTCATTGTGATCCCTTGAGCAGTAACCTTGATCATCAAAAACCATTTGCAGAAAACGGGGATAAGCTAAAGTCATTTTTGTCCCCTTGTTTTTACACATCCCCTCAAAAATCATTTTAGAATAGTTAAATTTTTGCCCTGTTGCAATGCACACAATAGCACTGGCAATGGATCTATTGATCTCATTGTGTGCAGTACATTTGGGACTCAAACATTGAAGGAGGACATGTATGAGGTACTTCCAGGCTGGGGGAAACTCTTGCTTATGATACTTATTTAGAGTACCTTCATCAGGAAAAGGATATCCCAAAGCCCTAAGCCCTTATTCTATTTCATTTATGGGAAGGGTGGCTATACCATCAGCATTATCAAGATGCAAGGCTTGGCGTACCAAGGCCTCAGTAACCACCCAAGGTCTCCCATGAACAATAGAAGTCAATGTGGTCACTCCATTAACTGTTGAGGAACTGACAGTGTTCCAAAACTGCTTAATGTGTGTGACTAGAATGAGTGGTGCATGAGAAAGAGCATACCTTAATGGGGATGCGTTCAAATACGCCACCATTTGTGTGTATTGAGGAAACAGAGTATCATCAGCGACAAGATATGCAATCATGTTGTGTTGAGATCTAAACCCCAATTCCAATTCTGTTGGTTTAAACTTTGGCGCCATTGATGAAAGCTGTTAATTTTAAGTGAAGAAGATGAAGTTGATAAGAGAAAATTGTTAGTTGATAAGAATTATAGATACCCTGTTTAAAATAAGAGCCAAATTTATAGGAGAAATAGATGCATGTGATAGGCCCAAAAATAGGCAAGTATTTTCAAAAATCAATCATGAAAATATTGAAAAAGTTATAAGTTATCTCATGCATTAAATGAAAGTAACAACTCCTAAAATTACGGCCTAAAAATTTGTCAAAAAGTAACAACTGGGTAGGTCCCATTGAGTGTCAACGGTCAAAAATAACCTATCAACGCCCAACGGCTATAATCTTGTCAACGTTTGCCTATAGCCATGTCAGCGTCCAATTTGGTCACAACAACGCTTGGAAAATTCTTGTCAGCGTCCAAAAATAAAAGTGTTTTTAAAAATGAAAAATGACCTTAACAAGCAATTTATCCTAGAGAAGATAACCAAAGGCTGATAATTATTATAGGGCGGCAAGCACTGTCCAGTTATGCACACTTGCACAAGCAAGATAGACATAACCGTCCTCTAGTGTCCCTTGCTAACCAAAACTCTTAACAACCAAGTTACCTTATAAAATCCTTGCTACTCCCAGGTAAATCCCATATCAAAATCATTCCCAAGTCTCCCAACAGACCACAACCAATTCTAGGCCAAAAAAGTCTTGGCAGCATGCACAGTATATCAACTTTGCATGCTACAGTGCCTCATGATTTAGTAAAACTAACTCATACTCACCTGTGGACACAATCTAGAATTGTGATAAGAGTATCATATGGATACCCAAAAATCCTAAAGGTTCCTAAAACCTCCCCTTAAACTATGATACAAAAGTTTGCTAAAATCATGCATGAATATAAAAATTTATGTCAAGATAGGAATGAAACATTCCAACAATCATCCATAAATTAAAACTTGTCCAAATGATTCTCTATTGATCCATAAGCAACTCTGTATCCAATGGTATACTGCTAACACCATCTGCACATTTAGATTAAAAACCACAAAACTAACATTGTTGCTGACAACGCCCCGATAACACATGACAGCGTTGCGGAAAGCTTTGTCAGCGTTAGACAATTATATTGCTGACAACGTTGCAAAAACACTTATCAGCGTTCAAGCAACCTTTGTCAGTGTTAGAAAAATATAGTGGAAAATCTAAATCATCAATAAGACCAATAATAATGCATCATCCTGTACATACTTTTACAAAAAGACTCCAAAACACATATTATGTGAGATTGACCATTCCAATACTTGTTACCAAGTATTGAAATCTCCCAACATCAAAAGGTTTAGTTAATAAATCTGACACATTTTCCTCAGTGTCAACCCTATCTGGTTGTATTAAACCTTTCTCAAAGCAATCTCTTATAAAATGGTGTCTAATTTCTATGTGTTTAGTTTTAGAATGATGTACAGGATTCTTAATGATGCATAAAGTACTATTATTGTCAACAAATATCTTAGTATGCATGAAATTGTACCCATAGTCCAACAGATGGTTCTAAATCCACAAAACTTGGCCACAACATGCAGTTGCAGCCACATACTCTGCTTCAGTTGTAGAATTAGCCACCACTGTTTGTTTCTTGCATTGCCAAGATATCAACCTGCTCCCAAGAAACTGACATCCACCAGTTGTGGATTTCCTATCAAATTTATCACCTCCATAATAACTATCTGAATATGCAATCAGCTCCAATGGTGAATCCTTTGGGTACCACAAACCAAGACTAGGATATCATCTTAGGTACCTAAAGATTCTCTTCACAGTATAAAGGTGACATTCTTTGGGAGTCACTTGATGGCGTGCACAAGCACACACAGCAAACATGATATCAGGTCTGGAGGCAGTAAGATACATCAAGGATCCAATCATGGATTTATAGTGCCTGACATCAACATCTTTCCCATCTCCAATCTTTCCCCAAGGGTGTTCTCTATCCATAGGAGTAGTAGCCCTCTTTTCATGTGGAGAAAAGCCAAACTTCTTCAAGATCTCAGCAACATATTTATCCTGGGAGATGAAGATACCATCTTCTTTCTGCTGAACTTGTAAACCAAGAAAGAAATTCATCTCCCCCATAACACTCATCTTGAATTTGTCTGTCATAAGCTTGGAGAAATCCTCACTCATCTTTGGATCAGTAGACCCAAAGATGATATCATCAACATAGACCTGGACAAGCAACACATGCTTGCCTTTCTTCTTTGTAAATAGTGTCTGATCTATGGTGCCCCTCTTGAATCCATTATCCACCAAATAGGTAGACAAGGTACCATACCATGCTCTTGGGGCTTGATGAAGTCCATACATAGCCTTTTTGACTCTATACACTTTATCTGGATGCTCTGGATCCTCAAAACCAGGAGGTTGCATTACATATACTTCTTCAACAATAGTGCCATAGAGAAAGGCACTCTTGACATCCATTTGATAGACTGTGAAGCCCATGCAGGATGAGCCTTGTTGATCCCAATCTTAGATCGATTTAGCTTTGTGTATACGAGATTGTTGATCCCAAACTTAGATCGATTAGCTTTGTGTATACGAGATTAGATCAAGTAATACACGTAGAGAAACCTTTGTATATGCTTTATGAATCTAAGTGTTATGCGGAATTTAACACTTAAACAAGAACACAAGATGTAAACAAAACTTTCACTTTGATTATGAATGTCGAACTTGCTTACAATGAAAGATGTTTACGAACGAAAACTTATATGAAACTTGATATTAAACATTAACCTAAAGGCCTTCTTTTATAGACACAAGAAGCCTTGTACAATAAGCTACATATCTTCTATTCTAGGTAAAGATAAATATAGAAAATACATTGTCGTTTCTATCCTTACTAGAAGTATTCTAGAATATAATAAACATGTAGATTATATCTTCCATCAGTGCTTGTCTTCAATCTGTCAACGCTTGACTTTAACTTGTCAACGCTTGAGCTGTCAGCGCTTGCTTTGTTCTTGTCAACACTTGAGTTGTTCTTGTCAGCGCTCAAGTGATCTGGCCTTAATTTATTCCCAACAATCCTCCCCTAAACTTGATATCCACTCTTATGATCAAGTTTCTGAATAAGCATTAAGGACTAGGAGGAGTCTTACAAACCTTCTCATATTGGTAATGAATAAATATGATCAAATCTTTTGCCACGTCACTTGAATAATCTATCTCCAGCTGAGTGTCCTTCATCTTTTCCAAAATAGATTTGGATATGAAATATTGAGCATCCACAAGCAAATACTCAGCAAACTTTGTAGAACTCAAATGATATACACCAACAGCTGAATATAACCTCCATTGAAGACCACTGAGATCATCTTCAAGATCCTTCCAAATTGCAGGATCTTCATCTTTTGGCCCACACATTCTTTTGAATGTGGTCCAAAGTTTTATTCCATTAGCTGAAGTTGGTGCTTCAGCCTCATACTTGGTCTCCAGTAACCTCCAAAGGTCCACCAAGTCTTCTCTATCACAACTTGCAAATAAAGATATGAGAGTAGTAAAAGTGTGTACCTCCTTGCCAAATCTACCAATCTTCCAGAATCCACCTTCATCCTCATCTTAACTCACAATTGGATTCCTGGAATCTAATGATAACACTTGCACCATATCTGAAGCTTCTAATGGGGAGAGCTTGAGGCTCTTTCTTATAACTGCTTCACTTGGATATAATGGATCCATATCTTTTGGAAATTCAAATTTAATTCCCTTCTTTACTGGCCTGGGAATCATCATAGCTTTCCTGATTTCCATTTCTTCTGCAAGTTCCTCCTTTCTTTCATCTGAAAGAAGTCTGAGAGTGTTTGCTTCCTGCACTCTCACCCAAATGGGATAAGCCCTGTTTTCCAACTCTTCAAATGTCAAAGCCTTCAACTTCTGATGTGTCCATCCAACTCCATGACATCTGAGCAACATAAAGTAGAGCTCCCTTCTATCCCTTTTCAACTCTGAGAGAATGTTGCTTGCCTTGTGTTTCAAAATTACCTTAGAATCCTTCTGAACTCTAAGAAGAAGCTCCAAACCCCATATCTGATCTGAAATGGTCAAGTCTGGATTATCCATGCAGTTTTCTTTCCAAGAATTGTACATCTGAACCACCTCTGGCATGTCAAAGTCAACCTGCAACTTCAACTCTCTCAGCTTCTCTTTGGCCAACTCATCTCCATACTCAAGCCTTTCAGGTTCTATAATCATTACACTTGAGTCTGAGCCAGCTCCATCACTTTCTTCTTCTGAAGACACAACAAATGGTGACTTCTCCTTTTCATCTTGTTCCATGATTTGTTCAGCCAATCTTCTATCAAATTCAACGTGGGCTGCATTCTTTGGAACAATTTCTTCTACCAATTTACCCTTACCCTTATCTGATGATGCAATGGTTGGTAAGATAGATGGTAATACCTGAGTAGAAATTTCATTGATGATAGATGATGACTGGGATACATCACCTTCATGTGCAGGTCTGTCAACGCCCAAATATATCCTATCAGCGCCCAAAATACTTCTATCAGCGTCCAAATTTGTCTTGTCAACGCTCAAATATTTTCCCTCAGCGCCTTGTGTAACCTCTCTCAACATAGCTGTAAATGATAAATTTAAATTGGTTGTAGAGACTAAGGACGTATCAAAACCTGTTTGCTTCTTTAAAGATGTAAGGGCTTCAGCAACATCCATTGATTGACCATCTTGGCTGCCCTTATCACTCAGATTTATTTGATCTTCCTCCCCTTTGGAAGATTCCTCACGCTTCTTCTAACACGATCACTTTCCAAAACAACAATCCTCTACCTCAATTCCTTGAGTTCAAGGCCTTGTAAGCTGACAATTTGTACTAAGTCTGCATTTTGCTTTTGCAAGCTAATGCAGACTGCCGTCAATTCCATAAGAGTCATTGGTTCCAGTCTACCCTCTTCTGAAATGGGTATTTGACCTCCCAAGTCAGATTCATTGGGCATGGATGAGGACTTAATGATGGTGGGACTGCCTTGGCCAGCTTCTAATCCAGAACCAATAGTCCCAGCCTCATCCAGGTCACCAGCCACACTTGTGGTGGTGGTTCTCTCTGCTTCATGGCTAGGACCACCAGAGGAGAACACTCCAATAGTCCTTTGGCATTTTATCAACCTATATTCAGGGGGTGTGGAAGATGGTGAAGAAGAATGGGTAAATGTGGGTTGGTTAAGGGGTGTTTGGGATTGTGAAGGTTGTGTGTCAGCGTTGGAAATAGGCACATCAACGCTAACATTTAATGTATCAGCGTTGAAGGGTTCTTGGTCAAGGTGCATATGTTCAGGTGAAGGTAAAGGTTCAGGGATTGGTTCAAGTTGTGGTTGTGGGTCAATATGAGGTTGAGGGTCTGGTTGGGGTTGTGTTGCTGCAATAACAGCAAGCATGGCTTGGGTTAAAGGTAAGTCTCTATGGGGTGGTGAATCCATCTTCATAAAAATAGCTTTCTTTTGCTCAGGGATCTTATAAAAATCATTGTGATCCCTTGAGCAGTAACCTTGATCATCAAAAACCATTTGCAGAAAACAGGGATAAGCTAAAGTGATTTTTGTCCCCTTGTTTTTACACATCCCCTCAAAAATCATTTTAGAATAGTTATATTTTTGCCCTATTGCAATGCACACAATAGCGCTTGCAATGGATCTATTGATCTCATTGTGTGCAGTACATTTGGGACTCAAACATTGAAGGAGGACATGTATGAGGTACTTCCAGGCTGGGGGAAATTCCTGCTTATGATACTTGTTTAGAGTATCTTCATCAGGAAAGGGATATCCCAAAGCCCTAAGCCCTTGTTCTATTTCATTAACGGGAAGGGTGGCTATACCATCAGCATCATCAAGATGCATGGCTTGGCGTGCCAAAGCCTCAGTAACCACCCAAGAGCTCCCATGAACAATAAAAGTCAATGTGGTCACTCCATTATCTGTTGAGGAACTGACAGTGTTCCAAAACTGCTTAATGTGTGTGACTGGAATGAGTGGTGCATGAGAAAGAGCATACCTTAATAGGGATGCGTTCAAATATGCCACCATTTGTGTGTATTGAGGAAACAGATCATCATCAGCGTCAAGATAAGCAATCATGTTGTGTTGTGATCTGAACCCCAATGCCAATTCTGCTGAGTTAAACTTTGGTGCCATTGATGAAAGCTGTTAATTTGAAGTGTAGAAGATGAAGTTGATAAGAGAAAAAGTGTTAGACAAGAATTATAGATACCCTGTTTAAAATAGTAGCCAAATTTATAGGAGAAAAAGAATGCATGTGATTGGCCCAAAAATAGGCAAAGATTTTCAAAAATTAATCATGAAAATATTGAAAAAATTATAAGTTATCTCATGCATTAAATGAAAGTAACAACTCCTAAAATTACGGCTTGAAAATATGTCAAAAAGTAACAACTGGGTAGGTCCCATTGAGTGTCAACGGTCAAAAAGAACCTATCAACGCCCAACGGCTATAATCTTGTCAACGTTCGCCTATAGCCATGTCAGCGTCCAAATTGGTCACAACAACGCTTGGAAAATTCTTGTCAGCGTCCAAAAATAAAAAATATTTTAAAAAGTGAAAAATGACCTTAACAAGTAATTTATCCTAGAGAAAATAACCAAAAGCTGATAATTATTATAGGGCGGCAAGCACTGTCCAGTTATGCACACTGGCATAAGCAAGATAGACATAACAGTCCTCTAGTGTCCCTTGCTAACCAAAACTCTTAACAACCAAGTTATCTTATAAAATCCTTGTTACTCCCAGGTAAATCCCATATCAAAATCATTCCCAAGTCTCCCAACAGACCACAACCAATTCTAGGCCAAAAATGTCTTGGCAGCATGCAAAGTTGATATACTATGCATGCTACAGTGCCTCATGGTTTAGTAAAACTAACCCATACTCACCTGTGGACACAATCTAGAATTGTGATAAGAGTATCATATGGATACCCAAAAATCCTAAAGGTTCCTAAAACCTCCCCTTAAACTATGATACAAAAAGTTTGCTAAAATCATGCATGAACATAAAAATTTATGTCAAGATAGGAATGAAACATTCCAACCATCATCCATAAATAAAAACTTGTCCAAATGCTTCTCCATTGATCCATAAGCAACTCTGTATCCAATGGTATACTGCTAACACCATCTGCACATTTAGATTGAAAAACCACAAAACTAACATTGTTGCTGACAACTCCCCGATAACACATGACAGCGTTGAGGGAAGCTTTGTCAGCGTTAGACAATTATATTGCTGACAACGTTGCAAAAACACTTATCAGTGTTCAAACAACCTTTGTCAGTGTTAGAAAAATATAGTGGAAAATCTAAATCATCAATAAGACCAATAATAATAATGCATTATCCTGTACATACTTTTACAAAAAGAATCCAAAACACATATTATGTGAGATTAACCATTCCAATACTTGTTACCAAGTATTGAAATCTCCCAACATCAAAAGGTTTAGTTAATAAATCTGACACATTTTCCTCAGTGTCAACCCTATCTGGTTGTATTAATCCTTTCTCAAAGCAATCTCTTATAAAATGGTGTCTAATTTCTATGTGTTTAGTTTTAGAATGATGTACAGGATTCTTAATAATGCATAAAGTACTATTATTGTCAACAAATATCTTAGTATGCATGAAATTATACCCATAGTCCAACAGCTGGTTCTGAATCCACAAAACTTGACCACAACAAGCTGCTGCAGCCACATACTCTGCTTCAGTTGTAGAATTAGCCACCACTGTTTGTTTCTTGCATTGCCAAGATATTAACCTTCTCCCAAGAAACTGACATCCACCAGTTGTGGATTTCCTATCAAACTTATCACCTCCATAATCACTATCTGAATATGCAATCAGCTCCAATAGTGAATCCTTTGGGTACCACAAACCAAGACTAGGAAAACATCTTAGGTACCTAAAGATCCTCTTCACAGCATAAAGGTGACATTCTTTGGGAGTCACTTGATGACGTGCACAAGCACACACAGCAAACATGATATCAGGTCTGGAAGCAGTAAGATACATCAAGGATCCAATCATGGATCTATAATGCCTGACATCAACATCCTTCCCATCTCCAATCTTCCCCCAAGGGTATTCTCTATCCATAGGAGTAGTAGCCCTCTTTTCATGTGGAGAAAAGCCAAACTTCTTCAAGATTTCAGCAACATATTTGTCCTGGGAGATGAAGATACCATCCTCTTTCTGCTGAACTTGTAAACCAAGAAAGAAGTTCATCTCCCCCATAGCACTCATCTTGAATTTGTCTGTCATAAGCTTGGAGAAATCCTCACTCATCTTTGGATCAGTAGACCCAAAAATGATATCATCAACATAGACCTGCACAAGCAACACATGTTTGCCTTTCTTCTTTGTAAACAGTGTATGATCTATGGTGCCCCTCTTGAATCCATTGTCCACCAAATAGGTAGACAAAGTACCATACCATGCTCTAGGGGCTTGATGAAGGCCATACATAGCCTTTTTGACTCTATACACTTTATCTGGATGCTCTGGATCCTCAAAACCAGGAGGTTGCATGACATATACTTCCTCAACAATGGTGCCATACAAGAAAGCACTCTTGACATCCATTTGATAGACTGTGAAACCCATGCAAGAAGCATAGGCTAGAAAAATCCTAATAGCTTCAATCCTTGCAACTGGTGCAAAGACCTCCTCATAGTCTATCCCCTCCTCTTGTGTATAACCTTGAGCCACTAACCTTGCCTTGTTTCTGACCACAATGCCTCTTTCATCTCTTTTCTTCCTGAGAACCCATCTTGTCCCTATAGGTCTGACATATCTAGGACAATCAACCAGCTCCCAAACATCCTGAATTGCAAATTGATGAAGCTCATCCTGCATTGCTTCCACCCAACTTGGTTCTTTGAGAGCATCAAATATCTTCTTGGGTTCTTCTTGTGACAGAAAACATGCAAACAAACATGCTTGCACAAGAGGGGTATCAACCTTCTTGTGTATATTGGCAATAAACCCACCAAGACCTTGATGAGATCTTCTGGTCTGAACTGGAGTCATAATATCACCAATGATCTGAGATGTGGGGTGATTCTTCATTGTGGAAGTGAGAACCCCTCCTTCAAAAAGCCTGGTGTCCTCAACTTCACGCTCCAGGTTGCCAATATCTTCTTCATTAGATTCTCTTATATCAACATAAGGATGACCTTCTTCATAAGAATTTGAAGGTTCTCCTTGTTCAAAAGTGGAAGAGAAAAGATGTGCAAAGGTGTTGTCAACGTCTGAACCTTGTTTGTCAGCGCTTGGGCTAACAACGCTTGAACTGTTGTTGTCAACGTCTGAGCCATCAACGTCTGAATTGGTCTTGTCAGCGCTAGATTTGCCATTTTCAGCGCCTGAAGGACCATGCATGTTTGTATCTGGTGGTATTTGGAAACCACCATTATCTTGTCCAGCAGCAGCAGCAGCAGCAGCAAAAGCATCTGTCCAAATGGGAATTGTGACATATTCAAATGTAGGAGATGCCTTTTCTGCTTGTGATCCAACCTTCTCATGAACCTGTGTACCTGAAACATTAACATCTTGTTCCTCCACAACATTTGAAGTTACCTTCACAATGTCTGGATTAGTGACAGGCATATAATTTAAAGTTCTAGATAAGGTTTCCAAATCAAACAACCAATTAGGACCACTTTCAGGATCACTAGGTTTATTCTCTAAGAACCTAACATGTACTCTCTCAACTATACGTTTGTCCTCTTTAAGATAAACCCTATAACCCTTGCTCTGGACTGAATACCCCATGAAGTAACCCTCATCACCTTTTGCACTAAATTTCTCTAAGGCATCACTAGTATCCAACACTACTACATGACAACCAAAAGGTCTGAGAAAACCAATATTAGGTTTTCTACCCTAAAGTAACTCATAAGGTGTTTTGTTCTGAATTTTGTTAACTAATGCTCTATTTTGCACATAGCATGCTGTATTGACAGCCACAGCCCAAAAGGCTATAGGAAAGTGAGCATCAGCCAACATTGTTCTGGCTGCTTCAATTAGGGTTCTATTTTTCCTTTTAACAACCCCATTTTGTTGTGGGGTTCTAGCAATACTAAATTGCCTAGTAATTCCTTTCCTGGCACAAAAATCATCTAGCTTCTTGTTCCTAAATTCTCCACCATTATCACTCCTAATCATTTTAACCTCATTGCCAGACCTTTTCTCAATCTGAGTGATAAAATCAATAAGAACATCAGCTGTGTCACTCTTCATAGCTAGAAAGAATGTCCAAGTAAACCTAGAAAAGTCATCTGTGACAACAAAGCAATATGACTTACCATTCAAACTCTCTATATTTGTTGGACCAAAGAGGTCCATATGAAGCATATAAAGAGGTCTGGAACTAGTGTGCACCTGTTTGGACTTGAATGAGACCTTGTGTTGCTTGCCTTTAAGACATGCAACACAAAAGTGGTCATTGTGGAAGGCATTCTCAGGCAAACCATCAACTAAGCCAAGCCTCACAAGTCTATTTATATTTTTAAAATTTATGTGCCCTAGTCTCCTGTGCCACAAATTACTCTCATCTACTGAGGCCTTAGCATAAAAACAAGACATATTTGCATTCATTTTAATCCCATTTAAATTCACATTATATATGTCCTTATGCCTAGGTGTTCTAAACTCAATATATTTCTCATCAGGGATCTTAAAATCCTTGCTTTACACCAAGCACTCAGTGTCAGTGAAAAGAACCTTATTTTTGTTATCACAAACTTGTGATCCACTAAACAGATTATAATCAAGTTCTTTTACCAGGAAGACGTTCTCAAAACGCAGATTATTGGTGAGAAGGGTTCCTTTGCCTGTGATAGTCCCAAAACCACCTCTAAAGTATACCTTGTCACCATCTTTAATAGGGGTGAAATTCGTCAGATAGTCTTCCTTCCCTGTCATGTGCCTTGAGCATCCACTATCCCAATATCCATAATCATTGATCTGTCTTTGAATGCCCTACACATAAAGAAAACAAATTAGTTTTCTTTGGGAACCCAAGTCTCAGAAGACTTGGATTCATCTGGTTGTTCAATAAGAACAGACTTAGTTCTCACAACAACCCCATTCTCATCCTTTTTAGGATGAAATACCCAGTTAACCCCAATAGGTTTTGTAATGACCTTTGAAATATAATTAAATCTGTTGCAAGTCATTGAAATCCTATTTTCATTAGGGTTTTGATCTTTCTTAGGTCTCCATGTTAAGCTTGAAGAAGCTTTAGACCCCTTACCTTGTGGCTGCAAATATTTAGGTCTGGTCACGTTTCTGTCAGCGTTAGATTTTGTCCTGTCAATGCTGAAATTACCCTTGTCAGCGTTGAACCTAGGGTTTGCTACAGGAACCCATTGCCTATTTGACCAGGTGTTTGTCTTTCGAAAAGGTCTTTGTCCATGAGTGTTAGACCTTCTAGAAAAGAATGGGGCAGGTCTAATCACTTGTGGACGTTGCTGCACACAAGGTTTGGGTCTGACAACGTTTGACTTCCTAACAACGTTGACTTTCTTCCTATCAGCGCTGAAATTGTTCCTGTCAGTGCTGGATTTGGGAGCGTTGACACACTTGTATGCCAAATGTGAAAAGCTACCACAAGTGTAACAGGCTTTCTTAGACACACCCTTAGGTCTAGAAGAGAAGAAACCTGTTCCATGATTGCTAACTTGGCTCTTGGGTGACCTATTATTCCTATACATCTCTGTATATTTAATGGTAGGTCTTCTAACAGTGTTTGAGCCTAGGTCAACAACTTTACCAGTGATTGGGTGAGTAACCTTAATGGGTGGTGATTCATTGGGACTTTCACATAGCAAACCTCCCTTAACAAATAAAGTTGGGTTATCTTTCTTCCACTCATTTAGGTCAGTCAGTTTTTATTGATACTCTTCCACTAGAGTGACAACTCTTGGTGGAGGAATGAATTCCTCCTCTTGGCATTCTGGTATACCAGTCCAAGATAAGTCCTTTCTAAGGACACCATAGAAGTCACCAGCTGGTGGTGGAACCAGAGAGTAATCATTCATCCCAATCCCAGTCATGTCCTTAGGATCCCTTTGTTTAGCTACACAGTCTCCTAGGGTTTGGGTGGCCCTATCAAATCTTTGAATCTTGAGGTCAACATTATCTTTATTCATAATGGCCTCATCTAACTTAGCCTGTAGATCTCTATTAACCTTTGGCATGATGTTTCTAATATCCATACTACCCTCTAACTCATGTTTTAAGATATTGATCTTATCTTTTAAGTCAAATTCCATTTTCTTATATTCAGAAACGGTTTTCTCAGTTTCAGTAAGAGCTAGTTGGTAATTAGACAATTTACACCTTTCAGTGCTCATATCATCTTTTAGTTTTAACACCTCTTTGTTAAGTCTTTCAGTATTTAACCTACAACCTTTGCTACAAAAAGCATCATCATATACCTCATTAACAGATGAAGAGGAGGAGTGTGCCATGAGAGCATATTCAACAAGCTCTTCTTCTTCAATATCAGCAATCAAAGCTTTATCCTCTTCAGCATTCTTAGCCAGATAGCTCCAATCCCATCCTGTACCATCAATTCCTTGAACTGCAACCATGGCTTTGGAATCCTGAGCTTTAACAACCTGACTTGAGGGTTTACCAGCATCAGATCTTCTAGGAGATCTGCATTCCCTCATGAAGTGCCCCATATGATGACAGTTATAGCATTCAACTTTGGATTTATCAAATCCAGCTGTGTCTTTAGCATTGAAGGTCATCTTCTTTTTAAACCTTCTGTTCCACCTATTTGCTCTTATACTAGCAAGAGCCATGTTCCACTTGATGTCCATCTCTTCCAAGTGCTCATCACTTATCTGCTCAAGTTCCTCATATGTAATCACTGAACCATTGGGCAAAGAAGCAATGTAAGCACAAACAGTATCCAAATCCAAACCAGCAGGTTTAACTCTTGGGGAGTCATTCTTGAATGTGTCAGCGTTTGAAAAGGAGACGTTGACAGGACTTGTTCCAGCGCTGACATATGATGATCCAGTAACTGGATGCATATAAGAGTCCTTCTGATTGAATTGACCTTCACTCTTAGAGAAGAAGGCCATGTTGCTGGTGCTAGGTTTGCTTCCATGTTCTGAAAGAGTTTCATCTTCCAACAGTCTTAGTTTGTTGTAGATGTCATCAAACGAGGAGCTCTTGTAAGTATTATTGGCAAGAATAGATCTTGCCTCAATCTTCCATGCCTCACCAAGACTTTTAAGAAAGGTAGCATTGGTGTCAACATCACCAACTTGTGTCCCCATGAAGGACAACTTGCTTGTGATGTCAAGCAATCTGCTTCTCATACTACTCAGTTTCTCATTGGGCTGAGCTTTGAAGACAGCATAATCATGCAGAAGTTTCTTTTTCTTTTCTTCCTTAGTGTCTGCATTGCCACCATATGCAACTTCAAGTGCTTCCCAAAGATCCTTAGCAGATTCATAGCCTCTATATTTGTGCTGGTTTTCTTGTCCCAAAGAGACTTTCAGAATATTTAGGGCTTTCATGTCAACCCTTTTCTTTGCAATATCTTCAGCACCTACAGCTCTACCATCTCTAGGTTTTTCTCTCTTATCTTCATCAGGGCATCCTTCAACAGTTGATCTTTGAGTAATGGCATCCTGAATCTTTTGAGCCTTATTGAATGAGTTTCCATATTCAATAATCTCCCAGAGTGTGTAGTCATAGATCCCAAGATATTGTTCAAAGTTAAACTTCCATAAGTCAAAGTTGGTTGCATCAAGCATGGGAATCCTGATGTTTGGTAAGGGTGAAGAGGAGGTGGTTATTGCTTCAGACATGATGTTTTTAGGGTTTCTGAGAAAATTAGGGTTTTGGTGTTTTTAGGGTTCTGGTGTTCTTCAAAGATCAAAAGTTCCTCAACAAGCTCTGATACCACTTGTTGATCCCAAACTTAGATCGATTAGCTTTGTGTATACGAGATTAGATCAAGTAATACACGTAGAGAAACCTTTGTATATGCTTTATGAATCTAAGTGTTATGCGGAATTTAACACTTAAACAAGAACACAAGATGTAAACAAAACTTTCACTTTGATTATGAATGTCGAACTTGCTTACAATGAAAGATGTTTACGAACGAAAACTTATATGAAACTTGATATTAAACATTAACCTAAAGGCCTTCTTTTATAGACACAAGAAGCCTTGTACAATAAGCTACATATCTTCTATTCTAGGTAAAGATAAATATAGAAAATACATTGTCGTTTCTATCCTTACTAGAAGTATTCTAGAATATAAAAAACATGTAGATTATATCTTCCATCAGTGCTTGTCTTCAATCTGTCAACGCTTGACTTTAACTTGTCAACGCTTAAGCTGTCAGCGCTTGCTTTGTTCTTGTCAACACTTGAGTTGTTCTTGTCATCGCTCAAGTGATCTGGCCTTAATTTATTCCCAACAGAGATTAGATCAAGTTATACACGTAGAGAAACCTTTGTATATAATTATGAATCTAAGTGTTATGCGGAATTTAACACTTAAACAAGAACACACAATGATATAAACAAACTTTCACTTTGATTATTAATATCGAACTTGCTTACAATGAAAGATGTTTACGAATGAAAACTTATATAAAACTTATACCTAAAGGTCTTCTTTTATAGACATAAGAAGCCTTGTACAATAATCTACGTATCAGCTATTCTAGGTAAAGATAAATATAGAAAATATATTGTCGTTTCTATCCTTACTAGAAGTATTCTAGAATATAATAAACGTGTAGAATATATCTTCCATCAGTGCTTGTCTTCAATGTGTCAACGCTTGACTTTAACTTGTCAACGCTTGAGCTGTCAGCGCTTGTATTGTTCTTGTCAACGCTTGTTTTGTTCTTGTCAGCGCTCAAGTGATCTGGCCTTAATTTATTCCCAACAATCCTCCCCTAAACTTGATATCCACTCTTATGATCAAGTTTCTGAATAAACATTAAGGACTAGGAGGAATCTTACAAACCTTCTCATATTGATAGTGAATAAATCTGATCAAATCTTTTGCCACGTCACTTGAATAATCTATTTCCAGCTGAGTGTCCTTCATCTTCTCCAAAATAGCCTTGGATATGAAATACTGAGCATCCACAAGTAGATACTCAGCAAACTTTGTAGAACTCAAATGGTATACGCCAGCAGCTGAATATAACCTCCATTGAAGACCACTGAGGTCATCTTCAAGATCCTTCCAAATTGCAGGATCCTCATCTTTTGGCCCACACATTCTTTTGAATGTGGTCCAAAGTTTTATTCCATTAGCTGAAGTTGGTGCTTCAGCCTCATACTTGGTCTCCAGCAACCTCCAAAGGTCACCAAGTCTTCTCTATTATAAGTTATCTCATGCATTAAATGAAAGTAACAACTCTTAAAATTACGGCCTAAAAATTTGTCAAAAATTAACAACTGGGTAGGTCCCATTGAGTGTCAACGGTCAAAAATAACCTATCAACGCCCAACGGCTATAATCTTGTCAACGTTTGCCTATAGCCATGTCAGCGTCCAATTTGGTCACAAGAACGCTTGGAAAATTCTTGTCAGCGTCCAAAAATAAAAGTGTTTTTAAAAATGAAAAATGACCTTAACAAGTAATTTATCCTAGAGAAGATAACCAAAGGCTGATAATTATTATAGGGCGGCAAGCACTGTCCAGTTATGCACACTTGCATAAGCAAGATAGACATAACAGTCCTCTAGTGTCCCTTGCTAACCAAAACTCTTAACAACCAAGTTACCTTATAAAATCCTTGTTACTCCCAGGTAAATCCCATATCAAAATCATTCCCAAGTCTCCCAACAGACCACAACCAATTCTAGGCCAAAAATGTATTGGCAGCATGCACAGTATATCAACTTTTCATGCTACAGTGCCTCATGATTTAGTAAAACTAACTCATACTCACCTGTGGACACAATCTAGAATTGTGATAAGAGTATCATATGGATACCCAAAAATCCTAAAGGTTCCTAAAACCTCCCCTTAAACTATGATACAAAAGTTTGCTAAAATCATGCATGAACATAAAAATTTATGTCAAGATAGGAATGAAACATTCCAACCATCATCCATAAATAAAAACTTGTCCAAATGCTTCTCCATTGATCCATAAGCAACTCTGTATCCAATGGTATACTGCTAACACCATCTGCACATTTAGATTGAAAACCACAAAACTAACATTGTTGCTGACAACGCCCCGATAACACATGACAGCGTTGAGGAAAGCTTTGTCAGCGTTAGACAATTATATTGCTGACAACGTTGCAAAAACACTTATCAGCGTTCAAGCAACCTTTGTCAGTGTTAGAAAAATATAGTGGAAAATCTAAATCATCAATAAGACCAATAATAATGCATCATCCTGTACATACTTTTACAAAAAGACTCCAAAACACATATTATGTGAGATTGACCATTCCAATACTTGTTTCCAAGTATTGAAATCTCCCAGCATCAAAAGGTTTAGTTAATAAATCTGACACATTTTCCTCAGTGTCAACCCTATCTGGTTGTATTAAACCTTTCTCAAAGCAATCTCTTATAAAATGGTGTCTAATTTCTTTGTGTTTAGTTTTAGAATGATGTACAGGATTCTTAATGATGCATAAAGTACTATTATTGTCAACAAATATCTTAGTATGCATGAAATTGTACCCATAGTCCAACAGCTGGTTCTGAATCCACAAAACTTGGCCACAACATGCAGCTGCAGCCACATACTCTGCTTCAGTTGTAGAATTAGCCACCACTGTTTGTTTCTTGCATTGCCAAGATATCAACCTGCTCCCAAGAAACTGACATCCACCAGTTGTGGATTTCCTATCAAATTTATCACCTCCATAATCACTATCTGAATATGCAATCAGCTCCAATGGTGAATCCTTTGGGTACCACAAACCAAGACTAGGATAGCATCTTAGGTACCTAAAGATTCTCTTCACAACATAAAGGTGACATTCTTTAGGAGTCACTTGATGGCATGCACAAGCACACACAGCAAACATGATATCAGGTCTGGAGGCAGTAAGATACATCAAGGATCCAATCATGGATCTATAGTGCCTGACATCAACATCTTTCCCATCTCCAATCTTTCCCCAAGGGTGTTCTCTATCGATAGGAGTAGTAGCCCTCTTTTCATGTGGAGAAAAGCCAAACTTCTTCAAGATCTCAGCAACATATTTATCCTGGGAGATAAAGATACCATCTTCTTTCTGCTGAACTTGTAAACCAAGAAAGAAGTTCATCTCCCCCATAGCACTCATCTTGAATTTGTCTGTCATAAGCTTGGAGAAATCCTCACTCATCTTTGGATCAGTAGACCAAAAGATGATATCATCAACATAGACCTGGACAAGCAACACATGCTTGCCTTTCTTCTTTGTAAATAGTGTCTGATCTATGGTGCCCCTCTTGAATCCATTATCCACCAAATAGGTAGACAAGGTACCATACCATGCTCTTGGGGCTTGATGAAGGCCATACATAGCCTTTTTGACTCTATACACTTTATCTGGATGCTCTGGATCCTCAAAACCAGGAGGTTGCATTACATATACTTCTTCAACAATAGTTCCATAGAGAAAGGCACTCTTGACATCCATTTGATAGACTGTGAAGCCCATGTAGGATGCATAGGCTAGAAAAATCCTAATAGCTTCAATTCTTGCAACTGGTGCAAAGACCTCCTCATAGTCTATCCCCTCCTCTTGTGTATAACCTTGAGCCACTAACCTTGCCTTGTTTCTGACCACAATGCCTCTTTCATCTCTTTTGTACCTGAGAACCCATCTTGTCCCTATAGGTCTAACATATCTAGGACAATCAACCAGCTCCCAAACATCCTGAATTGCAAATTGGTGAAGCTCATCCTGCAATGCTTCCACCCAACTTGGTTCTTTGAGAGCATCAAATATTTTCTTGGGTTCTTCCTGTGACAGAAAACAGGCAAACAAACATGCTTGCACAAGAGGGGTATCAACCTTCTTGTGTATATTGGCAATGAACCCACCAAGACCTTGATGAGATCTTCTAGTCTGAACTGGAGTCATAATATCACCAATGATCTGGGATGGGGGTGATTCTTCATTGTGGAAGTGAGAAATCCTCCTTAAAAAAGTCTGGTGTCCTCAACCTCATGCTCCAAGTTGACAATATCTTCTTCATCAGACTCTCTTAAATCAACATAAGGATGACCTTCTTCATATGTATTGGAAGGTTCAACTTGTTCAAAAGTGGAAGAGAAAAGATGTGCAAAGGTGTTGTCAACGTCTGAACCTTGTTTGTCAGCGCTTGGGCTAACAACGCTTGAACTGTTGTTGTCAACGTCTGAGCCATCAACGTCTGAGTTGGTCTTGTCAGTGCTAGATTTGCTTTTGTCAGCGCCTGAAGGACCATGCATGTTTGTATCTGGTGGTACTTGGAAACCACCATTATCTTGTCCAGCAGCAGCAGCAGCAGCAAAAGCATCTGTCCAAATGGGAATTGTAACATATTCTAATATAGGAGATGCCTTTTTTGCTTGTGATCCAACCTTCTTATGAACCTGTGTACCTGAAACATCAACAACTTGTTCCTCCACAACATTTGAAGTTACCTTCACAATGTCTGGATTAGTGACAGGCATATAATTTAAAGTTCTAGATAAGGGTTCCAAGTCAAATAACCAATTAGGACCACTTTCAGGATCACTAGGTTTATTCTCTAAAAACCTAACATGTACTCTTTCAACTATACGTTTGTCCTTTTTAAGATAAACCCTATAACCCTTGCTCTGGACTGAATACCCCATGAAGTAACCTTCATCACCTTTTGCACTAAATTTCCCTAAGACATCACTAGTATCCAAGACTACTACATGACAACCAAAAGGTCTAAGAAAACCAATATTAGGTTTTCTTCCCCAAAGTAACTCATAAGGTGTTTTGTTCTGAATTTTGTTAACCAATGCTCTATTTTGCACATACCAAGCTGTATTAACAGCCTCAGCCCAAAAGGCTATATGAAAGTGAGCATCAGCCAACATTGTTCTGGCTGCTTCAATTAGGGTTCTATTTTTTCCTCTCAACAACCCCATTTTGTTGTGGGATTCTAGCAATACTAAATTGCCTTATAATTCCTTTCCTGGCACAGAAATCATCTAGCTTCTTATTCCTAAATTCTCCACCATTATCACTCCTAAGCATTTTAACCTCATTGCCAGACCTCTTCTCAATCTGAGTGATAAAATCAATAAGAACATCAGTTGTGTCACTCTTCATAGCTAGAAAGAATGTCCAAGTAAACCTAGAAAAGTCATCTGTGATAACAAAGCAATATGACTTACCATTCAAACTTTCTATATTGGTTGGACCAAAGAGGTCCATGTGAAGCATATGAAGAGGTCTAGAACTAGTATGCACCTGTTTGGACTTGAATGAGACCTTGTGTTGCTTGCCTTTAAGACATGCAACACTAGAGTGGTCATTGTGGAAGGCCTTCTCAGGCAAACCATCAACTAAACCAAGTCTCACAAGCCTATTTATATTTTTAAAATTTATGTGCCCTAGTCTCCTGTGCCACAAATTACTCTCATCTACTGAGGCCTTAGCATAAAAACAAGACATATTGGTATTCATTTTAATCCCATTTAAATTCACATTATATATGTCCTTATGCCTAGGTGTTCTATAATCAATATATTTCTCATCAGGGATCTTAAAATCCTTGCTTAACACGAAACACTCAGTATCAGTAAAAAGAACTTTATTTTTGTTATCACAAACTTGTGATACACTAAACAGGTTGTAATCAAGTTCTTTTACCAGGAAGACGTTCTCAAAACGTAAATTATTGGTAAGAAGGGTTCCTTTGCCTGTGATAGTTCCATATCCACCTCCAAAGTATACCTTATCACAATCTTTAATAGGAGTGAAATTCGTCAGATAGTCTTCCTTCCCTGTCATGTGCCTTGAGCATCCACTATCCCAATATCCATAATCATTGATCTGTCTTTGAATGCCCTGCACATAAAGAAAACAAACTAGTTTACTTTGGGAACCCAAGTCTCAAAAGACTTGGATTCATCTGGTTGTTCAATAAGAACAGACTTAGTTCTCACAACAACCCCATTCTCATCCTTTTTAGGATGAAATACCCAGTTAACCCCAATAGGTTTTGTAATGACCTTTGAAATGTAATTAAATCTATTGCAAGTCATTGAAATTCCATTATCATTAGGGTTTTGATCTTTCTTGGGTCTCCATGTTAAGCTTGAAGAAGCTTTAGACCCCTTACCTTGTGGCTGCAAATATTTAGGTCTGGTCACGTTTCTGTCAGCGTTAGAATTTGTCCTGTCAACGCTGAAATTACCCTAGTCAGCGTTGAACCTAGGGTTTGCTACAGAAACCCATTGCCTATTTGATCAGGTGTTTGTCTTTTGAAAAGGTCTTTGTCCATGAGTGTTAGACCTTCTAGTAAACAATAGGGCAGGTCTAACCACTTGTGGACATTGCTGCACACAAGGTTTGGGTCTGACAACGTTTGACTTCCTAACAACGTTGACTTTGTTCCTGTCAGCGCTGAAATTTTTCCTGTCAGCGCTGGCTTTGGGAGCGTTGACACACTTGTATGCCAAGTGTGAAAAGCTACCACAAGTGTAACAAGCTTTTCTAGACACAACCTTAGGTCTAGAAGGAAAGAAGCCTGTTCCATGATTGCTAACTTGACTCTTGGGTGACCTAGTATTCCTATACATCTCTGCATATTTAATGCTAGGTCTTCTAACAGTGTTTGAGCCTAGGTCAACAACTTTACCAGTGATTGGGTTAGTAACCTTAATGGGTGGTGACTCATTAGGACTTTCACATAGCAAACCTCCCTTAACAAATAAAGTAGGGTTAACCTTCTTCCACTCATTCAGGTCAGTCAATTTTTGTTGATACTCTTCCACTGGAGTGACAACTCTTGGTGGAGGAATGAATTCCTCCTCTTGGAGCTCTGGCAAACCAGTCCAAGATAAGTCCCTTTGTTGGACACCATAGAAGTCACCAGCTGGTGGTGGAACCAAAGAGTAATCATTCATCCCAATCCCAGTCATGTCCTTAGGATCCCTTTGTTTAGCTAAGGCTGTTGGAGGATGAAACTCTTTTAGAAACTCTTTTAGAGCATGGAAGCAAGTCTACCACCAGCAACATGGCCTTCTTCTCTCATAGTGAAGGTCAATTCAATCAGAAGGACTCTTACATTCATCCAGTTACTGGATCATCATATGTCAGCGTTGGAACAAGTCCTGTCAACGTCTCCTATTCAGACGCTGACACATTCAAAAGTGACTCCCTAAGAGTTAAACCTGCTGGTTTGGATTTGGATACTGTTTGTGCTTACATTGCTTCTTTGCCTAATGGTTCAGTGATTACATATGAGGACCTTGAGTAGATAAGTGATGAGCACTTGGAAGAGATGGACATCAAGTGGAATATGGCTCTTGCTAGTATAAGAGCAAACAGGTGGAACAGAAGGTTTAAAAAGAAGATGACCTTCAATGCTAAAGACACAGCTGGATTTGATAAATCCAAAGTTGGATGCTACAACTGCCATCGTATGGGGCACTTCATGAGGGAATGCAGATCTGCTAGAAGATCTGATGCTGGTAAACCCTCAAGTCAGGTTGTTAAAGCTCAGGATTCCAAGGCCATGGTTACAGTTCAAGGAATTGATGGAATGGGATGGGATTGGAGCTATCTAGCTAAGAATGTTGAAGAGGACAAGGCTTTGGTTGCTGATATTGAAGAAGAAGAAGAGCATGTGGAATATGCTCTCATGGCACACTCATCCTCTTCATCTGATAATGAGGTATATGATGATGCTTTTTGTAGCAAAGGTTGTAGGTTAAATACTGAAAGACTTAACAAAGAGGTGTTAAGATTATTAGATGATATGAGTACTGAAAGATGTAGATTGTCTAATTACCAACTAGCTCTTACTGAAACTGAGAAAACCGTTTCTGAATACAAGAAAATGGAATTTGATTTAAAAGATAAAATGAATATTTTAAAACATGAGTTAGATGCTAGTATAGATATTAGAAATATCATGGAAAGGGTTAATGGTGAAATACAGGCTAAGTTAGATGAGGCCATTAAGAATAAAATAATGTTGGCCTTCAAATTCAAAGGTTTGATAGAGCCACCCAAACCCTAGGAGACTGTGTAGCTAAACAAAGGGATCCTAAGGACATGACTGGGATTGGGATGAATGATTACTCTTTGGTTCCACCACCAGCTGGTGACTTCTATGGTGTCCAACAAAGGGACTTATCTTGGACTGGTTTGCCAGAGCTCCAAGAGGAGGAATTCATTCCTCCACCAAGAGTTGTCACTCTAGTGAAAGAGTATCAACAAAAATTGACAGACCTGAATGAGTGGAAGAAGGCTAACCCTACTTTATTTGTTAAGGGAGGTTTGCTATGGGAAAGTCCTAATGAGTCACCACCCATTAAGGTTACTAACCCAATCACTGGTAAAGTTGTTGACCTAGGCTCAAACACTGTTAGAAGACCTAGCATTAAATATGCAGAGATGTATAGGAATACTAGGTCACCCAAGAGTCAAGTTAGCAATCATGGAACAGGCTTCTTTCCTTCTAGACCTAAGGTTGTGTCTAGAAAAGCTTGTTACACTTGTGGTAGCTTTTCACACTTGGCATACAAGTGTGTCAACGCTCCCAAAGCCAGCGCTGACAGGAATAATTTCAGCGCTGACAGGAATAAAGTCAACGTTGTTAGGAAGTCAAACGTTGTCAGACCCAAACCTTGTGTGCAGCAAAGTCCACAAGTGGTTAGACCTGCCCCATTCTTTACTAGAAGGTGTAACACTCATGGACAAAGACCTTTTCAAAAGACAAACACCTGGTCAAATAGGCAATGGGTTTCTGTAGCAAACCCTAGGTTCAATGCTGACAAGGGTAATTTCAGCGTTGACAGGACAAATTCTAACGCTGACAGAAACGTGACCAGACCTAAATATTTGCAGCCACAAGGTAAGGGGTCTAAAGCTTCTTCAAGCTGAACATGGAGACCCAAGAAAGATCAAAACCCTAATGATAATGGAATTTCAATGACTTGCAATAGATTTAATTACATTTCAAAGGTTATTACAAAACCTATTGGGGTTAACTGGGTATTTCATCCTAAAAAGGATGAGAATGGGGTTGTTGTGAGAACTAAGTATGTTCTTATTGAACAACCAGATGAATCCAAGTCTTTTGAGACTTGGGTTCCCAAATAAAACTAATTTGTTTTCTTTATGTGCAGGGCATTCAAAGACAAATCAATGATTATGGATATTGGGATAGTGGATGCTCAAGGCACATGACAGGGAAGGAAGACTATCTGACGAATTTCACTCCTATTAAAGATGGTGATAAGGTATACTTTGGAGGTGGATATGGAACTATCACAGGCAAAGGAACCCTTCTCACCAATAATTTACGTTTTGAGAACGTCTTCCTTGTAAAAGAACTTGACTACAACCTGTTTAGTGTATCACAAGTTTGTGATAACAAAAATAAAGTTCTTTTTACTGATACTGAGTGTTTGGTGTTAAGCAAGGATTTTAAGATCCCTGATGAGAAATATATTGAGTATAGAACACCTAGGCATAAGGACATATATAATGTGAATTTAAATGGGATTAAAATGAATACCAATATGTCTTGTTTTTATGTTAAGGCCTCAGTAGATGAGAGTAATTTGTGGCACAGGAGACTAGGGCACATAAATTTTAAAAATATAAATAGGCTTGTGAGACTTGGTTTAGTTGATGGTTTGCCTGAGAAGGCCTTCCACAATGACCACTCTTGTGTTGCATGTCTTAAAGGCAAGCAGCACAAGGTCTCATTCAAGTCCAAACAAGTGCATACTAGTTCTAGACCTCTTCATATGCTTCACATGGACCTCTTTGGTCCAACCAATATAGAAAGTTTGAATGGTAAGTCATATTGCTTTGTTATCACAGATGACTTTTCTAGGTTTACTTGGACATTCTTTCTAGCTATGAAGAGTGATATAGCTGATGTTCTTATTGATTTTATCACTCAGATTGAGAAGAGGTCTGGCAATGAGGTTAAAATGCTTAGGAGTGATAATGGTGGAGGATTTAGGAATAAGAAGCTAGATGATTTCTATGCCAGGAAAGGAATTACAAGGCAATTTAGTATTGCTAGAACCCCACAACAAAATGGGGTTGCTGAGAGGAAAAATAGAACCCTAATTGAAGCAGCCAGAACAATGTTGGCTGATGCTCACTTTCCTATAGCCTTTTGGGCTGAGGCTGTTAATACAGCTTGCTATGTGCAAAATAGAGCATTGGTTAACAAAATTCAGAACAAAACACCTTATGAGTTACTTTGGGGAAGAAAACCTAATATTGGTTTTCTCAGACCTTTTGGTTGTCATGTAGTAGTCTTGGATACTAGTGATGCCTTAGGGAAATTTAGTGCAAAAGGTGATGAGGGTTACTTCATGGGGTATTCAGTCCAGAGCAAGGGTTATAGGGTTTATCTTAAAAAGGACAAACGTATAGTAGAAAGAGTACATGTTAGGTTTTTAGATAATAAACCTAGTGATCCTGAAAGTGGTCCTAATTGGTTATTTGACTTGGAACCCTTATCTAGAACTTTAAATTATATGCCTGTCACTAATCCAGACATTGTGAAGGTAACTTCAAATGTTGTGGAGGAACAAGTTGTTGATGTTTCAGGTACCCAGGTTCATAAGAAGGTTGGATCACAAGCAGAAAAGGCATCTCCTATATTAGAATATGTTACA